>CP136055.1:634297530-635622928 GCA_032464435.1 Aegilops umbellulata
CGACCGCTTCTCCAAGTATGCTCATTTCATCGCCCTTGGCCATCCATATTTAGCGGCATCTGTCGCACGGGCCTTCTTCGATGGCATTGTCCGTCTCCACGGGTTCCCTTCTTTGATCGTCAGTGATCGGGATCCTGTGTTCACTGGCCATGTATGGCGCGACCTTTTCCGACTGGCGGGCATGAAGCTCCGCCTGAGTACCGCCTTCCACCCTCAGACGGACGGCCAGTCTGAGATCGTTAACAAGGTGATTGCCATGTATTTGCGTTGTGTTACAGGTGATCGCCCTCGCGCATGGGTGGACTGGCTCTCGTGGGCGGAGTACTGCTACAACACCTCTTACCACTCCGCCCTCTGTGCTACGCCCTTTGAAGTGGTGTATGGTCGGCCGCCCCCGCCGATCCTGCCGGTTGATCCGGCCTCGGCACGGACCAAGGCAACCGGGGCTCTTCTGAGGAGCCGTGATGAGATGCTCGCGGAGGTCCAGCAACGACTCCTCCAGGCCCATCAGTTGGCCAAACGATACTATGATGGCCACCATCGCGAGGCGGAGTTCGCGGTGGGTGATTGGGTCTGCCTGCGTCTACTTCACCGCTCTACGCAGTCGTTGGACCCACGCGCGAGGAAGAAGCTCGGTCCTCGCTATGCCGGTCCCTTTGCTATCCTGGAACGCATTGGCAAAGTGGCGTACCGTCTTCAGCTTCCGGCAGGCGCACGGATCCATGATGTCTTCCATGTCGGGCTGCTCAAGCCATTCCGCGGCGATCCACCCGCGGCACCGCCGGCACTTCCGCCGATCACGGACAGGCGTCTTCTTCCTGCGCCTGAGAAGGCGCTGAAGGCTCAGCTGCGCCGAGGCTCCAGGTACGTGTTGATTCGGTGGGCTGGACTACCAGAGGATGACGCTACTTGGGAGCGGCGCGAGGAGTTCCGCCAGCACTACTCTGACTTTTAGCTCGAGGACGAGCTGTTTGCGCAGGCGGGGAGAGATGTTATGACCGGCCAGGTCTACGACTGTAGAGGGCCCACTGGGCAGGCTTAAGGCCCAAGTTATCTTAGTTTATTTTCAGATTATGGTTATATATACAAGTTGTAAGACTATTTTGAGAATTAAGCAATAAGACTATTCTATTGCCCGGCTCCCAGAGGAGCCGGAACCCTAAACCCTAGCCGTCTCTCTCTTGCACCGCCGCCGCCCAGCCGCGAGGACGGCGCCTCGCCGCCGGCCGTCGCGCTCCAGCCCTCGCCCAGCTCCCTCCTTCCCCTATAACCTACGCCCCAAAGGAGCCCGAACCCTAGCTCCTAACAGTTCTATCTATAAGCTTTCTCCTAGTAGTGTCATCCACACGACACTTGGCTAGGAATTTCTTTTAAGTACTCCCTCCCTCCGGAAATACTTGTCATCAAAATAAATAAAAATGGGTGTATCTAGATGAATTTTAGTTTTTGATACATCCCTTTTTGTCCATTTTGATGACAAGTATTTTCGGACGGAGGGAGTAAGACCTAGCGAATGGTGTCAGCATGAGGCCCTATCCTCCCTCCCTAATAGCATCGCCACCCAAACCTGAGCCACCCCTGATGGTTGCATGTTAACTGATATTTGTTGGGCTTACAAGTATAGTAGTTTGTAACAACCAGTAAGTTCTCCTCATGTAAGAAATTATGGTATCAATTCATGGAGGCAAATGTATCGTGTTTCTTGTTACAAGCTCCACCTGTGTCCCAACATTGCTAACAAGGGTGTCAACCGTTATTGTCGTGCATTCGTGAACACATGTTTTTTTTAATCAATAAATGACATGTTCAAATAAATAGCATGAATGAATTTATTACATTACACATATTAAATGATTTAACACGGGTATGAGTAGAGCTACGATATATGTTTAAGCTACTGAACCCAAAATATATTTAGAAATCAGATAAAATAAAATAAAATATACTGTAACGATTTTTGGTTCCAAATTAGGGATGGGCGTTGGTGGACCTTGGTTTTCAGGCCCAGCCAACGGACAAAGATGATTGATGGGTCGGCCTACTTTTTTGGCGCCAAACCAATTTCCTCTTTCCCAAGACAGAGAGAGAGAGAGAGAGAGAGAGAGAGAGAGAGAGAGAGAGAGAGAGAGAGAGAGAGAGGGGGGGGGGGGGTGGGGGATTTCTTTCCGGATCAAGAGATCAAGAAGCTAGGTTGGATCTCGCTCGCCATGGTGGCCGAGCTCGGTCCGGGCAGGTTCTACGGCAGCGGAAACATGAACTTTCAAAAACATTGAAACAGAAAAGGAAAGAAAAGAAAAAAGTAAGAAGAAAAATAAACAAAAAATAAAAAGAAAAAATTAAAAAACAAACTACCATGAAAAACCAAAAAGAAACAGAAAAACCGATTCAGGTTACCTTCTAGAAGATTCCCAAATCAGGAAAACCGGCCAGAAAACTCTAGAAGGTTCCCAAAACTAAAAATGCTCCGTGCGATAGGTCCACGTAGAATGTGTCAAATAGGATATTATAAGAGCGAACTCTCTCGCTGAAGGTTTTGCCTCCTCCTGCGTGGTATTGGGCTGGCCCGATCACGCGCGCATAGCGATTAAAAATAGGAGAGCAAATGTGAGAAGCAGGGATGATCAATCCCCGGCCTCCAAGAAGATCACGGGTGAAGTTTTACATGTCATGACTCATGACTGAGGAATCGGATCACCAGGCGATTGTTGTCAAGGTGCAAGCAGCACTGGCTGCGAAGCAGGCTATGTACCTAGGGTAGGGGCATGGACCTGTCCTAAGTGCCCTACCCAAGGACATCCCTAGAAGACGTCGCCTTTCAATCGACTTGGAGGTATCACACTCGACGGATTCAAGACACTCGACCGTGACGCCACCACTCGACCATTAAGCAAAGCACTCGACTGCAAGGAGCTCTACAGTCACTCCGCACACAAATGGTCGGTCATTAAGTAGCTCTTATGGTCATTATAGCACTTTATTAGGGACGTTACCAGTAACGCCCAACCTTAATGTACTTTAAACCCAGCATTACTGAGGGCTGGAGGGGCCTGGCAAACTCTATATAAGTCACCCCTCTCCTCAGTATCAAGGGTTCGCATCCCTGTTATCCTCACACGCGTAATCCAATCGACCGCCTCCGGGCACCGAGACGTACGGCTAATACTTGACCCTGTGTTCTTACAACTTATACATAGCTAAGATCTAGCCTCTCCGTACTTACCCCCCTACATCACTGTCAGACTTAGTACCACGACAGTTGGTGCCCACCGTGGGGCTGGTATCTTAGCGCTTGATTGTAGGAGTTGCGATTTTTCCGATCTCCTTGATCATGGTTTCGGGCGGAGCTTTGGTGGAGGGCCGCGAGATCCGTCTCGGCGCTCTCACGTTCATCGCCGACCACTCCGCTTGGCTTCAGGAAGCGCCACTCGACATCGACGCGCTCCCCGTTCGCGGAGCGACGCACTTCCGCGCATGTGTTCGTGGCGTCCTCCTGCGGCAGCCGTCGACTCAGTATCGTACGGCTCCCGTGTCGTCTCCCCACCTTGTCTCTCGCCGGCGCAAGCACTCTGGTCGATCGAGACTTCAGAGGTGGGTGAGGCATGCGGTGGCTCGCCAGTCGGCCACCCCACAAGTCGCGGCAATCGAGCCCGACGAATCTCTCTACGGCCTGTTCGATCTGTCGACTAGCTCCGCAGAGACGGCATCCGAATGCGACAGAAGTGACCCTGCGGCGGAGGTTCCGGCGATTGATGGGACACACAGCCCTCCCGGTTTTCCCCGTACCGATGGAGGCGCGGGTGGGGGTGACCCGGCACATCCCCACGAAGAGTATCTCCCCGAGCCTCTCACGTCGTTGCAGCGAGAGGAACTTCGCCGCCGGAACATGGATGCACTCCACGCTCCTATCATCGGAGAAACCCCCGAGGCCCGAGCCTTGGAGGACGCGCGCTTGGTTAACTTGGCCGAGCGCACTCGACTGGAGAATCTCCTGCGAGCACTCGACGAGAGAGCGCGTCAGCGGCCTCCCGAGTCCAGTCGACGTCAGCTCTTCCCGCCAACGCAGGTATATCGAACTCCAGTTCAGAATTTGGCAGCCGCGGCCCGAATAGCGGAGTCAATTCAGCCCTCCCAGTCAGAGGCTGGCCGGGGCTTGTTGCAAATCAGGGCGTTGCTCCAGGCAGCGGGAAACCAGAATTCCGATGTTTCTCAGTCGCGGAATAGGATCCACAGTCGGTCCATTGCAGCGGATACAGTGCAGTCGGCTCACAGCCCAAGATCGCCCCCGCGGCGTGAGGGACGTGGAGACCGACACGATCAGTACAGAAGAAATGAGCAGTATGATCACCGATTCGATCGTGATGATCGGCGTCGAGTGCCAACCCCTCCCCCGAGGAGCGGGTCTTATGCGCCTCGACAGCAAGATGACAGACGCCTTCATAGTGGTGGGCGGAGGATTCCGGCCGACCCCAAGGAACCAGGCTTTGATGCGAGATCTATCCTCGTTCAAAGTTTGCTTGACAGGAACAAAGCCCACCGAGAAGGCCACGACAGAGATGCGCCTACCAGCAGCAGGGTGCATGTTTCAGGGCCAGAGTGTTTCAGCCGAGCCATCAGGGCCGTAGTGATTCCTCCCAATTTCAGGTTGGCGACTGGAGTCAGCAAATTCACTGGTGAGTCTAAGCCTGACACTTGGCTCGAAGATTACCGAGTGGCTGTCCAGATTGGCGGTGGCAACGATGAGGTGGCTATGAAGCATTTGCCTCTCCTGTTAGAGGGCTCAGCCAGAGCATGGTTGAATCAGCTAGCGCCCAGCAGCATTTACACTTGGGAGGACCTCTCCCGAGTGTTTGTCACAACCTTTGAAGAAACATGCAAACGACCGGCCGGCCTCCCAGAGTTGCGGTCTTGCATGCAAAAACTGAATGAAACTTTGAGGGATTACATCCAGAGGTGGATCACTTTGCATCATACAGTTGAGAATGTACCAGATCATCAAGCAGTTTGTGCCTTTAAAGAAGGCGTTAAGAACAGAGAATTGAATTTGAAGTTTGGTCGGACCGGAGAAATGTCTCTGAATCGGATGATGGAGATTGCCACCAAATACGCTAACGGAGAAGACGATGATCGACTTCGGAGTGGCAAGCAGAAGGCAGTCGCCCAGGAAACCAGAGGCAATTCCAGTCGGAAACAGAAGCGGAAGGCCGAGACGGCCGCCCCTGGAGAGGCCCTGACCATAACTCAGGGAAAATTCAAGGGAAAACCCAAGGGGCCCTGGAACCCCAAGAAAGTCAAGGATCAAGATGGAAATGATGTTTTGGATCTGCCATGCCACATTCACACCAAGAAAGATGAGGAGGGTAAACTCATTTACCCGAAGCATACCACTCGACAGTGTCGGCTCCTGATCCAGCAGTTTTAGGGCAAACAGTCCAAAGACAAGGAAAAAGAGTCGGACAAAGTTGAGGACAAGGAAGATAGTGACGACGGATACCCTCAAGTCAACTCCACCTTGATGATTTTTGCTGATGTTGAAAGCAAAAGTCGACTGAAAGTCATTAACCGTGAGGTGAATATGGTTGCCCCGGCAACACCCAGTTACCTGAAGTGGTCTCAGACTGCCATCACATTCGACCAGTCCGACCACCCCACGCACATTGCCACCCCTGGGAGGCAAGCTTTGGTGGTCGGCCCAGTTGTTGAAGGCACTCGACTGACCAAAGTTCTGATGGATGGTGGCAGCGGCCTGAACATTCTGTATGCAGAAACGTTGAAAGGGATGGGCATTCCGATGTCCAGGCTCAGTACCAGTAACATGAGCTTCCATGGAGTCATTCCCGGAAAGAAAGCCGAGTCACTCGGCCAGATTGCTCTTGACGTGGTTTTCGGTGATTCAAAGAATTACCGCAAGGAAAAGTTGACATTCGAGGTTGTGGACTTCCAAAGTGCTTATCATGCTATTTTGGGCAGGCCAGCTTATGCGCGCTTCATGGCTCGACCATGTTATGTGTATCTCAAATTGAAGATGCCCGGCCCCAGAGGTGTGATCACTGTCACGGGCAATCGGAAGAAAGCAGAAGAGTGTTTTCAGAAGGGCTCAAAAATTGCCGACGCCCAGATGGTAGTGGTTGAGTTGCAAGAGTACCAGAAGACTGCAGATCCGAGTGAATTGTTACGAGCCAAGAAGCCTGCTTCAAAGTCGGCATTTCAGTCATCCGGTGAAATGAAGCCAGTCCACATTCACCCGACCGATCCCAATGCAGCTCCGACTCACATCTCAACGACGCTTGATTCCAAATAGGAAGAAGCGCTCATCCAGTTCCTCCGTGAGAACTGGGACATCTTCGCATGGAAGCCTTCTAACATGCCTGGAGTTCCCAGGGGACTGGCTGAGCACCGTCTACGAGTCGACCCGAAAGTTAAGCCGGTGAAGGAACATCTTCGACGGTCCGCCGTCTAGAAGAGGAAAGCCATCGGCGAAGAGGTAGCTCGACTCCTAGCAGCAGAATTCATCAGAGAGATTTACCACTCCGAGTGGCTCGCCAATGTTGTCATGGTCCCCAAGAAGGACAAGTCACTTCGCATGTGCATTGACTTTAAACATATCAATCGGGCCTGCCCGAAAGATCATTTCCCTCTCCCCTGCATCGACCAAATAGTCGACTCGACCGCGGGGTGTGAGCGTTTGTCTTTTCTGGATGCCTATTCAGGTTACCATCAGATCCGTCTGTATGGACCCGACGAGGTCAAAACGGCTTTCATCACTCCATTCGGGTGCTTCTGTTATGTCACCATGCCCTTCGGCCTCAAGAATGTTGGAGCCACATTCATGAGGATGATTCAAAAGTGTCTACTCACTCAGATCAGTCGGAACGTGGAAGCATACATGGATGATATTGTGGTCAAGTCACGGAAAGGTTCCGACCTACTGACTGACCTTGCTGAAACCTTTGCTAATCTCAGGAGGTATGATATCAAACTCAATCCATCAAAATGCACATTCGGAGTTCCAGGTGGAAAGTTACTCGGTCTTCTCGTTTCCGAACGAGGAATCGATGCCAATCCCGAAAAAGTTGGCACCATACTCCGGATGAAGCGTCCTGTACGTGTGCATGATGTCCAGAAGCTTACAGGTTGCTTGGCCGCTCTAAGTCGATTCATTTCTCGTCTCGGTGAAAAGGCGTTGCCTCTTTATCGACTGATGAAGAAATCTGACAAGTTCGAGTGGACTCCAGAAGCTGATGCAGCGTTTGCAGACCTCAAAGCTCTGCTTTCCACCTAGCCGGTGCTTGCTGCTCCAATCAGTAAAGAGCCTCTACTGCTTTACATTGCAGCCACGGGACAAGTTGACAGTACTGTACTCACGGTCGAGCGGGAAGAAGAAGGAAAGGCCTTCAGAGTT
Source organism: Aegilops umbellulata (assembly GCA_032464435.1). Lineage (NCBI taxonomy): Eukaryota > Viridiplantae > Streptophyta > Magnoliopsida > Poales > Poaceae > Aegilops > Aegilops umbellulata. Next base: position 634,304,930 of record CP136055.1, read on the forward strand.
CAGCGCCCATTATATTATGTGTCTGAAGTTTTGACTCCTTCAAAGCAAAGATATCCTCATTACCAGAAGCTTGTATATGGGATTTATATGACCACGAAGAAGGTTGCGCATTACTTCTCTGACCACTCCATTACAGTCGTCAGCGACGCCCCGCTGTCAGAGATTCTGCACAACAGAGATGCAACTGGTCGAGTGGCAAACTGGGCGATTGAACTCCTTCCCTTAGATATCAAATTTGAAGCAAAGAAGGCTATCAAGTCCCAACCAATTGCAGATTTCGTCGCCGAGTGGATTGAACAGCAGCTTCAGACTCAAGTTCACTCGGAGCACTGGACCATGTTCTTCGATGGATCTAAGATGTTGAACGGTTCCGGTGCTGGGGTAGTACTGGTCTCCCCCCGAGGAGATAAGCTCAGATACATTCTCCAGATTCACTTCGATTCCTCCAACAATGAAGCAGAATATGAAGCACTTTTGTATGGGTTGCGCATGGCCATTTCACTCGGCGTCCGTCGCCTCATGGTCTATGGCGACTCAGATTTGGTGGTTAATCAGGTGATGAAGGAGTGGGACGTCAGAAGTCCAGCTATGATTGGTTACTGCAACGCAGTAAGAAAGTTAGAAAAGAAATTTGAGGGGTTAGAGCTTCATCACATCCCCCGACTGAAAAATCAAGCAGTTGATGATCTGGCAAAGATAGGCTCCAAGAGGGAAGCCATTCCCAGCAATGTGTTTTGGAACACATTCACTCGCCGTCAGTCCAGGAGGATCCTTTTACAGAAGAAGCCCCGCAGCCGAAAAGCGCCACAGATCCGACTGAAGTCGAAGTCCCTGCTGTGGTCGACCTAATCATGGAAGTCTTGGCAATCACTCCCGACTGGACGATACCGTACATCGCATACATCTTGAGGGAAGAACTCCCAGAGGATGAAGAAGAGGCTCGACAGATTGTCCGTCGATCCAAAGCCTTCACAGTCATAAAGGGACAATTGTATAGAGAAAGCGCGACTGGGATCGGTCAGAAGTGCATAACGCCAGAAGAGGGTCAGATAATCCTTGATGATATCCACTCGGGGACCTGTGGTCACCATGCGTCCTCTCGGACCATTGTGGCTAAAGCATACCGAGCGGGTTTTTACTGGCCCAGAGCAAATGAAATGGCGAAAGAGATAGTCGACAAGTGTGAAGGCTGCCATTTCTACTCCAACATGTCGCACAAGCTAGCATCAGCCTTGAAGACCATTCCACTCGTCTGGCCCTTTGCTGTATGGGGCCTGGATATGGTTGGTCCACTGAGAACGGGCAGGAGCGGTTTCACACACGTGCTCGTGGCAGTCGACAAATTTACCAAATGGATTGAAGCTAAGCCTATCAAGAATCTGGATGCTAGCACTGCTATCAGTTTCATCAGGGAGTTAACATTCAGATATGGAGTCCCGCATAGCATCATCACCGACAACGGGTTGAACTTCGATTCAGACAGGTTCAGAGCTTTTTGCGCCTCTCAAGGCACACGAGTCGATTACGCGTCGGTCGCACATCCCCAGTCCAATGTACAAGCTGAAACGGCAAATGGTCTGATTATCAAAGGACTAAAGCCTCGACTGATGCGCGATCTCAAGCACGCGGCAGGCGCTTGGGTCGACGAGCTTCTGTCTGTTCTGTGGGGATTGAGGACCACCCCGAATCGGTCGACTGGAAGAACTCCGTTCTTTCTGGTTTACGGAGCCGAAGCAGTTCTGCCAAGTGATCTACTTCACAACGCGCCCCGAGTCGAGCTTTATACCGAAGATGAAGCAGAGCAAGCCCGGCAAGACGCAGTCGACCTCCTAGAGGAGGAGAGAGAAATGGCTATGATTAGATCGACCATTTATCAGCAAGACTTGCGTCGATTCCATGCCAGAAATGTGAAGAGTCGAGCCTTCCAAGAAGGAGATTTGGTCCTCCGAGTGGATCAATAGAAACCACACAAACTTGCCCCTACTTGGGAAGGTCCCTTCATCGTCACCAGAGTCCTCCACAATGGAGCATATCACCTCTACAATGTTGATCGCCAGATCGACGAGCCACGAGCTTGGAATGCGGAACTACTCCGCCCATTTTACACTTGAATTCTCACTCGCATGAGATGTAATAAGAAAAACTTCTGTAGTTTATTTTTATCAAAGACAAGGGTGTTGCAATTTCTCCTATAATTGCTGTCACTTCTGTTTGCGTATGAAATCCCCCCAGTGGGTGACTTAGCTGCGAATCCGTTTCGCCTAAGTTTGCAAAAAAATCCTACCGAGTGGTGAGCCAGACTCCCACTCGGGGGCTTAGCTGCAGCCCAGTGCTTGCCTAAGTGTTTAAAAATCCTACCGAGTGGAGAACAAACCTCCCACTCGGGGGCTTAGCTGCAGCCCAGTGCTCGCCTAAGTGTTTAAAAATCCTACCGAGTGGAGAGCAAACCTCCCACTCGGGGGCTTAGCTGCAGCCCAGTGCTCGCCTAAGTGTTTAAAAATCCTATCGAGTGGAGAGCAAACCTCCCACTCGGGGGCTTAGCTGCAGCCCAGTGCTCGCCTAAGTGTTTAAAAATCCTACCGAGTGGAGAGCAAACCTCCCACTCGGGGGCTTAGCTGCAGCCCAGTGCTCGCCTAAGTGTTCAAAAATCCTACCGAGTGGAGAGCAAACCTCCCACTCGGGGGCTTAGCTGCAGCCCAGTGCTCGCCTAAGTTTTCAAAAATCCTACCGAGTGGAGAGCAAACCTCCCACTCGGGGGCTTAGCTGCAGCCCAGTGCTCGCCTAAGTGTTTAAAAATCCTACCGAGTGGAGAGCAAACCTCCCACTCGGGGGCTTAGCTGCAGCCCAGTGCTCGCCTAAGTGTTTAAAAATCCTACCGAGTGGAGATAAAACCTACCACTCGGGGGCTTAGCTGCAGCCTAGTGCTCGCCTAAGTGTTTAAAAATCCTACCGAGTGGAGAGCAAACCTCCCAGTCGGAGGCTTAGCTGAAGCCCAGTTCTTGCCTAAGTGCTTAAAAATCCTACCGAGTGGAGAGCAAACCTCCCACTCGGGGGCTTAGCTGCAACCCAGTGCTCGCCTAAGTGTTTAAAAATCCTACCGAGTGGAGAGCAAACCTCCCACTCGGGGGCTTAGCTGCAGCCCAGTGCTCGCCTAAGTGTTTAAAAATCCTACCGAGTGGAGAGCAAACCTCCCACTCGGGGGCTTAGCTGTAGCCCGGCGCTCGCCTAATGACGGAGCACATCCCGATCCGCAAGGACGGCAAGATGCAAATCGACTGTTACCTTCTCCTTCAGAGCTGCACTACAAATACGAGGTTATTTCGAGTGAAGGTCAAGTTCCACTCGACAGATAATTCATGAAGATATTCGACGATAAATTAAGTTCAGATAAGATCCAAAGGTCCCAGACCTCAGATCAAAGTACTCGAGCCCTCGGCTCGACAGAGTTTAACGGTTACAAAATCCACTCGGCATTCCGAGGCAAATTCAAAGTGAAGCATCAAAGTTTTTCATTCCTCAGGCGGAGGATTGGAAGGGGCGACGAACTCGTCCAAATCGATCCCATCTGCAATACGGGTGGTAGCGGCAATGAAAGTCTCCGTGAAGTCTTGAAAGCTGAGCTTCCTAGTATTGGCAGCCTGAATGGCGGCCAGCTTGTCTTCTCGCACCTCTTTGCAATGGACGCGAACCAGGGACAGAGCGACATCAGCACCACACCTTGCAGAGGATTTCTTCCATTCCGTCACTCGACCAGGGACTTCATTCAGTCGAGTCATCAGGGACTCGAGATCATTCGAAAGCATCGCCCTGGGCCAGAGAGACGTGTCGATCCGCGACACTGCAACCTTCAGTCGGGCCAGATAATTAACCACGCTGGCAATACGAGACTCCAGGCGGACCACATTCATAGCAGTCTCGTCCTTCACGAGTGAATTGGCGGGGTCCAAGCTTGGCTCCAGTCGACTGGTCTCCTCTTCAAAGTTCTGGAAGAATTCTACAAATAACAATTCAAGAATAAGGCAGCAGCTCTACACGAGTTTGGTCACTACAAGCCAGTCGGGTGAAAATTGTTACCTTCAAGCATGATGAACAACTTCTTGGCGAGTCCCCCGAGATAAACCTCAAGATCGTTCTTCTTCCCCGCCAGTTCGCCTGCCTTGTCATTCAGAGCAATCTTGTCGTTCTTCAGTCGGCTGACCTCCTTATTAGCTGTGTCGAGAGCAGCTTTCAGTCTGGAGTTCTCCTGTTCAAGAGTGTAGACTGAAGCCAGCTTCTCTTCAGCAAGCTTCGTTTTGTTCAAAGCCTCCTTCTGCGCTTCGGCAAGATCTTGATCCTTCTTCTTCAGATCTTCCTCCAGTTTATCTGTGGCACGTCGAGTGTGTTCAACATCAAGAATGGACAAAAAATAAAAAGTCACTCGTCAAGAATGGAGGACCTCACCAGCCATACCTTTTGCTTCTTCTCGAGCCTTCTGCAAGTTCTCTTGAGCAAGTTTTAAGTCAAGGTTGAGCTGGATCTGCTGGTCCTTCAACTCGGTGAAGCGAGCCGCAAGTTCACAGGATTTCTCCTGTAATTGCTGTCACTTATGTTTGCGTATGAAATCCCCCAGTGGGTGACTTAGCTGCGAATCCGTTTCGCCTAAGTTTGCAAAAAAAATACTACCGAGTGGTGAGCCAGACTCCCACTCGGGGGCTTAGCTGCAGCCCAGTGCTCGCCTAAGTGTTTAAAAATCCTACCAAGTGGAGAGCAAACCTCCCACTCGGGGGCTTAGCTGCAGCCCAGTGCTCGCCTAAGTGTTTAAAAATCCTACCGAGTGGAGAGCAAACCTCCCACTCGGGGGCTTAGCTGCAGCCCAGTGCTTGCCTAAGTGTTTAAAAATCCTACCGAGTGGAGAGCAAACCTCCCACTCGGGGGCTTAGCTGCAGCCCAATGCTCGCCTAAGTGTTTAAAAATCCTACCGAGTGGAGAGCAAACCTCTCACTCGGGGGCATAGCTGCAGCCCAGTGCTCGCCTAAGTGTTTAAAAATCCTACCGAGTGGAGAGCAAACCTCCCACTCGGGGGCTTAGCTGTAGCCCGGCGCTCGCCTAAGTACGGAGCACATCTCGATCCGCAAGGACGGCAAGATGCGAATCGACTGTTACCTTCTCCTTCGGAGCTGCACTACAAATACGAGGTTATTTCGAGTGAAGGTCAAGTTCCACTCGACAGATAATTCATGAAGATATTCGACGATAAATCAAGTTCAGATAAGATCCAAAGGTCCCAGACCTCAGATCAAAGTACTCGAGCCCTCGGCTCGACAGAGTTTAACGGTTACAAAATCCACTCGGCATTCCGAGGCAAATTCAAAGTGAAGCATCAAAGTTTTTCATTCCTCGGGCGGAGGACTGGAAGGGGCGACGAGCTCGTCCAAATCGATCCCATCTGCAATACGGGTGGCAGCGGCAATGAAAGTCTCCATGAAGTCTTGAAAGCTGAGCTTCCTAGTATTGGCAACCTGAATGGCAGCCAGCTTGTCTTCTCGCACCTCTTTGCAATGGACGTGAACCAGGGACAGAGCGACATTAGCACCACACCTTGCAGAGGATTTCTTCCATTCCGTCACTCGACCAGGGACGTCATTCAGTCGAGTCATCAGGGACTCGAGATCATGCGAAAGTGTCGCCCTGGGCCAGAGAGACGTGTCGATCCGCGACACTGCAACCTTCAGTCGGGCCAGATAATTAACCATGCTAGCAATACGAGACTCCAGGCGGACCACATTCATAGCAGCCTCGTCCTTCACGAGTGAATTGGCGGGGTCCAAGCTTGGCTCCAGTCGACTGGTCTCCTCTTCAAAGTTCTGGAAGAATTCTACAAATAACAATTCAAGAATAAGGCAGTGGCTCTACACGAGTTTGGTCGCTGCAAGCCAGTCGGGTGAAAATTGTTACCTTCAAGCATGATGAACAACTTCTTGGCGAGTCCCCCGAGATAAACCTCAAGATCGTTCTTCTTCCCCGCCAGTTCGCCTGCCTTGTCATTCAGAGCAATCTTGTCGTTCTTCAGTCGGCTGACCTCCTTATTAGCTGTGTCGAGAGCAGCTTTCAGTCTGGAGTTCTCCTGTTCAAGAGTATAGACTGAAGCCAGCTTCTCTTCAGCAAGCTTCGTTTTGTTCAAAGCCTCCTTCTGCGCTTCGGCAAGATCTTGATCCTTCTTCGTCAGAGCTTCCTCCAGTTTATCTGTGGCACGTCGAGTGTGTTCAACATCAAGAATGGACAAAAAAGAAAAACTCACTTGTGAAGAATGGAGGACCTCACCAGCCATACGTTTTGCTTCTTCTCGAGCCTTCTGCAAGTTCTCTTGAGCAAGTTTTAAGTCAAGGTTGAGCTGGATCTGTTGGTCCTTCAACTCGGTGAAGCGAGCCGCAAGTTCACAGGATTTCTGCGAAAAACCAGTCGACAAACGTCAAAGATAGGTTGCTTCCGAGTAACCAGAGACAATGATGGCGTTTCTAAGACTACAGCCGAATCAAAAACATTCGACAGTAGTCTCGGGGACTACACCCAGTGGGTGCACTCAGCGTGCCCCCACTGGTTCGACCAAAAAAAAGTCTACTGCCCGCAGTCGACCGGATACACTTCCATTCGACATGGCCAGACCAGACCGAGTGAAGAAGTACAACTACAACAACACAATATAAAGACTACAGTCGACTGACAGCAGTCCACCGTAGTCTCGGGGACTACACCCAGTGGGTGCACTTAGCGTGCCCCCACTCGTCCAAAAGTTGGCAGACACACCCAGCGGGTGTACAGATATAAAGATCTTCGGAAAAGAGATTCTTCAAATAGCATATCGTAACAGACCAAGTGTCGAGTCGACTGACCTGGACGTTGCTCTGAAGAGCTGAACTCGCGTCATATGACGCTTGGCTGGCGTCCCGAACCACTTTCACTTGCTCCATCATGATGCCCGCCTGGCGTATAGCCTCTTTTGCGGCACCCACTTGGTCCTCAGGGACAGGGTATGTGGCAAAAAGCGAAGGCGGATTTGCAATCGACGTCGAAGGCCGCACGCTCGTCAGAGGAACAGCAAAAGTCACGGAAGTCCGAGTGGTATCACCACCGTCCCGAGCCACAACCTCAGGCGCCGGAGCAGATTGGGAGGTCTTGCCAGCCGGCGCCCTCCTGTTCCTTCTCACTCTCAGCGGCACCTCGTCTTCGTCATCCGGTAGGTTGATAACGTGAGGAGGAGCTGCGAGAAAAGTCAATCGAACCGAGTTACAAGAAATATCCAGTCGACTCAAGGCAGAACATCAGTGATCGTACCTGGGTTGGAAGTAACAGCATCTTCCATCTCTTGATCTTCGTCCTTGGCGGAGATCTCAGAAGTAGCAGCACTGCAAATTTCGGAAGTCAGTTAGTTGGCTTAATGAATCGACCAAGGATCCGTTCACGGTCGACAAAGGAAAACAAGTCTTATTATTACCCGGAAATGCTGGGGACAGTCATCTTCATCCTTGGCAGGGCCTTGGGCGGCTTGGACGGCGTCGCGCGTGGGAGCTTGGGAGCCTTTTCAGTCGGCGTAGGAGAAGAGGTCCGAGGGCGTTTCGACGACTGCCCAACAGGAGCAATCGCCTTACCACGTTCCCGCGCAGGATCGTGTGTAAGCTTGGATTGCCTCTCCGAGCGAGGGGGTTCAACTTCCTCCTCCTCCTCTTCGCTGGAGTCGACGTCGTCGTCTCCCTCTCCTTCACCGTCAGACTCCCACTCGTCGTGTTCGTCTCCACTTTCGCCTCCGCTCGCCTCCCCTTCCTCAACCTGCTCCTGTGCTCCGTTGGGTGTCGAATACATCTCAGTAGTTGCCTGGAGAACAACAGACAAGACAAAAGTCAACCGACCGATTCAAAGAAGACCAATAAAGAAAACAAGATCTCATTCAGGAACGCAAGGTCAGACCTGGTCCACTTCGTATGTGTTGTCGAGAGGATGGCCCTCCTGGCTCCTCGGGGGTTGTCTTTGTTCCCTTTGATGCTCGACAACCACCCTTCCAGCATCTCATCAGTGACCTCCTCTGGGTGAATCCGAGTGGTGTCTTCAAGACCTGCGTACAGCCACATCGGGTGGTCACGAGCCTGAAGCGGTTGGATGCGTCTCTGAAAGAAGACCTCCAGCAAGTCCATGCCGGTCACACCCTCGCGGACAAGCTGAACCACTCGACCCACCAGCACTTTGACTTGCGCCTTTTCTTCCGGCGCCACTTTCAGAGAAGCAGGTTTTTGAGCGCGGTCCAGAGAGAAAGGGGGAAGCCCAGTCGACTGTCCTGGGGTCGCCTGGTCTTTACAGTAAAACCAGGTCGACTGCCAACCACGGACCGACTCAGGGAAAGTGATAGATGGAAAGGAACTTTTTCCCCTCGTCTGAATCGCCAGGCCCCCGCACAGCTAGATCACCTGCGTCCTTTCATCACTCGACTTGGCCTTCTTGACCGATTGGGAGCGGCAAGTGAAGATATGCTTAAAGAGCCCCCAATGGGGGCGACAACCCAGGAAACACTCACACAAGGAAACGAAAGCAGCAAGATACACAATGGAGTTGGGAGTGAAATGATGGAGCTGCGCTCCGAAGAAGTTCAGAAAGCTCTGGAAAAAAGGATGAGGAGGCAGAGAAAACCCGCGATCGATATGGGTGGCGAGGAGGACGCACTCACCGTCCAGAGGCTGAGGTTCAACTTCTCCCCCCGGGAGACGCGCGGCTTCGTGAAGAATGACTCCCCCCTCGACCATATCGTCAAGATCCTCCTGCCGAATCACCGACGGCATCCAGTCGCCCTGGATCCAGCCCTTGGGCAGAGCAGTCCTTGAGGAAGATCCACCCCGAGCGGACTTCTTCCCTTTCCTCTACACCGCCGCCTTCTTCGCGCGCTCCAGAGCGGACGTCTTGTCCTTCACCATCGTCTCCAACGGAGCTCGAACGGACCTACGGCGCTAGGGTGAGAGTGGAGGGGGCGGAAGACCTTGTGCAGGGAGAAGGAAAAGAGAGAGCGCACTGTTTGGGAGCCCCGAGCCTGCGTCTTATAAGAGGTCGCTTTCGAGTGGCTGACTGGTAGGCCCAGGCTATCCCATCAAATCCCACAGCAGACGCGCGCGCAGTACGTGGCGAAAAAGGTGGCGTGGAAATAGAGGAGCTTCCACTAGTAGAAAAGGGGGCAACGGTCCAGAGTGGGTTAGCCCATTAGTCCCGGTTCAATCTAGAACCGGGACCAATGGGGGCATTGGACCCGGTTCGTGAGCCCAGGGGGCCGGCCGGGCCACGTGGGCCATTGGTCCCGGTTCGTCTAGACCTTTTGGTCCCGGTTGGTGGGACGAACCGGGACCAATGTGCCTGGCTCCTGGCCCACCACCATTGGTCCTGGTTCGTGGCATGAACCGGGACCAAAGGCTCCCATTTAGTCCCGGTTCATGCCACGAACCGGGACCAGTGGTGCCGCCTATATATACCCCTCGCGCCAGAGCAGAGCACTGAGTGCTCTGTTTTTCTGGGCCGGCGAGAGGAGGGGCTTGTGGTGCTCTAGCTCACCTCCTATGCACATGAGGTGTTCGATGAAATGCCCGAGCCACACTAGTTAAGCTTTCTCCTCTCGAAGCTCGACCTCAAAGCTCCATTTTCCTCGAGATTTGTCTAGATTTAGCGGTCCGTCATGCCCCACCCCTGTCTTCACCGCCGTCGATCACCCGCGCCGATCTCATCACCGACACCACCGTGGTGAGCCTCTTGCTCTTATCTTCTTTCTGAAAGGAAAAATATTCTTAGTTGTATGTTTAGATAGATACTTGTATCATTTTCTTACTTTTATTATTGCATCTTATATAGTGCGATGGTTTTGGTATCCGCCCCCGTCGGCCCTCGTCCTGTCTATGATTCGGATGTGGTATATATATTAATCTTTATAACTATTGGTTCATTTATTGTTTATGATAATTATGCGGACCAATGTGACATAGATTTTATTTATCTAGGATGTATGTGAACCGGAAATTCCAACCGACCCTATTGTCGAGAGGTTAAATTTAGTTGAAGAAGAAAACAATTTCTTGAAGGAAAAAATAAAAAAAATTGAGGAGGAGAAGATGATATTGGAGTTGCATGTTGCGGATGTCGTCAATGATCACAAGATCAAGATGGATGCAATGCGCTTGAAGATTAGAAAGATTAGAAAATATGCCATTCATACCGAGGCTTGGTATCATTATGCCGTTGGATCAATTGTTACCTTGGTTGCGATTATGATCGCCTTTGTTTTAATTAATGTATGGTTTAATTAATTAGATGCTCTGGAGAGCTATATGTTGTTAGATGAGAACTATGTATGTACTTTGGTTTTAATGTGATGATGAACTTCTATTAATTTGGACACTTAATTATATATAATGCACGTAGATGAACCGGCAATGGATGTACGGTGACAGACACACCTCCGAGTACATTAAGGGCGCGCATGAGTTTCTTGATGCGGCTGAGGCAAACAAGCAGAATGGTTTTATGTGTTGTCCATGCACTAAATGTGGGAATACGATGTCTTACTCTAACCGGAAAATCCTTCACACCCACCTGCTTTACAAGGGTTTCATGCCACACTATAATGTTTGGACGAGGCACGGAGAAATAGGGGTTATGATGGAAGACGACGAAGAAGAAGAGTATGATGACAACTACATTCCCCCTGAATACCGTGATGCTGCAACGGGGGGAGCTGGTGAAGATCAAGAGGAACCAGACGATGTGCCCAATGATGCTGCAACGGGTGAAGCTGCTGAAGATGAAGAGGAACCAGACGATGTGCCCGATGATGGTGATCTCCGCCGGGTAATTGTCGATGCAAGGACGCAACGCGAAAGTTAAAAGGAGAAGCTGAAGTTCGATCGCATGTTAGAGGATCACAAAAAAGGGTTGTACCCCAATTGCGAAGATGGCAACACAAAGCTCGGTACCGTACTGGAATTGCTGCAGTGGAAGGCAGAGAATGTTGTGCCTGACAAAGGATTCGAGAAACTACTGAAAATATTGAAGAAGAAGCTTCCAAAGGATAACGAATTGCCTGATAGTACATACGCAGCAAAGAAGGTCGTATGCCCTCTAGGATTGGAGGTGGAGAAGATACATGCATGCCCTAATGACTGCATCCTATACCGCGGTGCATACAAGGATCTGAACGCATGCCCGGTATGCGGTGCATTGCGGTATAAGATCAGACGAGATGACCCTGGTGATGTTCACGGCGATCCCCGCAGGAAGAGGGTTCCTGCGAAGGTGATGTGGTATGCTCCTATAATACCACGGTTGAAACGTCTGTTCAGAAACGGAGAGCATGCCAAGTTGATGCGATGGCATGGTGAGGACCGTAAGAAAGACGGGAAGTTGAGAGCACCCGCTGACGGGTCGCAGTGGAGAAAAATCGTGAGAAAGTACTGGGATGAGTTTGCAAAGGACCCAAGGAACGTATGGTTTGCTTTAAGCGCGGATGGCATTAATCCTTTCGGGGAGCAGAGCAGCAATCACAGCACCTGGCCGGTCACTCTATGTATGTATAACCTTCTATAACGCCCTCAATGCGGCTATATCTCCCACGTGTCGAAGCACGACTTAGAGGCATAACCGCATTGAAAGCAATGTCGCAAGTGAGGTAATCTTCACACAACCCATGTAATACATAAGGGAAAGAGATACATAGTTGGCTTACAATCGCCACTTCACACAATACATGAATAAAACATCACATCATACAGTTACAATCAGGGCCCGACTACGAAGCCAAAATAAAAGAAGAACCTCAAAAGCGACAAAGGACCAAGATCGACCCCAACTGGGCCCCACTACTGATCGACTAGAACGGAACAACATAAAGGACAAGATCTCCATCGAACTCCCCCTTGAGCTCGGGTGCATCACCTGCACGGTCTCATTGGCTCCTGCAAACTGGTATTGGAAGTATCTGGTGAGTCACGGGGACTCAGCAATCTCACACCCGCGAGATCAAGACTATTTAAGCTTAAAGGTAGGGGAAAAGGTATGAGGTGGAGCTGCAGCAAGCGACTAGCATTTATGGTGGCTAACATACGCAAATGAGAGCGAGAAGAGAAGGCAAAAGCACGGTCGAACAACTATGATCAAAAAGTGATCCTAAACTACTTACGTCAGACATAACTCCAACAACCGTGTTCACTTCCCGGACCCCACCGAGAAGAGACCATCACGGTTACACACGCGGTTGGTGTATTTTAGTTAAGATCAACTTCGGGTTTTCTACAACCGGACATTAACAAATTCCCATCTGCCCATAACCGCGGGCACGGCTTTCGAAAGTTCAAAACCCTGCAGGGGTGTCCCAACTTAGCCCATGATAAGCTCTCGCGATCAACGAAGGATATTCCTTCTCCCCGGGAAGACCCGATCAGTCTCGGAATCCCGGCTACAAGACATTTCGACAGCAATAAAACAAGTCCAGCAAAGCCGCCCGATGCGCCGACATCCTGATAGGAGCTGCACATATCTCGTTCTCAGGGCAACACCGGATGAGCAGTCCGTACAACTAAAACCAGCCCTCAAGTTTCCTTGAGGTGGCGCTGCAAAGGGCTCTAGTTCGGACCAACACTTAGACAAGCATTGGCCCGGGGGGGCTGAATAAAGATGACCCTTGAGTTAATTACTCCCAAGGGAAAATAGGTGGTGGTGAGGCAAATGGTAAAACCAAGGTTGGGCCTCGCTGGAAAAGTCTTATTCAAAGCGAACTGTCAAGGGGGTCCCATAAATCACCCGACCGCGTTAGGGACGCAAAATCCGGGAACATAACACCGATATGACGGAAACTAGGGCGGCAAGAGTGGAACAAAACACCAGGCATAAGGCCGAGCCTTCCACCCTTTACCAGGTATATAGATGCATTAATTAAATAAGATATATTGTGATATCCCAACAAGTAAACATGTTCCAACAAGGAACAACAAGTCCATGTTCCAACAAGGAACAAACTTCATCTTCACCTGCAACTAACAACGCTATAAGAGGGGCTGAGCAAAGCGGTAACATAGCCAAACAACGGTTTGCTAGGACAAGGTGGGTTAGAGGCTGACATGGCAATATGGGTGGCATGATATAGCAAGTGGTAGGTATCGCAGCATAGGCATAGCAAAAGAGCGAGCAATCTAGCGAGCAAAGATAGAAGTGATTTCGAGGGTATGGTCATCTTGCCTGAAATCCCGCAAGGAAGAAGAACGAGTCCATGAAGAAGACAAACGGACGTAGTCGAACGGGTCCTCACAAACTCGATGATAACGGAATCAACCCGAAGAAGCAACACCGGAAAGAAGCACACAACATAGTAAACAACCAGCACATGAATATGGCATGATGCACAATCAAGTATGATGCATGTCCGGTTTAAGGATGCATGGCAGGGCAAAGTGCAACAAACAACACTACAAATTAAGTGGAGCTCAATATGCAACGAGTTGCATATTGACGAAACACCACGACAAGTTATTTAGTTCACTCTTGTTTATGTACCCAACAATATTAAATGTTGATTAACATGGCAAGGGGTGAAGCACAACAAAACTATCTATCTAGACAAGTTTAAATGAGGCCGGAACAACAAACAACAATTCCGGAAAACCCCTCACTTGCATATATTGAATTTGGTTCTGATCTGCCTAAAACATATTTTAAAGTTGTTAAACAGGAAAATAAAGTGCAACATGATAAACTAGGCATTTTTCCACCCTATTTACATATATAATTTATTTAAATCCGAGTTACGGTTAATTAGTTATGAATTAAAACATTTTAACATGGCATTTGAGCAAATTTAAACAAACAGCAAGTTAAACATTTTAAACATGCATGAAAGTGGGATATTATTAAACTACACAATTTTCTGAGCATTTTTCATATATAAATCATTTTAATCCGATGCACGGTTCAAGAGTTATTATGTGCATGAAGTTTAGGGGGTTTACTGTAAAACAGGTAATTCGCGGGATAAATAGCTAAAATCGCAGGTCTGGGAAAAAAACGTATGCGGGCTGAATCTGGGCAGACTGGGCGCTCACCATGGGCCAAGGCCCGGTACAGGAGGGAGAGGCAGGCCGAGGCGAGGAGGTGGGCCACCGGATCTGGGCCTGCTGGGACTTGGCGCAATCGGGGCGCGCGGTGGCCCACGCAGGCGAGCGCCCGACGACGCGTCGTCCTCCTTGTGCGCCCGCACACGCAGGAGGCGTGGACGGCGGCGCTCGAAGTCAACGGCGGGGCAGCGGCGACTCCGGCAGGTGAGGGCGGCGGGGAGGACCGAGAGGGACGGATCCGGGCGGATCTCGCTGCGGCGGATCCATTTCCGGCGACGACGAAGCAGATCGGCGGCTCCAAGGCCAAGCAACCTCTGCGAAGAACACTGGGAGAGAGAGAGGGAGAGATCTGAGAGAGAGAGAGAAACAAGGAAGGGAGAGAGAGGGCGGCGGGACCTAGGGTCCGGCGTGGTGGAGCTCGCGGCAGCTCCAGCGAGCAGCTGCGGCATGGACGCCGGCGGGGCCTGGTGCGGGAGCTCCTCCTTGGAGCTCGGGGACGGGGAAGCGGGAGGAGATGCGATCGGGCGGCGGCTGCAGGCCTCGGGCCCAGATCGAGGCCCGGGCGGGCCTGACGCGGGCTCGGGCAGCCACGGCGAAGAGGAGGGAGACAGGGGCGACGTGGAGGCCTGCGGGTGGCCAGGAGCGGCGGCGCAGGGGCTCAGGTGGCGGCGCGGCCAGTGGCTGATCGCCAAGTGGCGGCGGGGGGGCTTGGCCGGCGCGGAAAACGAGGCAGAGGAGGTGGGAGGCGGCTGGGAGATGATTGGGGCGCGGAATTTTAGGAGGAGGGTTAGGAAGCTGCCCAAAATGGCACGGGGGTCTATATATAGCAGGTTGCTAGGGTTTAGGGGGGTAGGAGGGGTTTTCGAGGCCTCCGATCGTGATCCGACGGATCCAATCGAGAGAGAGGGGTTAGGGGACCTAGGTGGACTGAGGAGAGGGGGTTTTCGGACTGTGCTAGAGTGGTTGGGCTGAGAGGAGAGGAGAGGAGAGAAGTGCAGCCCGGCAACTGTTTCCGGAGACCGAAAACGTCCGACGAAAGTACCGGCAACGGTACCGCTATATGCTTAACGGTTGAGCTATCAAACGGACTCCGAATGCGATGAAATTTGGCAGGCGGTCTGTCTACACTAAAATAAGGCCGCTCGACAAGTTTCACCCCATTCCGAGAACATTTCTCGGCCACTTATAAAATAATATTCGGACATGCCGCGGGCGGGGTGCAAGTGTGGTTGGTCTCAGAACGGACAAGGGAGAGAACTCGGAGAACCCGGACGGATGCAAGTTTCGAAAATATGATGATGCAATGCGGATGATGGCATGGCAAGATGCGACACGCAAGCAAATGACATGGCAACAACGACGAATAACTGGAGGACACCTGGCGCATCAGATCCGGGGCGTTACAACACTCCACCACTACGAGAGGATCTCGTCCCGAGATCTAGAATGGCACCGGAGGGGAAAACGGAGGAGAAGGAGAAGAGGTAAAACTAAGTTGCTTCTTTGGCAAACGAGTGAAACCAAAGAACCTTGAGAGGTTTAACAAACTGAAAGAAAGAATACCATGGAGATGAACGAGATTTCCAACACTCCGTTAGCAAAGAGGAACAAGGAACATATGAGAACCTTGTTGTTTTGAAGACAAGAAACAAGGGCTTAACGAACCAAAGAATATGAAACCACCGGTATAATGTGATCGCCAAGGAACAAGGATGATAGAATTGGACAGCACTCCGGTAGAAACGAGATGTACAAGGAATGATAAGGATCAATAACGACAACACTCCGGTTAAACAAGATAGAGAAGGAAAAAGAATGAAATAATTTTGACAGCACTCCGACTGTAAATGGAAGGAATAGAACAAGAACTAGACAAGATGAGAGGATACTTGATGAAATCAACAACACACTGCCTCCGGAACAATTAAACGAATGACACAAGGGGTAAGAATGATTCCAGACAGCACTCCGGTTGAGAAGTGAGGCAAAAATTTGATAAGATGAAAAGAACTTGAATGAAGGACACGACACTCCGGTTGAATGGATAAGCCAAAGCAAAGAACATGATCCTCACCATTCGAGAAGAAGAGTGAAGGGAGAAACATCACAATGCCTCCGGAAGAAGAAATAGAAAATAGATCATTGGGATAAAGGAATGGAGAAGAAAATGATAACTCTCGCAAATAAAATTGAAAGACAAAGCTTACGAAGAAAAAGGTTGAACGGAGTTGTTGGATTATCAACAACGAAAGCTTAAGCTTGATGTGGACTTATGGGAGACATCCCAAAATTATGAGGTGACAACCTGCCACTAACGAAAACCAAAGATTGGATTGGTATCACCAAGGAGACGAGAGACTTATTTCACTGGGAGGACAAACGAAGAATTTGGGTCATTGATAATCACCATAAATAGCAGCAATCCTTAGGGAAGGCTTTAGGTGAAATATAACCCAAGATAACTCCAATGAAGAGATTGATGGATTTACTAAACCTCATTGTTGACAACATGTGAAACATGAGACATGAACTCAAGTTATCAAGAATGACATAATACCGCCTCGAAAGATAAGATAGAAAAAAATTGCACTTTGAAATGTAAGATGACGAAATGCTTGAACTCCTCCAAACAAAACATGTGTAGAACACCATGTTTAATTTAGAGTAGCTTGGCGGATCTTAACTTCGAGAGGAATCCTGATGAACCATTGAAGAATGAAAAGAATCCTTGATAAACCACCAAGTAGGGCCTCCATGAAGAATTCCGGTAGTAAAAGAATGATCAAAAAGAATTGTAGGATGAAAAGAATAAGATTGAAGCCTTGCAATGATTCAGATGGATCTCCGTGGTGAGATAATGCGGAACACTTGGAACTCCGGAAAAAGAAAAGATGAAACAATTGAAATCAAGAATTTGAAGAACCTCCGGAATAAGGAATTGAATTTACTCGATGAAACAAGAATAAGAATTACATTATGCTTATCCTTCACCAATTCAAATTGATGACAAGCAATGGATTTGGCATACTACTTATTCTCGTAGAAAAGATTAAGAGAGATATAGCACAAACTTGAGAAGGTCTACAACGAACCACCAATAGGATTGGAAAGGACGAATGAATCTATATGATAACAAATGAAGAGAACTCTTGAACGAACCACCGTAAGAATTGAAAATGAACGAAGAAAGATAAAGAAACACCGGGAAGAATTAGCAAATGAACAAAGATACTTGAGAGAATTTAGATACATGAGAACGAAGAGATCATGAACTGATTAGAGAATATTGAATGATGCACCGGTAAGATTTGGAGAACGAGAGCCGCAAGCTGAGAATGAATAATTCTGAGATGATGGGCTCCGGAGAATCAAACTGAAAAGACTCTTGAATTGCTCCGGATGGTTGAAAATAATTCTCACAATCGAAAACAATTAAGAGAGGATGGCAAAAAGCTAGAACAATGAATCTTGAAGAGAATGGAGCAAGATTTAAGAGAAACTCTTCTTCAGTCTTGAAATGTTGAGAATGATGATGAGAAACACCACCATGAATTGATGAGACACTCCGAAATGAGAATTGGAAAGGTTGAACCAACGATGAAGAATTGAAGAATCTTAGAGAAAGACATTTGACTGATGATAATTCATTCTTACGTCAAACTTCGAAAAGAATTTTTGAATCTCCGGGAAAATTAGAAGAGTCAGGTAAGATCCTAGGAAAAGACCTGTGGGTTAGGGCCCACTCAAAAGATACACCGTTGAAGTGATTGCTTGAAAGGGATATTGCACCGGTTGAATTAAATGGCTTGAATGAGATAGCATCCTTAAAAGAACTTGAGTGAAATGAGAATGAAAACTTGAATCTTCTGAGATATTTTCATCACTCCGGAACAAATGAATAGCGAGAAGTGAATTGTTATGAGGTGCACCGGTATGAGAAGGTATTGAAATGAGGAAAAGATGTGATCACCAACGAAAGATTACATTGAACACACCGGGGAAAGATAGAAGAACCAATAATTATAAACTTGAGGCTCCGTCAACATCTTCATGAGAAACACCGGGTAAGAACATGAAGGAGAAGAATGGAGAGGCTTCACAAGAATAAGATGGATACTTGATCAAGAAATCTGCGTCCTTGAAGAAATAAGAAAGGGTGGGAGGGCGGGAAAACAAAGACAACTTGGAACGGATGAAGCAAACACCGTAGAGAAGAACTGATACATGATCTTGCAGATGTTGAAGTGATCGGATCCACTTGAAGAGAGACACACCGGTTGAAAAAGAATTGAGAAGACAAACTTGATGAACAAGAAGGAGTAGCATCCACATAGAAATAAGAGAACACCGTTTAGAATAAGGTATGGAATCAACACTTGACATTGAAGCAACTCGAATACCACAAAACAAAACCAAAACAAAGGATTGGCTTGCGGAATTAGCCGGAAACAAACATATGATAGATCCCATATCGTATCATGTGTCTGTTGGAAAGAATTCCTACGTGATACTTGAATTCCCACTTATAAACTCCCGAAACTTTCTGGTTATGCAATCAGGTGTTGGGGATACAGGGGAAGCATAATATCTCACCCAAACTAGCAAATCCTACAACCAGCTGTATCCATCCTTCAACACATAACCAAGAAACCTTCGGAAATCATCTACCTCAACCTTCGAAAAGCATTCGTTATACAAGTCATGGCAATACCCCTGCACTCGCCACAGTACTGGGCTATCAGGGTTATCTCACCAACAACTGTACAAAAGAGATTTTCGATGTCGGTCGTACTAGACTCAGGTATTCCAAAACCGCAACGATAAGATTATGACGACAACACCTCGGAGCTCAACTCCCCGGGACACTGCCACAACCCCTAAATGTCAGGAGGCAACCAAGACAATGTTGTCATCATAAAACCATCGGAACGATTGTAATATACCCGCGTGATCCTAAAAAAAAATTTAGTGAAATTTGAGAGGAGAAGAGTCAAAACTTTACGTCAGGAAGCCTTACCAGAAGGTCGAAGGGACTGGGGAGTAAAAAGAATTCCTAATCTCTCCGATATATAATTCCTAAATGACTCAAAACATTTTTCTAGACACAACTCGGCCACTAAAAACGATCAATCAGTGGGGGCTCCTAAGGTCGGGGAAGGCTCTGATTACCAACTTATAACGCCCTCAATGCGGCTATATCTCCCACGTGTCGAAGCACGACTTAGAGGCATAACCGCATTGAAAGCAATGTCGCAAGTGAGGTAATCTTCACACAACCCATGTAATACATAAGGGAAAGAGATACATAGTTGGCTTACAATCGCCACTTCACACAATACATGAATAAAACATCACATCATACAGTTACAATCAGGGCCCGACTACGAAGCCAAAATAAAAGAAGAACCTCAAAAGCGACAAAGGACCAAGATCGACCCCAACTGGGCCCCACTACTGATCGACTAGAACGGAACAACATAAAGGACAAGATCTCCATCGAACTCCCCCTTGAGCTCGGGTGCATCACCTGCACGGTCTCATTGGCTCCTGCAAACTGGTATTGGAAGTATCTGGTGAGTCACGGGGACTCAGCAATCTCACACCCGCGAGATCAAGACTATTTAAGCTTAAAGGTAGGGGAAAAGGTATGAGGTGGAGCTGCAGCAAGCGACTAGCATTTATGGTGGCTAACATACGCAAATGAGAGCGAGAAGAGAAGGCAAAAGCACGGTCGAACAACTATGATCAAAAAGTGATCCTAAACTACTTACGTCAGACATAACTCCAACAACCGTGTTCACTTCCCGGACCCCACCGAGAAGAGACCATCACGGTTACACACGCGGTTGGTGTATTTTAGTTAAGATCAACTTCGGGTTTTCTACAACCGGACATTAACAAATTCCCATCTGCCCATAACCGCGGGCACGGCTTTCGAAAGTTCAAAACCCTGCAGGGGTGTCCCAACTTAGCCCATGATAAGCTCTCGCGATCAACGAAGGATATTCCTTCTCCCCGGGAAGACCCGATCAGTCTCGGAATCCCGGCTACAAGACATTTCGACAGCAATAAAACAAGTCCAGCAAAGCCGCCCGATGCGCCGACATCCTGATAGGAGCTGCACATATCTCGTTCTCAGGGCAACACCGGATGAGCAGTCCGTACAACTAAAACCAGCCCTCAAGTTTCCTTGAGGTGGCGCTGCAAAGGGCTCTAGTTCGGACCAACACTTAGACAAGCATTGGCCCGGGGGGGCTGAATAAAGATGACCCTTGAGTTAATTACTCCCAAGGGAAAATAGGTGGTGGTGAGGCAAATGGTAAAACCAAGGTTGGGCCTCGCTGGAAAAGTCTTATTCAAAGCGAACTGTCAAGGGGGTCCCATAAATCACCCGACCGCGTTAGGGACGCAAAATCCGGGAACATAACACCGATATGACGGAAACTAGGGCGGCAAGAGTGGAACAAAACACCAGGCATAAGGCCGAGCCTTCCACCCTTTACCAGGTATATAGATGCATTAATTAAATAAGATATATTGTGATATCCCAACAAGTAAACATGTTCCAACAAGGAACAACAAGTCCATGTTCCAACAAGGAACAAACTTCATCTTCACCTGCAACTAACAACGCTATAAGAGGGGCTAAGCAAAGCGGTAACATAGCCAAACAACGGTTTGCTAGGACAAGGTGGGTTAGAGGCTGACATGGCAATATGGGTGGCATGATATAGCAAGTGGTAGGTATCGCAGCATAGGCATAGCAAAAGAGCGAGCAATCTAGCGAGCAAAGATAGAAGTGATTTCGAGGGTATGGTCATCTTGCCTGAAATCCCGCAAGGAAGAAGAACGAGTCCATGAAGAAGACAAACGGACGTAGTCGAACGGGTCCTCACAAACTCGATGATAATGGAATCAACCCGAAGAAGCAACACCGGAAAGAAGCACACAACATAGTAAACAACCAGCACATGAATATGGCATGATGCACAATCAAGTATGATGCATGTCCGGTTTAAGGATGCATGGCAGGGCAAAGTGCAACAAACAACACTACAAATTAAGTGGAGCTCAATATGCAACGAGTTGCATATTGACGAAACACCACGACAAGTTATTTAGTTCACTCTTGTTTATGTACCCAACAATATTAAATGTTGATTAACATGGCAAGGGGTGAAGCACAACAAAACTATCTATCTAGACAAGTTTAAATGAGGCCGGAACAACAAACAACAATTCCGGAAAACCCCTCACTTGCATATATTGAATTTGGTTCTGATCTGCCTAAAACATATTTTAAAGTTGTTAAACAGGAAAATAAAGTGCAACATGATAAACTAGGCATTTTTCCACCCTATTTACATATATAATTTATTTAAATCCGAGTTACGGTTAATTAGTTATGAATTAAAACATTTTAACATGGCATTTGAGCAAATTTAAACAAACAGCAAGTTAAACATTTTAAACATGCATGAAAGTGGGATATTATTAAACTACACAATTTTCTGAGCATTTTTCATATATAAATCATTTTAATCCGATGCACGGTTCAAGAGTTATTATGTGCATGAAGTTTAGGGGGTTTACTGTAAAACAGGTAATTCGCGGGATAAATAGCTAAAATCGCAGGTCTGGGAAAAAAACGTATGCGGGCTGAATCTGGGCAGACTGGGCGCTCACCATGGGCCAAGGCCCGGTACAGGAGGGAGAGGCAGGCCGAGGCAAGGAGGTGGGCCACCGGATCTGGGTCTGCTGGGACTTGGCGCAATCGGGGCGCGCGGTGGCCCACGCAGGCGAGCGCCCGACGACGCGTCGTCCTCCTTGTGCGCCCGCACGCGCAAGAGGCGGGGACGGCGGCGCTCGAAGTCAACGGCGGGGCAGCGGCGACTCCGGCAGGTGAGGGCGGCGGGGAGGACCGAGAGGGACGGATCCGGGCGGATCTCGCTGCGGCGGATCCATTTCCGGCGACGACGAAGCAGATCGGCGACTCCAAGGCCAAGCAACCTCTGCGAAGAACACTGGGAGAGAGAGAGGGAGAGATCTGAGAGAGAGAGAGAGAAACAAGGAAGGGAGAGAGAGGGCGGCGGGACCTGGGGTCCGGCGTGGTGGAGCTCGCGGCAGCTCCAGCGAGCAGCTGCGGCATGGACGCCGGCGGGGCCTGGTGCGGGAGCTCCTCCTTGGAGCTCGGGGACGGGGAAGCGGGAGGAGATGCGATCGGGCGGCGGCTGCGGGCCTTGGGCCCAGATTGGGGCCCGGGCGGGCCTGACGCGGGCTCGGGCAGCCACGGCGAAGAGGAGGGAGACAGGGGCGACGTGGAGGCCTGCGGGTGGCCAGGAGCAGCGGCGCAGGGGCTCAGGTGGCGGCGCGGCCAGTGGCTGATCGCCAAGTGGCGGCGGGGGGGCTTGGCCGGCGCGGAAAACGAGGCAGAGGAGGTGGGAGGCGGCTGGGAGATGATTGGGGCGCGGAATTTTAGGAGGAGGGTTAGGAAGCTGCCCAAAATGGCACGGGGGTCTATATATAGCAGGTTGCTAGGGTTTAGGGGGGTAGGAGGGGTTTTCGAGGCCTCCGATCACGATCCGACGGATCCGATCGAGAGAGAGGGGTTAGGGGACCTAGGTGGACTGAGGAGAGGGGGTTTTCGGACTGTGCTAGAGTGGTTGGGCTGAGAGGAGAGGAGAGGAGAGAAGTGCAGCCCGGCAACTGTTTCCGGAGACCGAAAACGTCCGACGAAAGTACCGGCAACGGTACCGCTATATGCTTAACGGTTGAGCTATCAAACGGACTCCGAATGCGATGAAATTTGGCAGGCGGTCTGTCTACACTAAAATAAGGCCGCTCGACAAGTTTCACCCCATTCCGAGAACATTTCTCGGCCACTTATAAAATAATATTCGGACATGCCGCGGGCGCGGTGCAAGTGTGGTTGGTCTCAGAACGGACAAGGGAGAGAACTCGGAGAACCCGGACGGATGCAAGTTTCGAAAATATGATGATGCAATGCGGATGATGGCATGGCAAGATGCGACACGCAAGCAAATGACATGGCAACAACGACGAATAACTGGAGGACACCTGGCGCATCAGATCCGGGGCGTTACACCTTCCTCCTTGGATGTGCATGAAGCGGAAGTTCATTATGATGCCAGTTCTCATCCAAGGCCCTAAGCAACCCGGCAACGACATTGATGTGTACCTAAGGCCATTAGTTGAAGAACTTTTACAGCTGTGGAATGGAAATGGTGTACGTACGTGGGATGAGCACAATAAAGAGGAATTTAACCTAAAGGCGTTGCTGTTCGTGACCATCAACGATTGGCCCGCTCTCAGTAACCTTTCAGGACAGACCAACAAAGGATACCACGCATGCACACACTGTTTAGATGACACTGAAAGTATATACCTGGACAAATGCAGGAAGAATGTGTACCTGGGCCATCGTCGATTTCTTCCGACCAACCATCAATGTCGAAAGAAAGGCAAGCATTTTAAAGGCGAGGCAGATCACCGGAGGAAGCCCGCCATGCGTACCGGTGATCACGTACTTGCTATGGTCAATGATTTACACGTAATCTTTGGAAAGGGTCCCGGCACACTAGTTGTTCCGAATGACGCTGAGGGACACGCACCCATGTGGAAGAAGAAATCTATATTTTGGGACCTACCCTACTGGAAAGACCTAGAGGTCCGCTCTTCAATCGACGTGATGCACGTGATGAAGAACCTTTGCGTGAACCTGCTAGGCTTCTTGGGCGTGTATGGAAAGACAAAAGATACACCCGAGGCACGGGAGGACCTGCAATGTTTGCACGAAAAAGACGGCATGCCTCCGAAGCAGTATGAAGGTCCTGCCAGCTACGCTCTTACGAAAGAAGAGAAAGAAATCTTCTTTGAATGCCTGCTCAGTATGAAGGTCCCGACTGGCTTCTCGTCGAATATAAAGGGAATAATAAATATCCCAGAGAAAAAGTTCCAGAACCTAAAGTCTCATGACTGCCACGTGATTCTGACGCAACTACTTCCGGTTGCATTGAGGGGGCTTCTACCGGAAAACGTCCGATTAGCCATTGTGAAGCTATGTGCATTCCTCAATGCAATCTCTGAGAAGGTGATCAATCCAGAAATCGTACCAAGGCTAAGGAGTGATGTGGCGCAATGTCTTGTCAGTTTCGAGCTGGTGTTCCCACCATCCTTCTTCAATATCATGACGCATGTCCTAGTTCATCTAGTCGACGAGATTGTCATTCTGGGGCCCGTATTTCTACATAATATGTTCCCCTTTGAGAGGTTCATGGGAGTCCTAAAGAAATATGTCCGTAATCGCGCAAGGCCAGAAGGAAGCATCTCCATGGGCCATCAAACAGAGGATGTCATCGGGTTTTGTGTTGACTTCATTCCTAGCCTTAAGAAGATAGGTCTCCCTAAATCGCGGTATGAGGGGAGACTGACTGGAAAAGGCACGCTAGGAGCGGACTCAATAATATGCAGGGACGGGCATTCTTGGTCTCAAGCACACTACACATTTCTACAGAACTCTACCTTGGTGACCCCGTATGTCGATGAACACAAGAACAGTCTGCGCTCCAAACACCCGGAGCAGTGCGACGACTGGATTACATGTGAACACATCAGGACTTTCAGTAGTTGGTTGGAAGCACGTAACAGAGGTGACAACACTGTTTGTGATGAGTTGTACTTGTTGTCCAGGGGACCATCTTTGACTGTATTGATTTGGAAAGGATACGAGATAAATGGGAATACATTTTACACGATTGACCAAGATCAGAAGAGCACCAACCAAAACAGCGGTGTCCGCTTTGATGCAACAACCGAGAAGGGAAAGGACACATATTATGGTTACATAGTGGACATATGGGAACTTGACTACGGACAAGATTTTAAGGTCCCTTTGTTTAAGTGCAAATGGGTCAATCTGTCAGGAGGCGGGGTACATGTAGACCCACGGTACGGAATGACAACAGTCGATCTAAAAAATCTTGGGTACACTGATGAACCGTTCGTCCTAGCCAATGATGTGGCACAGGTTATCTATGTGAAGGACATGTCTACCAGATCAAGAAAAAGAAAAGATAAGGAAACGAATACATCATACGATGATCCAAAGCGCCACATAGTTCTTTCAGGAAAAAGGGACATCCTGGGAGTGGAGGGCAAGACAGACATGTCTGAAGATTATGAAAGGTTTCATGAAATTCCTCCCTTCAATGTCAAGGCTGACCCAAGCATCATGATAAACGATAAAGATTATCCATGGTTACGGCGCAATAAGCAATTGACACAAGCGAAGAAAAAGTGAAGACTTTCTCCCGCAACTATTATGATGATACCATGCCAAATTTGTAACAGACGAGTATGTTATGCCAAGTATTTTAGAGTTCATTTGAAAACAGACGAGTAGGTGCATCTATGTTAATTTTTTTATTAAAGTTAATTACAAACTTGTGATTCACACAAATTTTCAAAGAATTCAAATTTTAACTATTCAAATTTGAAAACTAATGGCACTAACAGAAAGTTCATAATTTTGCTGACCTAAAAGCAAAAAGAATTAAAAAATATAGCAAAAACAAAATAAAGCAACAAAGAAAACAAAAATACTAAAAAAGTGTTTTCAAATTTGAAAACTAATGGCACTAACAGAAAGTTTATAATTTTTCTAAAACTATAAAGCAAGAAAGTTTAAAAGTTTATAATTTTTCTAAAACTAAAAAAGTTTAAAAGCTAAAAGAATTAAAAAATAAAGCAAGACGAATAATGATAAAACACAGTAATATCAAATAGCAAGAATTTTTTATAGTAAAGTTATTCATAAACTAGTGATTCACACAAATTTTAAAAAATTCAAAGTTAAACTATTCAAATTTTAAAACTAATGGCACTAACAGAAAGTTTATAATTTTTGTGACCTAAAATAAAAAAGAAATCACTACAAAACTATAAGTATTTAGTTCTAAGTAGAAACAAAAAAACAAAAAAAATGCCACCTACTAGGCCCCCACGGCCTGAATACGACTAGAAACCCTACCATGGGCCAGGATTCAGGCCCGAGGGAGGCCCAGTAGGCCCACAGGCACAGATTGTAGTGTTAGGCCCGAAAGCCTGCTTTAGAGAGGAGCTCGAGAGGGATGGCGCACCGCACCTTATAAACAGGTGCGCCTCCCTCTCAACTAGCAAGGTGGGACTAAATATTTGGATTCGGGGCAGCACAGGCCTTTGGTCCCGGTTGGAGGGATGAACCGGGACCAAAGGGGGCATTGGTCCCGGTTCGTAGCACCAACCGGGACCAATGCCCCCTCTTTAGTCCTGGTTGGTGCCACCAACCGGGACCAAAGGCCACCGCTTCCCGCCCTTTGGGCTGCTGAAAAGAAGCCTTTGGTCCCGGTTGGTGGCACCAACCGGGACTAAAGGGGGCATTAGTCCCGGTTGGTTTCACGAACCGGGACCAATGCTCTTGCTATATAAGCAGCACTTAGCAGTTTTCGACCAAATCCATCTGTTTCTTGTCGCCCCGACGCCTTCTGCTCCTCGTCGCCGTCGCCGCCGAGCCCTGCCCCGACGCCGTCAGGCTGGTCCACCTCGTCGTCGCCACCGCCGAGCCACTGCCCCGACACCATCGCCGCGCCCGCCGCCCCTACCGGCCCCGACATCATCGCCGTCGCCGCGCGCGCTGCCCCTGCCCCGACCCCGTCGCCGTCGCCGCGCGCGCCACCCGTTCCCTGACCCCGTCGCCGTCGCCGCGCGCGCCGCCCCTTCCCCGACCCCGTCGCCGTCGCCGCGTGCGCCGCCCGTTCCCCGACCCCGTCGCCGTCGCCGCGCGCGCCGCGCCTTCCCCAACCCCATCGCCGTTGCCCCGACCACACGCCGCCGCCTTCGGTCCGGCCGCCGGCGCCCTTTTCTCTTATCTTTTGCATTATTATAAAAATGTGTATATATGTATATGTTCTCTGTGTATATATGTTCATATATGCAAAAGTTAGATTTTAGAAAAACTTTATATATGCAAAAGTTTATATATGCAAAAAATTTACATATATGCAAGTATATATGTATGTATATATGTATGTATGTGGATACATGAGGGGGGTCGATATACCCCCCTCTCCGATAGCATTTGTGTGCATTTTAGGTTGGTGTATATATATATATATGTTGATGTATACATGCAAAAGATAGATTTTTAGATATGATGATGTTTTTTTTCATATGTGCATTTTTTCATATATGTATTATTTTTTAAGTTGTTAGTAGATATCGATTTTAGGTTAGTGCATTTTATCACTGATTTTAGGTTAGTTGATCGATTTAGTGCATTTTATGTTTGTTGCATTTTAGGTTAGTGCATTTTAGGTTAGTGCATTTTATGTTAGTGGAGAGTAAAAAGTAAAATAAGGAAAAGGAAAATAAGTAGAGAAAGAAGGAGAAGAAGAAGGAGAAGACGAGGAGAGGAAGAAGAGGAAGAAGAAGAAAAAAAAGAGGAGAAGAAGAAGGAATAGAGGAGCTTCTTCTCCTTCCCGAGGCCACTAATTAATATATATGATTCCTTACTATGATTAGCTAGCTAGTTCTACGTTGCCACTAATATATCCATTTGTCATGTTTGAATAATAATTGCCATGTTGTAAATATTTGTAGAAACTATGGACACTATCGCCCGAGACGAAGCAAGAGAAGCGTTGTTGAGGGACATAATCGCAGAAGGAAGTGATGCCGTCTCGTTGTATCTCAACAACTTCGATGGTCTGCAAGGAGAGGGTGAAGAAGCTGGCTCCGGTGACCTAATGGCGGTGCAAGAAGAAGAATGTGATGACGGGTCCGGTGACCGAAACGAGTCCGGCGACCGAGCCGAGTCCGGCCAGGTATATATATTAGTTAAGCCTGTGCTGACTAGCTAATTGATGCATTCATTGTTTTGGTATGTACACATATTAATTAAGTCTTTGTTCTTTTTTCTAGCCCTCCGGATCGAGCACAACTGAGGTAAAGAGACGAGGCCCGAAGAGAAAGTTGAGCTCGGATGAAAGGTTTGAGATCATAGCAATCGTGCCCGACGGCCAACCTATTGAACCCATCCGAACAAAGAAGGCATTTGTTGCTCAGTGCGGGGTTCTGGTTAGGGACAAGATCCCGATCAGCATCCAGCAATGGTATGAGCCTAAGAACGAAGACCCTGAGGTGTCTTATGTCAATGATCTGCAGAAAAATGATCTTTGGACTGAGCTGAAGTCAAATTTCACCCTACCGCCACAGGATGATCCGGAGAAGCCAGTTAAAGAGCAATTAATCAAGTCTTTTGCTCTTAAGAGGATGGCAGACCTATTCAGGAGGTGGAAGAAAGACCTGAATAGGTTTGTCGAGAAAAAAGAGACACCAGAATTCAAGGGCATATATGAGAAGATCAGAGATGACTGGCCTGCATTTGTGGCCCGCAAGACATCGGAAAAGAGTAAGAAGATGTCGGAGACAAACAAGAAAAATGCTGCGAAGAAGAAGCTTCACCATCGCACGGGGTCAGGTGGCTACCTGGTAGCCCGGCCTAAGTGGGCCAAGGCTGAGAATGATCTGGTTGAAAAAGGGATCGAACCAGAGACAATGAGGTGGCCAGACTGTTGCCGGACTTGGTTCTTCGGGGCTGGCGGAACCTTGGACCCTGTAACAGGGAAGTGCATTTGGACGGATGAGCAACTTGACATTCCCTTGAAGAAGCTTCGGTACTATATCAAAGCAGCGCAGGAAGGGACGTTCCTTCCAGACAGAGAGAACGACGAGCTCACAAAGGCCCTCGGGAATCCTGAGCACCCTGAACGGACACGAGGCACGCCAGGCTCCATTTCGTGGAAGGCTGGGTTTCCGGACGCAGGCGGTTACAAAAGCCAGGAGAGGAGGAAGCAAGTGCAACAGTCCGAACTGCAGGCGCTTAAAGCAAGGGTACTCGGGATAGAGGAACAAGAAGCAAATCGCAGCAACCGAACTGCCGAAGCTTCCCCTGAAGCTACCTCGCCATCTCAGCGGAGAAGCAGCGTGGCTTCCACCGAGCTGCTTCAGCCAGAGCTTGTCTTGACGGCTCCTGCCAGCTATCCCGTGGATGCTATCACGGAGGCTCAAAATTGCCACCTTATGACGCAGTGGATGAATATGAAGGTCAAGGCGGCTGTTGGCTCTGTTTATCCTAATGAACCCAGCGCAACTTTTCACTGCCAGCCGATTCCAGAAGGATATGCTAAGGTGATGGTGGATGAAATAACGGAGGGATTTGAGGACCTCCCGCTTGACCACCCTACCGGAGAAGGGGAGACTCGGCTGGGTTCTGCTCTGAAGACTCCATGCCTATGGCGGAAAGAGATCATCAAGCTTCCAAACTGGACGCCTCCGCCTCCTCCTCCGGCAAGTCAGGGCACTCCGCCTCCTCCACCGCCTCTTCCTCCGGCGAGTGACGATCAGGGCCCTCGGCCGGCTCCTTCTTCGGCGCGTGGCGGCACTCCGCCTCCTTCTCCGCCTACGCCGGCGCGCCCGAGCAGCCAGCCTACTCCTTCTCCGCCTCGTCAGCAAGGGCGGAAGAGACCCGCCGCCGCTCCGGCAGCTGCTCCTGCGCGTCGTAGTCCTTCTCCTCCGCCTCGCAAAAAGCAAGCAGTAAAGAAGACTGCCGCTCCGTCTGCTCTGCCGGCATCTAGCAGTACAGCCAGAGGCAGGAGAAAATACAAATTCGGTCCTTCTCTGAAGTCTCCAGAGAAGTTACCATACGAGATGAGCCCGGAGGAGAACGCGAGGATCGTGCGAACCGAGAAGGATGACTGGTTTCAAGGGTTGAAAGCACAGAGACACGTTGGGGAACGTTGCAGAAAATTAAAATTTTCCTACGGTTTCACCAAGATCCATCTATGAGTCCATCTAAGCAACGAGTCATGGGAGAGAGATTGCATCTACATACCACTTGCAGATTGCGTGCGGAAGCGTTCAAGGGGATGGTGATGACGTAGTCGTACTCGTCGTGATTCAGATCACCGATGACCAAGTGCCGAACGGACAGCACCTCCGCGTTCAACACACGTACGGGACGATCGACGTCTCCTCCTTCTTGATCCAGCAAGGGGAAGGAGAGGTTGAGGAAGAATACTCCAACGGCAGCACGACGGCATGGTGATGTTGGTGTAGCAGAACTCCGACAGGGCTTCGCCAAGCGCGTACGGAGGAGGAGAGGTGTTGGGGAGGGGAGGGGCTGCGCCTTGACTTGTGTGTGCAGCCCTCCCCTCACCCCTCTATTTATAGGGGAAGGGGCAAAGGGGGCCGGCCCCCTCTAGATGGATCTAGAGGGGGGGCGGTGGCCAAGGGGGAGGGGGCTTGCCCCCCAAGCAAGGGGGGCGCCCCTTTAGGGTTCCCCCAAACCCTAGGGCGCATGGGCCCTTGGGGGGAGGCGCACCAGCCCACTTTGGGCTGGTTCCCTTCCCCCTTACAGCCCATGAGCCCTTCCGGGAGAGGTGTCCCCTCCCGGTGGACCCCCGAGGCCCCTCCGGTGGCCCCGGTACAATATCGATATGCCCCCGAACTATTCCGGTGTCCGTATGACAACTTCCCATATATAAATCTTTACCTCCGGACCATTCCGGAACTCCTCGTGACGTCCAGGATCTTATCCGGGACTCCGAACAAGATTCGGTAATCACATCCAAGTCTTCCTAATAACCCTAGCGTCACCGAACCTTAAGTGTGTAGACCCTACGGGTTCGGGAGACATGCGGACATGACCGAGACGACTCTCGGGCAATAACCAACAGCGGGATCTGGATACCCATGTTGGTTCCCACATGTTCCTCGATGATGTTATCGGATGAACCACGATGTCGAGGGTTCAAGCAACCCCGTAAACTATTCCCTTTGTCAATCGGTAGGTTACTTGCCTGAGACTCGATCGTCGGTATCCCAATACCTCGTTTAGTCCCGTTACCGGCAAGTCACTTTACTCGTACCGTAATGCATGATCCCGTGGCCAAACACTTGGTCACTTTGAGCTCATTATGATGATGCATTACCGAGTGGGCCCGGTGCTACCTCTCCGTCATACGGAGTGACAAATCCCAGTCTTGATCCGTGTCAACCCAACAGATACTTTCGGAGATACCTGTAGTGCACCTTTATAGTCACCCAGTTACGTTGTGACGTTTGGTACACCCAAAGCACTCCTACAGTATCCGGGAGTTACACGATCTCATGGTCTAAGGAAAAGATACTCGACATTGGAAAGCTCTAGCAAAACGAACTACACGATCTTGTGCTATGCTTAGGATTGGGTCTTGTCCATCACATCATTCTCCTAATGATGTGATCTCGTTATCAATGACATCCCCATGTCCATAGTCAGGAAACCATGACTATCTATTGATCAACAAGCTAGTCAACTAGAGGCTTACTAGGGACATATTGGTGTCTAGTATTCACACATGTATTACGATTTCCAGATAACACAATTATAGCATGAATAAAGACAATTACCATGAACAAGGAAATATAATAATAATACTTTTATTATTGCCTCTAGGGCATATTTCCAACAGTCTCCCACTTGCACTAGAGTCAATAATCTAGTTACATTGTGATGAATCGAACACCCATAGAGTTCTGGTGCTGATCATGTTTTGCCCTAGGGAGAGGTTTAGTCAACGGATCTGCGACATTCAGATCCATGTGCACTTTACAAATTTCTATGTCTCCATCTTGAACATTTTCACGGATGGAGTTGAAGCGACGCTTGATGTGCCTGGTCTTCTTGTGAAACCTGGGCTCCTTGGCAAGTGCAATAGCTCCAGTGTTGTCACAGAAGAGTTTGATCGGCCCCGACGCATTGGGTATGACTCCTAGGTCGGTGATGAACTCCTTCACCCAAATAGCCTCATGCGATGCCTCCGAGGCTGCCATGTATTCCGCTTCACATGTAGATCCCGCCACGACGCTCTGCTTGCAGCTGCACCAGCTCACTGCTCCACCATTCAACATATACACGTATCCGGTTTGTGACTTAGAGTCATCCAGATCTGTGTCGAAGCTAGCGTCGACGTAACCCTTTACGACGAGCTCTTCGTCACCTCCATAAACGAGAAACATGTCCTTAGTCCTTTTCAGGTACTTAAGGATATTCTTGACCGCTGTCCAGTGTTCCTTGCCGGGGTTACTTTGGTACCTACCTACCAAACTTACGGCAAGGTTTACATCAGGTCTGGTACACAGCATGGCATACATGATGGATCCTATGGCTGAAGCATAGGGGATGACGCTCATCTCTTGTTTATCCTTTGCCGTGGTCGGGCATTGAGCCGAGCTCAATTTCACACCTTGCAATACAGGCAAGAACCCTTTCTTGGACTGATCCATTTTGAACTTCTTCAAAATCTTATCAAGGTACCTGCTTTGCGAAAGACCTATGAGGCGTCTTGATCTATCTCTATAGATTTTGATGCCTAATATATAAGCAGCTTCTCCAAGGTCCTTCATTGAAAAACACTTGTTCAAATAGGCCTTTATGCTTTCCAAGAATTCTATATCATTTCCCATCAATAGTATGTCATCCACATATAATATGAGAAATGCTACGGAGCTCCCACTCACTTTCTTGTAAACGCAGGCTTCTCCATAAGTCTGCATAAACCCAAACGCTTTGATCATCTCATCAAAGCGAATGTTCCAACTCCGAGATGCTTGCACCAGCCCATAAATGGATCGCTGGAGCTTGCACACCTTGTTAGCATTCTTAGGATCGACAAAACCTTCCGGCTGCATCATATACAGTTCTTCCTTAAGATAGCCGTTAAGGAATGCTGTTTTGACGTCCATTTGCCATATCTCATAATCATAGTATGCGGCAATTGCTAACATGATTCGGACGGACTTCAGCTTCGCTACAGGAGAGAAATTCTCGTCGTAGTCAATCCCTTGAACTTGCCGATAACCCTTAGCGACAAGTCGAGCTTTATAGAGGGTGACATTACCATCCGCGTCCGTCTTCTTCTTGAAGATCCATTTATTTTCTATCGCTCGCCGATCATCGGGCAAGTCTGTCAAAGTCCATACTTTGTTTTCATACATGGATCCTATCTCGGATTTCAAGGCTTCTAACCATTTGTTGGAATCCGGGCCCGCCATCGCTTCTTCATAGTTCGAAGGTTCACCGTTGTCCAACAACATGATTTCCAGGACAGGGTTGCCGTACCACTCTGGTGCGGAACGTGTCCTTGTGGACCTACGAAGTTCAGTGGGAGCTTGGTCCGAAGTATCTTGATCATTATCATTAACCTCCTCTCTAATTGGAGCAGGCACCACAGGAACATTTTCCTGCGCTGCGCTATTCTCCGTTTCAAGAGGCAGTACTTCATCAAGCTCCACTTTCCTCCCACTTACTTCTTTCGAGAGAAACTCTTTCTCCAGAAAGGTTCCGTTCTTGGCAACAAAGATCTTGCCCTCGGATCTTAAGTAGAAGGTATACCCTATGGTTTCCTTAGGGTATCCTATGAAGACGCATTTTTCCGATTTGGGTTCGAGCTTTTCAGGTTGAAGTTTCTTGACATAAGCCTCGCATCCCCAAACTTTTAGAAACGACAGCTTAGGTTTCTTTCCAAACCATAATTCATACGGTGTCGTCTCAACGGATTTAGACGGTGCCCTATTTAAAGTGAATGTGGCTGTCTCTAGAGCGTATCCCCAAAATGATAGCGGTAAATCGGTAAGAGACATCATAGATCGCACCATATCCAATAAAGTGCGATTATGATGTTCGGACACACCATTAGGCTGAGGTGTTCCAGGCGGCGTGAGTTGTGAAACTATTCCACATTTTCTTAAGTGTGTGCCAAATTCGTGACTTAAGTACTCTCCTCCACGATCTGATCGTAGAAACTTGATTTTTCTGTCACGTTGATTCTCAACCTCACTCTGAAACTCCTTGAACTTTTCAAAGGTCTCAGACTTGTGTTTCATTAAGTAGACATAGCCATATCTACTCAAATCATCTGTGAGTGTGAGAACATAACGATATCCTCCGCGAGCCTCAACGCTCATTGGACCGCACACATCAGTATGTATAATTTCCAATAAGTTGGTTGCTCGCTCCATTGTTCCGGAGAACGGAGTCTTGGTCATTTTGCCCATAAGGCATGGTTCGCATGTGTCAAACGATTCATAATCGAAAGACTCTAAAAGTCCATCAGTATGGAGCTTCTTCATGCGCTTGACACCAATGTGACCAAGGCGGCAGTGCCACAAGTATGTGGGACTATCGTTATCAACTTTACACCTTTTGGCATTCACACTATGAATATGTGTATTATCACGCACGAGATTCATTAAGAATAAACCATTAACCATCGGAGCATGACCATAAAACATATCACTCATATAAATAGAACAACCATTATTCTCGGATTTAAATGAGTAGCCATCTCGTATTAAACGAGATCCAGATACAATGTTCATGCTCAAACTTGGCACTAAATAACAATTATTGAGGTTTAAAACTAATCCCGTAGGTAAATGTAGAGGTAGCGTGCCGACGGCGATCACATCGACCTTGGAACCATTCCCGACGCGCATCGTCACCTCGTCCTTCGCCAGTCTTCTCTTATTCCGCAGCTCCTGCTGTGAGTTACAAATATGAGCAACAGCACCGGTATCAAATACCCAGGAGCTACTACGAGTACTGGTAAGGTACACATCAATTACATGTATATCACATATACCTTTAGTGTTGCCGGCCTTCTTATCCGCTAAGTATTTGGGGCAATTCCGTTTCCAGTGACCATTTCCCTTGCAATAAAAGCACTCAGTTTTAGGTTTGGGTCCATTCTTTGACTTCTTCCTGGCAACTGATTTACCAGGCGCGGCAACCTCCTTGTCGTCTTTCTTGAAGTTCTTCTTACCCTTGCCTTTCTTGAACTTAGTGGTTTTATTCACCATCAACACTTGATGTTCCTTTTTGATCTCCACCTCCGCGGATTTCAGCATTGAATACAACTCGGGAATGGTCTTTTCCATCCCCTGCATGTTGTAGTTCATCACGAAGCTTTTGTAGTTAGGTGGGAGCGACTGAAGGATTCTGTCAATGACCGCCTCATCCGGAAGATTAACTTCCAGCTGAGTCAAGCGGTTGTGCAACCCAGACATCTTGAGTATGTGTTCACTGACAGAGCTATTTTCCTCCATTTTGCAGCTAAAGAACTTGTCGGAGACTTCATATCTCTCGACCCGGGCATGAGCTTGGAAAATCAATTTCAGCTCCTCGAACATCTCATATGCTCCGTGCTTCTCAAAACGCTTTTGGAGCCCCGGTTCTAAGCTGTAAAGCATGCCGCACTGAACGATGGAGTAATCATCAGTGCGTGACTGATGGGCGTTCATAACGTCCTGGTTTTCTGGGAATGGTGCATCACCTAGCGGTGCATCTAGGACATAATCTTTCTTGGCTTCTATGAGGATGATCCTCAAGTTCCGGACCCAGTCCGAATAGTTGCTGCCATCATCTTTCAGCTTAGTTTTCTCTAGGAACGCGTTGAAGTTGAGGCTGACATTACCGTGGGCCATTTGATCTACAAGACATATTGTGAAGATTTAGACTAAGTTCATGATAATTAAGTTCATCTAATCAAATTAATGAATGAACTCCCACTCAGATTAGACATCCCTCTAGTTATCTAAGTGTTACATGATCCGAGTCGACTAGGCCGTGTCCGATCATCAGGTGAGACGGACTAGTCATCATCGGTGAACATCTCCATGTTGATCGTATCTTCTATACGACTCATGTTCGACCTTTCGGTCTCCGTGTTCCGAGGCCATGTCTGTACATGCTAGGCTCGTCAAGTTAACCCTAAGTGTTTTGCATGTGTAAAACTGTCTTACACCCGTTGTATGTGAACGTATGGATCTATCACACCCGATCATCACGTGGTGCTTCGAAACGACGAACTTTAGCAACGGTGCACAGTTAGGGGAGAACACTTCTTGAAATTTTGTAAGGGATCATCTTATTTACTACCGTCGTTCTAAGTAAACAAGATGTAAAAAACATAATAAACATCACATGCAATTATATAGTAGTGACATGATATGGCCATCATCATATAGCTCCTTCGATCTCCATCTTGGGGCTCCATGATCATCTTGTCATCGGCACGACACCATGATCTCCATCATCATGATCTCCATCATCGTGTCTCCATGGAGTTGCTCGCCAACCATTACTACTACTACTATGGCTAACACGTTTAGCAATAAAGTAAAGTAATTTACATGGTGACACGCAGGTCATAAAAGAATAATGACAACTCCTATGGCTCCTGCCGGTTGTCATACTCATCGACATGCAAGTCGTGATTCCTATTACAATAACAAGATCATCTCATACATCACATGATTCATCACAACTTCTGGCCATATCATATCACAAAGCACTTGCTGCAAAAACAAGTTAGACGTCCTCTAATGTTGTTGCAAGTTTTTACGTGGCTGTTATAGGTTGCTAGCAAGAACATTTCTTACCTACGTTAAAACCACAACGTGAATTTGTCAATCTCTATTTACCCTTCATAAGGACCCTGTTCATCGAATCCGATCCAACTAAAGTGGGAGAGACAGACACCCGCCAGCCACCTTATGCAACTAGTGCATGTTAGTCGGTGGAACCGGTCTCACGTAAGCGTACGTGTAAGGTTGGTCCGGGCCGCTTCATCCCACAATACCGCTGAACCAAGATAGGACTAGTAACGGCAAGAAGAATTGACAATTCGACGCCCACAACTACTTTGTGTTCTACTCGTGCAATAGAGAACTACGCATAGACCTAGCTCATGATGCCACTGTTGGGGAACGTTGCAGAAAATTAAAATTTTCCTACGGTTTCACCAAGATCCATCTATGAGTCCATCTAAGCAAAGAGTCATGGGAGAGAGATTGCATCTACATACCACTTGCAGATTGCGTGCGGAAGCGTTCAAGGGGATGGTGATGACGTAGTCGTACTCGTCGTGATTCAGATCACCGATGACCAAGTGCCGAACGGACAGCACCTCCGCGTTCAACACACGTACGGGACGATCGACGTCTCCTCCTTCTTGATCCAGCAAGGGGAAGGAGAGGTTGAGGAAGAATACTCCAACGGCAGCACGACGGCGTGGTGATGTTGGTGTAGCAGAACTCCGACAGGGCTTCGCCAAGCGCGTACGGAGGAGGAGAGGTGTTGGGGAGGGGAGGGGCTGCGCCTTGACTTGTGTGTGCAGCCCTCCCCTCACCCCTCTATTTATAGGGGAAGGGGCAAGGGGGGCCTGCCCCCTCTAGATGGATCTAGAGGGGGGGCGGCGGCCAAGGGGGAGGGGGCTTGCCCCCCAAGCAAGGGGGGAGCCCCCTTTAGGGTTCCCCCAAACCCTAGGGCGCATGGGCCCTTAGGGGGAGGCGCACCAGCCCACTTTGGGCTGGTTCCCTTCCCCCTTACAGCCCATGAGCCCTTCCGGGAGAGGTGGCCCCTCCCGGTGGACCCCCGAGGCCCCTCCGGTGGCCCCGGTACAATACCGATATGCCCCCGAACTATTCCGGTGTCCGTATGACAACTTCCCATATATAAATCTTTACCTCCGGACCATTCCGGAACTCCTCGTGACGTCCGGGATCTTATCCGGGACTCCGAACAAGATTCGGTAATCACATCCAAGTCTTCCTAATAACCCTAGCGTCACCGAACCTTAAGTGTGTAGACCCTACGGGTTCGGGAGACATGCGGACATGACCGAGACGACTCTCAGGCAATAACCAACAGCGGGATCTGGATACCCATGTTGGTTCCCACATGTTCCTCGATGATGTCATCGGATGAACCACGATGTCGAGGGTTCAAGCAACCCCGTAAACTATTCCCTTTGTCAATCGGTAGGTTACTTGCCCGAGACTCGATCGTCGGTATCCCAATACCTCGTTTAGTCCCGTTACCAGCAAGTCACTTTACTCGTACCGTAATGCATGATCCCGTGGCCAAACACTTGGTCACTTTGAGCTCATTATGATGATGCATTACCGAGTGGGCCCGGTGCTACCTCTCCGTCATACGGAGTGACAAATCCCAGTCTTGATCCGTGTCAACCCAACAGATACTTTCGGAGATACCTGTAGTGCACCTTTATAGTCACCCAGTTACGTTGTGACGTTTGGTACACCCAAAGCACTCCTACAGTATCCGGGAGTTACACGATCTCATGGTCTAAGGAAAAGATACTCGACATTGGAAAGCTGTAGCAAAACGAACTACACGATCTTGTGCTATGCTTAGGATTGGGTCTTGTCCATCACATCATTCTCCTAATGATGTGATCTCGTTATCAATGACATCCCCATGTCCATAGTCAGGAAACCATGACTATCTATTGATCAACAAGCTAGTCAACTAGAGGCTTACTAGGGACATATTGGTGTCTAGTATTCACACATGTATTACGATTTCCAGATAACACAATTATAGCATGAATAAAGACAATTACCATGAACAAGGAAATATAATAATAATACTTTTATTATTGCCTCTAGGGCATATTTCCAACAAGACATCCACCTCCGAAGGAGAAGGTAGATTCGGTGAAAGTGAAGCGCACTCTGGCTGCCCTGGCAAAACCACCCAAGTCTCCGCCAAAAGGCAACTATGAGCGCATTATTGCAAAGACATGGGCCAAAGCGTCGCGGTCGGGAAGTACAGTCAGTGATCAAAGGCTGAAAGAACGACGAGTAGCTGGGAAACAAATTGCCCAGCTCGGTGAACAAGCAAAGCAATCGTGCCCCCCACTCAAGGTGCCTAGCGTCGATCCGAGGATGGCGCCCGGTTATACCAATCTTGACGATTACCTGCCCGACGATGTAGATTATGATTTCCTGGACGTGCAGATACACAGATACGAGTACGGGAAGCCTCTCGTCAAAGATGAAAGATCTCTAACAACGATGATGCGAAGATTGCATGATTGGTACATGAAAACCTGCAGAGAGTCTTGGGGGAGGAATACTTTGTATATGAGAGTTAAACCGGAGCATGACCTCGTTGGAATTGAACTGTTGCATGTTCCATTTGAGGAGTTCTATTAGTTTTTCAATCAATTGGCCCTCGATAAAGCAACGGTCACCTGCTACTATCTGTAAGTACTACTACTTCTGTCATTAAGTCTCTCTATATAGCTCAACTCTTTCATTGCATGTATTTATAATTATCCTCACTATATTATGCAGATTGAAGATCGCCGAATTGAAGAAAAGACAAATCGGTGATATTGGGTTCATTAACACAAATCTCATAGATGCAGTTCAGGTTAAAGATCATGCCGCAGAAACCGAGGCCAACTTGCTACGATCATTCAAAATAAATGAACACAAAAATATAATACTCTTTCCTTACAACTTCAAGTGAGTGTTGTCTTGTGCATATTCGGTTTCCCTTATATATTAGTCCAGGTTATAGTAATGTAATTGATGAGTTATGCATGCGTGCGCAGTTTCCACTATATTCTCCTGGAGATTAGGCTTGAGAAGGGAGTAGTAACTGTCTTGGACTCGAGACGAAAAGATTCCCAGGAGTATGCGGACATGACTGAAATCCTCAAGAAGTAAGTTAAATCGATCATTATCCACCATATCAGCAAATTTGTTCATTTCCTGATATCAAGTAATTGTTTTCTTTTGTCTGGCAGTGTTTGGAGAAAATTCAGCACAAATTCCCCGGGACTCCTGAAGGAGCTGGAATTTAGATACCCAAAAGTAAGTACTATAGTACCATGTTCCGCGCGTCTCCTAGCTATTGATTCAAGCGCTAGTTTCATCAATACCATTTGGCATTCTTGCTTATCTCTTTGATTGACCTTTATTTCTTGTAAAGTGGTTGTGGCAGGAACAAGGGAATGATTTCTGTGGATACTACGTCTGCGAGTCCATCCGCCACACGACCTGTGAGTGGGGCGGGTACTCTGAGAAACAATATGAAGTGCGTAAGAAATAATATTCACAATTTTTGTTTATTACCATCATTTGTGTTGAGTTTCATTCATTCATATATATATATATATATATATATATATATATATATATATATATATATATATATATATATATATATATATGTATATGTATATGTATATGTATTGACCCCCTTCTTCAAATTAAATGTTTCGGCAGCGGAATGAACTCCTAGGACCAGATCGCATGCGAGCAATTCAAGAGGAATTGGCGGCATTCTTTCTTGACCACGTGATCGCTGAAGACGGAGAATACTATGTGGACCATGCGTCCATAATTTAAGAGATTATATTTGTAAAAGATAATTATTGTATATATGTAGCCGGTAGTGTCGAACGATAGATATACGAGAACTTGTTGTTCGACCAATCTCTCGGAGAAGGAGATGTGGTCGATATAACTTCTCTCTGTATGCATATATGTTCATGACGATCTTCTGTTTCCTTCGTTTGCTTACTAGCTAGTTAGCGTGCCTAGTCCTCTTTATACGTATGTATAGTACGTAGCGTCGACCAAGCACGGAATAAGAGAGGACACTTCTCCCTATTAATTAGCTATCTAACACAATATATGAAATACCTAAATTAACCCCCCAAAAACCCCAACCCCCCCCCCCTTTCAAAAAAAACCAAAAACCCCAGCCACAGAAATGATGACGCGTGGAGGTCTATTGGTCCCGGTTGGTGCCACCAACCGGGACCAAAGGCCCTCCTGCCTGGGCTCGGCGCACAGGCCACGTGGAGGCCCATCTGTCCCGGTTCTGTTTTGAACCGGGACTAAAGGGTGAGGGTATTAGTAATGACCCTTTAGTCCCGGTTCGGGAACCGGGACTAAAGGCCCTTACGAACCGGGACAAAAGGCCGGTTTTCTACTAGTGTTCCGCCTTATCACATCCGATTACCGCGGCCACCCCCGTCCCGCGCGCTTCCCGAAATTCAAATCCCGCAAAATCCGCGGGTTGCAGAACAATTCGTCAGACAGAAGATCCCTTTCCCACCATCGCTCGGAACTTCACAGGCAAGGAAATTCGGTCGATGGAAGGCCTAGAATGGATCAAGGCGACTGAAAGAGGTTGATGACGTCATCCGTGACGATTGATCCAAAACAAGTCACCCACGTAACACAGAGAACCGGTCGGAAGGGTCCTCAACTCCTTCCCACTCAAACCTCGATCCATTCGGGGGCTAATGATGAAGCTATGTACCTAGGGTAGGGGCATGGACCTGTCCTAAGTGCCCTACCCAAGGACATCCCTAGAAGACGTCGCCTTTCAATCGACTTGGAGGTATCACACTCGACGGATTCAAGACACTCGACCGTGACGCCACCACTCGACCATTAAGCAAAGCACTCGACTGTAAGGAGCTCTACAGTCACTCCGCACACAAACGGTCGGTCATTAAGTAGCTCTTATGGTCATTATAGCACTTTATTAGGGACGTTACCAGTAACGCCCAACCTTAATGTACTTTAAACCCAACATTACTGAGGGCTGGAGGGGCCTGGCGAACTCTATATAAGCCACCCCCCTCCTAAGTATCAAGGGTTCGCATCCTGTTATCCTCACACGCGTAATCCAATCAACCGCCTCCGGGCACCGAGACGTAGGGCTATTACTTCCTCCGAGAAGGGCCTAAACTCGTAAACCCTATGTTCTTACAACTTCTACATAGCTAAGATCTAGCCTCTCCGTACTTACCCCCCTACATCACTGTCAGACTTAGTACCACGACAGCGCCCTTTTGTCTATGAAGCGGCCTGGGCAAAGCACGACGGATATGAAGCGATGGTGGCATCTTCATGGGCCGATTCCCATGCAACCAATCACGGGGTCGGTGCTCTTGCCGGAGCATGCAAACGCAAACGCATTAAAGCCATGTCCAGGGACATGCAGAGATGGAGCCGTCAGGTCTTTGGGTCCATCAAGAAACAGATTTCTCACCTAAAAGTGCAATTAGTGGAGGCCAAAGAGCGGGCTACACGATCTGGATACAGACAGGAGGTGAAGGATATCGAGGACCAGCTACATGAACTATATGAGAGAGAGGAAATTTACTACAAACAAATATCGAGGGTTGACTGGTTGACGGAGGGGGATCAAAACACGAAGTATTTTCAGAACCGAGCTTCACACAGGAAGAGAAAAAATACGGTCAAAGCTCTCATCAGAGACGATGGGTCCAAGTGCACGGATGATGATGGGATGAGGACGATGGCGGCTCAGTTCTATGTGCAACTATTCACTTCGGACGGCACGCGGGACACGGAGAAAGTGCTACGACACATTGACGTTGCTGTTACAGATGCTATGAATGCCAAGCTATGTGCGCAGTTCACAGATGAGGAAATAGAGGCCGCTCTCTTCCAGATGGGACCCATGAAGGCCCCGGGGCCGGACGGGCTTCCGGCCATGTTTTACCAAAAGCATTGGGCTTTGTTAAAGGAGGACGTGTGTGAGGCGATCCGTGAGTTCCTTGCTGGCCAGGCAGCCCCGACGGGGTTTAACGATACGGTCATAGTGATGATCCCGAAAGTAAACTCACCGGGGTTACTTTCGCAGTTTCGCCCGATTAGTTTATGCAATGTTCTATATAAGATCGCCGCGAAAGCACTGGCTAACCGGCTGAAGGTGGTTTTACCTTTCATGATCTCAGAAGAACAGATCGCATTCGTACCTGGCAGATTAATTACGGACAGCGTACTGGTGGCATACGAAAGTGTGCATGCGATCAGAAGGAGAAAGCGGAAGAAGCCCTTGTGCGCTGTAAAGCTAGACATGATGAAAGCCTATGACAGCGTCGAGTGGGATTTCCTTGAGCAAATGATGATGAAGATTGGCTTCTCTAGTCACTGGACGGAGATGGTTATGAGATGTGTCAGAACAGCATCGTTTTCGGTTAAGTTGAATGGCGGCCTATCCCATGGGTTTCTCCCATCTCGTGGGCTTAGGCAAGGGGATCCACTCTCCCCATATCTCTTTCTATTTTGTGTGGAGGGATTTCCAGCAATGCTAAAGAATGCACAGAGACAGAAGGATATAAGAGGGGTGTCCTTTGGAAGAGGAGGACCGACTGTCACCCATCTTTTGTTTGCAGATGATAGTGTGGTGTTCCTTGAGGGATCCGCAGAGAATTTTGATGCACTCCGAATCATTTTGCAGGACTATGAAACGGCCTCGGGTCAGAAAGTAAACCTCCAAAAATCTGCTATCTTTTTTGGCAATGGCATCCCCGAAGCAAGAAAAGGTGAGCTGCATCAGGTCAGTGGTATATCTGCGGAAGCACTTAGCGAGAGGTATTTGGGACTTCCAACCACTGTAGGCAAATCGAAGGATAGAACTTTCACGTATGTTAAGGAGTGTGCAAGAGGAAAAGTATCGGGATGGAAGGGACAAGGGCTGTCCAAAAAAACCATAGAGGTGCTTGTGAAGTCAGGCCTCCAGTCAACACCAACCTTTACCATGAGTTGCTTCCAACTCTCAAAGAAAATGTGCGGGAATTTGTCAACTATCTCATCAAACTTCTGGTGGGGAAGCAAATGGAAAGAAGAAGGTGCACTGGATTGCCTGGGATAAAATGTGTACGAGGAAACATGAGGGAGGACTTGGTTTTCGGGACCCTGAAGCTTTTAATCAAGCTATGCTCGCAAGGCAGGCCTGGAGAATGCTACAGCAACCGGAGACATTGTGCGCACGTGTTCTGAAAGCACGATACTTTGTGGAGGGCTCGATCCTTAATGCAACTTGCCCGACTGGTGGATCTTTCACCTTCAGAAGCATACTCCACGGGAGGGATCTGCTATTAGAGGGACTCGTCTGGAGAGTTGGTGATGGTACTACAATCAAAGTGCACCATGATAATTGGATACCAAGGACTGGAAGTCTAAGGCCACTGGGCCAAACCTATATCCAAGGAATAAATCGGGTGTGCGATCTGTTATGTGAGAATGGCACTGCATGGGATCTAGAGAAGGTGCATGCAATGTTCTCCCCGGACAAAGCTAGTGAGATAACTAGGATCCCAATCGGTGGACCAAATGTGGAGGATTATCTAGCGTGGAACTATACCAAAAACAGTGTGTTTACAGTAAGGTCTGCCTACCACTTGCAGATGCAGCAGAAGCGACTCAAAGTAGGCCGGCCGGAAACCTCATCCGCGGTACAGGACCACAAGTCGTGGATGAGTTTATGGGATACCGTCGCGCCGAGAAAGGTGAAAATACATATGTGGCGGCTGATACGAAACGGTCTGGCGGTGGGGGCTGAACTTCATAGGAGGAAGATCAAGGATGGTGTGTTTTGTTTAGCGTGTGGCGGAGAAGAAACCATCTATCACAGATTTTGGGGCTGTTTTCATTCAT
The DNA here is from genome assembly GCA_032464435.1 of Aegilops umbellulata. Classification (NCBI taxonomy): domain Eukaryota; kingdom Viridiplantae; phylum Streptophyta; class Magnoliopsida; order Poales; family Poaceae; genus Aegilops; species Aegilops umbellulata. The sequence continues at coordinate 634,349,431 of CP136055.1, forward strand.
TGAAATTCTGGAAGATTATGCACTTGAAATTGGGGGTGCTGGTGGCGATCCCACCGGAGTCAGCTAGCCCTCAGAATGCATTATCGAGGTGGCTCCTGTCTTGGTTTGCGGAGGCGTCGGACGATGAGAGGGCGGTCATGGTCCAGGGGGGTGTACGCGCTCTGGCTGGCACGCAACAACGCAAGGGACGGACAGAGAATAGAAGATGCGGAAGAGATTGCGAGAAGAGTGTTCCATCTTATGGGCGAGTGGCAATCCATTCATGGCCGCAAGAACAAACAAGCCAACCCAGCATCATGCGAGAAATGGAGACCGCCTGCCGGGGGGTGGGTGAAAGCTAATGTTGATGCGGCAATTTCCAAAGTAGGAGAGGTAGGAGGTGCGGGCATTGTATTTCGGAACCAGGAGGGCACCTTTCTGGGAGGTGCATGCCACATCTTCCCGCGGTGCCAGGATCCAGCAAGGGCGGAGCTTTGGGCGTATAGGAGAGCAGTGCAACTAGCTGTTGAGCTTAATGTACATAATTTGCATGTAGAGATGGACTGTCGCGAAATCGTATGCAAGCTGCAGAGCCAGGAAAAGGACCTGTCATCGCTGGGACCAGTCATCGAAGAATTTAAGAAGCTGTTGGCAACGCGCGGAAGCTGGAGGGTTACATGGGCTCGTCGATCAGCAAATAAAGCGGCACATCTGTTAGCTAGAGAGGGTGTCGTAGATAATTTATGTAAGGTCTGGTTACAATCTCCACCTGACTTTATTTTGAGTGTTATCTCAGACGAAATCCCAGTTTGGGAAGTTTAAATAAAGTTTGAAGTAAGGTCCCAAAAAAAAAAAGATCACGGGTGCTGCTAGCCACTCGCCCAGGTACTTCTCAAGGTAAGTTGTAGCCACGTGTCCTACTTGCGGCTCTTTGAGCCATTATTTCCTTTTTTGTTTTACTTCTTCCTTCTCCATTTTTTCTTTTTTATTGCATTTTATTTCTTCATATTTTTTCATTTTCATTTGTTTATTTTACTTTTTTTTGGTTTTCTTTGTTATTTTGGTTATTATTTTACATTTTCTGTACGTGCCAACAAAAATTTTCTAATAAATGTCTAACATTTTTTCAATACAAATTAAATATTTTTCTAATACATGGTTAACATTTTTCTATACACATTTTTAACATTTTTCAAATACTAGATTAACATTTTTTTAATACATGCTCAATATTTTTTATACATTTTTATAAATGCTTGATTAACAGTTTTGAAATATGGTCAAGATATTTTCTTCGCACAATCAACATTTTTCAAATGCTTTATTAACATCTTGGAAACATTATTTGAATTTTTTTAATGCTTGGTTAACATTTTTATATACATGATAAAAAATTCATCATTTTTCTATTACTTTGTTAACGTTTTTTCTATACATATTTTAACATTTTTCAAACACTTGTTCAATACTTTTTAAATGCTCGATTACATTTTTATATATATGATTAAATATTTTTATCAATTTTCTAATACTTGGTCAACGTTTTCTCTATACACGTTTAACATTTTACAAATGCTTGATTAACATTTTTCTAGGTGCTTGACTAACATTTTTATATACATGATCAAAAAAATTTGTCATTTTTTAATAAGTGATCAATATTTTCAATACTCATTTAACATTCCCAAATGTTGTATTAATATTTTTCAAATACTTATTCAACATTTTTTTTCAAATACTCGGCGGAAGGTGACTGGGGCGTTCTCTTCCTCTGGCGACGGTGGCGCCATCCGGACTTGGGGAGCTAATCTCGTCATTCTTTCCCTCAAGACCTCGGTGGCACAGGTGAGTTACCGAGCGAAAGCTCCGCGCTTGGTCGCCAACAACGGCGACGCCTGTGGGCGCCCTTCTCTCCCTGATGACGTTGTTGTGGGGCTTATCTCCGTGTCCGGCTCCGGGGGAAAACCTTTGTCCTTCCTGGACTCTACATTGGCATCGCTTCGCCTCGTTCTCCCTCTTGAGGGCGTTGTTGTGGAGTGTAGGGGGTAGGGCGTAGTGTGGTGTTGTTTTCAGTTCCCCGTGTACTTCTTTTCGATTGCGTCGCATGTTTCGTGGCAAGGCCATCTTGGGATCGGCATTGTGTGAGGGTTACCCATCACTTTGTATCGTTTGGTCGTGTACTCAGATGTGGGGCGAAAGCCTATTTCGAGAAAGGAAGAAGAAGGTTCTCGCTGCGGCTTCTGCTCCTGCTGCCGAGGCGCCAGCGAGGGTATCCCTAAAGAGGAAGTCGGTGGCAGCTTAACGGCGAGGACGGCACAGAAGAGGACGGCTACTGAGGAGCTGGCGGCAGCTTGGGTAATTGCGAGGACGGCATAGAAGAGGACGTCACAGAAGAGGACGGCTGCCGAGGCGCCGGCGGCAAGGAGGAGGACCTCTCCGACGGCAAAGCATTGTTGGTCCGTTTCTTGGAGATGCAGCACGCTGTTTGTTCGTTGAAATGGTAGCAACGAAATCTGGTGTAAGTGCTCCTATATCTGAATCAAATCCCACCAGAAACATACGGCTAGTCCCTAATCTAAGATGTGAAAATGTTTGGTGCTTACTAATCCCTGTACTGTACTCAGATCTGAATTGCAAAAAGATTTCAAGTGCGTTCCCATTCTCTTCTTTTGTTTTTTCATTTCAAAGGCAATCTATTCTTTTGTTGGTACTGAACATATGACAATCTTCGGGGGCGGTGTTCGCCCCCTTCCTCGTTTTTTTCTTTTTTTCTTTTTTGGCTCTTGCCATACCCCAGTTTGCTTCTCCTATATCAATATAAGGCAAAAGTTTTTTTGCCCGTTTCAAAAAAAACATATGACAATCTTCCATCCGTTTCATGCTTATGTTTGCCGCTACTTCCACCAACATTTTCTATACCAGCTTGTGATAAAAAAAACATTTTCTATACCAGCTAGAACCACCGTGCTAAATCAAATCAACGACAATTAATAAATGATTAATCACTGTGGGAGTTTCTGCATATTATTCTTCCCTATGTAAAACCAGAGATATGCTTTTGGTCCGAATCAGAAGCATTTATTAGAGATCTTGTTTCATGGCACTCATCACAGCAGTCAGTCGCCAGATTCATACACGCTCCACATGTATGTATGTATGTATGTATGTATGTATGTATGTATGTATGTATGTATGTATGTATGTATGTATGTATGTATGTATGTATGTATGTATGTATGTATGTATGTATGGTGGGAAGGCCTCCCATTACCTGTACAATATAACTTAGCCAGAAATAATTGGAAGTATAAAAGTTCAAACAAAATATGACAAATAAAACTGCAACATTTATCTAGGGTATTGCAAACTTATTTCTCCACACATCACGCATTACATCACCGCAACAATGCTATACTACACATGACAATCGTCGAACTCTTCTGGGATGACACCTCTCATTAAGCTGTCCGTGCGTACTGCAGACCTGGTCAGCACAGTTTCGGGGGTCACCTTCGTCGCGGCTAGCATTTCATCAGAATGCGAGAAGGTGACCAGGCAGTTTCTATTGCACCTCTCGAAACTTGAGTAGCACCAGTCAGTATAAATACAACAAGCGCAACAATTAAAGAAGTTGCACTTTTTCCGACAACAGATTATCTCCTGGATATCGCCGTTGTCCACGCCAGCCGCGATGGTTTGGCCTGTCGAATAGCATACAAATCATGTTTCTCTCTAGATTGATAGACAAAACAAGAAACAACCAAAAATTTGTGACGATATATAAATTAGAGAGTGAAATAGCAATGTTGTTTGCGGATGCACTGCTTACATTGCGCTATGGTGGCAGAGCATAGGAGGTGTACAGATAACAAGGCCAGGGCAGCGATGCGGATCGTGTGCTTCTCCATCCTCTTCTCGGATGCAACACTACTAGGCACTGTGTATGTCTATGTCCCACTTGTAAGATTGCTTACCGTCGAGCACATGGCTCGTACTATATATACAGGGAAATCGTGAGGAGAGAGATCAATTTATTATCTTTCATTTGAGAGCCACATGGGCATAAATGAAGTCTGTAATTCGCAAGGTCATATTTTTTTATTTTTCCTAGACACAAGTTCCCGGAAATTGATGGCGGAATATTTACATAGTATCTTCTACCATTAATCTATATATCTCAAGTAATCTTAGAAATCTTGAAAACATATTAATTGCGATTAATTTTACGGATCACGGAACATCATTTTTGCAATTAATTCTTGAAAACATCATTAATTGTACTCCCTTCGATCCATATTAATTATATTTGATTTAGTACAACTTCATACTAAATCAGTGACAATTAATACGGATCAGAGAGTATAGAACCTATATCTGTAAAAATAAACTCTCATGGCGCCTTAAGATACTATCAAATTGGACATGTGTTGCATGTGCACGATTATGGAATTTTACTCTTTGTCGCATTTATCTACTGCGTTTTGCTAGATACGTATGTTTCCGCGCTGTGATATTGAAATCAGTTTGTCAATACACAGAAAATAGTGCAGACGAAGTTTATAAGAATATATTTTTCATGAGAACCAAATCGGCCATGGCACCCAAGCTTGCCTGCTCATCCGCACGAGACTTGGCTAGGAATTTTTGTTAAGTAAGACCTGGCGAACAGCGCCGCCTCCGGGCCTATCCTCCCTTGCTAATAGCCGCCGCCACCCAAACCTGAGCCACCGCTGATGGTTGTGTGTTATTTGTTGGGCTTCCAAGGGTAGCAGTTTGTAACAACCAGCAAGTTTCCCTCGTGTAAGAAACTAAGGTATCAATTCATGGAGGCAAATGTATCGTGTTTCTTGTTACAAACTCCACTCGTGTCCCCAACATTGCTAACAAGGGTGTCAACCTTTCTAGTCATGCATTCATGAACACATATTTTCTAAATCTATAAATGACATGTTTAAATAAATAGTTCAAATGAATTTGTTGCATTAAACATTTTAAACGATTCAACCAAGGTGGGAGAAGAGCTACAATCTGTTTAAGCTACAGAACCCAAAATATATTTACAAATCAGATAATAATAAGGGAAAATACGGTAATGATTTTTTGTTGCAAATTCGGGTTGGGCGTTGGTGGGCCCGTGGTTTTCAGGCCAAGCCAAGGAACAAAGATATATGATGGACGAGGAGGACCTTCTTCGGCCCATTTTCTTTGGCGCCAAACCCATTTCGTCTTTCTCTCCGCGCGCTCTTCTTCTTCGGTCCATTTTGATGCTATATGGACTGCAGAAACTGAACCGGCGACCAAAATTTTGGCTGGGATCCAAAATATTGGCTGTGAACCAAATGCACACCACCCCCATCGGTCAACGCCAAATTATAGGCATGGCAGGTCGGGGCTACCATCCAAACAGCCCCGAAGTTATCTACATGGAGCATCCTAGCTACTGATTGGCGGCGTACCCTGTGATGTGATGTTTCTAGTGCAGGAAGCAATGGAGGATCATCAAGATATAGTTTTTCTTTTTCTAATAAATCCTTTAGCATTGGGTTTGGATGCTTGCTTGTATCGAGTACAGGGAGCGAATTATGTTTCGGTTTAGAGCCTTTTGCTTTCACGGTAAAGCAGGGGTATGCAGGAAGCTTGGAAATAAGTTTTCTTTTAGAAATCCTTCTTGGCATATGTTTTTCTGAAAACCTTTGTCCGTCCTGGACTCTACATTGGCATCGCTTCGCCTCGTTCTCCCTCTTGAGAGCGTTGTTGTGGAGTGTAGGTGGGAAGGGTGTAATGTGGCGTTGTTTTCAGTTCCCATGTACTTCTTTTCGGTTGCGTCGCGTGCTTTGTGGTCCGGCCATCTTGGATCGGAGTTGTGTGAGGGTTACCAATCACTTTGTATCGTTTGTTCCTGTACTCAGATGTGGGGCGAAAACCTATTTTGAGAGAGGAAGAAGAAGGTTCTCGCTGCGGCTTCTCCTCCTGCTGCCGAGGCGACGGCGAGGGCATCCCTAAAGAGGAAGTCGGTGGCAGCTTGGGTAACGGCGAGGACGACACAGAAGAGCACGGCTGCCGAGGCACCGGCAGCAAGGAGGAGGACCTCTCCGACGGCAAAGCACCGATCGTTCGGTTCATGGAGATGCAGCACGCTGTTTGTTCGTTGAAATGGTTGCAACGAAATCTCGTGTCAGTGCTCCTATATCTGAATCAAATCCCGCCAGAAACATACGACTAGTCCCTAATTCATATGTGAAAATGTTTGGTGCTTTCTAATCCCTGTACTGTACTCAGATCTAAATTGCAGAAAGATTTCAAGTGCGTTCCCATTCTCTTCTTTTGTTTTTTCATTTCAAAGGCAATCTATTATTTTGTTGGTACTTAACATATGACAATCTTCCCTCCGTTTCATGCTAATATTTGCCGCTACTTCCACCAACATTTTCTATACCAGCTAAAACCCTAAACTCTAAACCCTTAAACCCTAAACCCTAAACCCTAAACCCTAACACCCTAACCCTAAACCCTACACCCTAAAACCTAAAACCTAAAACCTAAATCTTAAACCCTAAACCCTAACCCTAAACCCTAAACCCTAAACCCTATAACCCTAAACCCTGAACCCCTAAACCCTACACCTTAAACCCTAATCCCTAACCTAAGTGATCAAGAAGCTAGGCCGGATCTCGCTCGCCATGGTGGCCGAGCTCGGTTCGGGCAGGTTCTACGGCGGCGGAAAACATGAACTTTTAAAAACATTGAAACAGAAAAGGAAAGAAAAGAAAAAAGTAAGAAATAAACAAAAAAAACGAAAATAAAGAATTAAAAAACAAACTACCATGAAAAAAGAAAAATAAACAGAAAAACCGATTCAGGGTACCTTCTCGAAGGTTCCCAAATCATAAAACCCGGCCAGAAAACTCTAGAAGGTTCCCAAAACCAAAAACGCTTCGTGCGAAAGGTCGACGCAGAATGTGTCAAATAGGATATTCTGAGTGTGAACTCTCCTGCTGAAGGTTTTGCCTCCTCCTGCATCGTATTGGGGTGGCCCGATCACGTGCGCATAGCGATTAAAAATAGGAGAGGAAATGTGAGAAGCAGGGATGATCAATCCCTGGTCTCCAAGAAGATCACGGGTGCTGCTAGCCACTCGCCCAGGTACTTCTCAAGGTAAGTTGTAGCCACGTGTCCTACTTGCGGCTCTTTGAGCCATCATTTCCATTTTTGTTTTGTTTTTTCCTGCTCCATTTTTCTTTTTTATTGCATTTTATTTCTTCATATTTTTTTCATTTTCATTTGTTTATTTTACTTCTTTTTTTGGTTTTCTTTGTTCCTTTGGTTATTATATTACACTTTTTGTATGTGTCAACAACATTCTTCTAATAAATATCTAACATTTTTTCAATACAAATTAAATATTTATCTAATACAAGGTCATCATTTTTCTATACACATTTTTAACATTTTTCGAATACTAGATTAACATTTTTTAATACATGCTCAATATTTTTTATACATTTTTATAAATGCTTGATTAACAGTTTTGAAATATGGTCAAGATATTTTCTTCGCACAATGAACATTTTTCAAACGCTTTATTAACATTTTGAAAACATTAGTTGATTTTTTTTAATGCTTGATTAACATTTTTATATACATGATAAAAAAATTCATCATTTTTATATTACTTTGTCAACGTTTTTTCCATACATATTTTAAAAAATTCAAACACTTGTTAAACATTTTTTAAATGCTTGATTACATTTTTATATAGATGATTAAATTTTTTCCTCTATTTTCTAATACTTGATCAACGTTTTCTCTATACACGTTTAACATTTTACAAATGCTTGTTAAACATTTTTCAAATACTTGTTCAACATTTTTTTCAGATGCTTGACTAACATTTCTATATACACGATCAAAAAAATTGTCATTTTCTAATATGTGATCAATATTTTTAATACTCACTTAACATTCCCAAATGTTGTATTAATATTTTTCAAATACTTGCTCGGCGGATGGTGACTCGGGCGTTCTCTTCCTCTGGCGGCGGTGGCACCATCCGAACCTGGGGAGCTAATCTCGTCATTCTTTCCCTCAAGACCTCGGTGGCACGGGTGAGTTGCCAAGTGAAAGCGTTGCGCTTGGTAAACCCTAAACCCTAAACCCTAAACTCTAAACCCTAAACCCCTAAACCCTAATACTCTAAACCCTAAACCCTAACACCCTAACCCTAAACCCTAAACCCTAAAACCTAAAACCTAAAACCTAAACCCTAACCCTAAACCCTAAACCCTAAACCCTAAAACCCTAAACCCTTAACCCTAACCCCTAAACCCTGAACCCCTAAACCCTACACCTTAAACCCTAATCCCTAACCTAAGTGATCAAGAAGCTAGGCCGGATCTCGCTCGCCATGGTGGCCGAGCTCGGTTCGGGAAGGTTCTACGGCGGCGGAAAACATGAACTTTTAAAAACATTGAAACAGAAAAGGAAAGAAAAGAAAAAAGTAAGAAATAAACAAAAAACAAAAAATTAAAAATTAAAAATCAAACTACCATGAAAAAAGAAAAATAAACAGAAAAACCGATTCAGGGTACCTTCTCGAAGGTTCCCAAATCATAAAAACCGGCCAGAAAACTCTAGAAGGTTCCCAAAACCAAAAATGCTTCGGGCGAAAGGTCAACGCAAAATGTGTCAAATAGGATATTTGAGTGCGAACTCTCCTGCTGAAGGTTTTGCCTCCTCCTGCGTCATATTGGGGTGGCCCGATCACGTGGGCATAGCGATTAAAAATAGGAGAGGAAATGTGAGGAGCAGGGATGATCAATCCCTGGTCTCCAAGAAGATCACGGGTGCTGCTAGCCACTCGCCCAGGTACTTCTCAAGGTAAGTTGTAGCCACGTGTCCTACTTGCGGCTCTTTGAGCCATCATTTCCATTTTTGTTTTATTTTTTCCTGCTCCATTTTTCTTTTTTATTGCATTTTATTTCTTCATATTTTTTTCATTTTCATTTGTTTATTTTACTTCTTTTTTTGGTTTTCTTTGTTCCTTTGGTTATTATATTACACTTTTTGTATGTGCCAACAACATTCTTCTAATAAATATCTAACATTTTTTCAATACAAATTAAATATTTTTCTAATACATGGTCATCATTTTTCTATACACATTTTTAACATTTTTCGAATACTAGATTAACATTTTTTAATACATGCTCAATATTTTTTACACATTTTTATAAATGCTTGATTAACAATTTTGAAATATGGTCAAGATATTTTCTTCGCACAATGAACAATTTTCAAACGCTTTATTAACATTTTGAAAACATTAGTTGATTTTTTAATGCTTGATTAACATTTTTATATACATGATAAAAAATTCATCATTTTTATATTACTTTGTCAACGTTTTTTCCATACATATTTAAAAAAATTCAAACACTTGTTAAACATTTTTTAAATGCTTGATTACATTTTTATAGATGATTAAATTTTTTCCTCTATTTTCTAATACTTGATCAACGTTTTCTCTATACACGTTTAACATTTTACAAATGCTTGATAAACATTTTTCAAATACTTGTTCAACATTTTTTCAGATGCTTGACTAACATTTCTATATACACGATCAAAAAAAATTGTCATTTTCTAATATGTGATCAATATTTTTAATACTCACTTAACATTCCCAAATGTTGTATTAATATTTTTCAAATACTTGCTCAACATTTTTTTTCAAATACTCGGCGGAAGGTGACTCGGGCGTTCTCTTCCTCTTGAGGCGGTGGCACCATCCGGACCTGGGGAGCTAATCTCGTCATTCTTTCCCCAAGACCTCGGTGGCACGGGTGAGTTACCGAGTGAAAGCGTTGCGCTTGGTAAACCCTAACCCTAAACCCTAAACCCTAAACCCTAAAAACCCTAAACTCTAAACCCTAAACCCCTAAACCCCTAAACCCTAATACCCTAAACCCTAAACCCTAACACCCTAACCCTAAACCCTAAACCCTAAAACCTAAACCCTAAACCCTAACCCTAAACCCTAAACCCTAAAACCCTAAACCCTTAACCCTAAACCCTAAACCCTGAACCCCTAAACCCTACACCTTAAACCCTAATCCCTAACCTAAGTGATCAATGACAATTAATATGGATCGGAGGAATAAATGATTAATCGCTGTGGGATTTTCTGCATATTATTCTTCCCTATGTAAAACCAGTTATATGTTTTTGGTCCGAATCAGAAGCATTTATTAGAGATCTTGTTTCATGGCACTCATCACGGCAGTCAGTCGCCAGATTCATACACGCTCCACATGTATGTATGTATGTATGTATGTATGTATGGTGGGAAGGCCTCACATTACTTGTACGATATAACTTAGCCAGAAATAACTGAAACTATAAAAGTTCAAACAAAATATGACAAATAAAACTGCAACACAGTTATCTAGGGTATTGCAAACTTATATCTTCACACATCACGCATTACATATGCCTTAAGGGACAAGTAAATAGATTTGGCTAGGTGGGTAAAGGAGCAGGGGTTCACCGCAACGATGCTATACTACACATGACAATTGCCGAACTCTTCTGGGATGACGTCTCTCATCAAGCCGTCCGTGCGTACTGCAGACCTGGTCGGCACACTTTCGGGGGTCACGGTCGCCGCAGCTAGCATTTCATCAGAATGCGAGAAGGGACCCAGGCAGTTTCTATCGCACCTCTCGAAACTTGTGTAGCACTAGTCAGTTGTAATACAACAGGCGCAACAATTAAAGAAGTAGCACTTTTTCCGACAACCCAAGCTCAGTTCATGGATATCGTCGTTGTCCACGCCAGTCGCGGTGGTTCGGCCTGTCGAATAGCGTACAAATCATGTTTCTCTCTGGATTGATAAACAAAACAAGAAACAACCAAAATTTTGCGAAGATATATAAATTAGATAGTGAAATAGCAATGTTGTTTGCGGATGCACTGCTTACATTGCGCTATGGTGGCGGAGCATAGGAGGTGTACAGATAACAGGGTCAGCGCAACAATCCGGATCGTGTGCTTCTCCATCCTCTCCACTGATGCAACACTACTAGGCACTGATGTGATGTTCTATGGTTGTTGATGAGAACATATGTGTGTGTTTATCTCACTTGTAAGATTGCTTACAGTCGAGCGCATTGCTCGTACTATATATACAGGGAAATCGTGAGGAGAGAGATCAATTTATTAGTATCTTTCATTTAAGAGCCACATGGGCATAAATGAAGTTTGTAATTTGCAAGATCAACCTTTTTCTATTTTCTTGACACAAGTTTTCAGAAATTGATGGCGGAATATTTACATAGTATCTTGTATCATTAATCTATATGTCTCAACAATTCTTAGAAATCTTGAAAACATATTAATTGTGATTAATTTTACTCCAAATCATTGAAACATCATTTCTTGCAATTAATTTTGAAAACATCATTAATTGTACTCCCTTCGATCCATACTCCCTCTGTTCCTAAATGCAAATCTCTCTAGAGATTTCAATATAGCCTACATACGGATGTATATAGATATAGTTTAAAGTGTAGATTCACTCATTTTGCTCTGTATGTAGTCCATATTGAAATCTCTAAAAAGACTTATATTTATGAATGGAGGTAGTATTATTTGTCGTTAATTTAGTACAACTTCATACTAAATGAGCCACGATTAATATGGATCCGAGAGAGTAGTAAAAATAAACTCTCATTGCGCCTCAAGATAATATCAAATTGGGCGTGTGTTGTCGCATTTATCTACTGTTTTTTGCTAGATATGTATGTTTCGGCACTGTGATATTGAAATCAGTTTGTCAATACAGAAAACAGTACAGACGAAGTTTACAAGAATATATATTTAAATCGTCCATGGCACCCAAGCTTGCCTGCTCATACAAACGAGACTTGGCTAGGAATTTCTTTTAAGTAAGACCTAGCGAACAGCGTCGCCTCTGGCCCTATCCTCCCTTCCTAATAGCCGCCGCCACCCAAACCCGAGCCACCGCTGATGGTTGCGTGTTAACCGGTATTTGTTGGGCTTCCAAGCGTAGCAATTTGTAACAACCAGCAAGTTTTCCTCGTGTAAGAAACTAAGGTATCAATTCATGGAGGCAAATGTATCGAGTTTCTTGTTACAAACTCCACTTGTGTCCCCCACATTGCTAACAAGGGTGTCAACCTTTCTAGTCCTGCATTCGTGAACACATGTTTTTTAAATCTATAAATGACATGTTTAAATAAATAGTTCAAATGAATTTATTACACTAAACATTTTAAACGATTCAACAAAGGTATGAGCAGAGAGCCAGAGTTACAATATATTTAAGCTACTGGACCCAAAATATATTTAAAAGTCAGATAATAAAATAAAATATACTGTAATAATTTTTGGTTGCAAATTCGGGATGGGCTTTGGTCGGCCGTGGTTTTCAGGCCCAGCCAAGGAACAAAGATGATGGATGAGTCGGCCTATTTTCTTTGGCGCCAAACCCATTTCGTCTTTCCCGCCGCGCGCTCTTCTCCCTGTACTTGACTCAGATCTGAGAATGTTTGGTGCTTACTAGTCCCGGTACTGTACTCAGATCTGAATTGCAAAACGATTTCAAGTGCGTTCCCATTATCTTCTTCTGCTTTTCATTTCAAAGGCAGTCTATTCTTTTGTTGGTACTGAACATATGACAATCTTCCATCCGTTTCTTGCTTATTATGTTTGCTACTACTTCCACGAACATTTTCTTTACCAGCTAAAATCACCATACTAAATCAGCGACAATTATTAGGAATTGAAGAGAGTAATAATTAATCGGTGCTGGAATTTCTGCATATCATTCTTCCCTATGTAAAACCAGAGATATGTTTTTGGTCCGAATCAGAAGCATTTCTTAGAGATCTTGTTTCATGGCACTCATCACGGTAGCCAGTCGCCATATTGATACACGCTCCATATGTATGTATGTATGTATGTATGTATGTATGTATGGTGGGAAAACATACACTTGTTTTAGGCCTCACATTACTAGTTGTACGATATAACTTGGCCAGAAATATTTGGAAATAAAAAAGTTCAAACAAAATATGACAAATAAAACTGCAACAGCTATTTAGGGTATTGCAAACTTTATTTCTCCACACATCACGCATTACATATGCCTTAAGGGACAAGTAAATAAATTCGGCTAGGCGGGTAAAGGAGCAGGGGTTCACCGCAACGATGCTATACTACACATGACAATTGATGAACTCTTCCGGGATGATGCCTCTCATCAGGCTGTCCGTGCGTACTGCAGACCTGGTCAGCACAGTTTCAGGGGTCACCGTCGCCGCGGCTAGCATTTCATCAGAATGCGAGAAGGCGTCCCGGCAGTTTCTATCGCACCTCTCGAAACTTGTGTAGCACCAGTCAGTATAAATACAACAGGCGCAACAATTAAAGAAGGAGCACTTTTTCTGGCAACCCAAGCTCAGTTCATGGATATCGTCGTTGTCCACGCCAGCCGCGATGGTTCGGCCTGTCGAATAGCATACAAATCAAGTTTCTCTCTGGATTGATAAACAAAACAAGAAACAACCGAATTTTTGCGAAGATATATAAATTAGATAGTGAAATAGCAATGTTGTTTGCGGATGCACTGCTTACATTGCGCTATGGTGGCGGAGCATAGGAGGTGTACAGATAACAGGGCCAGCGCAGCAATCCGAATCGTGTGCTTCTCCATCCTCTCCTCTGATGCAACACTACTAGGCACTGTGTGTGTCTCACTTGTAAGATTGCTTACTGTCAAGCACATGACTCGTACTATATATACAGGGAAATCGTGAGGAGATAGATCAATTTATTATCTTTCATTTAAGAGCCACGTGGGCATAAATAAAGTTTGTACTCCCTCCTTCCCAAAATATAAGGTATGATTGACTTTGCACGGCCTTTGATGCATGACTTTGACCATTAATATATGGATTGAACATGTAAATAACATTGTTGTATTTGTCTTGCAAAACAATTTTATTTCATATATCTGTATACTAATTCTATAGGCGTACAATATGTGAAAATCATAGTCAAAATTGTCCAACGAAGACAAAAAAAGTCAATCGGCGCCTTATATTATGGGAAGGAGGGAGTAATTCGCAAGATCATCTTTTTTCTTTTTTCTTGACACAAGTTTCGGGAAATTGATGGCGGAATATTGTCATAGTATCTTGTATCATCAATCTATATATCTCAACTATTCTTAGAAATCTTGAAAACATATTAATCGCAATAAATTTTACAAATAATGGAAACATCATTTATTGCAATTACTTTTTGAAAACATCATTAACTGTACTCCCTTCGATCCATATACTCCCTCTGTTCCTGAATACTATAAATCTTTTTAGAGATTCTAATATGGACTGCATATGGATGTATATAGACGTAGTTTAGAGTGTAGATTCACTCATTTTGCTCTGTATGTAGTTCATATTGAAATCTTTAAAAGGACTTATATTTAAGAACAGAGGGAGTATTAATTGTCATTGATTTAATACAACTTCATACTAAATCAGCGGCGATTAATATGGATCGGAGAGAGTAGACATTATATTTGTAAAAATAAACTCTCATTGCTCCTCAAGATACTATCAAATTCGACGTGTGTTGCATGTGCACGATTACAAAAATGATCTTTGTCGCATTTTTCTACTGTTTTTTGCTAGATACATATGTTTTCGCACTGTGATGTTGAAATCAGTTTGCCAATAACAAAAAACAGTACAAATGAAGTTTACAAGAATATAATTTTTTATGAGAACCGAATCGGCCATGTCACCCAAGCTTGCCCGCTCATCCACAAAACACTTACCTAGGAATTTCTTTCAAGTAAGACCTAGCAAACAGCGCCGCCTCCAACCCTATCCTCCCCTCCTAATAACCGCCCCCACCCAAACCTGAGCCGCCGCTGATGGTTGCGTGTTTACTGGTATTTGTTGGGTTTCCAAGCGTAGCAGTTTGTAACAATCAGCAAGTTTTCCTCGCCTAAGAAGCTAAGCTATCAATTCATGGAGGCAAATGTATCGTGTTTCTTGTTACAAACTCCACTTGTGTCCCCGACATTGCTAACAAGGGTGAACTCGTGTTTTTAAAATCTATAAACGACATGTTTAAATAAATAGTACGAATGAATTTATCACATTGCACGTTTTAAACGATTCAACAAAGGTATGGGCAGAGCTACAATATATGTTTAAGCTACTGAGCCCGAAATATATTTAAAATCCGATAATAAAATAAAATGATGTGAAACATATTTTTTTTCTTTTGAGAATCTGCTGTAAAACAATTTGGTTGCAAATTCGGGATGGGCGTTTATGGGCCGTGGTTTTCAGGCCCAGCCAGCCATGAAACAAAGATGATGGGTGAGTCGGCCCATTTCATTTGGCGCCAAACCCATTTCGTCTTTCCCGCCGCGCGCGCGTCTCCCTCCCACACCGATAAACTCTCCCGCCGCCCCCATCACACACCGAGAGAGAGAGGGGGTGGAATTTCTTTCCGGATCAAGAGATCGAGAAGCCAGGCCGGATCTCGCTCGCCATGGTGGCCGAGCTCGGCCCGGGCAGGTTCTACGGCGGCGGGCTCCCGCGGCCGCGCGTGTTCCCCGGCGGCGACCGCGCCGACCCGCCGGCGCTCCTCTCCTGGGCGCGCGAGGCGCAGTGGTCCACGGGCGCGCGAGGCGGCAGGCGGCTCCGCCTCCAGGGCCGCATCGAGGGCAGCCTCGGCAGGCTCCGCCGCGCCGACGCGCTCGGCTCCGACGACGACGCCTCGGATAAGGACGAGGAGGAGGGGGGCGTCGCGGCGCAGGAGCGCGAGATCGTCGACGATAAGGAGGAGGAGGACGAGGAGTCCGGCGAGTCGGAGGAGGACGAGGAGGAGTCCAGGGAGTCGGAGGAGGACGAGGAGGAGGTGGCGCTCGTGACTCCGGCGAGGGGGCTGCTGAGGAGGAAGGCTGTCGCGGCGGCTTCTGCTCCTTCTGCCGAGGCACCGGCGAAGGCGTCCCCAAAGAGGAAGGCCGCGGCGGCTGGGCTAACGGCGAGGACGCCGCCGACGAGGAAGAGGAAGGCCTCCGAAGCCCCGGCGGCGGGGAGGAGGACCTCCCGGCGGGCAAAGCACTGATGGTCCACTTCTTTGATGCGTCGGATTGGATTTGGTGCTCTAGCGATTGAGGCGTCATCTTGTAGATGCCGCATGCTGTGTGTTTGTTGAAATGCTGGAACGATTGATGTACAAGATCCTGTACTGTCCTGAGATCTGAGAATGTTTGATGCTGTTCCCTACACCTTTTTTGATCAGTTGAAGCTACCATATGAATTCAAATGCACTACCAAGATGTTCGTTGTTGATACTGGAGATATGAAAATATTGCTTATGAACTGCTTCCTAGTAACATTCTGTTTGATCAGCTGAAGCTAGCATATGAACTGCAAAATGGATTCGAATGCAATTACTACCAATCTGCTTCCTCCCTTGCCTGCATCAAGTAGTACATGTTAAAAATTACAACAGGAACATGAGTGAAACAGAAACAATTGCATTCAGGCCATCAACTGCAGTTGGGTGTGTATCTCTGTATCTAGGGAGCAGAGCAGGGGCTCTCTACCTGTCCATGCTTGTTAGTTCATACTGCTAGAAGGACTTGGTGATCATGCCGTGGACGGAGGCCATCCGTTGTTGTTCGATCTCCTCCACTAGCCGCTCCTTCTCTTCCGCTGCTCAAGTCCCCGTTCCGCTGCTGAAAGTCCTCCTTCTTAGTCTGTTCTGAATCCTTGGTTGAAGCTGCCATCTGAATTCAAATGCATTCTCAGTCTTTTTCTTGTTGGTACCGGGATTTTACGTGTTTTTTGCTTTTGTTTGATGCTACCTGTAGAAACATTCTCTTGTTTAATTTGCTGAAACCAGCATATGAATTGCAAAATGGACTCAAACTTTATGCATATGAATTATTCAACAGTTTGTTGAATAATTTAATAATGATTGTTGTGTGCATCTTTTCATGCATTGTAAACAACCTCCTTTTTTTTAAAAAAAGGATGAAAGTCAGTTTCATCTGTTTTGGGACTGCCCATTTGCTCAGACATGTTGGAATTCCACAGTGCCAATCAGAGATGCAGTTGGCACCCCATTCAGTATGGGCACCATTATTCGCAGCCTTTGGAACATCTGCAAGATAAGAACTGGCAGAATATTCAGAAATGAAGAGCCCACTTTTGTCAGGTGGCTAAGATTATCCAGCGACGATCTTGCTCTGTCTACACACAGAGAGTTAAAGCCAAGCACCTCACTTTTCTTTAATCATGGATACAACATACTTTGTAATTTCTTGGTGTTCTCCTTTTTATTACACACTTGAATAGAAAATCATGGTAGGATAGTTTCCCACTGTTTTCTGGTGAAAACAAGCGCAGTTGAGTTGGCACTTCAATTCAGTGTGTGAGTCGATTTCTAGACCAGTATATATTATCTCTCTTTCTTTTTCTGCTGTTCTTACTTCTTCCTCCTCCGGTCTCTCGCCTCCAGGCGGTATATAATCCGAGCAGGAATCTAATACAAACAGGACTCCCAAACAATGCATGTCAAGCCTTTGCCGCGCTCTCCAGCTGACTGGTCCAAATTCATTTTCCGGGCAATTTACATATATCATGTGTACCTCGGCGGTAAGATTTATATGGCATCTGCCCTTTGAGACATCATCATCATGGATTCCATGACGACTGCTTAGAACGATGGATAGGGTGGTTAAAGGGATTCGACGACTGCTTAGAGAAAAGAAGTTGGAGAGAGAATCAACTTCTTGTTATAGAAATGGAAACCACATGTTATAATGGTTGGCGCACATTTCTTAATTAGAAGAACTGTTTGATCTCTATGATCTTCGTTGTTTCGTGGCAATGCACGGGCATTCGCTATTGTATAGAAATACGCCATTACAAATGTTCACAGATTGGTCGTTGATGAATTGACATGGTGTTCCCGGCTACGGCAATCCCGTGGCTTTCATTCTAGTGGTGATGATTGCTGACGTCCCTGAAGAGCTACGTGCTGTTATGGCTTCTGGATGTAATATGTCCCCTAAGTATTTCAGACTCATTTTCTCAAGCAAAAAAAGATGATAGAAAGAATAGGTTTTTCTCTAGAAAATTAGCCGGCTTTCAGGCCATTAGCTTAGATTGAAACAGAAGGAGAGCCTGTCACTAAAATAGGCATCAATTTAACGATTAGGAAGTCAAATTTTAAATAGTAATGGTTGAAATACTCTAAATATCATCCACAAAAAATTCTAAATGTCACCACTATTCATATGCAGATTGTAAAAGGTGCGTGTGTTCGGGGGCCTTGGGGGGGGGGGGCAATGCCCCCTTGGCCCCAAAGGAGCTCCCCCACACACTAAAATATATATATGTCATGTAAGACCTGTATGTAACAGTATAACTCTATATGTTTAAGACGTTTATTCAAAGGCTGGTTTTCAGGGGCATACAATCAAGTATCTACTCAACTACCTAGTCAAGAAAAACAACTGGGACAATTCTCATGTTCGAGCTATCTATATCAGGGATGATACGATCGACGATGCATTCAAGGTGAAACTCTTTCGAATATCATCTAACATTGAAACCTCATTTTTTTAAGATTCATCTAAATAGAACTTCCATTATGTTGTGATCAACTGCTTCATGTTGACAAGATAGCGGATTTGAAATCTTGTTTGCAAGAAGCGTAGGATGGCTGAAGCCTTCTACTCACTGAAAGACCCGGCTCAGTAATGTATCCCACCTCAAGTGCATGCATTGTATTGTAGTCTTCTTAGTTTGTACCGAATAAAATGACTACAAATATTTTTTTTACTTGTCATTCAGGTGAAGGAATTTCTTGAAAAGCTATGGAGTTGTAAGAACAAAGAGGCTCAGGTTTGAGATCGGCGTTCGGGTGGTTGAGTATTGTTCACGTGGTGACAGATTTGTGGTGGTTAATAGGATTAGACAAAGCCTCATAGCCTCCAATAAGCCATAAATTATTTGTTCAACACGGATGCCATGATTCTAAATATTCACTAATTATCCATAAAATCAAAGTAAAATATATAGATTTATGTTGAGGGCAAATGCCCCCCCCCCCCCCCCCACACACACAACAATGCTCCATGGTTTTGTCGATTTTGCACCTAATGAGTTGTCTAGCCAAGCACTGCTTCATAACCAACGACCAGGGAATGTTGGTTAGTTAACTGTAGCTACAGAATGGGAAGGGAATTATGCATACATGACTTTCATGTATGTTGGGTTCAAAGTTCATGGGAAATTGGTTAATAGAGCTCTTGGGTCGGTATGGTGTTGTATGTAGCTCAAAGATCCGGTTTTTTGCACACAAATATTTTTTCGGAGCTTCTAGATGCATGGTTGGCGATGTTAGTCAGCAACAATTGCATGATTGATCAAATAAGTTATGGAGCACTTATTGTGGACAAGCATCAAAGCTCGGTAGTTGTGATTAGATAAATATGTTGTATTTGCTTCATAATTTGGATACAAAAATACAGGGCGAATGTGGACATTTCTTAAATTGTGAACTTTTTTTGAAAATAATTATTTTAAAAAATTATGAACATTTTCAACCTCATCAATATTTTTAAAAATCCATGGACTTTTTTTAAATTTTACGAAGACTTTTTAAAATCCATTATTTTTAAAAATATATGTCTGTTTTTTTATCTAACTAACTTTTCTTGAAAAAAGATTGCCAATTTTTTTCCTACGCCAATAGCAGACCATGAGTGCACCAAGGAAAAAAAATGAACAAAGCGGACTACCCATCGAGCGAAAACGAGCAAGAAACTAGACATGATTCAAAGCGCGGACGCAAATTCATGGCTGCCAATGCACTTGTGGCTTCAAAATCTCTATTCATTGCTACTAATGCACTTGTGGCACAAGAATGCAAAGCGGACGGATTTACGATAACATCATTGGACAAAAGCTCAGTATTAATTTTACATCTCTTTAGGAAAACAAAGTCGACGCAGACACTCACCCTACCAACATACATGCGCACACCCTATCCTTACGAACACCCTCGAGAGACCAAATTCTCTTGGATTTGCCGAATTTCTGATTCAAAGGTCTCTTTGATTTGGATTTCGCATTATTCTTGGATTTATTTCAGGATTTCCGGCGATGCGCTTTCAGTGGGAGGAGACGTTCCCGTCGACGACGAGGCGCCTACGGTGACTTCATAAATCTGAAGATGATATGCCGGCTCAGTCTCTCGGAGGTGCTCATAGGGGTAGGGTGTGCGTGTGTGCGTTCATAGGGATGAGTGTATGCGCGTGTATATGAGCGCTTGTGTCTGTACTGATGCTAAAAAAAAAGACAGACCCATTTTTAAATTGGCAATATACATACAGGAAGAAAGGAAAAAACCCGATCTTTTTCCCCTCCTTCCAGGCTCCCAGTCCCACCACCGGCGCCGGCGAGTCGTCCACCGGATCCGGCCGCCATGGAGCCCGGGGCGCCTCCCGCGTTGCCCTGCCCCGTCGACGACGACGACGATTTCTACTGGGACGCCGAGGCCGAGGCGGAGCTCCAGGCCATCGAGGCCGCTCACGCCGCCGAGTCCGCCAAGCGCCGCCGCCTCCCCGACTGGTCCAAGACCCCCGCCGCCCCCGCCCCCGTCCGCCCACGGCCCAACCCTGTCCCCGCGGCCGCGAGCGCCTCCTCGCCGTCGTGGGTCCTCTCGCCCCCCACTTGCCAAGGTGCGGCTCCCCCCTCTTCTTGCCTTTCCCCTTCCTCCCGAAATCAAAGAACCCAAGAACTCATCTTTCCACCCAAATGTGCGTGGAAGAACTAGGGTTCTTGGTGCTACAGTTTAATAGCTTGGAAGAAAATCCCCCAGTTTTTAGTAAAATGGCAGCTCTGTCTGATTGTTCATGTGTCATACTCTGTTAGGGTTCAGTACTTCAGTTTCATCACCGACAGTGCTAGGGTTCATATGGATGGGTTGGTTGGTTGGTTGATTTGTGTAGACTGGCACCTAGTGGTAGTGTATGTTTATCTGTCTTAATCTTCTTGTGGGATTGACGTCTGAATCCGCTGGATTTTCCGCCGCAGGGAGTGTGAAGGCTAGGTACCAACAGGTATCATTCAGCGGCAAGATAGTGTACTGCCGGACAGCAATTGATGTGGAGAAAGCTACACGGGAGATTGTACGCAAAGTAGAAAGCATGAAGGCCCCTGGCCCGGTCTCCCTTGGTTTCGACCTCGAGTGGAAACCCTTTCCCAGAAGAGGTTTGCTGTTCTGCCCATAGCCTAATGTTTAGTTGCATCCTCAAACTGCAAAATGTGGGTTTTTGGATGAATGGTTTTTAAGTCGACTCCTGCAAATGATCTAATCTGACGGAACAGCCATTTCTATGGATTTTGCAGGAGAACCGCCTTGTAAAGTCGCGCTGATGCAGTTATGCTTGGACAAAACTCATTGTTATCTCATGCATATCATTCACTCTGGGGTGCCTCCCATCTTGAAATCACTTTTGGAGGACAGTTCATCCGTTAAAGTGCGTAATTTGTTCATTTCCCCACGGATTGTTTGCTCTTCCCCCCAGAAACGGGTTGCCCCTTTTGGTCATGTAAGACATTGTTGTCTTGTCTATGCAGGTTGGAGTATGTATAGACAACGATGCAAGGAAAATGTTCAATGATTATGATGTCCGTGTACAACCATTGATGGATTTATCAACTGTTGCCAATGTCAAGTTAGCTGGGCCTTATAAAAGATGGAGTCTTGCTGCGTTAACCGAAATGATCACATGTAAAGAGGTAATTCCTATTGTATTAGCTATTATTTAGTACTGCTTTCTTTCCCCAGTTCTGTTAACACTGGAAAGAAACAGTCTTCAGGCCTTTATTCATTTATGTGTTTTATGTATCACGGCAGTTTGGTTGGTTGAACGATAGAGGTTCAGTTATGATTTGGTAGACAGAACACCCAGCTGCCTAGGGAACACAAGCATTTTTATGATCAATAAATTATTAAATTGAAATTCTTCTGGTTGCTGATATTTGCATGCTTGGTCTATATCTCTGTATTGTCGCAATGCCTGATGGGGTAGTTCTGTGGTTGAGACATTTCAGTTATTCTTTAGCAGAACAAACTCTGAAGTCTCTATGAAATGTAAACATTCTTTACTAGATAAGCTTGCTTGGTTTATATTCTTTTACTGATTTATTGTTTTCATTGCACTAACTTGTTGCTATGTTGCAATGCTCTTTACCACCTGCAACTTCATGTCTATAAGTTGCCAAAGCCTGGCAACATAAGAATGGGAAACTGGGAGTCTTTTGTTCTCTCAAAAAAGCAACTTGAGTATGCTGCTACTGACGCCTACATCTCGTGGTACTTGTATGAGGTATATGAATATACTATTCAACTTGCTTTCTTGTAAAGCTGATATTCCTTTCTCCACGGTCTTGACAGCAATTACTGCACTTTGTTAGGTACTACGGAGCCTTCCAGATTATACTCCTGATATTGAAACAGAGGTTGTTTAGGAAACATATTTGCAGATATGCAAGAAATCGGAAAGTGTACTGTTAAGCTATTTGATGACTCCCTAGTGTTCTGTAACTTCACTTCTCAACCAGGTCAGCAATGTTGAATCTTTTACAGTTTACTTTACCTGCAGAAACCGATGCTAGCTATGACTTATTTTTCACCTCCAATGATTCCATGCCCATCGTCCTTGTAACCACAGTATGCTCATTGCCCAACCTGTCTTTGTCCTCTCTTTTCTGACCCGTGGCAGCTGTTGTCTCAGTTCGAAGCCACCAGAGCCATTGTCTCCACACCGCCTCAAAGTGTCATGACCGCTGCATCCTAGCCTCATGAAACAGTTGTCGTCGCATCCTCGCCATCCCAAGCAGCTGCTGGCGCTGCATCCTAGATTGGCCGACATGAATAGCGAGCATGACCCTACCAACAACTGGATCTCCCATGCACAAAAGCGCCCATCAGGCCTTCTCCTTCAACTCCTGTCAGCCATCTCCTGCTCCCATCTTTGTGGATAGCGAGCCTCCCGCAAATTCCTGGCAACAGCGTGCTGTCATGTGCCTTTCCATCTTCCTCAACCATTGTTATATCGCATTCATCTTAGCACCACTGCCACGATTAATAGGTTGCGGCCATTCCTCCTGGTAGTTGTGTACCGAATTGAAATCTTTAATCTGGAGTACGAGAAAGTCAAACAACAGTTAATCTGGAAATTCTCCTGTTCTTAATAAATTACAAATTATCATCTCATTATTTTAGTGACTGTTAATCTATCGTGTGAAGTTTAGCAGTATGCACAAGAGAACATATCATCTTTCACTATTATATACCTGTCATCTTCCTTTAGGCCACGTAGAACTGTTGTGGCAGCTGATTCTGTCAATATTATCGACACAATCATATTATTACGAAATATGAGTCAAGTCAACATAGTTATTAATTACATGTTCATTTGATTCTGGTTCATGATTATGTTATGCATCATATTCTATCAGAAAATCTGTGGTAGTCACAATACCTAGTAGAAATGTGAAATGGTGGTTGAGATGCCATTTCTGGCTCAAATGAGCGACTTTGACATGGTCTTAAATCCAGTCGCAACTCTTGGCTAAAAATAATAACTCACCACTAATACCAGATATCTTGTAGCCACTTTAGTTCATTTGAACAAGCTTGAGCACAACCTTCGGTTGGATTTAGGCATTCAGCTCCTCAATCTTCAATGGCAAACAAAAATCTCCTGGTGATATTGATTTGCCTGCAGATGTAAATATTGCGGTGCTAATGCTCATTGTTAAATCTATGCCTGCAGGGTTGAGTAGGAGGATCTCCCCCCTATATGGGAACCAAAGGATTGCGAGGATGGTGAACATTTGCTTAAATCTGTTGTAGTAATTTGTTCCTGTTGTGATCTAAAATCGTGAAGGTTAGCACCTTCACCATGAATCTGCTCATTTATCTTGATCATATGAATTGTTGTCGAGAACAATTTGCTCCCAGTTTTTTGGCCATCAAGAATAAATAAACGAAAGCTGAGCTTCCTATCAAAAAATGGGGAATTTTCGTTGGGATTAATAAATCCATTCGAGGGGTATTTGACTATAGGTCGCTACGCTAACCATATCTCATTGATCGGCTGATGTGGTTAATGTAAATGTACAAGATTGATTGGTCAAATGGGTTCTCCTATTTGATATCCTATTGGACGCTTTGTGCGTCAAAAGGTCCATCGGCTGGCCCACTTAGACGTTGCGTGCAGCGCTCCTCTGACCGATTTTCTTTTGTTCGTTTCTGGTTATTTGGTTTTCCGTAAAAGGATTTCTGTTAGATTAAAAAATATACTAGTATAATATTAATAAATCTTTAACAATTAAAAATGTCACAAAACTGATTTTTTTCACAAATTTTTAAAGACGTTGGGGTTTTTAGAAAATGTTCAAGAATTTTTCAAATTCCTGTTTATTTTATAGAATGTTCACAGAATTTATAAATATTTGTGATTTTTTGAAAAAGACCGTGTATTTTAAAAATGATAACGGTTTTAGGAAATGTTTGCAAATTTTTAAATGTTATTAATTTTAAAACGTAGAAAGTAGAAAAAAGAAAAAAAGGAAAAAAGGAAAGAAAAGAAGAAAAACGAAAAACCAAAGGAAAACAAAAAACTGGAAGTACAAAAAGCTGGGAATAAAACCGAAAAGCAAAAACAACAAAAGCCCCAAAGAAAACTTTTGAGAACCAAAGAAACAAGGCATTGAAAAAATTGGCATATGCGCCGGGGGCCTGAGCAAGTTGCAGACAATTTGAAGCAATAAGCATCAAATAAGGATTTCCTGGTCAAATGCCCCTGAAATGATGAAGTGACTGATATACGAACAATTACTTCAGAATTAATTTCGGCCTTAGTTAAGGCCCCTTTGAACGAAGATTTTTTCCTTGTAGAATCTGAGCAGCGCAGCGAGGTTTTCTACATGTCCACTCAGAACAAAGAAAAAACCTCCTATGAAACCATATTTAACATTTAAAGTTAAAACGAGAAATAAAGCTGAAGTGTCGTTGGACAACGTGAAAACTTCATATACTCTCTCTAAAACCACATAACTTTTATGTGAAGCATCCAAAAAGCGCGGATGGAAACTCCTTCATTGATATTGGATTAAAACAGAAATCCATCAAAAAAAATTGGCGTTTCTCAAGTGATGCAGTGCAGTGTCTTGCAGTGAAAGGAGTCAAGCCCAGATACCTATGATGCTGTTGTGTGTGCAAAAATATTCACAAGTCAGAATGAAACATTTGGCCGGTGATTATTACTGAACATCCACTGGAACTACATTACTAAAACTCTTTTGGGCTTTGATCACCTGAGCCAGTGACTAAGTGTCGTTGATTTCGACGACACTTTGTTTGGAATGAAACTTTGGCCGGTGATTGTTACCGAACATTCACTGGAAACTAGATTAATCCAACTCAACTCTTCTGATGATCACCTGAGGCAGTGACTAAATGTCGTTGATTTCGATGACACATTCAGATACTCATTTTGACCGGCCGTCAACATCTAAACCCTCACTAATCTCGCTTCTCCGACGCTGCCATTGTGACACGTATGCTCATATCCTCAGCCCTAATTTTTAAACATCACGAGAGCCATGCCGCCACGCGATTAGCATCAACCCCAAGGCTAAATTAACATGGAAGCAAATATGCTTGACTGACAAAATGCATGGGCCGGCGAAGCAAGCAAGCATGGATCATCTCCTCCCATAGTTTTATCATTAGGGAATCAATTAGTTAACAAACATAGGGGGGTAGATATTCAGAAAGGATATGATCCCTTCTGCTTGTGATCTCATTCCTGCAAATCTGTGTGCTGAGATACTCCCAGCAAAAGAATTATGGAAAAGAAATAATCGGTTGGGGTTTAAGATTCCTGCTGCATTTTTTGAAGGGTTTTCTGATTCCTGCTGCATGGCTTAGCCGACTCTGCCACATGGAACATACAGTGGTGGCAATATACTATGTGTATGCGCAATGGAATCTATATATTGGGCCGCATCTTGGGCGTCCACTTGGCTGCCGGTGCGCATGTGGCGGGCATCGGCCGGTCCGTCCGTCAGGGCTGGGGTGGCTTGGGTTTAGTAGTAGTGCTGGGTTAGTGATGACAGGGTTCTTTGCTGTGGGTTGTCACATGGATTTGTGCTGGTCAATGGGAAACCAACATGGCGTTGCAGATCTTGTGCAAGATTTGGATACAGAGGAATAAGATCGCCATTCTGTTTTCTTTTGAGAAAAAATAAACAGGAGATGATAAGTTTTGTGTGGTGTTACATTAGACTTCAGTATTAATTGGAGTGCCTGTTTAGTGGTTCAGAAGTTTTCAGACTTGAATTATCATGCATCAGGGTCCCATTCCCTTTTAACAGTGACAACACCAGAAACAAACGTTTCCTAATTAGTGATCAACCAACACTGAAAAAAATCAATACATATTTGACTCAACACTGAATTTTTGTGACTGATGTGATGGAATTTTTTACTTTGGAAAAATGGGTGTAAAAGCAATAGATACATATATATGGTGATTAGATTGTTGAATGCAGTAAGCATCCATCAGCTTGAGTGCAAATCAAGATGTGTGTAGTAGTAATGTCTTGTCCTTGCCCCCAGGCCACAAAGTATCAATTGACAAGTCAAAAAGATGCAATATCTGACAGGATCTAGTGACCATTTTTGACCAGTGCCTCCAGGGCTTGCACCTGGCCTGCTAGCTAGTGACAGAGCACTAACAACACTAATTCTTCTAGACACTAATTCCCACTGCAAATTAAACACTGTCAAGCAGCTCAGTTTCTGGGTACCAGCCAGCCGATGGACGGATCATCCTGGCACTGGCATCCAGGGGACAGTGATGTTGCTGAAGGAACTGGCTACTCATGATCTGCCCCTGTCTTTTGAGACCAGCTAGATCGCCGGACCATTGCAACCTCTTGTCACTTTTTCTTGTGTGTACCTTCTTCCACTACCACTGGGGGGGCACAGCTTCTAGCTTTCTGTGATTGATTTGATGCACTGGGAGACTTTGTTCCAACGGCTCACAGCGATCGATCACACTTATTCGTTAGCTCGTAGTTGCCGTGTGTGCACAACGATGATCTTCCGTATATCTGCTTCCCCGCGTGTCGTTCTGTAGGTTGTTTTCGATGTCGACATGATCTTGAAACTGTCACTTTATCTCTCAGTTCATGTGAAAATATGTTGTCTTGAATAAAACAGAGCATGCACCATGAAGTGTGTTCATGATACATCTAATAGTATCAAAGTAGCGTTTGCAGAATTATATGCTTTTCTATATTAATTGTCAGCCGTAAAAATGTTTGATCAGAAACGATTGTAAGCCGCATATATTCTGATACAATATATATAAGTATATGCTGAGGCCGTCGCCAGCCTACCAGTTTTGCGCGAGTGATCTCTTTCGCATCAATCCCATCAATTATGTCGATATGTTCTTGACATTTACTTCACGGGTCTAGGATGTGTCGCCTTCTTGTGAAGCCGGTAAATTGTCAGCTGATCTAATATGAATCAAAGATGATCTCAAGTAGCAGAATATACTGTGAAGAAATGGGATCATGGTATAGTGGAGAATCCACCATGTATATAGTGGCAGGAATATAACTTGCTTCCAGCTGTGGATGATACTGCATTGGTCTTTGGATTATTCTTCTGGAATTTTGGTCATGTCATATAATTTGACAGGCACCGTGAGCACCCTGTATTGCAAACTCTGGAGAGGCTACATACAAGTACACTACTGGTGCTGCAAATTTTCAGATTTTTTCCCCGTGTTACCGGATTGAGTTCGAACACAATCAACCGTTGGATTTTCTTGTCTCCAAGATAGGTATCATTCATGCACCATCCTTCTCTCTTAACCCTAGGCATGGACTTTGAATCTGAATGTGGTGCAAATTGCAATTGAATTTTACGCATAGCAGATCTGATGCTAGATTTTTGGTGCACACAGCTTCTGAAGCAGTTCATATCTTGCAGGTTAATTGTACAGTTCCCAATTAGGGAAAGAGGGAATGAACCAAGCACATGAGAATCCTACCAATTGCATTGACCAAAATAAACAAGCACTTATCCTAATATCAAAGACTACAGGTTCATTATGAACACCGGAAGAATGGGGTTATCCACAATAAAATAGCTCAAAATGTATCTACTACTAAATACGACTACAAAATGAATACCAATATATATGCTCACCATGTGGTCATGTGGTGCACCTACAAGTGGTTGATATTTTGCCAGAACCACTTCGGTTCCATATCTCCTCTAGAATATATAGTCACATAATTTAGCAAAGCATCATTATAATTTATAAATTAAATCAGAATTAACACTGTTTCTCATCACCGAATTTTCTGAGTGGAACCCATGCTATCAAATTTAATCATTGCAGTTTTTCTTCTGATGGTAAAGGTGCAGATAATTGTCTACTTTGTCATACTGCATATTTTTGTAAACATAAAGTTTGAAAAATAAATTTAAAATAAGTACAGCACTTCTATCGTCAATTAATGCTGATGCGTGGAGGTCACGACTCCTGAGAGGCTACCACATGACAAACCTGCCACTGCACCTCATCATCTGACTGAGATTCTTCAGGCTGCATATGACCCAAATAAACTAAAGACTGCCACAGCGCCGAACTGAACTAAGTTTGTGTCAGATTATACTCTTTTCTTCTTCTTCCATTGAAACCAGGCCCTAAAACAACTCAAGAATCACAGAAGGTTAGTGGCTAGCGCAAATGCTCAAACTGATAAATGAGGGGAGGACTTTAATTAATACTAGCTAACACATGGTGGTTAAACCGTTACAACCGACCAAAGAAACAGTTGGTGCGAGGTCAAACGTCTCGGGGAAAGCGACAAGTTTCAGTCAATGAGGGAGGATGAGGTCATCTCATCAAGAACGAAAACAAGCGGCCACATATGGCCGGCCTGGTCCTAGTGTAATTTGGGGGAGGCTTTACCTAGATGTTGGGGGACTGGGGTTGTGAATGTGCTTTGGAAGAAATGATTCTTGGGAACACATGATGCCATGTGCAAGGTATAGATATGAGTGTTGTGCTTGGTTATCCACTAGTTAATCACCTATTCTTCCAAATTTAAGGCACATATAATTCATGGTTCATAATCGCTCCATCTGGAAGTATAAGACGTGTTTGACATTAGGAGCCTCCAGCGCACGATTTTGAGTAGTCCATCCGTCTCTGTTTATATGGCATCCTTGTATTTGTGATCTAACTTTGATCATCAATCTAACAAATAATTCATAAGTCATATGTCATAAAAGTTATACCATTGAAAACATATTTCAAATACGAATTCAATGGTATAATTTTTATGGCACACAACCCACGTTTTGTGGATCGAACTGCTTGGTCAAACTTAAATGTCAAAATACATGGGAGCCACGTAAACTGGGGCCGAGGGAGTATAATTTTTGCTAGAAATATGATATATAAAAATTTCAAATGAAACTCCCTCCGTCCCATAATATAATTAAGAACTTTTTTCAAGCTATGTTAGCTTGAAAAACGTTCTTATATTATGGGACAGAGGGAGTATTTTATTACTTCCAGTTCTCGTGAAAACATATAACCTTGTGAAATTTATTTTACTGTAGAGCAGGATCTACTAAATACACTTTCATCTTTTGGGTAGACAACTTGTTAGTGTTTTCTTATTTAAATACCAGCAGCTGCTAGTTTTTCATTGTTTAGTCATTATTGTTGTCAAAAGTAAAATTACTCGACCAAGTTCTCAGTTTATACTAAAATAAATTGAATATCTTTACCTATTCCAGCATATGCAACATAATGCCTTAGGACTACAGTTTGCATTAGGACTCCAGTTCAAATTTTCTATTAGATTCACATTTGCGTCAATACATTTTGGAACTTCTAAAATTAAAATTGAATTAATGACATCCAACCAGGCAACCACTATGTATCAATTCATTGAGAGAATATATAAATAAAATTCAAAAAGACATAATACATCAACATATCAGAGAAAACAGAGAAGGCATATGGGATGAACTAACCCAGAATAATAATAATTGCAACTGTAGCTAGCTAGAATCTAAACTACTGATAGAACATTCCACAATCATCAAACTAAACACTCAATTTGGTGCCAACTACAAATCTCATAAAAGTGAAAGTTCCCCATTATCTTAAGATCCGATGGGACTCGAGCAGATATACACGAGTTAAAATATATGCAAGGGGTGTGACCCAGCCCTGACCGATTTCAGACCAAGTTGGATGGATGTATATGCATGATATATAGCCACTGGATCAATATCTTGGTTGTGATCCATGATGATTAGTACAACAAACTGACTAATTAAGGTCCCCTCTCCCTGCCATGTTCAGGCATGATTCAACAATTAGCTGGTTGACTAAATTATTTGCATGTAGCTAGTGCATGCCAATTATTAGGAGATCACATGGCGGCGCGTCAAATGCCCAACTAGCTTCATTAAGGAGTAGTTAATTGATTACGTACTGGTAATATTCTAAGGGGAATTAGCCTAGCTAGCTGCTGCATGCATGACTCAGCTCGGAGTCTGCTATATGTGGCGCCCGATCCGTCCCTTGTGTAGTACACCTCATCTCATGGATTAGAAATTAACTAATGACGATTTTCAACTGGCGAGGGATTAAGCTATAAAAAAAGATCAAGTTCATCTAAGGCCGAAAATCGCTGTTTAGTCTTTTGCAGAGATGTCATGCACAACTCAGCTTGTAGCCCTGTTAATGGCGATCTAGTCTTTGGATCGGCCTATTAGGCTATTTTGTTTTTGCTATACTATGTCAGTTCACGTTTTTTTATGGTTTGCGTCATTGTTTGATTGAGGTTATGTGCAATTAGTTATGCTGAGGATGGGGTATGAACTCTATGCTACTGTATCACCTTGATGTGATCTTTTTGTAGTCAATAAAATGCCTTTTATCCAAGAAGCTTGTTGTTCCGCTTTCTAGTAGTTATGTTTATTTTGAATATTTAACTTTATTACAGATTGCATAAATTGCAAATACTCTAGATTATATACAATTATGTAAATACATGGAATGCGTTTTACTATGAAAACTTCAGGAAAGTGCCCACAATATGGTAAGCTATATATGTGTAAAAACATATAAAAATATATGCGCCCACATCCGAGCGGCACACAAACATGCATAAGAAAGTCAAAGGAGGAGGTAAAGACCGAGTGGAAGTGGTTGCACGACGTGCACGACCTTGAATCAAGTCATGTGTGCCCCGCGAGACAGTACCAAGAACTCAAGAAGGGAGTACGGGCAATACAAGGTGGCAAAGGAGGGCACGACTGCCACCTGATCTTCTTTGCACAAGGGTGGTGGTGATGGTGGTTGGATGGGGGCACCATCGGAGGAGGAGGGAAGATGGGAACCATTGAGGCCGGATGAGAGAGGGGAGGCGGCGCAATTAGGGCTACCCGTTGCAAGTTATAGTGCAAATCTGGACCCCAAAACCCACATACACATACCGTTCTATCTAAGTGACATTTGTTTTGCATTGTCAATCGTAGATGGTCTGTGAAAAAGCCTTTTTTATCTTATCTGTGCAAGTTCTTGCCAAGAGCCATCTACATTGGGTGGTGAAATGTAGAAGCTCTCGGTGGAAACCACTAGAGACGTCTGCACAAATGGCTTCTTGTTGGGATAACATGTGATTGCTGCTATCAAAGATGGCTTTTCAACTAAAAAAAATGGAGGATGAACAATCTTAGACGAGGATTTTTTTTCTCCAGTAATGCCTAGGTGGGGAAAATAACTATAGGACTTCCCGACTAGCTAGTTTGTTAACTTAGATGATGGCTGCTAAATCTTGATTATAAAAACCAAATCTAATTTGTTTTATATTATATATTATAGTTTCATTAATCATTTCATCATTTTCATAATTTTGGTTATAATTATTTATAGAAGAGGAAAAGTCAACTAATAAAAAAGTAGGACGTGACTTGTACCATTTGCCTTGTGGTTTATAAATATTTTAATAGTGTTCTTTCAGTTGCATACATTGAATTTGAACCAGGGGAGTTGTTCATTATGATCATCATTATCATCAAATTCATAAATGTGGTGGGGACATATTGTGGTATCAAATATTTCAAGCACAACCTAATTAAGTGTTGATGGAGACGTTCTTGCATAGTACTACGTAGTTAGCATTACTCTCCATGAAAAGGGCCGGTCTCCCTCTAATTATGAGTAGTAGAATTAGTATGCAATCATACTTTTTTCGCCTTGATGCCCCACAGAATATTGAACAAGGATTAAAAATTGTCTATATGCAAAGCTTCTCATAAAACAAGTAGCAAACGCGCATCACGAAGTCCCTAAAAAACATTGGTGCGATTGCACTTTTGAAAAGGCTATTCAATTAAGCGTTTTATTTTATCAAAAAGACTCTCATAGGTGATTTGCACTTTTGAGCTAATCTCATACCCATACCAGGGCAAGCACGTAGCAATTGCCATGTGAGCTATGAAGGCTCAAAGAAGCTCATCTCGCCTTACATGGACGGCGACGGGAGTTTTTTTTTTTTGGTTTTGGGTGACGGAGGTTAATTCACCAGGAAGATATGTTACAATACATTATAGAAGGATTGTACCGCTACGATGAAGAAAATATTTCCCTGTTTGAGTTGAAAGCTTATTCCACATCCCGACGACTTCATTTATTACTCAACTATATGTGAAACTTATATATGGTTATTTTGTGTTTCTTGTACATGTGAAGAACATATGATTTAAAAACAAAGAAAAAAATAAAAGATGGGAATTCAAATTAATATCAGCATTCTTGAATTACGTAAGAATTTTCTGCATTCATTGGAAGAGTCAGGTGCAAGCTAGGATATATACTAGCTTGTACATGTACAAAGAGTAAGAATCCAGTGCTAAGAACCATTAGTTCTTCTTCACTGATGGTACAAAGGATCTCATTCCCTAGGAATAATATACAAAGTACTACTCCGAATTTCCAACACCAAATGAATTTTTGCAATGATGTTCCCTAGAGTAGAAAGCTTCATCGGGCGAGTAACATATACTTCTATCCGTATAGGTCGGCGATTCTTGGCAATCATTCCAAAGGACTTTTAACGCGTGCTCTATAGTCGGAACTCTCACGAACGGCGCTAAAACCCTAGCTGGCCAGGGTTTAGTTATATACCCTTACACAAGCTTTAAGGACGGCTAGCTCAAAAGGCTAAGCGCAATCAACAGCTTAACACGGTTTCCGAGGCAGTTACCGGCCACGCCGAGCTAGCTGTGTAAGTACATACGTGGTGACCTAGGGCATGCTGAAACCCATTGGCTTTGAGCTCACTTTTCATGGCTGGAGATAGAGGGGGTAGGCTGATTAAGCATCGAAACCAATGATTGTTAATGTTAATCTTGCATCAACTTGCCAATTTGCAGATATCATGCATGGATCGATGAGGTGTCAGATCAGGTTATAAAATTGGCCATGCTATTGGCAAGGGTAGGCTCTACGTGTTTTCTTCTAGGGTTTGCAAAAGGGGCGGCTGGCTTTCTAGAACGAAGAGATTAGCTAGCTAAAACAACTGTGCATGCATGCTGCTAGCTAGCTATCTCCTTTTGAGCCATGGAAAGGAGTGTGAGTGTAGAGAAACAAGGTCCCTTGCACATGCTTCCCTCTCACACTGAGATGCATTTGTTCATCTGTGCACATACATTGGATCGATGACAAGTACATGGTTCATTTTGTTGTATCCAAGCAAATGCATATGCATGCATGGCTCATGCATGCACACCTGTGCACTGGGTTTCATATGTTTGTCTACCCTTCTCCTTTCACTCGACGTGACCATAAAAAAATCGCGGTGAAAAAAGATGGGGTCTAGGAGGTGATAACCTCGATCGAGTCGATTGGTAACTGTGTATTGAGGCCGAAAGCGTACCCACATCGCATTTGGTTAATCTTGTTTAGTTTTCTCTAAAAAGATCGTGGGTACTACATGGGGACCTCTCTTGATGTAGATTAAGCATGGCGATCAATGCAAGTTCATGGACCATAACCTAGCTCGATCGACACCTGTTTGAAGATCTTTGGCACACCAACCTTATGATTGCACTTATGATTTTAGTTGTATTTATTTGAGAAAATTGCTCCCCAAGTCTTCACAGTATACCATATTAATGCCATGAAGGAAGCCAATAAAGCTTTGGCATGCATAAATTAGCCCTTCATTAACCTGGCATCATGCGAGCAACTGTGTGTTTTTCTATTGGAGAAATGGAAGACTTGTATCGATTCCACGTAATGTATCTAGTTTTTTTTCCAATAAAATGTAATGTATCTAGTTGATATAAATACAAAGCGTTCAAGCGCCGCTCAGCCTGTATAACATGCACACAACCAAAGACATATACAAAACTAAACATACAGTGACAAACGCTATAACATGCATTAATTTGGTGCACTTTTTTTTGGCTGCAAGATTCAATGCGGGACAATGGAATGCATATAGAATTGTGAAAAAAAATATTGGCAAGTTCTAAGGGAATTAAAAATGTAGATACTCCATGTTGCAAATGGAAGTGTACTTGCATATGCATGCACCGGCCTCCTTGCAGGTGACCTGTAAATGAAAACTTTGTGCTCTAGCTTCTCGAACGCGTTTGTTCTTGTTGTGTAATGTTTCTTCCGGGACGCGCAAGAATCTGTAGAAACCAGCTGAAAGAGTTAGGACGGCTGGGAATATTAGGTGCAAAGAAATCAAGGGTAGTGTGTGATGTGAACTGCAGCTTTTGGCCTCAAGGATGAGAACAAAATGGAAAACATACAAATTCTAGGGTTAGGTATGGGCACAGTAGTACTTCTAAACGCGCCAGATAAAGCCATCAATAAAACAAATGTACACTTTGGTACTTAACCAATATCTTGAGGGAAAGTCAATTGACCATGATTTATATTAGCTAAAGTTTGTGATTGTAGATAATGGTGATGACATAGCCGTGGATGCATGGTATGGGAGAGATGTAAGCGGCTTTGTTTAGTGGCAGGGCCTTCTTTTGTGATCGTGCGATGTGGCCAGTCTGAGGAAGCTGCTTGGAGCTGCAAAAATTTGGACGCTCTCATTAGCTTTGTGGAAGAAAATATGGAGTCAACATCATATAAGATCATCCTTTTGTTCAAAAGGGCTAATGGTTTGGTTGATTGCTAGCTAGCAAGATCGGCAGAGGACGTAGTTTTGCAGCTTCCAAGGGAGCACACAGTGTGCAGTGAAGCTGCTCAGCAGGTGCCACTTGACTTTGGATACATTCATAATAAATTGGAGGTAATCTCCCTGCATTTGTTGTGTAGTACGTCATTTCCCATTGTGGAATTTATGGAAGTAATGAAAAGGAATTTACGGAATTTACGGCAGTCGCATGAGAACTACCGACGCCCAGTAGGTGGTGCTTCGGATGATAGAGACAAGCGGAGAGGAGTCAGACCCCGCAGGCGGAGGCAGTGGTGGCTTCTCTTTGTTGCAGCTACAAGACCGTGGATGGTCGGATCCTGCTGGTGGCACAGGAAACGGCGGTGGCCTCCGCGCGTCGCAGTGGCACGAACGACGATACTCGTATCCTGTGAGGGTTGGACATGGCGGTGGCGGAGGCGGCGGTCTCCATTGGTCATCACGGCCCTCAACAACTCCGACAAAGAGATCAAAGGGCGCAGCGATGCAAATGAAGGCCCGCGGCTGCAATGCAATAGGCGATTGCCGACAGTGTTAAGAGAATTTTCTTCTAGCGTGAGAGCAGCGCTTTCAAAGGAGGAGATTCATGGCGCCGACATCAGTTTCAGACACACATGAGTGAGAGGCGCGTTGGTGGTTATACGCCTACATCTAGCACCGGTGTAGCGGCTTCGATGGTATGCTGGATGATGCAATATGAATTGCACCGGTGTGGAGTGGCAGCAGGTGGTTCCGCACCGAGATATGGTCGGCTACCTGGTAGCCACGGTGGTGTCTAGGTGGAAGCCGTCCCACCAATTTTCTAGTGCCTTCTCGGCATGGCTTCCCGGCATGGCATGGAGTATCGACAGATGTGACTATCAATCAATCAGTGATCAAGATGCCGAATGAAACATCACTTCATCTGGGGTGAAAACTCTTGTACTGGCCTTTAATGATCGGGCTCGGCGACGAAGATCCTACGTCACTATCTTGTTGAAGGCGTTGTCTACTTGTTGTGGTGCTGGCCTTCATTGGCTGCTCAGCAATCAGGATGAAAATCCTTGTCCAGACCGTCTTCGGCCGAACGTGGCGACGATGGCGTGAGGACGATTATCCCTTCTTGAAGGCGTTGTTGTGGAAGAAGTTGACTTAGTCTTTGGTATTTCTTTCATATCTTGTAACAGTTTTGTTATGGTTCAC
The DNA here is from genome assembly GCA_032464435.1 of Aegilops umbellulata. Taxonomy (NCBI): domain Eukaryota; kingdom Viridiplantae; phylum Streptophyta; class Magnoliopsida; order Poales; family Poaceae; genus Aegilops; species Aegilops umbellulata. Next base: position 634,386,006 of record CP136055.1, read on the forward strand.
TTCATTTTGTACTCCGCTTAATAATTACTAAATATGGTTGTGTGCATCATATTGATGCAGAGGCCGGGGGTTTCAACCTCCTTTTCCAAAAAAAATGAAAAGGAAGAATAATCGAACTGGTTTTTTTGTGGGAGGGGGCTAGCTAGTCAAAGGCGAAATCACCGGGAGAGAAGATTACACAATGTCGCTTCCGGCCACTACCACACCACCTTTCCGTCGATGGATGTCGTGCACCACAACAACACCTAGAACCCTCCGCCACCAGATGCACCACATCGGGTGGTTGAGGCGAGAGGGGGGATCCACGGCACACATCCTACACCACCTTACACCGCCCAAAGAATGATGCTCGAGGATGTAACGTGTTGAAATGGTTGCACAAGAAACACCACAAATGACCAATCCACCGCCGCCACTCCATGCCAGATTCAGTTGTGCCGGTACCCAATCCGCCTGTGTGGCCCTCGTCGCCGTTGGCTAGGGATGAGAACGGCCGCCCACACGCCGAATCGCACGCTATGACTAGCGAGGAAGACCCTGCCACCATTCTCATTCTCATGTGGCCTCACCTGCTGGCGGTGAAGGAGAGACGAGAAAGGAGGAGTTGGGTCACTGATGGCTAGGGTTCGCCTCCATTGTCACCCTTGTAGAGCGATGAGTGAGCCATTCAAAAGTAGTGTCCCTAGCTATAAGCATGAGTCGGCTAAGATTTATCGAGTGAGCCGATGGATTGTATTGCAAGAATTAAGAAATAGAAATGGATTTCACACCCGAATAAACAAAATCTACAAGGCAATATAGTGTCTAAGCTTGGTCCACTGAGGCCTAAGAATATCTTTGTGAACTAAGTATTAGTAAATCGTTAATACCGTAACAGAATTGCCATATGGAACATGACACTAACAATAGATTAGAATAGGCATACATCGTCAAAACATGGCTTAAAGTTTAACATGTCGGCTTATCTCATTGTAACGTGTGAACATGCGAAAAGTGGAAATGGAGGCAAGGCTACACCAGCCTCTATTTAGGCAAAAGAATGAAAATATAATCCTAAAATATAAAAAATATGCATAACACATACATGTGTAGTGTATGTATTTGCAAACTTTCATCACTGTATCATTTTAGTCCGTATTGTACACACACAAAAAAGGAAAATGTGTGGATAAAAATATAAGAACTTATTATTATTATTTTTAGCAACAAATTTGTATTTTAAACCTACAAATTAATATATTTTAAGTAATACAACTATGCAGAAAATCCATTTATGTATCACTTTTTTGGACTTCAATTTCTAAGTACATTTTCCAAAATATCAGGCTCTATGAAGCCCGGAAGTCAGATTGCTGCTAAAAGCAAGATCTTACCATAAAAACACACACTAAACAATACACCTCCACACGTGAAGAATGTCTACATTCCGAACGGAACACGGATATTTCACACATCTTTTCAAGCGAAACCAAAAATTATATATCCATTCAACGAAAGCATATGCGCGCCGTAAACCGTGTAAACCAAATATGCCCATGCCACCTTTTGAACTAAACTAAACCAAAAAACTATGTTTATAACCTCCAAAAAAGCCTACGACGCGCATCGTAAACCGTGTAGACCACTTGGCAATAACAGATGCACACGACGAACACAAGGGCCGGCCGTGCGCCAAACTGAGCTTTTGAGCTGTTGCCTTTTCCTAGTTTATTGGAGGATGGGGAAAAGTTACGAGCTGGAGCTAGCTATGCCATAGGGAATTTTTTGGGCGATTAATTAACAAGCTAAGCAAAAAAGCTGATGTGTCAGTGAAGTGAGTGAGTGAGGTGGCGAGCTCATCCTAGAGGGAAGATATTAGTGGTTACACGTAGCTCGATCAGCTAGCCGTGGGGAGTAGCGCGCCAAAAGGCACAGGGCCTCACATGCAGTGCAGCCGGCGTGTGTGTACGTGTATGCTGGCGCTGCACTGTAAAGGGATTTGCCCACTTGGAAGCTGGTGACTGGCTAATTTGGATGCTGGGTCACTTTAACAACATGGCAACAAGTGTTTAGTTTTGTGTACTTATTTGCTAATATTTAGTTTCTTGTGGACTATTTGGTCAACATTGGCAAGTCGGCACCACTGTTCATGCTAGCCGTTCCTTCCTCCAAGATCCGACGACCGAGGTTCGCTCAGTGTCGCACTAATGCTCATTTCTTTCCTTGACCTCCCATGTTTATGGGGGATCCAAACCATTGAACCGGCGATGAATTTGCCCCCTACTTAGATTCAACCTATCGAATTATATTTAGAAGCATTTTCAAACTGTTTTCAAAGAATGTGTAGTTTCTCTTACATGTTGCATTGGATGAGCACGGCATGCTTAATCCCTTGGGTTAATCATACTGTATTGCGTCTTATGGTCTACATCGACGAGTTTTCAGCCACTGCTTCTACAAGCTCCTGGATTTAAACAAATTTGCTCTACTGGGCGGAGGCCTTGAGGTGACATCGTCCTTTGCTTATGGTGCGCCACCTATGGATGCAGAAGGAAGAAAACTTCGTTATCCACCCCCCCTCCCCTCCAAAGATTTTTTGTGTGTATTTTTCATTTTTATAGGGACGTGTTTGTAAGAGTCTGATCTGCTTAATATATGGCCATTGGATTTTCCGTAAAAAAATTAACATGGATCAATGAGAATAAAAACAAGCAGTAACCTTTTTTTTCCAAAAGGAAGTGCGAGCCTTCTGGCCTCTGTATTCTTGGATGCCACACGACCTATGTTTGAAATTTCGTAACATCTGAAAATTCTTCCAGCATCTAGTAAATTTGAATTCAGTTTAAAATTATTCTGAACTTGATCGGAGTCAAGTCACCATGGCGGGGTCATGCTTCCTTAGAAAGAGTTGATTCTAGTTTTACCTTTAAAGCTTTTTGTGACAAGTTTTACTTCATTTAGTAGAAATTTCTTCTATTTTACTCAATGTAGCCAACTGCTCTCACTTTTGAAGCCTCTAAAAAGATATGTTATGCGAACTAACATGTAGTTGGATGGTTAGGAAGACAGTGGTATCACGAGTCCACTAGAGTTTTCCTCGAGGTCCCACTTGTCATCCTCCTCTGCTGCTCCACATGTAAGATGGCAGTCGTAATTAATGACACACGATTAGTATACTTAACCCTTGACGTCGTGCATGGTTTCCCTTAATTGACCAGATTAGTCCGTAATGCCAGTCCCATGGCGTGCAGGCACAGATCTCGATGCAGCCGCGTGCACGCAGCAGCAGATAAGCGCGCGGCGGCCGTTATGCTTCTTCAACCTCCCCGAGCTGGAAACAAGGGGCCGTCCCCGGCGGGCGGGCGGGTGGCCTCCTGCATGTTCTCCACGGGTAGTCGCATCCCTGCATGTGTCCTCCCTCACCCGCCAGAATCTTGCATGCTGCATGCCATGCAGTCCACCCTCTCCCTCTCCCTCTCTCTCTGGAAAAAAATAAATTCAAAAACCAAAATCGAATTTCTCTCTCATAAGTGTATCTCTCTCTAGAGAAGTTCATATAGTAGTAAACTAAGAAGAAGAAGTTGGGGTTTCTGAAAAATGGCACTTAGATCCTATCAATCCCCATATATCATTTGCAAGCTCCATGATTCCATCACTCCCCTTTCTCTCTCTTCACACCTCCTCTCTCTCTCTCTAAAACTCAAAAGAAATATAACTCTCTCCTCACACCTCCTCTCTCTAACCTCTCTCTCCCCCTCCTCCCCTATTTAAGCACCACCACTCCCTCCTCCCAAACCACCAACACACAACACATCAGCAGCAACAACAGCAGCCACAACAGCAGCAAACACCTTCTTCAACCTCTCAGCATCTCCACCACCTTCTCTCAACCAGAGAGCCTCACAGCAGATCACCAAAGCAACCCATCAAGCAGCCAGCCATGGTGCTCCTCCCCAGCGATCGCCTGGACAGCCTCTTCTCCCCGCGGTGCGTGTGGGTGAACGGGCCCATCATCATCGGCGCCGGGCCCTCGGGGCTCGCCGTGGGCGCCAGCCTCCGTGAGCAGGGCGTGCCGTACATCATCCTCGAGCGCGAGGACTGCATCGCCTCCCTGTGGCAGAAGCGCACCTACGACCGCCTCAAGCTCCACCTCCCCAAGCAGTTCTGCCAGCTCCCCCGCATGCCCTTCCCCGCCGACTACCCCGAGTACCCCACCCGCCGCCAGTTCATCGACTACCTCGAGTCCTACGCCGCCGCCTTCGACGTCAAGCCCGAGTTCGGTAGCACCGTGCAGTCCGCCCGCTACGACGAGACCTCCGGCCTCTGGCGCGTGCACTCCTCCTCCGCCGCCTCCGGCGAGATGGAGTACATCGGCCGCTGGCTCGTGGTCGCCACCGGCGAGAACGCCGAGAACGTCGTGCCCGACATCCCCGGCCTCGACGGCTTCGCCGGCGAGGTGGCCCACGTCAGCGAGTACAAGTCCGGCGAGAAGTACAAGGGCAAGCGCGTCCTCGTCGTCGGCTGCGGCAACTCCGGGATGGAGGTCTCCCTCGACCTCTGCGACCACGGCGCGCTCCCGTCCATGGTGGTGCGCGACGCCGTGCACGTGCTGCCCCGCGAGGTCATGGGCAAGTCCACCTTCGAGCTCGCCACGCTGCTCATGGCGTGGCTCCCGCTCTGGTTCGTCGACAAGATCATGGTCTTCCTCTCCTGGATCATCCTCGGCAACCTCGCCGGATTCGGCATCCGCCGCCCGGCCATCGGCCCGCTGACGCTCAAGAACAAGTACGGCAAGACACCGGTGCTCGACACCGGCGCGCTCGCCAAGATCAGGTCCGGCGACATCACAGTCGTGCCGGGCGTCTCCCGGTTCACCAAGAGCCGGGCCGAGCTCACCGACGGCACCGCCCTCGACCTCGACGCCGTGGTGATGGCCACGGGGTACCGCAGCAACGTGCCCCAGTGGCTCCAGGGCACCGACTTCTTCGGCAAGGACGGGTACCCGACCACCGCCTTCCCCAACGGGTGGAAGGGCCAGTCCGGGCTCTACTCCGTGGGCTTCACCCGGCGCGGGCTCTCCGGCGCGTCCGCCGACGCCGTCCGCATCGCCAAGGACCTCGGGCAGGTGTGGCGCGAGGAGACCAAGCCCACCACCAAGCGGGCCGCCGGCGCCTGCCACAGGCGCTGTATCTCCGTCATCTTCTAAACAGCCACTCCCTCCGGCGACGACGAAGGCGGCGACTAACCAAATCCCCTTGATTACTTTGTTGATGAAGAAGAAGATGTTGATTTCGTTCATTGTAAGAGTAAGAGTAAGAGTGAGAGAGTGAGTGAGTGAGTGAGTGAGTGTGATGTGAAAAAAAAAGGTGTTAATTACCTAGGTTATACAAGTATGTAAGGGTAGGAGGATATAGTACAAGCGGAGCCCTCTTGTCAGTGGGGAAGCGGAGTGAGCCCCTAGGGCCGGGATTTTTATTACTGTAGCTAAGGGGCGCCATGGTCACTGCTGTACAGCGCGACAGTCATCAGACACTTAGCTTTACCCAGTGATGAAAGATGAGGCTCATTTGACCATGTTGTAAAAATACCTTTTCTTTCAACTTTTTATTTTACTGTCTTTGTGTAACCCCTCAGTGAATATACATGACCAATGTTGTTAGTAACATGCTCTCCTTGTCTCACAATTTACAGCCTCTCTTTTTCACCAACAATCTTCTGTCAAAACAATTTGAAGTTATTTTTTCACCAAAAATACTGTTCTTTTCACCAATAATTCTCTGGCAACACCATTCACAGCTCCTTCTCATTCTCTCTCTAGATCTCAGCCTCTCTCTCTCTCTCTCTCTCTAGGGTTACTAGTAGCATTAGCATTAGCATGAGCATCAGCATGAGCATCTGATAAACCACTTACTGGGGAAGCAGTAGTGGTGTCCCTTTGAGGGAGCCAAGGAATTCATTGGGGGAAGAGGAAGCAGAGCAGGGTGGTGAGGGATGTGGAATTCCCTGGCTCTTGTCCTTTGGCTGTCTGACTGGATCTGGCCATGGCCATCCCAGTTGCCTTGCTCTGGCTCCTGGTGCTCTGGGAAGTTAAATCAGAATCAACCAGATCTCACTCACTCTCACCCTCCTTCATGCTCCACCAGCTGCTGCCACCACCTGCTGCCTCCAAGGTAGGGGTGGCCCTCTGCCAAGATTCCACCAGTCATTAACCCCCAAAGTCAATCACTAAACAAATCCCTTAATCAGCTAGCCACAGTTGGTTACTTAGTTCTCACAGCTCTGCATCTGCATGCATGCATGCACACCCTAGCTCTCAAAGTCAAAACTCTGAAGTTTCACATGCACAGTTAGTACAGTTAGTTACCTGCAAGCTCAATATCTTTCTTTTTTATTTTCAAAGAAAAAGGTGGACTTAATCATGGGGGTTGGGCATGCACCCCAATTATTATGCCATAGTTGCTAATTAGGTGCGTATATACTACCGGCTGATCGATATTGTGGTGATCTCTTTGGGCTAGCTGCTGCTGTTTGTATACACAAAAAGGGATGCTGCAAAAGTTTCAGTTGAAACCACTCCACGGCTTCTTTTATAGAATGATACTTGGTACAACCCGATCCCCGTTTGCTCTGATCTGTCCCTATTAATAGCCAACAATAATCATCCCGGAATCAAAAGTCCTAGTTAATTTCTCCAATCAAACCCCATGAGCAAATCAACAAAATTCAGAAGAAGAAGAAGAAGAAGAAGAAAATCATTAGAGATGAGCTGAGTTTATGTGATGAACGAATAATCTCTCAACAGCAACAACAAAAAAGAGGTGACGGCGATCTGGGCGTAATTAACCGGAGCATAATTATGCGTGAGCTGGGTGTGGGTTGTATCCCAGGTAGATGGACGTGAAGCCCCCACTGAGCACTGAGAAGATCCGAGGGAAAACTAGGAGGAAGATCCCATCCCAGGCCCAGCAGCAACAAGAGGAGACCCCAGTGAATCATAGGCCATTTCAGATCTCCCCATCACCAGCTAGCTATCCATCACTCACTGCATCGACAGATTTGGTTGCCGCATGGCGGAAAAAGTTCAACCCCTTTGTTTCCCATCAACTTGTCCGAATTCCTTGGGTGGTGCTGGGAAGTTCACATTGCTCCCTTTTTTCATGCTAGTTGGTGATGTCGGGCCCGATAGTTTTCGAAACCGAACCGATGAGCGAACCGGTCGAGCAGCTAGTTCCACGCTTTCGCTGGTCCGACCGTAGGCTTTGTCGATGGGACGGTCGCACGTAATATTTTCAATTATTTGGAAAACCGGTTTGATTCATATTATTATTACAGGATCGTGCTCTGTTTTTTTCCTACAAAAATGGACTTCATAACTTCAATCTTTGTTCATTTTGTTCTCCTTTTCATCCCTGATCCCTAGCTTGATTGTTAATAATAGTAAAAGTGAAGAAGATGGGAAGCAGGAGATCCACCGGAAAGGGACTTGTCAACCATGAAAAACGGCCCTACCCTGAAATATTCTGCACAGCACAGGAGCAGGATGCACTTTTTCTCATGTTGCAATGGGGCACTCAACCTCCAGTGATTGCAGCTGCAGCAGCGGCGCACTGCGCAGAACAAGCGGGACCTCCCATCTCAATGAACAAGAGTCACGGCCTTTTTTCTTGTATCTGGATGGGAGCCAGCGATGGGTACTAAGACCACCTGTTAAGCTTGGTCCACACACACTGATCCCTCGCGAAAGGAAGGAAAAAAAAAAGACTTGGTCCACAGTAGTGATGTATAATCCATTGAGAATCACTCTTGGATCGAGTGGCCGGTGTCGATTGCATATATGCACCCAGAAGCTCGAGGTGATGGCGAATGTTGGCGATATGCTCGCATTTCGACACTTCCACTCACGTCTTGTTCTCTCGTGTTGAAGATGTGGATTTTAACCAGTGAAGTTCCCAATCATGTCTAGGAAGTCGATTGTAAGTGGGGTTCTCTGATGGCTAAGGCGGCGATCGTCGATAGAAGGTCTCTAGTTCGGGACATCTCAGAGTCGAAGGCCGAGGGTGAGCCTCCTTTTCAAGAACAAGAAAAGAAAACTCATGACCTCTGATTCTAGTTGATACCTTCTTGGTTATAGCATGTAACAAAGTTAGAAATACCCTAGAAGAGAACTGGATTTTTTTGGGTGAAAAGACTAATATGTTTGAAAGTCCACTAGAAGTACAAAGTACCCCAAACTTAGTAGAAAGGCCTACTGAATGTTGCCGGTACGCCGAAAATCTGGTCGCACAGAAAACTTTGTCCTCTTAGCCCGCGTCTCTCCTGCGAGAGATCGGGCGTACTCTTGCGCTGCCAGCCGTTCGAAAGGTTCACCGGAAGTACAAGTTACCCCAAACTTTAATAGAAAGGCCCATTGAACGGTGCCGCCAAGCCAAAGATCTGGTCGCACAAAAATCATTCCCCTCTTCGCCTGCGCTTCTCCCGCGAAACACCGGGTGTCGATGTCAAAACTGGCAGACCTTGTGGTAGGGGGTCCCGAGCTGTGGATCTTGGACCGGTGATAACAGGAACAAGGGAGACGATGTTTACTCAGGTTCGGGCCCTCTTGGTGGAGGTAAAATCCTACGTCCTGCTCTTGTTTATATTGATGGAGATGTATCAAGTACAGAGTTGATCTACCTCGGGATCGTAAGTTGTGTTCTAACTCTAGGGCTAGGTGAATGTAATTGTGTTGAAGTCCCCTCTACGGGCTAAACCCCTTGGCTTATATAAACGCCAGGCAGGGCATCTAGGGTTACATGGTCGGTATCCAGGGGATCGCATGGAGGCGGTAGAGATGTCTTGGAGTATATGTCAAGTCGCACAGTCTTGATCACTAAGGGAGTCCTGTTTAGTTGGTCCTCGGGTGTCCGGACTATTTGATATGGCCGGACTAATGGGCCGTGAAGATAAAGTAGAAAATTATCCCCCGTGTCCGGGTAGGACTCCTATATGCGCGGGCGGCAAGTTTGGTGTTCGGATGTACTGTTTCCCTCATACACACCGAATATAATTGAGCAGGACTTAGGGTTTTACCTCCATAAAAGAGGGCCCGAACCTAGGTAAACATCGTGTCTCTACCGTCCCTTGTTACCATCGATCCTCAGACACACAGCTTGGGACCCCCTACCCGAGATCTGCTGGTTTTGACACCGACATTGGTGCTTGCATTGAGAGTTCCGTTGTGTTGTCGACAGAGGAATCGATGGCTCGCCTCGTTATCGACAACGGCGCTGTTTCCGGGGAGACCTTTCTCCCTGGCCAACTCTTTGTGTTTGGCGGCTTCATGCTACGTGCCAACTCGACCGGTCACCTTGAGCAGGTCGACAGCTATGCCCCTGGTCACCAGATTAGGTTTGGAAGCTTGAATTTCATCGCTGATATCCGAGGAGACTTGATCTTCGAGGGGTTCACGGCCTCGGCCGCCGCTCCCCGCCCATACGAAGGAGGCCCTTCAGATCCACTATCAGATTTCGTTCAGGGGTCGATGCTTATGCCTACCCTGGCCTTAGGCCCAGGGCAGACCACTTCATCCGAAGACGGGAGGATGAACCCCGCCGGACTCTCTCCCCTTACGGAGCTTCTAGCCAGAGACCCAGATGCGACCATACCATCAGCGGACCCAAAGTCAAATGGGACTCTCGCTGTCATCGGAAAGCCGGACTTGCCTCTGGACGACAACTCTGAACTCTCGAGGTCTGCGTCCATCGGGCTCGGTCAAGTGGTTATTACCAAACCTAGATCCGCAGATCCGCATACCCTCAGACGCATGTCCAACTTTCGCTCTTAAACGAAACACTAGACCTAATACGATCTCTTGCCATCACGGAAGTATCACCTCCGAACTACGCCCAGCTTGAACTGGGGGCTGAGGGCAGGGAATTTTACGTCCCACCCACCACCCACTTAATAGCCACTGTCGAGGACTTAATCAACAAGCTAGACTACGCCTCCGAAGACATCGATGGCATGGACGACGATGCCAGAGCCAAACCAGGTCAAAACCTGCCTATCACTGGGCATTGGACGGCCACTTCTACTTACGATGTATACATGGTGGACACGCCTGAAAAGAAAGACGACGATGGCACTCAAAACCCAGATGAGGATAAGCCCGTCGATGAACCACCAACACGCCGACATCAGTGGCTCCGCTTACGATCGCGTCAGGCGAGGGAAAGCAATACCAGCACCGAAGATAATGACACTCCGGACAATGCCGAAGACTCTGACCACCCTGTTGAGCCCGCACTTGAGCAGGATGAGTGGGAAGAGGGTCAAGTCAACCCCGACGAACTTGCCGATCACGAGGATTCGGAAGATAGCAACTATTTACTGGCTTCCAAGGAGGATGTTAGCCTCGGTAACGAAGATTTCATCGTCCCAGAGGAACCCCTCGAACAAGAATACTTCCAGCGATGGTTCATCACCACCGCACGGAGCCTGAAAAATAAACAACAGCAGATTCAAGCCGAACAGGATACGCTCGACGATAGATGGACCAAGGTCCTAGCCGTCGAAGAAGGATATGGCTTTGAGCACTGCTACCTCTTGAGCACTGCGTTGGTTTTCCCTTGAAGAGGAAAGGGTGATGCAGCAAAGTAGCGCACGTATTTCCCTCAGTTTTTGAGAACCAAGGTATCAATCCAGTAGGAGGCTACGCGCGAGTCCCTCGCACCTACACAAAACAAATAAATCATCGCAACCAACACGATAAGGGGCTGTCAATCCCTTCATGGTCACTTACGAGAGTGAGATCTGATAGATATGATAGGATAAATATTTTGGTATTTTTGTGATAAAGATGCAAAGTAAAATAAAAGCAAAGGAAATAACTAAATGTTGGAAGGTTAATATGATGAAGATAGACCCGGGGGCCATAGGTTTCACTAGTGGCTTCTCTCAAGAGCATAAGTATTTTATGGTGGGTGAACAAATTACTGTTGAGCAATTGACAGAATTGAGCATAGTTATGAGAATATCTAGGTATGATCATGTATATAGGCATCACGTCCGAGATAAGTAGACCGACTCTTGCCTGCATCTACTACTATTACTCCACTCATCGACCGCTATCCAACATGCATCTAGAGTATTAAGTTCATGAAAACAGAGTAACACCTTAAGCAAGATGACATGATGTAGAGGGATAAATTCATGCAATATGATAAAAACCCCATCTTGTTATCCTCGATGGCAACAATACAATACGTGCCTTGCTGCCCCATGATACGTCTCCAACGTATCTATAATTTTTGATTTCTCCATGCTATATTATCTACTGTTTTGGGCAATATTGGGCTTTATTATCCACTTTTATATTAGTTTTGGGACTAGCCTATTAACCAGAGGCCCAGCCCAGACTTGTTGTTTTATGCCTATTTCAGTGTTTCGAAGAAAAGGAATATCAGACGGAGTCGAAAATGGAACGAAATCAGCTGGAGAAGTTATTTTTGGAAGGAAAGCTATCGGATGGACTTGGACCCCACATCAGGAGACAAGGGAGGCGCTCACGAGGGTAGGGGGCGCGCCCACCCCCCTAGGGCGCGCCCCCTGCCTCGTGGGGCCCCCGAAGCTCCACCGACGTACCTCCTGCACCCATATATACCTACGTACCCTAAAACTTCCAGAACAGAGATTAGATCGGGAGTTCCGCCGCCGCAAGCCTCGGTAGCCACCAAAAACCAATCGGGACCCTGTTCCGGCACCCTGCCGGAGGGGGGAACCCTCACCGGTGGCCCTCTTCATCATCCCGGCTCTCTCCATGACAAGGAGGGAGTAGTTCACCCTCGGGGCTGAGGGTATGTACCAGTAGCTATGTGTTTGATCTCTCTCTGTCTCTCTCTCTCTCTCGTGTTCTTGATTTGGCACGATCTTGATGTATCGCGAGCTTTGCTATTATAGTTGGATCTTATGTTTCTTCTCCCCCTCTACTCTCTTGTAATGGATTGAGTTTTCCCTTTGAAGTAATCTTCTCGGATTGAGTCTTTAAAGATTTGAGAACACTTGATGTATGTCTTACCGTGCGTATCTGTGATGACAATGGGATATCACGTGCCACTTGATGTATGTTTTGGTGACCAACTTGCGGGTTCCGCCCATGAACCTATGCATAGGGGTTGGCACACATTTTCGTCGTGATTCTCCGGTAGAAACTTTGGGCACTCTTTGAGGTTCTATGTGTTGGTTGAATAGATGAATCTGAGATTGTGTGATGCATATCGTATAATCATACCCACGGATACTTGAGGTGACATTGGAGTATCTAGGTGACATTAGGGTTTTGCTTGATTTGTGTCTTAAGGTGTTATTCTAGTACGAACTCTAGGGCTGTTTGTGACACTTATAGGAATAGCCCAAAGGATAGATTGGAAAGAATAACTTTGAGGTGGTTTCGTACCCTACCATAATCTCTTCGTTTGTTCTCCGCTATTAGTGTCTTTGGAGTGACTCTTTGTTGCATGTTGAGGGATAGTTATATGATTCAACTATGTTATTATTGTTGAGAGGACTTGCACTAGTGAAAGTATGAACCCTAGGCCTTGTTTCCTATCATTGCAATACCGTTTACGCTCGCTTTTATCTCTTGTTACCTTGCTGTTTTTATATTTTCAGTTTACAAAAACCTATATCTACCATCCATATTGCACTTGTATCACCATCTTTTCGCCGAACTAGTGCACATATACAATTTACCATTGTATTGGGTATGTTGGGGACACAAGAGACTCTTTGTTACTTGGATGCAGGGTTGCTTGAGAGAGACCATTTTTATCCTACGCATCCTACAGATTGATAAACCTTAGGTCATCCACTTGAGGGAAATTTGCTACTGTCCTACAAACCTCTGCACTTGGAGGCCCAACAACGTCTACAAGAAGAAGGTTGTGTAGTAGACATCAAGCTCTTTTCTGGCGCCGTTGCCGGAGAGGTGAGTGCTTGAAGGTATATCTTGCAATCGAATCTTTTTGTTTCCTGTTTTAGCACTAGTTAGTTTATAAAAGAAAATTACAAAAAAATGGAATTGAGTTTACCTCACACGCTTCATCTTTTTAATATCTTTCGTGAGTATGATGGAAAGGAAAATTGTGCCAAAGTATTAGAAGAAGAATGCATTAAAATGTTTGGCACTAAATCTTTGTATGATGAGCATGATTGCAATGTTGTTAGTATGAATTCCTTGAATATCCATGATGCTAATGATATGCAAAGCCACAAGCTTGGGGAAGCTATGTTTGATGAGGATGATATTTTTTGTCCCCCAAGCTTTGATGAGCAAATTTACTATGATGAAAGCATGTCTCCTATCTATGATGATTATTGTGATGACACCTATGCTATAAAGAATAATGATAACCATGAAAATTGTCATCTTGATCTTAATTTTCAATCACATGATAGTTATTTTGTTGAGTTTTCTCCCACTACTATTCATGAGAACAAATTTGCTTATGCGGAGAGTAATAAAATTTCTATGCTTGTAGATCATGAAAAGAATGCTTTATGTGGTAGTTATATTGTTGAATTCAGTCATGATGCTACTAAAAATTATTATGAGGGAGGAACATATGCTTGTAGTAATTGCAATAATATCAAGTTTCCTCTCTATGTGCTTAAAGTTTTGAAGTTATGCTTGTTTTGCCTTCCTATGCTAGTTGATTATTGTTCCCATAAATTGTTTGATCACAAAATCCCTATGCATAGGAAGTGGGTTAGACATAAATGTGCTAGTCATATTCTTCATGATGCTCTCTTTTTGTTTCAATTCCTATCTTTTGTGTGAGCATCATTGAAATCATCATGCCTTGCTAGGGGCATTAAACGTTAGCGCTTGTTGGGAGGCAACCCAATGCTATTTTAGTTTCTTGTTTTTTGGTTCTGTTTAGGAATAAATAATCCATCTAGCTTTTTTTTAGATGTGCTTTTGTGTTTTAATTAGTGTTTGTGCCAAGTAGAACCTTTGGGAAGACTTGGGTGAAGTCTTTATGATCATGCTGTAAAAAACAGAAACTTTAGCGCTCACGAGATTAGCTTTAACTTTTTAATGGAGAGTGCTATTTAGTTGATTCTTTTTGCATATGATGACTAGAAAAATTCCTCAGGCCCACCAATTAATTTTAGATTTTTTGGAGTTGCAGAAGTTTGCGTTGGTTACAGATTACTACAGACTGTTCTGTTTTTGACAGATTCTGTTTTTCGTGTGTTGCTTGCTTATTTTGATGAATTTATGGCTAGTAAAATAGTTTATAATCCATAGAGAAGTTGGAATAAAGTAGATTTAACACCAATATAAATAAATAATGAGTTAATTACAGTACCTTGAAGTGGTGTTTTATTTTCTTTCGCTAACGGAGCTCACGAGTTTTCTGTTAAGTTTTGTGTTGTGAAGTTTTGAAGTTTTGGGTAAAGATTCGATGGACTATGGAATAAGGGGTGGCAAGATCCTAAGCTTGGGGATGCCCAAGGCACCCCAAGGTAATATTCAAGTATAACCAAGAGCCTAAGCTTGGGGATGCCCCGGAAGGCATCCCCTCTTTCGTCTTCGTTCATCGGTAACTTTACTTGGAGCTATATTTTTATTCATCACATGATATGTGTTTTGCTTGGAGCGTCATTTTATTTTCTTTAGATTTGCTTGTTGTTTGAATAAAATACCAAGATCTGAAATCTTTAAATGTTAGAGATTCTTCACATAGTTGCGTAATTATTCAACTACTCGTTGATCTTCACTTATATCTTTCGGAGTAGTTTGTTGTTTGCTCTAGTGCTTCACTTATATCTTTTAGAGCATGGTGGTAGTTTTATTTTGAAGAAATATATGAACTCTTATGCTTCACTTAGATTATTTTGAGAGTCTTTTATAGCATGGTAATTTGCTTATATGATCCTAATTTGCAATACCGTTTACGCTCGCTTTTATCGCTTGTTACCTTGCTGTTTTTATATTTTCAGTTTACAAAAACCTATATCTACCATCCATATTGCACTTGTATCACCATCTCTTCGCCGAACTAGTGCACCTATACAATTTACCATTGTATTGGGTGTGTTGGGGACACAAGAGACTCTTTGTTATTTGTTTGCAGGGTTGCTTGAGAGAGACCATCTTTATCCTACGCCTCCTACGGATTGATAAACCTTAGGTCATCCACTTGAGGGAAATTTGCTACTGTCCTACAAACCTCTGCACTTGGAGGCCCAACAACGTCTACAAGAAGAAGGTTGTGTAGTATACATCACCCCTACTGTCACTGGGAAAGGACACCGCAAGATTGAACCCAAAGCTAAGCACTTCTCCCATTGCAAGAACGATCAATCTAGTAGGCCAAACCAAACTGATAATTTGAAGAGACTTGCAAAGATAACCTATCATACATAAAAGAATTCAGAGAAGATTCAAAGATTGTTCATAGATAAACTTGATCATAAACCCACAATTCATCGGTCTCAACAAACACACCGCAAAAAGAAGATTACATCGAATAGATCTCCACGAGAGAGGGGGAGAACACTGTATTGAGATCCAAAAAGAGAGAAGAAGCCATCTAGCTACTAACTATGGACCCGAAGGTCTAAGGTAAACTACTCACATTTCATCGGGGAGGCTATGGTGTTGATGTAGAAGCCCTCCGTGATGGGTGCCCCCTCCAGCGGAGCTCCGGAACAGGCCCCAAGATGGGATCTCGTGGGTACAGAAGGTTGCGGCAGTGGAATTAGGTTTTTGGCTCCGTTTCTGATCGTTTGGGGGTACGTAGGTATATATAGGAGGAAGAAGTACGTCGGTGGAGCAACAGGGGGCCCACCACTACTAGGGAAAAGCCTATACACAGAATCTTAGCAGCAGCGAGGGTTAAAAACCCACGCTACGGCTACTTACTAGCAGCGCGGGTTTTTAAACCTGCTACTACTAAGTTGATAGCAGTAGCGCGGGTTTTTAACCCTCGCTACTACTAAGCGGTCTCTACCGTGCCCCCCGGGACATGCCATAGTAGTAGCGCGGGTTTTTAACCCTCGCTACTACTAAGTTGATAGCAGCAGCGTTGGTTTTTAACCCTCGCTACTACTAAGTGGTCTCTACCGTCCCCTGGACCATGCCATAGTAGTAGCGATGGTTATAAACCCGCGCTACTACTAAGTTGATCGTAGTAGCGCGGGTTTTTACCACTCGCTACTACTAATCGTCTGCCATAGCAGTAGCGCGGGGTGTGGTCCCATTTTCAAATTCTACCCCCCCCCCCCCCGTGTATCGCCTTTTTAGTTTTAAAAAAAATAAAAGAAAATGATGAAAATGTCAAAAAAAAAAAGAAAATAAGTTTCCCATGTGATATGTGGTCTAGTTGTTGGGAAAATTTGCAAATATGAATTTCGACTTCATTTGCAAAATCTCTCGAGAATTTGTAAAAATAGGCATAACTTTTGCATACTAACTCGGATGAAAAAGTTTTTTATATGAAAAATCATCTACTCAAAAAGTTACATCCAAATTTAACTGGGGGAACCCCGTTAAACATTTTTAAAATCCTCAAAAACCTAATAGAAAAAGTTACGGGGCTTTTAAGATCTGGAGGCAAAAAAATTCATCAAATTTCAGTTTTGTCTTTAATTTTTGTTAAATCTGGTCAAACTGTGGTCAAACTAATTATTAAAGAATATTAGTGTTACTAAATAATTATTTTAGTTTTTTTGAATTTTGGTCAAATCTGGTCAAACTGTGGTCAAACTGTGGTCAAACTATGGTCAAACTAGTTATTCAAGAAATATTACTGTTAATAAATAATTATTGTTTTTTAGAACAATAGTTTTAAACTCAAGCAGTGAAATGTGTGACTTCATGCTCAAGCTAAACTCCCGGGGGTTAATAGGATCGACATCTTACTATTGTCAGGAAAACAACAAGTGCAAACTTGGAATCGAGGGAGAATAGAACCCGGAAGTTAAGCATGCTCAGGCTGGAGTAGTGAGAGGATGGGTGACCGTCCGGGAAGTTGGATGATTTGGAATGATGAGGGGTGATTAGAGATTAAATTGAGCAGCAATGAGGGTGATTAGAGATTAGAGGTTAAAATAATTCAGAAATTTTAAAATTCAGGCAAAAAATTCGAAAAAAAAATTCCGCGGGTTAGTAGTAGCGTGGGTTTTTACCCACGCTACTACTAACGGCGTAGTAGTAGCGCGGGTGGCACCCGCGCTGCTGTTATACGTTAGCTGTAGCGCCTTATTAGTAGCGCGGGCACCCGCGCTGCTAATAGACCCAAAACCCGTGCTGCTGCTAGGCTTTTCCCTAGTAGTGCACGAGGGTGGAGGGCGCGCCCTATGGTGGAGGGCACGCCCTATGGGGTAGGCGTGCCCCCCTACCTTGTGGCCTCCTCTTTTGTTTCTTGACATAGGTTCCAAGTCTCCTGGATCATATTCTTCCTAAAAATCACGTTCCCGAAGGTTTCATTCCGTTTGGACTCTGTTCGATATTCCTTTTCTGCGAAACTCTAAGATAGGCAAAAAAACAGCAATTCTGGGCTGGGCCTCCGGTTAATAGGTTAGTCCCAAAAGTAATATAAAAGTGAATAATAAAGCCCAATAATGTCCAAAACAGTAGATAATATAGCGTGGAGCAATCAAAAATTGTAGATACATTGGAGACGTATCAGGCATCCCCAATCTTAATTTCTGCTCGTCCTCGAGTAGGTAAATGATAAAAACAGAACTTTTGATGCGGAGTGCTACTTGGCATAATTTCAATGTAATTCTTCTTAGTCGTGGTATGAATATTCAGATCCAAAAGATTCAAGACAAAAGTTTAATATTGACATAAAAATAATAATACTTCAAGCATACTAACTAAGCAATCATGTCTTCTCAAAATAACATGGCCAAAGAAATTTATCCCTACAAAATCATATAGTCTGGCTATGCTCTATCTTCACCACACAAAGTATTTAAATCATGCACAACCCCAATGACAAGCTAAGCAATTGTTTCATACTTTTGACGCTCTCAAACTTTTTCAATCTTCACGCAATACATGAGCATGAGCCATGGACATAGCACTATATCAACGGGCTATGGAGATGGTTATGGAGAAGACAAAAAAGGGAGAAGATAGTCTCACATCAACTAGGCGTATCAACGGGCTATGGAGATGCCCATCAATAGATATCAATGTGAGTGAGTAGGGATTTCCATGCAACGGATGCACTAGAGCTATAAGTATATGAAAGCTCAACAAAAGAAACTAAGTGGGTGTGCATCCAACTCGCTTGCTCACGAAGACCTACGTCATTTTGAGGAAGCCCATCATTGGAATATACAAGCCAAGTTCTATAATGAAAAATTCCCACTAGTATATGAAAGTGACAAAATGAGAGACTCTCTATCATGAAGATCATGGTGCTACTTTGAAGCACAAGTGTGGTAAAAGGATAGTAACATTGTCCCTTCTCTCTTTTTTTCTCATTTTTTTATTTGGGCCTTTTTTCTCTTTTTTATGGCCTCTTTTTTTAGTCCGGAGTCTCATCCCGACTTGTGGGGGAATCATAGTCTCCATCATCCTTTTCCTCGCTTGGGACAATGCTCTAAAATGAAGATCATCACACTTCTATTTTCTTACAACTCAACAATTACAACTCGATACTTAGAACAAAATATGACTCTATATGAATGCTCCGGCGGTGTACCGGGATATGCAATGAATCAAGAGTGACATGTATGAAAGAATTATGAACGGTGGCTTTGTCACAAATACGATGTCAACTACATGATCATGCAAAGCAATATGACAATGATGGAGCGTGTCATAATAAATGGAACGGTGGAAAGTTGCATGGCAATATATCTCGGAATGGCTATGGAAATGCTGTGATAGGTAGGTATGGTGGCTTTTTTGAGGAAGGTTTTGGTGGGTGTATGATACCGGCGAAAAGTGCGCGGTATTAGAGAGGCTAGCAATGGTGGAAGGAAGAAAGTGCGTATAATCCATTATTAGTTATAAAGAACTCATATACTTATTGCAAAAATCTACAATTTGTGATGCCCCCGATTCAATCGTACACTAATCATACACGCAAACGTGTACGATCAAGATTAGGGACTCACGGGAAGATATCACAACGCAACTCTAAAAATAAAATAAGTCATACAAGCATCATAATACAAGCCAGGGGCCTCGAGGGCTCGAATACAAGTGCTCGATCATAGACGAGTCACCGGAAGCAACAATATCTGAGTACAGACATAAGTTAAACAAGTTGCCATAAGATGGCTAGCACAAACTGGGGTACAGATCAACACGCTTGATCCCATTTGGCCGGACACACTTTTCGGGGTCATGCCCGGCCGCGGAAGATCAACACGTCGCAGCCCCACCTAGGCACAACAGAGAGGTCAGCACGCCGGTCTAAACCTAAGCGCGAAGGGGTCTGGGCCCATCGCCCTTAGCACACCTGCACGTTGCGTATGTGGCCGAACAGACCTAGCCCCCTTAATACAAGCGCGAGCTTATGGTCCAATACGGCGCGCGTCGCTCAGTCGCTGACATCACGAAGTGCTTCAGCTGATACCACGACGTCGAGTGCCCATAACTGTTCCCGCGTAGTTGGTTAGTGCGTATAGGCCAGTAGCCAGACTCAGATCAAATACCAAGATCTCGTTAAGTGTGTTAAGTATTCGCGAACGCCGAAAAGAGCCAGGCCCACCTCTCTCCTAGGTGGTCTCAACCTGCCCCGTCGCTCCGCCACAAAGTAACAGTCGGGGGCCGTCGGGAACCCAGGCCAACCACTACCTGGATGGAACCACCTGCCCCTTCAGCCCCCATCTCCGAACAGTATCACAGGTAATGTAACAGTGTAAAGTATATAGTATATCCACGGCCCAGTAGTATAGCATGGCAGACGGACAAGAGTGTAGGGCCACTGATGGAACACTAGCATCCTATACTAAGCAGTAGGATAGCAGGTAAGGGCAACAATTGTAGCAACAATGACAGGCTATGCAGCAGAACAGGATTAACCAAAAGCAGTAACATGCTACACTACTCTAATGCAAGTAGTATAGAGAAGAATAGGCGATATCTGGTGATCAAGGGAGGGGGGCTTGCCTGGTTGCTCTGGTAAGAAGAGTTCGTCAATTGCGTAGTCGAACTGGGGGTCGCCGGCAGTCTCGGGGTCTACCGAAAAGAAGTAACAGAGGGGGAACACAATAAATAATAGAGCAATCAAAGCAACACAAAGCATAACATGGCAATACGCAGTGCTAGGGGTGACCTAACGCAGCAGGAGGTGATACCGGCGAAGGGGGGAAACATCCGGGAAAGTATTCTCGGTGTTTTGCGTTTTCGGACAGATGAATCGGAGGAGGAAAGTTGCAAGTTCGATAGGTTAGGGATGTGCGGCGGACAAACGGGATGTGTATTCGGATTCGTCTCGTCGTTCTGAGCAACTTTCATGTACAAAGTTTTCCCATCCGAGCTACGGTTTATTTTATATTAATTTATCAAAGTTTTATGCATTTTTGCAATTTATTTACTTATTTAAATCGAACATTATCCAGAACGGTGAAAGGTGATGTCAGCATGACATCACCATGACGTCAGCAGGTCAAACCCAGCTGACCAGAGTCAAACCTGGCATGTGGGTCCAGTGGGACCCACCTGTCATAGACTAAGGCTAACTAAACACGTTTATTTAGTTTAGTTAATTGATTAGGTTAATTAATCAAGATTATTAAGTTAATTAATTCTTTAATTGATTAAGTAATTAATATTTTAATTAATATTTATTTATTTATTTATTTATTATTAATTCTTTTTTTAACAAACATTCTGGGGGCATGAGCCCCACTTGTCATGGGCCAGGGGGCCTTAGCGGGCGCTGGCGCTAGCAGGCAGCAGGCAGAGCCAGGACGGGCGCCAACCCGCCCGATAAGGCGCTGCGAGGCGGCGGTGTGTGGGCGAGGCCACCGGGCGCGATCGGGGCGGCCGGCGCGCGTGCGGGCGCCGGGAACCGGCAGCAAGGGTCGGCGTCTAGGCGAAGGCCGCGACGCAGAAGGGCGGAGGGCGGTGGCTAGCGGCGGGCGCGGTAGGGGCGACCAGCAACAGCGGGGGCGCACGTAGGAGGGCGGCGAGCGCCGCAGCGAGGACGAACGGGCGTGCACTAGGTCGCAGCTAGGCAAGTAGGCGCGACAACGGGCGTGGTCGGTCATGACCAGAGGCCCGCGAGCGCGGTCAGGGAGCGGCGTGCACGGCCGGGGGGCGTTCAGGGCGCGGCCATGAGCGTGGCGAGCACGCACGGGGGAAACGGGCGGGTGCGGCCAGGTTCATGCGCGCGCGTGCGCGCGCCGGTGAGCGAGGCCCTGGCCGAAGTGGCCGGAACAGGGGAGGAGGAGGAGATGCTGGGGCCTCACCACGGGGCCGTGGGGTCTAGGCAGTGGGGGTTGAGGAAGAGGACGGTGACGCGACGCCGACGAGGAGGAGATCCCGCGAGGGAGAGGAAGGCGACGGTGGCCGCGGCGTGCTGTCGAGGAGGAAGACGGCGAGGCGGCGTTCCGGGTGACGGCGGCGTGGTCCAGCGGTGCTGGTGTCGGGGGCGAGCGGAGTGCGCGGTGGACCAAGCCACGGCATCAAGCGGCGGGGGCACGGTATCGATGCCGATCCAGATCGGATCGGGAGGGAGGAGTGGCGACGTGGGAAGGGGTAGCAGTTAGGGTTTGACCAGGGGGGTCGGGGCGACCTAGTAGGGCGTCAGGGTGGGCCGGCCCATTCGGGCAGCTGGGGCCAGCTGGGCCACTTGGCCCAGCGCGGGGGGTCTCTTATTATCATTATTATTACTAGCAAACATGCCCGTGCATTGCAACGGGAGAAAACAACACTCACACGCCATTACCCAGTGAGCATGGCTAAAGACCTTACCCTCATGCCCAGAGCATGGCTAAAGACCTCACCCTCATGCCTACCTAACATAATAAGCATGACTAATATACCTCATCATCAGGTCCACATCCTCTATTTTAATATAACACCAGACACATGTTTCCGCTTGTCGTCCTCGTCGCCGGTGGTTGTAGTACCAGTTGTCGTCTTTGTCATCCTCGACACCGGTGGTCATAGTACCAGTTATCACTAACCAAGGTTGGCCAGGTCCAATTGCTGGAGTGTTGAGCCGCCTTTGCGTCCAGCGAAGATCAAGAGCGTTGAACAAAGTTTTCTTTACCATCTGGCTAATATAATAGGCAAAAGCATTGCACATTATATATGTCGGTATCATCTTGTAAATTGAGTAGTTTGTGTCAGAGAGACCTTGAAACCTTAGTTGGAATCCTCATGCATTTTCACGGGAGTCACTGGTTCCTTCCATATCCCTAGTTTAGTAAATTGAACTAAAGCAATGCATCAGGTAGGCATATTTCAAAAAGGCCTACCTCCTCCCGGGAGCAGTGCAGCGCTAGGCGGACGACGACCTCCTCCTCAGGGCCGCATGGGACGAGCTCTTGGTCAACGGATCTGGTAGGTGTAAGACTGGGATTCGCTGCCCTCCATGCCGGAGACGGTGTAGAGATCGCCAGACAAGAGCTTGTGGGCGGAGGAAAGTGGATTTCAGAGGAGTGCAGTGGAGTGGAATGCTGCTAGGGTTTGGAGAAGTGCTGATAGGATCCAACTTATGTGGGCCCGGATGGGCCAGCATGACCAAATTCGACGCGGCATGCACGTCCAAGCGTTCCGAAGCCCCCAGATATGAGTTGGATATGGAGAGTGTCCATCATTCCGGGTGTTTGGACCGGAAATGAGGTGCCTAATTGGGTGACATTTTTTGGTCCGAAGACCCGCGGACGGGTATAGAGGTCCGACTGTAGATGTTCTTATAATTCCTGTCTTTTTTTTGCACTCTTTGCTTTCCACTCCCCGAACAAGTATTTCATGAATTGTAGGCTGCCTAAAAGAAATAGAATGTAGGCTCTTTCTCTAAAAAAACACGTGCACTTTGCAGAGACGCACGCACACCTAAAAAACTTTACTCTGCACCCCCTAATTTAGCCTGCATAAACTTGTACGCGGCCGTGGGCAAACGAAATATATTTGTGGAACACTTCAGGCTTAATAACCCACGAGCAGCCAGCATAACCACATACGGAGAAATAACAGAGGTAGGAGCTAGCGTGAACCGAGTGCTCAGAGTAGTGTTTTCCCCGGCCTCCTTCCTCGTACTCTCCGCCTGTCTCTCCAAGCTTCCTCCTTTTCTCTTCCTCCGCTGGCCTCTCGCTCCTCCCCCTCCCTCTCCCTCCCCCTTGCTAGTTAGTAGGTCGCAACCCTAGCGCACGAGGCGCTCGCCGGGGCGTGGAGGCGTCTGCAGCCTAGCTTCTCTGCCCGCTGCTCCATCATGGGTGTCCTGGTTCTTGGTGGCCCCCTCTTCGGTGCTGCAGGTTCTAAAAATAATTCCCCCTCCTTATAATCCGCTTGGATTAGCTCTTTTCCTCTCTTCAATGGCTTGCCGCTGGAGCCGGTGGATTTGTTTGTCTTCTTTCTGCCTAAAATAAATCCCCTGCTATCTCTCTGCTTGATCTACTCAAAGCTCACTGGTCTGGTCTCGATTTGGATTGAGTACGACGCGCTCGTGACCCGTTGCGCTCTTGCTCCCTCCTCACGGGATTCTAGGTGTTACGCCCTGATCTGCGTTAAATCCTTATTTATTCTTATTGCTTCTCTGTTTTCTTCACCGGCAGCCGTCCTGTTTATTCAAGGGGTCGTCCGCCGGTTGTGCTATTTCGCAGGTTTTCATCTGTTTTCTTCACCGGCTGCTCCCTCTTCCCCTAAGGGTTATAATTCGTTTGTTCTATTCCCTTCCTCTCGGCTTGTTGATTACCAGCGCCATGGTCGCCGCCGCCCTTCGCCATCCACGCCAGGCCGCCTCCCTCCTCCGCACATATTTGCCAGCTGCCATTCACACACGCACATAGAGAGGAGAGGGAGCCCCGCGCGCCGCGCCTCTGCTTCCTCCCCGCTGCTGCTGCCCTTTGCCGTCGGCGCCAGATTACCTCTGGTGCTGCCATCTCCGTCCCCTGCCTCACTCCACCTCTTCCAGACGCGACCACGACCACGGGATCTTGCGGCCTGATGATGAAAGAGGCCGGGGATGGAGGCAGGTTGCGAGACGTCCGCCGACCGTCGCGAAGCCTCCTGCAGCACACTCGCCCACGAGCCCACCCCGAGCCGTCGTCATCATGAAGGGCGCCGCCCCGCCACGCTTGAAAGGAAGCGTCTGGATAAGATAGAAGAAAGGATCGCGGGCTGAATTCTTACATACATAGGGCTATTTTGTAAAAATGAGTAGTTTTCTCAGATTCACTTAAACAGGGACTGCGGGTTGATTTCTCAGAAACAGAGGGGGTTTTCGCAAAATTGCCGACGACGTACGACAGAAACCCAATTCTCTTTATTATTCGGTAGAGATTATTATTATTATTATTATTATTATTATTATTATTATTATTATTATTATTATTATTATTATTGTTGTTGTTGTTGTCGTCTTCTGTTTTTTTGTGTTTTCTTTTCTTTTATTTATTTTTCTTTACTGTTTCATTTTATTTCTTTAAAAGTTATAGTTTTATAATAAGTTAAAGCCCACGCCTAAATTGGAGTTGTAAAAAGTTTTTAGTGGCTAAATAAACTAGTTTAATATTTGTTTATATTTAATAGCACTTATATAATTGTTTTTGCTACTGTTTTATTCATCTCATAGTATTTGTAACATCCTAAATTTTCAATTTGAAATGTAATACATTAGATCATCATTGCATATCATATTTTATTTGCTTTTGGTGTTGATCTAAGAAATTCTACGCAACTCAAGAACCCACGAAGAGAGTTGGGATTTCGTTATTTTCATATTTGAGTTTTCTCAAATTTTGAGAACAGGATCGTTTGATTTTATTATTTTATTTTCAATTATTTCTATTACCAAAATATGAGAGAGGGAATAAAATGACTTTCCTAAAATAAAGAAATATTGAGGATTTAATAATAAAACCAAATAAGATTTTATTTCGGAGTTTTTCGCTATTTTATTTGAATTTAGTAAAAATACGCGTTTTTAAAATTGCATTTAGACCCCAAATAAATGTTCACTTTGTCCGACTTGATTTTAGAAGTCGGGGAAAATTTATTTCAGGATTTTTGAAGTCGTTTACTATTTTTTTATTTGTTTTTCTGCGTGCAATTATTAAAAAAACGAACCGACCTACAGGCCGTGTACGACCCGGACACTAGGCCCGTCCAGGCTGTATAAGCCGGGGAGCCCAGCCCGGGAACTCCCAAACCCTAGCGCCCCAGCCCCGCCGCCCCCGCGCCACTGCCGCCACCGCCGCCGACGCCGCCCGCCGCCCGAGGTCGCCTCGAAACCCGTGTCGCCGTTTTTCTCGAAAAACCGTTCGGTTTTTTCGTCGGTTTTTTTCTTCGATTTAGGTTAAATTGCGAGTGTTCGCTCGCTCGTTCGTTTTAACGAACGTATTCATCGTTTAGATCCAGATAACGAACATTCGTTCGTTAATCTGTTCGTCATTTTTCTTTTTCTCGGATTTTCCGCGATTATTTTCTGATCGTGATTTCTGATCCGACTTTCGTTTTAGTATAAGTTTTCGCTCGTTTATCGGAATCAGGCGATTCAAGCGCCTGGAGTTTCGTATTGAAATCCTCTATCCGTTTAACCGATTTAAACAAGTTTTTGCTTCTGTAAAATTTGACTTAGATCCAGATTAGTAGAACGAAGTTGTTTTCTTTCGCCGTTTGATTTTCGTTGCTTCGTTCGATTTGTTTCTTTTTGCAAACCGGAGTTCTTGAGTTGAACTGTCTGGTTAGATCTCTTATTTGAGTTTTACCTGTGCATTAGATGAGTACTTATTGTATGCTTGTTTGTTTGTTTGCGATAGAATACCCGGAGTGCGCCGCCTGTTACTTCGAATCTCTAGGTTTCGCGGATCATCAGCAAGGCAAGTCACACTTTGATCATACCTCTTTTACTACCCAGTTTTATTGCATTAGATCAATCCTCAAACATTGCATGATTAGGATCTAATTAAATTGAGGGATGTGAAGTAGTTGATGTTGGAAATATGCCCTAGAGGCAATAATAAAAGCATTATTATTATATTTCCTTGTTCATGATAATTGTCTTTATTCGTGCTATAATTGTGTTATCCGGAAATCGTAATACATGTGTGAATAACAGACAACAACATGTCCCTAGTAAGCCTCCAGTTGACTAGCTCGTTGATCAATAGATAGTCATGGTTTCCTGACTATGGGCATTGGATGTCAATGATAACGAGATCACATCATTAGGAGAATGATGTGATGGACGAGACCCAATCCTAAACATAGCATAAGATCGCATAGTTCGTTTGCTAGAGTTTTCCAATGTCAAGTATCCTTTCCTTAGACCATGAGATCGTGTAACTCCCGGATACCGTAGGAGTGCTTTGGGTGTGCCAAACGTCACAACGTAACTGGGTGACTATAAAGGTATACTACGGGTATCTCCGAAAGTGTCTGTTGGGTTGACACGGATCGAGACTGGGATTTGTCACTCCGCTTGACGGAGAGGTATCACCGGGCCCACTCAGTAATGCATCATCATAATGAGCTCAATGTGATCAAAGTGTTTTGATCACGGGATCATGCATTACGGTACGAGTAAAGTGACTTGCCGGTAACGAGATTGAACGAGGTATTGGGATACCGACGATCGAATCTCGGGCAAGTAAAATACCGATTGACAAAGGGAATCGTATACGGGATTAATTGAATCCTCGACATCGTGGTTCATCCGATGAGATCATCGTGGAGCATGTGGGAGCCAACATGGGTATCCAGATCCCGCTGTTGGTTATTGCACGAGAGCCGTCTCGGTCATGTCTGCATGACTCCCGAACCCGTAGGGTCTACACACTTAAGGTTCGGTGACGCTAGGGTTGTAGGGATGTGTATATGCAGTAACCCGAATGTTGTTCGGAGTCCCGGATGAGATCCCGGACGTCACGAGGAGTTTCGGAATGGTCCGGAGGTGAAGAATTATATATAGGAAGTGCAGTTTCGGCCATCGGGAGTGATCTGGGGGTCACCGGTATTGTACCGGGACCACCAGAAGGGTCCCGGGGGTCCACCGCGTGGGGCCACCCATCCCGGAGGACCCCATGTGCTGAAGTGGGAGGGGGACCAGCCCTTAGTGGGATGGTGCGCCCCCCAAGGCCCACCCCCTGCGCCTAGGGTTGGAACCCTAGGGTGGGGGGGGGGCGCCCACTTGCCTTGGGGGGCACTCCACCCCCCTTGGCCGCCGCCCCCCCTTGGGAGATTCAATATCCCAGGGTCGGCGCCCCCCCAGGGGCCTACATAAAGGGGGGAGGGGAGGGGGGCAGCCGCACCCCTTGCCTTGGCGCCTCCCTCTCCCTCTCCAACACCTCCTCCTCCTTCATAGAGCTCGGCGAAGCCCTGCCGGAGTACTGCAGCTCCATCACCACCACGCCGTCGTGCTGCTGCTGGAGCCATCTTCCTCAACCTCTCCTCTCCCCTTGCTGGATCAAGAAGGAGGAGACGTTGCGCTGACTGTATGTGTGTTGAACGCGGAGGTGTCGTCCGTTCGGTGCTAGGATCTCCGGTGATTTGGATCACGTCGTGTACGACTACTTCATCCCCGTTCTTTTGAACGCTTCCGCTCGCGATCTACAAAGGTATGTAGATGCTTCCGATCACTCGTTGCTAGATGAACTCATAGATGGATCTTAGTGAAACCGTAGGAAATTTTTTGTTTTCTGCAACGTTCCCCATCAGTGGCATCATGAGCTAGGTCTATGCGTAGTTCTCTAGTGCACGAGTAGAACACAATTTGTTGTGGGCGTAGATGTTGTCAACTTTCTTGCCGCTACTAGTCTTATCTTGCTTCAGCGGTATTGTGGGATGAAGCAGCCCGGACCAACCTTACACGTACGCTTACGTGAGACCGGTTCCACCGACTAACATGCACTAGTTGCATAAGGTGGCTGGCGGGTGTCTGTCTCTTCCACTTTAGTTGGAGCGGATTCGATGAAAAGGGTCCTTATGAAGGGTAAATAGAAGTTGACAAATCACGTTGTGGCTTTTACGTAGGTAAGAAAACGTTCTTGCTAGAACCCTAATTCAGCCACGTAAAACTTGCAACAACAATTAGAGGACGTCTAACTTGTTTTTGCAGCAAGTGCTTTGTGATATGATATGGCCAAAGTTGTGATGAATGATGAATGATCTATATGTGATGTATGAGATGTTCATGCTATTGTAATAGGAATCACGACTTGCATGTCGATGAGTATGACAACCGGCAGGAGCCATAGGAGTTGTCTTTATTTTTGTATGACCTGCGTGTCATTGAGAAACGCCATGTAAATTACTTTACTTTATTGCTAAACGCGTTAGCCATAGTAGTAGAAGTAATAGTTGGCGAGCAACTTCATGGAGACACGATGATGGAGATCATGGTGTCAAGCCGGTGACAAAGATGATCATGGAGCCCCAAGATGGAGATCAAAGGAGCTATGTGATATTGGCCATATCATGTCACGTTTATTATTTGATTGCATGTGATGTTTATCATGTTTTGCATCTTGTTTACTTAGAACGACGGTAGTAAATAAGATGATCCCTCATAATAATTTCAAGAAGTGTTCCCCCTAACTATGCACCGTTGCGACAGTTCGTTGTTTCGAAGCACCACGTGATGATCGGGTGTGATAGATTCTAACGTTCACATACAACGGGTGTAAGACAGATTTACACATGCAAACACTTAGGTTGACTTGACGAGCCTAGCATGTACAGACATGGCCTCGGAACACAGAAGACCGAAAGGTCGAGCATGAGTCGTATAGAAGATACGATCAACATGAAGATGTTCACCAATGTTGACTAGTCCGTCTCACGTGATGATCGGACACGGCCTAGTTGACTTGGATCATGTAATACTTAGATGACTAGAAGAGGGATGTCTATCTAAGTGGGAGTTCATTAAATAATTTGATTAGATGAACTTTATTATCATGAACTTAGTCTAAAATATTTACAATATGTCTTGTAGATCAAATGGCCAACGTAGTCCTCAACTTCAACGCGTTCCTAGAGAAAACCAAGCTGAAAGACGATGGCAACAACTATACGTACTGGGTCCGGAACCTGAGGATCATCCTCATAGCTGCCAAGAAAGATTATGTCCTACGAGCACCGTTGGGTGACGCACCTGTTCTCCCTGCAGAACAAGACGTTATGAACGCTTGGCAGTCAGGTTCCGATGATTACTCCCTCGTTCAGTGCGGCATGCTTTACAGCTTAGAGCCGGGGCTCCAAAAGCGTTTTGAGAGACATGGAGCATATGAGATGTTCGAAGAGCTGAAAATGGTTTTCCAAGCTCATGCCCGGGTCGAGAGATATGAAGTCTCCGACAAATTCTTTAGCTGTAAGATGGAGGAAAATAGCTCTGTCAGTGAACACATACTCAAAATGTCTGGGTTGCACAACCACTTGACTGAACTGGAAGTTAATCTCCCGGATGAAGCGGTCATTGACAGAATCCTCCAGTCGCTTCCACCTAGCTACAAGAGCTTTGTGATGAACTACAACATGCAGGGGATGGTAAAGACCATTCCTGAGGTATATGCTATGCTGAAATTAGCAGAGGTAGAAATCAAGAAGGAACATCAAGTGTTGATGGTGAATAAAACCACTAAGTTCAAGAAGGGCAAGGGTAAAAAGAACTTCAAGAAGGACGGCAAGGAAGTTGCCGCGCCCGGTAAGCAAGTTGCCGGGAAGAAGCCAAAGAATGGACCCAAGCCCGAGACTGAGTGTTTTTATTGCAAGGGAAGTGGTCACTGGAAGCGGAACTGCCCCAAATACTTAGCGGACAAGAAGGCCGGCAAAACAAAAGGTATATGTGATATACATGTAATTGATGTGTACCTTACCAGTACTCGTAGTAGCTCTTGGGTATTTGATACCGGTGCAGTTGCTCACATTTGTAACTCAAAGCAGGAGCTGCGGAATAAACGGAGACTGGCGAAGGACGAGGTGACGATGCGCGTCGGGAATGGTTCCAAGGTCGATGTGATCGCCGTCGGCACGCTACCTCTACATTTACCTACGGGATTAGTTTTAAACCTCAATAATTATTATTTAGTGCCAAGTTTGAGCATGAACATTGTGTCTGGATCTCGTTTAATTCGAGATGGCTACTCATTTAAATCCGAGAATAATGGTTGTTCTATTTATATGAGAGATATGTTTTATGGTCATGCTCCGATGGTTAATGGTTTATTATTAATGAATCTCGTACGTGATGATACACATATTCATAGTGTGAATACCAAAAGAGTTAAAGTTGATAACAATATTCCCACATATTTGTGGCACTGCCGCCTTGGTCACATAGGTGTCAAACGCATGAAGAAGCTCCATGCAGATGGACTTTTAGAGTCTCTTGATTATGAATCATTTGACACGTGCGAACCATGCCTCATGGGTAAAATGACCAAGACTCCGTTCTCAGGAACAATGGAGCGAGCAACCAACTTATTGGAAATCATACATACCGATGTGTGCGGTCCAATGAGTGTTGAGGCTCGCGGTGGCTATCGTTATGTTCTCACCCTCACTGATGACTTGAGTAGATATGGGTATATCTACTTAATGAAACACAAGTCTGAGACCTTTGAAAAGTTCAAGGAATTTCAGAGTGAGGTTGAAAATCAACGTGACAGAAAAATCAAGTTTTTACGATCAGATCATGGAGCAGAATACTTGAGTCACGAATTTGGCACGCACTTAAGAAAATGTGGAATAGTTTCACAACTCACGCCGCCTGGAACACCTCAGCGTAATGGTGTGTCCGAACTTCGTAATCGCACTCTATTAGATATGGTACGATCTATGATGTCTCTTATCGATTTACCGCTATCTTTTTGGGGCTATGCTTTAGAGACTGCCGCATTCACTTTAAATAGGGCTCCGTCGAAATCCATTGAGATGACACCATATGAATTATGGTTTGGGAAGAAACCTAAGTTGTCGTTTCTAAAAGTTTGGGGATGCGATGCTTATGTCAAGAAACTTCAACCTGAAAAGCTCGAACCCAAGTCGGAAAAATGCGTCTTCATAGGATACCCTAAAGAAACTATTGGGTATACCTTCTACCTTAGATCCGAAGGCAAGATCTTTGTTGCCAAGAATGGATCCTTTCTAGAGAAAGAGTTTCTCTCGAAAGAAGTAAGTGGGAGGAAAATAGAACTTGATGAAGTGTTACCTCTTGAACCGGAAAATGGCGAAACTCAAGAAAATGTTCCTGAGGTGCCTGCAACGACTAGAGAGGAAATTAATGATGATGATCAAGATACTTCTAATCAAGCTCCTACTGAAATTTGAAGGTCCACAAGGACACGTTCCGCACGAGAGTGGTACGGCAACCCTGTCTTGGAAATCATGTTGTTAGACAACGGTGAGCCTTCGAACTATGAGGAAGCAATGGCGGGCCCAGATTCCGGCAAATGGCTAGAAGCCATGAAATCCGAGATAGGATCCATGTATGAAAACGAAGTATGGACTTTGACTGACTTGCCCGTTGAACGGCGAGCCATAGAAAATAAATGGATCTTTTAGAAGAAGACAGACGCAGATGCTAATGTGACCATCTATAAAGCTCGACTTGTCGCTAAGGGTTATCGACAAGTTCAAGGGGTTGACTACGATGAGACTTTCTCACCGGTAGCGAAGCTGAAGTCCGTCCGAATCATGTTAGCAATTGCCGCATTCTACGATTATGAAATATGGCAAATGGACGTCAAAACGGCATTCCTTAATGGTTTCCTTAAGGAAGAATTTTATATGATGCAGCCGGAAGGTTTTGTCGATCCTAAGAATGCTGACAAGGTGTGCAAGCTCCAACGCTCGATTTATGGGCTGGTGCAAGCATCTTGGAGTTGGAACATTCGCTTTGATGAGATGATCAAAGCGTTTGGATTTACGCAGACTTATGGAGAAGCCTGCGTTTACAAGAAAGTGAGTGGGAGCTCTGTAGCATTCCTCATACTATATGTAGATGACATACTTTTGATGGGAAATGATATAGAACTCTTGGACAGCATTAAGGCCTACTTGAATAAGAGTTTTTCAATGAAGGACCTTGGAGAAGCTGCTTATATATTAGGCATCAAGATCTATAGAGATAGATCAAGACGCCTCATAGGTCTTTCACAAAGCACATACCTTGATAAGATATTGAAGAAGTTCAATATGGATCAATCTAAGAAGGGGTTCTTACCTGTGTTACAAGGTGTGAAATTGAGCTCAGCTCAATGTCCGACCACGGCAGAAGATATAGAAGAGATGAGTGTCATCCCCTATGCCTCAGCCATAGGTTCTATTATGTATGCCATGCTGTGTACCAGACCTGATGTAAACCTTGCCGTAAGTTTGGTAGGAAGGTACCAAAGTAATCCCGACAAGGAACACTGGACAGCGGTCAAGAATATCCTGAAGTACCTGAAAAGGACTAAGGAAATGTTTCTCGTTTATGGAGGTGACGAAGATCTTGTCGTAAAGGGTTACGTCGACACTAGCTTCGACACAGATCTGGATGACTCCAAGTCACAAACCGGATACGTGTATATTTTGAATGGTGGGGCAGTAAGCTGGTGCAGTTGCAAGCAGAGCGTCGTGGCGGGATCTACATGTGAAGCGGAGTACATGGCAGCCTCGGAGGCAGCACATGAAGCAATTTGGGTGAAGGAGTTCATCACCGACCTCGGAGTCATACCCAATGCGTCGGGGCCAATCAAACTCTTCTGTGATAACACTAGAGCTATTGCACTTGCAAAGGAGCCCAGGTTTCACAAGAAGACCAGGCACATCAAGCGTCGCTTCAACTCCATTCGTGAAAATGTTCAAGATGGAGACATAGATATTTGTAAAGTGCACACGGATCTGAATGTCGCAGATCCGTTGACTAAACCTCTCCCTAAGGCAAAACATGATCAGCACCAGAACTCTATGGGTGTTCGATTCATCACAATGTAACTAGATTATTGACTCTAGTGCAAGTGGGAGAATGTTGGAAATATGCCCTAGAGGCAATAATAAAAGCATTATTATTATATTTCCTAGTTCATGATAATTGTCTTTATTCGTGCTATAATTGTGTTATCCGGAAATCGTAATACATGTGTGAATAACAGACAACAACATGTCCCTAGTAAGCCTCTAGTTGACTAGCTCATTGATCAATAGATAGTCATGGTTTCCTGACTATGGGCATTGGATGTCAATGATAACGAGATCACATCATTAGGAGAATGATGTGATGGACGAGACCCAATCCTAAACATAGCATAAGATCGCATAGTTCGTTTGCTAGAGTTTTCCAATGTCAAGTATCCTTTCCTTAGACCATGAGATCGTGTAACTCCCGGATACCGTAGGAGTGCTTTGGGTGTGCCAAACGTCACAACGTAACTGGGTGACTATAAAGGTATACTAAGGGTATCTCCGAAAGTGTCTGTTGGGTTGACACGGATCGAGACTGGGATTTGTCACTCCGCTTAACGGAGAGGTATCACCGGGCCCACTCAGTAATGCATCATCATAATGAGCTCAATGTGATCAAAGTGTTTTGATCACGGGATCATGCATTACGGTACGAGTAAAGTGACTTGCCGGTAACGAGATTGAATGAGGTATTGGGATACCGACGATCGAATCTCGGGCAAGTAAAATACCGATTGACAAAGGGAATCGTATACGGGATTAATTGAATCCTCGACATCGTGGTTCATCCGATGAGATCATCGTGGAGCATGTGGGAGCCAACATGGGTATCCAGATCCCGCTGTTGGTTATTGCACGAGAGCCGTCTCGGTCATGTCTGCATGACTCCCGAACCCGTAGGGTCTACACATTTAAGGTTCGGTGACGCTAGGGTTGTAGGGATATGTATATGCAGTAACCCGAATGTTGTTCGGAGTCCCGGATGAGATCCCGGACGTCACGAGGAGTTTCGGAATGGTCCGGAGGTGAAGAATTATATATATAGGAAGTGCAGTTTCGGCCATCGGGAGTGATCTGGGGGTCACCGGTATTGTACCGGGACCACCAGAAGGGTCCCGGGGGTCCACCGCGTGGGGCCACCCATCCCGGAGGGCCCCATGTGCTGAAGTGGGAGGGGGACCAGCCCTTAGTGGGCTGGTGCGCCCCCCAAGGCCCACCCCCTGCGCCTAGGGTTGGAACCCTAGGGTGGGGGGCGCCCACTTGCCTTGGGGGGCACTCCACCCCCCTTGGCCGCCGCCCCCCCTTGGGAGATTCAATCTCCCAGGGCCGGCGCCCCCCCAGGGGCCTATATAAAGGGGGGAGGGGAGGGGGGCAGCCGCACCCCTTGCCTTGGCGCCTCCCTCTCCCTCTCCAACACCTCCTCCTCCTCCATAGAGCTCGGCGAAGCCCTGCCGGAGTACTGCAGCTCCATCACCACCACGCCGTCGTGCTACTGCTGGAGCCATCTTCCTCAACCTCTCCTCTCCCCTTGCTGGATCAAGAAGGAGGAGACGTTGCGCTGACCGTACGTGTGTTGAACGCGGAGGTGCCGTCCGTTCGGTGCTAGGATCTCCGGTGATTTGGATCACGTCGTGTACGACTACTTCATCCCCGTTCTTTTGAACGCTTCCGCTCGCGATCTACAAAGGTATGTAGATGCTTCCGATCACTCGTTGCTAGATGAACTCATAGATGGATCTTGGTGAAACCGTAGGAAATTTTTTGTTTTCTGCAACGTTCCCCATCAGTTGAGGTAGTACCTATTACCTGTTGTATTATCAAGCCTTTGGGAGTTACTTCTACGTTTGCTTATTATGCCATGCTATGCTAGTAGACGTGGATTGGGTGAGTGATATCCATGACAGATATGAGTTTGTTAATTTAATGGTTTATCTAAGGTGGCAACTTAAACATACATCTGGATGGATTGAGGTACCTGGGTATTCCAGGATTGCCTGTTGTTTTCTTTATGGACCGCCACCCAGGCCCAAAGGGATCATGAGATTATTCATACTAGAAACTTCCGTGTGCAGCCACAAGCCATTATGGGCTCTAGCATAGTTGATTAAGTCATGCGAATTCTTACAGGGTAGACTAGCAGATGTAGGGGAAAGTAGGTGTACCGGTCTCATCGTAAGGTGCTAGCGCTTCTAAAAGACTATGTCTCAGTCATCCGTTCTCAAACACCATGTAGTGCGAGAAATCCAACGGAGGCGAACGAGTCTTGCGGGGAAAAGTGCGCAAACCTCTGCAGAGTGTACAAACTAATCATGGTTAGCCGTGTCCCCGGTTATGGACGTTTTGAGTATCTAGTACTTGGATATCATGTGAATCTCATCATGTTACTTTAATTAATATTGTTGGGTTTTTAATGTTGATTTACTTTAATTGAGATTGAGGATGCTGTCAACCATTCTCAATGTTTAACAACCACCATGATAGTTAAATAAATTTATTCCTTTGCAGTAGGGAAAAATTGGTTTTACGCAAAACTGTAATCATAGAGCTTTCCACCAGCCATATATGCATGTAGTATAGGCTTAATCATTCATTACTCTCTATGTGTTACATTGCCAGCATATTCCATGTGCTGACCCGTTTTCAGGCTGCAACGTTTCATGTTGCAGACTTTTCAGACGACGAGTAAGGTGCCTTTTAGGGCGTGGTTCTATACTCAGTGATGTCGTTGGAGTTGATGGACTCGCTTATCTTCCAAGCCTTCCGCTGTTATCGTTATTAGATGGCCTTAAGCCATATTTATTGTAATAGTTCTCTTTGAGACTTTCAATGTAATAAGTGTGTGATTGCTACTCTGTTATAAATCCTTGAAGTACTGTGTGGTGTCAGCATTACTGATCCAGGGATGACACCTGAGCACAGAGATCAGACTGTTTGAGGTCTGGTCGCTACAAAGATGGTATCAGAGCACACGCTGACTGTAGGACACGACCACTAAGCAAAAGCCCTAAATCACTACTCTCTTCTCATTTCTGACTCCTCATCTTTTCTACTCTTTTAGGATGACAGAAGCGAGGATCAAGTTCATGCAACCGGATGAAGATACACCTTTTGGATGACACCTGAAGGAAGTCACCAAGTACCTGAACATTGGAATACCAAGCTTCATCGGGACCTACAACGCCACTTTACCCAAAGAGGAGCGTTGGAAGATTCAGGCTCAAGTTCCAGGAAGGACATTCGCGCCAGTTACGGAGCCCATAGAGTGTGTTTTTAATGCACCAACCTGGAGTCTGGGAAAGAGCATGGCAGCTCACATAACCATGGGACGCATTGGAGAAGTTTACCAAGAAGACCTCAAGGACACTATCTACCAGATTTGCGGACGCCGAGATGAACAATGGGAGATAGTTAGCACCAAGAAGGATAGACCATTGCAGCTTTCATCCAGGAGTTAAACCAGCACATTCGACGCCAGGAGAACCAGATGTGCGCAGACATGATGGAGTTGAAGAAAGCAAAAGCCAAGATTATTGAGCTAGAAGGAGAACTGAAGGCCACTCACAAGGACTACATGGATGAGATTGTAGCTCTAGTGAGACAAAACGGCGATCTGAAGGAGAAGATTGAAGAACTCATGGGGAATTCAGCACCCGAAGGAGAAGATGAAGATTGCACCTGTCCAGATAACTACATCATCATCGACGACATCGATTCCGATCCTAGTGATGATGATTTCGAAGACGAAGCTGGAGCAGATATCATGGAGTCTTCATCGGAGCAGTTTTTCTAGTAGCCTACCATAACAGTAGTAATGTTCCACCATGTACATAGCATAGTCCACACACTTTTTCGATAGTTCTAGACCGATTGTATGCCCTTGTTTGAATGAAGTGATTATGTGTGCATTTGTCTCATGTGCATTTGGGTAGTGTTTTCTCTTTAGATCTCATTCTATTCTTAATTCTCATCTTTTCTAAACCCTCAGATGCCTCCGAGACGTGACAATGGATTTGCTTTCCCACCGGAGCTCACTCAGTTGATCCAGCAGCAGAATGCTTTGATGCAGTTGTTAGTCCAGAACCGGAACAACTGCCGGCTGCCAATACAACAACAACAACAACAACAACAACAACAACAACAACAACAACAACAACGCGCCAACTGCCGGCTGGACAGCAAAATGCCGCCTGCCAATACATACACTTGATCCATATTCAACTGCAACTCTGTAGGCACAAGGACCAACTTGGTACCGCTACTACGTGCTCCTAGCATAATATTGAGCGAAGCTTTCCAAGATCACTGTTGATCCTTGTTATCCAAGACGACGACGACAACAACAACAACAACAACAACAACAACCCACCGCCGCCACCACCAGTTGATCACTTAACCCATTTTCTTAGGCTGAATCCGCCGGTGTTTTCCAGTAGCACCGAGCCGATAGTAGCAGATGATTGGCTCCGCAAGACAGGGAGGGAGTTGACCACTGCATGATGTACAGATGGGGAAAAGGTGAAATTTGCCGCACATCAGCTTGAAGGACCTGCAGCAGCATGGT
Organism: Aegilops umbellulata; assembly: GCA_032464435.1. Classification (NCBI taxonomy): domain Eukaryota; kingdom Viridiplantae; phylum Streptophyta; class Magnoliopsida; order Poales; family Poaceae; genus Aegilops; species Aegilops umbellulata. The sequence goes on from CP136055.1 coordinate 634,423,616, forward strand.
GGGATAATTTTACAGCCACTTACCCTGTAGACACTGTCACATGGGATCAGTTTCAGCAAGCTTTCCATACTGCCCATGTTTCAGCAGGAGCTATGGCCATGAAAAAGCGTGAGTTTCGCAACTTGCGCCAAGGAGGACGGACAGTTGGTCAGTATGTGGATGACTTTAGTAAGCTAGCACGTTATGCCCCAGATGACGTTGCTACGGACGCAGCTAAGCAGGAGAAGTTTCTGGAAGGACTGAATGACGAGCTGAGTATGCAGTTGATGGTAGCAAGCTTCAACAACTACCAGGAGTTGGTAGATCATGCTCTTATGATTGAGGGGAAGCAGCAGCAGATTGAAAACCGCAAGAGGAAGTATGGACAGGGGAAGTACAATTCAGGAGCTCAGAAGAAGCCCCGTCTTACCCCTAAACCGGGAGTTCATTTTCAGCATACCCATGGAGGAGGTAGCTCGCACAACCATAATGGCCCCAAGAATGGTAATGGGAATGGAGGAAGCAACGACCAGATCCGTACCACCCCATCAACCCCAGCCAAGAGAGACCTGAGCCAAGTCACCTGTTTTAAATGTTCGAAGACAGGGCATTATGCCAATGAATGTCCTGAAGGCCAGAATGGCAATGGAAGCTCTAGGAAGAAGCCGAACCCTTTCAACAGGGGACAGGTGAACCACGTTAACGTGGAGGAGGTTGAAGCCCATCCTGAGGTAGTAATAAGTAAGTTTTTGGTTAAGACATTTACTGCACTCGTTCTTTTTTATACTGGTGCATCGCATTCATACATATCAAGGGGATTTGTGGATAAGTATAGCCTGCCCACTAGGATTCTTAAAGTACCTATGCTAGTAAGCTCACCAGGAGCGGAGTACATGGCCAGTCAAGGATGTTTTCAAGTGCCATTAAGTATAGGAAGGCATGTTTTCTCGACAGATTTAATTATTCTGGAATGCCAAGGTTTGGATGTGATTCTCAGTATGGATTGGTTTTCGATGTATGGAGGAAACATCGATTGCGCCAGTAAGACAATTTTGCTCACAACGCCAGAAGGAAGAAGGATCAAGTATGTATCCCGGCATGCGCCAAACAGGACACAAGTAAATTCCTTATCAGGAGTTGTGCAGGAGCAAGTACCAGTGGTAAAGGATTTCCCTGATGTATTTCTAGAGGAGTTGCCAGGCATGCCACCAGATAGAGATATTGAGTTTTTGATTGAGCTTTTGCCAGGCACAGGGCCAATATCGAAGAGACCATATAGGATGCCCGCACAGGATTTGGTGGAGATTAAGAAGCAGATTAAGGAGTTACTGGATAAAGGTTACATTCACCCAAGTTCGTCACCTTGGGGATCACCAGTACTTCTAGTGGAGAAGAAGGATGGATCATTAAGGATGGTTGTTGATTACCGCGGATTGAACGAGGTAATAATCAAGAACAAGTACCCACTACCGATGATCAATGATCTGTTTGATCGATTGCAAGGAGCTAAGATGTTTTCCAAGATCGATTTACGACCAGGGTACCATCAGTTGAAGATTCGAGAGCAGGACATACCTAAGACAACTTTCACCACAAGATATAGAATGTATGAGTATACCGTTATGTCATTTGGTCTGACTAACGCACCTGCCTATTTTATGAACATGATGAACAAAGTGTTTATGGAGTTTCTGGATAAGTTTGTCGTTGTGTTCATTGATGATATTCTGGTTTACTCGAAGAATGAAGAGGAGCATAAGGAACATTTGTGATTAGTACTTGAGAAGCTCAGAGAACATCAGTTATATGCCAAGTTCAGCAAATGTGAGTTTTGGTTGAAGGAAGTAGGATTCCTCGGACACGTTATATCCGGAGAAGGAATAGCAGTTGACCCCACAAAGGTTATCACTGTAACCAATTGGGAAGCACCAACAATAGTTGGAGAGATCCGGAGTTTTCTTGGACTCGCAGGATACTACCGGAGATTTATTGAGAACTTCTCAAAGATTGCAAAGCCTATGACGGAGTTGTTGAAGAAGGATACCAAGTTCATATGGACTGAGGAGTGTGAGGCTAGTTTCCAGGAATTGAAGAAACGTCTGGTTACCTCACCGGTGTTGATTTTGCCAGACCAGACCAAGGATTATGAGGTGTATTGCGACGCTTCACGTCGAGGACTTGGAGCAGTGCTTATGTAGAAGGGAAGAGTTGTTTCATACGCTTCACGACAACTGAAGCCTCACGAATTAAATTATGCTACGCATGATTTGGAGTTAGCAGCCGTAGTGCATGCATTAAAAACATGGAGACATTTCCTCATTGGAAACCATTGTGAAATGTACACGGATCACAAGAGTTTGAAGTACATTTTCTCGCAGAAAGAGTTAAACCTCAGACAAAGGAGATGGTTGGAGCTCATCAAGGATTATGATATGAGATTGCATTATCATCCCGGAAAGGCTAATGTAGTAGCAGACGCATTGAGCCGTAAGAGCCATGTCAATACACTAATGACGGGAGAGATACCAAAGGAGTTAGCCGAGGATCTTCGTGAGCTATGTTTGGAAATAGTTCCGAAAGGCTATGTAGCAGCATGGGAGATTCAGTCAACTTTGATGGATAGAATCAGAGAAGCTCAGAAGACTGACAAGGAGATTGCCTCTATAAAGGAGAAAATGAGTGAAGGAAAAGCTAAAGGATTTCGTGAGGATGAGCATGATACCCTATGGTTTGAAGACCGTGTTTATGTGCCCAATGACCCGGAGATCAGGAAGTTGATTCTACAAGAGGCACATGACTCACCCTATTCGATTCACCCAGGAAATACCAAGATGTATTTGGATTTGAAGGATACTTTCTGGTGGACCAGAATGAAGAAAGATATTGCAGAGTATGTAGCAGTTTGTGATGTATGTCAGAGAGTAAAGGCAGAGCAGCAGAAGCCAGCAGGGTTGCTACAGCCATTGCCGATACCCGAATGGAAGTGGGATAAGCTAGGCATGGATTTTATCACGGGATTACCAAGGACTCGTTCAGGCTATGACTCGATTTGGATTGTAGTTGATCGGTTGACGAAGGTAGCTCATTTCATCCCGGTAAAGACCACTACACCAGTGCTAAGTTGTCAAAGATATACATGACCAGGATCGTATGTCTGCATGGAGTTCCGAGGAGTATCGTATCAGATAGAGGAACCCAGTTTACCTCAAAGTTCTGGAAGCAGTTGCATGAAACTTTGGGTACCAGGCTAGAGTTCAGTACCGCTTTTCATCCACAGACAGATGGACAGACCGAGAGAGTCAATCAGATTTTGGAGGATATGCTAAGAGCTTATGCGCTAGATTACGGATCTAGTTGGGACGACAATTTGCCTTATGCAGAATTCTCTTACAACAACAGTTACCAAGCCAGTTTGAAGATGGCCCCTTTCGAAGCGTTGTACGGAAGGAGGTGCAGGACACCGTTGTCATGGGACGAGGTTGGAGACCGCCAGTTGTTTGGACCTGATTTGATTAAGGAGTCTGAACAGAAGGTGAAGTTGATCCGCGATAGACTCAAGGTAGCCCAGTCTAGGCAGAAGAGCTACGCAGAATTCTAAACGCAAGGAGACAGTTTACGAAGACGGAGATAGAGTTTATCTTCGAGTATCTCCACTATGGGGAATTAAGCGCTTTGGAGTTAAGGGAAAGTTAGCGCCATGATTTGTAGGACCCTACCGAGTTTTGGAGCATATGGGAGAAGTGGCCTACAAGTTATAATTGCCCGAAGGATTGTCAGGAGTTCATGATGTGTTCCACGTTTCTCAGTTGAAGAAGTGCCACGCAGAAATGGCTGACATACCTTTGAGAGACGCAGTGCGATTGGAAGCAATTCAGTTGGATAACAATTTGACCTATGAGGAAAAACCAGTTAAGATTCTCGAGTTTGCCAGCCGAGTCACTCGCAGCAAGGTTATCAAGTTTTGCAAAGTTCAGTGGAGCCACCACACGGAGGATGAAGCCACCTGGGAACGAGAGGAAGATTTGATCAAGGACCACCCTCACCAATTTTCTAGCCAACCCGAATCTCGAGGGCGAGATTCATCTTAAGGGGGGTAGGTTTGTAACATCTCAAATTTTCAATTTGGAATGTTATACATTAGATCAGCATTGCATATCATATTTTATTTGCTTTTGGTGTTGATCCAAGAAATTCTACGCAACTCAAGGACCCACGGAGAGAGTTGGGGATTTCGTTATTTTCATATTTGAGTTTTCTCAAATTTTGAGAATAGGATCGTTTGATTTTATAATTTTATTTTCAATTATTTTTATTACCGAAATATGAGAGAGGGAATAAAATGACTTTACCAAAATAAATAAATATTGAGGATTTAATAATAAAACCAAATAAGATTTTATTTCGGAGTTTTTCACTATTTTATTTGAATTTAGGAAAAATAGGCGTTTTTCAAAATTGCATTTAGACCCCAAATAAATGTTCACTTTGTCCGGCTTGACTTTCGAAGTCGGGGAAAATTTATTTCGGGATTTTTGGAGTCCGTTTAGTATTTCTTTTATTTGTTTTTCTGCGCGCAATTATTTAAAAAAAACGAACCGACCTACGGGCCGTGTCGGACCCGAACACTAGGCCCGTCCAGGCTTTATAAGCCAGGGAGCCCAGCCCGGGAACTTCCAAACCCTAGTGCCCCAGCCCCACCGCCCCCGCGCCGCTGCCGCCGCTGAAGCCGCCGACGCGCCGCCTCGCCGGAGCCGCCACCGCCGCCCGCCGCTCGTGGTCGCCTCGAAACCCGTGCCGCCGTTTTTCTCTAAAAACCGTTCGATTTTTCCGTCGGTTTTCGTCGGTTTTTTTGTTTCTTTTTTTATTTAGATCAGTTTTTTTCTTCGGTTTAGGTTAAATAGCGAGCGTTCACTCGTTCGTTCGTTTTAACGAACGTATTCGTCGTTTAGATCCAGATAGCGAACGTTCGTTCGTTAATCTGTTCGTCGTTTTTCTTTTTCTCGGATTTTCCGCGATTATTTTCTGATCGCGATTTCTGATCCGACTTTCGTTTTAGTATAACTTTTCGCTCGTTTATCGGAATCAGGCGATTCAAGCGCCTGGAGTTTCATATCGAAACCCTCTATCCGTTTAACCAACTTAAACAAGTTTTTGCTTCTGTAAAATTTGACTTAGATCTAGATTAGTAGAACAAAGTTGTTTTCTTTCGCCGTTTGATTTTCGTTGCTTCGTTCGATTTGTTTCTTTTTGCAAACCGGAGTTCTTGAGTTGAACTTTATGGTTAGATCTCTAATTTGAGTTTTACCTGTGCATTAGATGAGTACTTATTGTATGCTTATTTGTTTGTCTGCGATAGAATACCCGGAGTGCGCCGCCTATTACTTCGAATCTCTAGGTTTCGCGGATCATCAGCAAGGCAAGTAACACTTTGATCATACCTCTTTTAATACCCAGTTTTATTGCATTAGATCAATCCTTAAACATTGCATGATTAGAATCTAATTAAATTGAGGGATGGGAAGTAATTGAGGTAGTACCTATTACCTGTTGTATTATCAAACCTTTGGGAGTTAATTCTACGTTTGCTTATTATGCCATGCTATGCTAGTAAACGTGGATTGGGTGAGTGATATCCATGACAGATGTGAGTTTGTTAATTTAATGGTTTATCTAAGGTGGCAACTTAAACACACATCTGGGTGGATTGAGGTACCTGGGTATTCCAGGATTGCCTGTTGTTTTCTTTATGGACCGCCACCCAGGCCCAAAGGGATCATGAGATTATTCATACTAGAAACTTCCATGTGCAGCCACAAGCCATTATGGGCTCTGACATAGTTGATTAAGTCGTGCGAATTCTTACAGGGTAGACTAGCAGATGTAGGGGAAAGTAGGTGTACCGGTCTCATCGTAAGGTGCTAGCGCTTCTGAAAGACTATGTCTCGGTCATCCGTTTCTCAAACACCATGTAGTGCAAGAAATTCAACGGAGGCGATCGAGTCTTGCGGGGAAAAGTGCGCAAACCTCTGCAGAGTGTACAAACTAATCATGGTTAGCCGTGTCCCCGGTTATGGACGTTTTGAGTATCTAGTACTTGGATATCATGTGAATCTCATCATGTTATTTTAATTAATATTGTTGGGTTTTTAATGTTGATTTACTTTAATTGGGATTGAGGATGCTGTCAACCATTCTCAATGTTTAACAACTACCATGATAGTTAAATAAATTTATTCCTTTGCAATAGGGAAAAATTGGCTTTACGCAAAACTGTAATCATTAAGCTTTCCACCAGCCATATATGTATGTAGTATAGGCTTAATCATTCATTACTCTCTATGTGTTACATTGCCAGCATATTCCATGTGCTGACCCGTTTTCGGGCTGCAACGTTTCATGTTGCAGACTTTTCAGACGATGAGTAAGGTGCCTTTTATGTCGTGGTTCTATATTCAGTGATGCCGTTGGAGTTGATGGACTCGCTTATCTTCCAAGCCTTCCGCTGTTATCATTATTAGATGGCCTTAAGCTATATTTATTGTAATAGTTCTCTTTAAGACTTTCGATGTAATAAGTGTGTGATTGCTACTCTGTTATAAATCCTTCAAGTACTATGTGGTGTCAGCATTACTGATCCAGGGATGACACTTGAGCACAGATATCAGACTGTTTGAGGTCTGGTCGCTACAGTATTTAAACATTTTATAACGGTGTGGCTTCTCCACCATAATTCCCTATGAATTATTAGACTCATTTAGAACATTTTAGTTTTTATTTTTGAAAAACTTTGATGTTTGCCTGATTTTGAATTTGAACTCGAACCGGTTTCGACCTAAAGCGAGATTTGCCAGAGTAATCAAAGTGGAGTGGCATCATTGGCAGAGAATTAATGTAGCTTAATTATCCGGGCGTCACAAATCTCCTCCACTACAAGAAATCTCGTCCCAAGATTTAAGCGGGGAGTAAGGGGGAAAGGATTTGGTTATGAAATTCTAACGAATCTTCTCATTCTTGGTTGCTCTTCTCGAAGAGGTCGATCCATTACATTGATGTCTTCATTTCTCTGCTTCAGGTCATCATGATGAAGTCATCATTTTCTTCAGGAACTCCAACGTACTTACGAATAGGTAAGGGACAGCTCGGCTACGACAGAATGCTTATGAGGGAAACAATCTGGGGTTAACCCATGAATGAGCATAAGATTATCTATCGAGTTGAACATATAAAATACATCGAGAGTAAGGTATGAAGGTACAATAAGAGGTTCCAAGCGGATAGACAGTTGCTCGAAGTCTGAACTAGAGAGAGAAAGGGTTCAGAGCAGCGAGAGTAAGTATTGCGTTTGATACTAGAATAGAGCACTAGGAAGGTGGCCCATGAATTAAATACGAAGCCAAGCGCGAGGAATAAGTTTGGAAACAGGGGGGTATAGGAGAGTCAGGTTTCGATCCTGTGGAACTGTGGGTTATGGGCCCAGCATGTGGGTTAAAATTAGGAAGGGCGGAGACGTCTTGCGTGATCATGCAAGCAAGGCATGCCAGAGGGTAGTCTGTGAAGGAAATATGCCCTAGAGGCAATAATAAAGTTATTATTTATTTCCTTACATATCATGATAAATGTTTATTATTCATGCTAGAATTGTATTAACCGGAAACATAATACATGTGTGGATATATAGACAAACAAAGTGTCACTAGTATGCCTCTACTTGACTAGCTTGTTAATCAAAGATGGTTAAGTTTCCTAACCATAGACAAGGGAGTTGTCATTTGATTAACAAGGTCACATCATTAGTTGAATGATCTGATTGACATGACCCATTCCAATAGCTTAGCACCCGATCGTTTAGTATGTTGCTATTGCTTTTGTTCATGACTTATACATGTTCCTTTGACTATGAGATTATGCAACTCCCGTTTACCGTAGGAACACTTTGTGTGCTACCAAACGTCACAACGTAACTGGGTGATTATAAAGGTGCTCTACAGGTGTCTCCGAAAGTATTTGTTGGGTTGGCGTATTTCGAGATTAGGATTTGTCACTCCGAATGTCGGAGAGGTATCTCAGGGCCTTCTCGGTAATGCACATCACATAAGCCTTGCAAGCATTGCAACCAATGAGTTGGTTGCGGGATGATGTATTACGGAACGAGTAAAGAGACTTGCCGGTAACGAGATTGAACTAGGTATTGGATACCGACGATCGAATCTCGGGCAAGTAACATACCGATGGACAAAGGGAACAACGTATGTTGTTATGCGGTCTGACCGATAAAGATCTTCGTAGAATATGTAGGAGCCAATATGGGCATCCAGGTACCGCTATTGGTTATTGACCGGAGACGTGTCTCGGTCATGTCTACATTGTTCTCGAACCGTAGGGTCCGCACGCTTAAGGTTACGATGACAGTTATTATGAGTTTATGCATTTTGATGTACCGAAGGAGTTCGGAGTCCCGGATGTGATCACGGACATGACGAGGAGTCTCGGAATGGTCGAGACATAAAGATTGATATATTGGACGGCTATGTTCGGACATCGGAATGGTGACGAGAGGTTTCGGATATTACCAGAGTGCCGGAGGGGTTACCGGAACCCCCCGGGGGAAGTATGGGCCTTATTGGGCCGCGAGGGGAGAGAGAGGGCCGCGCCAAGAGGTGGCGCCCCCCCATGAGGAGTCTGAATTGGACAAGGAGGGGGGGGCGCGGCCCCCCTTTCCCTCTCCCTCTCCCTCTCCTTCCTTCCCCCTTCCCCATCCTAGTTGGAGTAGGAAAGGGGAGTCCTACTCCCACTAGGAGGAGGACTCCCCCTCCCTTGGCGCGCCCCTAGGGCCGGCCGGCCCTCCCCCCTTGCTCCTTTATATACGGGGGCAGGGGGGCACCCCAAGACACACAATTGATCAACGTGATCGTTCTTTAGCCGTGTGCGGTGCCCCCCTCCACCATATTCCACCTCAGTCATATTGTCGCGGTGCTTAGGCGAAGCCCTGCGTCGGTAGTACATCAAGATCGTCACCACGCCGTCGTACTGACGGAACTCTTCCCCGAAGCTTTGCTAGATCGGAGCCCGGGGAACGTCATCGAGCTGAACGTGTGCCAAGAACTCGGAGGTGCCGGAGTAACGGTGCTTGGATCGGTCGGACCGTGAAGACGTACGACTACATCAACCGCGTTGATATAATGCTTCCGCTTTCGGTCTACGAGGGTACGTAGACAACACTCTCCCCTCTCGTTGCTATGCATCACCATGATCTTGCGTGTGCGTAGGAAATTTTTTGAAATTACTACGTTCCCCAACAGTGGCATCCGAGCCTAGGTTTTATGGTTTGATGTTATTTGCACGAGTAGAACACAAGTGAGTTGTGGACGATACAAGTCATACTGCCTACCAGCATGTCATACTTTGGTTCAGCGGTATTTTTGGATGAGACGACCCGGAGCAACCTTACGCGTACGCTTACGCGAGACCGGTTCCCTCGACGTGCTTTGCACACAGATGGCTTGCGGGAGACTGTCTCACCAACTTTAGTTGAACCAAGTGTGGCTACGCCCGGTCCTTGAGAAGGTTAAAACGGAGTCTATTTGACAAACTATCGTTGTGGTTTTGATGCGTAGGTAAGATGAGTTCTTGCTTAAGCCCGTAGCAGCCACGTAAAACTTGCAACAAACAAAGTAGAGGACGTCTAACTTGTTTTTGCAGGGCATGTTGTGATGTGATATGGTCAAGACATGATGCTGTTGGAAATACGCCCTAGAGGCAATAATAAAAGCATTATTATTATATTTCCTTATTCATGATAATTGTCTTTATTCGTGCTATAATTGTGTTAACCGGAAATCGTAATACATGTGTGAATAACAGACAACAATATGTCCCTAGTGAGCCTCTAGTTGACTGGCTCGTTGATCGACAGATAGTCATGGTTTCCTGACTATGGACATTGGATGTCATCGATAACGGGATCACATCATTAGGAGAATGATGTGATGGACAAGACCCAATCCTAAACATAGCATAAGATCGCATAGTTCGTTTGCTAGAGTTATCCAATGTCAAGCATCCTTTCCTTAGACCATGAGATCGTGTAACTCCCGGATACTGTAGGAGTGCTTTGGGTATGCCAAACGTCACAACGTAACTAGGTGACTATAAAGGTACACTACGGGTATCTCTGAAAGTGTCTGTTGGGTTGACATGGATCGAGACTGGGATTTGTCACTCCGCTTGACGGAGAGGTATCACCGGGCCCTCTCGGTAATGCATCATCACAATGAGCTCAATGTGATCAAAGTGTTTGATCATGGGATCATGCATTACGGTAACGAGAAAAGTGACTTGCCGGTAACGAGATTGAACGAGGTATTGGTATACCGACGATCGAATCTCGGGCAAGTAAAATACCGATTGACAAAGGGAATCGTATACGGGATTAATTGAATCCTTGACATCGTGGTTCATCCGATGAGATCATCGTGGAGCATGTGGGAGCCAACATGGGTATCCAGATCCCGCTGTTGGTTATTGCCCGAGAGCCGTCTCGGTCATGACTGCATGTCTCCCGAACCCGTAGGGTCTACACACTTAAGGTTCGGTGACGCTAGGGTTGTGAAGATATGTATGTGCAGTAACCTGAATGTTGTTCGGAGTCCCGGATGAGATCCCGGACGTCACGAGGAGTTCCGGAATGGTCCGGAGGTAAAGAATTATATATAGGAAGTGCTATTTTGGCCATCGGGACAAGTTTCGGTGTTATCGGTATTGTACCGGGACCACCGGAGGGGTCCCGGGGTCCACCAGGTGGGGCCACCTGCCTTGGGGGGCCACATGGGCTGTAGGGGGTGCGCCTTGGCCTATATGGGCCAAGGGCACCAGCCCCAAAAGGCCCATGCGCCAAGAGAGAAAAAAAGGGGAGAGTCCTACAAGGGGAAGGCACCTCCGAGGTGCCTTGGGGAGGATGGACTCCTCCCCACCCTTGGCCGCACCCTTCCTTGGAGGAAGGGGCAAGGGCTGCACCTCCCCCTCTCCCTTGGCCCTATATATAGTGAGGAAAAGGAGGAGCAAACCAACCCTATGCCCTGGCTCCTCCCTCCTCCCTACAACACCTCCTCCTCCTCCCGTAGTTGCTTAGCGAAGCCCTGCCGGAGTTCTGCTGCATCCAACACCACACCGTCGTGCTGGATCTTCCTCAACCTCTCCTTCCCCCTTGCTGGATCAAGAAGGAGGAGACGTCTCCCATCCCGTACGTGTGTTGAACGCGGAGGTGCCGTCCGTTCGGCACTAGATCATCGGTGAATTGGATCACGGCGAGTACGACTACCTCATCCACGTTCACTCGAACGCTTCCGTTGCGATCTACAAAGTGGTATGTAGATGCTATCTAATCTGAATACTCGTTGCTAGATGAACTCATAGATGGATCTTGGTGAAACCGTAGGAAAAATTTTAATTTTCTGCAACGTTCCCCAACAGTGGCATCATGAGCTAGGTCTATGCATAGTTCTTCTTGTGCGAGTAGAACACAATTTGTTGTGGGCGTAGATGTTGTCAATTCTTCTTGCCGTTACTAGTCAATCTTGATTCAGCGGTATTGTGGGATGAAGCGGCCCGGACCAACCTTACACGTACGCTTACGTGAGACCGGTTCCACCGACTAACATGCACTAGTTGCATAAGGTGGCTGGCGGGTGACTGTCTCTCCTACTTTAGTTGGATCGGATTCGATGAACAGGGTCCTTATGAAGGGTAAATAGAGATTGACAAATCACGTTGTGGTTTGAACGTAGGTAAGAAAACGTTCTTGCTAGAACCCTAATTCAGCCACGTAAAACATGCAACAACAATTAGAGGACGTCTGACTTGTTTTTGCAGCAAGTGCTTTGTGATATGATATGGCCAAAGTTGTGATGTATGATGAATGATCTATATGTGATGTATGAGATGTTCATGCTATTGTAATAGGAATCACGACTTGCATGTCGATGAGTATGACAACCGGCAGGAGCCATAGGAGTTGTCTTTATTTTTTGTATGACCTGCGTGTCATTGAGAATCGCCATGTAAGTTACTTTACTTTATTGCTAAACGCGTTAGCCATAGTAGTAGAAGTAATAGTTGGCGAGCAACTTCATGGAGACACGATGATGAAGATCATGATGATGAAGATCATGGTGTCAAGCCGGTGACAAGATGATCATGGAGCCCCAAGATGAAGATCAAAGGAGCTATGTGATACTGGCCATATCATGTCACGTTTATTATTTGATTGCATGTGATGTTTATCATGTTTTGCATCTTGTTTACTTAGAACGACGGTAGTAAATAAGATGATCCCTCATAATAATTTCAAGAAAGTGTTCACCCTAACTGTGCACCGTTGCTAAGGTTCGTCGTTCCGAAGCACCACGTGATGATCGGGTGTGATAGGTCCTTACGTTCGCATACAACGGGTGTAAGACAGATTTACACACGCAAAACACTTAGGTTGACTTGACGAGCCTAGCATGTACAGACATGGCCTCGGAACACAGAAGACCGAAAGGTCGAGCATGAGTCGTATAGAAGATACGATCAACATGAAGATGTTCACCGATGTTGACTAGTCCGTCTCACGTGATGATCGGACACGGCCTAGTTGACTCGGATCATGTAATACTTAGATGACTAGTAGAGGGATGTCTATCTAAGTGGGAGTTCATTAAATAATTTGATTAAATGAACTTTATTATCATGAACTTAGTCTAAATATTTACAATATGTCTTGTAGATCAAATGGCCAACGTAGTCCTCAACTTCAACGCGTTCCTAGAGAAAACCAAGCTGAAAGACGATGGTAGCAACTATACGGACTGGGTCCGGAACCTGAGGATTATCCTCATAGCTGCCAAGAAAGATTATGTCCTAAGAGCACCACTGGGTGACGCACCTATTCTCCCTGCAGAACAAGACGTTATGAACGCTTGGCAGTCATGCTGCGATGATTACTCCCTCGTTCAGTGCGGCATGCTTTACAGCTTAGAGCCGGGACTCCAAAAGCGTTTTGAGAGACATGGAGCATATGAGATGTTCGAAGAGCTGAAAATGGTTTTCCAAGCTCATGCCCGGGTCGAGAGATATGAAGTCTCCGACAAATTCTTTAGCTGTAAGATGGAGGAAAATGGCTCTGTCAGTGAGCACATACTCAAAATGTCTGGGTTGCACAACCGCTTGACTCAACTGGAAGTTAATCTCCCGGATGAAGCGGTCATTGACAGAATCCTCCAGTCGCTTCCACCTAGCTACAAGAGCTTTGTGATGAACTACAATATGCAGGGGATGGTAAAGACCATTCCTGAGGTATATGCTATGCTGAAATCAGCAGAGGTAGAAATCAAGAAGGAGCATCAAGTGTTGATGGTGAATAAAACCACTAAGTTCAAGAAGGGCAAGGGTAAAAAGAACTTCAAGAAGGACGGCAAGGAAGTTGCCGCGCCCGGTAAGCAAGTTGCCGGGAAGAAGCCAAAGAATGGACCCAAGCCCGAGACTGAGTGTTTTTATTGCAAGGGAAGTGGTCACTGGAAGCGGAACTGCCCCAAATACTTAGCGAACAAGAAGGCCGGCAAAACCAAAGGTATATGTGATATACATGTAATTGATGTGTACCTTACCAGTACTCGTAGTAGCTCTTGGGTATTTGATACCGGTGCAGTTGCTCACATTTGTAACTCAAAGCAGGAGCTGCGGAATAAACGGAGACTGGCAAAGGACGAGGTGACGATGCGCGTCGGGAATGGTTCCAAGGTCGATGTGATCGCCGTCGGCACGCTGCCTCTACATTTACCTACGGGATTAGTTTTAAACCTCAATAATTGTTATTTAGTGCTAAGTTTGAGCATGAACATTGTATCTGGATCTCGCTTAATTCGAGATGGCTACTCATTTAAATCCGAGAATAATGGTTGTTCTATTTATATGAGAGATATGTTTTATGGTCATGCTCCGATGGTTAATGGTTTATTCTTAATGAATCTCGTACGTGATGATACACATATTCATAGTGTGAATACCAAAAGAGTGAAAGTTGATAACAATAGTCCCACATATTTGTGGCACTGCCGCCTTGGTCACATAGGTGTCAAACGCATGAAGAAGCTCCATGCAGATGGACTTTTAGAGTCTCTTGATTATGAATCATTTGACATGTGCGAACCATGCCTCATGGGTAAAATGACCAAGACTCCATTCTCAGGAACAATGGAGCGAGCAACCAACTTATTGGAAATCATACATACCGATGTATGCGGTCCAATGAGTGTTGAGGCTCGCGGTGGCTATCGTTATGTTCTCACCCTCACTGATGACTTGAGTAGATATGGGTATATCTACTTGATGAAACACAAGTCTGAGACCTTTGAAAAGTTCAAGGAATTTCAGAGTGAGGTTGAAAATCAACGTGATAGAAAGATCAAGTTTCTACGATCAGATCATGGAGGAGAATACTTGAGTCACGAATTTGGCACACACTTAAGAAAATGTGGAATAATTTCACAACTCACGCCGCCTGGAACACCTCAGCGTAATGGTGTGTCCGAACGTCGTAATCGCACTCTATTAGATATGGTGCGATCTATGATGTCTCTAACCGACTTACCGCTATCTTTTTGGGGCTATGCTTTAGAGACTGCCGCATTCACTTTAAATAGGGCTCCGTCGAAATCCGTTGAGACGATACCGTATGAATTATGGTTTGGGAAGAAACCTAAGCTGTCGTTTCTAAAAGTTTGGGGATGCGATGCTTATGTCAAGAAACTTCAACCTGAAAAGCTCGAACCCAAATCGGAAAATGCGTCTTCATAGGATACCCTAAAGAAACTGTTGGGTATACCTTCTACCACAGATCCGAAGGCAAGATCTTTGTTGCCAAGAATGGATCCTTTCTGGAGAAAGAGTTTCTCTCGAAAGAAGTAAGTGGGAGGAAAGTAGAACTTGATGAAGTGTTGCCTCTTGAACCGGAAAATGGCGAAACTCAAGAAAACGTTTCTGAGGTGCCTGCACCGACTAGAGAGGAAATCAATGATGATGATCAAGATGCTTCTGATCAAGCTCCTGCTGAAATTCGAAGGTCCACAAGGACACGTTCCGCACCAGAGTGGTACGGCAACCCTGTCTTGGAAATCATGTTGTTAGACAACGGTGAACCTTCGAACTATGAGGAAGCAATGGCGGGCCCAGATTCCGACAAATGGCTGGAAGCCATGAAATCCGAGATAGGATCCATGTATGAAAACGAAGTATGGACTTTGACTGACTTGCCCGTTGAACGGCGAGCCATAGAAAATAAATGGATCTTTAAGAAGAAGACAGACGCGGATGGTAATGTGACCATCTATAAAGCTCGGCTTGTCGCTAAGGGTTATCGACAAGTTCAAGGGGTTGACTACGATGAGACTTTCTCACCAGTAGCGAAGCTGAAGTCCGTCCGAATCATGTTAGCAATTGCCGCATACTATGATTATGAGATATGGCAAATGGACGTCAAAACGGCATTCCTTAATGGTTTCCTTAAGGAAGAATTGTATATGATGCAGCCGGAAGGTTTTGTCGATCCTAAGAATGCTGACAAGGTGTGCAAGCTCCAACGCTCGATTTATGGGCTGGTGCAAGCATCTCGGAGTTGGAACATTCGCTTTGATGAGATGATCAAAGCGTTTGGGTTTACACAGACTTATGGAGAAGCCTGTGTTTACAAGAAAGTGAGTGGGAGCTCTGTAGCATTTCTCATATTATATGTAGACGACATACTTTTGATGGGAAATGATATAGAACTCTTGGACAGCATTAAGGCCTATTTGAATAAAAGTTTTTCAATGAAGGACCTTGGAGAAGCTGCTTATATATTAGGCATCAAGATCTATAGAGATAGATCGAGACGCCTCATAAGTCTTTCACAAAGCACATACCTTGATAAAATATTGAAGAAGTTCAATATGGATCAATCTAAGAAAGGGTTCTTACCTGTATTACAAGGTGTGAAATTGAGCTCAGCTCAATGTCCGACCACGGCAGAAGATATAGAAGAGATGAGCGTCATCCCCTATGCCTCAGCCATAGGTTCTATTATGTATGCCATGTTGTGTACCAGACCAGATGTAAACCTTGTCGTAAGTTTGGTAGGAAGGTACCAAAGTAATCCCGGCAAGGAACACTGGACAGCGGTCAAGAATATCCTGAAGTACCTGAAAAGGACCAAGGAAATGTTTCTCGTTTATGGAGGTGACGAAGAGCTCGTCGTAAAAGGTTACGTCGACGCTAGCTTCGACACAGATCTGGATGACTCTAAGTCACAAACCGGATACGTGTATATTTTGAATGGTGGGGCAGTAAGCTGGTGCAGTTGCAAGCAAAGCGTCGTGGCGGGATCTACATGTGAAGCGGAGTACATGGCAGCCTCGGAGGCAGCACATGAAGCAATTTGGGTGAAGGAGTTCATCACCGACCTCGGAGTCATACCCAATGCGTCGGGGCCAATCAAGCTCTTCTGTGACAACACTGGAGCTATTGCACTTGCAAAGGAGCCCAGGTTTCACAAGAAGACCAGGCACATCAAGCGTCGCTTCAACTCCATTCGTGAAAATGTTCAAGATGGAGACATAGAAATTTGTAAAGTGCACACGGATCTTAATGTCGCAGATCCGTTGACTAAACCTCTCCCTAGGGCAAAACATGATCAGCACCAGAACTCTATGGGTGTTCGATTCATCACAATGTAACTAGATTATTGACTCTAGTGCAAGTGGGAGACTGTTGGAAATATGCCCTAGAGGCAATAATAAAAGCATTATTATTATATTTCCTTATTCATGATAATTGTCTTTATTCGTGCTATAATTGTGTTAACCGGAAATCGTAATACATGTGTGAATAACAGACAACAATATGTCCCTAGTGAGCCTCTAGTTGACTGGCTCGTTGATCGACAGATAGTCATGGTTTCCTGACTATGGACATTGGATGTCATCGATAACGGGATCACATCATTAGGAGAATGATGTGATGGACAAGACCCAATCCTAAACATAGCATAAGATCGCATAGTTCGTTTGCTAGAGTTATCCAATGTCAAGCATCCTTTCCTTAGACCATGAGATCGTGTAACTCCCGGATACCGTAGGAGTGCTTTGGGTATGCCAAACGTCACAACGTAACTGGGTGACTATAAAGGTACACTACGGGTATCTCTGAAAGTGTCTGTTGGGTTGACATGGATCGAGACTGGGATTTGTCACTCCGCTTGACGGAGAGGTATCACCGGGCCCTCTCGGTAATGCATCATCACAATGAGCTCAATGTGATCAAAGTGTTTGATCATGGGATCATGCATTACGGTAACGAGAAAAGTGACTTGCCGGTAACGAGATTGAACGAGGTATTGGTATACCGACGATCGAATCTCGGGCAAGTAAAATACCGATTGACAAAGGGAATCGTATACGGGATTAATTGAATCCTTGACATCGTGGTTCATCCGATGAGATCATCGTGGAGCATGTGGGAGCCAACATGGGTATCCAGATCCCGCTGTTGGTTATTGCCCGAGAGCCGTCTCGATCATGACTGCATGTCTCCCGAACCCGTAGGGTCTACACACTTAAGGTTCGGTGACGCTAGGGTTGTGAAGATATGTATGTGCAGTAACCCGAATGTTGTTCGGAGTCCCGGATGAGATCCCGGACGTCACGAGGAGTTCCGGAATGGTCCGGAGGTAAAGAATTATATATAGGAAGTGCTATTTTGGCCATCGGGACAAGTTTCGGTGTTATCGGTATTGTACCGGGACCACCGGAGGGGTCCCGGGGTCCACCAGGTGGGGCCACCTGCCTTGGGGGGGCACATGGGCTGTAGGGGGTGCACCTTGGCCTATATGGGCCAAGGGCACCAGCCCCAAAAGGCCCATGCGCCAAGAGAGAAAAAAAGGGGAGAGTCCTACAAGGGGAAGGCACCTCCGAGGTGCCTTGGGGAGGATGGACTCCTCCCCACCCTTGGCCGCACCCTTCCTTGGAGGAAGGGGCAAGGGCTGCGCCTCCCCCTCTCCCTTGGCCCTATATATAGTGGGGAAAAGGAGGAGCAAACCAACCCTATGCCATGGCTCCTCCCTCCTCCCTGCAACACCTCCTCCTCCTCCCGTAGTTGCTTAGCGAAGCCCTGCCGGAGTTCTGCTGCATCCACCACCACACCGTCGTGCTGGATCTTCCTCAACCTCTCCTTCCCCCTTGCTGGCTCAAGAAGGAGGAGACGTCTCCCGTCCCGTACGTGTGTTGAACGCGGAGGTGCCGTCCGTTCGGCACTAGATCATCGGTGAATTGGATCACGGCGAGTACGACTACCTCATCCACGTTCACTCGAACGCTTCCGTTGCGATCTACAAAGTGGTATGTAGATGCTATCTAATCTGAATACTCGTTGCTAGATGAACTCATAGATGGATCTTGGTGAAACCGTAGGAAAAATTTTAATTTTCTGCAACGTTCCCCAACAGATGCTATATTTTATTGTATGAGATGATCATGTTTTGTAACAGAGTTATCGGCAACCGGCAGGAGCTGTATGGTTGTCGCTTTATTGTATGCAATGCTATCGCCCTATAATGCTTTACTTTATCACTAAGCGGTAGCGATAGTCGTAGAAGCATAAGATTGGCGAGACGACAACGATGCTACGATGGAGATCAAGGTGTCGCGCCGGTGACGATGGTGATCATGATGGTGCTGCAGAGATGGAGATCACGAAGCACAAGATGATGATGGCCATATCATTATCACTTATATTGATTTGCATGTGATGTTTATCTTTTATGCATCTTATCTTGCTTTGATTGACGATAGCATTATAAGATGATCTCTCACTAAATTATCAAGAAGTGTTCTCCCCGAGTATGCACCGTTGCCAAAGTTCGTCGTGCCCAGACACCACGTGATGATCGGGTGTGATAAGCTCTACGTCCATCTACAACGGGTGCAAGCCAGTTTTGCACACGCGGAATACTCGGGTTATACTTGACGAGCCTAGCATATGCAGATATGGCCTCGGAACACGGAGACCGAAAGGTCGAACGTGAATCATATAGTAGATATGATCAACATGATGATGTTCACCATTGAGAACTAATCCATTTCAAGTGATGATCGGTTATGGTTTAGTTTGATTTGGATCACGTGATCACTTAGAAGATTAGAGGGATGTCTATCTAAGTGGGAGTTCTTAAGTAATATGATTAATTGAACTTAAATTTATCATGAACTTAGTCCCTGATAGTATCTTGCTTGTTTATGTTAATTGTAGATAGATGGCTCGTGTTATTGTTCCGTTGAATTTTAATGCGTTCCTTGAGAAAGCAAAGTTGAAAGATGATGGTAGCAATTACACGGACTGGGTCCGTAACTTGAGGATTATCCTCATTGCTGCACAGAAGAATTACGTCCTGGATGCACCGCTAGGTGCCAGGCCTGCTGCTGGAGCAACACCAGATGTTATGAACGTCTGGCAGAGCAAAGCTGATGACTACTCGATAGTTCAGTGTGCCATGCTTTATGGCTTAGAACCGGGACTTCAACGACGGTTTGAGAACCATGGAGCATATGAGATGTTCCAGGAGTTGAAGTTGATATTCAAACAGAATGCCCGGATTGAGAGATATGAGGTCTCCAATAAGTTCTATAGCTGCAAGATGGAAGAGAATGGGTCTGTCAGTGAGCACATACTCAGAATGTCTGGGTATTACAATCACTTGAGTCAACTGGGAGTTAATCTTCTGGATGATTGTGTCATTGACAGAATTCTTCAATCACTTCCACCAAGCTACAAAGGCTTCGTGATGAACTATAATATGCAAGGGATAGATAAGACTATGCCCGAGCTCTTCGCAATGCTAAAGGCTGCGGAGGTAGAAATCAAGAAGGAGCATCAAGTGTTGATGGTCAATAAGACCACCAGTTTCAAGAAGAAGGGCAAAGGGAAGAAGAAGGGGAACTTCAAGAAGAACAGCAAACAAGTTGCTGCTCAAGCGAAGAAACCCAAGTCTGGACCTAAGCCTGAAACTGAGTGCTTCTACTGCAAGCAGACTGGTCACTGGAAGCGGAACTGCCCCAAGTATCTGGCGGACAAGAAGGATGGCAAGGTGAACAAAGGTATATGTGATATACATGTTATTGATGTGTACCTTACTAGAGCTCGCAGTAGCACCTGGGTATTTGATACTGGTTCTGTTGCTAATATTTGCAACTCGAAACAGGGACTACGGATTAAGCGAACACTGGCAAAGGACGAGGTGACGATGCGCGTGGGAAATGGTTCCAAAGTCGATGTGATCGCGGTCGGCACGCTACCTCTACATCTACCTTCGGGATTGGTATTAGACCTAAATAATTGTTATTTGGTGCCAGCGTTGAGCATGAACATTATATCTGGATCTTGTTTGATGCGAGACGGCTATTCATTTAAATCAGAGAATAATGGTTGTTCTATTTATATGAATAATATCTTTTATGGTCATGCACCCTTGAAGAGTGGTCTATTTTTGATGAATCTCGATAGTAGTGATACACATATTCATAATGTTGAAGCCAAAAGATGCAGAGTTGATAATGATAGTGCAACTTATTTGTGGCACTGCCGTTTAGGTCATATCGGTGTAAAGCGCATGAAGAAACTCCATACTGATGGACTTTTGGAACCACTTGATTATGAATCACTTGGTACTTGCGAACCGTGCCTCTTAGGCAAGATGACTAAAACACCGTTCTCCGGTACTATGGAGAGAGCAACAGATTTATTGGAAATCATACATACAGATGTATGTGGTCCGATGAATATTGAAGCTCGTGTCGGATATCGTTATTTTCTCACCTTCACAGATGATTTAAGCAGATATGGGTATATCTACTTAATGAAACACAAGTCTGAAACATTTGAAAAGTTCAAAGAATTTCAGAGTGAAGTTGAAAATCATCGTAACAAGAAAATAAAGTTTCTACGATCTGATCGTGGAGGAGAATATTTGAGTTACGAGTTTGGTCTACATTTGAAACAATGCGGAATAGTTTCGCAACTCACGCCACCCGGAACACCACAGCGCAATGGTGTGTCCGAACGTCGTAATCGCACTTTACTAGATATGGTGCGATCTATGATGTCTCTTACAGATTTACCGCTATCGTTTTGGGGTTATGCTCTAGAGACGGCCGCATTCACGTTAAATAGGACGCCATCAAAATCCGTTGAGACGACGCCTTATGAACTATGGTTTAGCAAGAAACCAAAGTTGTCGTTTCTTAAAGTTTGGGGTTGCGATGCTTATGTGAAAAAGCTTCAACCTGATAAGCTCGAACCCAAATCGGAGAAATGTGTCTTCATAGGATACCCAAAGGAAACAGTTGGGTACATCTTCTTTCACAGATCCGAAGGCAAGACATTTGTTGCTAAAAATGGATCCTTTCTAGAGAAGGAGTTTCTCTCGAAAGAAGTGAGTGGGAGGAAAGTAGAACTTGATGAGGTAGCTGTACATGCTCCCTTATTGGAAAGTAGTTCATCACAGGAACCGGTTTCTGTGACATCTACACCAATCAGAGAAGAAGTTAGTGATGATGATCATGAAACTTCAGATCAAGTAACTGCTGAACCTCGTAGATCAACCAGAGTGCGATCCGCACCAGAGTGGTACGGCAGTCCTATTCTGGAAATCATGCTACTAGATCATGACGAACCTACGAACTATGAAGAAGCGATGGTGAGCCCAGATTCCGCAAAATGGCTGGAAGCCATGAAATCTGAGATGGGATCCATGTATGAAAACAAAGTGTGGACTTTGGTTGACTTGCCCGAGGGTCGGCAAGCAATAGAGAACAAGTGGATCTTTAAGAAAAAGACTGACGCCGACGGTAATGTTACTGTCTACAAAGCTCGACTTGTCGCAAAGGGTTTTCGACAAGTTCAAGGGATTGACTACGATGAGACCTTCTCACCCGTAGTGATGCTTAAGTCTGTCCGAATCATGTTAGCAATTGCCGCATTTTATGATTATGAAATTTGGCAAATGGATGTAAAGACTGCATTCCTGAATGGGTTTCTGGAAGAAGAGTTGTATATGATGCAACCAGAAGGTTTTATTGATCCAAAGGGAGCTGACAAAGTATGCAAGCTCCAGTGATCCATTTATGGACTGGTGCAAGCATCTCGGAGTTGGAATAAACGTTTTGATAGTGTGATCAAAGCATTTGGGTTTGTACAGACTTTTGGAGAAGCCTGTATTTACAAGAAAGTGAGTGGGAGCTTTGTAGCATTTCTAATATTATATGTAGATGACATATTACTGATTGGAAATGATATAGAATTTCTGGATAGCATAAAGGGATATTTGAATAAGAGTTTTTCAATGAAAGACCTCGGTGAAGCTGCTTACATATTGGGCATTAAGATCTATAGAGATAGATCAAGACGCTTAATTGGACTTTCACAAAGCACATACCTTGACAAGATTTTGAAGAAGTTCAAAATGGATCAAGCGAAGAAAGGGTTCTTGCCTGTATTGCAAGGTGTGAAGTTGAGTCAGACTCAATGCCCGACCACTGCAGAAGATAGAGAGAAGATGAAAGATGTTCCCTATGCTTCAGCCATAGGCTCTATCATGTATGCAATGTTGTGTACCAGACCTGATGTGTGCCTTGCTATAAGTTTAGCAGGGAGGTACCAAAGTAATCCAGGAGTGGATCACTGGACAGCGGTCAAGAATATCCTGAAGTACCTGAAAAGGACTAAGGAAATGTTTCTCGTGTATGGAGGTGACAAAGAGCTCATCGTAAAAGGTTACTTTGATGCAAGCTTTGACACTGATCCGGACGATTCGAAATCGCAAACCGGATACGTATTTACATTAAACGGTGGAGCTGTCAGTTGGTGCAGTTCTAAACAAAGCGTCGTGGCGGGATCTACATGTGAAGCGGAGTACATAGCTGCTTCGGAAGCAGCAAATGAAGGAGTCTGGATGAAGGAGTTCATATCCGATCTAGGTGTCATACCTAGTGCATCGAGTCCAATGAAAATCTTTTGTGACAATACTGGAGCAATAGCCTTGGCGAAGAATCCAGATTTCACAAGAGAACAAAGCACATCAAAATACGCTTCAATTCCATCCGGGACTTGGTCCAGGTGGGAGACATAGAGATTTGCAAGATACATACGGATCTGAATGTGGCAGACCCGTTGACTAAGCCTCTTCCACGGGCAAAACATGATCAGCACCAAGACTCCATGGGTGTTAGAATCATTACTGTATAATCTAGATTATTGACTCTAGTGCAAGTGGGAGACTGAAGGAAATATGCCCTAGAGGCAATAATAAAGTTATTATTTATTTCCTTACATATCATGATAAATGTTTATTATTCATGCTAGAATTGTATTAACCGGAAACATAATACATGTGTGGATATATAGACAAACAGAGTGTCACTAGTATGCCTCTACTTGACTAGCTTGTTAATCAAAGATGGTTAAGTTTCCTAACCATAGACAAAGGAGTTGTCATTTGATTAACAAGGTCACATCATTAGTTGAATGATCTGATTGACATGACCCATTCCAATAGCTTAGCACCCGATCGTTTAGTATGTTGCTATTGCTTTTGTTCATGACTTATACATGTTCCTTTGACTATGAGATTATGCAACTCCCGTTTACCGTAGGAACACTTTGTGTGCTACCAAACGTCACAATGTAACTGGGTGATTATAAAGGTGCTCTACAGGTGTCTCCGAAAGTATTTGTTGGGTTGGCGTATTTTGAGATTAGGATTTGTCACTCCGAATGTCGGAGAGGTATCTCAGGGCCTTCTCGGTAATGCACATCACATAAGCCTTGCAAGCATTGCAACCAATGAGTTGGTTGCGGGATGATGTATTATGGAACGAGTAAAGAGACTTGCCGGTAACAAGATTGAACTAGGTATTGGATACCGACGATCGAATCTCGGGCAAGTAACATACCGATGGACAAAGGGAACAACGTATGTTGTTATGCGGTCTGACCGATAAAGATCTTCGTAGAATATGTAGGAGCCAATATGGGCATCCAGGTCCCGCTATTGGTTATTGACCGGAGACGTGTCTCGGTCATGTCTACATTGTTCTCGAACCGTAGGGTCCGCACGCTTAAGGTTACGATGACAGTTATTATGAGTTTATGCATTTTGATGTACCGAAGGAGTTCGGAGTCCCGGATGTGATCACGGACATGACGAGGAGTCTCGGAATGGTCGAGACATAAAGATTGATATATTGGACGGCTATGTTCGGACATCGGAATGGTTCCGAGAGGTTTCGGATATTACCAGAGTGCCGGAGGGGTTACCGGAACCCCCGGGGGGAAGTATGGGCCTTATTGGGCCGCGAGGGGAGAGAGAGGGCCGCGCCAGGAGGTGGCGCCCCCCCCCCATGAGGAGTCCGAATTGGACAAGGAGGGGGGGCGCGGCCCCCCTTTCCCTCTCCCTCTCCCTCTCCTTCCTTCCCCCTTCCCCCTCCTAGTTGGACTAGGAAAGGAGAGTCCTACTCCCACTAGGAGGAGGACTCCCCCTCCCTTGGCGCGCCCCTAGGGCCGGCCGGCCCTCCCCCCTTGCTCCTTTATATACGGGGGCAGGGGGGCACCCCAAGACACACAATTGATCAACGTGATCGTTCTTTAGCCGTGTGCGGTGCCCCCCTCCACCATATTCCACCTCGGTCATATTGTCGTGGTGCTTAGGCGAAGCCCTGCGTCGGTAGTACATCAAGATCGTCACCACGCCGTCGTGCTGACGGAACTCTTCCCCGAAGCTTTGCTGGATCGGAGCCCGGGGAACGTCATCGAGCTGAACGTGTGCCAAGAACTCGGAGGTGCCAGAGTAACGGTGCTTGGATCGGTCAGATCGTGAAGACGTACGACTACATCAACCGCGTTGATATAACGCTTCCGCTTTCGGTCTACGAGGGTACGTAGACAACACTCTCCCCTCTCGTTGCTATGCATCACCATGATCTTGCGTGTGCGTAGGAAATTTTTTGAAATTACTATGTTCCCCAACAGTCTGTCGATTATGTCGGCAACAATGTCGGTACCAAGGGCGAGGGACGAAGAGAACCATTTTCCTGCTCGTTGAACGAGGCGGACCAATAGGCAAAGTTCTCGTCCATCGGTGGTTACCGGAATGTCATCAACAATGGTAACAGGGTCTTACTAACTGAGTTGTACAACGAGGTGCTTACTAAGCAAGGAATTATCACTGCTCAGCTAAGTCAGATTACAAGAAAGGTTAAACAAGACAATGGAAAGGAAAATGCGATTATCAAGTTTAAACAGAACAATGGAAATGAAAATGTGTATACACACATATTTCAGGGGTATATCCTTCCCAAGGACAAGCGGAGCATGATATCCAAGACATGATAGAAAGTAGAATACCATTTAGGTAAGGGGAGAGAAATTCATGACATTACTAGGCAACAGTGTTTGGATAATTGAGCAAGAAACATTTAGCATTGGGCTTCAAATGTTCTTGTTGAAAATCGAAGTACCACAGACATGCTTCGAGATAGCATTGACATGGTCTTCAAGCAAAGGTCAGACTTTGGATATACAAAGGATCCATCGGGATAACTTATTAAACAAGGCATTCAATTTCCTCATTGAAAAATGGTTAACCTAGTTAAAAAGGAAACTATAACAATAGGGCCTCTAGCCAGGTGGGCTAGGTATGACACCACCTTACCGGGTCATATAAAGACCAATGTTATAACTCTTGGAAATATGTTCCAACCATCATATCTAACCAAGATTCAGATTTGATTGGTGCCAGGATACCTCAGACTCAGGATGCCTAAGAAGAAAAGGCGCAACACAATTTGACGAGATGACATTGTGAGATTCTCAAAAATGATCTATGGAAATGAGCTCTGAAACAAGAGTTCATCAGTAAACCAAGGAGAGGATGAGGAGGTGGCTGATAGGCTCAGCAACAAATCATTGAGATTTCGAAAGGATGGGTTTCCACAATTATGTGAACAAGGAGATAACATTTGTCAGATCAAATGATATAATATAATGATGTATGCTCGAGGAAAGCATACACAATTGAACATTGATTGAAAGGTGCACCCAAAAGTTGGGCTTAGGTAGCATGATCAACGTTAGAATGGTGGTTCGACAACCAATAGTCTAAGAATGAACTATCGACCATCAACTTCAAAGCAATAGGGTTGGTGGAAGTACAAAATCCACGCAGTACCGTTCACTTGTTGGAATCCCGGTTAGAATCAACACGGGGACCAAGAAGGGAAGATTATGGTAAGAAGTATTACTTGCATCAATAATTCATAAGAGGTGTGAAAGTCTCATGACATTCTTGACAAGACAGATGGTAATACTCCAAGGTAAAGAAGAACAATTGTTGGATAGCACAGAACACAAGGTACAACACAAAACACAAACAAGTTTGTGTTGGAGGGAAGGCAGTAGAGTGGCCGATGATAACACTAATCATCAAGGGCAAGTATGGTCTTTCTCAACATAATTTCAATTGATATCCTGGAAGAGCTCAGAATGCTGATGATGATCACGACATAGCAGTCGAGAGATTTCAAGATGTAATCGATCGACGATGACATCAAGTCAAGGGAATGGTGAAGCGAAAGGTTATTTGAACCAAGGGTACGACACAAAATCGAAATCAAGTTTGTTGTTCAAGGAGAAATGATATGACGAGGAAGATGGACGTAAGCTTAGCTCATCGTCGAAAATTTTGCTACGGGGAGAAGGGCCAGGTAGCATAGTGAAAATTAGCACTATGATGATAGCCGATCAGGCTAGGATCGACGTGCTCGAGTACAAACTCGTGAGTAAAGGAGATTACTAAGAGTTGTTTAATTGTGGTGTGGACCTGATTTAGTTATCGGTGTCCTCGAGTGACTAACAACCCGGAACCAGGAAACATTGGAATCGGTGAGGAATAATACTTGATGAAGGCTCATAATAAGCAACATGGTTCGGTGATATTATCGAGATACCAAAGGGTAATACTCGGATGTAGAGCAACATAGAGGGTTGACAAGTGTATTGATCTTGCCAAAGACAAGTACTTTAACTTGTCCGAGAAAAGGAATCAAGGAATATCAATATTGTCGAAACCATAGTTGCAAGGGATCCAATTCAAAGACACCGAAAGAATTATTCAACTGATTAAAAGTTTTGCAAAAAGCTTCCATGATAAGTTCCACATCAGGTCCATGGGCATGAACACTAAGTTCAAGGTCGACTCCCACTTCGTTAATGCATAACATTTCATTCACTTCTCGTCTTCAAAGAAGTTGCAGTGTTGAAATTTTATCTGGCGAAGCACCAGAAGAGTATGACTCGTGAAAACTTTCGGGTTCACACGGTTTTAGAGAAGGTATAGGTTCAACCCATCGGGGCATCTTAGAAACATATACCACAAGCTTCAAGAGTAAATATCACCAGCTCGAAAGCAGAGCATGGTAGGCCAAATCAAGGAATAGGATTTACCAATGGCATTATGTATCAGGGAAAGAACTTCCAAAGTGATTGAATATGAAGGACGTTGTCGGATAAAATCCAAATAGGATCCGATGGTCCTCAAGGGATCTGATGTAAGCATCAGTACTCAACCAAAGGAAGAAACCATGCAAAGGCATTGGATTATAGAAACAACTGACTAATCTAGAGCTCAAATGCAAGGAATTGTGATTTTCAAATCAAGGGATCAGAAGCAATGTTCTGATTAGGGATGGATAAGTTGAATATCCTTAGGGGTACAATCGACAGCAATCGGATTGGTTGAGAACCAGCTCATGTTTAAAATGACGTCTGAGCCGGAAAGATAATTTAAAAGGATCAACTGATGATTGCGTGCATTCGCACTCATGTTTAATCAAAAGGATCAAAATGACGGTGCCTAAGGATACTAATGAATATTGCCAGACATATGGAAAGCATCCATCATGCAAGCAAACAAGTATTGCAGAGCAATAAGCTACTAAGGATTTTTGGAGGATCGAATAGTATTTCGAAAACCATTGTGAAACACATGAACAACTGGGGGATGAGCGGATACTCGATAAGTGCGAGAATTATCCGTAGGGGTATTCAGGTGACAAAGAACAGCAAGGCAGTAAGATCAAAGGATTATCGACACAAGGACGAGTATTTCGGGGTATCTCGTAATAACAAGACCAACTGAGGATGAATGTAAGAATAACAACTGCAAGTAGTTATCCATAAGGGTTGACGGTGGAAGGGGAATTGCAAACGCGGTGAACACAAGTTCTCGGTTTAACAACGGAGAGTATCTTCAGGGTCTTCACGTGCAACAGACGATCATCAGTAATAAGGGGCTCTCCGGGTGAAAGTGATAACGAGATCCTAATGTTAGATTTAGCAAAATTCATTTAACCCGAATATAAGAGAGATCAGAGTCCCAGAGTATAGACAAGGAGTAAAAAATCCTAATACCACCCAATGGCGACGTGGGCCCGTAAGCCACACAACCATGTTAGTAATAGTTTTTCAATGACTAGACTCGACTTCTGCCAAGGAGTTGGAAAGGGGGATTCCTACAGACAGTCGGCTCTGATACCAACTTGTGACGTCCCCGATTCAATCGTACACTAATCATACACGCAAACGTGTACGATCAAGATCAGGGACTCACAGGAAGATATCACAACGCAACTCTAAAAATAAAATAAGTCATACAAGCATCATAATACAAGCCAGGGGCCTCGAGGGCTCGAATACAAGTGCTCGATCATAGACGAGTCAGCGGAAGCAACAATATCTGAGTACAGACATAAGTTAAACAAGTTGCCATAAGATGGCTAGCACAAACTGGGGTACAGATCGAAAGAGGCGCATGCCTCCTGCCTGGGATCCTCCTAACTACTCCTGGTCGTCATCAGCGGGCTGCACGTAGTAGTAGGCACCTCCAGTGTAGTAGGAGTTGTCGTCAACGATGGCGTCTGGATCCTGGGCTCCAACGACTGGTTGCGACAACCAGGTAGAAGGGATAGGGGTAAAAGAAGGAGAAAGCAACCGTGAGTACTCATCCAAAGTACTCGCAAGCAAGGAACTACACTACATATGCATGGGTATATGTGTAAAGGGCCATATCAGTGGACTGAACTGCAGAATGCCAGAATAAGAGGGGGATAGCTAATCCTGTCGAAGACTACGCTTCTGGCAGCCTCCGTCTTGCAGCATGTAGAAGAGAGTAGACTGAAGTCCTCCAAGTAGCATCGCATAGCATAATCCTACCCGGCAATCCCCTCCTCGTCGCCCTGTTAGAGAGCGATCATCGGGTTGTATCTGGCACTTGGAAGGGTGTGTTTTATAAAGTATCCGGTTCTAGTTGTCATAAGGTCAAGGTACAACTCCAAGTCGTCCTGTTACCGAAGATCACGGCTATTCGAATAGATAAACTTCCCTGCAGGGGTGCACCACATAACCCAACACGCTTGATCCCATTTGGCGAGAGACACTTTTCGGGGTCATGCCCGGCCGCGGAAGATCAACACGTCGCAGCCCCACCTAGGCACAACAGAGAGGTCAGCACGCCGGTCTAAACCTAAGCGCATAGGGGTCTGGGCTCATCGCCCTTAGCACACCTGCACGTTGCGTATGCGGCCGGAAGCAGACCTAGCCCCCTTAATACAAGCGCGAGCTTATGGTCCAATGCGGCGCGTGCCGCTCACTCGCTGACGTCACAAAATGCTTCGGCTGATACCACGACGTCGAGTGCCCATAACTGTTCCCGCGTAGTTGGTTAGTGCGTATAGGCCAGTAGCCAGACTCAGATCAAATACCAAGATCTCGTTAAGCGTGTTAAGTATTCACGAACGCCGAATAGGGCCAGGCCCACCTCTCTCCTAGGTGGTCTCAACCTGCCCCGTCGCTCCGCCACAAAGTAACAGTCGGGGGCCGTCGGGAACCCAGGCCCACCACTACCTGGGTGGAACCACCTGCCCCTTCAGCCCCCATCTCCGAACAGTATCACAGGTAATGTAACAGTGTAAAGTATATAGTATATCCCCGTGATCACCTCCCGAAGTGATCAAGGCCCAGTAGTATAGCATGGCAGACGGACAAGAGTGTAGGGCCACTGCTGGAACACTGGCATCCTATACTAAGCAGTAGGATAGCAGGTAAGGGTAACAATTGTAGCAACAATGATAGGCTATGCAGCAGAACAGGATTAACCAAAAGCAGTAACATGCTACACTACTCTAATGCAAGCAGTATAGAGAAGAATAGGTGATATCTGGTGATCAAGGGGGGGCTTGCCTGGTTGCTCTGGCAAGAAGAGTTCGTCAACATCGTAGTCGAACTGGGGGTCGCCGACAGTCTCGGGGTCTACCGGAAAGAAGTAATGGAGGGGGAACACAATAAATAATAGAGCAATCAAAGCAACACAAAGCATAACATGGCAATACACAGTGCTAGGGGTGACCTAACGCAGTAGGAGGTGATACCGGCGAAGGGGGGAAACATCCGGAAAAGTATTCCCGGTGTTTCGCGTTTTTGGACAGATGAATCGGAGGAGAAAAGTTGCGAGTTCGATAGTTTAGGGATGTGCGGCGGACAAACGAGCTACGTATTCGGATTTATCTCGTCATTTTGAGCAACTTTCATGTACAAAGTTTTTCCATCCGAGTTACGGTTTATTTTATATTAATTTATCAAAGTTTTATGCATTTTTGCAATTTATTACTTATTTAAATCGAACATTATCCAGAACAGTGAAAGGTGATGTCAGCATGACATCACCATGATGTCAGCAGGTTAAACCCAGCTGACCAGAGTCAAACCTGGCATGTGGGTCCAGTGGGACCCACCTGTCATAGACTAAGGCTAACTAAACATGTTTATTTAGTTTAGTTAATTGATTAGGTTAATTAAACAAGATTAATTAAGTTAATTAACTCTTTAATTGATTAATTAATTAGTATTTATTTATTTACTTATTTATTTAACAAACATTCTGGGGGCGTGGGCCCCACTTGTCATTGGGCCAGGGGCCTTAGCGGGCGCCGGCGCTAGCGGGCAGAGCCAGGACGGGCGCCAACCCGCCCGATAAGGCGCTGCGAGGCGGCGGTGTGTGGGCGAGGCCGCCGGGCGCGACCGGGGCGGCCGGCGCGCGTGCGGGCGCCGGGAACCCGCAGCAAGGGGCGGCGTCTAGGCGAAGGCCGCGACGCAGAAGGGCGGAGGGCGGTGGCTAGCGGCGGGCGCGGTAGGGCGACCAGCAGTGGCGGGGGCGCACACAAGAGGGCGGCGAGCGCCGCAGCGGGACGAACGGGCGTGCACTAGGTCGCGGCTAGGCAAGCAGGCGCGACAACGGGCGTGGTCGGTCACGACCAGAGGCCCGTGAGCGCGGCCAGGGAGCGGCGTGCACGGTCGGGGGGCGTTCGGGGCGCGGCCATGAGCGTGGCGAGCACGCACGGGGGAAGCGGGCGGGCGCGGCCAGGTTCATGCACGCGCGTGCGGGCGCCGGTGAGCGAGGCTCTAGCCGAAGTGGCCGGAAAAGGGGAGGAGGAGGAGATGCTGGGGCCTCACCACGGGGCCGTGGGGTCTAGGCAGTGGGGGTTGAGGAAGAGGACGGTGACGCGACGTCGACGAGGAGGAGATCCCGCGAGGGAGAGGAAGGCGACGGTGGCCGCAGCGTGCTGTCGAGGAGGAAGACGACGAAGCGGTGTTCTGGGTGACGGCGGCGTGGTCCAGCGGTGCTGGTGTCGGGGCCGAGCGGAGGGTGCGGTGGACCAAGCCCCGGCATCGAGCGGCGGGGGCACGGCATCGATGCCGATCCAGATCGGATCGGGGAGGAGGAGCGGCGACGTGGGGAGGGGTAGCAGTTAGGGTTTGACCAGGGGGGTCGGGGCGACCTAGTAGGGCGCCGGGGTGGGCCGGCCCATTCAGGCAGCTGGGGCCAGCTGGGCCACTTGGCCTAGTGCGGGGGGTCTCTTATTATTATTATTATTATTATCATTATCATCATCATCATCATTATTATTATTATTATTATTATTATTATTATTATTATTATTGTTGTTGTCCTCTGTTTTTTTGTGTTTTCTTTTCTTTTATTTGTTTTCCTTTAATGTGTTATTTTATTTCTTTAATAGTTATAGTTTATAATAAGTTAAAGCCCACACCTAAATTGGAGTTGTAAGAAGTTTTTAGTGGCTAAATAAACTAGTTTAATATTTGTTTATATTTAATAGCACTTATATAATTGTTTTTGCTACTGTTTTATTCATCTCATAGTATTTAAACATTTTATAAAGGTGTGGTTTCTCCACCATAATTCCCTGTGAATTATTAGACTCATTTAGAACATTTTAGTTATTATTTTTGAAAAACTTTTGATGTTTGCCTGATTTTGAATTTGAACTCGAACCGGTTTCGACCTAACGCGAGATTAGCCAGAGTAATCGAAGTGACGTGGCATCATTGGCAGAGAATTACTGTAGCTTAATTATCCAGGCGTCACACAATTGGAATCACTATTCTATCACGTTCTCGTGATTTTTAACAATTGTTTTCGTGAACAGAAAGTTTCTGGAAATTTCTACAAGATCAAATAACTATCATCCAAGAAGAGCCTATAGGTTTAACTTGACACAAACACTAATTAAAACATAAAAACACATCTAACCAGAGGCTAGAGCAAATTTTTATTCCTAAACAGAAGCAAAAAGCAAAAAATTAAAAAATAAAATTGGGTTGCCTCCCAACAAGTGCTATCGTTTAACGCACCTAGCTAGGCATAAAAGCAAGGATAGATCTAGGTATTGCCATCTTTGGTAGGCAATCCATAAGTGGCTCTCATTATAGATTCATATGGTAATTTTATTTTCTTCCTAGGGAAGTGTTCCATGCCTTTCTTTAATGGAAATTGGAATCTAATATTCCCTTCCTTCATATCAATAATTGCACCAACCGTTCTAAAGAAAGGTCTACCAAGAATAATAGGACATGAAGGATTGCAATCTATATCAAGAACGATAAAATCTACGGGCACATCATTCCTGTTTGCAACAATAAGAACATCATTAATTCTTCCCATAGGTTTCTTAATGGTGGAATCCACAAGGTGCAAGTTTAAAGAGCAATCATCAAAATCATGGAAACCTAGCAAATCGCACAAAGTTTTGGGAATAGTGGAAACACTAGCACCCAAATCACATAAAGCATAGAACTCATGATCCTTAATCTTAATTTTAATAGTTGGTTCCCATTCATCATAAAGTTTTCTAGGGATAGAAACTTCCAACTCAAGCTTTTATTCATAAGATTGCATCAAGGCATCAACGATATGTTTAGTAAACGCTTTATTTTGACTATAAGCATGAGGAGAATTTAGCACAGATTGCAACAAGGAAATACAATCTATCAA
The DNA here is from genome assembly GCA_032464435.1 of Aegilops umbellulata. Lineage (NCBI taxonomy): Eukaryota > Viridiplantae > Streptophyta > Magnoliopsida > Poales > Poaceae > Aegilops > Aegilops umbellulata. The sequence continues at coordinate 634,457,055 of CP136055.1, forward strand.
AGAGCAATTATCATAATTAAATTCCTTGATATCCAAAATAGTGGGTTTATTGGCATCTACGGTTTTGATTTTTTTCAATCCCACTTTTATCAATTTTAGCATCAAGATCTAAAAACTCCAAATTTTTGGAACGCCTTCTAGGTAAAGGTGGATCATATTCAGTCCCATCATTATCAAGATTCATATTGCAGAACAAAGATTTAATAGGGTACACATCAATAACTTTTAGATCTTCATCTTTATTTTCATAGAAATTTGAAGAACACGCTTTCATAAAGCAATCTTTCTTAGCACGCATCCTAGCGCTTCTTTCTTCGCACTCATCAATGCAAATTCTCATGGCTTTGAGAGACTCATTGATATCATGCTTAGGAGGAATAGATCTAAGCTTTAAAGAATCAACATCAAGAGAAATTCTATCAACGTTCCTAGCCAATTCATCAACTTTAAGCAATTTCTCTTCAAGCAAAGCATTGAAATTCTTTTGCGAATTCATAAACTCTTTAACACTAGTCTCAAATTCAGAGGGCATCTTATTAAAATTTCCATAAGAGTTGTTGTAGGAATTACCATAATTATTAGAGGAATTGCTAGGATAAGGCCTAGGATTAAAGTTTTCCTCTATACGCGTTGTTACCAAAATTATTCCTACCAACAAAATTCACATCCATAGATTCATTATTATTCTCAATCAAAGTAGACAAAGGCATATCATTAGGATCAGAAGAAACACTCTTAGTAGAAAATAATTTCATAAGTTCATCCATCTTTCCACTCAAAACATTAATTTCTTCTAACGCATGCACTTTTTTATTAGTAGATCTTTCAGTGTGCCATTGAGAATAATTAACCATAATATTATCTAGGAGTTTAGTAGCTTCTCCTAAAGTGATTTCCATAAAAGTGCCTCCCGCGGCCGAATCTAAAAGATTTCTAGAAGCAAAATTCAATCCGGCATAAAATTTTTGTATAATCATCCACAAATTCAAACCATGAGTAGGGCAATTACGTATCATTAATTTCATACTCTCCCAAGCTTGTGCAACATGTTCATGATCAACTTGCTTAAAACTCATAATATCGTTTCTAAGAGAGATGATCTTAGAGGGAGGAAAATACTTAGAGATAAAAACATCTTTGCATTTGTTCAAGAATCAATACTATTTTTAGGCAAAGACGAAAACCAAGTTTGAGCACGATCTCTAAGCAAAAAATAAAATAGCTTCAATTTAACAATATCATTGTCAACATCTTTCTTCTTTTGCATATCACATAAATCAACGAAGCTATTTAGATGAGTAGCGGCATCTTCACTAGGAAGGCCGGCGAATTGATCTTTCATGACAAGATTCAACAAAGCAGCATTGATTTCACAAGATTCAGTATTGGTAAGAGGAGCAATCGGAGTGCTAAGGAAATCATTATTGTTGTTATTGGTAAAGTCACATAATTTGGTACTATCTTGAGCCATCGTGACAAACAAGCAATCCAACACACGAGCAAACAAAAAGCAAGCGAAAAAGAGGTGAACAAAAAAGAGAGGGCGGATAAAACGGCAAGGGTGAAGTGGGGGAGAGGAAAACGAGAGGCAAATGGCAAATAATGTAATGCGGGAGATAAGGGTTTGTGACGGGTACTTGGTATGTTGACTTTTGCGTAGACCTCCCCGGCAACGGCGCCAGAAATCCTTCTTGCTACCTCTTGAGCACTGCGTTGGATGCAGCAAAGTAGCGTAAGTATTTCCCTCAGATTTTGAGAACCAAGGTATCAATCCAGTAGGAGGCTACGCAAGAGTCCCTCGCACCTACACAAAACAAATAAATCCTCGCAACCAACGCGATAAGGGGTTGTCAATCCCTTCACGGTCACTTACGAGAGTGAGATCTGATATATATGATAGGATAATTTTTTTGGTATTTTTGTGATAAAGATGCAAAGTAAAATAAAAGCAAAGTAAAAAAGGAAAGGAAATAACTAAGTGTTGGAAGATTAATATGATGAAGATAGACCCGGGGGCCATAGGTTTCACTAGTGGCTTCTCTCAAGAGCATAAGTATTTTACGGTGGGTGAACAAATTACTGTTGAGCAATTGACAGAATTGAGCATAATTATGAGAATATCTAGGTATGATCATGTATATAGGCATCACCTCCGAGACAAGTAGACTGACTCCTGCCTGCATCTACTACTATTACTCCACTCATCGACCGCTATCCAGCATGTATCTAGAGTATTAAGTTCATGAAAACAGAGTAACGCCTTAAGCAAGATGACATGATGTAGAGGGATAAATTCATGCAATATGATAAAAAACCCATCTTGTTATCCTCGATGGCAACAATACAATATGTGCCTTGCTGCCCCATGATACGTCTCCAACGTATCTATAATTTTTTATTGCTCCATGCTATATTATCTACTGTTTTGGGCAATAGTGGGCTTTATTATCCACTTTTATATTATTTTTGGGACTAACCTATTAACCGGAGGCCCAGCCCAGATTTGCTGTTTTATGCCTATTTCAGTGTTTCGAAGAAAAGGAATATCAGACGGAGTCGAAACGGAACGAAATCAACTGGATAAGTTATTTTTGGAAGGAAAGCTACCGGATGGACTTGGACCCCACATCAGGAGACAAGGAAGGCGCTCACGAGGGTGGGGGCGCGCCCACCCCCCTAGGGGGCGCCCCCTGCCTCATGGGGCCCCCGAAGCTCCACCGATGTACCTCCTGCACCCATATATACCTACGTACCCTAAAACTTCCAGAACAGAGTTTAGATCAGGAGTTCCGCCGCCACAAGCCTCTGTAGCCACCAAAAACCAATCGGGACCCTGTTCCGGCACCCTGCCGGAGGGGGGAACCCTCACCGGTGGCCATCTTCATCATCCCGGCGCTCTCCATGACAAGGAGGGAGTAGTTCACCCTCGGGGCTAAGGGTATGTACCAGTAGCTATGTGTTTGATCTCTCTCTCTCTCTCTCGTGTTCTTGATTTGGCACGATCTTGATGTATCGCCGTTACACGCTTGACGGCCACAGGATTTGCCAACATATTTGCCATCTGCTGGCAGATGGCAAAGATTATTTGCCATCCACTAGCAGATGGCAAAGAATTGGCTGATGGCAACCATGTTCTTTGTCGTCTGTCAGTTCTTTGCCATCTGTTTTTTATAAGCAGATGGCAAAGACGTTCTTTGCCATCAGCTGGCAGATGGCAAAGAGCTGGCTGATGGCAAATTCCCTGTTTCCAGTAGTGGGTGCTGCACAAAAAGTTTCAGAGCATCTGGTAAAGTTTAAATATTTGTTTATTTTGCAATGGCCAATTGTAAATGCTATTAGTCATGTCAATTAGTTGCTAGGGCCAATATAGGGATCCAATTAAATTTTGTATTATTTTTAAAATTATTTGGGAATATTTAGAATATTACTAACATTTTATTTTACTTTTTAAGAAATAATATTTTAATTTGCAATTTGACTTGAGTTTTAATCGAGTGACAATTTAGCTTAGCAAAACATGATGACAGAACATCAATAGGATGAAATCACTATAGCTTAATTGTCAAGGGTGTTACATCTCCATCACCGCCCGCCTCCGCCGAGTTTGTACGGCCGCCTCGTCGGCTGCCTCGGACTCGCCGACTTCATCTCGGACTCCGGCGCGACCCCGCCTCCACCGAGCGGTGTCCCTGACCTCACGCGCGATTGTATTGATCACCCGCAGGCCCGCGATCCGCTCATCTACATCGTGCGACCGATTTGGCCCGTCGGTTGTGCGTGCCTCCGCAGGTTCCGTGAAGACTGTCCCGAGTACAGCGTGCCCCTCCACCGATCGAGCATCGCGCTGCTGCTGCGTCGCCTCTTCGGGCCGCAGCACTGCCGCCCCGTGGTTCTCCCTGCGGCTGCACCGACTCGCGCGCCGCCGCTGCCGCCCCTTCGGGACATAGCGCCGCAGCACGCAGTCCCCGCCGCCGCCCGAGGCCGTCCCCTGGCTGCAACAACCCGCGCACCGCCGGTGCCGCCCCTTCGGGACATAGCGCCACGGCACGCAGTCCCCGCCGCCGCCCGAGGCCGTCCCCGTGGCTGCAACGACCTACACACCGCTTAGCACCAAGGTCTTCCCATTGTCGCCCCAACCTGCACGCTGCCGCTGCGATGCCCCTTCGGGTCGTAGCGTCGTGGCACGCGGTCCACTCCACCGTCCTCGCATGTCGCGCCGACTCCCTTGGCGCGGGAACGCCATCGTTCGTGCCGGTCTTCATCACGCTTTCGGGTTGTTCCCCACCTACTTTGAGCATCGCCGCCGCGTCGGCACCGCTGCTGCTCGCTCACCCAAGCTGCGCTGCCGTCCACCCCCTCCCTTCATCTTCGTCCAACACCAGTTCATTGCCAGCGTCGCCGTCTTCTTCCCTGACCACTTTGTCTACTCCGACCACCGTTGGCGACATCGGCCCCATGCCGATTAGAGCCGCAACTGTCGTCGAGTCCTCCTCTGCTGGCCCCTCTGACTCCTCCGACGTGGCGTACAGCTTGTGCAGGTCCCGATCTACGCATGCCCGGTGCTGGCAACACCGATGCATGCCTTCGTCCCCGATGTGTTCCCAGGCCTGGCAAGCCTGGAGTGGCGCATCGTCAACATCAACTTCGTCCATCTACGCATGCCCGATGCTGGCAACACCAACGCGTGCCTTCGCCCACTATGTGTCCCCAGGTTTGGCAAACCTAGCGCGACGCCTCGTCAACATCGTCTTTTTTTCGGTGCACCACTAGTTCGACACCACTGCGCCCATGAGTAACTCGGCGCCTCCTTGCACTTGTGGCTCCACGGCGACTTCATCGACACCGGCCACCCCGACTCGACATCGACCACGACATTCCTCACGCGCTACCTCGTTATGGCTACACCACGCACGCTCTCGGCTACATCGACAACGTCACAAAGGGCTATCACCTCGCTTTAGCAACTCATCGGCTTCTTCTACAGTTCACGAGTCCGTGACGCGACACCGTCCCCGACGCTTGCGCTGCGACTGCGCTGTTATTCTCTTCAGTCTGACCGTCCGTGACGCTTTTGTTGTTCGCAACGCTACCACAGTACCGCTACGACTGCGGGAGGATGTTAGAGATATATTTGGGTTACTTGTATCCGGTACTATATGATTTATAATCCGTCTCCTACCTTATCTCCAGGAAAGCCTTTTTGCCCTCCACCAATTCTCTCTCTATCCCTTCTAACACTAACAACACAAGATTCTTGTGTATATATGCGCATTTCTCAGGCTGGAAAATGCAGACCCGTGAGTCCCTTTCGTTATCTGAAAACCTCATATTTTTGTTGGGAGCAGAAAGAGACGGCTGCTGCATGGATCACCATCACGAGTAGTGGCCGATCCACACGCATTTCCACTGTGCACATCATACTGCAGGATCAGGATGGTTTAGCTTTAGCATGGGCGCCGTATGCCGGTGCTCCTGCCGGAGTATATCCGGCGAGTCATATCTGAAGTGACATGCATGCAAGGGCGTGCGTGTGTTCCTGTGCTGGGGGTGACGTGTCGGCATCATATTAAACCGCACCGAAACGTGGAAATTCGTATTGGGGTCTCGAGATCACTTGGTCAATGTGTTTTCTGAAGATATCCAGTCATCTAAAGTTCGGTATGTGCGTACAGTAATCTCTGTTCTGCGGCAAGGGCCAAGGGCCACGTGTTAAATAGCACACATACCCTTGCAAGAACGCTCATATAGGAATCGGAAAATACATCCAAATCATAGGGTTGGCAAAGTCTTCTTACCCTTGCATTCATCGGCGACACATCGTGAGAAAAGCTTGGTGCCCCCTTCAGCCTCCGTCTTAGTGGAGTAAACTTCTTGAAACCCCATGAGCTCACAGAAGCAGCTGCAGGAAAAGTCATCGATGTAGACCAGAAGATGTGACGGCAACGATCCGCGTAGAAAATCGCAGTCCCGGAGAAGAAACCACCGGGAAGGGCATGTGTAACGCCCCAGGTCTGACCAGACAGACCTAGGGAGCGCAACTCCCCGAAATTAGCCAACCTTCGTTGGTTCGGACTAGAGCTGGAGGACCAATACTCACGGCCGCCCAAGCGGCTCCGTAAGATGGCTCCATCGAGAGAAACTTGCAGAGGAAAAACCCCAACCCAAAGAATCGGATCTGGAGACACAACACCCTCCACACGGTTCCCGATGCGAAGAAGCGCCATCAAAACGAGTATAAGACCGGGGGCTAATGCACACCAGTTTGATTTATTCAGGTCATATGAAGAAGATTTCTCGATCCTCGGGTCAGCCTTTTTTCCGACCCGAGTCTCGGGGGCTACGACACTACGCGTGTTTCTATTAAATCCCATATTAAAATGACGCGCAACACGGTTTGTGCCAAACCAAACTACTCTCGAGCCTTGATGCCACATAACCTCCTAACGGTAATAGAGCTGAACCAAACGATCATTGATTTTGATCCTGGCATGTGATGATCCAACCCTTGTCGGTAAGTTTTCCAATGTCTCCATTTCAGATTTGAGTCATTTTTATTTCCTGTCAAACACTTCTGAAATACTTATGATTCCACTTGTCAAGATGACCCGTGAGCCCTTGCATTTTTTTTGTGTAACTGCTGTCGCGCAAGAAGGCGAACATGTCAACCCAAAATGAACATTATTCTGAAGCTTCATATGAGACTCCCACATCACCTAATACTGTGTTGCTACTGACAATCAGCCCCATCTGCAACACGCAGCATAATGGGCACCCGTAAGATGACTCGGAGAAGTAAGAGAGGAAACTGAGTGTTCCATTACACCAATCCCAAAGCTCTATCGAGCCAAACTCTGTGTATGATCCTCTAGCCCCGTCTTTTTTTAAATCCAAAAGTGACCATGATGCCCAAGTTCAACCAGGCCACAAACATCAACACAATCACAAAAACCTTGGACCTAGCCTTGACTCATGTGTCCAAAACCCTCCTGTTCATTGGTCCACACTGTTAAAGTCTCCAATGCATAAACACGAAAGATCACCTTGAGCAGCAATACTTTTGAGGACGTCCCAAAGTCCTCTATCTATCTTGAGTTTGAGCTTCCCCATAGATAAACATATGAGTCTCCATGGGTATCGACGACCCTCATTAACTGAAAGATCAACATGGTAACCAAGAACTTGCATATTTATACCATTATTCCAAAACACACCAATTTCACCGCTCCTACTGGTGTTACCAACTGCATAAGCATTAACATAGCTTGGAGTACCTGCTAAATTCTCTACACATTATTTGCTTATTTGAGTTTGAAGGATGCAAAGAACGTGGTAGGAGGAAATTTTCTCGTAATCTCACGAAGCTCTCGAACTATCCTGGCTTTGTCTGCATCGCGACAATTCCAACTTAGAAGATTCATTGATCCCGGCAAGACCCCCATCGGGAGCCCGCCAATCCATTCTTGTATTTGTCATTCACTTCTCACTATGTCCCGTATTCACCCTATTTGAGTCACGGGTTGACGAAGGGCTCGGCGAAACCCGTGGAGTTGGTAAGGCTGCTAGAGCACCAGCAAGGGAGCCCGCAATAGCCGGCATCATCCCATGCATTGTTGCGGAAAGTGGATCCTCTTGTTTTGACCCCTCCTCTTTTTGTTCAGATCAGCATCAGGCTTCTCTGGATCATCACCACCCGTGAAGTGTGGTCACCCTCAGAGACATACTCCATGTCTTCATCCATGGAGCCGCTACCAGCCCAGCTGCGCCCTCGCGTCCCCTTCTCGGTTCCTTCTTCTACCACCTCAGTAATTAGGGTTCCATCCCCACACAGCTTGGGTGCTTGGAAAACGAGTGCATTAGTGGATGAACCCTGTCAACATGCTCCATTTATACACGACCAAGCTTCCCACAAACATGGCACTAATCCAGGAGTATCTCGTACTTTACCCTGTATATTTTCCTCTTGCTTCCCCCAACCACTGACGTAACGTTTTTCAATGGCGTCCACATGTCAATCTTTAGTCGAGCGCAGAAAAACATTCTGCAAAATCAAAGGAGCTCCCTTCACTAGCAATGAACTCCCCAACCTTTGCAGCCAAGGAGGGCACCAAATGGTTGTACCCCTCTGGCAAATCATGAACCTGGATCCACATGTTCAGGTGATTGAGCTCAATGGTCGACCACTTAGTGAAACCATCATATGGCGCCATGAGAAGACTATTGCCGCGAAAGGTCCCAAAGCTACCATCCATCACCTTCTCCCAATCTCCCAGAGATGAGAACTTTATACATAGAGTTCTCATCCAACAGCTTGATCCAAACTTCCTATGCGGGGTCCCAAGTCGTACACATGTTCTTACAAAACCATACTTTCCTATACTCCTTGTCCACATTCACACGCGCCATGACTAGTGACCTGGTTGATCATGGTGGCAAGGCTTCCTCATCAACGATCACGCCGTCCAGATCCTCCTATGTTAGGCCCATGCTCTCTAAATCCTCCCACCCTGTCGTACCAGATGACAAGGTGACACCTTCAGATGCCACCACAAGAGAAACCCGTAAACAAATCAGGAAAACCTAACAAAAGTTCCAAGGCCGGGAAGCATTGCACCAATCGCCCCTTGATCAGTCCGAGAACCACCAATGACGAGGATGAAGGGAGACGCAAGTCTAAGACAATCTCAACGTCGGCGTGAGGAAAAATGTTAACAAGCAGCACTTGAAGAAAAGTCTTGCGGCAATAATCTCGACCATTTCTCGGCTTGTTAAACTGGAATGAACTATTCTTACGGTAAAACTGGAATCAACTTTTTCTTTTGAGAATCAACTGGAATAAAAAGAGACATGGCTTTGGCCTAGTTCTTTTCTGGTGATTCTGAACAATCATGGCTGGAGAATCAATAAGCCGAGAAGGAATCGATCTAATTCTCGAAAATCATTTGAGAATCACTAGTGCACTCAGAAATGGTCTATCCAGCACAGTTTTGGTCGCTCCTACAGAAGAAAATGGTTCGGTTCAAGTCCCTACCACCCTTTAGAGCACCAAATTACATGCAAACTGCCACTCGGGCTGCACGGCAACGCACAAAGGAAACGAATCCGGTCCACCCGTTTTCTCTTCTCTCGCTCGTCCGACTCTCCTTCAAACGTCGGACGCCAGCCGCTCGCCTCGTCGTAGTTCTCCGTCCCTGCCTCTCCCTCAATCCCTGCCGGCCGCTGCACCGTCAAATCGCCAAGAATCAAAAACGTGGTGGAGGTTGAGAAGCTTTGTGTTCAGAAGGTTGGGAAGGAGTACGCCCGGTCTGTCATGATTTGCTTCATCCATGCATGATCCCCCTTGTGGGGTGAAGTGGAATGCTAAAGATACAAAAGTGAACCGTATGATCTTGTGTTACCCCTGGGCTGGTTAGAGCAAAACAAGCAACGGGTTGAGCAACTAGCATGAAAGCCGTCACACGTTGGCGCATCCCTTTTCTTGCCGGACTGTAAATCCTTTATTTTCTTGTTTCAGTGGTCATTTGAAAGGCATCTGACATCTTAAAACCCTCAAAAGTAGGAAGCCTAGCGTGCTTCTTTAGTGCCGCTCTACGGTCTCAAGCAGCGCCTCCGGCCCCGCCTCGCCCGATCTTGCCTCGTCCCTCCCCGGCATTCCGGTTGTATGATGTGGTAATTGCACGGCGTATTGCTCATGTGCAAAGGCACGCAGATATGATGTACGAGAGGTGGGCCACGACCTCAACTATATAAGGAACTAGGAGGTGGGCCCAATACACGGATATGCACAACACCGGTGAGCTGCTCTTCCTCCTCATCTCCTCGTCTCATTTGACCTCCTCCTCTCTGTTAAACACGGATATATATATATATTGTTTTATTGTTGAGCGAAAAACACGGAGTGGGTTTTTTTTAGGGAAAAAACGGAGTAGAATTATTATTTTTGAGACAAAACAAAACGGAGGAGATGGCTGCATATGAATGGAAATCGGTTTTTCTTTAGGCAACAAATCGGGTAATCAATCAGTCGGCTCGGCCCGGCCCGGTCCGGGCCAGTAGATTGATGGCTTTCCTCTCCTGCACGACCTTCTGGGCGGGCCGGGCCGGGCCGGGCCCGAGTAGCGCAGGAAGGAAGGGTAACCGAAGCTCGGCGAGGGAGGCGCACGCACTCTCCGCTCGCTCCCACTCCTCCCTTCTTCCTCGCCTCCGTCCGTCCCGTCTTATCGTCCCCTCCCCAAATCCCGACTCCCCAAACAAATCCATCCTCCCGGAGACATCTCCGGCGGCATCTCCCGCAAGCTGACACCAGGCGCCGTGCGTGCATCCCTCGGCGCGGCGCGGCGCGGCGCGGCGCCCTCTCCTCTCCCTCGGCTGGCACTGGACTAGCACGGAGTGGGGATCGATCGCCCGCCGGCCTCCCCGTCCCCTCGCCCACAGGTACGCCGGATCGTGCTGGCCCGTCCCCCCCTTCTTTTCCCCAGTTCCCGCCGCGCGGCCGCCTTTTTCTTTCTTTCCTTTTATGTCTATATATATTTCCAATCCAATCCAATGCGTCCGGCCGGCGGTCCCCTCCGCCCCGCCCCCGAATCCGTCCGTCCGTCCGTCCGTCCTAGGGTTCCGTGCCAGGCGCAGATGTTTCTTTTTTCCTCATCAAGTCCCCCCAGCACTGTGTGTGCGTGCTGATCGAGACGGACGGTCAGGCCGCCGGGAATGCGTGCGCCCAAGAAAGACTCCAGTGTTCGTCTTCCGGCGGGGCAAGATTTTGCGCGCGGGTGGATGCAGAATCCGTTGTTCGCGGCAGTGTGGATCGATTCACTCACTCACTGACCCACTGGCTGGATGGATGGCTCATGGTCTTTATCGGTACTACTACTAGAATATTTGCCCCGTGTCTGTCAGGGTTTGGTCTTATTAAAAACATCCATCTACCAGAGGGGGGGTGGATGGATGGATGGCTTTATGACTGAATGTGGCACCTGATGAGATCCACCTGACCAGGTGAGGTGATGATTTGCTGGCTGCACTAGCAAAACAAACTAGAAGCATTTGCCTGCATCCCGCATGTAATGTGTGTCAAGTTATGCGCATGCACACGGCCGTCCGTCGTCAGGGATTTTTTTTACAAGTACAAGTAAATGATCCAAGGATATGTATGTAGCTGTTGTGACATGCTTAATAGTGTTATCCAATGATACATGCATAACTTCTTGCATTTACTATGCCGCATTTGTTTGGCAGATGAAGGAAGCCTTTGATCCGCCCGCCTCGGTGGCAGCAGCGATGCCAGAAGCAGATAACGGAGGAGCCTCCATCTTCACGAGGAAAAACATTTGGAGTGATGCGGCTGCCGAGGGAGACGACGATTCCTCGCCTTGGCCGTGTATGTGTCCTGCTGATCTGATTAAGTCTTTTGGGGTCTTGGTTCTTATTTTGCTGTCAATTCCTTCCTCATCGTGTAGGGGACGGCATGAAAAGTGAAGAGGATGCTGATTTTCTTTCTCATGCAAACAGGGCTTTGTCATTTCTGGTATTGAGTGTATACCCTTTGTTGTTTACTCATACATTTTTACAGCACTGTCTATGCTATAAGGAAAAAGATGAATCAAACGCTACCTCTTGTATAATTTGGGTTGTGTTTTTCTGTACTAAAAATAATTGCTACAGTCCAACTGACTAGATAAATATCTTGAATCTTTGATTACTCAAGCATAACACACCCAGGGACATTGTACTTATTACCAAGATGATTTGACATTTCAGCTTGTTGTCAGTATGATACGAACACTTGGTTTAATTCAGGAGTGGAACATGCATTCACATTCTCATGGGTCTTTTAAGTGCGAGATGTTGCTGCATTTTATGCATGTGCTCAGATGTACCATTGCTTAACCTGGCACAATGAATATAATTATTGTTCACTTGTTCGACAAGTATGTGCGAAGTAAAGTATGTTTTAATGAAGCCATGCACTTTGTGGATAACATGCTCTATATTACACTTGATGGTTTTGTTTACCGAGATTCAAACAACTCCTCCCTTTCCTTCTCAGGATTATGAAGCAGAGTCTTCGGAGTGCAAGTATGCTACTGACATTGGGTCACATGTATATCCCAAGGAAGCAATGTCACCACGCAGTGAATATGATAGGCAGCGGCCTTACCTTCCTTTATCGAGCTGTTCTTGGGATTCTTCTTCATCACTGGAAGCGATGTCAGGCAATCGAGATGCATCAGGTCATGTAATGGCAAAAGGCGGAACCAAAAGTGATATCTTTGCGCCAAGGCATGATTATCTTACGTCATGTCCTACTACTGGTCCTCACATGAGAAGATCGTATACTGAAGCAGCTAAAGTTGATTGTAGCTTCGATTGTCACTCAGAGCATCACTACAAAGGATTGGATCGATTTACTCCCTTCGCAAACTGCAATGGTCAATCTATTGAATGCCGCAGCGAGGTATATCTTTGGACCATTAGTTGCACTGGAAAGAAAGATTGCATGCATATATTGTTGTGTATCTGACATATGTAGTAAACAGTCAAAACATTTTTGTGCATAGATATATCCCTTGTTGACGAATTCTCATTGATGCAGATAGTTGATATGCCCAGAGGGGGCCGCTGTGTTGACGAGGCTACTTCGTTTTCAAGTCGATGGTGCTTCGAAAATGGGGGCCGGGGCTCTTCACTACCTGGTGGGCTGACATATGGCGATGAGATCCCTTCTCTGTCTAGTCGGAGGTGTAATGGCAGTGGGGTGCTTTCACGCTCAAGCCAATGGCATTATGGTGCTGAAATTTCCTCGCTCTCAAGTAGGCAAGGTTATGGTGATGAAATCCCTTCTCTGTCTAATCAGAAGTTTAATGGCATTTCACGCTCAAATCATTGGAACTACAGTGCTGAAATCCCCTCGCTCTCACGTAGACAGAGTTATCGTGATGAGATCCCTTCTCTGTCTTCTCAAAAGTCTAATGGCATTTCATACCCAAGACAGTGGCAGCAGTATGGTGCAGACATCCCCTCGTTCTCAAGTAGACAAGGTTATGGTGAGGAGGTTCCAACAATGTCTCACCATTGGCGCTACCGAGATAAGATACCTTTGTATTCTGGTCAGAGGTGCCATGATGCCGAGGCACGTCGATTATCAAGCTACCAGCAAGGTCCTTTTCGTGGGAACAGGCAGCCAAGAGACAATTTTTCCCATGGTATCGTTAGTAATCAGCAAGTCAAAATGACTGCAACCAGACATACTGGCACAAGACCACGGGTGTCTAATAGAGTTGTAAACAGCACTAGCAACTACAGAAATGGCAGGAGGGATAACCCACCAAGAAATTCTGAGGAAATAAGGGACCAAGTTTGTGGTCCCCGTGCAAGCAAAGTGAATAACACATCAACACCGACTGCGAAGAAAGATATCTTGAGCCCATTGGTCCGTAGAGACCAATTTAACAAATCAGACTTTTCAATTCAGTATGAACAGGCCAAGTTCTTCATGATAAAGTCATATAGTGAAGATGATATTCATAAAGGTATCAAATACAATGTTTGGGCAAGTACACCAAATGGGAACAGTAAGCTGGATACCGCTTTCCATGATGCCCAGATTTTAATGAAGGAAAAGGGTACAAAATGTCCTGTCTTCCTCTTGTTTTCGGTGAGTAATATTTAAAGGCCCTTCTTCTAATTGTTTATCATTTTCCACTTCAGAGCAGCAAAAGCATTTAAGTGCCCTGGTATCACATTACTTATATGTTCAACTGAGATAATCAAGCAAGACTAGTAGTTAATGATAGCCTATTTCACTAATAAGATTTACTTCCTCTGTAAACAATTATAAGACGCTTTTGTAGGCTAGTTTAGCCTACAAAAAGGTCTTATATTTTGGTTCGGAGGTAATACTTACTAGTGTGATGTTTATATGCATTCTACCCTTTGTTTTGTTTGTTCAGTAGGCTTATTATATCAAATATGTGCTGTATTTCCAGTTCCTGAAGTCAAATTTCCCTGAAATGTGCCCTCCGCAGGCTTGCCATCAGATTGGGGGCTCCTTTGATTCAAAGGATTTTCATAGGAATTTTGGAGGATTAGAATCCTAGGAATTTTTCCTATGTTGCTTCTTTGATTCATAAATCCTATATGAATTTTTCCTAAGGATTTCTAGCATCCACTCAAACCTCTGAAAGAATCCTTTGTTTCCTATGATGCAATCAAACAAACCAAAACCCTGTAGGATTGAGATGAGCATGAAATTCTAATCCTATGTTTTTCATATTCCTGTGTTTCTAGAATCCTGCGAATCAAAGAGGCCCTGAGCAATGATTTTATCCAAAGCAGATGCATTTAATCCACTGATGCTCCTCACTATTTTCGAATGAAACAATGAAATATATTGTTCGTTGTAATGCTACTGTAGGAACTGTTTTTTCTTTTTCTTTTTTGAGACAGGTGTTTCAGCCTTTCATTGTATTCTCTGTTTCAGGTTAATACCAGTGGGCAGTTTGTAGGATTGGCTGAGATGTTAGGTCCTGTTGATTTCAAGAAGACCATGGACTTCTGGCAACAAAATAAATGGAATGGCTTTTTCCCTGTTGTCTGGCACATTGTAAAGGACATTCCAAATAGGCTCTTCAAACATATCACTCTAGAAAATAATGACAACAGACCTGTTACATTCAGCAGGGACACTCAAGAGGTACCATGATTCGCCTTTCTTGTTCTGCACCGTAAAAAATTTCGAAAGAAATAATTGTTCAAGAAAAAGTTGCTACTTTGGGTGGTTCAGAGTAGCAGGTTTATGTAAATTCCTCCTGTGAGCATAGGTGCTCCTATGTGATTATCAGTATATTAACATGCTACTAGTTGCATAGCGCAACACTACTGCCTTTCCTTTCTCACTTACACAGCCACTTCTCTCTTTCCTGACTTTGTGTTTCTTTAAAAAATAACACGAGGGATTTTCTAGTGCAGATATAGTAAAGTAGCAGAATCCTAGTAGAACTACATGGATCTATTTTGTTTCCTTTTGCTAGGTTGAAATGTTATCTCCTATGCCGTGCATCCATTTCACATTCTATTTGAACTGCTCAGTTCCAAATGTCAAGTACTATTGTGGTCAACACGACAAGCATATCCAAATGAGATAAAAAATGCATATGTATTGGCCTATTGGTGATAAATGATAAAGTTACTTCTTAACTGGAAAGAATGTGCAGCTGAGTAGCAACTAATATTCATACGTGCAGCTGAGTAGTGACTAATATTCAGTTAGGAGATGCAACTATGGAGTATGGACAAATATTTTTAGTTCAACCTCTCAACCAGTACGACATTTCCAACTTAAAGACTGTTTGCAAGTTAAAGAAGGTAAAATATTGAAGTCCACTGATACTTCCTGATAACTCATCACACCATACCAGGGATGCCTTGGATATCGGTGTGGTGCCTCAGTGGAGATCAGGGGCAATCTAGCTGCACACAATTGCACATGGGAATGCGTGCATTTTACTGCTTTCTTATGTTTGTATTTGTTGGCATATTGCCTAATATGAAGTTTATTTGTCGTCATATGGTTTGTTGCATCTTAACTTTAGTTTCTTATTGTCTATAATTTTTTTCATTTTATCCTTCATGTCTTCTATGTAGATTGGCCTGCCCCAGGGTCTGGAAGTGTTGAAAATTTTCAAGGCTTATCGCCATGGAACATCAATTCTGGATGACTTTGACTTCTATGAAGAAAAGGAAAACACTCGCTGTGCACGCAAGGGAATAAATGCAGACTCGTTACATGAAGCCAGACTATCTTACTTTGGAACAGATGACTTGAAATCAATGGTATGCACATCTTTTTCTTTACAGTAGTGTGGTAAGCTACTACTCAGTAATACTTGTATGGATGGAGACATTGAAAGAGTAATATTTTGCTGTCTTGTTATTTTAAGAGAACCATGGGCATTTTGTGAACGTTTTGACTGTAGCTGTTCTTCATATGTACTCCCTCCGTCCCAGAATAAGTGTCTCACTTATTTTGGGGGACGGAGGGAGTATGTAGCAACCGGCAAATATCTAAAAAACGATATAGAACCCATGAACATGCACATATATTGCCTAAGAGTTGTTTTTATTTAATTGCTGTCAGTCAATATTCAGAAAGTTCAGGCTTATGCTGTCGTCTGCACCATCAATTCTAGTTGCTGCCGTGGTTAACAGTGAACCCTGCAGCTGCATTGCATTGTCATGCCATATTTCCTGACCATGCCTGTTTCTGTGCGCAGGGAGACATCGAGGCGAACATGGAGAGCCTGAACCTCCACGAGCCTTGGGACTAATCCGGATGGTTCTTCACCATGTCGCAAAAAAAATTAACGAGCCATTGACGCGATCGAACGAGAAACGTTTGATCCGACGAGTGGGCGCTACTACACAAGTTAACCTGAAATATGCTATAGAATGTTTGTACTTTTGTATGGACCATATATAGTTTGCCGGTAAACACATACCATATATATCTAGTTTCCGTCGTCGGGGTAAGATAGTTTTACAAACCGGTACAACAATCTTATGGTGACTGCCATGTGTGTCCGTTTGGTTGGTTGTATGTGGCTGATGGAATATTTTGGTTGACAAGAAGGATTGAACCAGCAAATGATATCTAAGGCTGCATGTAGCATGCCTGTTAGGGTTTATCATTTCCTGTGAGCTTATTTTCCTTGCCATGTTTGCTAAGGGAAAATATACGTAGTATCCGGCAAATAATTCATGGAGGAGTGCGTGAAAATTTGCAAATAAGAACAATTTATGATGAATTGTCAAGCTAAAAGGATCAAATATATTACTGACCATGCTTCGGTATATAGGCAAAACTTGGCATGTGTTTACAATATCATCAATTTAACCAATGGTTTGTCTATTATATTATATTATATTATATTATATTGTATAAAAGGTATATAATTGAATTTATATTTGAAGAAAGTATTTGATGGCGTACTGGTTATTAATATATATTTAATTTTATCTGTTCTGACAGGAAGGAGTATCTAAAATATTTGAAGTTCTAGACTCCTTAAAGTTTGACAAGTCTATAGAAAAATTTAGTAATGTCTATAACACGAAGTATATATAATATGATGAATTTTGTGAAACTAATTTGGTGTTGTAGATATTTTTCTATAAACATGATTAAATTTAAAGAAGTTTAACTTATGACAAAACTAAAACTTTAAATATTTTGGAATGGAGGGATTAAATATTTTGCAACATAGGTGGCCCATTTTTAAAACGTGCTTCCATTTTTGGCCCCAAAAAATAAATTCTTCCCTATTTGATCCTACCAGTTGCTTCTTTCCTATGACATTTCCTTCCATTTTTGCCACTACCGATGTTAAATGTGATGTGAAAAAACATTTTACCCTTAGTGCACTATGTGACATACTAACACGTGCTGGCAAAAAGTGAAATCAGTTGCACATATTCCAAATGTAAGTTTTAAATAGGGAACAAAATTACTAGTAGTGTCAAATTGGGAAGAAATATTTTTCTATAGGCCAAGTAGGGAAGCACATTTAAAAAAAAGGTCAACTAAGGCGAAGTATCTACTCCCGAGATCAAATGCTCTCTAATGAACAATAAAATTGAAAAATAATAGTAAAAGAATTCAAAGAATCTGAATTTTTTTGGTGCAAACTTTGAATAATGTTTTGCGTGCTTGCAAAAATTTATCATAAGATGACATTTTTGGATGTCGTTGTAAAGAAAACAAAATCAACGCTCCAAAAATGCTATTTTTGAAAGCATTTTAGAGTGCTCCTTTTTTTACCAAGACTTCCACGAATGTGTTTTTTTGTTGAAGTTTGCACGAGCAAAATTATATAAGTTTTAAAAAAAATTCCTAGAATTTACTGTTCATTCCAAGCTCAGAGTAGGAAGAGGACTTTCACAAGTAGAGGCCGGAGCAGGGTCAACCTCTGTTTTCCAAATAGGCAAAATAACAGAACAGGCAGGGAAAGTCATCTCTTGCTCCCGAGCTCAAATATTGACAGTAAAATTAGAAAGGAAAAAAGAGAAAACATTCAAGAAATTCTGAAAAAAAAAATTGTGCAAACATTGACAAAAGTTTTACATGCCCACAAATTTTCATCTTGAAAAGACATTCACGGAAGTCGTGGCAAAAAAACACTCCAAAATGCTTTCGAAAATAACACTTTTGGAGCATCATTTTGTTTTCTTTGCCATGATTTCCAAGAATGTGATTTCAAGATGAAATTTCATGAGCACGTAAAACTTTTGTCAATGTTTTCACCAAAAAAATTAAGAATTTTTATTTATTTATTTTTTGAATTTTTCCCAATTTTAGACCGAGCTCATTTGAGCTCAACCTAAAAAACTCCACTTCCAGCAGGCAGAGCATAATCCTGCAAGGGTTCCAATAGAATGAAAAGAGACAACCATCAGCCAACAACACTAGGCACTCCAAAGATTTGTGACAGGAGCATATGGAGCGCGATAACCGGAACAGACAGAACAACCAGCATAACACATAAAACCATCAGTGCCAAATGCAATCCCTACCAGCTTCAATTGAACAAAGATACCAAGTGCAAAAGAGTACATGCACGAATTCGGTAAATGGTACTAGCTTCCAACACTATATATACAATAGATACGGATATAGGTAACGCGCCGAGCAAACAACGCGAGGTGCATCGAGAGCAGCTTCGGTCACAACAGCGAGCGAGCACATGTTCCAGCATATGCCCTGAGGATGGTCATGCCTTGTGCGGTCAACCATCCAACCCTTTAAACGCGACATGGTTGACCTGGATCTTCCAGCGCAAGGATCCGTGCTGCACTTCAGGCATTTGACTGAAGCAGCACGTCACCTAGCGCCTCGGCTGGCATGGCAAAAGATCACGCAAGGGGTCATCGCTAATTCATGCGGTAAAGAACTTCACGGGGGGTGAAGGATTTAGTTACCATGGTCGCCCACACGTCAGCGCCGCTCCTCCGACCTTGACCTCACGAACCTCCGGCGAGTCCTGGGCCTCTGAACCTCCTCATCTAGGCTATCCTCGTCCTCATCATCGTCGTCGTCGTCGTATTGGAGGCCTAGCAAGTTCTCTCCCCACAGGTAGCGGCGCCTCTGCCTTCTCAGGGCCCTTGATGAGGCTCTTGGCTCGTCTCCTGATCTCAGCGGGCCACTGTTCATCATATGGAATAGGAAGAACGTTGTCAACAGAGACCCGCTTCGGTCACTTGGCCCACCGTCTTCACGCTCGTCTGCACTTGGCCCACCTTCAATGACGTAATCTCCAAGCACAACTGACCCAGGCATTGCCGACCTGATTGCGCTCATTATGTCACCATACTCCCGCTGGTTCTCCAGGCGGTGCCACGCGCGGCGCCTTGACGGGTCCACATCAGCAGGCCTGGTAGTGGGGTGCACCCTCCTGGCATGTCTACGGAGCGCACCATAGGTACCAGAAAATGCGCATGCTTCCCGCGAGCAGCTTCTTGGCTTCTCGTCCAGGTACTGTCTGGCATCTTTGATGATCTCCCAGCCCTTCACAGCACCCCTGCACAGTGGGCACATCAATTCGTTTGAGTTGGATGCCTCAGCTGACTCGACTTGCCCAGTCACTTGTCCCATAAGAGCTTCCAATGTTACTGGACCTTGATTATAGTTAGTTCCTTCTTGTTGTCCAGATACGGCTGCAGGGCTACGGATGACATGTTCATGACTGAGATTTTCACGGAATTCAGGTACATCGATTAACAGCCTGGGGCTCCCTCTACTGGGACCGAGATGGGATCTCTGTGAAGCATTTTGGTTACTTGTATCTCCAGGCAAGGAAGAGCTTGGCTGTGATGAACTGTCCATGCGGTTCACTTTCATTTTCCTGAATCTGTCTAGGCAATTTGAGTGTCTATAGCTTGTATCACATATGTAGGATCTGCATCCTTTGTCATGAGAACTGCACAACAGAAGTACAGCATTGTGAGGATGGTCCATGCAAATTGGACACCGAGCATCATCCCATTCCTTGTGCAGTGCAGCCATCTCGGCATCTGCACTTGGCATCCTGAACAACTTCTTCTCTGGATTTGGCATCTTGGACATGCTGTTCTGGGACCAATTAGAAGAACATAACTAGTCAATTTAACATCGAAACATATCTAGGAATGATTACATCTTTACTGAGTCTAATTATTCAAGATATATACACAAGTATCAGAAAATGTTGAAATCAGAAAGGCAGCCAAAGGGAAAAAAAACTTATGTTAACCAGCTTCAACAGTGAAGGTACGAAATTGATTTATATGTTTTCTGCTCATCCAAGTTATCAATAAACTAACAAGTTTGAGCTTCAGTCAATGCGATCCAAGTTATATATAAAATTTACATACAGTTGAGATTTCAATCAATTAAGATAATTAATTTGCACCTTGCAGATATTGAATCTAACTATCCAATTGATTCATATGTTCAACCAACAGCAATCATATTACACTAACCAGAGCGGTGAAATCAACTCTTAACAAGAACTGATGAGATTAACACAAGAGACTAGATGATTTGATATATCCTAGCCCCCTGTTATGTCCAAGACCAGTATAATTAGGTGCTCCAGTTCAACATATGTCCTAGTCTGATGAAGTGGCAGTACAAACTACATGTGCAAAAGCACTGAAAGGTGTAATTGCAATCATGCTATTTGAACTTATTTATCCTCGTTTTAGTAACTCATCGTATGATCTTCAAATAAGTAAAGGAAACAGTTGATAAGATTCCGTTCACCTTAAAATACTATTACCTCCGTCCCAAATTAGTTGTCTCAGATTTGTCTAGATACAGATGTATCTAAAAAGTGTCTAGATACATCCGTATCTAGACAAATCTGAGACAACTAATTCAGGGCGGAGGGATAGTAGTAATTAGTAAATTATCAAATATATCATCAGAAAGTTATAAAAGTTATCCATGTCCAATACTAGGACAAACGATGTAGATAATTTTAACTATATACAGCATGTTTCCCTAAATAATATATTTCCTTTGCCGAAGTAACATAACAATATTCTTTATATTACTTTGCAATAGTGAATGGAACATTACATCTTTCACCAGCAGTGTAAAGAAACCAATTGAAATGATAACGGCTGAGACCCATGCTACAGTTCACACGACAATGTCAGAGTTCTCAACAAACATGTTTCCCTAATCACCCACACACCAATGCTAGCTTTCTCTAACAGACTCATACCATTCGTACTAAGACTAGTAAGTACTACTATCTCCTATATTCACATCAAGACCACCTGTATGATGTACCGTCACCTGCTTAAAAGTTTTGACCCAGTGGAACAGATCAAGGGGCTGAAGTGCCGGCAAAATGATTGAAGACATACGATGAATGCATAGCATTATTGCAAAACTATCCCTAGTGCTACACAATCACATTATGCAGCACGACATGATCTTTGCATCCACCAGAACATAGTAGTTGAGACCTATGATGCATTCTCACTTCAAAATAGCAGTAATCATGATCCAAGCTGTGCTCATAGCATTACCGAGTTCACCCAAGTGCAGCTAGACATGCACAACAGCTGTATACAATTCATTCATTTTGAAGTTCTCACCTGGGCTCAACCTTGAAGAACACCCAAACAGGCAATCCGAAACCCTCGCGGAAAGCGCTCAACGCAGACTTCGGCGCTGGTCCTGCATTCGCATTGCACAATTAATAAGGTTTGTCATCCATGGTTACAGACGCTCAAACAAACATAAATCTCGCATGGATTTCCCACTAATCGGCACGCATTTTCTTTGAGTTAATACCCCCCTTCTAAAGTGTCAGATTTATTTTCTTCAACTTGCAGCAAGTGACTGCACATCAGGTTGCTTCGTTTACCACTTTTAGCAAGCACATGGAGATGATCCAACAACAACAAGAGCAGCTCCGATCTATCTCCATGGAACCCTAACACCTCAATAACCCCCGTCCCATGCTACCAAAAAATCCCCAACCTCATCCCGGGGAGAACGAGGCGGCGATTCCAAGGCCATGGCGGCCGCGGAATCGCCCAGATCCATGGGCAGATCTGGACGCCGTGCGTCGATTTGCGCCGGTTTAGTTTGGGATTAAGCAACCGCCGGACAGCCAAGGGGCCATACCTCAAATAGTAACCGCCCAAGGCTGCGGGCGGAGACGGCGGTGGGGGCTAGGCCGGGGACGGCGACGCGGGCGATGGGTGGCCGGCGGCGAGGCTAGGCCACGCCGCGGCGGCCGGATTGGATTGGATTGGAGGTCTGGGTAGGTCAGGACTCAGACGACTCTGGAGAGGGGGAGAGGAAGAGGAGTGAAAGGCCCCGTCTTTCCTTTGCTCCGGAGACGGCGGTTTTTGTTCTATGCGAAAAGCTACGATTTTTATCTTTGAACCCTTCGAAAAGCTCCAACTTTGTATATCATCTTTGTTTGGGTGGATGGATGGATGGATGTGGATGGATTGCATTGAAAAAAGGCCCTCATGAATGCGTGCAAGTTTGTATATGTGCTGTGCACCTCTTTCCTTACGTGGGTTTATGGGAAAGGGGGAAATAACGAGGGATGGTTTTGCGATTCGACAAGGAGGAAATTGGCAATTTTGACCCTCTCGGCAAACTTCGGCCAAGAATAGGAAACTATCCGACTCCCCCGATTGGGACCGTTGATGGGTCAGACACCGTCCGACCTCCCTCGATCGTGTGGTGCGGTGCGGAGCGCATCTCCTCTTCTGACCGAAACGCAGATTGACCTAGATGATGAAAGAGGCCCAGATGCGACGGGCCGACACAATCAACATGGACGACGAGGGACTAAGGAGGTGAGGCCATCAACCAGCGGGTGGGAGGTAGGGGATGGCTATAAGGTGGCGGTGACGACTACTACGACGGTGTTGTCCGCCTCTTCCGTTGACGTGGGTTTATAGGAAGGAGAAAAAAGAATGAGGGATGAATCTGTAATTTTGTGATTCGGTGGGGAGGAAACCGGCAATTTGACCCTGGTGACAGACTTCGGCCTAAAATAGGAAACGATCCAACTCCATCGATTGGAACCGTCGTTGCGTCCAACACCATCCGATACCACTCGATCGCGCAGTGCAGAGCTTGTCTCATCTTCTAGCCTGAATGCAACCTCGACCTAGACGTTGAAAGAGGCCCAGATGCGACGAGACACCACAATCAACATGGACGGCGAGGGACTAAGGAAGTGAGGCCATCGACCAGCGGACAGGAGGTGGGGGATTGCTATAAGGCGACGATGACGACTACTACGACGGTGTTGTCTGCCTCTTTCGTTGACGTGGGTTTATAGGAAAGGAAAAAAGAACGAGGGGTGTATCTGTAATTTTGCAATTCAGTGGGGAGGAAACCATCAATTTTGACCATACTGACAGACTTCGGCCAAAAATAGGAAATGATCCAACTCCACCGATTGAAACCGTTGTTGCGTCCAACACCACTCAATCGTGTGGTGCAGAGTGTGTCTCCTCTTCTAACTGGAACGCAGTCTCAGCCTAGACGCTGAAATAGGCCCAGATGCAACGAGCCGACACAATTAACATGGACGACGAGGGAGTAAGGAGTCGAGGCCATCAACCAGCGGGCAGGAGGTGAGGGGATGGCTATAAGGCGATGGTAACGACTACTACGACGACGTTGTCCACCTCTTCCGTTGACGTGGGTTTATAGGAAAGGGAAAAAAGAACGAGGAATGAATCTGTAATTTTATGATTCGGTGGGGGAGGAAACTAGCAATTTTGACCGCTATCAGACTTCGGCGAAAAATAGGAAACGATCCAACTCCATCAATTGAAACCATCGCTGCGTCGAACACCACCCGACACCACTCGGTCGTGCGGTACAGAGCGTGTCTCCTCTTCTAACCGGAACACATCCTCAACTTAGATCCTTAAAAGAGGCCCAGATGCGACGAGATGGCACAATCAACTGAGATAGTGAGAGACTAAGGAGGTGAGGCCATCGACCAACTGGCAGGAGGTGCAGGAATGGCTATAAGGCGATGGTGACAACCACTATGACGGCGGCGGGCACCCACAGCCACCACATGCAAGTGCTTGTGAGTCCCTCCCCCAATTCAAATCCTGAGTCCTGACCTACCCAAACTCGCGCACTCGATCTCCCTAATGAGCCACCGAGCAAGGACGCCACCGAATCCGTCGCTCCACGAGTTTGCCATGTCGCCCAAGGCGACATACCACACTAGGAGGACCTCGCCCTAGCCGATGTTGTCCATCAAGACGGGCTTCACCCCGCTAGCCTAATCCAACTGTTCCAAATGGGATAGTAGGAAGGAAAGAGGGGCAGCGACGTGAGTTCACCACCCCCCCCCCCTCGTGTGGAGAGCGAGGCAAGCACTTTTTCCCCCGGTGTGACTGTCAATATTTGCATTGAAAGTGAATTGTAAAGCAATAAATCCGCCTCATGTTATACCAAAAACATCATTTGTCTAGTATTATCTTGAATGGATTATTCAGCTATATCTTTGTAATAAATCTTCTTCAATACGTAATTAATATAATTCTTTCATATGGTATGAAGAACCAATCAGAAAAATATAATTATTCATTTCTATGTACACTCATCAATAAAAACGTGCAAATAAAACATAGCCTAAATTAGTAAATCAAAGCCGCACTATTAAAAAAAGTAGAGTGTTGCACAAAGAGAAAGAACTCACGTAGGACGATAGCTTCCGCTCGACATTGTAGTCTGGTATTGTGCCATGAAATAGTGCAACTGCCATGGGGAGTTGCCACTTGCGCGTGCCGCCTATTGACTACTGTCTTTCGTGGTCGCAATGGATCTAAAGCCATGTGAAACCCTTGTTTATGATCATGGATGTGACTCGGGGAACCTATAGCAAGCACAAATGCTATATGTCGCCTCTTGCAAGACAAACGTAGCTTTTGCCTCCCGCGATTCGACACAATCGTCACCCGGCCATGTGGATGTGGTGTTATAGTTTTGGAAGGTTCCCCTCCATTTTTAATCATTTTAGTGTTTTTGTTGTTTTTTGTATTTTAGTTTTCTTTCGGCTTTTCATTTTATCTTTTATTTTCCTTTTTTTATTTATTTATTTTCTCCTTTTACCATTTCCGTTTTATTTTCTTTTTTTAAATACACATTGAACATTTTTTGAAAGCACATTGAATGTTTTTTCAATTCATGTTAAATACTTTTTAAATACATGTTTTAATATTTTTTAAATACATGGTAATTATTTTTTATATTCCATGAACATTGTTTTCAAAAAGTTAAGAACAGTCTTTTAAAATTTCAATAACATTTTGTAACTTTTCATGAACAAGTTTTAACATGTGAACATTTTTAAATGTGATGAACGTATTTTTTTGAATAGTATAGTTTTTTTATTGTCGTAAAAAACTTAATGCATGATGAAAACCTTTTGAAAATGCATGATAATTTTTTTTAAATGTACAGTGAATCTTTTCAGTGCATCATGCACAATTATTAATGCATGAAAACTCTTTTTAATATGGGATGATTATTTTTTGACTAGCTATTTCATCAAATCCCAATTGTGCGGGTGCGCTATTTGTAGCACAAGCACAGGTTAAAATAGATTGGGAAAGTCCCACAGTGCCTTCTAGGAGTAGTTCAATAGCTTGTTGATCCGTAGTGATCCAAGAGCAAGAACAAGGCTCAAAATAGAAAGTAACGACAGCCTAAACTATTAAAAATTTGTAAATACAAGGAAAATATTGTATAATATGTATAATTTTGAATTTAAAATGCATAATGGTTTTTAAAATTATTTACAATATTTGTTAATACACAATGAACAATTTTCAAGTGTAGAAACATTTTTGTATGAATGTGTGAAACCCTTTAAAATAATAATTTGATACGTTTTTAACACACATGTCCACGTGTCTCTAATATATATTCTTGCTTTTTATCCCGGAGAATGGAGAAAAATAAAACGAGCAAAGTGGAAAAAGGAAGGAAAACTGTCGCTTGAATGCATAACTGGGCCATGTTTTTTTAGGGTAACCACGTGTTTCATTGATCACAAATAACACACGCGGAACCGACCAGAAGGGTCGAGAGCAAACACGTGTAAAAAAACCTTCCAATAAAGAAACACCATGTTCTCTAGGCGAGCGCCACCTTCAGCTTGCAAGAGACGTTGTCAAAAGAAAAAAAAGAACTCACAACGGGCGAGAAATAGTGTCTTTTTGTATTTGATGCTCTCTGCGTCAAACTGTGGGCAATGTTTTCGATTGTTTTTTTGGTATTTTATTTTTCATGTTTCATAATTTTTGAAAATTTTCAAAATTGTACAATAATTCATGAAATGTTCAAAAACATTAAGATTAGTTTGGATTGAAAACGGAATTTTAAAAAGTTACATAGTTTTGATATTCTTTCAGAACTTTAATAAATGTTCACGATTTAAAAAGAATGAAAACTAAAAAAATATATTTATAAAACTCAAGAAATTCAAAATATCTTTACGTTTAATTTTTCCAAAACATTTCTAAAAAATTTAAAATGCTCTCAATTTAGAAAATTGTTCTCTTGTGTTGAAAAAAAGTTCATAGTTCCCAAATTTTTTGACAAATTTTCACATTTTGATAAATGTTCAAAAAATCAATAATATGTACTCCTACAATTTTCCCGATCTAAATCTAGCAAGGTTTCCATTAAGAAGATCTCATTCACAATTTGAATAGAAAATAATTGTAGGTTTCTTTCCTACTGTTTTCCGATGAAGAAAAAAAATAAAGCAAGCCGGCATTTCAATTCAGAAGCTAATGCGGCCCGCAAATAAAATCGTCAAATGACAAAATTGGGGGAAAATACGGCAGTCGATTTCGACCGTTGAATTAAGGTCCAACGAGAACCGTTCTTCTTCCTTCTCCTTCGGCCCCTCGCTTCCCGTGAGGGTGCTTGTCCAATCCGAAAGGGAATCTAACGCGAACATGTCCCCTACCCCGCGCCTCAAGCCACCGCCACGATGCAGCAAGCCTTGTCGTCTCCGGTCGACTGACCCGAGTTCGTTTTTGGGCAACCTACTTTTAGTTACCATGGATTTGAGTTCGTTTTTTTTAAACAGTGCAAATGTAAGCAGCTCATCCGCAAAAAAGTAAGCAGGCTGGAATATGTGTAGGCGACTCAACAAGGAATAAAAACAGAGTAGCAGTCAACGAAAAGGATCCCCTTTTCTGTCTTCCTGCGCCGGCGTGGAGACCGGTGGAGCAATGGATGGCGAGGCGGCAGGGGGCTCCGTGTCGAGGGTGCTGGAGGACGACGACCTCCTGGCCGAGATCCTGCTCCGCGTGGGCCGGCCCGGCGGCCTCGTCCGTGCGGGCGCCGCCTGCATGTGGGGATCATCGGCGTCAAGCCCCTTTGACAAGGTTGAGGGGGGAAGGGGGGGGGGAGAGTGTGGGATTAGGGCATCTCGAGCCAGGCCCTCAAGAAGCCTCCCCAGGCGCATTTTTAGACGCCGGCGAGTAAAAATCCTCCCAGCCGCAATCCCAGAGTCACGTTTTTCGCCGGATCTGACGAAAATCACGGCCGGCGCTCGCGATGGAAATCAGCAAACCGGGATGCAGCTGGGGGCGCCGACGCTATAGTTTAGTCCCGAAAGGCCCACTGCCATCCTCTAATCTCTCTCTCTCTCCTTTTTCTGGCTAGGCCCACCACGTGAGGCATGCAAAAAAAGACAACGCGGAGAAGCCGCAAGCGGCCGGCCCCGGCGCCCGTCGCTGGCCCCGCGCCGCGCCTCCCCGGAGCAGCTTCACACCGCCGGCCCCGCGCCGCGCCTCCCCGGAGAAGCTTCACGCCGCCGGCCCGGTCGCCAGTAGCCAGCCCCCGCAGGCCTCCGTGCGCTACCGAGCCCGTCACCAGAGCAGCTCTCTCCTCCACGGGCAGCCCCGGCACCGGGCGCGCCGGCCACGGGCGGCCCCGGCCCCGAGCGGCCCCGGCCCGGAGCCACGCACCGGTGGGCGCAACCCTGAGCCTCACACGGGCACGGCACGGCTGGCGGCGGCCAGCGGGGAACCGGGGCGGGCACGGGCGAGATGGGCGGACGGGGGCGGCGCGGCCTGGGCTCGCGAAGCTGTCCGACTCGGGGCGCAGGGCCATGCGGGGGCACGCCAAGTACCCCGGCGGCCATGGCTTTCGGACCTGGCGCAGGGCGCGTGCGTCGCGCTGGAGCGCATCCACCATGCGCCATGCCACCGTCCAGTAGTTGGAGCACGGAGGCAAAGAAGACGCGGGAGACGATGGCGAGGCCATCCACGCGGAGGCCGCGGCGGTGCGCGAGCTCCTCCTGGCATCGCTGGCCGCGGCGGGGCACTGGGCGTCGGTGCTCTTCCTCACTGCATGCCACGCGCTCGTGAACCTTCGAGCTGCCGCCATGCATCCTGCTCGTCGAGGTGCAGAGATGCTTGGGGTGGAGACGGCTGGAAAAATTTGCCACCCAGGTAAAAAAATCCGCCGGTGCCTCCTTAGGAGGCCGAAAAAACAATCGAGGCTGGTGGTGCGCACTGGCCGTCCTCCAGTCGAGGCTCCCCTGCTCCGGCCCCTAGACGGCAGCGAGCAGCGCGGGATGGCTCTCCCGGTGAGTGCTCTTGGCTGCGGGTGCGGGCCGGCTTTGTGCTTCTTGTCGATGGTTGGGCGGGCTGCCGTTGGTGGCCTCGCGTCGAGCTGCGGCTGGCGCCATGGTGAGGCGACACGGGGGTGTGTCCGGTGAGGAGTTCTCAGGAGGTATGGGAGGCCCCGATGGCCACCCGTCGCCGGTGTAGGGGTGCACCGGTCCGGATGCGTCCGCTCCTCCTCCCCCTTTCCTCGGCTATGTGCTCTTTGTTGGGGCTCTGGCGATGTTCGAGGCAGGGCGGTTGCTGGCATCTTCATAGGCGGGGGCTGCCAGTCAGGCCAAAGCCAAGGCCTTTGGGTGTTCACGGAGCTGCTTGGATGCTGGGCGGCGGCCCTGGCGGCGGGAGACGCGGTGTTGGTGGGCGGAGCGCGCGTCTTGGGTGCGGTCGGGCAGGCATGGCCACGTGGGTGGCTTGGTTGGTGATGTTTGGCGAAGCATGGTGGTTTGGTAGAGGGTTAACACCAGAGTACATAACTTGCCCAGTCTTCTCCGGCCGACGGTGGCGGCGCCGCGGGCGTCGTTTCCTTCATGAAGTCTCCGTCGTGGTGTTCTCTTGTCTCCTTGTTGCTCTGGGTGAAAACTTGATCTCCGAGATCGGGCGGTGGCGGCTTTCGGTGTCGTGCCCTTCTTGAAGGCACCGCCTTGAAGTCCATGCTTCGCCATTGTCCCGCTTCACTTCTTCTCGGTGGCTAGGTCTCGGAAGGTCCTCGTCGGTCTCAAGTGTTTAGTGTGCTTGGTGGTCGATTGGGTAGTGTTACGGTGCATCGGCACCCTTGTATCTTGCCTTGGGTGTGTGTGGTGTGTGGGGGGTTGTGTGTTGTACCCGGATTTGTACTTCTGGTCGTGGCTTTACATATAAAGCGGGGCGAAAGCCTTTTTCGGTAAGTGAAGACTGAAGAGTGATAGTTTTGTGGTGGTCTTCATTTTTATGCTGTCAGCGCTTAAATTCACGGCTTCATGGTTGAAGAAATTGTAGTGAACAAAGTTTGCAGCAGCATTAACATCTACTCAAGAAATTTTGGAGTCCAATAATTCGTTGGCTCAGTGTCCAGTTTGATGGCAGTACTGTATATCCATGTGATTTATCTTGCAGTGAAAATATATTATGCTTTAGGAACCAAGGCAGTGCCTATAAGTGACCAACTAGCGGTTCCCTGGACGTGACAACGAGAGCAAACTTCATGCAGAGACCTTTTGAAGATGTGCTCATGCGTACATATACTGCCGAAGAAACAGAGGAAGCTTTTCATGTTGCGCGCAACAGCATAGAGCTTCTTTCAACTGTTCTTTCATCTTCCCCTTAGCAGGATGCTTTGCAGGTAACTGAACTCTGTGTAACCTCCTCCCTGCTTCGTATACATACCTTTTGACTGCAGTACACTAATTCAATCCACACTATAGCTGGTGTGTTTCTTCATGGAGCTTTTTCAGTGAACATTTTCTTTAACTACCTGTAGCGCATCATTATTTATTTAGGTCTGCTGCCATGCCAGTGCTTTGGTTACTTTATTCTATTGCATGCTCGTAGTACTCTGTTTGGGAGATACTACTCTGAAGTTTATTTTTTTCACCCTCTGTTCCTGAATGTGTCATTCGAGCATTCAAATTTTGTTGGAGATACATTTACAGTGAGCAACTAATGGCATGACCACCCTTTGCATAGCAATTTCTATGACTGACTGAACCTTTTTTTTCCGGGGATCGTAGAATTTAGCTTGATGATTAATTGTAAATGCATCATCGCAAATGAATCATAAAATGAGTTGATTAATCAAGAAGTAATAAAATACTAGTCAGTTCACTATGGAGTCGCAATACCAGATCCAGCAACAAATATATACAACAAAAAGGGATATTAGTTTAAGGAAACGTGGTGGAGCTCAAGTCTGGTTTCCAGACATACTGCACCTGCCCTGTGGCCATGACCGGAGCAGTGTTGGAATAGGCCACGTGGGCAGCCGCAGGGATAGGCGGAGTGGTGACGACGTGCAGAGGAATGGTGGACGACGGCGCGGCACGCTGGCGGCCTTTGGAATGGCCACCCAGCTTTGGCTTCCGCATCCTAGCAGCGTGGGTACCCCCGGCGATAGGGTTGTGGATAATTCAGATAGTTAAATGTTCAATAGATATTCTCTGGTCTTGACTGTAAACCACACATATTCTCTGGTCCCAGCAACCTCATTGCCTTCAATACAAAAAATGGAACGTACACTTCCAATTCAGAGGAGCAGGTGTTTGTTTTTGTCACTTTATTTGATGTTTCTTTTGGTGGATCTAGTTGCTCTGGAGCTTGGATGGAGCCGATGAGATGTAGCATATCTCAAGCTTGGGTTTAAAACAAAAGGCCCGCGTGTATCTCTAGATCGCCAGTTTGACCAACAAAATGCGAGTTATATGTGACAAAAAGAGTACATCACTAGAAACTTCTTTCAAATGAATTCAATGGTCGTCTTTTTTCTTTGGTAGCATGTACAAATGAGTTAATTAAACAAGAAATGATGGAAGTAGTACTAGTCGGTTTACAATGGGGTGGCAACACCAAATTAACCAACAAATACTACTAGGTATGAAATAAAAGGGACGGTATTAATTAGCTGTTCAAGGAAATACAGCACCACTGACTGTAGTACTCATAAATGTATAGACGACGATACAACAGAGGCTAAGAGGCAAGTTATTGAGGGACCAGGATCGTCTGACGTACTGCACCCTTGACGTGGGGCCACCTGTCAGTGTGCCACCGGCACGTCAGGGGAGCTGCGTCCCTTATTGAGTGGAGTAAGTAGTAATGAACTAACTCCTGATCGACCCATCTTAATTTGCAGATGGCTCAAATTCCAAAAGATTTGCTCCTTGGACGGTTTGTCCTGAGAAAAGACTGACACTGAGCTGCGTGTCTCCCATGCCCCGATGCGCCAAGAGCATCCAAGCGAAGGTGATGAGCTCTCCCCCAGCACTCAGCCTTCGGGCATGCTCTTCCGGACGGCATTTTCCGGCTGCGTAGACCAGCATCCTCACCCATAACTGCTCTAGTTTCTCAAGCTCCGCGTGGATACCCCTTGGGCTGAAACTAGAAGAAAATACTATACCAAATTTATAGTATAAAATATCCTCGATGCTGGATCCACCATTGGCCCACCGTGAGGCCTTCGCCAATAGATCCTGCACATTGGTGCTGATGGGTAGCATGGCAGGGTGCATCACCATCAGGTACACCATGTAGTCAGATAGCCTCTTGCAGGTATCCATAAGACATTGCCGCCGTGCTGCCTCTTGGGTGGTGCGGCTGCTATTCATCACCATTGTCGACTTGGCCGCCTTCTGTAGCACCTCGTCTGTCCAAAGGTGTAGCGTCAACAAGGCATGCTCGAAGGAGAGAGACAGTAGTGATTTATAAGTCCTTGGAACACGGATGGATTGAGGTCGGCTCAACCAAGGGCCTACCGTGTCGTGGATGAGATCCTTGATCTCCCTCGTGACTTGGGTGTGCTTGGTGTTGTGTATCTTGTTCCACATATCAGTAGCTCCAAACACGCCTGCCATCTTCTTTGCCATTCTGATGGTTGTACTCCACCACCTGTGGCGTTCAGCTGACATGCGCCTGCTGGAGCTAAACAAGTTGTACTGCCCCATTGAGTTGGACCACCATGGCTTGGTCTCTGGCTGGATCTTCATGAAGATTGGCCACGCCACTCGGTTGAGCAGCACACGACTGTACCATCCAGCTCGAGCTTCCAAGAATGGCCACTCCCACGGCGACATCATCAGGATGAAGAATGAGCAAGCTTCGAGGAAAAATGTTCCAACAAATAATGTATAGGTGATGGCAGCATCAGTTCCACTTCTTCTGTAGTCGTCGTCCTTGTATGCAACCGCCGTTTGCTTGGCATCAACACTACCACTCATCATCATCTTGACGTAAAGCACAAAGGCAACCACTGTGGAGGCGAGGGAGACACACCGAAGGATGGCGCCGACCGTCGTTTGAATCACCCGGGATTTCGTGAAGAGGCTGTCATACATTATACTAAGCTCAATCTCTGCCCTCTTGAACTTGTCTTGTACACCCACACAATAAACATGCCCATGTAGAAATTTAACACCAGTGCGCCCTCCTTCGGTGTCCCAGAGTTTCTTTCCAGCGAATATATCCCGCACGGCTCCCTTGGTGTGAAGAGCAGCATACTTGATAATTGCTTGATATGTCCGAATATATTTTTCACTATCCTCCATTTCCAGGGATGCCTTCTTTGCTTCTCCGCTAGTGCAGGCCCTCAGGCCTTTCTGGCTCCCCAACTTGAGTGCCCAAATCCTCTCTCCGTACTTGATGATCCCGGCAACAAATAGAAATGCAGCCGGGATAACAAGTTGGTAGTGTGCCAATGCCACCGACTTCCACAACACATACATGACTAGGCATGCTTGGCCTAGCAGGTTCAGCAGGTGCCTCAACCACAGCTCATTGTCCTCCAATGAAAAGGCTGTCACGGTGTCCTGCCCTCCAAGGTGGATAAGAAGGAAAGGTGCCCACAAGAGCCTGAGCTGATGTGCTGGTCTTGGTTTATGATGATCCTTGTCATTTGTGGTGGAAGTGGTAGACAACTGGCGTGAAAGGTAGCCCAACGCATATGCTGCGATGAAATCAGCTGACAGGTAAGACAGCCATATTGAGGTCGTAAGCAGCATATGGCAGTGGCGGCGCCGAAGGCCGCCCGAGAAGAAGAGGAATAGTTGCAGGACAAAGCTCAAGAGAATCAACACATGGATTTCTAAACTGCTGAATACTTGCATAACAGTAGTGTGCATTGAAGCTTCTGCCATGGACGCAAGTACTCTAGCTTGATCGGACCAATGCTGGTTAGCTAGCTCTCTCGATCTAGATTTGCAACTGCACGCACATCAGCGGTATCTGCAAATTAGGTGCAATTAATCAGCTAGCTAGCTTAGGTAGCCTATTTATAACCAAGAAAATAATGTACGGTGGATATAAGAGAATTAATTCATGATGACTAAAGTACTTTTGCTGAATGATCCAGCAGGTATCATTTTTTTAGAAAAATTCTTGCAATCCGTTTAGGAGCTGTTTGGACATACAAATGTGCAGCTGAGAATGGATTAAATGCAGCAACTGGATTGGGATCACATATTTCCACTGACTATCTACCCCTAAATCCAAGGCCGCACCTTAATTTAAGGGCCTCTTTGATTCTCGGGATTTGTAGAACACAGTAATAGGAAAAACAGAGGAATAGAGTGGCATGTCATCTTCAATCCTACATGATTAGTATGACTGTTTGATTGTGCGCCGGAAAACCATTGGATTCTTCCCATGAGGTTGGAGTGGATGGAAATTTTCCTACAAGAACTAGTTGAATCCTATGGGAAAATCCCGGTTGTTGTCCTATGAATCAAACAACCCATGTAGGAAAAATTCCTAAAGATTAGGATCCTCCAAAATTACTTTAGAAATCCTTTGAATCAAAGAGGGCCTGAAAGTATAGGGGTAAAACCAAAATTCACTCTTATTCGTATGACTATGACCTTGTTGATGCAAATACGGGTCTTGAA
Source organism: Aegilops umbellulata (assembly GCA_032464435.1). Taxonomy (NCBI): domain Eukaryota; kingdom Viridiplantae; phylum Streptophyta; class Magnoliopsida; order Poales; family Poaceae; genus Aegilops; species Aegilops umbellulata. Next base: position 634,491,308 of record CP136055.1, read on the forward strand.
TTACTTGATGCTCAGCACAAACCTAGCAAAATATAATGTACTACTATGTGAAAATTACTGGAACTGGTTGCCTGAAAAAATCACTGGAACTGGCACATGAAGGGATACCTGCTGACTCCGAGTAGTACCTCGCATGCGTTCGTGGACTTCTTTTTTGAGGGATTTTATGTGTGCCTATATCATCTGATCATATCCAGACCATAACGCTTTCCTCTAGGTCACCATATATACATATGTGCAATATATGAGAGGAGAGGAGATGAGATGAGATGTCTAGCAGGGGCTGCAAGCTAGGGCCTTTATTCCTTTCTCTTATATTTGGACAATGTATGTATGGATTCTGTTCCTTTCTTGTACGAGTAGTGAGTGGTAACTAGATGCTATGAGAATTGCTTGCTATGTAAGGGACGTCTCAATAGTTTATGGCAGATTATTTCTTGGCTGGTTGTATGCCTTCTTACCTGGAGGGGAATTTTTTTACATACCCTGCATGCGTGGCTGCTATTTGTTGGGGGATTTGGTGTACTCGGAATAAAGTCATCTTTGAGAACCATGTGATGCGCACTCGGATTGAAACCATGCATCTTTACCGCTATTTGTTGGGGGATTTGGTGTACTCGAAATAAAGTCATCTTTGAGAACCATGTGATGCGCACTCGGATTGAAACCATGCATCTTTACCGCTTGCTCGTTCTTGTCTTACCGGACAGGTTTGCTGAAGAACGAAGAAGGTATTGCTGTGAAGGCGGGGATCCAGGCAGTGTCGAGCATCTATAGCGGGTTTTCTGATAGTGCCCTAACTCGCTCTCTTCTTTCTATTTCTTTCGTCCCATAATATAAGAGCAATTTTGACAGTAGTTTCTTACGATGGCGAGTCGCTAGTTTTTGTAACACCAAAGCTGGATACTGTTATTTTTTTGTTGAGCGATTGATAAAAAGGGGTTGCCCGTGTTGAAAAAAAAGTAACGGACGTCTCTACATATATATATATATATATATATATATATATATATATATATATATATATATATATATATATATATATTACTGTATGTTTTAAAACCTGTCAGGAAAAAACAACAGCCGGTTTTCTTAGAGAGAGAACATCACTTGTTTCTTACACCAGTTTCTATTCAGACTACATGCATTGTTCCAAGGAAAAGAAGGGAAAAGTTTGTAAATCACCCGATTGATTTCTTGCGGGCATCGGCCAAGCGCGCGGCCGTCCAATAATTTCGTTTGATCGAATGCCAAATCGGCCAAGCCTTGCACACAGCCTTTTTTTTTACGTACGAGATACGAGATTACGTACCAATGGCCAATGACTTTACTAAGAGGTTGTCTAGACAAAGAAAATTAGCGCCTGGTGTTACCAAAATGAGTGACCTAAATGCACTTATATATATATTTTTGGCGAGAAACACTCTTATATTTCTTTAGAGAGGGAGTAGTACATTTTAGTAGACAATTAATTTTACTATTAGGTCAGTAATGAGTATGCTTTAAATCTTGGTTGGACGATAAAGTGGTTCATAGAAAATTGTAGTATAATCGTTATTTTTTGTTTCTTTGGAAACTCGATCTGTCAGTTGTATAAAGAGTAAGATTTACTCATCCGAAAAACAAGATTTAAAAGACCAAGAAAAATAAAAGATTTACCCATCATATTTTTGTGAATGTTCCTCCGATCGGCGCCCAGTTTGAAGTTTACTCCCTCCGTTGTCTAAAACGCTCCTATGTTATGGGACGCATGTAGTAGTAGCTTTTATTTCGCGAATGCATGTAGTAGTAGCTTTTAACCAACAGAAAGGCCATTTCAGTGACACACATTTATCAATTATTTTTTCTAGATTTATTTGAACTTGTTACTACTACTAATACTCAAGTACTTCCTCCATTTTAAAATATAGTGCGCCCATGCTTTTCGAGGTCTAATTTTGATCATATTTTTTTTTCTATTGTTCATTGTTTTTGAGATAGCTGACCACTCATGTCAAGTGGTAATTTTGATCATAAATTCAATCAACAAGATCGACTGCGGCGGGAGAAAAATATTATATAATTGAAAACTACTTTTGAATACGAATTCACTGGTATAGTTTTGCTTCCGCCGCAGTCGGTCTCGTTGGTTAAATTTGTGATCAAACTTGAAACACGTGAATAGAGAAAGCATTATATTTTAGAACGAAGGGAGTACGTGTTACCGTACTGTTCACGGGTGTCCAAAACGGCTCTCCGCTTGACTTCTTTTTTTGAGAGAACTCTCCGCTTGACTTAGAGCAGGAGTGGTCACTGCAGTGAGTCTGCGGCCGCACGTGTGGGAAGGGAACTCGCCAGGAACACAAGAGGAGCGCCAGCCGCCGCCCCGCCGCCGCTGACTTGCTTCTCTTCCTCTCCGCCGCCGCCCGCCAGATCTGGTCTGGTCTGCTACCCCTTCCCCGGACCCCGCCGCGGTGAGCTCTCCTCCCCCTCCCACCTCCGTCTTCGTTTCCTTCCCTTCTCCGGCCGCCGCCGCGCGCGCTGGACTGAGCAGAGATCCCCCGTCAGTCAACGCGTAGGCGCATCCGTTCGATGCAGATTTGCTAGCTGCCGGAAGCAGATTTTTCTCCGGGAAGAGTTTGTTTGTTGGCTGCTAGGAGTAGGAGATGCCCTGACTCTTCAAATTTGACATTGAATCTGTAACTTCTTGTTCACAGCTACTTAGATGCTTTGTACACAGTATTGTTCTTCTTGTTTCGGGATTCGGGTGGTTTAGCAGACAAGATGGGCCACAGTCTCATCTCATGGACCCTACCTAGTCAAAAAAAAAAAAGTTAGTTACCTGCTATGAAAATGGATATCAGTGAGAATATTTCAGTGGAGTGCTGCTAGTCCAGTGAGTTTGTAGCCGCACGTGTGGGGATTCGGCAGCAACCGCCCGCGGCAGACTCTTCTCTTGCGATATGTTTTGATTGCTCGTACATACGTTTCCGTTCGTCGCAGATTTGTTTGACGCGTCGTGCAGTATAGCAGTGCTACAAGTGCTACATTTTCCAAAAACAGTTTTTCTTCAGGCCCACCCCTGAAATTGGTGTCTTGATTCTACTTCTGCTACAACATGTCTTAACTGTTCAAATTTGACACTGAATCTAGCTGCACTGTGCCTGGTAGCGTGATTGTTTTCGCTGAACTGCAGGAACAATGCTGTCTGTAAATAAGTGACAGACAGGCCAAGGCCATGGGGTTGCACAAGTTTGAGATTGGTTATTATACCATGGCTCTCGCTGATTATTTTTTGTCTGTTTTGAAATTTGGGTGGTTTAGCAACCAAGATGAGTGACAACCTGATGGAGAAGGTGACGGCGCTGAGCGAGCAGCTGAAGATCACCGGGACGGAGGTCGGCAAGAAGATGACGGCCGGCATGAGCTCCATGAGCTTCAAAATGAGGGAGCTCTTCCTGGGGCAGACTCCGGCCGACAAGGTCGTCGAGGACGCCACCTCCGAGAGCCTGGAGGGGCCCGACTGGGCCATGAACCTGGAGATCTGCGACCTCATCAACGCCGGGAAGGTGAGCAGCGTGGATCTGGTCCGCGGGGTCAAGAAGCGGCTCGTGCTGAAGGACGCGAGGGTCCAGTTCCTCACCCTGTCCCTTCTCGAGACCGTCACCAAGAACTGCGAGAAGGTCTTCTCCGAGGTCGCCGCCGAGAGGGTTCTCGATGAGATGGTCAGGCTGGTGGATGATCCACTGACCGTGGTGAATAACAGGAACAAGGCGCTTGTGCTGATTGAGGCTTGGGGCGAGTCCGGCGAGGAGCTCCGCTACCTGCCGGTCTATGATGAGACATACAAGGTACATGAAAGACTTGTTGTATTATTACATTCTAGTTGCCTCCTAATTCTGTCTCGTAGCAATGAGAGTCTATATTTTCATTTCTTGGTCAATAAAGTAACTGAAGACACCTGCATGAATGGGTAGCCAGCATGTGATTTTTGGTAGAATATCGACATACTATGGTTGAGACGTAGGGTGAAAAGAAGATCAATATATATAAGAGTCTTAGCTCAAGATGATGAACAGAACAGATACAAATTACCCAGTTAGAAGAAATACTGTAGATTTGTAGAATGGTAATTACATAGTACATCTCTGAAATCTGGCTACTAGTCAAATAAAAATGTTCAGTACTTTCCTTCAGAACTCAACATAATGCTAGAAATACTCACAATTTGAGCAGTTTTATGGGTATATTGACCTACTAAATAACCTTTATATTCACATATAGATAAAACAGTAGTTGAGGAATGCATGGTTAATTTGATTGCATTATATTGGCTTCACCCCTTTTGGTTGTCACCTGAAAACTATATGTCGTGACTATTTCAGAAAAAAGACGCAAACCATATAGAGAATAACTAAATTATATTCTACCAAAACATCAACATGTTATAGAAGTAAATTAAGTCCATAACTACTGTTATAAAGGAAGGAGTCGTTTGACGTTTGGAGTCATTTTTGGCAAAGAAACATTACTGAATGTATTGGTGTGGAACCTAGGGGGTACTGAAGCAGTCATTTCTGAAACTGTCATGCTGTAGTCAACAGAAACAAATAGGAGGCACTAAATTCAGAAAAAAACTGAACTTCATCTTAAATTTTGATGATGGAATGATAATGTGGAAGCAACAGTTAAGTAGAAGTACATGCCATCAATTAGTTGGTGCTTTTCAAAGATCGAAGATAGAGGGAAGCACCCGGTTTTATCTCGAATTATCATGAGATGAAACAACTTCAAAATGAAATTGTTGTTTGAATTACAGATAAAACTGGGTGCATCACGGTGAATATTTAAAATTTCACATTTAGCTCCACTGACATACTATTAGCTTCCGTCAATCTCCACTATAAAAAAAGAAGCTTCCGTCAGTCTGAAGGAAGAGTGACGATCTTGGCAGCATGAATCAATCCACTGTTATCATTTGGTCATTCCCTATACTGTACCACCCCCTTAATGCCTGTAAGTAAGAAAGTACAGTACTATGCAATAAGCTCAGTGCTTTGTTACTTTACGCTTCTCACTTTTGTGCTTTAATATGTTTCATTCTTTTGTGTTTTAGAAGGGAATAGTGATAATTTGTGGTGGCCATATTTTTCACGGCTTCATGGTTGAAGAAATTGGGGTGAACAAATTTTGGCAGCAGCATTGGCATCTACTCAAGAAATTTTCGAGTCAAATAATTCGTTGTTTCGGTGTCCAGTTTGATGGCAGTACTGTAAATCCATATGATTTATATTTGAAGTGAAAAATATATTATGCTTTAGTAACCACGGCAGTGGAGTGGACAACTAGCTAATATATATTTCCTGTAGAGTCTGAAATCAAGAGGAGTGCGGTTTCCTGGACGCGACAATGAGAGCTTGGCCCCCATATTTACTCCACCACGCTCAGTTGCTGAAGCTGAAGCTGGTGCAAACTTCACGCAACAGACCTTTGAAGATGTGCATATGCATACATATACTGCCGAAGAAACAAAGGAAGCTTTTGATGTTGCGCGCAACAGCATAGAGCTTCTTTCAACTGTTCTTTCATCTTCCCCTCAGCAGGATGCTTTGCAGGTAAACTGGACTTTGTAGCTTCCTCCAAGTTCACGTAAATACCATTTGACTGGAGTACACTAATTCACTTCACACAACAGCTCGACTGGTTCTTCATGGAGTTTTTCTGGTGGATATTTTTATTTAAACACCAGTAGCGCATTATTATTATTTGGTTCTGGTGCCGGTGCCTTGGTTATATTTGTTCTATTTCATGCTCGTAGTACTCTGTTTATGAGATACTCTGAACTCTGAAGTTCCACTCTGTTCCTGAATATGTTCTATTCTAGCATTCAAATTTGGTTTCTAAATGCATATCATCTACCATTCCAAGACAACATTACTGCAATTTTCTGAGCTATCGCAAGTCCTAATGGAGCAAATTTGCGATACATTACAAAAACTGTTTTTGTCTTTTTGCCAATCATTTAGCTATAAATCAGAATTGAAGAGTCACTCATTAGTGCTTAATTGAGCTCGGTACTATGTTCCTTGATAGTGATTGCATTCACTGGAGGTATATTTGAACTTGTGTGAAAGCAAGGTGTGCGTTCAAAATATTGTGCAACATGGATTACTGCAGGAATCAGACTTACATTGTTTATTTTACTGGTTTGAGGTAGATTTTTGTTACAAATGGTGAAGAGCTAGTATTATGTTTTGACTAGTTCTGTTACTTGCACAGGACGACTTGACGAACACCCTTGTGCAACAATGCTACCAATCCCAACACACCATCCAGAGATTCGTCGAGACCGCCGGGGACAACGAGGCCATGCTCTTCGAGGCCCTGACCGTGAACGACGAGATCCAGAAAGTGCTATCCAGATACGAAGAGATGAAGAAGCCCGTGGCGCCAGCGCACGCGGAGCAAGAGCCGGTGGCCATACCGATCGCCGCAGAAGCGGAACACGAGGATGCCACCGCCGTCGGCAGCGAAGAGGCCCTGGTCAGAAAACCGGCCGGTTCTCGAGCAAAGCCGGATGGAGACGACGGTATGCTCGATGACCTCGACGAGATGATATTCGGCAAGAAGGGAGGGGACAGCAGCTCCTCCCAGGAGGATGCGGGTGGGGCCCAGAATCAGGACGCGAAGAAAGATGACCTGATTAACCTCTGAACACCAGTTCCTGGGATGAGAAGGCACTGCGAGTTTTAGACTGCCGCAGAATGGCGTCTGACTGCATTTCATCTGGTAGAGGATTGGACATTCATTAGGGTTCAGGTCGCTCGTCTACTTATTTGCTGCATTCGGTCGATCATCGGTAGCTCAGTAGTTATGCTCCACGGTTTGTCGCGTTGGTCAGTCACTTATCACCTTCTGGTTTTGTGGATGCATCTCAATCAATCTATGTACTATGTACCACGAATATCTTTTTAGACAGTTGTGAAGAACACACATCCTTGTCAAATTCTGCATCAATAGTCTTAACACCAAATGTTTTCTTTTACAGTTATCAGGAAACAATTACTGTTACCACTTCTTCAGTTACACTTGCACATATTACGTTGGAAGCGGATTTGTAGCACCCGGGTGCTCCACACCCCTATATGAACATTAAATTTTAAAAAATACCAAGAAATTTGGAAAAACAAATCTGAGACTTTGGGCTATCAAATCTGGGTTCCCGATCTACTCCTGTGAAATTTGTGTAAAAATACCAGGAAATGTATTTGTGGCAAAAAAGACAAAAAATTCCTATGTATAGAAAAAAATTGTTCCGACAGATTTTTGTTCAGACAGTATTTCCTTTGCCACGGATACGTTTTCTGGTATTTTTACATGAAATTTCAAAGGGGAGTAGATTAAGAACCCAGGTTTGATATCCCCAAATTTCAGATTTTTTTATTTTCCGGTATTTTTCACATTTAATATTTATATAGGGGTGTGGAGCACCCAGGAGCTCCTGTGTATTTTCCATATTACGTTTGGCTAGAATATATCACATGGATAATTTTATCTTAAGGCCTCACATCATAAGCCTGAGGTATATATATGCCATAATAAAGCCTATTTCTCGCTTGTTGCGAGTTTGAGTTAGCGCTCGCCTACAGCAGCCAGTTCGTGGGCCATGACAATCAAGCGGTTTTCCTTTCATAGCGGTTTTCTTTTCATAGCGGGTTTCCATTCATTTTTAGCGTATGCGCTTGCTTCGAGTGCAGTGGGTTTGGTTCCGTTTTGTCAGAGACTCTCGGCCGGCTGGGTATGCTGCTTTTCAAAACCCTTTTTTAAATTTTCGATTTATTTACTTATGTTCGTTTCTTTTCCATATTTCCTTTTTACTCGTTATGTTCTCATATTTTTTTCTTTTATTTTAGTTCCCATTTTTTGTTCTCCTGCAAAAATGTTCATGGTGTTTTTCAAAATTGTCCGTCATGTATTTAAAAAATGCTCAGCATGCATTTGAAAAATATTTTGTACATAATTTTCAAATGTGTTAATATATCAAATAAAATTATACATGTATCTTTTATCTAAATGTTTATGTAATTAAAATTTCATGTATTTTACTCTAAATTTTTTCACACGATTAAAATATGATAATGTATTTAAAAAATGTCCTTTAATTTAAAAATGTTCATGTTGTACTTAGAAAATATTAATCCTATATTAAAAATTGTTCATCACTGTTTAGTTTTTTTGCTGTGTATTACAAACTAGTTCATCATATATTTAGAAAATGTTAAGCATAAAACAAAAAAAAATTGTTTACTGGGCATTACAAAGTTGATTATAGTGTTTTAAAAATATTTAATTATTTAATTTTAAATTTATTCCCCCCTATTTATTTTATTTTCTAGTTTTTGCCTTTTTCTTGTGTTTTTCACTCTTTCCTATGTTTATTTTGGAGTTCTCGCTTTTCCTGGCAAACACTCTTTTTGAAAACACGACAAACATTTTTAAAAAGGTGATTAACATTTTCGAAATGCACCATGAACATTTGTTTAAGAGGTTGCAGTATTTCTCGATTAACAATGATTTTTATTCAAATCCACTAAGAACACTTTTCAATACATAATTACTATTTTCAGCATAAAGGGGGGCAGCCCCAGTGCATGTAGCTCCCGCTTGCGCAGGGTCTGGGGAAGGGTCCGACCACTTTGGGTCTATTGTACGCAGCCTTTCCCTACATTTCTGCAAGAGGCTGTTTCCAGGACTTGAACCCGTGACCTCATGGTCACAAGGCAGCAGCTTTACCACTGTGCCAAGGCTCCCCTTCTACTATTTTCAGCATGATGTATATTTTTAAAATATGCGATGAATATTTTTAAATACATGATAAAACTATTTTTTAACATGTTGAATATCATATAATACATGCTAAACATTCATAATATGCTCAATGAAGTTTTTTTAAATTTCATGAATATTTTTTATAAATATGTGGGAAGCTAGAAAACAAATGAAAAAATTCAAAAAATAAAATAAATTGACACCTTTTTTTGTATATGATTCTTTAAAAAAAGTGCTCAGCTATCTCTTATATGAATTCATGTATTTTCAACTCAAAGAATGGATAAAAAGAAACGAAAAAAGTAAAAGAAATTAAAACGAAAAAAAATGAGAAGTGAATGCCTATGGGCCTGGCCCATGTGCCGGTGCTTTGTAGGCGAGCAACACGAGTTATAGATGCACACATCATCACCTACAACCTTGTTTTCTCATAACCATAAGTAATTTTGTAGTAGGCACAAAGCCCACTCGATCACCATAACCAGCGCATTAATAGTTCTACTAAAATCCCTCCACTTGCTCTTCTTTCCCTTTCTTTTTCCACCCGCACCGAGCCGCTCGTCTTTCCATCTTGAGACATGCCGCCCCTCTCAACCCACTTGCCAGCTTCCATGCTCTCAAGACACATTTTATCGCTCCCATCACTTTCCCCATTGACTCTCTGCTAGTTTCCTGTGCTGCTGCTTGTCGACGCGGGCTCTCCTCGGTCCACTATTTCCATCCTGTGGAGGTGCTGATACCTAGTCATGGCTCCAACCCAGCAGATGATGTGGATTTATGCTAGGAATTTAGTGATTTGGTCATTGTAGAAAAGTAGACAATGAGACGTGGTTTGATTATAAAATTCCACGAGTGCTGCATTTCCTGGAACCCTTACTTGCTTCTCCCCGTGTACTAGTCAATATAATACATCCGGTGACAAAGACGGCTGAGGCTAGCTTTGAAAACATCCTTGGCCAACCACCACACCCGATCTAGACACCCCTCCCACAGGCGTTTAGCCCGCCCCTCCCTTGACCCCGTGTATTTGACTACCAACTTCGTATAGTCTATTTCCGCCACCACACTATATTAAGCCTCTGTTACAAGAGTTCAACATCAATATCAAACCCTCCGATAATACCAAGCCCAACTTTGCTCTATACTCACATTATACACCAAGTAAAATTAACGCATTTTTGTATGTTTTGGTCACAAAAAAGGCGTACACATGTGGTCATATGTGCACGGACTAATTCTGATAGAGATTGTTTCACATATGTATTTCATCATTTTCGATTGGAATATATGGATCAATGCTAAACAGGAATACAACCAAACAAGTACAACTTAAACAAGTCATACTAATGTAAAAAATTGAAAACAAACACATGCATATATGCATCGTGGATATGATATGGATGCTTTTTTTACTAGATCTGAAATGGATGACAAGGAGTTGTACAACACTAGTGCACACATACCCCCGAGGTGCTAGTTTATGTGTTTGTATTGATCGATTAGTCCATAATAGTTCATCTACATTTGAAAAAAACATCAACAAAGGAATGAAAAAAAAACTCGCATGAGTAACCTGCATCTATCTAGCTATGGCATCATGCTTTATTACTCTTTTACGTTTTCACATGTCTAGGGTTAATGTACAAATCAACATAATCTCTGCGAGCATGCATATGCATTGTTTAGCCATGCATGTGATGTTCATTGAAACATGTGTTGGTTGCCAAAGGTTTGGGAGACGTTGTTGATGCCTGAGTAGACCTGCATCTGGGTGAGTATGTGCTCGAAGTTGTCATTAGACTTCTCAATTGGGTGCGTGTGGGTGCCTTCGTATGTCGTTACCACCACACCTTCGTCCCGCGATAGCCGCTGCACCTGCTTCTTCACGTTGCATCCTTGGTGCGTGCACCGGTAGTAGCTCCTACATGTAACAAACAAGTTAGTGCTTCAGGGATCATAAGAGCAACAACAAAGCCTTTCAGCAATAAGGTGGTGCTGGGGGGGGGGGGTAGACTAGACTTAGAGTAGGGAGCACAAGAATGGTGTTCTATGGAAAGCTCTTCTGTACATCATTGATGTAGGAATCCAACCAATTTCTTATATGTATCTATGTAGGATCGAGGCATTTTCATGGGTGCTTGTTGTATTTTATCTTAGCAGTTTGTCCTACAATTGTATATATTTGCAATCTCTGTTCCACACTTGTATTCCTCTGGAACTCTTGTTCTCTTTTTCTTCCAATGTTACTCATTTTTAAAATCCAAGGAGGCTCATGGAAGTTATCCAAGCATTATTAATTGGTATATGTTCTTAGATATATGACTAGTAAATGATTTAAACTAGTAACAAAATGATTTCATCATTTGTTGCTTTAGTCTCTTGCAATTCAATTGACATTAATACACTTTGTATGTTAGGATGGTTCATAATTGTTCATGAAATTACCGTGATGTGCCATATCACTAATTTTTTAAGATGTAACAAAATGATTTCATCATTTGTTGCTTTAGTCTCTTGCAATTCAATTGAAATTAGTATACTTTGTATGTTAGGATGGTTCATAATTGTTCATGAAATTACCGTCATGTTCCATATCACTAATTTTTCAAGATCTGATTGTTCTGGAAAAATCCTATATCACAATGGTAAATCATTGTTCTTAAGGATTGAAGTCTAATAAATATTTGGTATTTGTCATTTTATCTCATTTTTGGCCTGCCATAAATATTTGCTACTTTAAGTATTATATTATTTTTGAAAGTGTATAAAATTAATTAAGACATGCATCAACATACACATAAGTCATCTATTTCTTGCGCCGATGTTAGAGGAGACTATCTATCTATCTATCTATCTATCTATCTATTATGTTATTATTAAAACAATGGACAAATAAGCCACCATGTTCATCCAAATAGGCTAAATTAGTCCTTCCATCATATGTGGTAATGGATTTGATTTAAAGTCAATTAACAATTGAACATACATATCCATATCTCATATAAAGGTTGTTATATCAAAACAATCACAAATCAGCACATTGTGTATGACAACGGTAGAACATGGATAGTGTCACCTCTAACATCCGCAAGAATTTGAATTGACAATGACTTGGGCATTAATTGGACAATGAGTTACATACAAATCCTATGACCTTTTCTACTATACTACAATTTATTTTAGCAAGTATATAGGTTAATCATTGATAGATATTTATTGTGCTATTCTCTCAGTTCATGACAATAGGTAAAGATATAGGACTATTAGTATTAGGGTTACAAATACTTAAATTTAAGAATGAACTTCTTGATAGAAGAGTAGTATATATAAAACAGTAGGTAAATATATAGAACTCTTTTCACGTATATACATAGTTTGATCAGAAATAAAACATAGCCAAATTTGATATTCGTACTCCATTATTATGGTGACATATAGCTAAATACATTTAAATGTTTACACTGAGTGATTGGGTGTATATGTACAATTAATCTAAAACTGAAAATGTAGAACCAATTTTTAAAAAACTATTTGATTTCTGTTTGGTATCATGTAGTTTGCAATGATAGAGGACCAACATGAAATACAACATGTCTAAGATATCTCAATATCCATGGATTAGTTGGGTCAGAAATAAAATATAGCCAATTGATTTCGTACTCCATTATTATGGTCACAAATGGGTAAACCAATAATTTTTTTACCATGAACAAATGGATTTACAATCAAACTAAATTGAAAATGTAGAACAAACCTAGAATAAACTATTTGATTTACATTTGGTATCATGTAGTTTGCAGTGACAGAGGACCAACAACAAACTCGTCATGTTTTAGATGTGTCAATATGTATGGATTAGTTAGAAGGATCAACATGCATGGATTTAACTAAGGTATATATGCTTGAATTGCATGTGCAAAGTTCACGACAATTGTAACCGACAATAAAATATTACATTTTGAGAATTAAATAGGATATAAGCTTGTACTAGACCTGGAAGAAGCTAAATATTGTTGTTCTGCAAAAATAAAGTTTGGAAGTCAATTATGTAGTAAAGTTCTCTCGGTTATATTGAAAAACATTAGTCACACACTACGAAGCAAAGGGTAGCAATATGTTATGGAAAGTTTCCACAAAAATATAACTGCTAATTATACTCAAACCAATTGATTTCCATTCATTACCATGGAGTATGTAGTGACCAAGGATTAACATCAAGCAGTTACACACCAAGCAGCACACATCTGATGTATCGACATTCTTGGATTTGTTAAATGTATAAACCTTAGTGGATTCAATTATACAGAAACGACATTTTACTCCAGTATAAAAGAGTCAAGCTTGGTAATCCTTGAATTGTCAGCCACTTTCAAAGTTCATGGCAATTGGAGCCGAGATTATTCAGTAGTTTATTCTTCACAATTATTTTCCATATCACCATCATTTACAGTTTCATGTATGAAATCTAGCTAGTATGTACGAAATCTAGCTAGGCGCGTAAATGCACGGGTTAGTCTGCTAGTTGCCTAGCTAGCTAGTAATAATATAAGCATAACCCAGGCCCCTAGAGGGGAAAAGGCCAGGCAGCGTTTGTAATCAGTAATCCTAAAGAGAGTGTCTTTTGTGCTCCAGGTGGCATGCTAATATGGTGACTTAGTTAGGATAATCTATAGACGTAAGGAGTAGATAATGTGGAGCGTTCAATCCACCTCTAACTGGTGGCTCAAATTATTCCTAGTCAAATTCGATCGCCATCAGCTCTCTATTTATTGGCGATGCCCATCAAAATCACGTGGAACTTAGCTAGCTTTTTCGCCTAGACTAGATGATGAGGATGAGAGACATGTCGTTATCCCATGTAGGCAACCACTACCAGAGCTTGGAAGATTCACTGGGACTCCGTCTCACCTACTTTCTTCTTCATGCCCATCAAAAACATGAGATGAAATTGCACGCCAAACAAATGGAAAAAAGGAGAAACAATCAACAGGAGTCCCAAACAACATCCAGAAGTATATCAAGCATCAAAACAATTTGATCATCAGTCAGGATCAGCAAGTCAAGGTGTCATATGAGAAATTAGGGCACGGATTTACAGACCTGGGGAAGTTGTTGTTCTTGACGGCCTTCTGCCCGTACTTCCTCCACCGGTAGCCGTCGTCGAGGATGTCGACCTGGCTGCGCGTCTGGAAGGCGAACCGCGGCCGCCGCTCCCTCTTCTCACCTTTCTTCCTCCCGACGACGACGTCCGCCTCCCCGCCGCCCTGCGAACTACTTCCTGCACGATCATCGCCACCATCCATTGATTCGGAGGGCTCCTCCTGCTTGGACCCAGAGAAGAGGCCTTGGCTCAAGCCGCCGCCGGTGGCGGCGGCGGTGTTATTGCCAGCTGCTTGACCATGGTGATGGAGATGGTCATGGCTGCTCGCTCCTGCCACGAACTGGTATGAATTGGAGGTGGAAGATGAGGGCTGCGTCCCAAAGAGAATGGGATAATTCTCCATGGCCGTGCTATGTTGAGCTCGAGCTAGAGGTAGAGAGAGAGAGAGGGGAAGTAGCTGAAAAGAGTTTTACAAGTTACACCCAGGGTTATATACTAGGCTGGGATAATCGTGCCTCACTTTGACCCGTAGTCTGCTGAAGGCGGCTTCCTCCGCCTTACATATACCACGGATCACATGCATGCGTCATGAGAGAGAGAGAGAGAGAGAGAGAGAGAGAGAGAGAGAGAGCGAGCGAGAGAGAGAGAGAGAGCGAGCGAGCGAGCGAGAGAGAGAGAGAGAGAGAGAGAGAGAGAGAGAGAGAGGATTCCAAGGGGAGGTAGGGGGTTGTCGTAGAGGACACGCAGATGGATTCCAAGGGGAGTTGGACAAGGCCGGAACGGTAAAAAGACTGTTTGCATGGTGGGATCGATAGCGAATGCGCACGAGTGCCATCCTCGATTTGACCATTCCCGTGATATTGTTCAAGCGCCGGACCAGAGACGAACCTTCCTTTTTTTCGTTTATTTATGCATGTGTGTAGGAATTATTAATAGCGTCGCAGTTTGGTCGTCAAGCTCAGGTCATTGTGTGTTGAAATGTATTCCACCAACTCGTGAAAAGGAATAAAGCTAGAAAATATAGGCGCCCTGCAGTGGGTGTGGGGGCAGCTGAAAAATTCAAAGGGCCTAGAAGCTCCAAAATAGTATTGAGCCACGTGCGTTGCGTCTAATTTCTAGGATTTTTCACTGTGGGGCCAGCTTGATTAGTTAGCTTAATCACGCATCTGATAAAAAATGTCATGTTCTAACTTTTGGAAGCATTATTATTATTTTTGTATACAGAACATAACAATCACTCTTAATATTTATGCAGCAACTAGTTGCCCTAGCTTGATAATTAAATTGGAGAATAAGCTCGGTTTATTTGAACTTTAATACTCCCCCAATCCATAGTACTTGTCGATGGTTTAGTACAATTAAAGTTGATTGGAGGGAGCAGCTAGGTTATAGCAACACCATGCTTGACTGACAAGGCAAGACACTACCTACTATATTAAACTACATGTTACCCTTTCATTCGCAAAAAAAGTAGATGTTACCCTTCAGGATTTCGTTGCAATATATTCAAATTATATTTGATTGGATGGATTATAGATATTTTGATCAATAATATGTGAACTAAAATCGAAAATACATATGCTTTACTATTTAATTATAGAGGTGACATTTTTTCATGCATGTTTGCACGTTTAGGCAGGCTTTTTCCCATGCATGTTTGCATGTTGATGCGACATGTGTGCCTGTTGAGATAAATAGCTTAGTGGGGATCACCTACGACTTAGTTATGTAGGATTACTAAAACAAGAGCCAAACGAGGCACCACTTTCTTCCACGCAGACTGAATAATCTGCACAAATAATTATATGGCGGATGATAATTATAATTTATGAGATTTAAAAGTGAAAATAAAAACACATTGTTTGCATCATAAAGTTGAAATCTAGCCCCGCAAATGCGGGGGTCACCTTCTCAGCCAGCATCTTTTGTGTTCTCACGGGCGTTGAATAGTTACTTCAAAACAATACAAGAAAATGTGGTAACTGCTAGGAAAAAATGTGCATGTTAACGCATCAGCTGGGAAATATATATAAAATGGGAAATTTGTCTGCCAGCTAACATATTAATTATGTTTTATGGTAAAAGAAAATGTGGCGAGAACCACGGCTAGGCACTGTGTCTGCTAAGCATTATGATATGGCTTCGAACTGCAAAATTACCCCAATGAACAACTTTTCTGACAGATTTTCTGCCCCTAACCAAGTGCCATGTTGTAGTGAGTATTTACCAATAATGAAAAATTTATCAGTTGACATGCATGATACATCACAATTTTCTAGAAAAAAAATACTTTGATGTTATTTCCATCTCAAATAGCCAGTTCAAGAAATATGAGTCATGCATGTATTTGTTGTGCAACTAACTACTTTTATGTATCTCGGGAAATGATACTAAAATAATATATCTTTCTTGGGCAACTAACTATTTTTTATCTCGGAAAATGATACTAAAATTATAATATATATTCTATTTTATATGGTCATTGAATACTTTATCTTTTGAATTTGAAGATTACGTTGTAAGAAAAACACACACTAATACATGTCTAAATAAACAGGAAATAAACGGTGCACAATCTCCCTTTGTGGTGCCGCTATATTTCAACTTCTGTTATGGGCTCCAGTTTACCGCCCCTCGCCCCCCCTCCCAGAAGGAATCAACACGTACAATATTTGATTATCGATGAAGTATGACGATTTCACTTTTTTTGAGAAGGAAGGAATCAAAACAATATTATAATAGTCAATGCAAGGTAAAAGGGGCCAAAATCACCAATAAGTAGAGTAAACAAGATGGAAAACAATGGCGGGACCATGACATGATATGCAATATAACACCTACGACTAATTTGTGGCCATGCCCGTGCTATCCACCCCCTCCAATCCAAACAAATCGACCATAAACTTCCTCCTCACCACCGTTGAGTGGGGAACGCTACACACCATCGCAAACACACAACCGTCGAACTCCGAGTATACCATCGTGCGCCACCTGCCAAGTCAGATCTATGTGGTAGCGCTCCTGCCGCAACACCTCCTGCCAAGGAGTGCGCGCAAAAGCCGCCAGGAACATCGATGTATTTCGTCAACCTAT
Organism: Aegilops umbellulata; assembly: GCA_032464435.1. Classification (NCBI taxonomy): domain Eukaryota; kingdom Viridiplantae; phylum Streptophyta; class Magnoliopsida; order Poales; family Poaceae; genus Aegilops; species Aegilops umbellulata. Next base: position 634,508,310 of record CP136055.1, read on the forward strand.
AGGGCCTGCCTACCCGTTCGAGGGAGTCCGCCGCAACAGCACAAACTTTGCTCAACGGTGGTGAGGAGGAAGCACGGAAGGGGAGCGCTTCCCGCACGGCGACCTAGATTGCGACCCGTGTCGCTGGACGCGGGGGCATTTGATTTTGCCTCCTTACGGAGACTTCTCTGCTACACTTTAAACTTCAACTTCAAATATGTTTTTATTTGAAAGGGAACTGACCACCAGAGCATCCATCATGCTATGTTGCATATCATATGTTTCCATTTAAAGGAAAACCAACAACCGAAGCATTCACAATACTTGGTCATGCAGACAAAAATTCCTTCTTCCACGCAGTATAACAAACAAAAAATACATAGTTCTCCACCAGGAACGCGGAAACTGCCGGCTCGGTCTCTTGAAAGTGCTCACAGGGATAGGATGTGCGTGCATGCGTTCATAGGGGTGATAGGTGAGCAACTTCAATTGTACCGTGTTAAAAGAAAAGAAGACGGAAACAGCAAGAAGTTTGTGTGTGCAGTCCAAGTCGTGCCGTGTGCCGCGACGCCCTCTTCCAAGTAGTACTACTGCTGCTAGCTAAGCTAAGCAGTACACAACTTATTAACCTAACATCATGCGTCAGCGATGCCTCAAGTCGTGCTTTGACCAACCTGGTCTGGATGCATGCATGCATGCATGCTGGTAGTTGCAACAGGTGGGGTCACATGCATCAGGCGTTGCAAGCCAGAAAGCTCCCCGAAATTTCTTTATTTCTCTGGGTTTGCTATTTCTCAGTTGCCCAAGAATTCTGGTCGCGTCAGTCGATTCCGCGTGGAGGAGCAGCACATAGCACATAGCACATAGCTCCTCAACCAAGCACCTTTTTTTTTTTTTGCGGGGGCTCAACCAAGCACCTTGAGTCCAGTTTGTTTGGTTCTTTTTAGATATAAACGAGAGTTTATCTACAAGTGACCATAAAGTACGTGTTGTCTGGCCACCGCATCATAACATGCCCATAGCGGTGAGATTATCACGAAGTTAATTATGTGGATAAAGCCGGTCGACCAAGGCTAACACATAAGAAATGAAATGATAAAATTGGTCAATTATGACTAAATGCACTCAGACATCACAAAGTCTAGTGCGCTGCCGTCAGGTGATTGGCAAGCTAGCAAGGGCTTCCGAGCACTCGTGAACTGAGCGTAGCAGATGGGTAGGTTCTTTTTTCGCGAATACTCAAAGCTTGTGTATCATTTCAGACGGGTAGGTTCTTTGCGGTGGAACTTGCTCGCTACGGTTTTAAGTCTTAGACTTTGCATCGATGGTCGCATTTTTTTTAATTTATTTTATCCCTTTTCAGCGCTATTTTTTCTGTTGTACACGTCAGGTATGAGCACATGGAAACCCCGAACATTTTCGACGACAAGTTTAGTGACGCGAGAATGGCAACTTCCGTGCTTCAGTTTATTTTTGACCGAAACTTTCCGTGCTTTTCTAAATTGCCATTCTTGCGTGACTGGAATCGAAAAACTTCAAGGCTGGTGTGCCACGCACCTGACGTGTGACACTTATCATTTGGGTTATCTTTTCTCTTTGCGCAATGATTACAATTTTATGAGAAAACCCCTTAAAGAGACTAAAATTGCAAGCCAGTCCTCAAGAAATACATCATTTCTCCATACCGCTCATTGGAAATGGTGCGTCAAATGTTGCCGCCGCTGGTGTTTCATGTCGTCGCTGAAACATGAGAGTTGTATCCATGAAGACAATTGTAAAGCCACCAATATTTGTTGAGAAGATCGAGCGGCATCGACCCCAAACGATCCACTACCTCGAGAGAAAGATGATGCTGGGTCGACCACACGTAGCTGCCCACTCAAATTAGTAGATTCCGTGCCCCTGCTGCCAAAGCACAATTGACTTGACACACCTCGGCAACGCCACCTTGAAAGGCCGAGCAGCCCAAATACCCGAACAACTCCCCCTTGCTTAGACCATAAAAGGGGGAAATGCAAACATGTCGACCCAATCCCATAGTTAGATCCAATCGCACATTTGCCGCATGAGCTGGAGGGAACCTTATTGAGCACCACTGCCAGAAGGACCAAGAGACGGAGAACACATACCTATTTGTCCACTCAGTCTTGTTGCTAGATTTGGCATCTCACATGCCTCCAGAGCCGAAGGAAACATTATTGAACGACGTCGCAAGCCCCGCTGGAAGGGCCGAAGTAACACAGAGGAGAGACTACCTAATTGGCCAAACAAGGTTAGCTATAGCTTCCGATGGTAGAATGGAGCCTCCCCGCACTCCACCACTGACAGAGCGGATGGAGAAGGGGTGGCAACATGGTATGCCTAGGGATCATGATAATTTAATTATTAAGAAAATGAGATATCAGAGCTCCTAGCCTATCCCAAACAGACAATTACTGAAAATATTGGTGATTCTCGTGTTCCCTATCCAGTTTCTCTTACCAACGTTATATATTGTACTAGGGGGATATGCATGCTTTGCTCAGCCGGATATTGTTGTGGTAATCTGTCAGTTACAACTTCTACCATGATGATACACTTAGCTGAAGTTCGCTAATAATGTTATTGAACACAGTGAAAGGCCATTGTATAGTACCACGGGGATCAGGTGGCAGACAGCCAGTGACAGGTAAACCACCAGTCTCCTCCTCACACCATGACTGAGAGCATAACATGATGTGGGGCGTAAAGGGAATGACTCCCCGATATGAGGGCAACGTAGGTCCTGTCTAGGGGAGGGAAGAGGGTGAATATTTCTGGTATGAGGCCAACGTCGGTCCCCGATATTTCTGGTATTTGTTGTATCATGATTGATGATGAATAGATTAAAAGTTTTACCACAAAGAAAACAACGATACTTTGGGACATGACAATATGTGCGTAGTACCAGGCCCTTATCGTGATGTTATGTGAAGAATCGATCTAGATATGCGACAGTGAGAGCCGTCAACAAAGTTTGTTTGACATACTATATGGATCCTACTTGGCATGGCGGCTAAGAAAAGTCTGGCAATGCATGCATGTACCTGGCTTAGTTTGAGCCAGAAGAAACGAAAGCTCAAGTAACTTGTGAATTGCCTGCTGATTGATGACTTCTCATCACTTCTAAGGATTTATGGTTTCTTAATTTGATCAAGCAGACTGTCAAACGTAATATAATACTAGCCTAACCCGCGCGGTGGCACGCCGCGCTTGATGATCACTCGCAAATGTGCACTCTATTGATTCAAGAGTGCATCAGTGCACGTTCATTTAATCTCAAAATAATGTATAAAGACATTGAAGAAACCGGACACACGAAGCTATTGAAATGTTGGAAACGTAGGGATACAAAGGTACAAATTTAAAGTATCACACTTCAGAAGCAAACCAATTATTCAAACTACATACAGTTCACTGAAAACAGAGAACTGTATATAAAAATACGAACGCACTACATAAATGAGCTAGAAGTAGTTGCTAGTGGATCAGATCATCCTAGTATATCCTCCTGCAGGATTGGTGCCTGTGATAAAGTGGTAGAGTGATTTTGTGAATTCCTGCACACGTCCGACCGGAGGGTGTGCGCCCGTGTATGTAACAATGGGATCATCGCTATCTGGGCGCTGGGGATACATGCGAAGTGGTAATACATGAGAGAAGCTGCTGCATATCTTTGCCAGAATCATTGTCTGCCTTGCAAACTCGTTTTGCTGTGTAGTTACTTGCTGGCGGGCCATATTGAATTGCCATTGTTTTGTCTGAGCTTTCTCTCTTGCTGTAAACAACCTTCTTTTGTCACTTCAAGGGCATAGTAATTATGGTCATTGATAGAAATATTATAGTCTGCACAGATGCATTCTAAGGCCACCTGAGCTGCCTTTTCCATTGCTTCATCTTCTGTATTAGCTGTTTCTCCTTCATATGTAATGGAGGATTCTCTGAAACTATCTTTCTAACGTGGCAGAGCAATTAGTACGGACGCTTGTATAATACCTTCATGAGCATACCAACAGGTGTAGCCTTGTACTTTTAGACCAACTGTTTCAGTCACTGTTTCAAGCATTGGTCGTCTTGAAATGTATACTATAAGATTCTCTTCCTGCATAGAAGGATTTGTAACATAATAAATTGCTTACTTGCAAGGGATAAACTAAGACAAAAAGAGTTAGGTGCAGCCAAGAGTTTACCGAGCTGCTTCCGCTCCCATGACTAAAATTTAGAGCCGGATGCTTACCCTTCTTATTAACTTGCTTTCCTATGGAGGATGCTCTTTGGGGACGGTAGGCTTCGTCCATTGTGGTGTACTCAGGTGATCTTGCCCGTGAGTGTACAACAGGTAATATATAGAGCATGTACAGGTGAGTGAGTCACCGTCCGAAGGTACCAGCCGCACGAAGGGGCACCACTCTTGGACGGTTGACCACAGACAGAGCACCAAGTAAATAACGATCTAGATGGAGACCAGCAGGAAGTTCGGAAGGATGACCAATCGATCTGTCAGTCATCTGCACGACCGAGGAATCTGCAAACAAGTATTGGACACACCACATTAGAAACCGACCGAAGCTCATATGCCTGAACAACTAAATCGAAAAAGAAATGAGCACATCAGCTAGACCAGACGCAAATACCCACCCAAACAGCTCACAAGAAAACAAAGCGAAAACCAATTAAGGATATGTGTGGCCGATTTTTTTTTAAAATTGCCAACCATAATCTGCAACTGGATCAACTCCATAATAACCCCGTAAAGGGCTAGCATTAGTGCATTACTGGAATGCATGTGTGCACTGCATGGCTCGGTATATTTTCATTTGATTGCATGTGTGCACTGTATGCCGCGGTGTATTTTCATTCGATTGCATGCGCGTGTATTTTCGTATTTTCTGTGGATTGCACGCATGCACTGCATGCGCCGGCGTATTTTCAATGGATTGCACGCATGGTCGGCGTACTTCCGTTCGAGTGCATACGTGCACTGCATGCGTCGGTGTATTTCATTTGAGTGCAGGCAAGCACTGCATGCCGTGGTGTGCTTCCATTGGAGTAGATGCGCAAATACCCATCCAAGCAGCTCCCAAGTACAGAAAACTGTCAACCAACCGGCACAACAGCAGCAGGAACCAAATAGACGGCAGACATCTTAGAGTAGCCAAGGTAGAAAGCATAGGAGACAGAAAATAAGAAGAAGAAAAAAAGCAAGAAGTCACCTGTTCGCACACTGGCGAGCCGAGCAGCAGGCGGAAGGCCATCAACCGCGAAGGAAGGACCAATACTAATGGTGGAACCTAGAAAAAGAAAGCAAGAAGTTAGCCACGAAATGCAAAAAAGCAAGAAGAAACAGACGACAACAATCAGCATGAACCAAATAAACGCTAGACATCTTAGAGTAGCCAAGCTAGAAAGCATAGGAGACAGAAAATAAGCAAAAAATAAAGCAAGAAGTCACCAGTTCGCACACTGGCGAGCCGAGCAGCAGGCGGAAGGCCATCAACCGCGAAGGAAGGACCAATACTAATGGTGGAACCTAGAAAAAGAAAGCAAGAAGTTAGCCACGAAATGCAAAAAAGCAAGAAGAAACAGACGACAACAATCAGCATGAACCAAATAAACGCTAGACATCTTAGAGTAGCCAAGCTAGAAAGCATAGGAGACAGAAAATAAGCAAAAAATAAAGCAAGAAGTCACCAGTTCGCACACTGGCGAGCCGAGCAGCAGGCGGAAGGCCATCAACCGCGAAGGAAGGACCAATACTAATGGTGGAACCTAGAAAAAGAAAGCAAGAAGTTAGCCACGAAATGCAAAAAAGCAAGAAGAAACAGACGACAACAATCAGCATGAACCAAATAAACGCTAGACATCTTAGAGTAGCCAAGCTAGAAAGCATAGGAGACAGAAAATAAGCAAAAAATAAAGCAAGAAGTCACCAGTTCGCACACTGGCGAGCCGAGCAGCAGGCGGAAGGCCATCAACCGCGAAGGAAGGACCAATACTAATGGTGGAACCTAGAAAAAGAAAGCAAGAAGTTAGCCACGAAATGCAAAAAAGCAAGAAGAAACAGACGACAACAATCAGCATGAACCAAATAAACGCTAGACATCTTAGAGTAGCTAAGCTAGAAAGCATAGGAGACAGAAAATAAGCAAAAAATAAAGCAAGAAGTCACCAGTTCGCACACTGGCGAGCCGAGCAGCAGGCGGAAGGCCATCAACCGCGAAGGAAGGACCAATACTAATGGTGGAACCTAGAAAAAGAAAGCAAGAAGTTAGCCACGAAATGCAAAAAAGCAAGAAGAAACAGACGACAACAATCAGCATGAACCAAATAAACGCTAGACATCTTAGAGTAGCCAAGCTAGAAAGCATAGGAGACAGAAAATAAGCAAAAAATAAAGCAAGAAGTCACCTGTTCGCACACTGGCGAGCCGAGCAGCAGGCGGAAAGCCATCAACCGCGAAGGAAGGACCAATACTAATGGTGGAACCTAGAAAAAGAAAGCAAGAAGTTAGCCACGAAATGCAAAAAAGCAAGAAGAAACAGACGACAACAATCAGCATGAACCAAATAAACGCTAGACATCTTAGAGTAGCCAAGCTAGAAAGCATAGGAGACAGAAAATAAGCAAAAACTAAAGCAAGAAGTCACCAGTTCGCACACTGGCGAGCCGAGCTGCAGGCGGAAGGCCATCAACCGTGAAGGAAGAACCAACACTAATGGTGAAACCTAGAAAAAGAAAGCAAGAAGTTAGCCACGAAATGCAAAAAAGCAAGAAGAAACAGACGACAACAATCAACATGAACCAAATAAACACTAGACATCTTAGAGTAGCCAAGCTAGAAAGCATAGGAGACAGAAAATAATCAAAAAATAAAGCAAGAAGTCACCAGTTCGCACACTGGCGAGCCGAGCAGCAGGCGGAAAGCCATCAACCGCGAAGGAAGGACCAACACTAATGGTGGAACCTAGAAAAAGAAAGCAAGAAGTTAGCCACGAAATGCAAAAAAGCAAGAAGAAACAGACGACAACAATCAGCATGAACCAAATAAACGCTAGACATCTTAGAGTAGCTAAGCTAGAAAGCATAGGAGACAGAAAATAAGCAAAAAATAAAGCAAGAAGTCACCAGTTCGCACACTGGCGAGCCGAGCAGCAGGCGGAAGGCCATCAACCGCGAAGGAAGGACCAATACTAATGGTGGAACCTAGAAAAAGAAAGCAAGAAGTTAGCCACGAAATGCAAAAAAGCAAGAAGAAACAGACGACAACAATCAGCATGAACCAAATAAATGCTAGACATCTTAGAGTAGCCAAGCTAGAAAGCATAGGAGACAGAAAATAAGCAAAAAATAAAGCAAGAAGTCACAAGTTCGCACACTGGCGAGCCGAGCAGCAGGCGGAAGGCCATCAACCGCAAAGGAAGAACCAACACTAATGGTGGAACCTAGAAAAAAAAAGCAAGAAGTTAGCCACGAAATGCAGAAAAGCAAGAAGAAACAGACGACAACAATCAGCATGAACAAAATAAACGCTAGACATCTTAGAGTAGCCAAGCTAGAAAGCATAGAAGACAGAAAATAAGCAAAAAATAAAACAAGAAGTCACCAGTTCGCACACTGGCGAGCCGAGCAGCAGGCGGAAGGCCATCAACCGCAAAAGAAGAACCAACACTAATGGTGGAACCTAGAAAAAGCAAGCAAGAAGTTAGCCACGAAATACAAAAAAGCAAGAAGAAATAGGCGACAACAATCAGTATGAACCAAATAAACGCTAGACATCTTAGAGTAGCCAAGCTAGAAAGCATAGGAGACAGAAAATAAGCAAAAAAATAAAGCAAGAAGTCACCAGTTCGCACACTGGCGAGCCGAGCAGCAGGCGGAAGGCCATCAACCGCGAAGGAAGGACCAATACTAATGGTGGAACCTAGAAAAAGAAAGCAAGAAGTTAGCCACGAAATGCAAAATAGCAAGAAGAAACAGACGACAACAATCAGCATGAACCAAATAAACGCTAGACATCTTAGAGTAGCCAAGCTAGAAAGCATAGGAGACAGAAAATAAGCAAAAAATAAAGCAAGAAGTCACCAGTTCGCACACTGGCGAGCCGAGCAGTAGGCGGAAGGCCATCAACCGCGAAGGAAGGACCAATACTAATGGTGGAACCTAGAAAAAGAAAGCAAGAAGTTAGCCACGAAATGCAAAAAAGCAAGAAGAAACAGACGACGACAATCAGCATGAACCAAATAAACGCTAGACATCTTAGAGTAGCTAAGCTAGAAAGCATAGGAGACAGAAAATAAGCAAAAAATAAAGCAAGAAGTCACCAGTTCGCACACTGGCGAGCCGAGCAGCAGGCGGAACGCCATCAACCGCGAAGGAAGGACCAATACTAATGGTGGAACCTGGAAAAAGAAAGCAAGAAGTTAGCCACGAAATGTAAAAAAGTAAGAAGAAACAGACGACAACAATCAGCATGAACCAAATAAACGCTAGACATCTTAGAGTAGCCAAGTTAGAAAGCATAGGAGACAAAAAATAAGCAAAAAATAAAGCAAGAAGTCATCAGTTCGCACACTGGCGAGCCGAGCAGCAGGCGGAAGGCCATCAACCGCGAAGGAAGGACCAATACTAATGGTGGAACCTAGAAAAAGAAAGCAAGAAGTTAGCCACGAAATGCAAAAAAGCAAGAAGAAACAGACGACAACAATCAGCATGAACCAAATAAACGCTAGACATCTTAGAGTATCCAAGCTAGAAAGCATAGGAGACAGAAAATAAGCAAAAAATAAAGCAAGAAGTCACCAGTTCGCACACTGGCGAGCCGAGCAGCAGGCGGAAGGCCATCAACCGCAAAAGAAGAACCAACACTAATGGTGGGACCCAGTTGATCTGTCAATCATCACCACCAAGGAGTCTGCAAAGAAGTAATGGACAAACCACATCACAAGCCGACCAAAACTTACATTGCCGAACAGCTTTGCCCGAAAACAGTTAGACATATGAGACAGACCAGACGGAAGAAAACAGGAGCGAACCAGTAGAAAAGCAACAGAGACCAAATAAACCGTGCACATCCTAGAATAGGCAAGATGAATAGCAGAGGAGAGAGGAAGCTGAGCAACAAAGCATACAGGAATCAAAGAAAAAAAAGCAAAAAATTACCAGTTCGCACACCAGCAGACCGAACAGCAGATGGAAGGCCATGACAGACGAAAGAGGAAGCACCACTAATGGCAGAATCTGCAAGAAACAAGAAAAAAGCTGACCACAATTTCCAAAACAGGAAGAACAAACAGACCGCAGCAATAAGGATCAGTTGCGTATGCCAAAGAAGCAGACGCACTTACCAGCAATACAGTCAACAGGCCGCTTCCCTAACAAAATCTCCCGACGGCGGCTATGGAAATCTCCATCAAGAAACTGCTCCGAGTCAGAACTCTGGGCACCTACAAAATAGAGTAAGCAAGGAAGATCTCCGCATTTCAAACAAAAGGAAGAAGTACAATCCAAATGGAGGTACGAACGCAGAATAAAATAGACAAACCCACCAGGCCGGCGAGAACGGAGCGGCCGGCAAGCCGCCGCGGAGTGGGAACGCCTCCCTGAATCAACTCCAGCGAACTGGCGACGCATAGCAGCGGCTGGTGTCATCGATGAAGAATCGGCAGAAGGAACAGGCATGCCAGTATGGCGAACATGGGCAATAATGGAGGCCCGAATCCTAGGAGGACGACCCCGACGGCGGCGTCCAGAACGAACAGAAGCAGAAGCAACCATGGCCGACGCAAGAAGGAAGAACAGAGAGGAAATGGAAGGCGATGGAATGAGGAACGAACGGGCGAAGAAGACAGTATTTATAGGAAGAGGAGAGAAGAGGAAGAAAAATCGAAAACAACCATCGGGGATATGTAGAGCGCCCAGAAATCTTAAAAAAAGCGGCAACCGACAGAGAGGAGATCCCAGAAGGTGCGGGCGGCAGCCGACTTAACTGGGAGCGCGCGAATTGTGGATCAAATTCCCATGCAAAGCGCATGCAACCAATGCGAACTGGCAAACAGCCATAACATGCAGCCAATGAACAAATCGGACCACAATTTTCTATAGTATATAGAAAATCACTAGGCGCACCAAACCGTGTACACAGCCAGGTTCCCCACAAAAGCACGTGGCAGTCATCCACTGGTCCATTTTTTACTGTCAAGAAAAAGGCAGAAAAACGTGGTAAATCAAACCTCGTCAGGTTTAGTATATTTAGAATACCTCCGTTCATATTAATTACCACTAAAACAGATGTATCTAGACGTACCGCCCCGTCCCATTCCCATATTAACTGTCACTCAAACGGATGTATCTAGCACTTAAGTACGCCTAGATACACCCGTTTGAGTGGCAGTTAAATAAGATGGAGGGAGTATATCCATATGTCGGAAGAGAAGTTCTCTAGAGGGGCAACATATATGCGTGGCACATGGACAGACATAAGCTCTCCAAAAAAGATTCCGCTAATAAATGATGGGTGCCAATGGCCAGCAAAAGTTTGCTGGGAGGGGTAACATTTGCAAACATTGTTGCTGGCAGTTTGACGCATGGCGATTTCTTCATAGACGTATGACATTCTCTGGAAAGAAGAAAATTTCGGCAAAAAGGGGCATAAATTGCCATCTCCTACCACCTAAAAATGCCATATAAAATGTTCGCTTGCCATCCACCTCCCAGGGAACATTCTCCAGTTACTATTTTCGTAAATGATAACAACATGTTGTTGTTCCTTGTCATAAGATTTTATTATTTAAGCGACATATATATACAAAGGTTCAGAAATAAAGTGTAATCAGTATTTTCCCCCAAGAATGGCCTTAGATTTATTTATCAATCCAATAATAAAGGCACCCCCAATAATAAAGAACAAAAAAAAAATACCGAGATACCTGTGGTGATCACCTTCGTCCCCCCAAATGGATCGATGGCGCATTACCGCCGTCTCTTCAATGCCGGAGCCAGAAAGTTATTGTTGATCACGGACGAAAAGTCCTCAAGGCCACGATACGGCGCCGGAAGATCCACAGATCCATGACCCCAACCTAGAGGTCGTACAAACATGACTAAGATGAGGCAGGAAAACCAAACCTCAAAGGGAAAACCATCGTCGTCACACCGACAAATCCCGCAAACCCTAACCTCATCGGCCATAGAGGTTGGCAGAAATCTATGCCAACAATATATCGACGCCCCGACAGCCGACACCATCAACATGGTGAGACCTAAGGAAAATTATTTTCTAAATCGGCACCACCGCCACCATTGCAAATAGTCCTTCGAGTCTTCCAGCCCTTCAATCCTGAGCAGTTTATAATCAGTGATGTGTGCGCAGTAACAACTGACAAGAGACGTTATCTTCAATGGGTAAACTTTCTTAAGCCCTAAGGAAAAAGAAGAAAAAGGAAGTGGAACCATGCATACTCGGGTCTCTGTCTCTAGCTCACGGTCTATAAAACTAGCTGATGAAGCTTTCGCAACACTCTGATCTTTGTTTCATCAGATATCTAGAGCAGCAGAAGTAGTATCTTCGTTATTAGGATAAATCAAGGCGAAACTTAGGTTCGTGTACTCGAAATTCAAAGGTGCAGTTGGGAACCCATTTTTCCAGGCGAACAATTTTTTTATTGGATTCTAGGACAAGGTCAATGTAGGTGTATTTTAGGTGAACATGTGTTTTCCTTAATAAAATAAGGTCTCTCTTGGTACAGAAGGACATATTTTAATACCTACTCTCTCCATCCCATAATATAAAAGCGTTTTTGACACCATTATGGGACGGAGGGAGTAGAAGCTTGCGTTTTGTGTGTGCATAAATATTCTGACCCCACAGTACATTGCCCGGTTGGTGTACACATGAGAAGTTAAGAGTAGTTCGGTGTGGCAAAACAACCCAAATGTGGCCATAGACTATGACAACCTGGAAACTGCCTGAAACTAGCCTCAAGCTGGAAGAACCAAGGAAAGCCGGGCTAGGTCTCGCCTCGTACCAGACGAACCAGGCATTTCGAAAATTCATGTCAATCCCCATTTTCTACCCCAGCATGTGCCCTTTTAAAGTGAAATCTAGGCATTTTCTCATGCATGCTTGACACCTGCTAGGTACTTCATCTTTTCTGTAGCTGCACAGATAAGTCTCTTCAATAAAATAACGGAACATTTGCATTTTTACCCCTAACTCGAACACACTACTGATATTTGCCCCTAATTTTTTGTTCTGCTCAAATTTGCCCCTAAAAAGCATTTTAGGTCACCCGAATACCCTTTCATCTGGTCAAAGACGTTTGATCATTACTCTGAAGACTCATAACAAATTCGTATGAACTCAGAAAAATGTAAATAAGATATGAAAATGTTCAGTAAAACATCTTATATATGTGCATGTCATTCACATTCATGACAAAAGTCTTGTTTAAACTTGTTTATGGTTAATGATCTATTTAGGGTGAATGCAAATGAATGCACATATAGGTGGTGAGCGTAAATTGCATGCACGTCTAGATGATGTTTTTCTAAACATTTTGATATCCTAATTGTATTTTTCCGAGTTCATATGAATTTATTATGAATTTCCAAATTAATGGTCAAACGAGTTTGACCATACGAAAGGGGATTCAGGCAACCTAAAATGCTTTTAGGGGCAAATTTCAGCACAACAAAATATTAGGGGTAAATGTGAGTAGTGGCCGGGTTCGACTTAGGGATACAAATGCAATTAGCCCTAAAATAAATTCAGTCATGAATAACTCACTAACGATAGGGTGGGTGGGTGTGGGTGTTAACGAGTTGCCTGACTCGTTAATCTCGTGATATCTAAGCTCGGTAAGCTTAACGAATGAAAAATCTTGTTCTGTTCGGCTCAGTTCACTTGAAGCTCGTAACCTTGAGAGTGCTCATTGACATATAGTACCACAAAACTTCTAGCAGACATCCAAATTCTTTAATATTTTGTCACAAATTAACTTCCAGTTTTTGGAACTAACTAAACACTATGGTTGATTAGATTGAATAGATGGGTTAGGCTACCATGAAATGTTGCCACTTAGGGTAAGAATCTATGGCGCACTGCATTGTTTTTTATTTACTGGAGGGTAATAGCCCTACAGTCTTCTATTACAGAATTTTTTGACGAAGCCTGTTTAAATCCTCTCCCATCAGGAGTCAAGCACATGGCCTGAGGTGTACTAAGGCCGCTGCAACCACTAGGATTCACGATGATGCATTCCATTGGTTGATTTGTTAGATCATTCGTTAATATTGTCAAGCTTAACAAGCTAAAATCATTGATGGATTTGCTTCATTAAGGAGCGAGCCGCCAATTTAATGAGCCAAGCTATTTTTTGTCCATCCCTATCATGTACCAAGAAAAAGGTTTAAAGGTTTAGAGGTGATCCACTTAATGAAGCTATTTTCCATAAGCTTTATGTATTAGCTCATGAAGCCGCTAATAATAAGTGGCTCTACATAGATTAGCTTGTTATGTCTTGATTATACAATACTCATTTTAATATGAAGAAAAAACATAGAAAACTAAATCCCACTATTTTTTGAAAAAAGAGAGGAAGTACATCTTATAAAATGAAACAAAAGAAGTCGGGGCTGTTTGGTTGCTACCCACGTTCACTTAGCCAAATTGTGGGACACCAAAAAGTTGGCGACTGATTTGCTAGCCGAGGTTTCGCCAATGATTTGGCGTAAAAACAGATGGGATGAGTGCAGGCGGGCTGGCTGTGCCAAAAATTTGGAGCCCATCCAAACAGAACCCCAAGCTTCGGTCAGCACCAATATTTTGGCTGGGCAGACCATGGCTTCGATTGAAATGGCCCTGTAGTATTTTAAAATGTGAACTACTTAAGCATTAGAATGTATAGCATTCATGAACTTTTTACAAAGTGCAATATTTTTTCAAAGATGTTCATGAATTTGGAAATCTTCTTGAATTTGATAATATTCCTGATTTTTAAATAGAAATTTGAAATATTATTATTGAATTTAGTTTATTACAAAGTTTTAAAACTATTCAATAATTTTAATAATGATCACAGATTTAAAGCTCGTTCATGAATTTAAAATGAGAAAAAAAAGGAAAAACAAAAAATCGTGAAGGAAAAATAATGGAAAACAAAACAAATTGAAATAGGGAAAAATAAATTAAAATAAAAAAAATGAATATATAAAATTAAAAAGGAAAGAAGGCATATTAGACCGACAGAGAAAACACACACACAGAAAACCCGCTAGAACAGAAGCGCACAAGGGTGCTGCTTTATTACACAAGAAAAATGCTATTTCACGCAGCAAGCGTGGAATAATTCTAGGACCTGATGCGCACCCTCTCTGGGCCACATTCTCCGTATGAGTGGGCCCATTACGTTTTTGTCACACCGTTTTTAGGAAGGTTCTAGAACCTCCGTGAACCAGTTTTTTCTCCTTTCCTTTTTTTTTCTTCTGGGTTTTACAATCATTTATCTTTTTCATTTCCCTTTTTCTTTTCTTATTTCCTTTCCATTTTTATATTTTCTTTTCAATTTAACTTTCAATTTCAATTTCCATTTACATTTTTTTCATGTCCGTTTTCTATTTTCTTCTTATTTTTAATTTTTATTTTATTTCTACCTTTTTTATTTTCTTTATTTCCTTTTTCATTTTGTGAACATCTTTCAAATTCGTGAATATCTTTTACAGTCATTAACAGTTTCTGAATTCATGAACGTTTTACGGTTGTGCACTTTTAAATTTTTTGAATAATTTTTAAATTCGCAATATTTTTTCACTTATTCGTGAACATTTTTTTAAATCTTGAAAAGTCTCGAATTTGAAATATTTTATACAAATTCAGTAACATTTGTTGAAACTCCCTGAACATTTTCTTACTCGATGCTGATTTTTAGAATTAAGGTGAAACTTTTTGAAATTTAACAACTTTTTTGTAATTCATGAACAAATTTTGAATCAGCCAATATTTTTCGAATCGATGAAGTTTTTAGAGATCTGAGTTAAAAATTATTGGTAACATTCTCATATTTTTTGAAGTCAACATTGTTTGAATCATGAACGTTTTATGAAATTCTTCATCAATAATTTTTATTTTGTGAACATATTGCAAATTCAAGAACAATTTTTGAAAATAATTTTTTGAAACCTCTCATTTTTCCGATTTGGAGATTCATGAACAATTCTCAAAGTAAATTAAATAAGTAAAAGAAAAATACAATTAAAGAAGAATAAAAAATAGGGGCGCCATGTGCCCACACATGGGCCGGCCCAAATCATGCACGGAAGAGCGAGGGGGGGGGGGGGGTTGGGTGGGCTGCGCGTTCGCTGATTATCCAGAGAGCAACTATCCAAGGGTTACCCCTTGCGGGGCTTCCCCAAGGGTCCTTTTTTTTTGCTTATTCGCAAGGATCACTTTCTTGGAATGCGAGTGCGCCCAGCTGTCAACATGTTGCGTGCTGAGCGCTTCCTCTTAATTTTATTTTTTCTTTGTACGTATTTTATGGATTTTAAATGTTTTCGTTTTGTTCTTTTGGCTTTTTTGTGTTTGCCTGTTTCTTTTTGTCTTTTTCCCGAAGCATACGTGTGCTTCTTGGAAATAAAAATCTATGCTTTAAAGAGAAGCACAAATTGCTTCTCGCGAAAGCACATATTTCTTGAAGTACATCTGTGCTCCTCAAAAAGGAAAAAAAATGTGCTTCCATGAGAGACACAGAGTTGCTTCCGCACTGCACAATTGTGCTTGTTGGAAAGGAATTTTTTTCTTCCATGCGAAGTACAGTTTTGCTATTCGTGGAAGCAGAGACTTGCTTCCATGATGTGCTTCTCGGAGAAAAAACATTGGAGCTTCTTGAAAAGGAAAAAAAGTAAAAAAATCGCAACCATGCTTCCTGGATCTATTTTATTTGGTTGCCGGGTTTTTCGGTTCTGACTGAACATGTTGCTCTGACTGAACATGTTGGTTCAAAATAATTTACTAAAATTCATTCATTCACATTAACAGAGTAGTTAGTGCTTGCAGTCAATCAATATATAAAGATAATCATTTCACACACTGCAATGTTGCGAGGTAGTAGAATTCAACACTGAGCACTGAACTCTGAACACTGAAACAGCAAGAAATTTCCATGATTTGTAAGTCTCTAATTGAAGAAGGCCAATATCCATCTAGAATTTGCAAACAGAAGCATCATCACACCATCTGACACCAACCAAATGACCTTCTTCCCATACTTCTACACTACTTGGAGATTGGAATCTTAGCACTCCTAACGGACCTGTCAATATTATCACTCCAAAGCCACCTCTTCTGCTTCTAGGCATGCAGCAATTCAGCAGGCAAGGATGCAGGGTCAAGCTCCCAGCAATCCCCAGGGGGCAGAGTCGAGGCCTCACCCTTGGTGACTTTCCTCGCCGGTGTCTGATGCGAAAGCATCCCCACATCGCCCTCCCGGAGGTACTGAACTGCACGAACACCAATGTCGCGGCGGGTGAAGATGCTCCTGAAACCCTCAATCTTCTCCAGGTAGCCGAAGCTGATGCCGAGTACCTCACTGTACCCGCTGAGGAACACCACAAAGTCATACTTGGGCCTTCCTGGATCTATTTTATTTGGTTGCCGGGTTTTTTCTCTGGCCTTTTCTGAACTTTTTCATCAAGACCTATTAACGTGGGATCTAGTTATGAAGATCTTGACGCGAGAAATCCAATGATGAAACCGGTTAGGAATGCGGACGCACATTTCAAGAGATATATATTTTTGGAATAATTGGAACTACAGAAAAGCAAAGAAAAAACCATGTTGCGACAAGTGGTGCACATTGTCGGCGCCTAGGAAGATGGGTGTGACCTTTGCAAGGGCTACCGCTAGTTGATGATTTTGGAGTATCCAGCACGCTGGAAGAATTCTATTCCGTGCATGGCGCATAGAATGGTTATGTCGGGCACCCGATAGTTGCGGGCTGAACGATATCCGCAGGTTCTTTTGTGCTCCCTTAATTTTTTTGCTTTTTTTTGTTTTCTCTTTTTTTCCTCTTGGTTATTTCTGGTTTTTCTCCTTTACCCCTTTTGTTTTTTTATTCTTTACTTTTGTACCATGTTTTCTTTTCCCATGTTATTTTTGAACACGTGATGAACATAAAAAAAATGATAAACATTTTAAAAATACACCAAACATGTTTTCATTTCTTATTCATTTTTAGATGTTTGTTTCCTTTTAAATGTTTTGTTTTTATACACGCAAACTTGAACAATTTCTTAGGCAATGAACAACTTTAATTGAACTATGAAAATTGAAAAATATGTGATGACCATTTCTTGGCTATACAATTTCCATACCTCAAGTAGGCAATTCACATATTTTCAAATACGTGACGATTGTTTCTTTAATACAGGATTGACATTTTTTCATATGGGTGAGAAACATTTTTCATATACACACAAAAGGGTGAGCGCCAAGGCACGGAATAGGATGTCTCATCCAAAGAGAGGAGGAGCGTCACATGGGTTCATGACCGGGGGGCGGTCTCAGTCGGGAAAGAAGACTAGTGAGCTCAATATAACAAGGACACTGGTGCTTAATTTCCGTCTATAGAAAATCACCCAAGTCTTTTTCTTATATATATAAAAGACATAAGTACGTAGAAAATCCACACCTCACATATATATGCATGCCTTTAGTGCTAAAATTGGAGCTCGGTCCCTAAAAGGAAATTTGGAGCTCGGTCGTCGTGCGGGTGGGCGTTTTGGCCGGTCGATCTTATAGAAATGCATGCCAAAATTTTTGCATGTACGGAGCTCTAATGGCTCATGGCCTCACAATCACATCACCAGATCACCATATATATATAGACACACACACACACACAAATCTCGATCAACACCAGCATTCATCGATCGTCTGTCACAAAGAGAAATCGAGTGCAAGATATGATGGCCGCCAAGCGAAAGGCTAGCGTTGTCATCGTCACACTCGTTGTGGCGGCGGTGGCATCATCCGTGCCGGTGGCCAGGGGGGAAGAGAAGGCTCCTCCCACTTGCCTCAGCGAGTACTCCAAGCTCTGTGGCACGGGCGAGAAGAAGGACGCCGCGTGCGCCACCATGGTCGACAAGGCCTGTGGGGGCACCGAGGCCAGCAGCGTCGCCCACATCGAGCACTTGTTTGCCGAGCTCTCCTCGGTCGGTCAGAAGGTGCTTCAATACAACATGCTGTCCACGTCTGGTGGGCAGGATGCCCTCAAGGAGTCCGTGGACAAGCATGGCGGCTGCCCCGGCAACAAGACGGTCTATATATATGCTGGCCAATGCCGCGCGGACTGCAACGAGGCATGCTCGAGTGGTGATTGCTCTGACCACTGCGACATGGACTGCCCCTACATTGCCGCAAGATTTGGCTACATCATGGCCACACCTGCCGATAAGAAAGCCATCGACCAAGACATGGAATGCTTCAAGCGTTGCTCAAAGGAAAAGGATGCCACAAATGACAAGTGCCGCGTTGCATGCAAGCTGCACCAGTAGAAAAAGGGCCTAATGTGAAGCACATTAGTCCCCGTTTGTAACAAAACCGGCATTAATGTGCCGGTCCCAACGGCTAGGGGGGCGGAGATCATTAGTACCGGTTCGTGGCGAACCTTTAGTACCGGTTCGTGCCACGAACCGGTACTAAAGAGGCTGTTGCAGGCTGTGGTCAGGCTGGGGCCCCACCAGTACCTTTAGTATCGGTTCATGCCACAAATCGGTACTAGAGGTTTCTAGTTTATTCATTCTGCAACGGTTTTTTAGTCCCACCTCGCTCCGCTAACAGAATTTTTACACCTTAAATATGCTACTTCTCAAACTATCACAACCACTTGGTCTTTATTGAACTCTATGGGTAGAATTTATGGCCACAATATGAGTCTTCTTTGGTTTTTCTAAACCGTTGAGGACTCATATTGACAATTCAGATTGTACACAAAAACATCATTGATGACCAATGTATTTTTGATGTATTTCTCTGTAGCAGTAGCGCGTTTTGGCTGAAAGGCGGTACTGATCAATGTATTTTTATTCTTATTTTTACATGTTTACACAATTCTAATAACTTAATACAACTCCGGACTTTTTTTGCGTTCAGATGCACAATTCAAGTCCACGTCATCAACTTTCAATCCTTTCTGACCTAATTTGGTATTTTCGATACATAGCATGTGAAAAAAGTAGAGAGAATTACGGCAAAAACTGGATGCACTTCGTGTAGAAACTGGACAATCTCTTTTGAAGTATCAGGGTTTCGGACGAAAACTCATCTGTTACACCGGCTATTCAATATTTTAATAAGTTATTACAACTCCGGACTTTTTTGCGTTCAGATGCACAATTCAAATCCACGTCATCAACTTTCAACCCTTTCTGAGATAATTTGCTATTTTCGATGTATTTACTGATTTACTTTGAGAGTTAAATCACCGTGAAATTGAAAAACACTACAAAATGAACTCTTAAAAGGTTGAAACTTGACAACATGTCATCATTTCACCCGCATAGCATGTACGAAAAAGTAGAGAGGGTTACGACAAAAACTGGATGCACTTCGTGTACAAACTGGACAATCTCTTTCGAAGTATCAGGGTTTCGGACGAAAACTCATCTGTTACACCGGCTATTCAATATTTTAATAACTTATTACAACTCTGGACTTTTTTTGCGTTCAGATGCACAATTCAAATCCATGTCATCAACTATCAATCCTTTCTGACATAATTTGCTATTTACGATGCATTTACTGATTTGTTTTGAGAGCTAAATCACCGTGAAATTGAAAAGCACTGCAAAATGAACTCTGAAAAGGTTGAAACTTGGCAAGGTATCATAATTTCACCCGCATAGCATGTGCGAAAAAGTAAAGATAGTTATGGCAAAAACTTGATGCACTTCGTGTACAAACTGGACAATCTCTTTTGAAGTATCAGGGTTTCAGACGAAAACTCATCTGTTACACCGGCTATTCAATATTTTAATAACTTATTACAACTCCGGATTTTTCTTGCGTTCAGATGCACAATTCAAATCCACGTCATCAACTTTCAACCCTTTCTGACATAATTTGCTATTTTTGATGCATTTACTGATTTGCTTTGAGAGTTAAATCACCGTGAAATTAAAAAGCACTACAAAATGAACTCTAAAAAGGTTGAAACTTGGCATGGTATCATCATTTCACCCGCATAGCATGTGCAAAAAATTAGAGAGGGTTACGGCAAAAACTGGATGCACTTCGTGTATAAACTGGACAATCTCTTTCGAAGTATCAGGGTTTCAGACAAAAACTCATCTGTTACACCGGCTATTCAATATTTTAATAACTTATTACAACTCCCGACTTTTTTTGCGTTCAGATGCACAATTCTAATCCACGTCATCAATTTTCAACCCTTTCTGACATAATTTGCTATTTTCCATGCATTTACTGATTTGTTTTGAGAGCTAAATCACCGTGAAATTGAAAAGCACTACAAATGAATTCTGAAAAGGTTGAAACTTGACAAGGTATCATCATTTCACCCGCATAGCATGTGCAAAAAAGTAGAGAGAGTTACGGCAAAAACTGGATGCACTTCGTGTACAAACTGGACAATCTTTTTCGAAATAACAGGGTTTCGGACGAAACTCATCTGTTACACCGGCTATTCAATATTTTAATAACTTATTACAACTCCCGACTTCTTTTGTGTTCAGATGCACAAATCAAATCCACGTCAACAAATTTCAACCCTTTCTGACATAATTTGCTATTTTCGATGCATTTACTGATTTGTTCTGAGAGCTAAATCACCGTGAAATTGAAAAACACTACAAAATGAATTGAAAAATCACTACAAATATGAATATAATGATAGAACACACTAATATAAAATATAAAAACTCTGAATACAGCAAAAAAAGTACTCAAAAATAAATAGAAAAAATATATAAACTACAAAAGAGAAAAACTATATGAAAAAAATTATTTCCGCGCTGCCCAGTGGGCCTGCTCGGCCTTGGGCGTGCTTACGCAGGCCCATAAAGCTCAGCAGGCTCACAGGGCAGCGCGGCAAAGTTAGGCCCAGAGGCCTGCATTAGATAGGAGCTCGAAGGAGCAGCTACGGCCGGGTTTATAAACCAGTGCAGCTGCCCTTCGCTCGGCGAGGTGGGACTAAACATTGTGCACCGTGGAACGGGAGCGCACCCCTTTTAGTACCGGTTCGTGGCCTCAACCGGTACTAAAGGGCGGGTCTTTAGTACAGGGTGGCGCCACGGACCGGTACTAAAGGGGGTCGCTTCCCGCTGCTTGGCCTGGCCAAATTTGACCTTTAGTATCGGTTCCTGTCTCCAACCGGTACTAAAAGCCTCTCCTATATAAGTAGCACTTACGAAAATTTCAGTTATCATCTTCGTCTGTTCGTCGCGCCCGTCCTCGTGCCGCCCCTGTCACCGCCCCCGTCGCCGTCGTCGCCGCCCCCATCCGTGCGCCGCCCCCGTCCGTGCGCCGCCCCCGTCGACGCCCTCGCGTCACCCCCATCGCCGCCCCCGTTGCTGTCGTCGCAGCCACCGTCGCCGTAGTCACACCCCCCCCCCCCCCCCCAAATGCAACGAGGCATGCTCGGATGGTGATTGCTCTAACCACTGCGACATGGACTGCCCCTACATTGCCGCAAGATTTGACTACATCATGGCCACACCTGCCAATAAGAAAGCCATCGACCAAGACATGGAATGCTTCAAGCGTTGCTCAAAGGAAAAGGACGCCACAAATGACAAGTGCCGCGTTGCATGCAAGCTGGCTGCCTCGCTCCCTTGAAAATGCATTCTCTTTTTTTAACCCATGCGATGCTTCATTCATGCATGATTTCACATATGTACGTATTCATCTCTCTGTCTCTCTCTCTCTCTCCTTTTTTTAAACTCTTATTCTTGTAAAATCTATCTATCTATAAATAAAAGAGCAGCAAGTAAACCTTTTACTTTTCTCTCTGAGTCGTCTCAACTCACTTGTTTGAATTGCATCACAACATATATCTCCCTCGCATGCTGAAATGAGAGGATATATCTCTACCTTCACATTACCGTAAGTATATATAGGGTAACGTCTTGCGCGACATATATTGGGTACATACAAGCAGTGGCGTATCTACAAAGAAAATGAAGGGTGGGCTCAAAGTTTACGCTCGGAAAACTGGACCCTCTTTTGAAGAAAAAACTGATTATTTTTTTGGATCTTGTGAAAAATATCAAATTATGAGACGGAAGGTTGCCATAGGTTGCTAAAACGTCTTACATTGTGAGACGGAAGGAGTGGTATTTACTAGGATTTTTTTGGATCTTGTGAAAAATATCAAATTATGATCAAAAATTTGAATTATTTAGCAAAATATCCATTCTCCTCAAATCCATTCATACAGATAAGCAGTAATACTATTTACTAGATTTTTTCTGGATTTTTTTAAAAACATCAAATTTTAAACGGCTTGCAAACCAACTATGCAAAGTCTTCATTCTCTTCATTTCTACAAATAATAACAAGGATATAAATTAGTTGGTGAACTTATTATAACTAGAACTAGCTAGTAGCTACCGACTAGAATAAACTAGCTAAAGCCTACACCAAACAATTGATTGACATTTGACAACACAAGACCGACACATAGCCAGAGTCTACAACACTGAATAAGTTTGTCAATGCCAAGGACAGAGAAGAAATTAGACAGAGAGAAGAATCTATGGCAACTGAGGTAGGAGAGCCTCAGAGGTCCTCCTCCCTGGGCCTGGATCCCTGGCAAGCTCCGAAGGCCTGGGCGACGGCCGACATGCGACGGCTGTGAGCTGTCTGCCTACTCGTGCTGGCTCCCTGGTTGGCGCCGTGATCGGAGCTCGGATAGTGTGGCGGCGACCAGCGGGATGCCAAGGTTGCTTGCTATCTGCCCGTGGCCTCGCGCCAGCCTTCATTGGTTGGGCCTGTCGATGCTTAGTAGTAAAAAAAATATTCACGATTTTGGAGGGTAGACTCGAACCTATCCAAGCCTCGCCGCTAGATTCGCCCCTACATACAAGGGAGGTGGACGTGTGTGCTATTGTGTTTGAGTTAGGCATAAAAATACCTTTTTTTTTGAAACTAGGCATAAACAGACTTGTATGGTGGCTTTTTGAGATAGCGAACCTCCCGGTAATTCTAACCAATTTCAGCTAGAACGATTAAGAGAACTACTCATCAATCCACTCAGCCACGCATGCACTAGTGCAAAGCCGTCTTATGCAAACGGTTTAATGCTAACCGATCTGGTCTAGAACTATTAAGAGAATGATGAAGAGAAAAAAAATAGGGAAAATGGAAAACAATGAAGGAAAAAAGAATGGAAACAAAACAAACTGAAAAGGGAAAAAAGAAATGACAAAATAAATTAAGAAAATTTTAAACCAAAAGAAGGCACATTAGACCGACAGAGAAAACACAGAAAAATACCGCTAAAACCTTTCCATATGGGCTGGCCTAGAAGCACAAAAGGGTGCGGTTTTATACAAGAAAAATACTGTTTCGCGCAGCGAGCGAGGAATAGAAAATTTCAGTGGAGCCATGATGTGCATGACCAGGCCTTGCCTTGCAGAGAGAGAGAGAGAGAGAGAGAGAGAGAGAGAGAGGGAGAGGGAGAGGGAGAGGGAGAGGGAGAGGGAGAGAGAGAGAGAGAGAGGATCAAGTAAGGCGATTGTTATTTGACGCGAGAACTCTTTTTTGCCGCTTGCGGGCGGCAAATTGTAGAGCCTTCGTTGAAGGTAGTCATGAATGGGCTGGCCCATTTGGAGCTATCAATCAAGAGGCGTGGAAAAAAAAATCCCACTAAGTGTTGCGCGAGCTAGAACTCGCAACCTCCTTCAACTAATCGATCGAACTTGCGAGTTCCAGTGATAGACTCGTGGTGCCATAGTTTATGTATCGAACTTCTTTTGAAAAGTTCCGAAAAATACACATTGACCATTTTGTAAAAGTACGTTCAACATTTTCCTAATATATGATGAACTTTTTTTAATATACGATGAACTTTTTTGAGGAAATATCAATATATGCATTGAAAAAATTTCGAATACGCTGTGAACATTTTGTAATATACGTTGAACAGTGTTCTAATACACGTTGTACATTTGTGTAATATACACTGAACAAATTTCTTTAATATATGCTGAATTTTTTTAATATGCAGTGAAATTTTTTGTAATACATAGAAAAAAATAAATGAAAAAACAAACCAAAACCCAAAAAGGAAAAAAGGAACCAAATCAGAAAAACGAAAAACAGAAACGAAACCAGAAAAGAAAACAGGGGAAAACGAAAACGTGTAAGAAGAAAAAAAACCAACGGAGGAAATAACAGCGAGCGAAACAACCACGCGAACCGGAAAATAGGAATTGCCATTTGGCGCATAGATCGCGGGATAGCGTCATTAGACGTACCATTACGGTTGATCTAAAAAAACACGTATCATTATGGTTATTTTCCATCAGTTTAGGCAAGATGCTAGAACCTTCAAAAATCAGTTTTTTTCCTTTTTATTTGTTTTTTCTGGGTTTTTCTTTCTTTTAACGTTTTCATTTTCTTTTTCTATTTACTTTTCTTTTTAATTTTCTATTTTGTTTTTATTTTCCTTTCTTTTTTGTCCTCTTATTCCATTATTTTTATTTTATCTCATTTGTGAAAATCTTTGAAAATCCTGAATAATTTTTATAATCATGAAAATTTACGAATTCATGAACATTTTATGGAATCATGAACATTTTTGGATCCTTCTGTGTGGATCTATTTGGATCCGGTCTGCATTCTTCGTCTTTGTTTGGGTATTTTCAGGTTTGATCCTTCGGATCTAAGACTCCACGGACGATGCTTGCTGCTCTGGTGCGTTGGTCCTATGAGGCCTTGGCACTACTTCCCAACTGTCTACTACAATAAAGTTTGCCTGGCTCCGATGACGGATGGTCGATGACGGCGGCATGTCTTCGGCTTGCTCCGGTGTTTAAAATCGTCGCTAGGTGATCCACGCACATATATATAAAGACGTATGCACAGAGAAACAGTCAGTCCAGCGTAAACAACAATGGAGCTCCCTATGCTCATTGTTCTAGTTCTCGGGCTTAACCGTACTGATCCGGCAGCGTAGCAACACCAGCACTAGACGTACCCATTACATGTATCCCGCGGGTAAAAATCATATTATGATAAGGTCACGGGACCAAAAAAATCACCTATAACTATGTGAAATAGAGAGAGTCAAATCCATCGAGTTTAGAGCAGGTACGGGTATGAAATCATGTAACCCATACCCGCGTACGCACGCAAACATTTGGTTGAACTTGTTACAACTAGCACAGCCCGCGCGGCGGCACGCCGTGCTCGTCGATACATTGTGTTCATACGAACTGTGTTTACTATTTGCAGTTAGTGTTATCTATCTCATATAGCAGATTATTATACGTAAAATTGTGGATGTAGGAAAATAAGTAGGAAAGAAGCTAATTTATCATGCATGTAGCATGTTGCTAAACACGGAAACACATCTTCATACATCTCCGATAGGGATCATTTATTCTAGTCGTGGCACGACTCTACTGCAGTAAGATGAAAGAAATATAGATAATTATTGCTAGATTCAATCATCCTGGTGTGGCCTCCTGCATGATTAGTGTCCGTGTTGAAGTGATAAAAAACTTTTGCAAACTGTTTCCTACGGCCCATAGGCGGCCCACACTTGTGTATGTAATGATAGGATCTTCACGATGTGGGCGGTATCACATCGAAAAAGTTCTTGCGTATTTTGCTAGAATTCTTGTTTGTCTTGCAAATTCTTTCTGTTGGGTGGTTAGTGGGCCATGTTAAACTGCCATTGCATTGTTTGTGCTTTCTCCCGTGTTGTAAGCAGTTCCTCTTTTGTCACTTCAAGTGCATATTAGTTCTGCTCGTTGATGGCGATATTGTGGCTACCACACAAATGCACTCCACGGCCACTTGAGCAGCCTTTTCTTCAACTTCATCTTATGTCTAGGCCTGCTCTTCTGTAAATGTCATTAGGACAAATGAGGACGCATGCTTCTATTATGACTCCAGGTTCGGCTCCAGTGGGCATGGTGTTGTATTTTTCTAGTTTGCCAGTCAGACTGACTACTTTAAGAAGTATGCATCTTGGTACGTAGACTACCAACTCATCCATTGTGCATAAATGTATTGTAGTTAGTTCTTGCGTTGAATGAAAAGGAAAAGGGAGTTTAAAGCGGTGAATATGAATTAGTGCTCATTGTGTCATTCACAATGTTGTTGTCAGAGTGGACATGGTCTTGAGACGTGCCAAAGTCGGGCTCTTTCTTTTCTTACTAAATTGCTTCCCTTTTGGGAAGTTTTTGTAGTGCGTGGATTATTCGTGCTCTTTGGTTTGCCTATGCACTTAAGGTTGGACGCTTGTTCGTGTGCTTCTCCTTGTAAACTTCTAGGTGGATATTTAGTAGAAGATAGGGTGGATGTGTCACTGCTATCTTATTTTGATCTTGCCATGTGGCTCGCATTATTTGGATGCGGCCGCCTGAGCGAGACGTTGATGAATACATGGTAGTCCGAGGGTAGATGGGTGTGAGGGTGGATGGGTCACGCTTGTATCTTCCTAGGCTTGCAAAGTGGTTCGGAAGTATGCATATGGGTTGCCTAGTTGACGTGTGACACATAGTTAGCATTTTCTAAAATCTATTGTCTAGGCGACGGCGGGTTTGTATGAAATGGAAATTAAAATAAAGTACATTAATGAGTTTTTGTTACGTGCTAAATTAGGAAATTATGTTTTCCTTTTCTATTATGACTGCATTAAGTGGATAAAAGGAAGTTTGTCAATTGGATACGGGTCGGGTCTTTTTTTCTCCATGTACGTGATTGTATCTTGAAACTTCATGCGTGTAACCACGTTCTTTTCAAAACTACGTGCCGTCACCGCGTGTAGTCAACAGATAGCTTTTTGATCAGAAGGAACTTAGTTGCTTTGTAAATCGCTACTGCCATATTTTTGCATGCAGTTCATGCTCATACTTCTATTGCTTTGAAATCTGTGTCTGGGTAGTGCAGATGTGGGGTGGGGGGAGAATATCATATGATACCAACACTTATATGCTCCCATGATACCGATTTGACAAATTCAAATTTAAGCTTGTCAAAAATTTCCGAAAAAAATCATGGATGTTCTTACCGTATGTGTCTACATGCCCTAAGAAAATCAGATCTAAATTCACATTTTGCAATGAGTAACCAAAAAGACAAATTCAGCATGAATAGTATAATATTTGTACGGATTGTTACGCCCTTTCTTACGTGCATGCTGTGCATGCACGTAGTCACATCATATAGTAGTATTTTATTTTATTTTCAGCAAAGGATGGCGAGTGGATGTTATGTAGATTAGGGAAAATATGTTAGAAGATTCGTTGCTCGTGCCATTCAAGTGGGAGGAGTAGTCACCATAGCTGTAGCGAGGTGTAGCAGAAGCAGAATAGAGATATGTTCATGTTGTATACAGTAGGTGTAGCAGTGTAGAGATTTGTTTATGTAGTATACAGTGAATGGAAACTTGTGTTAGGAAATTAATTATGTCCAATGTAGAATTTGATCACCTGGACTATAACAGCAGGGCATGAAGCATGGGAGTTGAGTCACAAATGAAGCATAAGGACAATGTCGTAGGCTCGTGGCCACCATAGTTGAACCCGACCGTGACCGTGGAGCAAGCAGGTTGCGTCGGATCTACCGTCCTGAGCACGCACACCTACCCGCATCCAAATCACGCACCACATGAAGCACGCACGCATGCAACACAGCTATGCAAACTGACACACACGAACCCAGCACACACAAACACACACACACTACACCAACGCAGCAGCATCACGCTAGCCGCAAACATGTCCGCGGGAAACCACAAGGGGCTGCAGGGTGCACAACAAAGAAAGCGAGAAGAAGGCAGGCATCGTACGACCAAGGAGCGAAATCCGACGGCGACTGCTTCATGAACCAGTGGAAGGAGGCTCGCAGAATTCCCTCACATCCGCCACCTCAACGCCAGTGAGTAGTCGAGGAGCAGCGGGAAGAGGTGCGGTCCGGCGCGGCCATGCTCATCATACACCACACATGCTACCGTTGGAGCTCCCGGAGCTGCACCTCGCAGCTGCAGCCCCACTGGCCGAACACCACCGGCCGTGTCCAGCGATACCGAATCCCTCTACGGGAGGCACTACAAAATTGCCCTCTCGGACGATGCCGGCCCCATCAAGAGCAGCGGCGAAGGCGAGATAGCTAGCCACGGTGACGTTGTGAGCGCCGCCGTGCCTCAACATGGAGATGGGGCAACAGATAACCGGAGTGCCTCCTCGCGTCATCTTCGAAGGGGCCCCGGCGGCCTGGCTGGCATGAGGTCGACTCAGCGGACGCAAGCTAGAACACCCAGCAAGGTGGATGAGTTCAAGGCGCCGGCCAGCTCGAGGTCAAGAACACCGCGGCATGTACCCATGCCGATAGCGAGAAGACCGGCGGGACGAAGAACGGCAGGGTCGTGAGCTACCCACGGCCGGCTGCAGACGTGCTGGCTTGGACCACGCGAAGGCCAGAAGGTCGAAACGGCGACCCATCACGCGCAATATATTCGGGGGAGGGCGCCACCAAAACAAGAGATGGGTTAGAGGAGAACGGGGAGAACATACTGACTTGCCCGCAGTCGTGATTGAAGAGACTCACGCGATGAGGAGCTTTTTATAGGCACGTACTCCCTCCGTTTCTTTTTACTCCGCGTATAAGTTTTGGTCAAAGTCAAACTACACAAAGTTTGACCTAATTTATATTAAAAAATATGAACATCTACAATACTAAAACTATATAATATGAAAATACATTTCATGGTGCATCTGAAAATATTGATTTCGTATTGTGAATGTTGATATTTTTTAATTTAAAGTTAGTCAAACTGTACTAAGCTTGACTTTGACCAAACCTTATATGCAGAGTAAAAAGAAACGGAGGGAGTACGTCGGTTGTGATCTTTTAAGATAGAGAAAGAAAGAATGAAGAGAAACCTGGAAACTACTACAGACAAAATTTTGGAAACCGCTACATGCATGGGTGACCAGATCAATCGAGAGAGCCCATGAGCAGTCGGCGGATGCACATGCACGTGGCCACATCAGAAAAAGCCCATCCCATCGCTGCATGCTGCGAGCTCCACCTGCTGCAGACAAAGAAAATCACCGCTCGACAGATTGGAGATGTGGTTGACCAGGAACTGCTCACCACCAAAATTGGTGTTACTATTCATCACCTAGGGTGCAAAATAAGTTATTCTTCACCCGAGGTAATCTTATGATGATTTTATAATTAAATTACGTTTGGAATTCAAATAGTTACGTTCCTATTGATTCACTACCTCAAATTTGACTAAGAAAATAAAAATATAGGTCATAAAACAAGAAAATTTGCAGTTTATGTGTATTTTAGACTATGTTTTTACGTTTGTAATTTTACATAACATAAAATATTTTTTACGGCGATTATATATTTTCTTACGGTTTCTTTTTCATCAGAAATAAGACAAAACTTACGGAACGTAAAATTACGGTACATTGATGGTAAAATAAAGAGAGGTGAAGAATAACTATTCCTCACCCAGGGGGACGAATAGCGCGACCCTAGTTATGAGATGCCTCACCCAGGGCGATTATATATAGGACGCCAGTTTAGGACAAACCGTTGGATTACATTGAGATGTGTGCATGTGTAATTAGTATTAGCACTAATGGGTCAACCATGTTAGGAAAGAATTATTGCAAATTATTGCTTCATATGGACACTTAATGCCTAGATTAAACAAGATACTCCATGCATGCTGCTTGGTACGTGCCCAACTTTATTTTTTATACGTGCACTTCTTTCTTTTTTACATAAATATAGGAAGTCATATACATAACTAGATATATACGTCTATGATTGTCTTGGGAACAGAAGGTATGGTTATCTTTTGTCTCCATGGGAAAATACACATATACGTCTTCAAGCTTTTTTCAAAATGGATATTTTTTTGGGTATGTGCGTACCAATCATACTTCTCTTCATACCCCAGATGTGAGATTTGTATTCCGGGTATTCAGATACCTATGCATGCCATAATTCATGTAGTCGGGTATATATGTAGCCATATTTTACTGTATATATACGTTGACAGGATACCTACAACAGTTTTCTACACTTTTTCATATAGCCAAGTATATACGTGTGCAGACACATTGGGTATACTGGTTTATTTAAGTACGTTGGGTATATACTAGAAGATTTATGTCAGCATGTCATATAAAGTATGTGGATACACTAGGAGTTTTTTTGTTACGAAGGTATACTAGGAGTTCATTGGGCATATTTTACATAGCAGGGTATCTATGTAGCCATATTTTATGCAGCCTAGAATATACGTACCCGCGTATGTACATCGTCAGTGGGTACCGGATATAAGTATTACTCCCTCCGTCCGGAAATACTTGTCATCAAAATGAATAAAAGGGGATGTATCTAGATGTATTTTAGTTCTAGATACACCCCTTTTTGTCCATTTTGATGACAAGTTTTTTCGGACGGAGGGAGTAGATAGTTAGAAAATAAATTATTGGGTATAAAGATACCACGTATGTAAATAATTTCATTAGTAGGTATTCGATACCCATATTAGATAGTTAGGAAACAAAAATGAAATATAATAGTTCAAAAAAATATTGAGTATATACGAGTTGGTATGTATTAGACATTTAGGAAACAAAAATACGCGCATTAGATAACCATAGTAGTTCAAATAAAATCAAACATTAATACGATTTATTATATGGCAAGTCTTGCATGCCTAATAATTAGGAAACAAAAATAAATCGTAACTATGGAAAGTCTTGCATGAAGAATGGGTAGGAAACTAATTAAATATATCATGGTTTCCAAAACAATCAAGGTGGCCAGGCACCTAGGTGCCTCATCTATTTTACCTATATATATATATATATATATATATATATATATGTGTGTGTGTGTGTGTGTGTGTGTGTGTGTGTGTGTGTGTGTGTGTGTGTGTGTGTGTGTGTGTGTGTGTGTGTGTGTGTGTGTGTGTGTGTGTGTGTGTGTGTGTGTGTGTGTGTGTGTGTGACGCACATGTCATGACATGGTCCCTAATCTCGATTACTTATTCTAAATATAATATATTTTAGACATCTCAATACGAATTAAACAAGGACTGCAACGAATGAATAAACACACTAAAATGCGTCTATATGCATAATCAGAAAAAGCTTAGAACATCTTACATTTATGGAGTGAGAACTAATTATGTGTTATCTAAGAAAATATGTGGCTCATTTTTAAAATGAACCGGATATGTTATTAAAATCCATTGGAAGTACAAAGTATCTCAAACATAATAAAAATTACATTGAGATTCCGAGACCACCGAACGACCATTACCGCGCTAGGATGCGCCGCCGTCGACGCTCCCCTACTAGAGCCTGCTTTACCTTGTCGATGACAGCCAGGATGTCTTCGTGCATGTGTCCCTAAGGACCAATGCTATGGAGCCTCAGTTGTCGTCATTGAACTCTTGAATAGATTTGAAGCACCTGGCACCAAATCTCGCCACATGACGAGAAACACTAACCTCACCACTCAAGGAGATGGCAGGAATCTATGCCGGAGCTCCATCGACTACGCATGGGCGAACTTGAGGAGGATCTGAGTCCGGAAGACAAACTTGAAGAAGAAACGCTGCCATCCGCTCAATCGTCGCACCTGCCAGGATTACCTAACCAAAACTACTAACTGGAGAGCAGACATTACATTGAACATTTTTTTCTGATATACTTGCAAAAAGATATATTCATAATCTTACATGTTATTATGGACTATCCAAATGCTACGATTTGTTACTCCGACTTCCGTTCACAAATATTAGATGTTTTGGATATTTATATATGGACTACATATGGATTTAAATGAGTAAATAAACACACTAAAAGTTGTCTAGTACATCTTATTTAGAAAAATGTTAAAACACCTTATATTAGTAAATGAAGGGAGTATTTATTAAACATGTAAACCAGTTAACCATGATTTGCATAAGTTGGTTGTAATATTATCGGAAACTACATTATAATAAGAAAAAATGTGCAATAAGATGTAACAACATCTCTATATCTTAGAAAAAAAAACATCTCTACAGGTTTAGCATGTGTATTCTAATCTTACATTCCTAGGAAGTTGGTCTCA
The DNA here is from genome assembly GCA_032464435.1 of Aegilops umbellulata. Lineage (NCBI taxonomy): Eukaryota > Viridiplantae > Streptophyta > Magnoliopsida > Poales > Poaceae > Aegilops > Aegilops umbellulata. The sequence goes on from CP136055.1 coordinate 634,540,648, forward strand.
ATTCTCTCAACATACGAAGTGTCCACCTCATCATCCCACTAAGCAATGCATTTAGATCATGCACACATGCCAACTCGGTTATTTATCTAAACATGCAGCCTATCCACCTCAACGTCTTGCCATATCAGTAGCTCTAGACATGCCACGTCACGTGTTCGGTTTTCATCGTACGCAATTGACCCAAGCCAGGCCCCTCTCAACATGCACAGTTTCGAGCCGTAAACCACCAGTCGAGCCCCCTGCAACGCTTCCTGACCACACATCCATCAACTATTCCTCCCACTTAGGGCACGTTCGGAAATCCACCAACTCCTTAGAATCTGCGGAGTGGATGCTAGCTCGCTCCAAAATTTTGAGCTACAGCTCGGTCCATCCCGGAGCAGAGCGGGGAGCAGAGTGAAACCGAACGGGCCTTTAGCCTTCAGTTATAGATTTTACCACAAAGCACTGACACAACCCACTACTGATTTTAATCTGGTAGGTCCCACATGAGAAAACACTCTTCCCCTCCCACCTTCCATAGATTAAATTAGAGCGCCCAGAACTAAACCTGGGAACGGTCTGGATTGAATCCATAGTTTCACTCAGTTTTTGTACTGGGTTGCCTTTGGATTGGATGAAATGGGCCAAGTCCCTAAATCAATTTAGTTTGGTCTGGGCCTTAACAATTGTTGGACTGAGTTGGTTTGGTCTGGACACGAAACGAACGGTTCTAGGCCGTCTCGACCCATAGTCTGAAACCAAATCGATAGACCAAATCGTGACCTACGTGAGGAGCGCCTCTGTACTGAGTGATGGCCGCCGCCCGCCACTCGTAGGATCTTCCGCTGCCGCCGCCGACCAAATCGAGGGATCTTCTGCTGCCGCTGTCATTGCCGTCGGCTGGAGCATGGTCGCCGCCTTCCCCTCCCTTGGCTGGAGCTTGGCCGCCTCTCACCGCCGCGGTTAGGGTTCGCTGGCTGCCGCTGGCTGGAGCTCGGCATGTTAGTGCATCCTCACCCTTCTCTCTCTCTCTCTGAACCTTACTTGTCTCTGCAGGCTGCAGGTAACTCAAGACGCTGTCGCCGGTGACTCAAGATACGGCTGCAAAAGTTGGTTGGATTCTGAAACATTTCATCGATGCCTGTTACCTATTGTGTGAGATTTGGGGAATTTTGTGTGAAATTTTTCATCTTGGACATCAATCATGTGCTGCTGTGCATCTCTGCTTTTGTCATTGCTCACCTCCTCTGTTTTTAATAAAGTGATTATGACACTGCTCACCTTCAGAATAGCATGTGAAGTATTCTTAGTTGTTCCAGAATAGCATGGATGATTTGGTTAACTATAATTATCTAGCTTCTGGATGATTTGCCTATATTCTTGAGGGCTCATATTGTTCTGAACCTTTTATTATGTTTTTCACATGCATGTTTCATCATTCTTGTTCTCTTCATACCAAGCCTTTCATACTTTGAAGGTGTTGTGATTTGGGACAGAAGGAAGGCAGGACAAGAGGTGTTTGATTGGTGGGATAAACAGGCTTGAACCATGTCTGGGAATGTGTCGGACAGCTCAGGTATTGGTGAATCAGCTGATGAGTTGTTGCAAACACCACATAGTAGGCGGGCTAAAGTCTGTGAATACTATGAGCCAGATTTGGTAGAGGTGGACAATGTCCAGAAGGCTGTGTGTAAGTATTGTTCCATGAAATTAGCATGCAAGTCTGGGACGAGCAGCCTTAGAAACCACATTGGTGAGTCATGCCCCAAAATCGATGATGAGTCCAGAAATAGGTTTCTTGCAACAATTAAGAAAAAACCATCAGATGCGGGGTTTGTTTTCGATCCTCAGAGAAGTTGTCAGCTCATGATCAAATATTGCATCCACGCCGAGGTTGCATTCAGGAAGTTTGACGACCTTACTTTGAAGAGTGGATGGACTCGATGCAGCCCACCTTTAAAGTCATTCGGCGCCAGACTGTTCGCAACGACTGTGTGGACGCATGTGAGCAAATGAAGGATCAGTTGCGCATTGAGTTCGAGTCTCTTGATTCCCGTGTTTGTTTGACCTCGGACATGTGGACCTCTGTACAACAACTAGGCTATATGTGTTGGGGAACGAAGCAGAAATTCAAAATTTTCTACGCATCACCAAGATCAATCTATGGAGAAACCAGCAACGAGGGGAAGGAGAGTGCATCTACATACCCTTGTAGATCGCTAAGCGGAAGCGTTCAAGTGAACGGGGTTGATGGAGTCGTACTCGTCGTGATTCAAATCATCGATGACCAAGTGCCGAACGGACGGCACCTCCACGTTCAACACACGTACAGCCCGGTGACGTCTCCCAAGCCTTGATCCAGCAAGGAGAGAGGGAGAGGTTGAGGAAGACTCCATCCAGCAGCAGCACAACGGCGTGGTGATGATGGAGGAGCGTGGCAATCCTGCAGGGCTTCGCTAAGCACCACAGAAGAGGAGGAAGAAGAGACGCAGGGCTGCACCAACGAGAGATCGAATCACATGTCTATTTGGGCAGCCCCTAGGCCTCATATATATAGGGGCAAGGGGGGAGGGGAGGCGCCCTAGGGTTTCCCCTAGGGGGGGCGGCGGCCAAGGGGAAAAGGAGTGCCTCCCAAGTCAAGTGGAGGCCCTTCCCCTTAGGGTTTCCCCTCTCCATGCGCATGGGCCTTGGGGGGGCTGGTTCCCCTGGCCCATTAAGGCTAGGGCGCCCCTTTACAGCCCATGCTGCTGTATTGGACGTGGTGGAACAATCTCCGGACCTCCGGACCCCTCCGGAGTCCTCAGGAACCTTCTAGAAGCTTCCCGGTACAATACCGAAAAACCCGAACTTTTCCCGAAACCCGAACAACAACTTTACATATATAAATCTTTACCTCCGGACCATTCCGGAACTCCTCATGACGTCCGGGATCTCATCCGGGACTCCGAACAACATTCGGTAACCACATACAAGCTTCCTTTATAACCCTAGCGTCATCGAACCTTAAGTGTGTAGACCCTACGGGTTCGGGAGACATGCAGACATGACCGAGATGTTCTCCGGTCAATAACCAACAGCGGGATCTGGATACCCATGTTGGCTCCCACATGTTCCACGATGATCTCATCGGATGAACCACGATGTCAAGGACTTAATCAATCCCGTATACAATTCCCTTTGTCTATCGGTATGATACTTGCCCGAGATTCGATCGTCGGTATCCCGATACCTTGTTCATCTCGTTACCGGCAAGTCTCTTTTACTCGTTCCGTAGTACATCATCCCGTGATCAACTCCTTGATCACACTGTGCACATTATGATGATGTCCTACCGAGTGGGCCCAGAGATACCTCTCCGTTTACACGGAGTGACAAATCCCAGTCTCGATTCGTGCCACCCAACAGACACTTTCGGAGATACCCGTAGTGTACCTTTATAGCCACCCAGTTACGTTGTGACGTTTGGCACACCCAAAGCATTCCTACGGTATCCGGGAGTTGCACAATCTCATGGTCTAAGGAAACGATACTTGACATTAGAAAAGCTTTAGCATACGAACTACATGATCTTGTGCTAGGCTTAGGATTGGGTCTTGTCCATCACATCATTCTTCTAATGATGTGATCCCGTTATCAATGACATCCAATGTCCATGGTTAGGAAACCGTAACCATCTATTGATCAACGAGCTAGTCAACTAGAGGCTTACTAGGGACATGGTGTTGTCTATGTATCAACACATGTATCTGAGTTTCCTATCAATACAATTTTAGCATGGATAATAAACGATTATCATGAACAAGGAAATATAATAATAACCTATTTATTATTGCCTCTAGGGCATATTTCCAACAGTCTCCCACTTGCACTAGAGTCAATAATCCAGCTCACATCGATATGTGATTGCAATGATTCCAACACCCAAGGTCACATCCCCATGTGACTAACACCCAAAGAGTTTACTAGAGTCAATAATCTAGTTCACATTACTATGTGATTAACACTCAATGAGTTTTTGGTTTGATCATGTTATGCTTGTGAGAGATGTTATAGTCTACGGGTCTGAACCTTTCAGATCCGTGTGTCCTTTACAAATCTCTATGTCATCTTCTAGATGCAGTTACCACGCTCTATTTGGAACTATTCCAAATAACTGTTCTACTATACGAATCCAATTTACTACTTAGTATAATCTGGATCAGTGTCAAAGTTTGCATTGACGTAACCCTTTACGACGAACTCTTTTCCACCTCCATAATCGAGAAAATTCCTTAGTCCACTAGTTACTAAGGATAACCTTGACCGTTGTCCTGTGATCCATTCCTGGATCACACTTGTACCCCTTGACTGACTCATGGCTTGGCACACTTCAGGTGCGGTACAACATAGCATACTTTAGAGCCTATGTCTAAGCATAGGGGACGACCTTCGTCCTTTCTCTCTATTCTGCCGTGGTCAGGTCTTGAGTCTTACTCAATACTCACATGTGTAATACAACCAAGAACTCCTTCTTTGCTGATCTATTTTGAATTCCTTCAAAATCTTGTCACGGTATGTATTCATTTGAAAGTACTATTAAGCGATTTTGATTTATCCTTATAGATCTTGATGCTCAATGTTCAAGTAGCTTAATCCAGGTTTTCCATTGAAAACACTCTTCAAATAACCCTATATGCTTTCCAGAAATTCTACATCATTTCTGATCAAAAATATGTCAACAACATATACTCATCAGAAATTCTATAGTGCTCCCACTCACTTCTTTGGAAATACAAGTTTCTCATAAACTTTATATAAACCTAAAATCTTTGATCAACTCATCAAAGTGTACATTCCAACTCCGAGATGCTTACTGCAGTCCTCAGGAGGATTGCTGGTGCTTTGCATACTTATTAGCATCTTTCAGGATTGACAAAACCTTCTGGCTGTATCACATACAACCTTTCCTCAAGAAAATCGTCGAGGAAACAATGTTTTGACATCCTATCTGCACAATTTCATAAATAATGCAGTAATCGCTAATATAATTCCAACAGACTCTTAGCATCGCTACGAGTGAGAAAGTCATCGCAGTCAACTCCTTGAACTTGTCGGAAAACATCTTAATGACAAGTCGAGCTTTCTTAATGGTGACATTTACCATCATTGTCCGTCTTCCTTTTAAAATCCATCTGTACTCAACAGCCTCACGACCATCGAGCCGTTCTGCCAAAGTCATACATGGATCCTTTCTCGGATTTTATGGCCTCGAGCCATTCATTGGAATCCGGACCCACCATCGCTTCTCCATAACTCGTAGGTTCATTGTTGTCTAGCAACATGACTTCCAAGACAGGATTACGTACCACTCTAAAGTAGTACGCATCCTTGTCATCCTATGAGGTTTGGGAGTGACTTGATTCGAAGTCTCATGATCACTATCATAAGCTTCCACTTCAATTGGTGTAGGTGCCATAGGAACAACTCCTGTGCCCTGCTACACACTAGTTGAAGTGACGGTTCAATAACCTCATCAAGTCTCCACCATCCTCCCACTCAATTCTTTTGAGAGAAACTTTTCCTCGAGAAAGGACCCGATTTGAGAAACAATCCTTATTGCTTTCGGATCTGAGACAGGAGGTATACCCAACTGTTTTGGGTGTCTATGAAGATGCATTTACCCGCTTTGGGTTCGTGCTTATTAGCCTGAAACCTTTTCACATAAGCGTTGTAGCCCCAAACTTTTAAGAAACAACAACTTAGGTTTCACTAAACCATAGTTCATACGGTGTCGTCTCAACGGAATTACGTGGTGCTCTATTTAAAGTGAATGTGGTTGTCTTTAATGCCTAACCCATGAACGATAGTGGTAATTCGACAAGAGACATCATGGTATGCATTATATCCAATAGGGTGCAACTATGATGTTCGGACACACCATCACACTATGGTGTTCCAGGTGGTACTAGTCGTGAAACAATTTCCACAATGTCTCAATTGTGTACCAAACTCGCAACTCAGATATTCATCTCTATGATCATATCATAGATATTTTATCCTCTTGTCACGACGATATTCAACTTCATTCTGAAATTACTTGAACCATTCAATAATTAAGTAAATATGCTCAGTATCTACTCAAATCATCTGTGAAGTTAGAGCATAACGATATCCACTGCGTGTCTCAGCACTCATTGGACTGCACACACCATAATGTGTTACTTCCAACAAGTTGCTTTCTTGTTCCATTTTACTGAAACCGAAGCTTTCAGTCATCTTGCCCATGTGGTATGATCTGCATGTCTCAAGCGATTCAAAATCAAGTGAGGTCAAACGGTCCATCTGCATGGAGTTTCTTCATGCGTATATACCAATAGACATGGTTCACATGTCTCAATCTTTTCAGAAATGAGTGAGTTCAAAGATCCATCAACATGGAGCTTCTTCATGCGTTTTATACCAATATGACTTACATGGCAGTGCCACAAGTAGGTGGTACTATCATTACTATCTTATATCTTTTGGCATGAACATGTGTATCACTATGATCGAGATTCAATAAACCATTCATTCTAGGTGCAAGACCATTGAAGGTATTATTCAAATAAATAGAGTAACCATTATTCTCTTTAAATGAATAACCGTATTGCGATAGACATAATCCAATCATGTCTATGCTCAACGCAAACACCAAATAACAATTATTTAGGTTTAACACGAATCTCGATGGTAGAGGGAGCGTGCGATGCTTGATCATATCAACCTTGGAAGCACTTCCAACACATCTCGTCAGCTCTCTTTAGCTAGTCTCCGTTTATTCCGTAGCTTTTATTTCGAGTTACTAACACTTAGCAATCGAACCGGTATCTAATACCCTGATGCTACTAGGAGTACTAGTAAAGTACACATTCACATAATGTATATCTAATATACTTCTATTGACAGCCTTCTCATCTACCAAGTATCTAGGGTAATTCTGCTCCAGTGGCTATTCCCCTTATAACAGAAGCACTCAGTCTCGGGTTTGGGTTCAACCTTGGGTTTCTTCACTAGAGCAGCAGCTGATTTGCCGTTTCATGAAGTATACCTTCTTGCCCTTGCCCTTCTTGAAACTAGTGGTTTCACTAACCATCAACAATTGATGCTCCTTCTTGATTTCTACTTTCGCGGTGTCAAACATTGCGAATATTTCAAGGATCATCATATCTATCCCTGATATGTTATAGTTCATCACGAAGCTCTCGCAGCTTGGTGGCAATGACTTTGGAGAAATATCACTATCTTATCTGGAAGATCAACTCCCACTCGATTCAAGTGATTGTTGTGCTCAGACAATCTGAGCACAAGCTCAACGATTGAGCTTTTCTCCCTTAGTTTGCAGGCCAAGAAAATCGCCGGAGGTCTCATACCTCTTGACGTGGGCACGAGCCTGAAATCCCAATTTCAGCCCTCGAAACATCTCATATGTTCCGCGACATTTTAAAATGTCTTCGGTGCCTCAATTCTAAACCATTTAACATTACCGAACTATCATGTAGTCATCAAAACGTGTATGTCAGATGTTCGCAACATCCACAGACCACGTTCGAGGTCTAGCACACCGAGCGGTGTATTAAGGACATAAGCCTTCTATTGTCCGCATAATTGCTACTATCAACTTTCAACTATATTTTCTCTAGGAACATATCTAAAACAGTGGAACTAAAGCGCGAGCTACGACATAATTTGCGAAATCTTTTTGACTATGTTCAGGATAATTGAGTTCATCTTATGAACTCCCACTCAGATAGACATCCCTCTAGTCATCTAAGTGATTACATGATCCGAGTCAACTAGGCCGTGTCCGATCATCACGTGAGACGGACTAGTCAACGTCGGTGAACATCTTCATGTTGATCGTATCTTCCATACGACTCATGCTCGACCTTTCGGTCTTCTGTGTTCCGAGGCCATGTCTGTACATGCTAGGCTCGTCAAGTTAACCCTAAGTGTTTTGCATGTGTAAAACTGTCTTACACCCGTTGTATGTGAACGTAAGGATCTATCACACCCGATCATCACGTGGTGCTTCGAAACGACGAACTGTAGCAACGGTGCACAGTTAGGGGAGAACACTTCTTGAAATTGTTGTAAGGGATCATCTTATTCACTACCGTCGTTCTAAGCAAATAAGATGTATAAACATGATAAACATCATATGCAATCAAATAGTGACATGATATGGCCATCATCACTTTGCTCCTTTTGATCTCCATCTTCGGGGCTCCATGATCATCATCGTCACCGGCATGACACCATGATCTCCATCATCATGATCTCCATCATCGTGTCTTCTTGAAGTTGTCACGTCATCTATTACTTCTACTACTACAGCTAACGGTTAGCAATAAAGTAAAGTAATTACATGACGTTTATGTTGACACGCAGGTCATGAATAAATAAAGACAACTCTTATGGCTCCTGCCGGTTGTCATACTCATCGACATGCAAGTCGTGATTCCTACTACAAGAACATGATCAATCTCATACATCACATATATCATTCATCACATCCTTTGGCCATATCACATCACATAGCATACCCTGCAAAAACAAGTTAGACGTCCTCTAATTGTTGTTGCATGTTTTACGTGGCTGCTATGGGTTTCTAGCAAGAACGTTTCTTACCTACGCAAAACCACAACGTGATATGCCAATTTCTATTTACCCTTCATAAGGACCCTTTTCATCGAATCCGATCCGACTAAAGTGGGAGAGACAGACACCCGCCAGCCACCTTATGCAACTAGTGCATGTATGTCGGTGGAACCAGTCTCACGTAAGAGTACGTGTAAGGTTGGTCCGGGCCGCTTCATCCCACGATGCCGCCGAATCAAGATAAGACTAGTAACGGCAAGCATATTGAACAAAATCAACGCCCACAACTACTTTGTGTTCTACTCGTGCATAGAATCTACGCAATAGACCTAGCTCATGATGCCACTGTTGGGGAACGAAGCAGAAATTCAAAATTTTCTACGCATCACCAAGATCAATCTATGGAGAAACCAGCAACGAGGGTAAGGAGAGTGCATCTACATACCCTTGTAGATCGCTAAGCGGAAGCGTTCAAGTGAACGGGGTTGATGGAGTCGTACTCGTCGTGATTCAAATCATCGATGACCAAGTGCCGAACGGACGGCACCTCCGCGTTCAACACACGTACAGCCCGGTGACGTCTCCCAAGCCTTGATCCAGCAAGGAGAGAGGGAGAGGTTGAGGAAGACTCCATCCAGCAGCAGCACAACGGCGTGGTGATGATGGAGGAGCGTGGCAATCCTGCAGGGCTTCGCTAAGCACCACAGAAGAGGAGGAAGAAGAGACGCAGGGCTGCACCAACGAGAGATCGAATCACATGTCTATTTGGGCAGCCCCTAGGCCTCATATATATAGGGGCAAGGGGGGAGGGGAGGCGCCCTAGGGTTTCCCCTAGGGGGGGCGGCGGCCAAGGGGAAAAGGAGTGCCTCCCAAGTCAAGTGGAGGCCCTTCCCCTTAGGGTTTCCCCTCTCCATGCGCATGGGCCTTGGGGGGGCTGGTTCCCCTGGCCCATTAAGGCTAGGGCGCCCCTTTACAGCCCATGCTGCTGTATTGGACGTGGTGGAACAATCTCCGGACCTCCGGACCCCTCCGGAGTCCTCAGGAACCTTCTAGAAGCTTCCCGGTACAATACCGAAAAACCCGAACTTTTCCCGAAACCCGAACAACAACTTTCCATATATAAATCTTTACCTCCGGACCATTCCGGAACTCCTCGTGACGTCCGGGATCTCATCCGGGACTCCGAACAACATTCGGTAACCACATACAAGCTTCCTTTATAACCCTAGCGTCATCGAACCTTAAGTGTGTAGACCCTACGGGTTCGGGAGACATGCAGACATGACCGAGATGTTCTCCGGTCAATAACCAACAGCGGGATCTGGATACCCATGTTGGCTCCCACATGTTCCACGATGATCTCATCGGATGAACCACGATGTCAAGGACTTAATCAATCCCGTATACAATTCCCTTTGTCTATCGGTACGATACTTGCCCGAGATTCGATCGTCGGTATCCCGATACCTTGTTCAATCTCGTTACCGGCAAGTCTCTTTTACTCGTTCCGTAGTACATCATCCCGTGATCAACTCCTTGATCACACTGTGCACATTATGATGATGTCCTACCGAGTGGGCCCAGAGATACCTCTCCGTTTACACGGAGTGACAAATCCCAGTCTCGATTCGTGCCACCCAACAGACACTTTCGGAGATACCCGTAGTGTACCTTTATAGCCACCCAGTTACGTTGTGACGTTTGGCACACCCAAAGCATTCCTACGGTATCCGGGAGTTGCACAATCTCATGGTCTAAGGAAACGATACTTGACATTAGAAAAGCTTTAGCATACGAACTACATGATCTTGTGCTAGGCTTAGGATTGGGTCTTGTCCATCACATCATTCTTCTAATGATGTGATCCCATTATCAATGACATCCAATGTCCATGGTTAGGAAACCGTAACCATCTATTGATCAACGAGCTAGTCAACTAGAGGCTTACTAGGGACATGGTGTTGTCTATGTATCCACACATGTATCTGAGTTTCCTATCAATACAATTTTAGCATGGATAATAAACGATTATCATGAACAAGGAAATATAATAATAACCTATTTATTATTGCCTCTAGGGCATATTTCCAACAATATGTGTGTTACCGCTCACTACATTGATGGCAATTTCAACCTGAAGAAGAAGGTCATATCCTTCAAAAAAGTCAAGTATCCGCACACAAGTGCGGCCATTGAAGAGATTTTGTGCAAGTGTTTGAATGAATGGGGCATCAAAAGGAAATTGTTTACTTTGACCTTGGACAATGCAGCAAACAATAAACCTACAGTTGACTCATTTGTGCAACATCAAGACTATGGCATGTTGTTTGGTGGTGCGGATTTTCATGTAAGGTGTTCGGCACACATCCTTAATATCTTAGTTCAAGATGGAACAAGGTATGTGCAAAAGACCATAGAAAAAATCCGTGAACTTTTAAGGCATATCGCTTCTTCGCCATCAAGAATTCAATCATTCAATGCGATTGCCACAAATCTGGATCTTCCTGAAAAGGCTGGTTGCGTAAATCTTGATATTCCAAACCGTTGGAACTCTACATATCTAATGATTGGAGAAGCTCTGGTATACAAGGGAGCCCTCAATAATTATGCAAGTGGAAATGGTGAAATAGCACCGGCCGATGTGGAGTGGGCTAATGCTGAAGTAATGTGCGCATTTATAAAAGCTTTTGAAGAAGCGACAAAGTTAGTATCAGCCGATAGAACACCAACAACCCATGTTTTTTGCACGTGTGTTGTGCATCCGCCAAGTGCTAAGGGACCCTCAGTGGAGCACTAGTGGCACTATGTCAAACCTTGTCTATGCTATGGGCCAAAAGTTTGATAAATACTGGAAAGAGTCAAAACTGAATGTTGCAGTTGTCATCGCAACGATGTTAGATCCAACCAAGAAATCTGACTTCTTGGAATTCTTCTTTGATAAGTATTGTGAAAATGTGGATGATATAGAGAAGTGTCTAGAAGGTGTAAAAGACATGATGAGGTCGTATTATGAGAAATACGAGGAAGCCAGAAGAACCACCGAGCACTCGGTATCTCGGCAAGTCAGCGCCAATATAGGATCACCAGTTCTTGGCAAAAGGAGGTTGGAAGAAGAGTTTGCTCAATACAAGTCAAGAAGGAGGTCCTACATGCAACCAAAGTCTGAGCTGGACATGTATTTGGAGGAAAATTTCGACAGCTCTGGGGAAGTTTTGATATTTTGATATGGTGGAAAACACATGCTGAAAAATATCCCGTGCTCTCAACCATGGATCGTTATTTCCTTGCAATACCTCTTAGCACCGTGTCATCTGAATCAACATTCTGTTGCAGTGGAAGGACTTTAGGAGATTCCCGATGCTCGATGACGCCCGAAACACTTGAGGCTTTAGTTTGCGGAAAAGATTGGCTTATCAAAATTCCAAATAATGAAGGTATGATATTATTTTCCTTGTTTGGTCTGGAAACCTCTTTACTAGTAGACTGAGAAAGCTTTATGTTGCTTAACATGTACTTTGAAAGTGCAGGCCCAAGTGGGACATCATAATGGAGAAAAGGTCTTATGTTAACAAATCGGTAAGTAAAATATATGGACATTTGCATAGATTTAGTTTTAGACCGTCTCATGTCATGGATGTAATGCTAATGTTCTGGTCTAAATCTTCATCATGTTGCCGAGAGGTTCCAGTCTAAATCTTCACCATTATGTCAGCGATACATATTGTAGATTATGAAACAACTAGTACTACTAGTAGTATAGTTAACTGTACTGGATGCCCCAAGTTATATTCATTTGCACTTTAGTACATAAATACAATACCTTTCTTGTTGCCAAATTCGACTGATTATGCACAGAGAAATTGATGTGCCAAATAGAGTGATATTTGGTCAATTCTCCTTGGACTTTGAGTGATGGTTCACACTTCACCTCAGCAAACTAGTCTCAAGTGACATAATGTTCTTTGGTCAAAATACTCTGCTTTCCTGTCACGAAAATTCTCTTCATTTGACCACATACTAACAGTGTATAGTGACAGGGATGTGATGGACGTCCAATTTTTCTTTATTTCTTTAGAAGCATCCATAGGAAATTCTTGCTTTCCATGTGAAGATAAAAACTAAGCGTAGCAACCATAGAATTGATATTCTTCTAAGCCTGCAATTTTTTTGAATTGCTATATATCATTCTGATGTACCTGCTAATACACTCAGGTATCAAGAAGAAAGCCAGGGTAGAATAAACCATTCAGAAAAGGGAGATGGATGTCCAGCAACTATGTAAAATTCATTCTGTAACTGAGTTATTGTGTAACATCCAGCATTCTGTGTAATAATTTTAGACCCCATGCTATAACATCCAACGGCTACTTAGTTAGTCAGCAAGCTATCCTTTTCCTAGTAAAACTGGGTTGCCATTCTTATTCCTTGTCCATGGATTGAAACTATGGGTTAAATCCATAAATGGCATATGGTTTGGATTGGTCTAGGTGGAAAACGCATGTAGTTTGGTTTGGTTTGGATGCTAGCTTAATTATTTTGGTTTGGTTTGGTTTGGTTGCTGGAGGTGTAGTCATATGGTTTGGGCTGGGTTTAGTTTGGATGTCAAACTATTCCCAGGTTTACCCAGAACAGATTACCCCTGTAGTCCAAAAGTCATGTATCTCAGTGGGTGTTGTCTTTTCCCCTTCGCCGATCGATTCACAATTTGTACTAACGAGCATGGTTTTTAATAGTGTTATAGCATGCTTTAGAAGAGGTCCTGCGCTAAGTTTTTCTTTCATCTAGACACATGAGCAAATATTTTAAATAGCTTGATATAGCACCGCTATAGCATTTAGAAGAGGTCCGCCGCTAAGAGGCTTAGCGCGCTATTTAAAACTTTGCTGACGAGTCTGAGTTTCCCTTCTGCTTTCTTTGGTATGATCGAGAGATGCATTAGGAACAGCAGCGTCTGTGTCGCAGAGGTAGATCCGGGGTCACAGTGTGGGTCTGAGCTACACCAAACATCAGCGCCGTGTTGTCGTCGTCGCCTATGCCGCCAACAAGTCTTGAGGCCGGAGAGCTGCTGCTTCTGTGGAGGCGGTGGCCGGTAGGTGGAGAAGAAGGCCGTGATCCGGATGACAAAGAGGCGAGCTGTGCGTCATGTGCGGAGCAAGATCGGATTGCTTGCAAGTAGATAGAATTCAAAGCCAGGAGTGTTTGACATGGGAGCCGAGCAATGAGCAGGACCTCCTCCGCCTCCTGCTCCAGTGTCCTTTGACGGTAGCATTTGCATCCATTTATTTCAAGCCTTTGGATCTACGTGCTTGCATGGAAGTAAATTCTATCCTGAAGATGACATGCGTGCCCTTGCAAATTGTTTTTCTCCGTTTCTCCATCTAGATGACACGCGTGCTTAGCTTTTTCTCCATCTACTCCTACGTGATAATATCTTTTTCTTCCAAAAAATACATGCTATTATCTATTACACTTGAAAATACTTATTGTTGGGATGGATCTGCTCATGTACTCCCTGTTCCTAAATATAAGTCTTTGTAGAGATTTCACTATGGACCACATACAGAGCAAAATGAATGAATCTACACTCTAAAATGTATCTATCTACATCCATATATGGTTATAATGGAATCTCTACAAAGACTTGTATTTAGGAACGGAGAGAGTATGTTTTAAATCCTTCAAAAATTCCCGCAGCTACATGCGGGCTTTTATCTATTTAGGCATATGTCTCTATAATGATAGGCGGCGTGCAAATCATGTGCAATTTACTAGTATGTATTAGTACTAAAATTATATCGTCGTGTGTGCGTTGTCGTTTTGACCGGTCTTATAGAAATGCATGCAACAAATTTGACATATATGGAGTCTAATGGATCATGGCCTCACAATCATATCACCCGACCATTGGCCATCGGCTTCGCCTAAATATAAACATAATGCAACGCTGGCATATACCTCGATCAACACCAGCATTCGTCGTCTGTCACAACTCACAAAGAGAAATCGACAACAAGATGGCCGCCAAGCGTGAGGCCAGCGTTGCCGGGCAGCTGCTCGTCGTCGCCCTCGTGGTGGTGGCGGCCCCGTCATCCGTGCCGGTGGCCAGGGCGGAGACAAAGGCCGCTTGCCTGAGCGAGTACTCCAAGCTCTGCGGCAAAGACGAGAAGAAGGACGCGGCGTGCGCCACCATGGTCGACAAGGCCTGCGGCACCGAGGCCAACAGCGTGGCCTTCATCGAGCGCTTGTTTGCCGAGCTCGCCACGGTCGGCCAAAAGAAGCGGGAATCAAACACCCAGCCCACGTCCGGGGGGCAGGACGCCCTGAACGGAGCCGTCGACAAGCATGGCGGCTGCCCCGGCAATAAGACGGTCTATGCGTTCTCCTCCCATTGCGCCGTGGACTGCGACATGGCATGCAAGGATCCTGCTTGCTCCGACCGCTGCTACATCGACTGCCCCTACACGGCCGCCAGGTTCGGCTACATCATGGCCACCCCGGCCAACAAGAAGGCCATCGACCAAGACATGGATTGCTTCAAGCGTTGCGCAAAGGAAAAGGATGCCACGAATGACAAGTGCCTCGTTTCATGCAAGCTCATTTCTCCTGCCCTCGTCTCCGCCCCGCCCCATGCCACTTGAAAATGCATTCATAGTGTTGTTCTACATTCATCTTCTCACATGTACACTCATATATATCTGGACTCAAAGGAAAAAAAAAAACATATACTCATAGTGTTGTTGAAATCTCTAAAAAGACAAATATTTAGGAACGGAGTGAGTAATATATAAGACATTTTAGATCACTAATTTTAGTGATATAGAACATCTTATACTATTATTAGTTTAGTTTACAGATGTAGTATATGGCAACGCACAGAGCACAAACTGCAAGCAGGGTCAAACATTTGCATTCCCCAGATAATATCGTTTTCTTTATTATCTAATCTATGTGCATCTGGCTCGCTGCTCTCTTTCCCACCCCGTTTTCTGGTATATCTGTGTTTCTGTTAAGCAACTAATGCAAAGGGGCAATGACCGGTTAATTTTTTTATTACACATGCCCCTCACCTTGAACATGCACTTATTTTTTCCGAAAGTCCGCGCCAGGAAACATCTTTGTAAACTAGAAAGTTTTTTCCTCACTAATGATATTATGATATTATGGGAGAGAATCACGCTCTATTCCTCACTAATGAAATCTGGTTCCGCGTCGAGTTCATATCGGGAGTTCATTTCATCGAGAGCCCGGCATACTTATGTATCTGCCGAGTTTAATTCAGATTTGTACTCGGCGGTGAGAAGAAACTCGGCAAACTTCACATTTTTAACTAGTACTCCCTCCGTTCCGAATTACTTGTCTTAGATTTGTCTAGATACGGATGTATCTAGCACTAAAATGAGTTTAGATACATCCGTACCTAGACAAATCCAAGACAAGTACTCCCTCCGTTCCGAATTACTTGTCTTAGATTTATCTGGATACGGATGTATCTAACACTAAAATGAGTCTAGATACATCCGCATCTAGACAAATCCAAGACAAGTAATTCAGAACGGAGGGAGTAATTCGGAACGGAGGGAGTACCAACGAAAGAAGACTCCGCAAAAGAAAGAGACTCAGCAATACCTCATCTTCGCTGAGTTTCTCGAGATAAAAACTCGGCAAAGACTGACAGATGGGCCCCATGGACGAGCAGGTGATGGGGTTGTGTATGCTGAGTAAACATGCAAAAGAACTCCGTATGGCAACGGCTTCCTATGCCAAATTCGAGAAAACTCGGCAAAGAGGAGACCCTTCATCTAACCCCGCAAATAATAAACGTGGGCGCGTGCACGGGCTCGCTAACTGCGAAACCCCCCGCGCAGCCTGCCACGTCTCCTCCCGCGTCGAACCCCGCTGTGACAATGCAGAATACATGTTTTAACTGAATAAAAACTAAGAAGGATTTCTTACATGTTTTAACTGAATAATAACAGCCATGAATGCGTGACAGACATCAGCTGCCTGAATGGTTTAGCAGGTACATGTGCTCTGTTGCAATTACCAACATCAGGATCCACAGTAAAAGCCACAAACCAGTGAAGCCAAATTTCTCTCCCTCTGATCACCTCCATTTTGGGTAGGCATGCATATGGCAATGCAAGACCATTTAAATTTGAATTCTAGAGAGAGAATAACAATGTAACACCAGTGAAATTTGAAGACATGGCATCCAAGCACCCATGCTCAGATGTTCTCAAGATTTAAATTAGCCACATGCTCGAATTAGAAGCAGTCCTGCTCTCAAGCCTAAATGGAAATTCAATGACAAAAGGGGTTAATTAGTACCTGCATTAACACGATTCACATTGTATCACATAATTCGCTACCATGCATCCTCCGAGGACAAGACCAAGATAAGTGCCGAATATATCGACATAAGATGCATAACTGTTATCTTGCTGGCATTTATCACTTAGCTAAGAGCCCAAAAGTAACAGCATACCAAGGTAGCACCTTACACAGCCCGTACACAAAAGGCGACCAGTGGTACGGCCAACTCGAGGATAGCGCCATGAACTATCTACACGACATCGATCTAGCAGAGTGTTCCCCGCCACTCACCATTGGCAACTACCTATTCACAGGTGTGCTGACATTCTCCAACCAAAGTCACCACGGCGCGGCAACATGATCTCTCAACACAAACAAAAGACTCACCAGTACTACGGCCAACTCCACGACACAAAATACTCGCTATCTACATTGCATCTAGAAGGGCGTTCTCCAGCACTCCCTATTGGTAACTACTAACTACTTATTCACAAGCGTAATGACGACGTGCTCCCACCCACCAAACTCACCGTGGCACGGCGGCGGACAGATTCTTAGCTTCCGCCCTGAGCCTCGAGATCTCCGTGGCATTGTTCATCCTCTGTGCGACGGCAGACCTTATTACGTTGCGCACAAGATAGGCATCTAGTTCAAGGTGACGGACAGCCATAGCCAGGGCGCGAAGCTGCGTGCCCAGTTCTCGGTCATCGGCTTCTTCGCGAGCAATCTCCTCCTCCAGCTTTTTCAAAGCGTCCCGTAGTTCGGCACGGCTATTCTTCATGTGAAGTATAGCTTCCACGCGCGATCTCAGGTCCCCGACATCGAAACCACTTGCCTCGAGATAAGCCAGGCACTCCATCTTCCGCTCGAGTGGCTCGTTGTCGTCCTGAACGCCCAGCCTGTTTATGCTTTCTGCTAGATCAGCAAAAGAGATCATCAGACCTAGTGCCAGTCCTTCATGGAGCTCTGGAACGTGCTGCTGAAACTGATGGAGATTTGGCCGCTGCGGCGTTGTCCTGAATATCTCCAGTGCCTCAAGCTGTGCCCATAATGGGGAGGTCTTCACAATTGGAAGCTGCTGGATTGCCGAGGATTCTGAACCACTCGTGTGCATGATGATACTCTCATGCACAGCCACAGATTCAGCAGACAAGGGGCGGCAAGAATCATGTTTTCCATTACCTTCGTGGTATTGTGAACCTGGAAATGGAAGGTATCATGATACAAGTGCTAGTAACATAGTGAAAGTGTTGCTGACTTTTCTGTAGTCAGCACACATAGATGACTGTACAATAGAAGTCGAAAACTTACGGTCTTCAGAGACAGAGACAACGATGCTGCCTTCTTCAATGGCTTTAGCATCTATCCTTTCCATTGGCTGCATTTAGTATTTACAAATGTAATAAAGTAAGAGCAAATGATATTTTTAATAATCTTACAACTAGTTTAAATAGTTAAGGGGATGCGATAGCAGTAACAACTCACAGTTTCAGGTTTCTCCACTAGAGGCATTGCTGTTTGGAAAGAAACACATCCCTTCATTTGTCTGAACAGTACAGTCCCAGTTCCAGCAGTTGACTGATTATCCTGATCGCTTAATACTTTTTTTGACCCTTTAATACCGGTAAAACATGAGCTAATAAGCGATCGCGTTCCTAATGGCAGGCTCTGTGGGATAGTCCTTGACTGTCCAAACGCTCCAAACAACGAAGCCTGAATGTGAGACGATGATTGTGCAAGAGGACAGCTTGTAGCAGGTGAAGATGAAGAACTCAGACAGCCAAATGATGCCATAGGTGGCAGTGAAGGAGGTGACAACTCAGATCTTGGTTCCAATACTGCATTTCCCGGCTTACGAGTAATTTCAATGTTTTCTTTACCAACAGACAAAAGGGGAGAAATTTGTTCTGGTATCACATCCGCATTCTTCAACTTCTTTTTGTCCCGATGAGAACCAGGTTCGTCACTGATTTTATCCGAGTCATTATCCAAGGCAGCGGAAATTGGCCTTTTTGCAGATTCCTGAAATGGAAAGGGTATTCAAGACATGTTTTGAGGTAATGCTGAATAACATCATTTGTGTTATGGAACGCAGAACAGGGACTGAATAAAATCGCATATTCCGAATTCATTTGCAGCAGCTTCTGGTATGAATAAACATGCAGATACATATGGCTATCATGATGGGATCATGTCTATCGGTTAACCGAGCCAAAGATTAAAGAACAAACAAATGGAAAGTGTCGTTAACACTGATGCAAACAGTGCCCAATGAAGGTGAGACAAATGAGTAACATGGTGCAAACAGTATAGTGATAAGAGCAGCCAAAGCATGCTAATGTTGACAATTTTCATCGAAATCTTTAGTACTAAAACTAAGAATGCTCCTTGATCAAATACACCTCAAAACGCTATGTAATACATGCAACGATGGCACTAAATAGCATTCTATGCTCCATCAAGGAAAAGAATGGCAGAAGACAAAACACAGAATATACAGATGTACCTTCTTCAAGCAGGGTACCCATTTTTCACCGTCCCAGTCACACAGTGGCCTGAGCTGCGTAATTTCAACCCTCAACGCATCCATATCGATCTCATCAAGATCTGTCTTGTGACAATCCAACATTACTACATACTTCTTGTCGATTCCAGTACCTAAGACCTTCAGAATAACACCAGGCCACCAGCTATCTTCATGGAGGACCTCAACATGAGAAGAAGGAGAAAATCTGTACTTTGAGTCAATACGGGTGACGGCGCGTGCTGGTCGAATATACTGAGAATCCAGAATCTCAGTAGCTGATTTCCCGTCCTTTCCATTATGCAAGTACTTTACTAAGAAATTTGTAGCACCAATCACTTTAAGAACAGTAGCTGGATTCCAGGATTCGCCAAAGTTTGTTCCAGACTGACTCACTTCAACTTCGTCTCCCTCTCTGAAAAAAGGAGATGCATTGTCCTGCGCACAACATGAGTAAGTAAACTCTCACTTCTTTGTTACAATCAGAAAAAAAAAACAATGCCTTTTTTAACAGTTTTCCTGAATAAAATCAGCTCTTGGGCGCATATAATCCTTGTGTAAATTCAGTTAACATAAAAGTTTAGCTATATTTCATCGAAGAAAGTTTAGATATTTACAGAAGCGAAAAATCATGTTTTAAAGTTGATGAAGAAAATGCTACACGCAACAATCAATTTGGGCTACCCACAAAGGAGAAGAAAAACAATATATCTAATCTGGGCAAGGTACACTCAGGAACGTAAAAATACTAAAGCAAAATTAATGATTTTAACCATAGGCCGAGATCTCGGCAATGGCTGTGAGCGGAAACATATGTGATGGTCATCACTAGTTTTCAAGAAACATACGAGAGCAGTGCCCATTTCAGTATTTGTTACTGCTTGACCGACAAATGGCCCGTGGAAGGAACTAGGTAGATAGCTCAGCCCAAATTAAGAACATAATGTTGGCACCAATCAATCAATAGACCCAACTAGTACTTGAATTGAAAATGATAAAACACCAGACGGATAATTTCACGCGACACATCCTTGATGGCGGCTCGAGATTCGCCGTATTCGGCATTCCATCGAGCAGGCTGCTCACGGAGAAGGGCTCAACAGCTTAAGGCATTATGCCGAGCAGGTGGTGCGCAAGGCAGGTTTGCAACGGGCCATGGCGATTTCATCCATCCATAATCAAACAACTCATCTGGATGAAGGTTAATTAAGACGAAAATGAGGAGCCGACGAACTCACCGCCTTGGCAGCGGGGACCCAGCGGCCGGCGACGAACTCGCGGTGCGGCCGGAGGTCCGCCTCCTGGAACTCGAGCGTCTCCCGCGAGGTGGGGAACGCGACCTGGTACACCCTCCTCGGCCGGCACCGCGGAAGCAGATCCCCTCCGGCCACCGCGGGCGCCGGGGCGACGGCGGAGACGACGCCGGCCCACCACCCCTCGCTGTGCAGCGCCTCCACCATGTCGTGCACCGCGAACCGCCTCGGCGCCGCGCGCGGGGGGCGGGGGCGCACGGAGGCGGCCGCCGCGGCCTCCTGGAGGGGCTCGCCGTCGTCGCCCTCCAGCGTGGAGTAGACCACCGTGTAGCATTTGTTGCCGCCGCGGTCGGAGGGGAGGTGGGCCGCGACGGTGGCCTCGTAGAAGGAGCCCGCGAAGCCCGGGTCCTCGTTGCGCACCTCCACCTCCGCGCCCACCGGCAGCATGTCGTCGAGCTCCGACGAGGAGGAGGAGGAGGAGGAGGAGGAGGGGGTCGGAGGGCGCCTCCTGAAACGGTGACGCCCCATGGCAGGTGATCGCCGGTCGCGCTCGTGGGTTGGGTTCTTGGGGGAGGGAGGGAGGGAGAAGGGTGGCGGAGGTGACGATGCCGATGTGGGAGTGGGGACTGGTGAGTTGGACTCCACTTTCTGGTTATGACGC
The DNA here is from genome assembly GCA_032464435.1 of Aegilops umbellulata. Lineage (NCBI taxonomy): Eukaryota > Viridiplantae > Streptophyta > Magnoliopsida > Poales > Poaceae > Aegilops > Aegilops umbellulata. The sequence continues at coordinate 634,561,997 of CP136055.1, forward strand.
GTGGAGTGGCTCTTGGTCGGCGTGCTATGCTGACGTGGCACGTGTTCGACATGTGGGTCCCGCTTTCCGGCAGCCGATGAAGCGGCGAGTTAGACTAGCCACAATGAAGAGTAACATACACATATCCCTAAACTATTTTACTACCTTCATAGTGGGTGGTAATATAAGTGTAGTAACATGCAAAGCTTTATTTATTATATTATATACACATATTGCATTGGAACATGTGATGTTACAGTAACTAGCTAAGTTACTACTACCTCTCTCCTCATTAACACATTGCCACATAAGCAAATTTGCTGAGTTGGACTCGATGTTACTGCTGAAATTACTCCCATTGTGGCTAGTCTTAGAGCACCTACGGCCGGACTTGCAAGTCCGACCCCTCAAACCCCCCTGCGCGAGTCCACGGACAATGACAGGTCACTCCTCAAATAATCATTTTACAATCGGATACCTCAAATTCGTAATATTACATGAAATGTAAACGGATCTTTAAGTGGAGCTCGTCCGGCTCCGTCGTGCCCATGCCCGACGGGCGACTACGCTCCTCGAAAAATTGGTCCGGTCGCCAGCAAGGTAGAGTAAGACATGGGACACGAGCCGACTTACGAGACTTAAGGCGCCGCCGTCTTCCATGCCCTACTCTTTCTTGTCAGAGCCCAGAACCCTGACGGTGCCGATGGGCGTCAAATCGACGAGGGATCCGTCCTGGGACGAGCCGGCGACATCCACCACGATGCGGTTGCGGCGCCCGGACTGGTGCATCATACGGGTGCTAGAGAACGTGACTTCGCCACGCTAATGTCCACCACCACGAGGGTTGTCGCCGCCTCCCGCGCTGCTGCCTCGCATGGCGGGCACGCAGCACCATGTTTGTGTTGGACGACGCCCATGGTGCGTCCTCCGCCTTGGCACGCCAAAGGAGAGGTTGCGCGTCCGCCACCACGTTCAGACGCCAAACAGACTGCACCGCCTCCTAGCGCCATATGGGCGGACCCAATGAATTTATGATGAAAGGAGTCTGAGCACTGCCGTCGGGCGGCCTCCTCCTGGGAGCGGTAGGGCGCAAGCCGCACGGTCATCTCCTCCTTGGAGCCGCGTTGGATGAGCTCGAGGTCGATGGATCTGGAGGTGTAGGATTCGGATATCCACTGCCCGCCATGCCGGAGAAGGCTAGAGACCAACGACAGGAGGTTAGAGGGCGGAGCTGAGTGGCTAGGGTTTGGTCCCGGGAGCGGATGGGAACAATTATATGTGAGGTCGGGAGGGCCAGCGTGGGCCTAGACCGACATGGGGATGCGCTCGGACGCGACCGGACCGATCCATATCTACCTCATATTTGGGTTGGATATGAGGGGTGCCGGTCCGCCTGGACGTTTGAGATCGGTTTGAGACGCCCGTCTGGGTCGGTGTTTTTTGAGTGGATTTAACCTTTCGATTTAAGTGGATTTAACCTTTCTCTGTACTTGGAGATCTGGCGGCAAAGCCCCACATGTACCCTCGGAAATCCCTTATCCCTGAATTTAGCAAGCGCTTGTTCTTGCATGCGCCTGAGCCTTAAATCTTCCTGGCCAGCTAGTGGACCAAGCTCCCGGCGACTTGAGCCCAAGCACACGCCGGCGAACGGACACGCCATCGTGTCGTGCACCATGGGGGGTTTGCGGTGAAGGACAAGCGAAACTGTGACCCCATCCTTATGGCTATAACCAAGGTCGCCGTCCTGATGGCCCTGATGTGGTCGCCGAAAGCAACTTTCAGCGACCGAGTTCTCCTCCTCCTCTGGCGCTCCCGCGGGCGGCAGGGGAGGAACCCTAGCCGCTGGCCGCCCTACCACCTCTCCTCTCCTCCTCCTCCTCCCGCCGCTGCAAGAGGGCGCGCCCGGGCGAAGCCCGGCCGGCGCCGGCGCCGGCGGGGCATCTTCGTCGCCTCATGCGGGAGGGCTGGCACGGGCCGACCGACCTGGATCTGGTCGTGGCGTTTCTTGTGGGGCGCCGCGGCGCGGCGCCTCATCGGCGCAGGTCATGGCGCGCGGGTGTGCGGGTGGCGTCATGGGCTGCGCTTCGGTGGTGCTTGGCCGGTGTGGTGACGGCGTCCCCTCGATCCAGATCCGGTTGGAGCGGGCTGTGGCCGGTGGGGGCTGCGGGCGGCTTCCTCCGCCGTGGCAGCTGGCTGCCGGAGGTGGCGGCACAGCAGCGGCGGCCTCGGTCTTTCCTTCCTCTTCTTCAACACCGGGGGGAGGTGGTGGTGTGGGCCGGGGGTCGGGGATGGCTGCCGGCGTCCCAGCCAGAGCTGACCTCGCGACGGCGCGGGTCGCGTTCGGCCTGGAGTTGGGGGTTGACCGACGGTGCGGGGCTCCGGTGATGCGTGCCCGGCGGCTCCGACGCTTGGAATTCGCCGGGCGACGCGGGTAGGGCAGCGGCCGGGCGTGGCCGCTGCTCCGGCCGTGGGCGGCGGCGTGGGGAGGTCCGACGGGTGGCCTCTCGGTGTCGTGGCGGCTTCACCGTGGCTCAACGGTTCTGCCCGCGGCAGCGGCCGGCTTCTCCAGCTTGAGCTCGTCTGCGTGCGGACCGTCTCGACCTTCGCTCCATCTCCTCGTCGTCCAGGCGTTACTCTCATCAAAGGGCTGGTCCTCTCCCAGCTACGGTCCACCGCTCATCTCGCGCCCGGTGCTGCAGGACCGAACTCGTCTCACGCACGGTGCAGCAGGACCGAGCTCGTCTCGCGCACGGTGTAGCAGGACTGACCTCGTCCCCCTCTCGATGCTGCAGGACCGAGCTCGTCTCGCGCTCGGGGTGGCAGGACGGGTCGGTGGATGCCAGTTATGGCCGGCCTATTGGGTCTCGACGCTGGGGGTCGCCGAGGGGTGCGAAAGGTGGGACCTTTCCGCTTGTCTCTTTCGTTGAGATTGCGGCGGGTCTCGAGTGAGATGGTGTCAAGGTCTTGGAGGCCGGGCCGGCGGCCCTGGTGGTGGTAGCGCGGTGCTCTTGGGCGGAGCCCGTGCCTTGGCACTGCCCGGTCACTATGGTCGTGTGGGCGGCGTGGTTGCTGGGGTGTGGCGTTCGGTGCCGGTGAGTGTTGGCCGAGGTGAAAACCTGTTCTATCTTCGGACGGACCGGTGGCGGCGAAGATCGTTCCCTTCTTGAAGGCGTCGCCACGGCTCTCATTGCCCGTCATGTGGCTCTAGGGGAAACTCTGATCCTTGGATCGGGCGGTGGCGGCGCTCCGGTGTCGTTCCCTTCTTGAAGGCGCCGCCTTGGAGCGCATGCTTCGTCATATGTAGCTCATCTCTTTATAGTGATAGTGCTAGGGATGGTGTTGCTGCGCTCAGCGTCTATGTATCTTGCCCTGGGTGTGTGCGTATGTCTTTGTACTGGGTGCTTGTTGATCTATGCTTTATTTATAAAGCGGGGCGAAAGCCTTTTTCGGTAAAGCGCGAAGGTTACTCTCTCTGGTGTGTGCATCCAGCTGGTCCGAGTCGTGTGGTATGATGTATATGCATGTAGATTTTGTGGTCATATTTGGCTTGGAGAAGGATTGAACACATGCATTGGCTACATCATAACATATGCCATGCGATGGCATGACCATTAATTGCACTCTACTGTTGGACGTGCGGGGTTGTTGATCGTGTCACTATGTAGGTAGAGCTACTTAATAAAGAGATAAAATTAATCGTGCAAAGGACAATCAAATAGGTCTCTGCAACTGTGATGCACACAATCATTTTTTATTAATTATTAATTATGGACAAAGCAAAGGCAACCACGGCTAACCACTGCAAGATAAATGAAATAAAGACCTATGGCACTTCTTCAGCAACGCCTTTGAGAAGGAATAAGCACCCTCGCGTCATCCTCACCGCATCCCATCAAAAAACATCAGAGGCAATGATTTTCATCTTGATTGCTGAGACCAACCGCTGAAGGTCAATACATCAGTAAGGAGTCAACGCCTTCAACAAAGTAAGGACGCAAGATCGTTGATGCTGAGCCCAACCAATCAAGGCAAAAACAAGAGTTTTCACCCCAGACATGAAGCAATGTTCTAATCATCATGTTGAAGATGAATCTCTTGGTAGTCATGAATCTTTTACTCCACACTAGGAGGGAATGGCACTAGCAGATGGGTGGGACATATTTCCACCAAAGACCATCACCCAACTACAAGGGGATAGTCCCTGACTCGACGCTGATCTGCCCGCGACCACTCCACACTTCCAGAAACTAGCCTGCAGCAGCCCTCGTGACCCCAGGGCCATGGCCTCGGCATCCTCTTTGTGATAAGATGAAGACATCGACATGCTTGAAGCTGCCGGTGCGTCCTTGCCCGTTAATGATTGCCGTTGCTGCTGCTAATGGGGGCCTCCAAGTGCACATCACGCTGCCTATGCATAATCTACTGTGTGCAGGGTCATCGCCACCACCATAGCATCGCGTGTTACTGAACCTGCTATACGTAGCCGTCAAGGGGTGCATGAGCACCGCTTTGGTGCACACCACCACGATCAACCGCGCATGTTAGCAGACGTGAGGGAGGGGCGCCCCCTGACTGCGATGATCGCCATAGTCTGCATTGCCCCCCTTCGTGAGTGGTTCTCGCGCACCATCAATCTCTTCTTTATCCTGGTTACCATAGATGGCATCTTCACGTGATCCTTCTACCTACATATTAGGCTACACTTAGTTGGGTCCGGGGAGGGAGGCGATTTCAACGTCCTCCGCATCGCCCAAGTCCTGCCCGCCAATCAGTCAAGCTTCCCCTCCTATGCTCTGGAGCATGGCTGCCTCGCTCCTCTCATCCTCCTTGTTCATCTCGTCCTCCACCTCCACCCCGTCGGGCCACCAACGGAACCGGCGCACCTCCATAGGAACAATTAATGAAGGATGTGTGCTCGCATATGAGAAGTTCCACCTCGACCCATGGCGACACATGACCAAGAAAGCTCCCCCCTCCCCGATGAGGACATGGATAAGAGGGAGGAGGGAAGGAGGCCCTATCGAGGGGTTGAATCATGGCCGCTATTGTAGTTGTGGAGGGAAAGGTCACCGATTTTGTTTCTCAAATCAGCGGGTTTCACTTTCCACCTCATCAACCCCTCATGAGAAAGTAAATTATCACAAGCTAGATCCCTAACTAGTAGCTAAATTATTGATATAAACTATAAATAAAACAATATATTTAGTGACTTAAAATTCTCGATATTTCCAGTTGGAACAACAATATTATTTAACATTTAAACCATACCATGCAATTTAATCATGATCCCAAAATAAAACAAATGGTGGCAAATATTTTCACTCTACACACTAAGCATCAATAACATAGGAATGCTATTCAACTCGCACTGACTTGGGCCAATTCTTCCAACAAATCATGAAAACTAGAACATCCAACCCCATGGGCCAAAGACGACATAACTAAGGCCCTATTTTGAGTGAGTTTAATTGGAACCAAATAACAGAGAGCACACAAAGTTACGTTCAACTGAAATAGGGCCTAAAGGCACAAATTTTACCTTTGTTTTGGACCAAAATTCACAACAAACCTTGCTTGTGATTTACGAAGGCAAACTATTTACTCGAGAGGGGGCGCTAATCGGAAAAAAGAAAGCATGCACAAGGATTACCTTAAAGAGCTCAGCGAGGGATTTATCGTGTAGCTTAGTATCCCAAAGAATGAGCACAAGTTGCTCTGCCAGTGTGATCTTTTGGCCCTTCGTGGCTTGCACCAACTTTATATTATCTTTGCTGCCTTCCGATGACCCACAAGTATAAGGGATCTATCATAGTCCTTTCGAAAAGTAAGAGTGTCGAACCCAACGAGGAGCAGAAGGAAATGACAAGTGGTTTTCAGCAAGGTATTCTCTGCAAGCACCGAAATTATCGGTAACAGATAGTTTTGTGATAAGATAAATTGTAACGGGTAACAAGTAATAAAAGTAAACAAGGTGCAGCAAGGTGTCTCGATCATTTTTATAGCAAAAGACAAGCCTGGACGAACTCTTATATAAAGCAAGCGCTCCCGAGGACACATGGGAATTGTTGTCAAGCTAGTTTTCATCATGCTCATATGATTCACGTTCGCTACTTTGATAATTTGATATGTGGGTGGACCGGTGCTTGGGTGGTGCCCTTCCTTGGACAAGCCTCCCACTTATGATTAACCCGTCTTGCAAGCATCCGCAACTACGAAAGAAGAATTAAGGTAAACCTAACCATAGTATGAAACATATGGATCCAAATCAGCCCCTTACGAAGCAACGGATAAACTAGGGTTTAAGCTTCTGTCACTCTAGCAACCCATCATCTACTTATTACTTCCCAGTGCCTTCCCCTAGGCCCAAATAATGGTGAAGTGTCATGTAGTCGATGTTCACATAACACCACTAGAGGAAAGACAACATGCATCTCATCAAAATATCGAACGAATACCAAATTCACATGATTACTTATAAAAGACTTCTACCATGTCCTCAGGAACAAACGTAACTACTCACAAAGCATATTCATAATCATAATCAGAGGAGTATTAATTATCATTAAGGATCTGAATATATGATCTTCCACCGAATAAACCAACTAGCATCAACTACAAGGAGTAATCAACACTACTAGCAACCCACAGGTACCAATCTGAGGTTTTGGGACCAAGATCGAATACAAGAGATGAACTAGGGTTTGAGAGGAGATGGTGCTGGTGAAGATTGACCCCCTCTCGATGAGAGGATCGATGGTGATGATGATGGCGATAATTTCCCCTTCCCGGAGGGATGTTTCCCCGGCAGAACAGCTCCGCCGGAGCCCTAGATTGGTTCTACCTAGGTTCCACCTCGAGACAGCGGCGCTTCGTCCCGAAAGCTTCTTCTTGATTTTTCCAGGGTAAAAGACACCATATAGCCAAAGATGGGCACCGGAGGCCTGCCAGGGGGCCCACAAGGTCGGGGGGCGTGTTCAGGGGGTAGGGCGCGCCCTCCACCCTTGTGGCTAGCTGGTGCCCCCCTCTGGTTCTTTCTTCGCCCAATATTTTCTATATATTCCAAAAATAAGCTCCGTGAAGTTTCAGGACTTATGGAGTTGTGCAGAATAGGTCTCTAATATTTGCTCTTTTTCCAGTCTAGAATTCCAGCTGCCGGCATTCTCCCTCTTCATGTAAACATTATAAAATAAGAGATAATAGGCATAAGTATTGTGATATAATGTGTAATAACAGCCCTTAATGCAATAAATATCAATATAAAAACATGATGCAAAATGGACGTATCACCTCCCACAAGAGAAAGAGAGAATATCAAGATAAAGGAGGAGGAGTAGGAGGAGTAGGGCGTGTGGAGATGGAGGAAGTAAGTTTTTTTATTTCAGAAAGGAACATCACTAAACAAGGTCGCTACAGGCTTTTCATGTACTAAGATGCCTACTCCTGGTTCAGTTTAAGTACTCCTCCCCCTTTATCTCATGGTTATACTTATTATTTTCTCCATGGTTTCTTATTAATAATGTCATAATTTATTTTAGCTATTATAACTATTTGCGCTATGTGCGGTGGTTCTCATTGGCTTTTCATAAATGTATTGTTCTTATTCCATTTTTTGTTACTGTAAACATGGTGCGTGTTGCGAACTAACATTGGCTCAATGTCATTTGTGTGGAATCGGTTTTACTGCAGTAACTTTATGTCATTTACACTTTTGATGACATTTAATTGATTTTGGTAATACAAATATGTAGTTGGACCGATATTTTTGCAAAGCTGCTTAGGTCATACATAAATTCTTGCTATATAATCTAGATGAAATAATATATTTAGGGACTAAAATCTCATTCTTTCCATGTGAAACATTGATAATCCCAAAGTACACGGAGTTATTGTTGCACTTTCCAATATGGTTGTGGAACTATGGAGTGTCGATACCCTATAGTAGCTAAAGGTAGCTTTCCTAATGTTTCATATTTTGTATGCCACTTACGCACCTATTCGTGCACTTAACATTTACCATGCCCAAATTCTCAACAACTAAGATAGGAGTAAGGAGAAAACTAAATTGTTTAGAAAGATAAAATAAAAGTCATGTGATGTTATGTATTAGTTGAGAAAAATAAGAATATAGAAAGTGTCTGTGTTTTTTTGCGGGGGATGTTTGTGGTTTTGAAGGTGGTGGTGGAATTGTCCCTAGGAAATTGGTAACATCGTTAAAGCAGTACACATGCTTGTTACAATTATTATGCGGGAGCGACTTGTGCTAACATGCTGCCATACCATGGTCTCACATGTAAATATGATTGAATTCCTAGCAAGAATCCATGCCTACTAAGAATAATTAAGACATAAAGTCCGAACGGTAGCCATATCTTCCTCTAGGGTTCCTCTCGAATCCCCTATGCCATTGTTCATAAACTCAGGGAACGGTAATTTCTGTCACTCCGGCCTCCCATCCTAAACTTCCCATAACACATTGATTTCCTTAAAGTGTGATCTAGTATACTACAAACCACTACATTAGCACCATAGGAATTCATACAACTTGTACCCATCAATCTAGATCACCAACGCCATAGGACAAACATAACTATTCAAACATCATAACTATGAACCAACTGGTTCATTGCATCAAAAAACATGTTTTAGTAGGATATCACAACGTTTTACAATGGTGAACCTACTGGTCCAAGGTAAAATATGGTGTTGGAGGCAATGGAGATGATGATGGAGGTGATTGTCCTCGGCAGCCTGCAGAATGGAAGTTGAAGCCCCCCATCCACATTCTTCCTCCTTGGGCTTGTCCATCGGTTCGAGATGTTTTTTCTGCTCTATAGATGGCGACTATAGGGCTGCCATTTGCACCCGAAAGTGTGTCCCCTCATAAAAATAGGGTTTCCAATCAATATATAGGTGTATACTTTCAATCTCGGTCATCCAACCCATATGGATGTGATCCTAGGGCCCTTGGTCATGGTTAGACACCTCCAAAGACTTTCTTATCGCCTTGTGAGTCCACAGGATCAAAGCAAATTATGATCCATGTAGTTTGTTAGGCGTTAGAGTCAATCCCGTCGTGCTTAGTTTCGGATTCCTGAAAATGACAGTTTTTTAGAATATTGGATTGCACGCCCAGGGTGCATATGGACTTGTAACTGGGTGATCCCAAGTGCTAAGGTTTTTTGATAACATTGTATTACTTTTCACATTCCGACTTTCTTGGTTTGATGTCATCTTTAGGGGTGGTCATGACCATCTTTATGTAGTGGTCCTTCAGGGAAAGATTTCCAATAACTCACAATTTCACCAGACTTTGAAGTTTTTGATAGTTCATTGATTTTACATGAATTTTCTATACACGTAAGGGAAAACAAGAACTTTTGCATGTGTTTCCACTATTAGCAGGTTAGTCCAAATAAATATAATAGTTTGCCTAAATAATAAGATATTGGCATGAAACATACAAAAATCATAGATACGTTGGAGATGTATCAAACAATGAGACATTTTTAACATTTAGACTATACCATGCAGTCTAATCATGAATTCCCAAAATAAAACAAACTGAGCAATATTTGCACTCTTTATATACTAAACACTGATTGCAGACAAATGCCATTAAATTCTCACCGATTTTGGCGAATTCTTCCACAAAATCATAAGAACTAACACATCCAACCCCACTGGCAAAAGACCACATAACCAACGACCTATATATGTTGAGATTAATTTGGAAAAGATAGCATAGATCACTCAAAGGTATATTCAACGCAAACATGGATTAAAGGCACAAATTCTACCACTGTTTCTGGCCAAAAATTACAAATAACCTCACTTGTTATTTAGGAAGGCCAAGTCTTTACTCAAGAGCGGCCGCTAATCCTAAAAAGGAAAGAATGTACATGGAGTAATTTAGAGAGCTTAGTGAGGGATTTCTCGCGTAGCTAAGGGTCACAAAGATTGAGCACCAAATAATTTATTTTAGCTTTTAGAACTATTCCGAAAATGTGCGGTGTTGCACACTGGGTTTCTTAATTGTATGATGTTTATTCTAATTATTTTGGTAGTGTAACAATCATGGTTTGTGCTGTGAGAGATCTTTTTCTTAATGTGATTTACTACATCTGTACCGAAATACTTGTAGCTGGCGGAAACTAGTACAAGTTTCCCCAACTAAAAGTATTTTGGTACGGAGGGAGTAGTATGGAATTGATTTTACTATATTAGTGTCATTTACACTTTTGACGACAACGTTCTGAACGAACGAAACGACATGGGTAAGAACTATTCTATGCCCCGAGCATCGGTAGTCTTTATCTATCAGTTCGCATGCTTTTCTTATTTGTTGGGGACTTATTGTCAATGTGTGCCTCAGGTTCATCCTGGTAGACTGGTCTTTCTTCTTGCGGACCATCAATTTAGGTAAGGATTTCGACTATGGAACGGGTTCTACCAGAGCATCAGACCTACCTAGAGTGGATTGTTCCTCAACATAGGTACTTGCCATGTATTCGTTGCATTTTGTTTCCACTTACCTGCAACATGTTATGCCAAGATGCATGAATGATGGGGAAATATTCTTACATGCCAAAAATGTATTGTGAATTTGGATTGCAGACATGTCATCAACCGCTTTCGTTCAAGCTGTGTAGCTAACTGATTTCACTGGGGAGGTTCTTAACTAGAGAGATCTCATTTGCGGCATTAATTATCTTGATTATGTATGTTAATGTAGGCATACCTTTTTTATTAAATGTATCGCCGCCAAGTTACTGTTGTGGCGGTATTGTAGGTTAGGGTTTCATGCCCACTTCAGATTAAGAGGGCCCTCAGGTGCGCAGGAAATATCGCATCGTTGGCTTGACAAAGCAGTCTAGAAGAGATTTGAGGTTTGAATTATGGATGGAGAAACAAAGACTATGAGGGACTACTTTCAAGAAACCTACAAGCTGCAACTACATTATAATTTCTCTCCTGCCTACAAGTTGGTACAGAGCAGAGACTTAACTTTCTCCGAATGGTGGTTTGTGCAAATGGACTTGACCTTATCTATACTTTCATTTGCTCTACACTGAGCACTTCCATATGTTCTGAACATCCGACGTACTTTCTATTTGCAATGTACCTTGCATATGTTCTAATAATACACTTGCGATTGCGCTTCAGGTCTGCAATATAGTTTCCGTACAGCTGTACCAAAAGAAGTAGGATGATAGCCAGGTTTCTAATATGACAGTGATAGCCTGTCAGGGTCCAGCTGAGCGTGAGGCCTCCATTGGCAAGGCGATTTGTTCAACTGTATTTTCTGTGTGTGATCTTTTGCTAGATGAAAGGATCGAGCAAAGTTTGCTTCGATCATTGTATCCCATGTTTCCTTTTTGGTTAGTCTGTTGTGGGTAACAAGTATAATACCACCCAACATTCAAATGAGTTCGGTATAGAAGTTGACAACAACCCAACTTTTTTAGGCTAGAGTTCTGTCTGATCCAATGGTAACTAAACACACTTCCAATATTTCGAGTGCTCTTCTTTGCCATATTGTACTGCTATTTCTCTTGTCAGCTTGAGGACAGCGACAACCATGTCTGCTCCACCGCCATCCGTTTCTGCCTTGCCTAGGCACACCATGCATCTGGCCAACCTCCCTAGCTAAACTAGCCATCCCCTCCATGGCGAGACCGTGTACTGGTGGTGGACAAGGTTTGCAAGAGGCAATGTGATTTCTTTTAGCTTTATTTGTTTCTCCGACTTCTATTTTTCAATATCACAAAGAAAAATTAGGCAACGTCCGCCATACCCCAACACGCGTCCAGACATTACAGGTAACGCACGCACCCAGAAAGGCCGGTGCAAGTCTTCAGTTGCTCACGAGAGGGAGAACGGATAGAAATTGCATTCCTGTAGCTGCTAGACATATGCTAGAGCTCCCACACACAGAGGAGAATATGGAGTACAGGGCCAACGAATGTGCTTTATTGTGGAATCGTCTTTATTGTAGTATTTTTATGTCACTTACGCTTTTGATGACACTTTAGATGTTCAGTAATACAAATATGTAGTGGAACTGACATTTTTGCAAAATGTTTATAGTTGCTTTAATCTATTGTGTTCTCATTCACTTCATCTAGGAGGGCCTATGGAGGGGATGATGCATGGTCACCGCCGGAGGTGAATTCGGGGCGAGATCTCCGATACAGTTTTAGGGGATCGAGTGGTTTTTTCAAATCCATCGACCCCTCAGGAGAAAGGGAATTATTGCTAGCTAGTTCCTAAGTGGTACCTGAATTCTTGCTACAAATTGTAAATGGAATATTGTATTTAGGGAATAAAATTCTCGTTATTTCCTTGTGGATAAAAGGAATTCTTACAATTTAAACCATACCACGCAATCTGATAATGAATTCCAAAATGAAACAAACGGGAGCAATATTTGCTCTCTTTATAGACAAATAATTGGTTGTTGAGGAATGCACTAATATGGGACAATTCTTCCACCAAATGAAAAGAAATAAGGCATGTAACGCCCCGGGCCAAAAGAAGAGATATATATGGCCATATTTGGAGTGAAATTAATTTGAGCTAAATAACAGAGAGCACAAAATTTATATTTAACGCAAATAGGAACTAAAAGCACAATTTGTACCACTATTTTTTGGCCAAAATTCACAAGAAACCTCACTTGTGATTTAGGAAGGTCAACTCTTTACTCAAGAGGGGATTATAATCACAAATAGTAAAGGATGTAGGAGTACCTTATAGAGCCTAGTGAGGGATTTCTCACGTATCTTAAGATTGCAAAGATTGAGCACCACTTGCTCTGCCAATGACATATTTTTGCCCTTCGATCGTTGCACCAACTTTATTTTGTCTTCACTAGGTCCTTCAAGAGAAGAGAAAAAAAATCAAGAACATCAAGGAGGAGTAGTATGAGTAGTATGAGGAGGGTGTGGAGATGGAAAAGGGTTAATTTTTCATTTCATATAGCAACATGAATTAACAAGGTCGCAATAGCAGGTATAGTTTAGGTACTCCCCCCTTCTCTCTGTTGGTCATAGATAATACTTTCTCCATTGTTTCTTATGAGTAATGTAATAATTTGTTTTAGCTTTTAGAAGAATTTGAGGAATGTGCAGTGCTGCCTACTGGCCTTTCTTAATTGTATGATGTTTATTGTAGTTATTTTGGTAGTGTAACAAACATGGTTCGTGTTGCGAAAGAACTTTGGATCAATGTGATTTTGTGTGGAATCAGTTTTCTGTCATTTACACTTTTGATGACATTTTACTTTTTTGGTAATACGAATATATAGTGGGACCGACATTTAGCAAAGTATATTGTTTATAGTTGCTTTTCTCTATTATTTCTCATTCTATTCACCTAGGATGTCCCATGGAGTGGTTAATGCATGACCGCAGTCACAGGTGATTTGAGGGCGAGATCTCAGATCATGTTTTCTCGGATCGGGTGATGTTGTTTTCCACCCAATCATCCCCTCATAGGAAATGATTTATAGCGACATGCTTATCTAGTAACTAAATTCTTTCTATAAACTATCAATGAAAAAATATATCTAAGGACTGATATGTTCGTCAATTCCATGTGGAAACAAGATTTATGCCATTTAAAACATACTAAGCAATCTAATCCTGAATTCCAAAATAAAACAGATGGGATAAATATCTGCACTCTTTAGAGACTAAGCATTGACTACAGAGGAATGATATCTAATTCTCACCATTTTGGCTAATTCGTTCCACCAAATAATGAGGATCAACACATCCAACCCTGCTTGCAAAAACTAGACATAACTAAGGCCCTATTTTGAGTGGAATTAATTTGAAAAAATAACAGTGATCTCACAAAATTTAATTCAATGCAAACAGGGCCAAAAAGCACTTTCTTAACACCATTTTGGGCCACAATTCACAAAGAACTTCACTTGTGCTTTAGGAAGGCCAAATGTTTACTCCAGAGGGGGACGTTAGTCATCAAAAGGAAATGATGTACCAGGAGTACCTTAGAGAGCAGAGTGAGTTTTTTTTGCGTTTCTTAGGGTTGCAAATATTGAGCACCAGGTCTCTACAAGTTTCATCTTTTGATCCTTCACCGCTTGCTGCAACTTTATATTGTCTTTGCTGCCTCTCGCAAGCGAGGCAGAAAATATCAGGGACATAGAGGAGGATGAGGACGAGTAGGAGTAGGACAAGGAGGGGGTGTGGAGATGTAGGAAGGATGGTTTTACATTTCAGGTAGCATTGTCAATAATGAGGGCCCACACAGGGTATTTCATGTTCCTAGATGTCTGCTCCGGGTTCAATTTACATACCCTTCTCACTTTCTCCCTTGCTCATGGATGGTTTTTTCTTAATGATTTTTTATGAGTAATGTAGTAATTAATTTTAAATTTTAGAACTAATCACGCAATATGTGGTGCTAGACACTGCATTTTCTTAATTGTGACTTTAGGTTCTATTTGGATTGAACGCAACTTTATGGTTCTCTCTCGTGTTTAGTTCAAAGTAAACTATCAAACATGGCCTTAGTGACGTTGCTCGTCCAGTGGGGTTGTTTAGTTCATAGTAACTCAATCCAAACATGGCCCGGAATGCATACTGGTATACAACATAGTTGTCAGGGATGTGAATCCATTCCAAAGTGGATTTTTTTACTTGTAGACAATGCTTCTTTGACGAAGAGACACAACACTCTTTGTATATGTTACAATCTAATTTGCCACTAGTGTCTGATCAATTCAGCAATGGTTCTGAACCGAACAATTGTTGATTCTATCTTCACTTATTAGTGTGCATAATCATCAAGGAAGAACCCATTTTGTTATATAATGTTGTTTCATCAAATTTTAGAAGAGGGAGATGTTTCCGGATCTAGCTCCTTTGCTATGGTACTCATTTGGCACAATTGCCGCATTGGTCCAGGTATGTCATAATCATTTGCTCCTTCTATATTTATGAATGTAGTATGAGCATGGGTGAAACCACAAAAAACACGGTTTTGAACCTTTTATCATGTTTATTAAAAAAAATAGTTTGATATCATAGTTGGTCATTCTTGGTCATATTCAGTCTTCTTGTAGTAAGTGATAATATTGGTTATTATTAAGCTTTGAATGTCCAATCTTAGTTTATCTCACTGGTCTATTTGGCTACTTGAAACATAAACATGAGATTGTCAGAATCTACAATGCACTTTCGCCTCCAACTATAACATTGGCTGCATCAACCTGAGTCTGCAATGTGTGCACTTTGGAATAAATAAAAGCATAATGGAAGAATATTTGATTACTTTTTGCTATCATATCATGGTTTAATGTTCGACAAATGAGTTTTAATGCATATTTGTTCTTAATTACCTTGAACTTCACACAATAATTTTGTAACATATTTCTTTAACCTCTTCTATTTCTATTTGTTTTTGTAGTGCATTGCATCACACCCTGAGACCAGAAGCCCTTTCAAAGAAGGTATTGAGAACAACTTCACGTATTAGATTTCAATGCATTGTTGGTGTGCTTTGTCAGTTATCATACATTTTGGCTAAATGTTTTTGCTAGCTACTATCTTAGTAGTTGATCTGTAATACTTTTATATCTGCTTTTTGTAGCAGATATACTTCCACCAAGTCATCTCAATGACTATTGTACATAACATTGTTATTTTCCTTGTAACACCTCTTTTGCTTATAATAATCCACACAAGTTAAGTATCATGAGCTTGTCTCTTGTTGAAGGTGAAGTCAAAGTAGAAGCAAATCCTAGAAATAAACCCCATATGACTGGACACTCTTTTTGCTAATATGTACTCCCTCCGTTCCAAATTACTCGTCGTGGTTTTAGTTCAAATTTAAACTAAAACCACGACGAGTAATTTGGAACGGAGGGAATATGACCATTGCCTACTCATTTTGCAGGTGTCCACTTTCAATCTCCTAAAGCTTCTGCTAAATGAAGTTGGTTTCCCTACTGTTGTCACGCTCCTTTCTATGCTAATGCTTTTGCTTTTAAAAAATGGTTTCGTCACGAGATGACTAGCCTTCGGCAAGGTTACTAAAGTGCACTATCCGGTGTTACCTTAGGCCGTTTGATCGTCCTAGGTTTGTACCTGCTATCATTCCCATTGTTGGGATATTTTTTTCACGCCCATACTTATCAAGTAGTGCCAATGTTGTTTTCTTCTTCTCTCCAGTGCAGGGGCCGTGCGGTGCTTAAAATAAGGCCTCCTAACGTGCTACAAAGTGGGACATTCAATGACTATCTCATGGTGAGTATCGTTACTTGGCTATAATGCTACCAAAATTCATTTTGTCCCAGTGAATTAAAGGTTGCAAGATTGCATCTATACTCTTCTGTCCTCCCTGTGCCCCCGTTGCGACGCATGATATATCTTGGTTCGTTCACTGAGGTGGTCCCATGGAGGGGTTGATGCATGGTCGCCACCCAATATGAATTGGAATACAAGATCTATGATCCGAGTTTTTTTGGGCCGTATGTTTTTGTGGGACTAACATTTTTGCAAAATATGTTGTGTATAGTGGCTTTTCTCTATTATGTTCTCGGTCCATTCACCTAGGATGTCCCATGGAGGAGCTGATGGATTGTCACCACCCAAGGTGAATTGGAAAATGAGATCAACGATCTGGTTTTTTCGGATCGTATGTTTTTGTCCCACTTCATCATCCTCTCAAGAGAAAGGAAATTATCGAGATGGCTAGTTTCTTAACCGACACCTAAATTCCTTCTATAAACTATAAATAAGACAACGTATTTAGGCACTGGAATTCTCGTTATTTCCTTGTGCAACTAATATGATTTTACCATTTAAACCGTACCATAAAATCAACTCCCAAATCCCCAAATAAAACATACGGAGCACTAGTTTCACTACTTATAGACTAAACACTGAGTGTGATGCAATACTATTCAATTCCCATCTATTTTGCCAATCTTCCACTAAATCATGAGAACTGGTACATCCAAACTCTCTATCCAAAAGACAAGATATCTAAAGCCCTATTTCGAGTGATGTTAATCTGAACTAAATAAAAGAGAGCATACAAAGTTACATTCAATACAAGTAGGCCCAAGGCACATATTTTACCATTGTTTTGGCCGAAAATTTGCAACAAACCTCACGTGTGATTTAGGAAAGCCAACTCTTTAGTGGAGAGGGGCTCTAACAAGATAAAGTAAACAGTGAGCAATTATTACCTAAAAGAGCTCAGTGAAAGATTTCCCACAAAAGTTAGGGTCGTAAAGATTGAGCACCAGTTGCTCTGGCAATGTCATCTTTTCTACGTCCGCTACTAAAGGAACTTTACATTATCTTTGTTGCATCCCTCAAGGAAAGGGGAGAAAAGTAGGGACCACCGAGGAGGGGGAGTATGAGTAGTAGCAGGAGGGGGCGTAGATATGTAAGAGGGATGTTTTTTTTTCGAAAAAGCAGCATCAATAAATAAGGACAAGATACAGCTTTTCATGTCCCCAGATCTCTGCTTTGGGTTCATTTTAAGTACTCCTCCCCCTTTCTCTCTTTCTCATAGATGATATTTTCTACAGTGTTTCTAATGAGTAAATTGTTGGCTTTTAGAACTATTCCGGAAATGTGCGTTGTTGCACACTGGGTTTCTTAGTTTTATGATGTGTATTCTAGTTATTTTGGTAGTGAAACAAACATGGTTCGTATTGTGAGAGAAAATTGTGTTAGTGTGATTTAGTATGGAATCAATTTTACTATAGTAGTGTCATTTACACTTTTGAGGACAACGTGCTCAACGAGCGAAACGACATGGGTAAGAACTGTTCTCTGCCTCGAGCATTGGTAGTTGTTATCAATCAGTTTGCATGCTTTTCCTATTTGTTGGGGACTTGTCCGCAATGTGTGCCTCATGTTCGTCCTGGTAGACTGGTCTTTCTTCTCGCGGACAATCAATTTAGGTAAAGATTTCGTACTATGGACTGGGTTGTACCAGAGCATCTTACCTACCTAGAGCGGATTGTCCCTCATCATAGGACTTGCCATGTATTCCTTGCATTTCGTTTCCACTTACCTCCAACATGTTATGCAAGATGCATGAATGATGGGGAAATATTCTTACTTTCCAAAAAATGTATTGTGAATTTTGGATTGCAGACATGTCATCAACTGCTTTCGTTCGAGCTATGTAGCTAACTGATTTCATCAGGGAGGTTCTTAACAAGAGAGATCTCATTTGCGGCATTAATTATCTTGATTGCGTACGTTAATGTATGCATACTTTTTGTATCAAATGTTTCATCGCCAAGTTGCTACTATGGCGGTATTGTAGGTCAGGGTTTCACACCCCAGTGCAGATTAAGAGGACCCTCTGGTGCGCAGGAAATATCGCATCGTTGGCTTGACAAAGCAGTCTAGAAGAGATTTGAGGTTTGAATTATCGACCGGAGAAACAAAGACTATGAGGGACTACTTTCAAGAAACCTACAAGCTGCAACTACATTAAAATTTCTCTCCTACGTACAAGTTGGTACAGAGCAGAAACCAAATTTTCTCTAAATGGAGGTTTGTGCAAATGGACATGATCTTCTCTATACTTTCATTTTCTCTACATCGAGCACTTTCATATGTTCTGAACTTCCGATGCACTTTCTTTTTGCAATTTACTTTGCATATGTTCTAAGAATACACTTGCGATTTCCCTTCAGGTCTCATATATAGTTTCAGGATAGTTGTACCAAAAGAAGTCTAATGATAGCCAGGTTTCTAATATGATCGTGATAGCCTATGAAGGTCTAGCTGGGCATGATGCCTCCATTCGCGAGGCGATTTGTTTAGCTATCTTTTCTGCGTGTGATCTTTTATTAGATGAAAGGACTGAGCAAAGTTTGTTTCGAATGTTGCATTGGTCCCAAGTTTCCTCTTGGTTAGTCTATTCTGGGTAAGCAGTACAATACCGCCCAACGTGCAAATGAGTTCGGTATAGAAGTTAACAACAACCCAAGTTTTTTTCAGGCTAGAGTTCTACCTGATCCAATGGTAACTAACCCCACTTCCTATATTTCCAGTGCTCTTCTCTGCCATCTTGTACTCTATTTCTCTGATCAGCTTGAGGACGGCGACAACCGGGTCTACCCCGCCGCCATCCGTTTCCTCCTTTCCTAGGCACACCATGCATCTGCCCCACCTCCCTAGCCAAACTAGCCATCCCCTCCATGGCGATCCCGTGTGCTGGTTGTGGACAAGGTAGGCAATGTGATTTCTTTTAGCTTTGTTTTTTCTCCAACTTCTATTTTTCAATATAACAAAGAAAAATTAGGCAACGTCCGTCATACCCTCCCAAGCGTCCAGATATTACAAGTGATGCACACATCCGGACAGGCCGGTGCAAGTCTTCGGCTGCTCACTCGAGGGTAGACGGATAGAAGTTGGAGTCCAACGGCTGCTAGAACTATGCTACAACCCCCCCACACAGAAGAGATTATGGAGCACAGGGCCAGCGAATGTGCTTTATCCTGGAATCTTCTTTATTGTAGTATGTTTACTCACTTACACTTATGATGACACTTTAGATGTTTGGTAATACAAATATGTAGTGGGACCGACATTTTTGCAAGATACACATAGTTTCTTTTTTCAGAGTGAATAGCAGAAATCTACCACATTATGGGTTATCGTTCCAAAAAACTACAACTTCTTTTATTTTTCCAATGTGGTGGGCTGTTCCAAAAAACCCAAGTGGCTGAACGGCTAGAGTTTAAGTGGGTTTATGACAAGTGGTCCCCTCCCGTTAGGGTTTTGTCGGCCACAATGTTTGTTGTTTTGAACTACTTGGAACAATTTAAGTAGTGTGGTGTCATGCTGTTGCCTTTACTATTTTGATTTGGTATGAGCATGAGTCTATTATTGACTTCATATGCTGATGATTGTTTGATATGAACTGATTTCATATGTTGATCATTATTTGATATGAATTGATTTCTTATGTTGATCATTGATTGATATGAAATTATTTCTTATTTTGATCATGGGTTGCGAAGCTACCGCTCCCCAGCCAGTTGTCAACCTCCGAGTACTCTCCGCCGTCATCCCCTGTTCCACACTCCACCCGTTGAGTGGCCGTCGTTGACTGGTTTCGCCGCCGCCGACGCCATCGCCTAGGTTGGAGAGGGAGACACGGTGAGAGAGAGTGAGAGAGGTAGGGGAACAGAGGAACGGCTCGTTCGTCTACCACTTGTTCGGGGTGACTCGCTCGCTTGCCCTAACGGCTGTCACCCACGCGCCGTCAACCCTGTGGCTGACAAAGCCCTGACGGGCGGGGCCCACATGTCATAAACCCACTTAAACTCTAACCGTTCAACAACTTGGGTTTTCTGGAATAGCCCACCACTTTTGTGGTAGTTTTTCCGAAAAATAAAAAAATTAGTAGTTTTTTGGAACGATAGCTCGTAATGTGGTATTTTTTGCTATTCACTCCTTTTTTGACGATAAACAGTAGGGTAAAAACCCCACTGCAACTTTTATATGCATAGTTGCTTTAATCTATTATGTTCTCGTTTACTTCACCTAGGAGGGCCTATGGATGGGCTGATGCATGGTCACCGCCGAAGGTGAATTGGGGGCGAGATCTTCGATACGGTTTCAGGGGATCGTGTGGTTTTTTCAAATCCATCAACTCCTCAGGGGAAAGGGAATTATCGCTAGCTATTTGACTAAGTGGTACCTAAATTCCTGCTAAAAATTGTAAACGAAATAATGTATTAGGGAGTAAAACTCATTATTTCCTTCTGGACAAATGAATTTATTAAAATTTAAACCATACCTTGCTATCTGATAATGAATTCCAAAATAAAACAAATGGGAGCAATATTTGCAGTCTTTATAGACAAAGAATTGTTTGTTGAGCAATGCTCTGATTTGGGACAATTCTTCCAACAAATCATTAGAACTAAGGTATCTAACACCTCGGGCCGAAATAAGATATATCTATGGCCATATTTGGAGTCAAATTAATTTGAGCCAAATAACATAGAGCACAAAAGTTATATTGAATGCTTATGGGGACTAAAGTCATAATTTGTACCACTATTTTGGGCCAAAATTCACAACAAACCTCACTTGTGATTTAGGAAGGCCAACTC
This sequence comes from Aegilops umbellulata, assembly GCA_032464435.1. Classification (NCBI taxonomy): domain Eukaryota; kingdom Viridiplantae; phylum Streptophyta; class Magnoliopsida; order Poales; family Poaceae; genus Aegilops; species Aegilops umbellulata. The sequence goes on from CP136055.1 coordinate 634,583,103, forward strand.
TTTACTCAAGAGGTGATTATAATCATAAAAAGTAAAGGATGTAGGAGTACCTTATAGAGCCTAGTGAGGGATTTCTCACATATCTTAGGATCGCAAAGATTGAGCACCACCAGCTCTGCCAATGACATATTTTTCCCTTCGATGCTTGCACCAACTTTATATTGTCTTCGCTACCTCCCGCAAAGAAGAGAATAAAAATCAAGAACATCAAGGAGGAGTAGTATGAGTAGTAGGAGGAGGGGTGTGGAGATGACGAAGGTTGATTTTTCATTTCATAAAGAAACATGAATAAACAAGGCCGCAATAGCAGGTTAAGTTTAGGTACTGCCCACCTTTCTCTCTATTGCTCATAGATGATACTTTCTCCATGGTTTCTTATGAGTGACGTAACAATTTGTTTTATCTTTTAGAAGAATTTGGGGAAGGGCAGTGCTGCATGCTAGTTGTTCTTCATTGTATGATGTTTATTTTAGCTATTTTGGTAGTGTGACAAACATGGTTCATGTTGCGAAAGAACTTTTGATCAATGTGATTTTGAGTGGAATCAGTTTTATGTCATTCACACTTTTGATGAAATTTTACTTATTTGGTAATACAAGAATATAGTGGGACTGATATTTAGCAAAATATGTTGTTTATAGTTGCTTTTCCCTATTATGTTCTCATTCTATTCACCTAGGAGGTCCCACGGAGTGGTGGATGCATAACCGTTAGCACAGGTGATTTGAGGGCGAGACCTCCTATATGTTTTCTCGGATCGGGTGTTGTTGTTTTCCACCCAATCATCCCCTCATAGGAAATGATCACTAGCGACGTCCTTCACTAGTAACTAAATTCTTGCTATAAACAATCAATGAAATAATATATTTAAGGATATATATGACCGTCATTTCCATGTGGAACAACAAGAATTATACCATTTAAAACATACCATGCAATCTAATCCCGAATCCTAAAATAAAACAGACGGGATAAATATCTGCAACCTACATCGACTTAGCATTGACTTCAGAGGAATGATATATAATTCTCACCGATTTTGGCCAATTCGTTCCACCAAATCTTGAGGATCGACATGTCCAACCCCACTTGCAAAAAGAAGATATAACTAAGGCCCTATTTTGAGTGGAAATATTTTGAACAAATAACAAAGATCTCACAAAATTTTATTCAATGCAAACAAGACCCAAAGGCACATCCTTAACACCGTTTTTTACCACAATTCACAACAAACTTCACTTGTGCTTTACGAAGGCCAAATCAAATGTTTACTCCAGAGGGGGACATTAGTCATCAAAAGGAAATGATGTACCAAGAGTGCCTTAGAGAGCAAAGTGATGGAATTTTTTGCGTTGCTTATGGTCACACATATTGAGCACCACGTCTCTACAAGTTTCATCTTTTGATCCTTCACCGCTTGCTGCAAATATACATTGTCTTTGATGCCTCTCGCAAGCGAGGCAGAGAAAATCACTGACATAGAGGAGGATGAGCAGGAGTAGGAGTAGGGGGAGGAGGGGGTGTGGAGATGTAGGAAGGATGGTTTTACATTTCAGGTAGCATTGTCAATAATGAAGGCCCACACAGGGTATTTCATGTACCTAGATGTCTGCTCCGGGTTCAATTTACGCACCCCTCTTACTTTCTCCCTTGCTCATGGATGATTTTTTCTTCATGTTTTTTTATGAGTAACGTAATAATTAATTTTTAATTGTAGAACTAATCATGCAATATGTGTTGCCAGACACTGCATTTTCTTAATTGTTCCTTTAGGTCCTATTTGGATTTAACGCATTTTTATTGTTCTCTCTCGTGTTTAGTTCAAAGTAAACTATCAAACATGGCCTTAGTGACGTTGTTGGTCTAGTGGGGTTGTTTAGTTCATAGTAACTCAATCCAAACATGGTCTGGAATGCATACTAGTACACAAAATAGTTTCTAGGGATATGAATCCATTCCAAAGCGGATTTTTTTCTTTTAGATAATGCTTCTTTGATGAAGAGATAGAACAGTCTTTGTATGTTACAATCTAATTTGTCACTAGTGACTGACCAATTCAGCAATGGTCCTGAACTGAACAATGGTTGATTCTATGTTCATTTATTAGTGTGCATAATCATCAAGGAAGACCCCATTTTGTTATATAATGTTGTTTCATCAAATTTTAGAAGAGGGAGATGTTTCCGGATCTAGCTCCTTTGCTGTGGTACTCATTGGACACAATTGTCGCATTGGTACAGGTATGTCATAATCATTTTCTCCTTCTATATTTATTATTTTAGTGTGAGCATGCGTGAAACCACAAAGTACAAAGGTTTTGAACCTTTTATCCTATTTATTAAAAAACAGTTTGATATGGTAGTTGGTCCTTCTTGGTCATATTCAGTCTTCTTGTAGTAAGTGATAGTATCATTTATTATTAAGCTTTGAATTTCTAACCTTAGTTGATCACACTGGTCCATTAGTCTACTTGAAACATAAACATTAGTTTATAAGAATCTACGCTGCACTTTCCCCTCCAACTTTAACGTAGGCTGCATCAACCCAATTCTGCAATGTGTGCACTTAGGAAAAAAAATAAAAGCATAATGGAAGAATATTTGATTTCTTGTTGCTGTCATATCATGGTTTAATGTTCGACAAATGAGTTTTTAATGCATATTTGTTCTTAATTACCTTGAACTTCACACAATAATTTTGTAACATATTTCTTTAACCTCTTCTGTTTCTATTTGTTGTTGCAGTGGATTGCATCACACCATGAGACCAAAAGCCGTTTCAAAGAAGGTAATGAGAACCACTTCATGTATTAGATTTCAATGCACTGTTGGTGTGCTTTGTCAATTATCATGCATTTTGGCTAAATATTTCTGCTAGCTATTATCTTAGTAGTTGATTTGTTATACTTTTGTATCTGCTTTCTGTAGCAGATATACTTCTACCAAGTCATCTCAACGACTATTATATGTAACATTGTTATTTTCCTTATAACACCAGTTTTTCTTATAATAATCCACACAAGTTAAGTATCATGAGCTTCTCTCTTGTTGAAGGTGAAGTCAAAGAAGAAGCAAATCCCAGAAATAAACCCCATACGAATAAACACTCATTTTGCTAATATGTATGACCATTGCCTATTCATTTTGTAGGTGCCCACTTTCATTCTCCTTAAGCTTCTGCTAAACGAAGTCAGTTTGCCCTACTGTTGCGACAGTCCTTTCTATGCTATTCCTTTTGCTTTACAAAAAATGGTTTCATCATTAGATGACTAGCCTTTGTGTTACCTTAGGATGTTTGATCGTCCTAGGTTTGTACCTGCTGTCATTCCCGTTGTTGGGATATTATTTTCACGCCCATACTTATCAAGTAGTGCCATTGTTGTTTTCTTCTTCTCTCCGGCGCAGGGGCCATGTGGTGCTTAAAAAAGGCCTTCCAATATGCTACAAAGTGGGATATTCAATGACTATTTCATGGTGAGTATTGATACTTGGCTATAATGCTACCAGAATTCATTTTGGCCAAATGAAGTAACTGTCGCAAGATTGCATCAATACTCCTCTCTCCTGCCCGTGCCCCCGTCGCGACTCATGATATGTTCTCGGTTCATTCACCAAGGAGGTCCCATGGAGGGGTTGATGCATGGTCACCACCCAATGTGAATTGATAGACAAGATCTACTATCTGGTTTTTTTGGACAGTATGTATTTGTGGGACTAGCAATTTTCCAAAATATGTTGTGTATAGTGGCTTTTCTCTATTGTGTTCTCGATCCATTCAGCTAGGATGTCCCATGGAGGAGCTGATGGATGGTCAACACCCAAGGTGAATTGGAAGATAAGATATACGATATGTTTTTGTAGGATCATAAGTTTTTGTCCCACTTCATCATCCTCTCAAGAGAAAGGAAATTATCGCGCTAGCTAGTTTCTTAACTGGTACCTAAATTCCTTCTATACACTATAAATAAGACAACGTATTTAGGGACTGGAATTCTCGTTATTTCCTTGTGGAACTAGATATGATTTTAGCATTTAATCATATGATAAAATCAACTCACGAATCCCAAAATAAAACGTACGGAGAAGTAGTTTCACTACTTATAGACGAAACACTGAGTGTGATGCAATGCTATTCAATACCCATCGATTTTGGCCAATTCTTCCACTAAATCATGAGACCTGGCACATCCAAACCCTCTATCCAAAATACGACATATCGCAAAGCCCTATTTCGAGTGATATTGATCTAAAAATAATAATAGAGAACATACAAAGTTACATTCAATGCAAGTAGGCCCAAGGCACATATTTTACCAATGTTTCGGCCCAAAATTTGCAACAAACCTCACGTGTGAGTTAGGAAGGCCAATTCTTTAGTTGAGAGGGGGCTCTAACTAGATAAAGTAGACGTGAGCAATTATTACCGAAGAGAGCTCAGTGAGAGTTTTCTCGCTAAAGTTAGGGTCGCAAAGATTGAGCACTAGTTGCTGTGGCGATGTCATTTTTTTACGTCCACTATTGAAGGAACTCTATATTATCTTTGTTGGATCCCTCAAGGGAAGGGAAGAAAACCAGGGATAATCGAGGAGGGCGAGTATGAGTAGTAGCCGGAGGGGGCATAGATATGGGAGAGGGATGTTTTTTCTAGAAAGCAACATCAATAAATAAGGAGAAGACATGGCTTTTCATGTCCCTAGATCTCTCCTTTGGGTTCATTTTAAGTACTCCTTCCCCTTTCTCTCTTGCTCATGGATGATATTTTCTACAGTGTTTCTAATGCGTAACATAATAATTTATTTTGGCTTTTAGAACTATTCCGGAAATGTGCGGTGTCGCACACTCGGTTGTTGTATGATGTTTATTCTTGTTATTTTGATGTGAGAGAACTTTGTCATAATGTGATTTAGTATGGAATCGATTTTAATATAGTACTGTCAGTTACACTTTTGAGGACAACGTACTCCACTAATGAAACAACATGGGTTAGAAATGTTCTCTACCACAAGCATCTGTATTCATTATCACTCAGTTTGCTTGCTTGTCCTATTTTTTGGGGACTTGTTGTCAATGTGCGCCTCTGGTTTGTCCTGGTAGACTGGTCTTTCTTCTCGTGGACCATAAATTTAGGTAAAGATTTCGAACTATGGAACGGGTTCTACCAGAGCATCAAACCTACCTATAGTGAATTGTCCCTCAAAATAGGTACTTGCCATGTATTCCTTGCATTATGTTTCCACTTACCTGCAACATGTTATGCCAAGATGCCTGAATGATGGGGAAATATTCTTACTTTCCAAATAATGTATTGTGAATTTTGGATTCTAGACATGTCATCGACTACTTTCGTTTGATCTGTGTAGCTAACTGATTTCATCGGGGAGGTTCTTAACTAGAGAGGTCTCATTTGCGGCATTAATTATCTTGATAACATATGTTAATATATACATACTTTTTGTATCAAATGTATCTCCGCGAAGTTGCTACTGTGGCGGTATTGTAGGTCAGGGTTTCACACCCCGAGTGCAGATTAATAGGGCCCTGATGTGCGCAGGAAGTATCGCATCGCTGGCTTGACAAAGCAGTCTAGAAGACATTTGAGGTTTGAATTATTGACTGGAGAAACAAAGACTATGAGGGACTACTTTCAAGAAACCTACAAGATGCTACTACATTACAATTTCTCTACTGCCTACAAGTTGGTACAGAGCAGAAACCTAACTTTCCCTGAATGGAGGTTTGTGCAAATGGACTTGATCTTCTCTATACTTTTATTTTCTCTACACTGAGCACTTTCATATGTTCTAATCTTCTCATGAACTTTCTATTTGCAATTTACTTTGCATATGATCTACGAATACACTTGCGATTGCCCTTCAGGTCTCCTATACAGTTTCAGGACAATGGTACCAAAAGAAGTCTGATGATAGCCAGGTTTCTAATATGATCGTGATAGCCTCTGAATGTTCAGCTGGGCACGATGCCTCCATTCGCATGGCGATTTGTTCAGCTGTCTTTTCTGGATGTGATCTTTTGTTAGATGGAAGGACTGAATAAAGTTTGTTTTGAATGTTGCATTGACATCAAGTTTCCTCTTGGTTAGTCTATTCCGGGTAACAAGTATAATACCGCCCAACATGCAAATGAGTTTGGTATAGAAGTTAGCAACAACCCAAGTTTTTTTCAGACTAGAGTTCTGCCTGATCCGATGTTAACTAACCCCACTTCAAATATTTCCAATGCTCTTCTCTGCCATCTTGTACTGCTATTTCTCTCATCAACTCGAGGACAGGGACAACTAGGTCTGCCCTGCAGCCATCCGTTTCCGCCTTGCCTAGGCACACCATGCATCTACCCTACCTTCCTAGCCAAACTAGCCATCCCCTCCATGGCGAGCCCATGTACTGGTGGTGGACAAGGTAGGCAATGTGATTTCTTTTTGCTTTATTTTGTTTCTTCAACATTGATTTTTCAATATCACAAAGAAAAATTAGGAAACGTCCGCCATATCCTAACACGCATCCAGACATTATAAGTGACGCACGCATCCAGACAGGCCGGTGCAAGTCTTTGGCTGCTCACCCGAGGGCATACAGATAGAAGATGCATTCCAGCGGCTGCTAGAACGATGGTAGAGCGCCCACGCACAGAGGAGAATATGGACCATAGGGCCGGCGAATGTGCTTTATTGTGGGATTATCTTTATTGTACTATGATTATGTCACTTACACTTTTGATGACACCTTGATGTTCGGTAATACAAATATGTAGTGGGACCGGTATTTTTTGCACAATATGCGTAGTCCCTTTAATTTATCATGTTCTCGTTCACTTCATGTAGGAGGGCCTACGGATGGGCTGGTGCATGGTCACCACCGAAGGTGAATTGGGGGCAAGATCTCCGATACGGTTTAGGGATCGTGTTGTTTTTTCAATTCCATCAACCCCTAAGGGGAAAGGGAATTATCACCAGCTAGTTTCCTAAGTGGCACCTAAATTCGTGTTACAAATTGTAAATGAAACAATGTATTTACGGAGTAAAACTCGTTATTTCCTTGTGGATAAAAGAATTTATTAAAATTCAAACCATACCATGCAATCTGATCATGAATTCGAAAATAAAAGAAATGGGAGCAATATTTGCAGTCTTTATATATAAAGAATAGATCATTGAGGAATGTTCTGATTTGGGACAATTCTTCCACCAAATCATAAGAACTAAGGCATCTAACACCTGGGGCCAAAATAAGACATATCTATGGCCATATTTGTCGTGCAATTAATTTGAGCCAAATAACAGAGAGCACAAAAGTTATATTGAACGCAAATAGGGACTAAAGTCATAATTTGTGCCACTATTTTGGCCCAAAATTCACAACAACCCTCATTTGTGATTTAGGAAGGCCAACTCTTTACTCAAGAGGGGATTATAATCATAAAATGTAAAGAATGTAGGAGTACCTTATAGGGGCTAGTGAGTGATTTCTCACGTATCTTAGGATCACAAAGATTGAGGACCACTAGCTCTACCAATGACATATTTTTTTCCTTCGATGCGTGCACCAACTTTATATTTTCTACGCTACCTCCCGAAAGAGAAGAGAAGAAAAATCAAGAACATCAAGGAGTAGTATCAGTAGTGGGAGGAGGGGTGTGGAGATGGAAGAGGGTTGATTTTTCATTTCATAAATCAACATGAATAAACAAGGCCACAATAGCAGGTTAAGTTTAGGTACTTCCCACCTGCTCTCTATTGCTCATAGATGATACTTTCTCCATGGTTTCTTATGAGTGGCGTAATAATTTTTTAGCTTTTAGAAGAATTTAGGGAATGGGCAGTGCTGCATATTGGTTTTTCTTAATTGTATGATGTTTATTATAGTTATATTGGTAGTGTAACAAACATGGTTCGTATTGCAAAAGAACTTTGGATCAATGTGATTTGGAGTGGAATCAGTTTTATGTCATTTACACTTTTGTTGACATTTTACTTGTTTGGTAATACAAAAATATAGTGGGACCGACATTTAGAAAAATATGTTGTTTATAGTTTGTTTCTCTATTATGTTCTTATTCTATTCACCGAGGAGGTCCCATGGAGTGCTGGATGCATAACCGTCAGCACATGTGATTTGAGGGCGAGATCTCTGATATGTTTCCTTGGATTGGGTGACGTTGTTTTCCACCCAATCATCCCCTCATAGGAAATGGTCGCTAGCAACCTGCTTAACTAGTAACGAAATTCTTGCTATAAAGTATCAACGAAATAATATAATTAAGGACTGATATGATCGTCATTTCCATATGGAACAACAAGATTTATAACACTTAAAACATACCATGCAATCTAATTCTGAATCCCGAAATAAAACAGACGGGATAAATATCTGCACCGTTCAAAGACTAAGCATTGACTACAGAGCAATGATATCTAATTCTCACCGATTTCGGCCAATTCGTTCCACCAAATCACGAGGATCTACACATCCAACCCCGCTTGCAATAAGAAGACATAACTAGGCCCCAGTTTGAGTGGAGTTAATTTGAACAAATAACAGAGGTCCCACAAAATTTAATTCAATGCAAACAAGGCCCAAAAGCACATTCTTAACACTGTTTTGGGCCACAATTCACAACGAACTTCACTTGTGCTTTAGGAAGGCCAAATGTTTACTCTAGAGGGGGATATAGTCATCTAAAGGAATTGATGTACAAGGAGTACCTTAGAGAGCACAATGAGGGATTTTTTGCGTTGCTTGGCACCGTAAATATTGAGCACCAGTTCTCTACAAGTTTCATCTTTTCATCCTTCACCACTTGCTCCAAATTTATATTGTCTTTCTTGCCTCCCGTAAGAAAGGTAGAGATATCAGGGACATAGAGGAGGAGGAGGAGGAGTAGGAGTAGGAGGAGGAGGGGGCTTTGGAGATGTAGGAAGGATGGTTTTACATTTCAGGCAACATTGTCAATAATGAAGGCCCACACAGGGTATTTCATGTACCTAGATTTCTGCTCGGGGTTCAGTTTACGTACCCTCTCACTTTCTCCGTTGCTCATAGATGATTTTTTCTTCATGGTTTCTTATGAGTAACATAATAATTAATTTTAAATTTTAGAACTAATCACGCAATGTGTGATGCTAGACACTGCATTTTCTTAACTGTGCCTTTAGGTCCTATTTGGATTGAATGCAATTTTATTGTTCTCTCTCGTGTTTAGTTCAAAGTAAACTATCAAACATGGCCCTAGTGACGTTGTTGGTATAGTGGGGTTATTTAGTTCATGATAACTCAATCCAAACATGGCCGGAATGCATACTGGTAAACAAAATAGTTTCCAGGGATATGAATCCATTCCAAAGCGGATGTTTTTTTGCTTGTAGACAATGCTTCTTTGATGAAGAGATAGAACACTCTTTGTATGTTACAATCTAATTTGTCACTAGTGACTGATCAATTCAGCAATGGTTTAGAACTGAACAATGATTGATTCTATCTTCATTTATTAGTGTGCATAATCATCAAGGAAGACCCCATTTTGTTATATAATGTTGTTTCATCAAAAAAATTGAAGAGGGAGATGTTTCTAGATCTAGCTCCTTTTCTGTCGTACTCATTCGACAAAATTGCCGCATTAGTCTAGCTATGTCATAATCATTTGCTCCTTCTATATTAATGAATTTAGTATGAGCATGCGCGAAACCACAAAATATAAGGTTTTGAAACTTTTATCCTATGTATTATAAAACAGTTTGATGTGGTAGTTTGCCATTTTTGCTCATATTCAGTCTTCTTGTAGTAAGTGATAGTAACATTTATTATTATGCTTTGAATTTCTAATCTTAGTTTATCTCACTGGTCTATTAGTCTACTTGAAACATAAAGATTAGTTTGTAAGAATCTACCCTGCACTTCCGCTTCCAACTTTAACGTTGGCTGCATCAACCCAAGTCCGCAATTTGTGAACTTCGGAAAAATATAAGCATAATGGAAGAATATTTGATTTCTTGTTGTTGTCATATCATGGTTTAATGTTCGACAAATGAGTTTTTAAAGCATATTTGTTCTTAATTACCTTGAACTTCACATAATAATTTTGTAACATATTTCTTTAACCTCTTCTGTTTCTCTTTGTTATTGCAGTGAATTGCATCACACCCTGGGACCAAAATCCCTTTCAAAGAAGGTAATGAGAACCACTTCATGTATTAGATTTCAATGGACTGTTGGTGTGCTTTGTCAGTTATCATACATTTTGGCTAAATATTTATGCTAGCTAATATCTTATTAGTTGATTTGTTGTACTTTTATATCTGATTTTTGTAGCAGATATACTTCTACCAAGTCCTCTCAACGACTATTATATGTAACATTGTTATTTTCCTTGTAACACCACTTTTTCTTATAATAATCCACACAAGTTAAGTATCATGAGCTTGTCTCTTGTTGAAGGTGAAGTCAAATAGAAGCAAATCCTAGAAATAAACCCCATATGAATGAACGCTCATTTTGCTAGCATGTATGACCATTGCCTACTCATTTTGCAGGTGTCCACTTTCATTCTCCTAAAGCTTATGATAAACGAAGTTGGTTTGCCCTACTGTTGTGATAGACACTTTTATGCTATTGCTTTTTCTTTACAAAAAATGGTTTCATGACCAGATGACTAGCCGTCGGCAAGGTTGCTAAAGTGCATTATCCGGTTTTACCTTAGGATGTTTGATCATCCTAGGTTTGTACCTGCTGTCATTCCTGTTGTTGGGATATTATTTTCACTCACATACTTAACAAGTAGTGCCATTGTTGTTTTCTTCTTCTCTCCGGTGCAGGGGTCATGCGGTGCTTGAAAAAAGGCCTCCCAAGTTGCTACAAAGTGGGATATTCAATGACTATCCCATGGTGAGTATTGATACTTGGCTATAATTCTACCAAAATTCATTTTGGCCTAACGAAGTAAATGTCGCAAGATTGCATCCATACTCCTCTCTCCTCCCCGTCCCCCGTCGCGGCGCATCATATATTCTCGGTTCATTCATCGAGGAGGTCCCATGGAGGGGTTGATGCATGGTCACCACCCAATGTGAACTGGAAGACAAAATCTATGATCTGGTTTTTTTGGACCATATATTTTTTGTGGGACAAACATTTTTGCAAAATACGTTGTGTATAGTGGCTTGTCTCTATTGTGTTCTCGGTCCATTCAGCTAGGATGTCACATGGAGGCATTGATGGATGGTCACCACCCAAGGTGAATTGGAAGATGAGATCTACGATCCGGTTTTTTCGGATCATATGTTTTTGTCCCACTTCATCATCCTCTCAAGAGAAAGGAAATTATCGCTCTAGCTAGTTTCTTAACTGGTACCTAAATTCATTTTATAAACTATAAATAAGACAATGTATTTAGGGAATGGAATTCTTGTTATTTCCTTTTGGAATTAAATATGATTTTAGCATTTAAACCATACAATAAAATCAACTCACGAATCCCAAAATAAAACATACGAAGAAGTAGTTGCACTACTTATAGACTAAACACTGAGTGTGATGCAATGCTATTCAATTCCCATCAATTTTGGCCAATTCTTCCACTAAATCATGAGAACTGGTACATCCAAACCCTCCATCCAAAATACGACATATCGTAAAGCCCTATTTCGAGTGATATTAATATAAGCCAAATAAAAGAGAGCATACAAAGTTACATTCAATGCAAGTAAGCCCAAGGCACATATTTTACCAATGTTTTGGCCCAAAATTTGCAACGAACTGCACGTGTGATTTAGGAAGGCCGGCTCTTTAGTCGAGAGGGGGCTCTAATCAGATAAAGTAAATGGTGAGCAATTATTACCTAGGAGAGCTCAATGAGAGTTTTCTCGCAAAAGTTAGGGTCGCAAAGATTGAGCACTAGTTGCTCTGGCAATGTCATTTTTTTACGTCCGCTGTTGAAGGAACTTTATACTATCTTTGCTGCATCCCTCAAGGGAAGGGGAGAAAAACAATGATAATCGAGGAGGACGAATATGACTAGTAGCAAGAGGGGCGTACATATAGAAGAAGGATGTTTTTCCAGAAAGCAACAACAATAGATAAGGAGAATGCATGGCTTTTCATGTCCCTGGACCTCTGCTTTGGGTTCATTTTAAGTACTCCTTCCCCATTCTCTCTTGCTCATAGATGATATTTTCTACAGTGTTTCTAATGGGTAACGTAATAATTTATTTTGGATTTTAGAACTATTTCGGAAATGTGCGGTGTTGGACACTCAGTTTCTTAATTGTATGGTGTTTATTCTAGTTATTTTGGTAGTGAAACAAACATGGTTCGTGATGTGAGAGAACTTTGTCACAATGTGATTTAGTATGGGATCGATTTTACTATAGTAGTGTCAGTTACACTTTTGAGGACAACGTGCTCCACTAACGAAACAACATGGGTTAGAACTGTCCTCTACCACAAGCATCTGTATTCGTTATCAATCAGTTTGCTTGCTTTTCCTATTTGTTGGGGACTTGTTGTCAATGTGCGCCTCAGGTTTGTCCTAGTAGACTAGTCTTTCTTCTCGCGGACCATCAATTTTTTCAAAGATTTTGAACTATGGAACGGGTTCTACCAGAGCACCAGACCTACCTAGAGTGAATTGTCCCTCAACATAGGTACTTTCCATGTATTCCTTGCATTCTGTTTCCACTTACCTGCAACATGTTATGCCAAGATGCATGAATGATAGGGAAATATTCTTACTTGCCAAAAATGTATTGTGAATGTTGGATTCCAGACATGTCATCGACTGCTTTCGTTCGAGCTAACTGATTTCATCGGGGAGATTCTTAACTGGAGAGATCTCATTTGCAGCATTAATTATCTTGATTATGTATGTTAATGTATGCATACTTTTTGTGTCAAACGTATCACCGCCAAGTTGCTGTTGTGGCCCACTGCAGATTAAGAGGGCCCTCAGGAGCGTAGGAAATACCGCATCGCTGGCTTGACAAATCTGTCTAGCATAGATTTGAGGTTTGAATTATCGACCAGAGAAACAAAGACTATGAGGGGCTACTTTCAAGAAACATACAAGGTGCAATTGCATTACAATTTCTCTCCTTCCTACAAGTTCGTACAGAGCAGAAACCTAACTTCCTCCGATTAGAGGTTTGTGCAAATGGACTTGATCTTCTCTATACTTTGATTTGCTCTACACCTGAACTTCCTGGACTTTATATTTGCAATTTACCTTGCATATGTTCTAGTAATACACTTGCGATTGCGCTTTAGGACTGCAGTATAGTTTCAAGACAACGGTACCAAAATAAGTTGGATGATAGCCAAGTTTCTAATGTGATCGTGATAGCCTGTGAAGGTCCAGCTGGGCGCGAGGCCCCCATTCGCAAGGCGATTTTTTCAGCTGTATTTTCTGCATGTGATCTTTTGATAGATGAAAGGACCAAGCAGAGTTTGTTTATAACATTGCATTGATCCCATGTTTCCTTTTCGTTAGTCTGTTCTGGGTAACAAGTATAATACCGCCCAAGGTGCAAATGAGTTTGGTATAGAAGTTAACAACAACCGAATTTTTTTCTGGCTAGTGAGTTCTGCCTGATCCAACGGTAACTAACCCAAATTCCAATATTTCAAGTGCTCTTTTGTGCCATCTTGTACTGCTATTTCTTTGATCAACTCAAGGACAGCGACAACTGGGTCGACTACCCCGCCGCCATCCGTTTCCGCCTTGCCTAGGCACACCATGTGTTCGCCCCACCTCCCTGGCCAAACTAGCTATCCCCTCCATAGCGAGCCCGTGTACTAGTGGTGGACAAGGTTTGCAAGAGGAAATGTGATTTATTTTAGCTCTGTTTGTTTCTTGGACCTCGATTTTTCAATATCATAAAGAAAAATTAGGCAACGTCCGCCATCCCCCAACACGTGTCTAGACATTACAAGTGACGCGCGCATCCGAACAGGCCGATGCAAGTCTTCGCCTGCTCACCAGAGGGCACACGGATAGAAGTTGCATTCCAGCTGCTGCTAGACATATTCTAGAGCGCCCACGCATAGAGGAGAATACGGAGTACAAGACCAGTGAATGTGCTTTATTGTGTAATCATCTTTATTGTACTATGTTTATGTCACTTACACTTTTGATGACACTTTAGATGTTTCGTAATGCAAATATGTAGTGGGACCGACATTTTTGCAAAATATGCGTACTTTCTTTAATCTATTATGTTTTCGATCACTTCACCTAGGAGGGCCTATGGAGGGGCTGATGCATGGTCACCGCCGAAGGTGAGCTGGGCGCAAAATCTCCGATACGGTTTTAGGGGATCGAGTGGTTTTTTTCAAATCCATCAACCCCTCATGGGAAAGGGAATTATCGCTAGCTAGTTGCCTAAGTGGTAAATAAATTCCTGCTACAAATTGTAAATGAAATACTCCCTCCGTTCCTAAATATAGGGTGTATAGTTTTTGGCACGGATATTAAAGAACGCACGTGGAGGGAAAATTTCACAAGTTTTGGCCGAGATTACACCTGACTAATTGGCATGAGAAAATAGAGGAGCTTGCCTAATATAGGGAAATGTAACCAAATCCCTAAACAAATTGTCCAAACGAGTGGTGCAATGCAATACACCTTATATTTCGGGTTTTTTTCTCAAAAATCTATACACCATATATCAAGGAACGGAGGGAGTAATATATTTAGGGATTAAAATTCTTGTTGTTTCCTTGTGGACAAAAGGATTTATTAACATTGAAACCATACCATGCAATCTTGTAATGAATTCTAAAATAAAACAAACGGGAGCAATATTTGCATTCTTTATAGGCAAAGAATTGATTATTGAGGAATGCTCTAATTTGGGACAATTCTTCCGCCAAATCATAAGAACTTAGGCATCTAACACCTCGGGCCAAAAGAAGACATATGTATGGCCATATTTGGAGTGACATTAATTTGAGCCAAATAACAGTGATGACAAAAGTTATATTGAACACAAATAGGGACTAGAGGCATAATTTGTACCATTATTTTTGGCCAAAATTTACAACAAACCTCACTTGTGATTTCGGAAGGCTAATTATTTACTCAAGAGGGGATTATAACCATAAAAAAAGTAAAGGATGTGGGAGTACCTTACAGAGCCTAGTGAGTGATTTCTCACGTATCTTAGGATCACAAAGATTGTACACCACTTGCTCTGCCAATGACATATTTTTTCCCTTCGATGCATGCATCAACTTTATATTGTCTTCGCTACCTCGCGAAGAGAAGAGGAGAAAAATTAACAAATCAATGAGGAGTAATATGAGTAGTAGGAGAAGGGGTGTGGAGATGGATGAGGGTTGATTTTTCATTTCATAAAGCAACATGAATAAACAAGGCCGCAATAGTAGGTTAAATTTGGGTACTGCGCACCTTCTCTCTGTTGCTCATAGATGATACTTTCTCCATGGTTTCTTATGAGTAACGTAATAATTTGTTTTAGCTTTTAGAAGAATTTCGGGAATGTGCAGTGCTGCATACTGGCTATTATTAATTGTATGATGTTTATTGTAGTTTTTTTGTAGTGTAACAAACATGGTTCGTGCTGCGAAAGAACTTTGGATGACTGTTAGTTTGTGTGGAATCAGTTTTATGTCATTTACACTTTTGATCAAATTTTACTGCTTTGGTCAAACAAATATATTGTGGAACCGATATTTAGCAAAGTATGTTTTATAGTTGATTTTCTCTATTATGTTCTCATTCCATTCACCTAGGAGGTCCCATCAAGTGGTGGATGCATGAACGTTGCCACAGGTGATTTGAGGGCGAGATCTCCAATCATGTTTTCTCGGATCGGGTGGTGTTGTTTTCCACCCAATGACCCCCTCATAAGAAATGATCGCAAAGCACTTGCTTAAATAGTAACTAAATTCTTGCTATACACTATCAATGAAATAATATATTTAAGGATAGATATGATCGTCATTTCCATGTGGAAAAACAAGAATTCTATCATTTAAAACATATCATGCAATCTAATCCTGAATCCCAAAACAAAATAGATGGGATAAATATCTACACCCTTCCCAGACTAAACATCGATGATAGAGAAATGATAACTAATTCTTAGCGATTTTGGCCAATTCTTTCCACCAAATCATGGGGATCGACACATCCAACCTCGCTTGCAAAAAGAAGACATAACTAAGGCCCTATTTTGAGTGGAATTAATTTGAACAAATAACAGAGATCCAACAAAATTTAATTCAATGCAAACAGGGCCAAAAGCACATCTTAACACCATTTTGGGCCACAATTCACAACGAACTTCACTTGTGCTTCAGGAAGGCCAAATGATTACTCTAGAAGGGGACGTTAGTCATCAAAAGGAAATGATGTACAAGGAGTACCTTAGAGAGCATAGTGAGGGATTTTTTTTTATTGCTTAGGGTCGCATATATTGAGCTCCAGTTCTGTACAATTTTCATCTTCTGATCCTTCATCGCTTGCTCCCAATTTATATTATCTTTACTGCCTCTCGCAAGAGAGGCAGAGAAAAAGAGGGACATGGAGAAGGAGGAGGACTAGGATGAGAAGCAGTAGGGGGTGTGGTGATGTAGGAAGGATGGTTTTACATTTCATGTAGCAGTGTCAATAATCAAGACCCGCATAGGGTATTTCTTATACCTAGATGTCCACTCTAGGTTCAATTTACGTACTCCTCTCACTTTCTCCCTTGGTCATAAATGATTTTTTCTTCATGGTTTCTTATGAGTAAACTAATAATTAGTTTTAAATTATAGAACTATTCATGCAATATGTGGTGCTAGACACAACATTTTCTTAATTGTGCCTTCAGGACCTATTTGCATTGAATGCAATTTTATTGTTCTCTCTCGTGTTTAGTTCAAAGTAAAATATCAAACACGGTGTTAGTGATGTTGTCTGGTCCAGTAAATTTCTTTAGTTCATAGTAACTCAATCCAAACATGGCCCGGAATTCATACTGGTATACAAAATAGTTGTCAGGGATATGAATCCATTCCAAAGCCGATATTTGTTTGTTGTAGACAATGCTGCTTTGATGAAGAGATACAACACTCTTTGTATGTTACAATATGATTTGTCACTAGTGACTGACCTATTCAGGAATGGTTCTAAACCAAACAATGGTTGATTCTATGTTCATTTATTAGTGTGCATAATCACTAAGGAAGAACCCATTTTGTTATATAATGCTGTTTGTCGGTGTCAAAACCGGCGGATCTCGGGTAGGGGGTCCCGAACTATGCGTCTAGGCGGATGGTAACAGGAGACAAGGGACACGATGTTTTTACCCAGGTTCGGGCCCTCTCGATGGAGGTAAAACCCTACTCCTGCTTGATTAATATTGATGATATGGGTTGTACAAGAGTAGATCTACCACGAGATCAAGGAGGCGAAACCATAGCCTATGGTATGATTGTTGTTCGTCCTATGGACGAAAACCCTCCAGTTTATATAGACACCGGAGAGGGCTAGGGTTACACAGAGTCGGTTACAATGGTAGGAGATCTACATATCCATATCGCCAAGCTTGCCTTCCACGCCAAGGAAAGTCCCTTCCGGACATGGGACGAAGCCTTCAATCTTGTATCTTCATAGTCCAGGAGTCCGGCCGAAGGTATAGTCCAGCTATCCTGACACCCCCTAATCCAGGACTCCCTCAGTAGCCCCTGAAACAGGCTTCAATGACGACGAGTCCGGCGCGCAGATTGTCTTCGGCATTGCAAGGTGGGTTCCTCCTCCAAGTACTTCATAGAAGATTTTGAACACAAGGATAGTGTCCGGCTCTGCAAAATAAGTTCCACATATTGCCATAGAGAGAATAGTATTTTCACAAATCTAATCTGCTGACGTATTTCGTAGCGTGACATCACACCACGACCAAGCCTTTATACGAATCGTTTAATCGTCCCACCTTAGCGCGTTTTTTGAGGCGGTTTCCTTGGCACGTCCTTTCAAAGCAGAGATCGTGTCCCTTTTATTTACGGGATTCTCATCAATACGGACATGGGTAACCCAGTCGTGCCCGTTGGTATGTTTTCTCGATCAAAGGCGAGTCCCAAACGGTCACGGGGAGGGCCCTTGGTATTCAACCTCTTATAAAGAGACCAAGGCCTTTACTCCTTTCTTTCAATCTCAAACGAGTTCGCCCTTCGCCTCGAGTTCCAACACCCAAGGCTCCAGATTTCAGGCCCTTCGGACCTTCAACAATGTCCGGTTCCGACCTTCAAGGCCGATGGATGCCCTCCTTCGTCACGGAGGAGGACGTACTAAAGTTGAGAGAGGCCAGGTTCTTGACCGGCGAAATCTCGCATAGGCTGCCTGCTCAAGGGCAGGTCATTCCCACTCCCAAGCCTGGTGAGAGTGTGGTGTTCATGTCTCACTTCCTTCGGTGGCTAGGCTTCCCGACGGATCCCTTCGTATGGGGGCTCATCTTTTATTATGGGTTGGAATTTCACGACTTAGCTCCGGAGTCCATCCTCCATATTTCCTCATTCATCGTCGTGTGTGAAGCCTTCCTCCATATTACTCCTCGCTTCGGACTATGGCTCAAGACCTTCAAAGTAGAGCCGAAGATGATCGAGGGACGGCACGCGGAGTGCGGAGGTGCTATTATAAGCAAAAATGTTGATGCTCCATGGCCCGCGGGCTCTTTTCAAGAGGAGTTTGGCTTATGGCAATGAGAGTGGTTTTATATCACTACTCCCATGGGCACCAAGTGGGTGGCACCACCTGCCTTTCGCCCGGGTCCCCCCCCCACAGCTAGCGTCATGGGTCAATAAAGGACTGAACCGAGGGCCGTCCAAGGACGTTCCCTTGTTGCAGGGCCGCATCCGAGATCTCTTAGAAAGAGACATCAGTCTGGTCGTGGTGACACAGGTTATGCTGATTCGCCGAGTTCTGCCCTGCAAACGTCGCCCCCTCCGCCTGTGGGAGTTCAATCCGGAGGGACCACGAGCTCTCCAACATTTCATGGGTGCGACGCCCATGGAGATGTACAAATTTTTCTTCGGATCACAAGCAATGTGTTCGGACTTGACCGAGGACGCAGGTCTGAGCTGCAATCGTCCGGATACTCAAGTAAGTAGCCTTGTGCCCGGATTCACTATCCGTATATTTATCATAACATTGCCCTTAAAGGAGCTGTCCTTTAAACAGGAGTGGATAGCGAAAGCAAAGCTAATCAGGTGTCCGGCCCCCCTCCCAGAGACCACACCGGATCCCGTGCTAGTCAGGATGTTGGAGGTTGTGCCTTCGGAGGAAAGCGAGGGAGGGGAAAAGGAAACTACGGCCTCCTCGAAGCAGGCTATTAGGAAGGGAGGAATCGAAAATTCCTCTCCTCAGGGGAAGAAGAGGACCGCCTCTGAAGATCCGAAGACCACGGCCTCAAAGCGGGGGAAAAAATCTTCGTCAGAGGGTCCTGCGCCGGGGGATACTTCGGCCGAATTATGCCCTCAAGGGGATCAGCCCTCCACCGAGCTGTATGTAGAGAGGAGTTTTTCTTTTTAAGAAATGAGAGGAATCCTTGCTATATATCTGAGAAAAGTAACCAAAAATTTACCTTGCAGTTCGGACCTCAGCCCTTCTCAGCAGAGCTCGTCTTCGGGGGATCTTCTTCAGGAGATGATGGAGAGCGGAACGCCTCCCCTTGCCGTACCGCCTTGCGAGGCAGGCGACCCTAAGGTATCGTCGCGCTGGGTTTCTCTGAATCCGGCAGGGCGGGAAGGTAGTCATATGGCCCCCCAAAGCCCTCCGCGTCCGGCCTTTGAAAAAGGCCATAGGACGAGTCCGGCACCGTCCGGTGCACGGTCGGGGGAACTGAAGGATCTGCTAGGGCGAGCATCTATCTCAGAGGAGCACCGTGCATTGATGGGCACAATGATTGAAAGGATTTCATCCGAGGAGAGCGGATTGCACGAGGCCTGTCGGTGTCAAAACCGGCGGATCTCGGGTAGGGGGTCCCGAACTGTGCGTCAAGGTTGGATGGTAACAGGAGACAAGGGGCACTTTATTTTACCCAGGTTCGGGCCCTCTCGATGGAGGTAAAACCCTACTCCTGCTAGATTAATATTGATGATATGGGTAGTACAAGAGTAGATCTACCACGAGATCAAGGAGGCTAAACCCTAGAAGCTAGCCTATGGTATGATTGTGTATGATGATGGTTCGTCCTACGGACTACAACCCTCCGGTTTATATAGACACCGGATAGGGTTAGGGTTACACAGAGTCGGTTACAATGGTAGGAGATCTTGAGTATCCGCATCGCCTAGCTTGCCTTCCACGCCAAGGAAAGATCCTTCCGGACATGGGATGAAGTCTTCAATCTCGTATCTTCATAGTCCTGGAGTCCGGCTGAAGGTATAGTCCGGCTATCCGAACACCCCCTAATCTAGGACTCCCTCAGTAGCCCCTGAACCAGGCTTCAATGACGACGAGTCCGGCGCGCAGATCGTCTTCGGCATTGCAAGGCGGGTTCCTCCTCCAAGTTCTTCAAGAAGATTACAAACACCAAAAATAGTGCCCGGCTCTGCAAAATAAGTTTCCACATATTGCGATATAGAGAATAATATTAACACAAATCACGCCATTTACCACGGCGTTTGGGAGGCAAGTGAGTTTTATTAGGTAGGTGGGGATGCCTAACCGCACCCGCTTGTATAAAGGGATAATGATTCACCTTTTTAACCTACGCCTTCTTCCTCCTCTGCCAATCCATCTTTCGCGCACTCAAGCTCCAGCGCCCAAGTCCGCTCTTCCTTCCTCAACCTTCTCCAACAATGTCCGGAGCGGGAGGCAAGTGGATGGCCTCCTCCGTTACGGAGGCCCAAGTAAAAAAGCTAAGGAAAGCCGGATACTTGTCCAAAGACATCCCGCACCGGCTTCCCGAGAAGGGGCAGTGTCCTCTTGCGTCCGAGCTCCAACGCCGGACTGCATTCGAGGTATCCTTTGCAGCTGAGCACCAACGCCGGACTGCTTCCGAACTCTAACGCCGAAATGTATCCGAGCTCCAACGCTGGACTGTGTCCAAGCTCCAACGCCGGACTGTGTCCAAGCTCCAACGTCGGACTATATCCGAGGTGTCATATCACCTTGGTTCAAAAAAGTTGAAGGAGTTTAGCCGAGCTTAATGCCGGAAATGCCCTCTATGGAGCCAGCCACTAGCGCCCGAGCTTTATGCCGGACTGCTTCCGAGGTGGTGCACCACCCCGAATGTGGGCCGATTTTTGTCATTATTTTTGATTGGTGCAATTTATTCTCTGCCGAGATATATAGCCAGTAGCCCTCAAGGTGGGTATCAATCTAAAACCCGAGATGCACATGAAGGATGACATAAGACCGCTGATCCTAGTAGCCGCTGAGACTCAGGTCGATTTGCAAAATCGGCCTGAGGATCAAGTCCTAGCTCGGCAGAATACTTCGGGACACTAAAAGCGGCATGCTCAGTCCTCGAGACTCAGGTTGGGTGCGGCCGACCAACCTGAGGATCAAAATCTCCTCGGAAACTATATTGCACATAAAATTTTCTGCATTGGACAAGCAATGCAGTAGCCCCCGAGACACTGGTCGGGTGGCAACACCAGATCAGGGGATCGATGTGCCCCTTTAATATGTTTAAATAATAAACCCGAAGCCCAGTAGCCCCCGATCCTTAATGCGGGCACGGGTGGCCGAATTAAGGATCGATATCCATAGTAAAATCACAAATTGTGTGTAATGACTCTATGTATCCAAGTACTTTACATCATTTAATGCTCAGATCCGCATTGTACAAAACTTTGTTGACCGACCATCGGCTTCCACCTCCTCGGCCAGTAGCCGAGGAGTGTTTGTCTTACTTTATAAAGCCTTTATGAGGGCAAAGATTTACGACAAACAAGGCAATCTGGCCGAACAAAACGGAACGTAGGAAGCAAGTGCGGGAGCCGGGCAACCCAACTATTGACCGAAGACACAATTCGAAACCGATGCATATATAGCAATATCTGAGAATGTTTTTGCCGAATCCCTAAAAGGTGTCCGACGTTGCACTGCGAGACTAATGCTGGAAAATCACAAATAGTTTAAAAGTGCCAAAAAGCTTGGAAAACCAAGAAACGTCAGTAAAAACATGACGTCCGAACAATATCAAGTGTTCGGTGCCAATCCAAAAATAGGTCTTTAGAAAAAAGAAGTGCTTCTGTCGTGCTTTAACATGATACATCGTATCTCAAGACTTCGAGCGGGTCAGCCTACGGCTTCAACCTCCTATCCCGAGGGCGGAGTACTTCTCATCAGGCCAGTTTAGCAAACTAAAGTCTAGCGGCTTTGAGAGAGAAATTAGGCTCCCCGGCTAGTGACCACACGCTCGTGTCGAAAAAAGGAGTGATAGAATAATAATAATAATAATAATAATAATAATAATAATAATAATAATAATAATAATAATAATAATAATAATAATAATAATAATAATAATAATAATAATAATAAAACTTTGCAATGACTAAGAAGAAGAACACTTATCATAAAACGGCCCATGTAAATTTAAGAGCCCCCAAGTGACTTGGGTAAAAGTTGACTATATAATGTAAGGTGACATGTAGAATGCCTTCTAGCCGGATTGTAGATCGTTTGTCATAGCGGACCTTTTCGCTTCAACCCCTGGACCCAATAGTCCGGAGTGTGTCCGAATACCCTCGCGGTTATAAAAACCGGGGCATGCGTGGAGACCAGGCGTAGGGGTCATTAGTGCTTTATCAGACAAGTGCCCAACTAGTTATGTTATATTACATGGTTAGTAAGAAACATCTTCCAGGGAGAATAGTTCCGTTAGGGGTTCCTTTCCCTGGGAGGCATGCCCTAAAGTGCATGTCCGGACTGCGAGAAGAGTAGAAAAACATCTGGAGGCAGGTAAATAAATAGGTAAGAAATCATCTTTTAGTTCACCGACCGAGTATTTCGTTAAGAACACTAGCTTTCGGCTTCACCCAGTCTGAGGTACACATCCGGCTAACCCGGCAGTAACAATCGCAGAGGTGCTCCCTTTACCACCTAGCCGAACAATCGGGGACGTAGGGGTAAGCACAGGAGCCAGGCAACCCAGCTTGGCCAAAACTTAAGTCATATCGATGCATATAATGGTGAAGAAAAGGTACATGCGGAAGTTTGACACATGTATTGGGCATAAAGCCCGTATTAATAAGCTTCTGTTAAAGAAGCCCCCAGGTATAATGAGCGCGGGTAGCGCGTCAAGTATGTGCAAACAAAGTTTGGACAAGAAAAAATTTTACAAGCAACTTTTTTTTTCAAAAAAGTATAACGCTTGATCGAACCGAACACAAGTTAGAAATTAAAGCTTTGAGCATGAAAGCGACTTAGCTGGTTAATGTGTTCGCAGTCCGAGCTTGACGCGGGACAAGGTTCTATCCCCCAAGCTGGTCCCGAGGTGGCGGAGCGGAGAGCTCGACACGCCGAAGTGGTGACATAGCACGGTTGATGCAGACCGGCAGAGTGACGCCGAAGTCCCCGGATCATTTTCCCGTGCACAAAAATAGTGCAAACGGGAGATAATGGTAATAATGATAATTAAAAAATCGTTGCATAATGAATAATTTATGCAAAGTGAGTAATAAAAGAAATATGGCCTGGCGCCAAAGTCGATGTCGATGCAGGGCGTCGGCGTGATGCGGTAAAGGCGTGGCAAAGCTTGAATTCACAGGTCGGTCCGCGCTCCAGATGCGGCGTTCGCCGGACTATGTATGGAGACTGACCGAACCAGCATGCGACCGTCGTTAATGCGGCCACCATTTGATAGACCTGTGAACATATGATGGACAAACCAGAGTAATAATTCCTTGGAAAAAATGAACCCAAGCATGCAAAAAATATTAGGATTAACAGCACCTGGTTTATTTGTTGTAGTAATCCAAAGGAAGATGATGCTGGCAAAGGTTGGCTCACCGAGGCGAAGCCCTCGGTCCGGCCAATCGTGACGAAGCTGGTCGGCTAGTGACGCCGAAGTGTCCGGAGTAGGTTGATGAAGAGATGATGAATCCTTCGGTCCAGCCGAGATGTCGAAGCCTCAAGGCCAGTCAATGAGTCGAAGTAGTCCGGCGTGATGAACACCGGCTTGAAGGGGCAACAGTGCGGCCCTGCCGATGCAGGTCGTGACGTGGTAGATGCCGGCTTGATGAAGCGACCATGCGGTGATGCTGGTATGCCTGCTCCGTGTAATCCGTGGGGCGGTGATGTTGGTGATGATTTGTCCTTCGCGATGCCGGACTCTTGTTCGGCTTGCCGAGATGATGATCCGAAAAAGTTGAGCTCGGCTCAACAAGGTGACGACGTGTCTAGCACAAGTCGGCAGCCGTGGAGCAATATTGCCGGACTGGTTGAACGACAGCATGATGTTGAAGATCATGTTTAAATGATCTTAAAATTAGTGGGATGTGTTCGGAAACAATACACAATATCCTATAAAAAAATTCCTTCAAAAAGGATGTCCGAAATCCCGTTCATAAAAAAGATGAATTCGGATCGGATTCGTTTTCACGCAGAAAACAGATCCGAAAAGTGATGCACTAATCGGAAGGTTCCCGGAGTTTGGACGGTCGGATTGAGCTGAAATTTCGACGGGCGGTAGATATAGGAATTCCGCAGCCGATCAACGGTTGGATCTTCCAAAGGACGTCCGAGCTAGAAGCTGGACACCACGCCCTAAACACATCCGAATTCCCGTCCAGATTTGACAGGGCTCCGGTATATCATGGATTGCCAGAGATTCCTCCATCGGAACTCGACGAAATTTTCCAGGGTTGCTGTAGACTCAATTCCGCACAATTCCACCAAAGCGATCGTCAAAGAGATACTCGAGGAGGTGGTGGCAGCAGATACGAATTCGCTGTCCAGAAAAACAGCACGGTCGCTTGAGGGCAATGTTGACGTTGAGCCCCCGAGCTCCACGGATGATTCCTCCGTGATCTTGATAGAGATCGGAGTTGATGTTTAATGAAGTCCCTCATCTGAACATGGTGATCCGAACACGGGGCACAATTCTTGGTCGAACCAAGGTGACCAGTAGAGCTGGTGACGAAGATGCCGAAGTCGCAGTTGATCTGCAGGCGAGCCATCGATCCTTTTGTCAATCACACAGCGGAACTCTCAATGAAAGCACCAATGTCGGTGTCAAAACCGGCGGATCTCGGGTAGGGGGTCCCAAACTGTGTGTCAAGGTCGGATGGTAACAGGAGACAAGGGACACTTTATTTTACCCAGGTTCGGTCCCTCTCGATGGAGGTAAAACCCTACTCCTGCTAGATTAATATTGATGATATGGGTAGTACAAGAGTAGATCTACCACGAGATCAAGGAGGCTAAACCCTAGAAGCTAGCCTATGGTATGATTGTGTATGATGATGGTTCGTCCTACGGACTACAACCCTCCGGTTTATATAGACACCGGATAGGGTTAGGGTTACACAGAGTCGGTTACAATGGTAGGAGATCTTGAGTATTCGTATCGCCTAGCTTGCCTTCCACGCCAAGGAAAGATCCTTCCGGACACGGGACGAAGTCTTCAATCTCGTATCTTCATAGTCCTGGAGTCCGGCTGAAGGTATAGTCCGGCTATCCGAACACCCCCTAATCCAGGACTCCCTTAAGGCCGTCAGGAGTTTACTAACAGGTTTTGAGGTACGCGAAATAATGTACCCTTTTTGACAGTTGCGCATAAATAAGGTGCGCCCTGTGTAGATAGTAGCCCCTGAGACTCTGTGCGTTGTCAAAAGTGACGGCGCGCAGAGGATCATAATCCCAGGTCTAATGTGCCGCCCTCATACGTAGGTGGCGAAGTGTCCGGTAGCCAGCCGCACTGATGAATTTGCCGAGCTAAAGCGGCAACTTGACGTGGCAGATGCCGACATCACGCTTGTCAACAGGCGACTTGACGAGGCACAAGGTATCTAATTCCTCCGGCGGCACCTGGTAAGAGGAGCTTGATGCTAGTATCTTACAATGTGTGCGATTGATGCAGATGGTGCCGCTGCCATGGAGAATCTTCGGGCGGAACTTTCCCGAGCCAAGAAGCAAGCCAGGAAAAGTGATGCGGCTGCCGGAAAGGCAATTGAAGAGCTAAAGACCGAAGGGGTTGCTCATTGCCGAAGCAAGAAGGAAATGGCCGAGATGGCCGTGAAGCTGAAGAGCGCTGCTGACCGTTGCAAGCTTCTTGAAAAAGAAGATCAGGCGGAACAGACGAATCTGGAAAAGGCCGTTGCGGATGCCAAGGATGCTCGCTCTGCGATGAGAGCTATGAAGGAGGAGCTACGTCAGGCCAGAGAGATCGCGGCTGGAAAGCCCTTTATGCTGCGGAGGAAGTTCTGTGATCCTAAACATGCTCCGTTAGACCGGATGTGGAGTACAGCGGACACCTATCTTGATTTGGCAGCGAGTGCCGCAGATGCGGTCAAACACTTCCGTGATCAAGAAGATCGCGAAGTGGAAAAGCTCTTCTGGTCGCAGTTCCACAATCCGGAGCATCCACTGTCATTAGCCGATCGTTTGGCCGAATGGGCCGAGCTAAATAGGTTGTCCGGACTCGCCATGAAGTATGTCATGAGTCATCTGTGGCCGGAGAGGCCAGAGCCGAAAAGTTATTTCAACTTGGTGCAGCAATTCCTTGGTGCGGTGCCGCATATCGATGCGGTGAAGAGGTCAGCGTGCATAGAGGGTGCGCGGATGGCTCTTGCCCGTGTCAAGACATACTGGGCGGAGATGGAGGCCATCGCTGTTGCATCCCAAGACTCGGACGGAAGCCGAGTACCTGCCGAGCACTATTTTCAGGAAGTTCTGCAAGGCGCTCGTTTAATAGAGACGCAGTGCTTGAAGGATACTATGTTCAAATAGCATATATTATTGTAAAACAATGTTTTAATGAATTGTAGAAGCTTTATATACTTGTGCCTGCAAGTATTATAATACCTCCTGTGCGGCCGTTTAAGATATATGTATATATAATCTGAAAGATGGCAGTCGTCGGCTTCAGCCCCCACGCAAATAATGCGGGGGTGTTCGCAGAAGGCGCATTTTCACACTTGATCCAATGTTTTGGTCCTACAAAGGAGGTGATAGCGCAGCGAACAAGGCAATCGGACTATGATGCTTTATCACTTTCACTTAGCCATAGGAGTTTGACAGTGAGGCTACTTATATAGCCCCTGGTGGCGCCTGCACTCGCCCGAACTCGGGGCGCGTATGTGCCTGGCCGGAAAACGGCCCTTCGTTAATGCGGAGGAATCCTAAAGATTCCGGTAAGTCATCGAGTGGTTGACCAGTCTCACGCTATATCATGACAGTCAGTTTTCGGCTTTCTCTACTGAGGTGCTCGCCTAGCCGAACCGGGGCACAATCACAGTAGTTCTCCTGGTGCCGCCTTAGCCGATAGAGCGGAACGTAAGGCAGCAAAACACAGGAGCCGGGCAAACCCAACATTTGACCAAAGACATGATTCAGAGCTGATGCATATAAGGCCAAACTCGCGACGCCGAACACTCCCTAAGGTATTCGGTCTTAGTGAGGGCGGGCGGAACAACGCCCTTGGTAATAAGCCCCTAGTGTGTAGGTACGCGCAAAATTCTGACGTGGCCACATGCCAAAACGCCAGCCTCCTCCTCGGTTATACCAAAAACCAGGGGATGTGTATCAACAAGAGACAGTAAAAAAGGTTTACGCAGGGTCTTAATCTGAAAAAGAATCCTTGGCACGGGTCCGTGCTGCACGTCTGCGCATGTGTCTCCGTTGTGCCGTATCCTGGACGGGCGTAGCACGGTGTTCATCTGTAAAAGAGAGGAACTTAGTTGAAAAAGGTCGTGCGAAAACGTATGTTATACTGAATAAACGAAGTATGATTCAAAAATCGGTGAAATTGAGCTTTATTATCTCTTATTTTGTATGCGCGGAGCCCCTAGTACAGGGGTATGCGGCTATTAAACCTTTATCCATTGTATTTTTATGCCGGACTCGTCTAACCGTGTCCGTTGTCTTGACGACCCGCTTAGGTGCTTTGGCTGGTGAAGCCGCTTTATTGTGGGGCTGTCAAGGCAGCCGCACAGTCTTCCGCGCAGGAGGAACACTCAATGTTTCCCTGTAATGAGATGATGCCGCGTGGACCGGGCATCTTAAGCGTAAGAGATGCATAATGTGGTATTGCATTAAAGCGGGCGAAAGTTTCGCGTCCCAGCAGTGCTTGATAGCTACTTGAGAATGGGGCGATGTGGAAAGTTAGCCTTTCGCGACGGAAGTTATCGGGGGAGCCGAACATAACTTCTAGCCGTAGAGAACCCATGCAATGGGCATCCGGGCCTGGCGTTACCCCTTGAAAGGAGGTTTTTCTATGGCGAATTTTTGTTGGGTCTATCCCCATGTTGCGGATTGTGTCCTGGTATAACAGGTTTAGACCACTGCCGCCGTCCATCAGGACATTTGTAAAGTGGAGTCCCTCGATTATCGGATCTAACATCAAGGCTGTCCGGCCTGCGTTCCGGATACTTCGAGATTAATCCCGATGGTTGAAGGTTATTGGTTTTAACAACCAATGGCGAGACTCCTGTGGGATAGGTTGTATGGCGTGTATCTCTATAGGCGCCACTCTATTTTTCCCTTTTGTCACGTGAAGTAAGTTTACTGTTTTGACTTCTTGTGGGAAATTCTTTTATTTCCCGGTGCTCTGCTTGTGGGGTTCGTCGTCCTCACTTGGTGTGTCGAGCCCCTTGTGTTCGGCGTTGAGTTTGTCAGATTGCTTGAAGACCCAACAATCTCTGTGGCTGTGGTTTGCAGGCCTCCCGGGGGTACTGTGGATTTGACATATCTTGTCCAAGATTTTGTTTAGGTTAGATAGCTCGTCCCTGTTGTCTTTAAGGGGCAACTTTTTCTGATTCTGCCGAGAGCTTTTGAATCCGGCGTTGACTGCCGTGCTCTTCGGGCTTCTTCCCTTATTCCGTCGCTGATCCTTGTTGCGTAGCGGTTTCCCATTTCCATCCCTGGCTTCGGATGTACTTGGGTCGCTGGTGCAGCATCTTGCCAACCAGTTGTCCTCTCCCGCACAAAAGCGGGTCATGAGGCTTGTTAATGCGGCCATTGTTCTTGGCTTTTCTTGGCCGAGGTGTTGGGGCGAGCCATTCATCTCGAACGCTGTGTTTGAAAGCTGCTAAAACTTCGGCGTCCGGACAGTCGACTATCTGGTTCTTTTTAGTAAGAAATCTATTCCAGAATTTTCGGGCTGACTCTCCGGGCTGTTGAGTTATATGACTTAGATCGTCTGCATCTGGAGGGCGGACATAGGTCCCTTGAAAATTTGCCCGAAAAGCATCCTCGAGCTCTTCCCAACTTCCAATGGTGTTTTCGGGAAGGCCTTTGAGCCAATGCCGGGCTGGTCCCTTGAGCTTGAGGGGTAAGTATTTTATGGCATGGAGGTCATCTCCTCTCGCCATGTGTATGGGGAGGATATAATCCTCAATCCAGACCCCAAGGTATGTTGTTCCGTCGTACGCCTCTATGTTTACGGGCTTGAATACCACTGGAAATTCATGGTCCAGCACCTAATCGGTGAAACATAAGGGGTGTGCGGCACCCCTGTATTTGGGTGTGCCGTGATGTTCGGATATTTGTTGTGTTGCATTGCTTACTAGAGCTTGCTTTCTTGGCCTGTAGATAGATCTGGCTGGGCCATCTTTTTGATGCGGATCCTTGGGTGGATCGCGTGCCGGCTTGTGTGCGCCGCCGCTTGCCGCTCCATGCTGGCCATGGGGTCGTCTATCCGACCGGGTGGCTTTATTATTGTTTGACTGCGGGGGCTCTAGGATGAGCGTGGTACTCATTCGACACAATTGCCGCATTGGTCCAGGTATGTCATAATCATTTGCTCCTGCTATATTTATGAGTTTAGCATGAGCGTGCGTGAAACCACGAAAAACAAGGAACCTTTTGTCCTATTTATAAAACAACAGTTTTGTATGGTATTTGGTCATTCTTGGTCATATCCAGTCTTCTTATAGTAAGTGATAGTATCGGTTATTATTATGCTTTAAATTTCCAATCTTAGTTTATCTCACTGGTCTATTTGGCTACTTCAAACATAGACATGAGACTGTAAGAATCTACCCTGCGCTTTCACATCCAACTCCAACGTTGGCTGCATCAACCCGAGTCTGCAATGTGCTTGCACTTTTTCAGGTATGCACTTCTGAAAAAATAAAAGCTCAATGGAAGAATATTTGATTCCGTGTTGCTATCATATCATGGTTTAATGTTCGACAAAGGTTTTAATGCATATTTGTTCTTAATTACCTTGAACTTCACACAATAATTTTGTAACATATTATTGTAACCTCTTCTATTTCTATTTCTTATTGCAAGTCATTGCATCACACCCTGAGACGAGAAGCCATTTCATAAGGTATTGCGAACCACTTCATGTATTAGATTTCAATGCACTGTTGGTGTGATTTGTCAGTTATCATACATTTTGGCTAGCTACTATCTTAGTAATTGATTTGTAATACTTTTATATATGGCATAGTTCTCAAAATGATATAGATCCACAAAACGTTTTTCACTTTTATAAACCTTTAGTTTTTGGATCTTTTTATCAATGATTTTTTATTTAACAACTAGTATAATGCCCGTGCGTTGCCACGGGCTTTTGAAATATTTTGCTCATCGCCGCCTCCGCCGCCGGCCAACCCTCTAAACGGTGCCATAATCTCTAGCGCCCACAACCTTTCGCACCACAATCTCAATGGTTGGTAATATTATGAAGAAAAAAAGAAGCATCAAGATGGTTCTGCGAAGAAGTCATACCATCTCTTGTTACACATCATGTTCATGGATCGTACGCATGCTCTTTTCTCTCGGCATCATTATCATATTTTCAGACTACAAAATCTAACACTCGTGTATGACAAGTTTGAGATACCATTGTAACATGCACCAATATACAAAGTAAGGCTTTGCAAAAGTATGACAAGTTTGAATAGTGCCATCCAAAAGTCCATCTACACGAATGAGTAAAATAAAGAATCATAATATATAGTTGCATATGGTTTCATGCAGTACAACAGTGTATATAATATATAGTTGCTTATCTGGGCCTAAAAGAGAGAAACAACAACTAAGCGACTCTATGCTTTGTCTCGAGGAGTATATTTACACAACCCTATTATTTTTAGAAGATAAAAGTGCATGTTATAAACTACTGAGAAGAAATCAGGGGAAAGTGTAGTTGCAACCTGATGAGCGACGACCTCCAGTTGCATGCCCGTGCGTTGCCACGGGCATTTTAATTACTTTTTCATTTACACACCTATATATTTGTATTGTTGTATAAAATTCAATGAATTTTTGGCCTCTTCCAAAAATACCATCTTAGGACCCTTGTGACAGATCGTTTCTGGATATCGACATAATCTATCTCCATCTCTGTCATAATAAGCAAAAATAGACATGGAACAGCCGCCTAAAATTCATCTCGCGCCCTCCAGCTCGAGGCACCTCGGTGCTTGTTCCGTCGCTCATCGTAGCAAAGATAGCGCATGACCCCCTCATCGACCGCTTGCAGCGCCGCGGCTCGCTGCGCCCATCCAAAGGTCGTCGCAGCAAAAAGTGGAGGACGTTGCAGTACTTGATTCCTTGCCGTCCTAGGAAGCAGGAAGCACTTGTCTAGCCTTCCAACGGTTGCATCTCCGCATAGATGACGAGCCCCGTCACCATAGCAATCTTCAACATCGGGCGTAGCAAAAATGATAATAGATGCAGCAAAAACGCGATCCCCCCTGTCACGTGTCGCGGTGTCATCATGAATGGTTCCAGCAAAAATCATTGCCGGTTGTAGCTTTTCGTCTTGCTGGTCCCCGCACGCCGTCACCGATGCAAGCATGTCGCTCCTCCGGTCCCAACAAAACATGCCACTGGTTCCAGCAAATATCATTGTCGGTTGAAGTTATTCGTCTTCCCAGTCCGAACACACCGTCGCCGCCCCTACGTCACCGTCGTAGCACATCGCCCTGTCGGCCCAACAAAACATGTCACCGGTTCCAGCAAAAATCTTTGCCTGTCGCAGCTTTCCGTCTCGCCATGCTTGTCTCCACACGCAGCCGGCAGTCGGGCAGTCGTCGTTGCCGGCTGTCTGAATGTCGGCACCATCTGACAGTTGCAGCTTCACTAACCGGCGGTTGTAGCTCCTCAGTTGCATCATGTTGCGGCGCCTCCTGCAGCAGCACAGCTCGTGCACGCGTTCGTCCTTGTTGCCCGTCGCCAGACGCCCCGCTCGCACTTGCAGCCGGCTCGCCACCTACCCCCCACATTCACCCTCGCAACTACGTCCGGCAGTGACGCTAGATGAAAAGGAGAAAAAAGGTGGTGTGAGGGACAAAACGAGCTTCAGAGATGAGAGGAATGAGACAGAAAGAGTGGCTGGCGGTTTCCTCATGAGGTAAGGATGAAGGAGGGGATTGAATCGCCTGGATGTGTGCATTAGGGAGAACCGGTAGATGAGACGCGATCGAACGATTCATGGGCGGCTGGCATAAGCTTCCGCCGGCAGCCTGAAAGGAATCATTTTCCTTGTATAAAACTCGATTAGTTTCAGTCCATCATAGTTATGTCAGTAACTTAGTCAATCGACATTTTTAAAGCAACATCCAAAGCCAATGGTTTTTATATTGATCTTCAAAAGTAAACATATAAATATATATTAAATTAAAAAATTTAAAATAATCTCATATACAATATATATTAAAATTTAAAATTTAAATGTGGATTTTTTTTGCAGGATTACATTTTTCTAAACCAATAAAACTTATTTGAAAGCACATGTTAACATATCAAAAATGGCATAGTATACTGAGAACAAGTTTTGCATGGTGCTCAAAATAAAACATCTTTTCATTATAGACCCTATATTCTATTTCCCCGTCGTTCCACCAGGTTTCAGACACAACTCTTTAGAAAACAAAAGGTAGAGATATCCATTTGTCGAACCAACATCACCTTGATACAGAGGAAATCCACTGTCTCCATAGGGACAAGTCACTTTTTTCTTCCCCATCAGAAGCATGCAAGGTCTGAACTACAAATGGGTTTAATATCTTATAGTAAGAGCTTAGGTTGCTGATAGAATGATAAAACAAGTAGGTACCCGTATCCTAATTTGATGAAGTTCACCATGTGCAGAATATTAAATTTGATAAGCTGTCATAATCAGATTATGTTTCGAAGAACTGAAATATTAAACTTGGTAAGCTGTCATAATTAAAATGATGATTATCTCAGCATGGTCGACCTGGATTGTACTACCCAGAAGATGACTCCATGCACAAAAGGATAACAAGAAATTGTACAATGTATGAACTGTCAGGTAACAACTCTCGGCAATGCAAAAGACCCAAATGATGTGTGACAAGTAAGTATAGTCAATTTAAAGAGATGTCTCTTTAATTAAACAAGTCCAAGCAGTACATAAGTCAAGTAATTTGATGATAAGCAATTTTGAGCATCTACATGTACACTTCGATTAGTGCATGGCAAGAAGAGAACATGAACAACCATGCACATCACGATGAAAATAAAAGGAGCTGAAACATGACACTACAATTGGATTGCATTACAATCTGTATTAGCAAAGACAATGACATGAGACTGCATTCTTGATTTAAGTTGGAGAATAGCAGAACAAACTCAACATAGATGGCCCCATAAGTGAGTGCAAAAATGGTAGAACTGTGCACAGATATTCATATATTAGTTGCTTAATCAGACAAGAAAGTGGACATGACAGTAAGCAGAAAAAACTAAAATTTGTAGTAACTAAAAGAACCTATCTTTGGGGCGTGCACTATGAGAAAAACCATATAAAGAGGACGAACATGCATGAACTACCAAAATAATCCAATGTTGAAGAAAAAATGCATATAAGCAAACCAACCGAGCTCCTGCCCACGCAGTCGAACCTCTGGACGCCTGCATCTGCATTGGTGGAGCGTAAGTTGCTCACTCACCTGAATGCTTCTGGAGGGGATCAATTGGATCGAAGCTGCCAAAAACCGAGCACGGCAGATCAGAAACACCAGCGGAAAACACGATCACCGGCGCCTCGCTCCACCGGTTGCGGTCACGGTCGCAGCAACGTCTCGCCCTCGTCGCAATCATGCTCAGCCCCTCCCGACACTCGTCTCAGGTCAAATGCTTCATCATCCCATTAAAGCTATCTATGTCACCGATATTGATCTCGGCAGGCCATTTTTTTTTAATACTATAAAATAAGAAAATGAATTGAGTTATAAAAAGCATCGCAAAAAAAATATTTTGAGGAAGGCTATTATTTATTTCATAACTGAGATACTATACAACTACACAAAATCTAAAACTACTACTTCTTATTCAAATATTGCACTAATCAATATTGTGACAGTTGTCTACATTTATTTACAGAGCGCACGTTTAAACAGACGAGATATACATTTGCAAATATTTCTTACTGCTGACAGGATCATTGAAGCATCCTTCAATCCTAATAATGATTGTCTCATTCAGTGCCAGATCTGTAACCTTGAAATTTATGATGCAAGTAATCTGAAGGAAATCAAATGGCAGAGGAAGAGGCAAGCTAATAAATCTATGTATAAAGGAAGCATCAATAAAATGGAACTTAGGCTCAAAACTGATGAACTGTAAATTGTGTTGCAGTGGCAAGTTAATTTCGTGGAGCACACTGAACCAATCATTTCTTTCCTGTGATAAGTGAGCTTACCCGTAACCTTCCATCACAGCAAACGGTACCACAGTTGTAGGAGCAAGGACCACAACTTTTTGTGAAGTGAAAATTATCATGACACTGAAATTTCGTGCAAGCATCGTATCTTTTGTAATTCAGTAATCAAAATGCAAAATAATACCAAGACTTATTGCTGCACCTTATACCCTGAGATCTCTGCATTATATATTATAATAACCTACACAAATAATCTAAGGGCCTGATTGGATTCTCGTTTCAGAGTGCTATACACCTGTAAAACTTACACGCCTCCAGCCATCTTTTTTTATCCAGGTGGATTATCAAGTGTGGCCGGTAAAATACACTTGTAAAATAGATACAGGATATAGATACACCGATTCCAAGCGGGGCGTAAATCTCTTACCTAAATTGTTGGCGTGTGGATAATTCTTTTTTCGCTTGAATCTAAATAATTTTATTTACTACAGTTGCAGGCTGCAGAATTGATTTAATCTGATTATGGAGAATGTTCATATGTTTGAGTATCATTCTAATAATCATTAAGAAATTGTTATCCAACTATGCAATAAAAGAACTTATCCAAAATAGAAGCCTTCACTTGTTCCTCCTAACCATTTAAAATAGGAAAGAGTGCATCAAATTATTTGATAGTGTGTGAGCCAATTCCGTAATTTTCTAGAAGAGAAAGGCTTGCACTTCTCAGTATTCATAACTTCAAGATACGGAAACCTTACACGCGTTTCCAAATTCAATAACAAAAGGATGAACAAGATGCACATGTCAGTAAACAACTGAACTTTTTAGATGGTCAGTACTGAAGCAATACTTTCTTTTGATTTATACTTACTTGCTACTCCAACTTGCAGTACTGAAGCATGTACCACAATAATTTGACATATGTTTAGATGGTCAGTTCCATCTGACTTCAACATAGACATGGTTTCATCTATGTCAGAATAATGTACACGGCAACTGACCAAGTATAAGTCTCAAGTAATAGGACTGTAAGTAGTTGAGCAACTCACCGAGTATAACATTCAAACGTTGCAGACTTGGTTTGCCTACAAACATATATAAATGCCAATTGCATGATTTATTCCAAATTAATAATTACAAGATGCAACAATGGATATAACCTTATGTGGCGGCGGAGCTCCCTGCTCCTCTCCTCCATGCATGGCGGCGGGCTCCTTGGAGCCTACGAGTGTGATGGAGGAGCTCCTTGCTCCTCTCCTCTATTTTTTGGGGGTGAGACCGCGAGACAAACCAATACATTTTGCAGAGGGTGAGCATTTCCCTACTATTCTCATAGTAGTATTAAGCATTTCTGCAGAGGGGGACGTACATATCACAAACCAGAACTTTAAGTTTTGCAATATTAACCATATGTAGCTGTCTCTAAGAATAAGATGATGAAGTCTACTTGCAATAGGTACTTTCCTTTACCATGAACTATAAGTTTTGCAATATTAACTATGTAGCTGACTCTAAGAATAAAATGATGAAATCTACTTGAAACAAGAGTAAGTGGTACTTTCCTTCAGCAATCGCTCCAAAATTTCAGCATGTTGGTTGTCTTGATTTATAAAGCATTTTCACACCTGACTCATTGGCCATGTAATTCATGAATAAAAAATACGTAAGTAGCTCTCAGGAAATTCATACATAAGCAACAATAAGAACAAGCGTGTCAACTTGAGGGCACCCATGTCTCCAAATTGATAAATTTGAAGGAAGCGCCCTAGTGGGGAAAAAGATGACAGGTCCAAAAATGGTTGGCAACTTGGTGTCACCTATTCTTTGTAGAAATTCAAGGTATTAGTACTATCTTTATCAGGTTCATATGGAAAATATTGCAGTTAGTACCTTCGATATAGGTTGTAGGGAAAGTGCAGATGTTATTGCTATTAGCTAACTATGAATAAAGAAAAACGCGCCTAAGCTATGAATCGGATTACCTGTATTAGGATCTAGAAGAACTCCTCCCTGTACTATATAGCCTAGCACCAGATTGACACCTCAGAAATGGACATCCAGAGTCCATATTTCCCTTCCCGCAGTAGAACTGTATAATCAAATGAAAGTGCCCGTGCATCGCAACTGGATGACAAAATAGACATACACATCCATTGCAGGATGATGACATTGAAAGAGAAATCGAATCGCGATATCTTGCTGAATTTAACATTTCATATGTTGTCCAACCTGAGTTCAAGTAATCATCGGTGAGGTCCTGATAAATAATTTCATACAAAACATTTACCTCTATATGTAGGCC
Organism: Aegilops umbellulata; assembly: GCA_032464435.1. Classification (NCBI taxonomy): domain Eukaryota; kingdom Viridiplantae; phylum Streptophyta; class Magnoliopsida; order Poales; family Poaceae; genus Aegilops; species Aegilops umbellulata. The sequence continues at coordinate 634,620,175 of CP136055.1, forward strand.
AAACAATAACCACCGAGTACGACAGAACAAGCGACAAATTAAAATTCAGAAAGCCATATCGGGAAACTTGTACAACAATTGGAACTGGTTTTTAGCAGGGAGGGGAAGTGGAGAGGAGCACTTGCCATGATCCATGACGTTCGTCGAACCATGAGCATTCCAAGCCAAGATATGCCCTTAGTGTTCTGAAAATCACACTTGCCATGATCCATGACGTTCGTCCAACCATCAGCATTCCAAGCCAAGATATGCCCTTAGTGTTCTGAAAATCTGCAGTGCAGATCGTGAAACATCAAGTGCATTGATTATGAAATCAACAGTGTTCATAGCGATTATATCAGAAGTAAACTGACAAGAGAAATGATACTTCTCATCAAACTTCCTCCAGTATGTCTCGATCTGGATATTTGGTCTTTTCCAGTGCATGAGTAATATTGTGCTGCAATGAATATTCTAACATAATCAGTAAAGAAAAAAAGTTCAAAACCTCAACCATAGTTTAGTGAGTCATACCTGAGTAATTCCCGCCTTATAAGATAGTGATGAAGCCACAAGATACCCATGACTGCAGTTCCCAATTATGAAATTTGAGGTACACTGTAATTCTGCAGCTATTTCACCAGCTGTATCATGTATGAAAGAAAAATTATATTGCCCTCATTTTGCACAGAAATAAAAGTACCAAATTCAACCATAATAGAGAGTGTCGAATGAGACTGAAAACAAATTCATACACAGAGGAAGTCTTCATGACTTCATGTACAAATTATAACAAGGGAAAATTAAAAGTTGTGGTCCTTTCTACATATATCATAGCAAACTGCACACAACCGCCCGCATCAAATGCAGAGATAAACCAAACCAGAAGAAGTGGAGGAGGGATTCACACCTGGTTGAGGCTTTGGCGAGAGGGCAATCTGCAGCGACTACGCCAGCTTGGGTGCCATGGGCACATGCTAGTGACTACCAATATAGCAACGTACGAATACTTGGACTTGATCATCCGGCTGTAGTATATATATTCAACTTCATCCTCCATTTGGGATCCAGAAAACAAGTTCATCGCTAGGAAAAGTTAAGATTTCTCGTGCTAGTCAAGTAGTACCAAACGTGTATATGTTGAGAGAGCAGGTGGGACGGGCTTACCTAGTCCCCGGAGACGCAATCAGGGGAAGCAGGAAGGAAGGAGCTCCGAGGTACAGCCAGCCACAACCAATGGCGGTGTGCGCTGCTGCTGTGTCTGCGTGTGCGTGTGGAAGGGAAAAGGGATGGTGTCGTGGTTCTAAGTCTGACAGTAAGAATGGGGGGTAAGTATGGAGAGGCAAGATCCTAGCTATGGAGTAGTTGTATGCGCAAGGAGTTTTACGAGTTCGGGCCCTTCTCTGTGGAAGTAACAGCCCTACGTCTCGGAGCCCGGAGGCAGTCGACTGGATTATGTGTGTGTGTGTTACAAAGTTGCGAACCCTTGTCCTAGTGGAGGGGGGTGGCTTATATAGAGTTCGCCAGGACCCCAGCCAGCCCACGTTACAAGGAGTTTAATGTACATAAAGAGAGGGGGTTACTGGTAACGCCTGCAATAAAGGATCATGAAGGCCATAAAAGCTATTTATGAGATGACCGTTTGTAGGCAGTGCCTTTAGGTCTTCTTATAGTCGAGTGGCTGTCTTCATGGTCGACTGCTTGTGCTTCTGGTCGAGTACGCTCGTGTCCGTCGACTGGGCTGACCAGGTCGACTGAAATGTTGATACTTCTTAGAATATCTTTCATTGTAGGAGTCATGTCCTTGATTGGGTACCTCAGGTATGATAAGTTACCCTACCCTAGGTACGTATCCTCGTCATTAGCCCCCGAATGGGTCAGGAGTTAAGTGAGAATGGGGCCGAGCCTATGCTTCCGACTCAACCTCCATGCTTCGGTTGCATCTGTCTTTGGATAAACGGAAGTTACGGTGGGAACCCATTCTTCAGTTGTCTTGATCCATTCAGATGTCCGTCGAATGGTTTCATATTACCGTCGAGTGTGTTTATGTGACGAGTCTCTTGGGAGACTTAAGGAAACGGATCTTTTCGTCTGACAAACCGTCCTGTCGATCGCGGATCTTGCGGGATTTGAAAATTGGGAAGCGCACCGGACGGAGAAAATCGCGCGAATCGGCTGGATAAGGCAAGGGCGCCTCGATCTCCGCGCCACCTTTTTCGCCACGTACTGCGCGCGCGCCTGCTGCGGGATTTGACTGGGGGGCGCAGGCCCACTGATCAGCCACTCGGGTGTGGCCTTATATAAGGTAATGATTCCGATTTTTTTTTCACTGTGCGCCCTTGTTTTTCTTCTCCCTTCCTCCGTAAGCCTCCGCCTCGCTCTTCGCTGCAATCTCGACACCGCCGCTCGGCCAAGACCTCGTTCGAGACAATGGGGAAGGACAAGACGGCGGCGGCGGAACGCGCGAAGAAGGCAGCGGCAAAGGGTAAGGGGAAGAAATCTGGCCGAGGTGGGTCGTCCTCGCGGGCCGCTCTGCCGTCCGGCTGGTTACAGGGGGATTGGATGCCCTCCATCCTTACTCAAGCGGATATCGACGACATGGTGGAGGGGGGGACTCATTCCCTACAAGGCTGCTCGCCTCCCTGGGAAGGAGACGGAGCCGGAACCTCGCGAGGGTGAGCGCGTCCTGATAGCCACCCATGTCGACCGGGGGTTTTCCCTGCCCCCGAGTCCTTTTTTTAGGGCCTTTCTGAACTTCTTCGGAGCGCAGCTCCACCATTTCACGCCCAACTCCATAGTCTATCTTGCTGCATTCGTGTCTCTGTGTGAGTGTTTCTTAGGCTGTCGACCTCACTGGGGCCTCTTCAAGCATATCTTCACTTGCCGATCCCAGTCGGTTAAAAGGCTCAACCCGGACGGGGAAAGGACGCAGGTGATCCAGATGTGCGGGGGCCTCGGGATCCAGACGAGGGGTAAGAGTTGTTTTCCTCCCATGACGCTTCCCGATTCCGTGCGCGGGTGGCAGTCGACTTGGTTCTACTGCAAGGACCAGCCGACCCCTGGCCGCTCGACCGGCCTTCCTCCTTTTACCTTGGACCGAGTGCAGAAACCCGCTTCTTTGAAAGTGGTTCCAGAGGAGAAGGCTCAGGTGAAGGTATTAGTCAGTCGAGTGGTTGAGTTGGTTCGGGAAGGCGTGACCGGCATGGACTTGCTCGAAGTCTTCCTCCAGCGACGAATCCAACCTCTCCAGGCTCGGGATCACTCGATGTGGTTGTATTCCGGGTCCGACGAATCCACTCGGATCCACCCGGAGGCGGTCGAGGCTTCTGTACTGGAGAGCTGGCTGACCAGTATGACCGGGAATAAGGACAACCCCAGGGGTTCTAGGAGGATTGCTCCGCTTGATGGGATGATGGAGACAGACAAGGTACGTTTTACTTCTTCCGACTGAAATTTTCACTCCGTCTAGTCACTGGCTTGCGATAAGTCGACTGATCCTTGCTCTGCCCGTTGTCTTGCAGGAGATCAACGACATGTATTCGATGCCGAATGGGAACCAGGAGCAAGTATCTGAAGGAGGAGGGAGTGGAGGCGAAGAAAGTGAGGATGGAGTTGAAGTCGAGGAGTGGGAATCTGATGGTGACGTAGAGGAGGAGGCCAGCGATGACTCGGGTGATGAAGATGAAGAGGTGGAGGTCGACCTTCCTCGACGCGAGAGACGCTCCAAGAACGCTCAGGATCCCGCCGTGGAGCGCAGTCAGTCGAGTGCTCCGGTGGGCCAGTCATCCAAGCGCCCTCGGACCGCGTCGCCGGCCCCAACTGAGAAGGCACCCAAGCAGCCCAGAGCCATCCCGACCAAGCCACCCAAGGCCTTGCCCAAGATCAGGGTCGCCATCCCTGTCATCTCTGGGTAAGTGACTGTTTTTATCTTTCTTGAGTCGACTAGAACGGATTCTTAGTCGATTCACTTTCAAATTATTTTCTTGGAATCGTGCAGCGCCGCTACTTCCGAGACTTCCATCCAGAATGTCCATGAGATGATGGAGGACGCCGTCACTTCCAACTTAGGTATAATCTTTGACACAATCCGACTGTTTAACTGCTGGGTCGATTGGATATTCATTTCTGAACTTTTGTAGCTCCGACCAACATTATTGACCTTCCGGATGATGAGGAGGAGGCGGAAGTGCCGCTCACGCCTTTTAGGAGGAGAGGCCGGAGGGCCCCGGTTGACAAGGCTCCTCAGACCGCGTCGACTGCTGAGGAGGTGGTCCAAGGGGGTGACAACACCGCCCGGACTACTGTGACTTTTGCTGAACCACTGACGACTGCCCGGCCTTCGTCTTCGACTGCTCCCCCACTGGTCGACCCGCCCTCGTTCTTCGCCGCCTACCAGACCCCGGAGGATCAAGTGAGTGCTGCTAAGGAGGCTATACGTCAGGCAGGGCTCGTGATGGAGCAGACCAAAGCGGCTCGGGATGCCAGTCAAGCGGCCTATGACATCAGCTCGGCGTTGCAGCAGAACGTCCAGGTTAGTTGGTCTTCACTTGCGTTGTACACCCACTGGGTGCTGTTGATCTGAAATTTTTCATTGGTGGGGGCACGCTGAGTGCACCCACTGGGTGTAGTCCCCAAGGCCACGGTCGACTGCTGGCAGTCGACTGCGGTCTTTATGCTTTCAAACTTCCTCACTCGACTGATCGGATTGGGTCGAGTGGAAATCAAGGAAAACCGGTGGGGGCACGCTGAGTGCACCCACTGGGTGTAGTCCCCGAGGCTACTGTCGAATGTTTTGATTCGGCTGTAGTCTTAGAAGTGTTGTGCTCTTTCTTTCAGTCACTCGGGAGTAACTTGTCTTTGATACCCTTTGTCGATTGACTCTTTGCAGAAGTCTTGTGAGCTTGTTGCTCAGCTCGCTGATCTGAAGGATAAGCAGATCCAGCTTAATCTTGATTTACAGTTTGCTCAGGAAAACGTGCAGAAGGCGAAGGATGAAGCAAAAGGTATGGCTGGTGAGGACTCGACGTCTATCTCTGTTCCTCTGCCCGTTCTGAACTCTGTGTCTGTTGTTGTTTTGCAGACGAACTAGAGAAGACCCTGAAGAAGAAAGATCTTGACCTTGCGGAGGCGCAAAAGGCAGCTGCGGAGAAGTTAAAGCTCGCTGAAGAGAAACTTGCTTCAGTCAGCCATTTTGAGAACGAGAACGCTAGGCTGAAGTCTGCTCTTGACGAGGCCAATAGGGAAGCGAGTCGACTGAAGACTGACAAGAGTACTCTGAACGACAAGATCGGCCAGCTGGCGGGGAAGCACAAGGACTTGGAGGATTATCTTGGGGGTCTTGCCAAGAAGCTATACCTCATGCTTGAAGGTAACCCCTTTTGTGCGATTAATCTTGTTGTTGTCGACTCACCATTTGGTTACAGTTTTGCTCCGTCGAAACTTCTTTCAGAATTCTGCCGGAATTTTGAGGAAGAGACCAGTCGAGTGGAGACCCGCCTGGACCCTATCAATTCTCCTATGAAGGATGAAGTGGCCATGAATGTCCTCCGGTTGGAATCCCGTATCGCTGGTGTGGTGGACTACCTGGCTCGACTGAAAGCTGCTGTGTCGCGGATCGACTCCGCACTCTGGCCCAAAGAGACCCTTCAGAACGACCTTGAATCCTTGGTCACTCGACTAAGTGATGTTCCAGGTCGAGTGCGAGAATGGAAAAAGTCTTCTGCTAGGTGCGGTGCTGATGTGGCTCTGTCACTGGTTCGTGTCCACTGCAAGGAGGCGCGAGAGGAGAAGCTGGCCGCTCTCCAGGTTGCCAATACCAGGAAGCATAATTTTCAGGATTTCATGGAGACCTTCATCGCTGCTGCCACTCGAATCTCAGACGGGATCGACTTGGACGAATTCGTTGCGCCATCAAGCCCTCCGCCAGAAGAGTAAAAAACTGCTGTGCTTTACCTTAAATTTGCCTCGGGATGCCGAGTGGTTTATGTATTTGATAAACTCCATCGGGCTCTCAGCTCGAGTACTTTTATTTGCGATCTAGGATCTTTTGATTTTATCCGAACTTGGCTCGACGTTGAATGTCTTCGTGACTTGATCCGCCGATCTACTATTCGTTGTTCCCTCAGAGGCTGCTATTCGTTGTTCCCTCAGAGGCTGCCTGGTTTGCACGATGCTCATCGCCGCGATGGTGTCTGTCAAAATGGCTTAGGCGAGCACTGGGCTGCAGCTAAGTCCCCGAGTGGGAGGTTTGCTCTCCACTCGGTAGGATTCCAATTACTTAGGCGAGTGCTTGGACTGCAGCTAAGCCCCCGAGTGGGAGGTTCGCTCTCCACTCGGTAGGATTTCAATTACTTAGGCGAGTGCTTGGACTGCAGCTAAGCCCCCGAGTGGGAGGTTTGCTCTCCACTCGGTAGGATTTCAATTACTTAGGCGAGCGCTTGGACTGCAGCTAAGCCCCCGAGTGGGAGGTTCGCTCTCCACTCGGTAGGATTTTAATTACTTAGGCGAGTGCTTGGACTGCAGCTAAGCCCCCGAGTGGGAGGTTTGCTCTCCACTCGGTAGGATTTCAATTACTTAGGCGAGTGCTTGGACTGCAGCTAAGCCCCCGAGTGGGAGGTTTGCTCTCCACTCGGTAGGATTTCAATTACTTAGGCGAGTGCTTGGACTGCAACTAAGCCCCCGAGTGGGAGGTTTGCTCTCCACTCGGTAGGATTTCAATTACTTAGCCGAGTGCTTGGACTGCAGCTAAGCCCCCGAGTGGGAAGTTTGCTCTCCACTCGGTAGGATTTTTTCAAACTTAGGCGAGTGCTTGGACTGCAGCTAAGCCCCCGAGTGGGAGGCTGGCTCTCCACTCGGTAGGATTTTTTCAAACTTAGGCGAGTACTTGGACTGCAGCTAAGCCCCCGAGTGGGAGGTTTGCTCTCCACTCGGTAGGATTTCAATTACTTAGGCGAGTGCTTGGACTGCAGCTAAGCCCCCGAGTGGGAGGCTGGCTCTCCACTCGGTACGATTTTTTCAAACTTAGGCGAGTGCTTGGACTGCAGCTAAGCCCCCGAGTGGGAGGCTGGCTCTCCACTCGGTAGGATTTCAATTACTTAGGCGAGTGCTTGGACTGCAGCTAAGCCCCCGAGTGGGAGGCTGGCTCTCCACTCGGTAGGATTTTAATTTCTTAGGCGAAACGGATTCGCAGCTAAGCCCCCGAGTGGGAGACTTGCTAACCACTCGGTAGGATTTCCTGAAAACTTAGGCAAAGCGGATTTGCAGCTAAGTCACCCACTGGGGGAAATTTAAACAAACAGAAAAAGAAATAGCGGTCTTTTGCTTGAAACAAAAGAACTACAGAGGTACTTTTATTACATCTCAGTCGAGTGAGTTTTTAAGTGTAAAAAGGACGGAGCAGGTCCGCGTTCCATGCTCGAGGCTCGTCGATCCGTCGATCGATGTTGTAGAGGTGATACGCTCCGTTGTGCAGGACTTTGGTGATGATGAAGGGGCCTTCCCAGGTCGGGGCAAGTTTGTGAGGTTTTTGCTGATCCACGCGGAGGACCAAATCTCCTTCCTGAAAGGCTCGACCCTTCACATTTCTGGCGTAGAACCGACGCAACTCTTGCTGGTAGATGGTCGAGCGGATTAGAGCCATCTCTCTTTCCTCCTCTAAGAGGTCGACTGCATCTTGCCGGGCCTGTTCTGCTTCTGCTTGGGAATATAACTCGACTCGAGGCGCGTTGTGGAGCAGGTCGCTCGGCAAAACCGCTTCGGCTCCATAGACCAGAAAGAATGGTGTTCTTCCAGTCGACCGGTTAGGGGTGGTCCTCAACCCCCATAGAACTGACGGAAGTTCGTCGACCCAGGCGCCTGCTGCGTGTTTGAGATCACGCATCAGTCGGGGTTTTAGTCCTTTGAGGATGAGGCCATTCACGCGTTCGGCCTGTCCATTCGACTGAGGATGAGCAACTGAAGCGTAGTTGACTCGAGTGCCCTGAGAGGCGCAGAAGGCTTTGAATCTGTCATTATCAAAGTTTGATCCGTTATCCGTGATGATGCTGTGCGGAACTCCATATCTGAATATCAATCCCCTGATAAAACTGATGGCAGTGCTTGCGTCGAGGTCCTTTATGGGTTTGGCTTCTATCCACTTCGTGAACTTGTCGACTGCAACCAACAAGTGGGTGAAGCCACTCCTACCAGTTCTCAGTGGTCCGATCATGTCTAGACCCCAGACAGCGAAAGGACAGACGAGTGGAATGGTCTTCAAGGCGGAGGCGGGCTTGTGAGACATGTTGGAATAAAACTGGCACCCCTCGCACTTGTCGACTATATCCTTTGCCATTTCGTTCGCCTTTGGCCAGTAAAAACCCGCTCGGTATGCTTTGGCCACGATGGTCCGAGAGGACGCATGATGGCCACAGGTCCCCGAGTGGATGTCCTCGAGAATTATCTGTCCTTCTTCAGGTGTGATGCACTTCTGACCAACTCCATTCGCGCTTTCTCTGTATAGCTGCCCTTTGATTACTGTAAAGGCTTTGGATCGACGGACGACCTGTCGAGCCTCTTCTTCATCTTCTGGGAGCTCTTTTCTCATGATATACGCAATGTACGACACTGTCCAATTGGGAGTGGTGATCATAACTTCCATAATCAGGTCGACCACAGCTGGAACCTCCACTTCGGTTGAGTCAGAGGCGCTTTTTGGTTGTGGAGGCTCTTCTGTGAAAGGATCTTCTTGCACTGATGGTGTGTGAATGTGCTCCAAACACACATCTTTAGGGATGGCCTCCCTTTTGGACCCTATCTTCGCCAGATCATCTGCAGCTTGATTTTTCCGTCGGGGTATATGATGGAGCTCCAACCCCTCGAATCGTTTCTCCAGCTTCCTCACTGTGCTGCAATATCCCGTCATGGATGGGCTTCGGACGTCCCACTCCTTCATCACTTGATTAACAACCAGATCTGAGTCGCCGTAGACCATGAGGCGACGGACGCCGAGTGAAATGGCCATACGTAATCCGTATAGAAGCGCTTCATACTCTGCCTCATTGTTGGAGGAATCAAAGTGAATCTGGAGGACATACTTGAGCTTATCTCCTCGGGGGGAAACCAGTACAACCCCCGCACCGGATCCGTTCAGCATCTTGGAGCCATCGAAAAACATAGTCCAGTGCTCCGAGTGAACTTGAGTCGGAAGCTCCTGCTCGGTCCACTCGGCGAGGAAATCAGCTATTGCCTGGGACTTAATAGCTTTCTTTGCCTCGAACTTGATATCAAGAGGAAGAAGTTCAATTGCCCATTTCGCCACTCGACCGGTTGCATCTCTGTTATGAAGAATCTCTGATAATGGAGCGTCGCTGACGACTGTGATAGAGTGATCAGAGAAATAATGAGCAACCTTCTTCGTGGTCATGTAAATCCCGTAAACAAGCTTCTGATAGTGGGGATATCTTTGTTTCGACGGGGTCAGAACTTCAGAGAGATAATAAACTGGGCGTTGAACTTTGAAGGTCTTTCCTTCCTCTTCCCGCTCGACCGTAAGAACGGTACTAACGACTTGTCCCGTGGCTGCTATGTAAAGCAACAATGGCTCTTTGCTGACAGGAGCAGCAAGCACCGGCTGGGTGGAGAGCAGAGCTTTTAGCTCTGCAAATGCTGCATCAGCTTCTGGAGTCCATTCGAACGTGTCTGACTTCTTCATCAGTCGGTAAAGAGGCAACGCCTTTTCACCGAGCCTGGAGATGAATCGACTTAAAGCGGCCAAGCATCCAGCAAGTTTCTGGACATCGTGCACACGCACGGGGCGTTTCATCCGGAGTATGGTGCCAACTTTTTCGGGATTAGCGTCGATTCCTCGTTCGGAAACAAGAAAACCGAGTAACTTTCCTCCAGGGACTCCAAATGTGCACTTCGACGGATTGAGCTTGATATCATAATTCCTGAGATTGGCAAAAGTTTCAGCTAGGTCAGTCAGCAGGTCGGAACCTTTTCGTGACTTGACCACTATGTCATCCATGTATGCTTCTACATTCCGACTGATTTGAGTGATTAGGCACTTCTGAATCATTCTCATGAATGTAGCTCCGGCGTTCTTGAGACCGAAAGGCATGGTAACATAGCAGAAACACCCAAATGGGGTGATGAAGGCTGTTTTTATTTCATCGGGTCCATACAGACGAATCTGATGGTATCCAGAGTAAGCATCTAAAAAAGATAGCCTCTCGCATCCTGCAGTCGAGTCGACTATTTGGTCGATGCGAGGAAGAGGAAAATGATCTTTCGGGCAGGCCCGATTGATATGCTTAAAATCAATGCACATGCGCAACGATTTGTCCTTCTTAGGGACCATTACAACATTGGCGAGCCACTCGGAGTGGTAGATCTCGCGAATGAATTCTGCTGCTAGGAGTCGGGCCACTTCTTCGCCAATGGCCTTTCTCTTCTGAACGGCGGACCGTCGGAGATGCTCCTTGACTGGTTTGACCTTTGGGTCGACTCGAAGGCGGTGCTCAGCCAGTCCCCTGGGCACACCTGGCATGTCAGCAGGCTTCCATGCAAAGATTTCCCAGTTCTCACGGAGGAACTGGACGAGCGCTTCTTCCTATTTGGAGTCGAGTGTAGTGGAGATGTTGGTTGGAGCCGCATTTGGATCGGTCGGGTAGATGTGGACTTGCTTGGTCTCACCAGTCGACTGAAATGCTGACTCCGTGGCGGGCTTCTTGGCTCGTAACAACTCACTCGGATCCGCAGTCTTCTGGTACTCTTGTATCTCTATCTTGGCCATCTGAGCATCAGCAATTTTGGCGCCTTTCTGGAAGCACTCCTCTGCCTTCTTCCGATTGCCAACGATGGTGATTACACCTTTGGGGCCAGGCATCTTCAGCTTGAGGTATACATAGCATGGTCGAGCCATGAAACGAGCATAGGCTGGCCTCCCAAGAATGGCGTGGTACGCACTCTGAAAATCCACGACCTCAAAGGTTAACTTTTCTTTCCGGAAATTCTTCGAGTCACCAAAGACGACGTCGAGAGTGATTTGACCGAGTGACTCAGCTTTCTTCCCAGGAATGACTCCGTGGAAGCTCATGTTGCTGGGGCTGAGTCGGGACATCGGAATGCCCATCCCCTTCAACGTCTCTGCATACAACAAGTTTAGCCCGCTGCCGCCGTCCATCAGAACCTTGGTCAGTCGAGTGCCTTCAATAATTGGGTCGACCACCAACGCTTGCCTCCCCGGGGTGGCAATATGAGTCGGATGATCAGACTGGTCGAAGGTGATGGCGGTCTGGGACCACTTCAGGTAATGGGGTGTCACCGGAGCGACCATGTTTACTTCGCGATTGATGACCTTCAGTCGACTCTTACTTTCGACATCAGCGAAAATCATCAGAGTGGAATTTACTTGGGGGTATTCTTCACCGCTGTCTTCCCTGTCTTCAACTTTGTCTGACTCTTTCTCTTTGTCCTTGGCCTGCTTCCCTTGGAACTGTTGCATCAGGAGTCGACATTGTCGAGTGGTATGCTTAGGGTAAATGAGATTTCCCTCTTCATCTTTCTTCGTGTGAATGTGGCATGGTAAGTCCATCACATCGTTCCCGTCCTGGTCTTTCACCTTCTTGGGGTTCCAAGGACCCTTGGGTTTCCCCTTAAACTTCCTTGGGGTCACAGCTAAGGCTTCCCCGGGGGCGACTGGCTCGGCCTTGCGCTTCTGCTTCCGACTGGAGTGTCCTCCGCCGGCCTCATTAGCGGCTGCCTTATACTTGCCACTCCGGAGTCTATCTTCCTCTTCTCCGTTCGCGTACTTGGTGGCGATTTCCATCATTCGACTCAGGGTCATATCCCCGGTTCGACCGAACTTCAAACTTAACTCCCTGTTTCTGACGCCTTCCTTGAAGGCGTAAACTGCCTGATGATCGGACACATTCTCGACCGTGAGATTCAGAGTGATCCACCTTTGGATATAATCCCTCAGGGTTTCACTCGACTTCTGAACACATGACTGCAATTCTGTCAACCCTGCCGGTCGCTTGCAAGTCCCTTCGAATGTCCTGACAAACACCTGGGCTAGATCTTCCCAAGTATAAATACTGCTGGGAGCCAACTGATTCAACCACGCTCTGGCTGATCCTTCCAACATGAGGGGCAAATGCTTCATGGCCACCTCGTCATCGCCGCCTCCGATCTGAACAGCCACTCGGTAATCCTCGAGCCATGTGTCCGGCTTGGACTCTCCGGTGAACTTGTTGACTCCAGTCGCCAACCTGAAGTTGGGAGGAATCACTGCAGCTCTGATTGCTCTGCTGAAACACTCGGGACCTGAGACGCGAACTCTGTTGCTGGACGGCGCGCCTCTGTCACGGTCTTCTCGGTGAGCTCTATTTCGGTCGACCAGACCTTGAACGATGATGCATCTCGCATCAAAGCCTGGTTCCCTGGGGTCGACTGGGACCCTTCGCCCAGTACTGAACTGGCGTCTGTCCTCTTGCCGTCGAGGAACGGACGACCCCGCTCTTGGGGCAGGAGAAGGCACTCGACGTTGATCGTTGCGATTGAATCGGTGCTCATATCGCTCGTGCCCTTGGTATTGATCCTCATGCCGGCCTCTGTGTCCTTCACGCCTCGGGGGCGACCTTGGACTATGAGCCGACTGAACGGAATTCGCAGCGACGGATCAACTGTGAATCCTGTTGCGCGACTGAGATACGGCTGAATTCTGGTCACCCGCTGCACGGAGCAAATCTCTGATCTGTAACAGACCTCTCCCTGCCTCTGACTGTGAAGGCTGGATCGACTCCGCTATGCGAGCCGCAGCTGCCAAATTCTGAATCGGGGTACGGTATACCTGGGTCGGCGGCTGGAAGAGGCGACGACGACTGGACTCGGGAACAGGCGGTCGTGCGCGCTCGTCGAGTGCTCTCTGGAGATTCTCCAGTCGAGTACGTTCAGCCAAGTTGGCCAAGCGCACCTCCTCCAGGGCTCGTGCCTCAGGGGTTTCTCCAACGATAGGAGTGTGAAGGGCGTCCATGTTCCGGCGACGGAGTTCCTCCCTCTACGCTGAGGTAAGGGGCTCGGGCCTGTACTCTTCGTGGCCCCGCACCGGAATCCCCCCTGCGGCAACCTCTTCGGTGTGGGGGAATCCGGGGGGACTACGTGGTCCGTCGACCATTAGTACTTCCGCCGCTGGATCGCTGCTGTCGCACTCGGACGCAGTCTCTACGGAGCCAGTCGACAGGTCGAACAGGCCGTAGAGTGACTCGTCGGGCTCGATTGCCGCGACTTGGGGGATGGCCGACTGGCGGGCCAGTGCGTGCTTCACCCACCGCTGGAGTCTCGACCGACCGGTGCGCTTGCGCCGGTGGGAAACTGATGACGACGATGGCGAAATGAATGCCGACCCGTACTGGGTCGACGGTTGCCGCAGGAGGACGCCGCGGACGCATGCGCGAAAATGCGTGGCTCCGCGGGCGGGAAGCATGTCCACGTCGAGTGGAGCCTCCTGCAGCCAAGCAGAGTTGTCAACGATGAAGGAGAGAGCGCCGAGACGGATCTCGCGGCTCTCGACCATGACTCCGCTCGAAAACATGATGTGGGGTGAAAGAATCCCAACTCCTCCAACAAATCGCTAGAACACCTGCCCCACGGTGGGCGCCAACTGTCGTGGTTCTAAGTCTGACAGTAAGAATGGGGGGTAAGTATGGAGAGGCAAAATCCTAGCTATGGAGTAGTTGTATGCGCAAGGAGTTTTACGAGTTCGGGCCCTTCTCTGTGGAAGTAATAGCCCTACGTCTCGGAGCCCGGAGGCAGTCGACTGGATTATGTGTGTGTGTGTGTTACAAAGTTGTGAACCCTTGTCCTAGTGGAGGGGGGTGGCTTATATAGAGTTCGCCAGGACCCCAGCCAGCCCACGTTACAAGGAGTTTAATGTACATAAAGAGAGGGGGTTACTGGTAACGCCTACAATAAAGGACCATGAAGGCCATAAAAGCTATTTATGAGATGACCGTTTGTAGGCAGTGCCTTTAGGTCTTCTTATAGTCGAGTGGTTGTCTTCATGGTCGACTGCTTGTGCTTCTGGTCGAGTACGCTCGTGTCCGTCGACTGGGCTGACCAGGTCGACTGAAATGTTGATACTTCTTAGAATGTCTTTCATTGTAGGAGTCATGTCCTTGATTGGGTACCTCAGGTATGATAAGTTACCCTACCCTAGGTATGTATCCTCGTCAGATGGCGCATCAGGGTGGGGAGAATAGAAGAGAAGATCAAAGAGGAGAAGGGAAGGGAGGGCGAAAGATCGAGTACCTACGGTCGGGGCAGGGGGAGAGCGGAGGAAGCTCCTGGCGCGCGAGCATCTCCAACAACGACGCACGAAGCAGTCGTAGCAGACGGTCCTCTCCCGTCCGGCGCGATTCCTCTTGCGAGCGTGGCGGATCGGGGAGCGCCGTGTGGTGCCCTGCCCTCGGTGGCCCTCCGCCTGGCAACGAGGAGCTCGTCTGCGCGCGCCCGCCGCCGCTCGAGCCGCCGCCTCAGCTCGTCCAGCGTCGCGCCCTGCCGCACCGACTCCCTCCTCACCTGCTCGAGCGCGGCCTCAATGCGGCGCGCCAGGTGTGCCCGTTCCTCCGGCGATGTAGAGGAGGGTGGAGGTGGCTGAGCGGGTGATAGTGGAAGGCGGGGGGCGGCGGCGGCGGAGCGGGGAGATTGGGGCGGCATTGCATCGCTAGACGAGGGAGATAGGGCGGCCGCATCGGGTGGATCGAGAGACGGATGGTGGCGTATGTTTTTTTGGTTTTGCACGGGGTGGTGGGAGGTGGGCGAAGGTTAACCGACGAAAAAAAACCGGACGAAGGTGATGGGACGAAAATTGACCGGCGGAGACTACCAACTGCTCCATTAGGAGTAGAGATTGGTATTTCAGCTGATATTCCATTATACCTATACCCATTCTTGCCTACCATCGACAAGGCCCAACCTTTTGAGTTTTCGCGGCTCACCACTTTGGGTGTCATTGGTGCTCTAGTAAAGGTAACTCGTGCTTCGAAGACTGGAAGTTTAAATTTCTTACATGGCCTTAAACTAGATAGGTAAACCCAGCTTGTTTCACATAATATGCAATGCATTTGTTAGTTAACTTATGTACCTCGGCATGAATTTCAAATGGGTTTACCATCCTTGTTCTACATGGAACGGGAATAACTCAACCAACATGGAAGGGAAATATAGTTACATATTTATTTATTTATGACTTGCAGAGAAATTTTGTTGTAATCATTCTTCTATGTTTTTGTTGGATCTATACCTAATATTGAAAGGAGGAGGATTTCATAGTTCTCCCTACGTTTTTCATATGATTTATATTGTACGCCGACACCTATTAGCGCGATTGTACGACCACTCCCATTAGCGCGTTTATCGCCTGTTACTTGAGCCTCAGTCCATCGAAGAGGTGCTTTCCATCCAATTGCAGATGCTCCAAAAAAAACTACCATCCAATCGCATCTGAAGGCTCCCGAACCGCCCATCTCAATGCCCCTCATCTAATCGCATCCCTTGCGCTGCCGCCCTAGTCAACCCATCGTTGCTGCCTAGATATGAGCCACCAGACAGTTTTCTTCTTCCCTCTTCGCCGCCTCTCGCTCGAATCAGGACCTCGACGTCACCATGACGAAGACCGCGCGCGGTGCTCATTGGGGAACCACACCGAAGACTGACGCTGGCCCTTCTTCTTCTTCTTCTTCTTCTTCTTCTTCTTCTTCTTCAAATCCATGACCACAAACTGTCCTCGACCACGTCGGCAGTGTCTAGGTGCAGTCCCCAGGTAAAGCTCCACTCTCTGCTGTTCTACTCTATTTCATTCTCTTTGGTTGACACGTTAAATCCGCGTGCAAGCTGCTCCATGCGCTCGGATCAGGTCGGGGTGACATTCGGATATCGGCTGATGTGAGGCTTCAAGACGGTTGTGTATTGATGCGAATTATATGATGTAAGGAGCAAAATGAGTGAATATAGATTATAATCTAAACTATATCTATAATTCTATATACATCCGTATGTAGTTCATATTGTAATCTCTAAAAATACTTGTACGTAGGAACGTAAGTAGTTGTATTTTACATCATTTGTGCAATCTCAGTTTAGCTTCTAACATTTACTGGTTGCTTGTAGGTACATATATGAGCGGTACTGATCCACGCTTCGATCCCTTTTGCGTATGGGGCAATGAGATATTCATTAACAAGCGTCAAGTGAGGAAACTAAGAAAGATTGTTAGGCGAAAGAAACGGGTGATGGAAATTAAGCTCTTTATTTACACTTTGTCCAAGACAACAGTGAACTTTAGGATGGTAAGTAATGTGTTGCCTTTTCCCCTGCCCACAACAAGTTACTCTATTAGATCTCAGTATCTGATATTTTTCTCTTTTCAGTGGTTTCCGAAGCTATTTACTGATGCTTACCTTGCAAACTACATGACCGGAGTGGAGGCAACTAAGGTTAAAGTATATAATTCATGCTACCATGATAATGCTCTAGAAGTCTTCCTGAAGGCGGTGAAGGATGGGCGGGCGATCGTCACAAGGGGTTGGACAAAAGTTGTTCGTGCCTATGGCATGCAGGAAGGAACATTATGGGCATTCCACTTCTTCAACACCATCGGCAGTTAAAATGATTTACACTTGTCTCTTCACCTTTACTGCCTCTAAATATTGTGGTTCATCATAGTTAATTGATGTCTAATCCTGTAATTACTGAACATATTGTACTGACAATTTTATTTATGGATTCGTTGTTGAACCATTGTGCTGAGAATTTGAATTTCACGTTTCATATTTCAAAATTTCCAATTTGAAAAATAAATTACAGGGAAAAAACTATACAGGAGCGAATAAAATAATGTGCACACGGTTAGAAAGAAAACAATGTGTGCGATGAAAAATAGAGAACAAACGGTTCTTTGACGTGAAACGTTTGCAATGCCCGACGGACGCACACACGGTTTCGTCTCATATGCGTGTGCGATTCATGCTAATATGGCAAACGTTTCAAACCAGTGTGCGTGTGTGATAGGAATACCAATCGCACACAGTTATGAAAATGGACACGTTGGCGTTAGTAGAGGCACATCACACATTTTACTTTCTTGAACCGTGTGCCATAACGTACCTATCACAAACATATCGATAGATTAAATGTTGATGTCCACCTTTTTCACATGACTATAGCGGTGCAATCGTTTGGGATGTCTCTCGGACCAGAAACGTTATGTCGAGATGTAACGTGTCGTACTAGGGCGGCTTCTCATATGTTTATTCTATGGCGATCGTCATAAGCCGCTCACCCATCCTCGACGGTTTCTGGGTCGTATGGGAAGGTCCCCTCTATCGCCCGCATACACTTGGCGACGGTTCCAAATGCCTTCGCAGAAATGGTTTAAAAACCGTTTGTATAGCATGATACCACTGGTAGTCCTTTCGATAAGTAAGAGTGTCGAACCCAACGAGGAGCGGAAGAAATGACAAGTGGTTTTCAGTAAGGTAATTTCTGCAAGCACTGAAATTGTCGGTATCAAGTAGTTCGATAGCAAGATAATTTGTAACAAGCAAGTAATGGTAATGGTAAATAAAGTGCAGCAAGGTAGCCCAATCCTTTTGTGGCAAAGGACAAGCTAAAACGGTCTCTTATAATAAGCAAAGCGTTCTTGAGGGTACACGGGAATTTCATCTAGTCATTTTCATCACGTTGGTTTGATTTTTGTTCACTACTTTGATAATTTGATATGTGGGTGGACCGGTGCTTAGGTGCTGCTCTTACTTGAACAATCCTCCTACTTATGGTTAACCCCCTCGCAAGCATCTGCAACTATGAGAAAAAGTATTACAATAAATCTAACCATAGCATTAAACTTTTGGATCCAAATCGGTCCCTTACGAAGTAACGCATAAACTAGGTTTTAAGTTCCTATCACTCTAGAAACCCATCATCTAATAACTACTCCACAATGCATCTCCTTAGGCCCAAATATGGTGAAGTGCCATACAGTCAACGTTCACATGACACCACTAAGGGAATCACAACATACATATCATCAAAATATGGAACACATATCAAGTTCACATGATTACTTGCAACATGACTTCTCTAGTGACCTCAAGAACAAAAGTAATTACACACAAATGATAATCATGCTCAAGATTAGAGGGGCATTAAATAGCATAATGGATCTAAAGATATAATCTTTCACCAAATAAACCATATAGTAATCAACTACAAGAGGTAATCAACACTACTAGTCACCCACATGTACCAATTTGATGTTCCGGTACAAAGATTGAACACAAGAGATGAACTAGGGTTTGAGAGGAGATGGTGTTGTTGAAGACGTTGATGGAGATTGCCCTCCCAAAGATAAGAGGGTTGTTGGTGATGGCGATGGCGATGATTTCACCTTCCGGGAGGGAAGTTCCCCCGGCGGAATCGCTCCGCCATAGGGCAAAAGTGCTTCTTCCCAAGTTCCGCCTCGAGACGGCGGCGCTCCGTCCCGAAAGTCCTCTCCTTATTTTTTTTCTAGGTCAAAATGGCTTATATACCAGAAGATGGGCACTGGAGGTGGACCGAGGAGGGCACAACCCATCAGGGCGCGCCTGGGGGCCCAGGGGCGCCCTGGTGTCTTGTGCTCACTAGGGTGGCCCCTTCAGTAGGTATTTGCTCCAGTATTTTTCATATATTCGAAAGCAATTCTCCGTAAATTTTCAGCTCATTTAGAGATGTGCAGAATAGGTAACTCTGACGTAGCTTTTTCAGGTCCAGAATTCCAGCTGTCGGCATTCTCCCTCTTTGTGTAAACGTTGCATATTATGAGAGAAAAGGCATTAGAATTACTCCATAAAGCATTATTATGCATAAAAACATTATAAATAACAGTAGGAAAATATGATGCAAAATGGACGTATCAGACCACGACAGAAGATAGAGAGAAAATGAAAGTCATTCCCTATGCCTCAGCCATAGGTTATATTATGTATGCCATGCTATGTACCAGACCTGATGTGTGCCTTGCCATAAGTTTGGCAGGGCGGTACTAATATAATTGAGGAGTGGATCACTAGACAGCGGTCAAGAACATCCTGAAGTACCTGAAAAGAACCACGGGATTTGTTTCTCGTTTATGGAGGTGATGAAGAGATCCTCGTAAAAGGTTACATCGATGCTAGCTTAGCTTCCATACTGATCCTGATGACTCTAAGTCACAAACCGGATACGCATTTATATTGAATGGTCCAGTTCCAAGCAGAGCGTCGTGGCGAGATCTATGTGTGAAGCGGAGTACATAACTGCTTCGGAAGCAGTGCATGAAGGAATCTGGATGAAGGAGTTCATATCCGATCTGGGTGTAATACCCAGTGCATCGGGTCCAATGAAAATCTTTTGTGACAACACTAGACCAATTACCTTAGCGAAGGAATCCAGGTTTCACAAGAGAACCAAACACATCAAGAGTGCTTCAACTCCATTCGTGAAAAGGTCAAGGATGGAGACATAGAAATTTGCAAAGTACATATGGATCTGAGTGTGGCAGACCCGTTGACTAAACCTCTTCCGTGGGAAAAACATGATCAGCAACAAGACTCCATGGGTGTTAGATTCATTACAATGTAATCTAGATTATTGACTCTAGTGCAAGTGGGAGACTGATGGAAATATGCCTAGAGGAAATAATAAAGTTTTTATTATTATATTTCCTTATTCATGATAAAGGTTGATTATTCATGCTAGAATTGTATTGGTCGGAAACTTAAATACATGTGTGGATACATAAACAAATACTATGTCCCTAGTGAGCCTCTACTAGACTAGCTCGTTGATCAAGATGGTTAAGGTTTCCTAACCATGGACATTTGTTGTCACTTGATAACCAGATCACATCATTAGGAGAATGATGTGATGGACAAGACCCATCCGTTAGCATAGCATATGATCGTTTAGTTTATTGCTACTGCTTTCTTAATGTCAAATACATATTCCTTCGACCAAAAGATCATGCAACTCCCAGATACCGAAGGAATATCTTGTGTGCTATCAAACGTCACAACCTAACTGGGTGATCATAAAGATGCTCTAGAGGTATCTCCGAAGGTGTCTCTTGAGTTGGCATTGATCAAGATTGGGATTTGTCACTCCATGTATCAGAGAGGTATCTCTTGGCCCTCTCGGTAATACACATCACAAGAAGCTTGCAAGAAAAGTGACTAAGGAGTTAGTTACGCGATGATGTATTACAAAACAAGTAAAGATACTAGCTAGTATAGTAACAAGATTGGACTAGGTATGAAGATACCGACCATCAAATCTGGAGCAAGTAACATACAGGCATACAAAGGGAATTACGTATGTTGTCATAAGGTTCGACAGACAAAGATCTTCGTAAAATATGTAGGAACCAATATGGGCATCCAGGTCCCGCTATTGGTTATTGACCGGAGAGGCATCTCGGTCAAGTCTACATCATTCTCGAATGCATAGGGTCCACACGCTTAACATTCGTTGACGATATAGTATTATATGAGTTCTGTGAATTTGTAAATGAATGTTGTTCGGAGTCCCGGATGAGACCACAGACATGCCGAGGAGCTCCGAAATGTTCCGGAGGTAAAGATTGATATATAGGACGATAGTATTTGGTCACTGGAAAGGTTTCGGAAGGACCGGGTATTTATCGGAGTACTGGAAGGGGTTCCGGGAGATGTACAGGGAGTATATGGGCCTAATGGGCCAAGGGGGGAACACGACGGCCCTATAGGGAAGGAAAGGGGGGCGGCGGCAAGGAGCAGCAGCCCCCCCCTCCTGCCTTCTACTCCACCCCCTAGGATGGAAAGGGGGTCGCCATAGGACAGGCGCCCAAGGGGGGCGGCTGGCCACCTTGGGGCGCGCCCTGGCTGCCTCCCCTCCCCTCCATCTATATATGTGAGAGGGAGGGGCGCCACACAACCCACGACAATCTCTTAGCCGTGTGCGGTGCCCCTCTCCACAGTTTCATCCTCCGTCCAATTTTTCCGCAGTGCACGGCGAAGCCCTGCGGAAACAAGTTCATCACCACCGTCACCACGCCGTCGGTAGCAGCCAGCAACCCTAGGCCGGCGCATCGATGGCGTCTGTACTCAGTAGAAGCCAGGAACCCCAAGCCGGGGCATCAGGGGCGTGCGAGGCCCATGTAGAGCAGAAAATCAGGAGGTGGCGGGCGAAACCCTTGGTCGGCAGGTGGCGGGAGCGTGCGGCCTGTGCCAAGCGGAGTTTCGGCCGGCGCAACCCCAGGTCAGCATGGGCGTGCGGCTTCCACTGGCTTTGGCGTCAGAGTCCGGAGAATTGGCGGGCAACGGAAGAAAGGATGAACGAGGGAGAGAAGGGGAGCCGCGACGGTCGGCATTCCCATCCCTCCTACACGGGTGGGCGGTTGGCAGTGGCGACACATCGTGCGGAGGGGGAGGTGTTTGAGGAAGTGGCGAGAGAGACGAAGCGGTACGGGAACATCATTCCGTGGAGGCTGCGCGCCCGGACTGAGCGGTTGGCGTGCGGCGATAGAGGACGTGCGGATAGGAGAGACGAACTTGTAGATTAGCGCTTCGTTAATGTTTCGTTAGTGATCTTTTAGATCATTAGATATGTAATTAGACGGCTAATATGCTTAGTTGGATCTTCCCTCTCGTGTTTTTATAGGGGTTGTAGATTACCACAAGCGTAAACGTTTAGATTCAGCCGGATGATAAAATCTCTGGTGTAAACCGTCCCCCACGCTCGCCACGTGTCCCTGTGGGGCAGACACCGACGGGGCCTTATCTCCTCATCTCCTAGGCACGTCACGAGCCACTCATTTTCCCTCTGGGTCAATCCCCTTCCGTCTTCCACCTCTCGCCTCTTCCTGTTTCTCTTCGTTGACCACCGGACCCATGGAGAATCCAAATGCTGCTGCCCAAGCTCCATGCTCCGCTCCAAAATTGCTCTTGTCATCGCCGGTGGTGGTCTGGCGCTCTGTCCCCGCGTAGGCCGTTGTTGTTGTAGGAGTTGCCGAGCATCGTCGAGTCGTTGATGTGTTGGTGTTGCCAAGCATATCGGGGCAGCGTGGCCGGTGCTGTGGAGGAAGTAGCGCTGCATCCGTGGATCTCGCCGGCGGCGGGGATGCTTCCATGCAGCACGCGTGGTGCTCCATCCTCTGCGGACCTCAGCGAGTGGGGCAGTTGCAGCGCAGCACGGCGCAGCGGGCATGGCGGAGCTGCAGTGCAACATGTGATGTTGTACTCGCTGGCAGACCTCGCCGGCGGCGGAGCTGCAGTGCAGCGTTCATGGTGCTGCGTCCGTCTCATGGTCGGCACACGGCGGAGCTGCAGTGCAGCGCGTCGTGCTGCGACCGGTGGACCTCACCGACGACGGGAGCTTCAGTGCAGCGGACGTTACCGGCGCGGCGGAACTGCATTGCGACGCGTCGTGCTGCGACCGGTGGACCTCATCGGCAGCGGGAGCGGCAGTGCAGCACATCGCTGGCGTGGCAGAGCTACAGTGCAACACGTTGTGCTGCGTCCGGCAGCCCTCACCGGCGGCGGGAGCTGCAATGCAGCCGACCTCACCGGCGGCGGGAGCTGAAGTGCGGCGGACCTCACCGACGACGGGAGCTGCAGTGCAGCGTACAGCGACGACGGTGGCTATGACCCGCGGGAATTGAGCTTTGCCGCAGCGGCTGCTTGAAGGCGACGCTGCTGCCCAGAAAGGCGAGGGACAGAGACGCTTGGAGGGGCTTGATCCGACGTCCATCAGTGGGGTAATCAGACGGCTGTCGACCCGACTTATTTTCTACCAAAATCAGTCGGTTGATTTGTAGTAGTGGCCTTACCACAAGCGTAAACTGTCAAATGCATGCTAACGTGGCAGTCACCTGGTCGTTTTCTTCTCTCCCAAATCGGTTTTGGCCTAAATTGGTCAGATTAATGAGTTCATGGCCTAAATCGTTCAATTCTTGAGTGTGTTGCCTAAAGCCTGCAATTAGTTTGAGTTAATGGACTAGTGGTGCATTTCACTCTAAACTATAACTAAAATGATATGTTTAAGGATTGAGACTCTTGTTACCATGTGGACCAACATGATTATTTAGCATTTAAACAATAGCATCTTATATCTTATATATTTACTAATTGGAGGCACCATAAATACCTCCATGTTAATCCACATCAGCAGAATTAATTTAATCATCAGATTATAAATTAAATGGTCAAGATCTATTAACGGATGTTACCTCGTTTTCTTTAGAAAAAGAAACACCGCGTACATGAGGAGGACCAAACCTACACGTATAAGAAAAAGAAGTCCTGAACCCTCACGACACACCTCTGAAAAAAGACCATCCCAAAAGCGCCCCTCACACAAAAAAAAATCCCCACACGTACAAGAGAAGAAGTCCTCAACACCCACATACAACTTTGGTTGAATGGTTAGAGCGATTGTGGTATCCCCACTAAAACCCCAAATCTCGGTTATTTGGAATTAACCACTAGAGGCAACTGCTGGACTAGGACCCTCTTTTTTTCTTGCACCACCACTAACCCAATTTTTTTATGGATTCTCCTACAAATATATTCAGCATTTTCACTCTAACCCCAAGGTCCATAGATCAAGTTTTGACCAGAGCATCCAGTTAAATTTTTGACCTCGTCGAATGATGTTCACCAGGGATGAATAGGCGCGCTGGAGCCCCATCACCATTGGATCAAGCGACACCAAATCCATTCCCCTTAGCCTTTTTATCTTCCCATGCTTGGTATGGTGAAAGTCCTCAGGATTTGAAGTTCTCATGTGGTCTCATCTTGGTGGTTCAGCAAGCTCCATGTGCTCCTCCTAGTCGCAATGACGGAAGTGAATGGAGCGGAGGAGTTTGGGTGTGGTGGGGGAGAAACTTCTTGAGAACAACAAAGGTAGAGCGTGTGCGATGCATGTAGAAGGAGGAAGGTGGTGGCCTGTGGGGATAAGACCTCTATTTGGCCTAGAAAACCTCTCTAACTCGAGGAGCTCCTTTTATCACTTAAAGCTTAGCAGACCATCTCCCCACCCCTCCTCAATTTCTAATCATTCACTAGCATAGCACACCTTTTAGTTGATTTAATTTAATATCAGTACCTTTTTTAACGGGGCATGAACCCCTTACCATTATAAACATACCAGAAACACAAAAGTTTGTCCAGCACCAGAGAGAACAAGGGACCGGAAAGGGGAGAAGAGAGTTGAAAGCAGTACCAGGAAACCCAATACGTGTGCTCACAATCAACACACACACACACATCATCAGGCGAAAACCTCGTAGCACAACAAAACTATATCTTACAAGAACTTAAACAGTTTCCAGCTTCAAACAAGAAGATGCAATTATCATCATGAGCGATACTAGCAGACACCATCCATGACACAACAACCTCCATGAAGATCCACACGCAGAAGAGTTGACACCAGCATCGCCCAACAAATTATCTATCCCTAGTTGGCTCCAGGCCCCTCCTGAATCGCCGCGAAAACCCTCATCATATTGGTAGTGTTGCTCCTGAGAAGAGTGATCATAGAACATGAGTCCCCATCCTTATGTAGACATGTCCATCAAATTTAGTTGATAAGATATGTAAGAAACAAATAGGAACAGTAATTTTCAGATAAAAGAGTGTATTTTATTTAGAGAAAAAGAGTAGGTAAGATGGGTACATGAGCGAACGCATGCACCACGGAAGCGGTACTCGTTTCTTGAGCAGGTCGTCACCTGCCAAGCAACGCCCAACCCGTGGAAACCTCCAGGCATTATCGCGAGTCGCCGTCGCGGCTCACGGCGGCTCGCTGTTGCGTGAAAGCCGGCCAACCTTCCTCAGGCCCAGGCACCCCCGGAGGCCAAAGCCCGGTTCGCTCTGCCACTTTTTCCTTCGGGTGCATTTTTTTCGTCCGTAGCTGGAGTTACAAGCGCGCACAACCAGGCCCGGCTGATGGCAAAGCGCTGGGATGAGTATTTAAGCTGCCGTATTTGCTGGCCAGCTAGCCGTGTGGGACTAATTAATTAGTCGTATTAGCTTGGTTCGTGCAGGAGCTAAGCCAGAACGTTTCTATTTTTTTTTATTACCCTATAGACACACTTTACTTTACTACTCAACAATGTTCATAGGAAAACAATTAGGATCAGGAGGATTGGAAGCCAAAGACAGCGCCCAAAATCCAAACCAAAAGCGTGTTCAGCAAGGCTATGTGCCTCGGAGTTGGTCTCTCTTACTTCAATGATAAAGGCGCAATGATAAATCTAGCCATCATATGTTGCTTTTATCTCCTTGATGATGCTTGCATATGTCCCTCCACTATCTCTGTGTATCTCATTTAGAACGATTCCAAGTGTTTTTCTCTAAAATTTTGAAAGAAGCTCAACACTAGAGGAGCTCTCGCCCCAAAAAAAATCAATAGTAGCCCCCCGCGTCGCCTCCCCGAGCGAGGCGACCGGGGGCTCATCTCCCCGCCCCCTCCCCCCCCCCCCAGTGCCCCCCTCCCGTTCCCCGCCTCCCGCCGCCGCCGTCCGGTGCCACCGGGCCCTGCCCGCGTGGTGTTGACGGCGGCGGCGGCCGTCCCTTCCCCGCGCGCGGTGCCACGGCTCGGGTGGTGCGTCCCGCGGCGGTGCTCCTCGGTCGGCGGTGATTCCGGCAGCGGCGGCTGCTCCTGGCGGCGCTACTCCGGGTGGCCTAGAGGCGGTGGCGCAGCCACTTGGCGGCGCGCTGGCGCGGTGGATAGTGGCGGCGCCCTCCCGGCCCAGATCTGGGCCCTTTTGGGCCCCATCTGGGTTTGGGCGGGCCTGTCTCGGTCTCGCCTGCGGCTGCTCCGGCGGGGCCGGTGGTGGCGCGGCTCGTGCGGGGGGTGGTCGAGTCGGCGGCACGTCTACTGCAACTCAGCGACGGGTGCTTCACGAGCCCCTTTTGGGCTCGGCCGGGCCTGGAGGGCCTGGTACGCTCCCCTTGCCGCGTCCGGTCGGTGACCGCCGATGGCGGTGGAGGTTGTCTCCTCCGGCGTGGTTGCTCTCGCTGCCGTTCTTCGTTCCCGGTTGCTCCCTCTCGTTCTCGTCGGTCTTGCTTCGATGACCACGGTAAGGCGGCGGTGATGATGGCAAGACCGTGGTGGCGCACGTACGTGGGTGGCTTGTCTGGTGGAGCGCGTCGGACCTTTCGGGGTTGTGGGTGTTGGCGGATGGGAGAAATCCGGGCCGGCTTGCCGGCACCGACGCGGTGACGCCCGTGGGGGCCATCCTTCCTTCCTGAAGGGCGTCGGATCTTCCCCTTCCCGACGCCCCTCCGCGTACCGGGGGGAACCCTAGGACCTGTCCGGGCAGCAGCGTCGTCGTCGTCGTGTTCCTTCCTGAAGGTGCTGCTTGGTATGCGGAGGTTCGAGATGCCTGGAGCGAGGTGGTACATCTCCGGTGGGCGCAACGGTTTTGGGTTATGTTCGTTTTCGTCGATCCGATGCTATTGACGTTATTTTCTCTCTTCTTTCTCTTTTGTTTCTTTTGGGCATGCTTGTGCTGTTTGCCCCAGCATTGAACTCTTGGTTGTATCGGGCGGTTGCTATATCAATATAGCGGGGCGAAAGCCTTTTTCTCAAAAAATCAATATTAGTTTGTTGTGTCCAAATTTCAGAATTTCTGGATTTTGTTTTATCACATTTTTTCAAAGTTTTGCAAATTCAGGTGTACTACTCTCGAGAGTAGACACACCTTTCCGTACTAGTTTCCTTTTTAGGGCATCTCCAACACCGACCCTAAAACCGCCCGCAAGCATCTGGACGCAGCTGTCCGGACCCCGGAAGCCATCCAACACTGACCTTCATCCGTCCGCCGAGCAGTCCGAACCACGATTTTCCAGCAAATGGTAACCAAACATTGGGGGGCACTTTGCTGGAGTCTGGACACGAGACACGTCAGACTCTGATGCCCATGCCCCACCCAAGAGGAACGCTGAGCCCGCACTTTTGTAGTTGCACGCACTGTTTCCTTGCCAAATCCTACACTCTCTCCCTCCGTCCCACCGCTCTGCACCCAGTTCCCGCCTTTTTCTCCCACTCTCATCTTCCCTTCCATAGCCGACACATGGAGCCGGAGGAGAACCTACCGGAGATGGAGGTGGTGGAGGTGCATGAGGATCTGAGCATCACGCTCGCTTAAAATATAAGTTTGATCAAATAAGTTTTTTCTTACTTGAGTTGTCATCCTAGCAGAGGTGATGTTTGGTAGATCAAGTTTATATCGCTCGAGTTGTTCCTATAGCAGAGATGGGGCGGCGACAAGTGAGCTTGCGATGTGATCTTGCTGGTGTGGCACTCCTCGTAGGAACCTGTTAGGCCCTTTGTGCACCCCTCCAGTGTGGCCTCTTCGTCCAGGATTGTGCTTCAGGAAAGCCGATGAGGGTACACACACAAAAAGAAAGAGAGCTGCAAATAACATGTCATGCCACTCCTGAGAAAATATTCATGTTGTTGAAATAACATTCATGTCATGTATTATGCTTCTTTATAGAAACTATCTATACTGTTTTACTAGCTGAACAAAGCAAATCAGTGTTCTACATGAGACGTGTCATATAAAATATGAGGAACTTAGCATATTGGCACCTGAATGAAGCAAATGTTTGGGTATCAGGAAACATATGGAAGCAACAAGGAAGCAAATTGTCGAATCAACGGAATCATAGTCTTGGTACGTAGCTCAAACAAATGTTTTCTCGGATCAGAATAGTTCTTGTTTGCAACCGGAGCAAAGTTCAGCTCATAAGCAGAGGAAGCAAACTGCATGTCACAGGAGCTTATTTCGGTTCATAAGCAGGATGTGGTGTATGGTAAAAGTAAGTTCATCTTGCTTGAGTTGCCCCTATGGCAGATATGGGGCAACGACGAGTGATGCCATATTGCCGGTGCGGCACTCGTCTCCAGCAAGACCGTTCGGCCCTTCCGCTGTGCCGTCCTTGTCCAGGATTGCGCTTCAGAAAAACCTATGAGGATACATGCAAATAAAAAAGTTGCATTCATGATTTTGAAATAACTTTCATGTATCATTATGTTCCTTCATAGAAGCCATCTCTCTCTTTTTTTTTTTGCTAGCAGAACGAAGCAAATCAATGTGATGCATGAGACATGTGACACAAGAATATGAAGCACTAAGATGATATTGGGGACCTGGATGAAGCAAATGTTTGGGTAGTTGGACACGTTTAATATGAACGGACGATACAATGGAGAATCTTAATTTCGAGTTAGTACGGGTGCAACAGGGAAGCAAATTGCCTGGTCAACAGAAATACAGTCTTTGTATGTTTAAAATGAACAGTTTTAATTCAAACAAATGTTTTCTCGTATCAGAATAATTTTTAGTTAGCAAATTTCAGTTTTTTTATTTTTGAAAATAAAGATAATGCATTTTCCACCTTATATATTTCAAAACAGCCTGGGTGACCAGAGGGTCAATTACATGATACTCCCTCCGTTCCCAAATAATTGTCTTTCTAGCCATCTCAAATGGAGTACAACATACGGATGTATGTAGACATGTTTTAGAGTGTAGATTCACTCATTTTGCTTCGTATGTAGTCACTTGTTGAAATCTCTAGAAAGACAATTATTTAGGAACGGAGGGAGTAGTTATGTTGACACTGCATGGAGTATGCAGTAGGCCACAACCTAGCCTTGGGAAGAGGAAAAAAACAAAGTAGAGAAAGAAAAAAGAAAGGGAAGGCGAGCCACATATTTGAGGGGATTAGAGCTAAGTATAACTAGCCTGGCACCCCAAGTGTTGATAGCTTGTGTATCTTTATGTCGTCTACCATAATTTCTCCAGAGCTTGAGAGTGTCCGAGACAGCAGTAATAAGATGACCGATAGTGCAACTCTTGTGATCGAAATACGCGTGTTTCAAGAATTCCATAGAATGACAGCACAAGCTGCTAAGAAGATATGCCGTCGTGATCCAAATCTGACTCTAGCATCATCAGACTGAATGAAGACACACACACATCCTATGAGTAGTAGGCGAGGTCCTGTCGCCCAGCGCGAGAGAGCGGATGGCGCCTGGCACCGTAGCACAATATGATAAATGGTTTCAGTTGCCGTACACAGGTCGCAACCATCATGGGGAGCAATGGAACGCCCATTCTACCCGACCATGTTATCTAGTGTTCAACCGTCCATGGAAGACGGGCCATGGGAAAATCCGGTGTTTGGATGGAGTAATGCTATTGCTATCCCAGATGAAGGTTGGAAAAGGCCACACAACTCACCTGAAGGTCAAGAGGCTGTAGAAGTATGCTGTGGTAGCCTCGGGGTTCTGTATAGATGCAAGTCTTGTTGGCGCCGCCTCCTCACAACGCCGCTTCTTCTTCTTCCTCACACAACTCTCACTTGTAATTTCTCTCAAGAACACACACATGATGAGAAAACTCAACACATACACACGCACACGCCAAGGAAGACACCAGCACCAGCTTTGCCAAGAGCTCTCCTCCTTGGTCACACAAGCACTACATTTTTGTCCAGCCCTCTCGGCTGCTCTTTCTCATTCACCTCATAACCTTAAATACCAGTACAAAAGACTCACACACACACTGGCCAGCCGCCACACACGGCTGCTAACTCCTACTAATCCAACTAACTTGCATGCATCCATGCACGCACGATCCGGCCAACACACCGGCCACTACTCCATCGTGATGGTTATCCATTAATGACCGAATCCACTCACAACTCCATGCACAAAGCTAGCCAGCCAACCAAGTGAATATGGCCCGGCTAACTGACCATGATCCACAATCTATGCATGTCAAGATTACTACTAACAAGTCTCTGGTCTCTACTTGAGCCATCCAAGAGAAGCTACTTTCAATTCACAAGTAGGGGAAGGAAACTGCATGTCCTTAGAGCTTATTTGCTAGACTATTTATTTTCCATTAAATCTAGGCAAAGATTTGTTTTCATTTCAAAATTTAGCCGTGAGGTACCGTGGCAAGACATGTGGTCTGGGTGCAATTGAATCGCCCTAAGTGGTCATACATTGCTGGCTCGCAACGAACTGTTATTTCATGTGAAGGAACAAAAAACTAAGCTACATAAGGGCATCTCTAGCTGATCCCCTAAAAAGCAAAAGAGGAGTAAAATTTCAGCTTTACTCTTTTAAACCGCACCTAGCCGAAGTCCTAAATTGGTTAGAGGATTAAAATTTTACATCTTCGACGAAAATTTGGTCTGTGGCTCCTAAAAATTCTCAACATTGCCTAGCCGAGAAAACTTCCCAACACATTTTTCTCTCACCCGCGCGACGCCATAGTTCCCACCGTTGCCTCCCCATGCACCGACATCGCGTCTGAAGACAGCAACTCCAGAGGGAATGTGTTGCCAAGACCCTTCCGCCACCATCGCCGCCGATGACCGCAACTCCAGACAAAATGGGTTGCCAAAACCCTTCCACCACCACCGCCAGCGCGTCACCACCATAAACCACCCCCGCTATGCGCCCGCGCCGAAGAAGTGGGTGGGGTTTAAAAAAATCCCGTCCGGTCCACCGACTGCCCAAAAATTAAATAAATTACGTATACTAAATGTGTGAGGTGGCATTATAAATATTATCCAAAGTGAATTTAAGGTTCTAAATAATTCCAAAGATATCTTTGTACCCCAAAGCATGAAAGGCAAATTTTAATTTACCCTATTTAACTAATTCACATTGTAGAGTAAGATTGTTTTTATGTGACGGTTATCCTCTCATATCGTGTGAGCATATCGAATTTATTGTTGGATCTGCCGCCAGCATATGTAGCTTTTGACATTCCAATTTTTCTAAGCCTAACTTACGTATGCTCCAAAATATGAATCAATGGTAGTAATGAGATGTTAAAATAAGATATTACAGGATTTGCCTAATTTTATTACCCCCATAATTAGTTTCTTCATTTTAATTGTACCACTAATTGTTTACTTGCAATGGACGTTAACATTAGGCAGTATATTAATTGCACGCACATATTAGGTAGGATATTATTTGTGTGCTAATGTTTTGATTAGTGATATTTTGGTATGATATTAATTGCATTCTTAAACATGTTGAGCGCTCGTCGGTCGTTGGATTGACCTGGTTTGATGACCGAGATTACTAGAATCTGTCTCGTTGGGTCTTTTTATCCTTGTATATATAGATATATAGATATACGAGTAGATATATTGGGTGATATATCAGTAGCTCGATCAGCAATTGAAGTCATATAGGTCATACGTAATTGCTCTCTTGAGCTGCATCCATGGCGTTCTCCAAGCATGTCATCATACTCGCCACTCTCCTCCTCACCGCCCTCCTCATGGTTGCAGATGCTCAGCCGACACCGAAGATAGGTACGCACATCGGTACATGGATGCATGCACATGTCCTTGATCAACAAATAAAACCTAATTTACCTCGTTTGATTTGATGTGGTATCTTGACGAATGGTTGAAATGATGTATGATCTGCAGATTGCCCGTCGTCGTGTAACGCTCGTTGCACGAAGAACTGGAGGAACAAGATATGTAACAAGGACTGCAATATCTGTTGCAACAAGTGTAACTGTGTCCCTCCCGGCACCGGTCAGGAGACCCGTAATGAATGCCCCTGCTACGCCAACTTGGTCGACTCAAAGACCGGCAAGCTCAAGTGCCCGTAGTTGATCAATTCTCCTTCCAAAGGCATGCATTCATCTACATGCAAGCCTGCTACCTGGCTTGAATAAGCTATCTCTTTTTTTACTTGTCCCAATGTTCAACAATCTCTCTGGCCATGTAAACCTAGAAAAGTATGTACATATATATTATCGATATATTGGTATGCTCTATCAAAGTCATACAGAATACAGCCATCAACCATGGCCTCATTTTGGATCTAGTAAATAATGGTTTTTGTCTTGATGAAACAATCTTTGAAGTATACCAAACCCTACAAAAGGAGTTGGTTCTGGTTACTATTATCGGCCCATGAATCCAGGCTGGTAATTATGCTCTTGTCTAGAAAGCTGGTGCTATATATCTGGATTCTTTTTTTTCTTTCAAAAATGCTATGGTTGTGTATAAAGGTTTGTTTTGTTCAATGCTGATGGGGTGCTGTATTTTGGAATTTATGAAATCATGCATCCTTTGTAGTGCAATGTGTTTCAAACTATGTATGATGAAATTTTTGAACATATGTATGATGATTAGAGCATCCTCTGATTGTGCTTTTTTAATTCATCCAGAAGAGCAAACTGTTATGGTGTCAGTTGTCCCCATAGCAGAGTTAGTGTTTGGCAAAATATGCTCATCTTCCTAGACCAGTTGCAGAGTGAGCTCGGATCGGCCCAGGTGTATATCAGGATTCGGAAAATCATGCTTCCTTTGGAGGGCATGAATGAATGGGTTTCAAATTGTCGTGGTGTTTGCTTTCTTAATCCAAACCGGAATACAATATGATGTAATTTTTGGGAGGGGCGTTTTGGCTCCCGAGGGCGTTTCCTCCCGGATAAACAGTACCGCAAAAAAGTTGTCAAATGTTTTCAAAAAATTCCTAATTTTTTGTGGATGTTCGTGTTAGTTTCGCAAGCATGCTTGAAAATTTTTGTGCAAACAGAGCAGCAGTGTTTCACCAGTGAAAAATACAAATTTGGGGTGACATTTTGGGGTAACATTTGGTGTTCAATTTTTTTTTCACAGGCCAAAATGTTTAACTTTTGCCTAAAACTTTGCAGGTAGCATTTGGATATGACTATAAATGCATAAAAAATTTGTTATGATTCTTTTAACATTTCAAAAATTATATTTCATGTGTAGGAGCACGTGCTCTCGGTAGCCAAATTGAATTTCTGGCAATTTTTGTTCATTTAGTTTGACATGTGTCGGCTGGTCTGGTTGTGCTTTCTGAATTCAACCGGAAGAGCCAACTGTCATAGAGTTTGGTCAAATAATTTAATCTTTCTTGAGTCGCCTCTCCTATAGTAGAGCTTGTGTTCGGATAGCATAAGTTCATCTCTCTTGGGTTCCCACAACTGCAGAGCCGAGGCGGTGATGAGTGAGTTTGGGCGAGCCCGGGCGGATGCAATCTTGTCGGTGCGGTTCCCCTCTCCGATGAGCCTGTTTGGCCCTCCAGGACGAATGCACAAAAAAAAAGAGTTGCTAACTATGCGCCATGATGCGAGTGAGAAAATATTCATGATTTTGAAAGAACTTTCGTTTATCATTAAGTTTTTCAATAGAAACCAGCTCTATTTCTTCACCAGCATAACAAAGCAAATCTGTGTTTGTCGGTATCGAGACAGTTGGGTTCATGGACCCAACTACCCACGAGCCACGTTCACTCCCTGGTTAAAACTCAAGAAGACAGAAGAATTACTCATCACAAGTTTTCCACCTCTAAACTA
Organism: Aegilops umbellulata; assembly: GCA_032464435.1. NCBI lineage: Eukaryota > Viridiplantae > Streptophyta > Magnoliopsida > Poales > Poaceae > Aegilops > Aegilops umbellulata. The sequence goes on from CP136055.1 coordinate 634,653,575, forward strand.
GTGATGGTATGCAGATATTTGTCAAGAGTTACATCAACAACCTCTTCAAGGAGCCCAGGCTCATAGTTTCCATCCAAGCCCACCAAAGGTAGAAAAAGCAAGAAAGAACCATCCAGCAACAAGCCCGGATGGCCAAGACCCAGGAACGACTACAGCCAGCAACGACCGACCCCAACTGGCCCGCACTTAGTAGGCGTGGACAGCAAGCTATCGTCCCCCATGCGTGGCGCGGCTGTTCTATGCACATAGAGCTTTTACGCCACAGGATGGGAGATCAGGCGTGCCAATAGAGGGACAAGACGTGAGGGATGAATCACCCCCCGCACTCCAGCGCATGGTGCATAACTATACATGGATGTGCCGCGGACCACACAAGTAACACAATGGGCGGTGGTGACAAGACATGTGTTCAATCTGGGAGCCAAGAAGGCGCAGACACTTCACCAGACATTTAATGCACATACCTACTTGGTCGGACCTAGGTAACTTCCTTAGTAGCGAAGCTATTGTGGTACCCCTTGAGCTATAAAAGAAGGACCTAGCTACTAAAGGAAGGGGGGAAGGAAGGGAAAGAAAAGGAGAGGAAAGAAAAAGGTTGGACACTTGGTAGAACACAAGTACGAGCACAATACTTTTCCCTTTCCCAGGAAGGACCTGGGGCTCTATCCACTAAAGAAAACCACAAATGTTTAACTAGGTGGTTTTGCCGAAAGTACACTTTGTTTGTGAAAAATGTTTTGTATTCTTGACAAATTTCATCACGAAATGACATTCGTGGAAGTCATGGCAAGAAAAACAAAATCAGTAATCCAAAATGCTTTCAAAAATAGTATTTTTGGAGCATCAATTTTTTTGTCACAACTTCCACTAATGTATTTTTATGATAACTTAAGAAACTTAGCAGAACATGTGATATATCGGCCGTAGCCAATTTTGATTTCCAACTAGTTGATGGGTCGTTCCCCTTCTCATCAAATGTATTATTGATGTGCCTCGCCTACCGTCCATGTGATATATCGTCAGCGGCTGCTATAAGAAACTATAGCACCAAACTCAACGTCGATGGGTCGTTCTGCGCTTCCACTGGAACGGCCGGCGCCGGAATGATTCTGCGAGACCGCTCGGGTAGGATCATCTTCTCATCATGCAGAGAACCGAGGGCATGTGCAGAACCTTTAGAAGCCGAAATTCTATCCTGCATGGACGGTATGAACCTTGCCTTGCACTGATGAATAAAACTCCCTTTCATCCGCCAAAAAAAAGGTGGAATTTCATCAGAATGCCATAAATTGACAGCGAAATAAGGTGCCAATACAGCAGCACATCTACAGTTAGAAACTCCTTTTCACCAGAACTTCATCAGAGCAAATCTGGTTCACCCTTCCAGCTAGAAACAGATTTAATTCATCATTCAGTCAGACACACATCGACAGTTGCTCGCTTTTGTCAGTGTGTGAGAAGACACAGCACAGTGACAGTAACATGGGAGATGTAATTTGTCCGAATGCAAATAAATTCAACAAATTAAGATGCCAACACAGCTGATGCTCTCTCATTGAGCACAGAACACATACTTCATTCAAGTCCCATTCACCATGCATGTACGAACTGTTTCTTACAAGATTGAAAGTACAACAGCAGTTTTGGCATGCCTGTAGCCAATTCCAATTCCAAACAGAATTTCCCCACTACTTATTCTAAGCTGCCATTCATCGGTGTTCGCCATTCTACATCTATCTCACACAGTACAAAACAACTGTTTACATCATCTACAACAGGGATGACCATCAACAGACATGCCTTACAGTTTGGGTACAGACTCACCTTACAGTTTCTTCAATACTACAACAAACAGGCCACAGATGTGTGGCATCCTAAATCTAATCCATTTCTCATGCGGCAGCACATCTCTTCCACCCACCAAACATCGAGCTGATCGTCCCTCCGCCTTGCTGACGCGCAAACCGCGTCACGGCCTTCCGCACGGAGGCGTCCCACGCCCTGGCCATCGCCTCGATCGACCTGGGTTCCGGGAGACCGTCGAGGGCGTGCTTGAACGCCACGTCTGCCGAGGCAGAGATGGTGCTGGAATTCTTCCTGCACGTGGGCGAAGAAGCTATTGTCAAGCAGCTGGGGCGGATTTGGACATATCTGATGATCAGCAGTACGAAGTAGAAAAGCATGGTCAGGCTCAACTCACCTTGGCACCTCATCTCCTTCGTCATTTCTGACCACCGGAGAGCTCCTGGGATAATCTGCTGGGACGAATAGCTTAACCGGCAAGACAAGACACTGCATCAATTAGTCAGAGAAACAGTCAGTGCATTGGAGCGTAACGTGTAGCAAGTGTCTGAACTCTGAAATCCAAAGTACCGCTTCAGATGTGGCAAAGACAGATTTAAAGGTCGGCGAAAGCGACACGGCACTGTAGGACAGTTTGATTGTTGTCCCGCCATCCATACCACAGTAATCAGATATGCTGAGCACTGTATCGATCAGTGTGCTGTTGATAGATTTGATTTCTTCCAACAGAGCCTCATTACTAGCATTCTGTCAAGTGACAAGAATTGTTGAAAGTACATATGTTAGACTGTTGCAAAGTGATGACAAAGAGAAAATCAAGTGCGTGCTCCAATAGATATGAGAACAGATAGCACTGGATTTTTCGGAAACTTAAGAAACTAATGATCAATTGTCTTACCTGTATTTTCTGCCTCTTAAAGTTTACCTCACTGCTTGATCCAGAGTCTGAGGCCCCACACTCAAATGACATGCAACTGCCATCCATGCTTCCCAGCGGTAGTGATTGAGATCGCGACCCTGTATGATTGAAAACTCTCTTCATTTTGTTCACAGTATTACATCCACCCTGCTGCTGCAGGGAGTTGCAATCCAACATTGTGCCGATTTTCCCATGTGGTACAATGTCGCTCATGCTGAGGAAAGACCGAATTGAATTAACAGAGCTGCGTAGCGCTCCAGGCGATGAAGATCTTATCTGAGGTTACATACAAAATAAGTACAGAACTGTCAGTATAAATGATTGCAACAATTCATGAGCTCAGCCATGTGGTACACTTACCGCATCCATTAGCCGGTCGATGGGCCTCTTAGTCACCGGTGTTCCATCTCCACCTCGTGCCTGAACCTCTCCATGATCAGCTGCTATGTCTGCCTGAAGTGGTGAGGCTGGTACTATCGGTTCAGTAGGAGTGACTTGGTTAGAACCATTTGCTTTTGGTGGCGGTGCTGCTGCTGCATCGTCATTCATCAAGAAGGCAGTTATGCTGTCAACGTCCATTGAGATTATGGGCACTGGAGCACAGGGTGACGCTGGTGCTACCACTGGATTTGCATGTGGTGAGGGCCTCATGGACTCGAGCATACTGGAAGACCAAGACTGCAATGAAGACTGCAATGATCCTGGTGAAGAGAAAGAAGCACTTCCTATTCCTTGCAAGTAGTTATCATTGCTCTGTTGATGAGGTGTTGTTGTTCTAGTCATAGTTGTTTGCCTCGGCTGCAAAATGCTTGCATCTGCAGGTTGCTTTTGCTCTCTACTGCAAATGAAAAAGGATAAACACGTTAAATAAAGGGAGTAAGAGTAAGCAGAATTGCTAATGACGTTGGTTACCATACAATGTTAAACAAAAAGTGAGTACTGTTTGAGCTATTAAGGATGACATGCTTTGTTGACAGTTCCAGCTAGCTATGCAATATATCTTAGCATTCTATTTTTGATATTTCAAAACAAATATCTCCAGATTTGTCCAAGCTATTGCTTTTACCTACCTTGTACCACCACTGATTGGGGATGCATTGCCAGTAAGATTGATGGCTTTGCGCTGCTCATCACAATTCTGCAACTGATATCCTGTATTCATCTCTGCATGGCTAGTTTTATTCCTCTCAAGAAGGGCCAGAAAATGATGTATGAGTTTTTCGTACTTGGGGAGGTCCACCTTCAAACCCTCGTGCACATCACTCTTCTGCAACGACATCAAATTCAGTATCCTTCTGATTGATTTCTTAAAATCTGCTTTGCGTTTGTATTGATTAGCTTTCGCTTCAGGTAGTGATGAGAATTGTTCCTGTATGGAGATGGAACCAAGGGTTTAAGTGACAGAGATGTGCAAAATCATCAATGAATGAAGATTCATCTCTAGGAAAAGGAGAAATGACCTCTGTTAGTGTTGGAAGAATGACTCTACGATCCAGTTCCAAAAACTGAGGAAAATAAGCATCTTTCCAATACTTGATCTGCAATGAAATATTGCAGCAATAAAATTAGGCCGAGCTGTACAAATTTAACAAAACAACCATCAACTTGATTTAGTCATTCAACTAGGATGGCTTCTGCATTAAACTACAAGGTCAGGTAAACACAACATCCCATTACTTGTACAAGAACCTTAATTATATTGGGTTTACTCAAGCGTGCATAACTACCACATATTAGGAATATATTTATAGAAATAATATAACACACATATATAAAATAGAGGATTCTCTCACCTTACAAAATATTTCCTCGAGATCACATTCTCTAGTAGTCCCCATCATAGCTGAAATATCAGACACAGTAACTTGTGAAAAACAAACAAAATCAAAGGAAAACAATGATTGGAGTTTTATGGCATTCACATTTTTTTGTTAAATAAAACAGCTTAAGTACCTGGAATCTGAGTGTTCTGACAAAACAAAGTGCTTTGTTGAGCACCTGGAATCTGTTGTACAGGGGGAGTTATGGGCTCAGATGCCTTGAATGGTGGCTGTAAGAAACCTGTTTGCCTAGCATCCTCCTGATTATTCCATATTCTAAGCTGACCAGGCTGCACCTTGGAGACATCAGCTTGTTGTGCTCCAAGCATTTGATACCTTTGTGTGCCCATCTCTTGTTGGTTGGCTCTCAAAATTTCATTGAACCTTGTAATCTGCGGCTGTCGCACTCCAATAGCACTATCATTTTGGCCATGTAGGTGATTGTGCTGAGAATTTGGCCGAATAACTGGCTTTGACCCACTTGCTAAGCTGTAGCCAACAAAATTTGTAGCCTGCGGTTGCCTGGCCATGTACTGGCTCTCACTCTGACTGGCTCCTGACTGCATCGGCCATGCACCAGACTGGACACCACCTGGCCCTGCTCTAGTGATTCCCATGGGTTGAAAGTTTGGATAATGATCCTGACCATGATGCTTTTTCTCAACCTCAATCTGCATGTTTGATGTGCAAGGGTGAAGCATGTTCTGGTTTGGCACTAGGCCTGAAGTTTGAGGTGTCATAGACTGAGAAGTTGGCCTTCGACTAGCCACCATCACTGCCTCTGGCATTACAGAAGAACTGCCTCCATGTAAAGCATGTGCTTCAATAGCGTGTTTTAATTGGCTTTGTAACTGCGCTCGTCGTTGTAGCTCGTCAGTTTTATTTCTCAACATAGTGACCACCTTGTCAGATATTTTTTTCACGTACTCTAGCTGGACAAATGGAAAATGAAATTAAATCGTGACAGCATGACACAGAATCAAATTAAAATGTGAGCAAAGTAAAGAAAACATCTAATGCATAATTGCAGCTTTGTAACATTGCTTCCTCGCGTTGTCTAATTAACTAGCAGAAACATATAATTGGACAGTATGCCACATAATGGGTCAAATTTAAAACGTGAGCAAGTAAAGAAAACATGTAATGCTTCCTTGCAGTTTCCAATTAAAAAGAAAGGAGAGATCCGTGGGCAATAGCAGCCAGGACGTGTTTTTATAGAAAGGAGCCCACCCGGGTGAGGCACCAGATATTCACTCCCGACGGGAGTCGAACCCTGGGCGCGCCACAGCAACCCTTGCGACTAGGCTACTGCTTAATTCTCTCCATTGCCCAATTAACTAGCAGAAACACATTAAAAGGCCAATCAACTGGTGCAAGGAAGAACGAGCGGATAAACACACCTTACTGTTTGCCCCCCTGAATGCATCCTCCTCCAATCTGGCAATAAGTGTTTGGGCCTCCAGGGAATTGGGGGAATAGTTGGGCTGAAAATATGAGGCCAATTTGGTAGGTCTGAAGAAATTCAGAAGGAAATGGGGTTAGGATACATCAAAGCCTGATCTGGTATTATAATATAACAATCTGATAACATGAGCTCAACCCATATATGCAACTTATCAGAACAATTTAAAATCTCCGAATTACTCAAATTGGTCTCAGAATTAATCATGAATGCTAACAAACCCGCCACACGGCAGTGTAGAACAGTTTCCATTTTCTGCATAACCAAGCTAGTCTCAGTACCGAATCATTTGTGAAACAGCTGAGAGAGAGATACATGGTGAAATGAAGCAATAGCAACAATGTATTTAGCTGGAGCCCTAACCAACTAAACAGCACTACCAACACATCAAGTAACGGAAACCCTCCAGATCAAAACCAGTACTTACCGACGAACCCATCTAGCTAGCCTCGTACAGAGAGAACCCATCTAGCTAGTCAATTCAACGAGCAACGAAAGCAGACGCAAGCGAGCGAGAAACGGCTGCGAGTAATCGACCAAGCGAGGGAAACCCTAAGCCGGCCCGTCCAGGTTTTTGGGCCAAGCTCCGCCACTGCTTTCGATCCCACTCGATCAGACCACCCAGATCCGGACGGAGACTTAGAATTCCCCGGAAATTCGAGCTACCAAATCATCATAAGCATGCCAAAATATTTTTCAAACAGTTAAGGAACGTCGTGAAATGTAACAATAACAACAGTGTATTCAGCTGGAGGCCTACCCAACTAAACAGCACTACCAACACATCAAGTAACGGAGACCCTCCAGATCAAAACCAGTACTAATATGCATCTTATCAGAATAATTTCAAATATCAGAATTCATCAAATTAGTCTCACGATCAACCATAGTTACTAACAAACCCGCCACCCGTCTCACAATCAGAACAGTTTCCATTTTCAGCTATTACCAACACATCAAGTAACGGAGACCCTCCAGATCAAAACCAGTACTAATATGCATCTTATCAGAACAATTTCAAATTTCAGAATTCATCAAATTAGTCTCACGATCAACCATAGTTACTAGCAAACCCGCCACCCGTCTCACAATCAGAACAGTTTCCATTTTCGGCTATTACCAAGCTAGTCTCAGTACCAAATTATTTGTCAAACAGCTGAGAGACGGTGAAATCAAATAGCAACAACGTATTTAGCCTCGTACAACAGCACTACCAACAGATCAAGTAACGGAAACGCTCCAGATCAAAACCAGTACTAGCTAGCCTCGTACAGAACACATCTAGTTGATTCGCCGAGCAACGAAAGCAGACGCAAGCAGGAATGGCCAAGAAACGGCTGCGGAAGTGGCCGAGGGAGCGAAACCCTAAGCCCTCGACCAATCCGTTCGATCCCACTCAATCCGGCGACCCAGATCCGGACGGGGACCTTAAACCCCGCGGAAATTTGAGCAATCCGAGGTCGACCCATATGCGAATTATCAGAACAAATTCAAATTCGTTTCTGAATTGACCAAATTGGTCTCACAATCAACCATAGTTACTAACAAACTCGCCAGCTTTCATTTTCTGAATAAGCAAGCTAGTCTCAGTACCGAATTATTTGTCAAACAGCTGAGACTCGTTGTGACATGAAGCAATAGCAACAATGTATTTGGCTGGAGCCCTAACCAAGTGAACAGCACTACCAACACATCAGGTAACGGAAACCCTCTAGATCAAAACCAGTAGTACCCACGAACCAATCTACCTAGCCTCGTACAGAACCCATATCTAGTCGATTCACCCAGCAACGAAAGCAGCAGAGCAAGCAGGAATTCTCGAGAAACGGCTGCAGAAGTGTAGAAATCAGCCGAGAGAGGGAAACCCTAAGCCCTCGATGCGACCAATCCGACCACCCAGATCCGGGCGGAGACCAGGCGCGGCACGACCACCCAGATCCGACCCCCCGCGGAATTCGAGCTACCAGGCGCGCGATCGCGGCGGGATCAGGTCGAGGGCAGACGCGGCGCGGACTGAGGAGAAGGGGGAGGAGAGAGGAGTGGCGGCGCTTGCTCACATGTAGATACGGCGCATCCTGGCCCGGAAGTCGGGCGTCTCCGCCTCGATCCAGTGGCGGACACCGCCAAAGCCACCGCCTCCGCCCCCGCCGCCCGTGGCCGCCATCGGAATCGCTCGCCGCGGCGGCGAAGATGGCGTGCCAGGTAAGAGAAGGTGGGAAGCGTGTGAGATCTGTCTGCCGATCGACGCGGTCGCTTTCTCACCGCATCGAACGGAGAGAGTATTTATACTCGATTGGTTTTGGGGTTTCGGTATTAGATCAGGTCACCGCTTAGGGGTGAGCCACCGGAGAAGGAAAAAATCTCGCCGTAGAAGCCATTGGCCCACCGTCTAGTGAAAGAATTGCCTTACTATTTGTGTTATTAGGTGTGGGGGATGCAGGGGATCGCCAGAATTCTTCTCGGTCGTGTCGGGGCGGGCTTAGAGGGATGGTCGGGGCGGTGGCCAGCAACAATGCTAGGTGGAGGTTGAGGGGATGACAGGGCGGCGAGGCAGTTTGCGGCAGCGGCCGCCGGCCTCGGGGGGTTTAGGCAGGCGGATGGGGCGGGGTAGGCCGGCAGCTGCAGATGCGGGGAGGATCAGATCGTGGGAAGAAGAAAGCAGTTGGGAGGTGGAAGACGACGCGTCAGCCGTTCGATGAAGATCCGGCGACAAAAAAAGAAGTGACTGGCGCGGGAAATAATTTCAGGTACCCGACATTTAGTCGGTCCCTTGGTTTTTAACGAGTTCCATAATTTGGACTTCCAAAGTTCCAATCATCGGAGCCAATCACGCACATTTTCTCTATTTTTGGGCATGATTCGATTCTTGACTCTTTACTTGAAACTTGAATTCCGAGTTGGGGCGAGTTCTTATGTAAATCGACCATAAATCCACAACGCGGGAAAACCGAGTTTTAAAATTGGGCGGTGCGATGGATCACATCTTTTTCGGCCTCTTTGCGCCCGTTCGATGTCAGCCACGTGGGGCCAACCCTCTTGCCTCGTATGGCCACTTCATCTCTCACGTGTGTTATGTTACATTTTGGAGAAAACCCCTGATATTATGGGGAAAACAAATTTGGGATAACCTACGGAAAACTTTAGGATTAGTTTCATAGGGTTATTCGTATATATTTTTCATGCAGCACACTATGTGTGTTATGTTGATTTCTTTTTCATGCAGCACACCCTATAATTTGCGAGTGGCTCCGCCACAACACCATTTGAAGGAAGGAATTATGAAGACCCCCATTTGTTGAATCCATGGAAAATCCAGCAACCTAGCACATGCAAGGATCCAACATGCTGAATAAAAAAGTGACTATCCAATTGCAAAAGCAAGTCGAATGAGGAAGACCTATTGGTCAAAAACATTAGGATTCAGCAAGTTCATCTCTCGAAAATGAGTTCTTTCCAATTGGAAAGAAAATATCATGGTCATTGTGCATGACACTAGTTCACTGATTAAATCTTTAGCCACTTACAAAGTCATGTTTGAAGAAACCTTGGCCTACATACCGGTAAGTGCGGGGAGATTTTGAGAAAGTTGAACATGGCAACATCGCACTATACCCTCCCCCCCCCCCCCCCCGGTTCCCAATACAATGATCTGTTAAGTGAATCCAGCTTTTTTTAAAGATTTCTCGGAAACTCGGGAGGTGAAAAGGAAAACAGAGTGACACAAATTGCTTTACATAGCAGAACATGTGGATCATGGATACACGCAACGAGGGCCCCTAGTTGTTTAGTCTCAACATAAGTCATGTTTCTCGTCAAAAGAAAAATCATCTCCACTTTAGTAACACAATTCGACGAGCCCCACTTCGGACTCATTCCCATAGTCCATGTGTTTCTGCCAACCTCGATGCGCTTTGAGGGCTTCAGTTTGAGGCTGAGTTTTTGAAAACCTTTTCTCTCATATGAATCCATAATGCGGGAAAACCGAGTTTTGAAATGGGGCGGTGATATGCGTCGGGTAAGGTGATGGATAGCATCTATTGTCCTTTTTGCGCCGATTGATGCGAGCCACGCGGAGACAACCCTCTTGCCTCGAATGACTACTTCATCTCGCACGTGTGACGTATGTGATGTTACAATTTTGAGAAACCCCCAGATATCACAGGGAAAATGATTTTGGGAGAACCCACAAATAACTTTAGATTTCTTTTAATAGGGTTATTCGCATTCCTTTTATGGTCAACTCGTGTGTTATGTCGATTGTTTTTCTAGGTGGCACACCCTATAATTTGTGATTAGCTCTGCCAGATTCAATACCATTTGAAAGAATTATGAAGACCCACATTTGTTGAATTCTGCGGAAAGTTGAGCAAATTAACAGATACAAGGATCCAACATGTTGAATAATTAAGAAAATGACTAGCCAATTGCAAAAATAGATTGAATGAGTCGTAAATTCAATGTTGAATAAACAACAATGTAAACCTAGCGGTCAAAAACAACATCATTCAGCTCCTTCTTGACAAAAAGGCGCTTAATCAAGTCAGTTTCTAAAAAATGAGTTGTTTTCGATTTGAAAATGCATATCATGGTCATGGTGTAGGCATTGGTTGGCTAATAAATTTTTAGCCACTTACAAAGGAATGTTTGAAAAAGCCCTGGCTCCGAACCAGTAGGGGGGTAGATTTTAGAAAGTTGAACTTCACAACATCGCACCCCACCCCACACACACACAATGATCTGTTAAGCGAAACCCAAGAGGTCAAAGGGAAAACAGAGCGACACAAATTGCTCATGTAGCGGAATGTGTGGCTTATGCCATGTAGGTCATGGAGACATGCAACAAGGCACCTTAGTTGTGTTAGTCTGGTGTGACATTCTTTTTTAGAAATGGAGGATGTAACCCCGGCCTCTGCATCTGGACGATGCATGCAGCCATATTATTAATTATTCACAAAGACCATACAAGATGATACATCAATAAGCCAGAAGCCACCATCTTGACAACGTTGTTGCTACTCCTAACCCCTTGATGAAGGCGTGCCGAATATGTCCGGGCCTAATACCAAACAGACATCGCACCAAAGCCTAACAACTAAAGCTGGGTGTCCCATCCAAGCCACTACCTGGATTGAGTCCCACACCGGTCTGGCACACTCCCAGTGAGCACCGCACGCTGCAAGGGTCGTCACCTCCATCTTCTCTCGGTCCATCCTCGGAGCAGAACTGATGCACCGAGCTTGTCAGGCCTCTCTGCCATCAACGCCACCATGACGCTAGGCAGCTTCCTCCTCCTGCGCGAGTCCATCTCCAATGCCCTGGCTGTGACATAAGTCATGCTTCCCGTCAAAACAAAGACAGAATAACTACAATATACAATTTAGTAGCACCATTCGACGAGCTCCGCTTTTTACTCATTCCCCATAGTATAGGTGTTTCCGGCAGGCTTAGAGGGCTTCATTGTTGAGTTGTGCTCAAGGTCCATGGTGGAAGAAAAAGTTCCAAAAAATGATGCGATGAGAGGTAGTCTAGGAGCCCCCCTGAGAAGGAGGGGGGGTACTAAATGTAGGAGCGCTGGAGTAAGTGCCGAGGTGGGGCAAAAAAAGCATGGTTGTGTTGGACGTGGTGAGGAGGCGTCTTTTTCTCTTGCGCGCGATGGAGTGGGTGATTCTATGTACGACCAATCGACCTATATATATTGTTTTCCATAGATCTTTTCACATAAATGCTAATCTTCTATATCTAAATAGCTAGGCACCACTAACTATTTCTCTCGACATGCAAGCATGCCACATCTCACACAACAGCAGAGGCGGATTTGTGCCTGGGGCAACTGCGGCTGTAGCCCCAGGCGTGGCCCAGCTAGCACCTATACGTCTAATAGCCAAAATTCCAGAACTTTAGCCCATAGACGTGCAAGTTGACGTGCAAGGCTACAACTATGCCAGCCCATTAGCCCAACTATAAGCCCTCCACGACTGTGCAATTCTAATCGATCAGAACTGAAAACAAATCGTGCAGTTGACCTGCCGCTCGATCCTCTCTCGCCCGATCGTTCATAAAAAAATCTCTCGCCCATCATCAAACCGGAGAAACCCTCGCCTCGTCCAGATACTACGCCGCCACCTAAGTCAACCTGCGATCCGTCCCGTCCGGCGTCCTGAACATCCGCCTTTGGTTCTTCCCGTTCTTCTTCAGGTCTCCAACTCCCGCGAAACTAGTGCGTGCACACCCGGTTCAACAGGTAATTTATAGTTTGTATCATGTAAATTCGTTTTTGCTACTTCCTCTATATCAGCCCAATTCACTGAGTTGGTAATTTTAAATTTACTCCTTTTACTTAGGTCAATTTTATTTCATTATCAACATGGAATCAGAAATCCAAGATGAGTCCATGAATCACAGTCTGGTAAGCTATATTGAGCTTGATGATCTGCAAGGATTGATGATTTTAGATCGTACAGTGCTATAAAAAATGAGGAAAGCAAGGGGCTATTGCCTCGTGCACTTTGTGAGAATGATATATTATATTGTTTTTGTTTTGTGCAAAATTATCATATGAACAATTGACTTGGTGTATGTCCAGTGTCTTGATGTTAAATACTTGATTTTATGTTTTTAACTCAAGGTCCTTCTACTATTGCGGGTGAAGAAACGATGGCCTCAAATTGAGCAAGTCTTCGTTAATTTGGTACGAACGCTTGCTTGATGCACTTTGTTAAAACTATCTTTTAATTAAATTTCCTCTCGTGGTAACAATGAATTCATATTTCATTTTAAATATGAATTTGTAGCATACTTATAGCATTCTTTGGTATGCGTAGTATTTGACATTATTTTTAGTAACTTAACTTTAGCCCTAGGCTTTGAGAAATCCTGGCTCCGCCTCTGCACAACAGCATGAGAAAAGGCCCACCCCCACTACCATATGTGTCTCAACATGCAAGCATGCCACTTCATCATGACATTCATGGAAAAATACTCATCTCAACATGCAAGCATACATGATAATTTTCATTCTATTATGCCATATATATTTTAATAAACATTTTACAACTACATAGTAATCAAACATAATAAATTATATGTATTTTTAGTTTTAGCTTTTTATATTATTATTTAAAATATTCATGTTTCATAAAACGAATCACATTGAAATATGTTGCAAAATATTCCCGCAACAACGTGCGGGGTATCATCTAGTGTAATACATTGGAGGAAAATAGATGGATTTTATCTCGAAAATTTATAGGAGCTCTCAGCTGCTGAACAACCTATAAAAATAAAAGATCCAAAATTTCCGGTAACAAACCTGGTCATTCATTCTACTCACGTATGAAGTTTCTTGAAGAAATGCCTCCATGGTATTCTTAGCGAAGAAAATAAAGTCCGACCAATGATTCATTCAAACAGTTTTTTATTATAAACAAACATTTTTCTTTTTGCTGAGAATACTACGGATGTCAGTTCTTTATGAAACTTCACACGGGTGTAGAATGGTCGACCAGGTTCATTTGATACCCCAAATTTTTAGGATTTTTTATTTTTCCTACTTTTTTGGGGGATTTTACTATTCATATAGGATGCGTAGCACCCCCCGAGCTCCTAATCCGTGTCCCTTCTATGCGCTAACTCTATATAGCATGTAGTAGGAACCTGTTGAAATGTTTGCGTACATGGAAGCAATATGCACATCCTTCCTTGTGCCGCTGCAAATGTCAGTTTTATCCTGCATTTTGTAGCAAGCAAGTCGTTGTAGTATAGTGGTAAGTATTCCCGCCTGTCACGCGGGTGACCCGGGTTCGATCCCCGGCAACGGCGCTCTTTTTATTTTTTGGCCCACTTAGATCAGGCCCATTTGCATCCGATGGGGCGGGTATCCTGGGCCGAAATCATAGGAGCTTCGTATAATTGTGATTTCGGTGGAGAACGATGCGGAAATAAATAGATTTCACATGGAAAAATGTTTTATTCGGTAGACATAACACACAGGGGTTAAATATATTTGCTGACTCTGTGAATGCACTTTTGAGAAATTGTATCAGCAGGCATGATCGATATCACCATACACGACATGCATGCGCTCATAGTGGCACGGCTTTTTATTGCTTATTCAACTGTACTTTTTCTAGAGTAAGCTTATTCAACTACTAGTGGCACGGCGGGATGAGGCATTTTGCCTCGCGGAAGAACGGCCGCGGAACTGCATGTGCAAAACAGATCAAAGCACAAACCAATTAATCGAACAGCGTCATACGAACAGAAAAAGATACAAAATAAACTAATATGTGGTATTCTAGGAAATAATTATAAATACATGAAAACAAATTAAAACTGGTACCTCGGCCAGCGCCATGGATGGTGTAGCTAGGGGTCCGTCCGGATATTGTTTGTATTCCGCTTGTCTTGAATTCTGAATAAAGCCCCTAGTTTTACCCTCAAAAAAAAAAGATCACCACGTAGATGAGAAGCATGGCTTGCGCAAACACGACCAAACTGCGAGCTCCGAAACTAACTTCGATCGACGACGCCATCTCTAGTTTGTAACCTGTGAAACTACTCAAGTTTCCTGTGAGAGTTCAGGACCAACTAGCCAGTTTCACAGGTCCTGAAACTAGAGATGGAGAAGGCCCATAACCTGAAACTACTCAATATTTTACGGAAGGAGAAGGCCCATAATCTGAAAAATTGAACTTAAGATGCTCTCGTGTAGGAGAAGGCCCATATCCCATAGTCAGAGTAGTCTACGCTTTTAGCAGTTACAGTAGGAATTTCGTAATGAAATCCTGCGGTTTAAACAGTTACAGCATGATTTTTATAAGGAATTGATCAGGTAAAGCAGGTTATTGCTTGAGGAAAAGCCTTTATATATACAACACTTATCTAGGTGAGTAAGTACATCAAAACATAGTTTGACAGGACGAATAAGGAACCACATAACACAAACAATCCCTATCCCAAAGACTAATTTCGAGGTCCCTCCTTATGGCTTGAGGAGAGGCCATAAGATTGTAGGCTTCAAACAAAAATATTAACTGTATAAGGGTTATCCCCTTTTCGAATAAAAAAAAATCAGTTGTATAAAAGCTGGTTAGGCAACCAAAGCTCTTCGGGACATATGAAGAACTGGAGGTTTGGGTTTACGAAGAATAAAAGCGAGAACTGCTCCATGGATTGGTCCAACAAGGACTTGTCAAGTGGTGGTAAAGATGTCCTGATCAAATCATCTATGCTCCATACGTATGGAATGAGTGTGTTCAATTCTTGGACGAGATGTGTGCTGGTCTTTTGCAAATTACGAGGAGCGTCTGATGGCACGGGGAGAATGATGGGTTATGTGCCCTTGGATGGGATGAGATAAGTTGATCCAACAGAAGAATCAAGGAGGAATCCGTCAGAAATTTAAAGTTTGTGAGCTATAATGCTTGAGCGCTAGGATAGTGTCCAAACTATCTAAAATGATGTTGGACAAACTACCCCAACTCTATCACGTATATCATTCCGAACTGATGTTTTCTTGTGTACCTATCCATCTGAGTAGCATGCGCATCTATGCTACACCTAACAGTTAGACATACCGCCTTTTAGTTGGCTAACATTCTGCCCTGTACATCTTGACAGGTCAAATTATGGTCTTATGAAACATACCTTTTAGCTTTTCGTGTTGTTGGCACTGTACGTTGCACTCCAAAGGCTCATGCCCATGGCAGCAACCATCACCAAAATGACATACTGCCTAAGCCTCCCCGCACAGGCCGACAAGACCACCACCTTCAGCGTCCACTCTAGTAGACTCTACGGGCACCCAGGCAACACCTCCAACGAGGAGACGATGCCCTGTCATGTGGCCTAGTGAACCTGGCCTAGGGCTTCCCCAGGTGTCCAAGAACGGCACAAACTAGGAAACAGTAACGTCTCCAAGGAGGAGACGACACCATTGTTTGCATCAGCTGCCCCAGGCAAGGATTTCTCCCCGACCTTGTTTGTAACACTAGAAGATTGCAGAAGCAGCGCAAACTAGAGGCCGTGTGCGGAGCATGTCACTAGTTTGGAGACTCGGACTACCACTACAAAGAGTGTATCCTGTTCCCGATGAGGAGGGAGACGATGACCATTGCTGCCGCCGCCACGGCCCACAATCTCGTTTCCTGTTCCGCCACAAGCAGCAGCAAAGCCGCCGCACAGACAGCAGCACTGCCGCTCTGCCACGCTAGATCCTAGGCCAACAACCGTGTAATCCTAGCCCACGGCTGATGCCAATCGCTTGGAAAAGAACCACGACATTGTGCACAACAACGACGAGGAGGAGGAGGAAGGGTGGCTAGGGTTACTGTTCGTGTCGCTCTAGCGAGCAGCGTGGGACGAGGGGCCTCATCTCAAGTAAGCAAATTTGATCTAGTAAATGACTAAATGGTCATCACTGGCATTTTTTTATCAAAAACGTGAGATGTACCTCCTTGGCTTACTAACTCTTTCCTCCTAGTTAAGCTACCTCGGAAATTGCATGCACTTGCTTCTTACCTAATGTTCTCCATTTGCCACTTCTTCACCAGCCGGCCATATTATCTAAAAAATAAAACGATCACCACCGGCCTGGATGCATGGCCGGCAACTAAATAATTACACATGCTTGGCAATCAAGGCTAAAATAACACAGCATGTTTTTTTTTCTTATCTTATTGAAATAAGTAGAGCGTCTGGCCTTTACGTCAGAAAACGGTATAACCATACGTTTGTGTGCGTACGTGCGTACGTATGTGTTTTGGCACCTTGCTCAGTAGAGAGGGGAAATGATTGTAACTTGTAAAGAGACAGTAGGAAACTTTCAAAGCTTTGGCGCTGCTCATTCCCTTGGGCACAACTGCGTATAAAAAGCCTTCCATCGCTCTAGCAGTACCAGTACCACCAACCAAATCAACACATCTCAGGCTCCAAGCGCAATGGCGACTCACTTTGCAGTAGCTCTCCTGACAAGCCTTCTTGCTCTTGCAACTCTTGCCAGCTGCAACGTTGAAGGTATGTACATGCATCGTAATATATTTCAACTCTCGTTTTCATGTATACTTACGCTAGTTTGTAATGGTTGAGATGCGAAGGCGACATCCTCTACGCGCAAAGGCAGGCATGGGAGGACCCCAACAACGTGCTTCAGAGCTGGGATCCAACCCTTCCCGACCCCTGCACCTGGTTTCATGTCTTTTGCTCGAGCGATGGCTCCGTTGTCCGTGTGTAAGTTCACTTTTCTTTCTCTTTTCCCTGGCCTCCTTGTTCAAGGATATATAAACATGCCTCTGACTATTTGTTTTCAATGTGCAGGGATTTGGGCAAGGAAGGTATCTCAGGTCCCCTGATTCATGAGCTGGGAGGGCTTCAGCATCTTCAGTACCTGTAAGAACAGCAACCTTGCTGCCACTGATAATAGAACAGGGGAAATTGCTGCTGCACGTACACTACACAGGGCTTGACCTCCTCATCTTTGCATGCAGTGAGCTGTATGGAAACAACATCAGTGGAACGATACCTGCGACCTTAGGCAACCTGACAAGCCTGATCACTCTTCATCTCTATGACAACCTTCTTACTGGAGCCATACCGGCCTCGCTTGGGGCCATCCGGACGCTGCGTTATCTGTATGAGTTCTCGTCACATTACAACTATTACACACAGATGATGAAGAAATGATATTTAACATGCATTGCATCATTGTATCCCATTAACGTTAAACCACTAATGTACCCACACAAAAAAACGTTAAACCACTAATGAGGACAAGGTGCAATCTGCTATGTACAAAATGACAAGTTTTGTTTCTTCCTCACAGGCGGCTGAACGGGAATATGCTGACCGGCACCGTGCCGCCTGAGATTCTCTCTCTTGTTCTTGTGGGGAACTTGGCAGAACTGTGAGTAGTGCAGCTCATTTCGCACACCACATTACTTTTATTAATTTTCCTATTTATTCCCAGTCACTTGCACTGAGACAACATCTTTCTTATTCATTATCTTGCAGAAATGTTGCCAAAAACAATCTGGAAGGCACTGTCAGATCATCTCGACGGCGGAGAGGTATATAAGCATATATGTGCTCTTGTATTTCTCTGTGGCCGGGAGAAGTTCTAGTGCTACAAGGCTGATGCTAGCTCGCTGCCAATAATGCATGATAGCGACACTAGAAAAATCATAAGCAAATCCAAAATTTTCCGTGTAGACAGCACTGTACAATGATCTAGCTTTCCACCAAATTTTGTGTTAAAACATAACGCTTATTAGGTGAAACATAAAGCATAAAATCTTCTCCCCTCCAAAAAAGGATAAACTCTTCCATAAATATTAGTCGTACGCCCAATATCTCTTCATAGCACAAAAGAAAAAGATCTTCTCATACTATGAATGTGTAAATTAAATTTTTATCTGAACTTTTCTGACATGGCTTATGAATATTTGGCTAAAATTTTGAAAATAGATCGGAACTAACATTTGGTATTGCCATTGTGTGATGTTGCACTCCTTTTGCGATCTACACCTTTGATGGTTTAAGCTTTCCATGTGGTTACTCATTTTGTACATGCATTTATTTGTGCGTTCACACAAACTTTTTTTGGGAGTAAATAATTGCTCACTTAGTCAGTCGGCATCCTTGCAGTGGCCTTCATCATCCAGGATACACTCAAGACTGCAAGCTAAGCAGGATCTGGAAATAATGGAACTGGAAGCACAAATTGAAAAGATTCGTCTTTTAGAGCTGTTTTGGGCTCGTGCCGGAGCCAACGGGTTGCACAACATTGTAGGAACAGGGTAATTGTCCGTTTTTTGGGTTGAGCAGCCCCATTTTGTTATTGCTACCTAGGTGTTGCACTTAACGCGGTGTTATCGTGTACGACCCAATGTGTAACGCCCAACTTTGTATTCTCTTCTACCAATAATACGCAAGTTTTGCGTATTCACGAAAAGAGCTGTTAGCCATAGGGACAGCTGAAGTTTTTGGACCTAACTATATCCCATTATTTATAGAGGAACCCATGAGGTTACCTCCGCTGCCGCAAAATGAACGAGTATGAACATATGAACCAGTACAACTTTGTTTATGCATGAACATATGAAATGAGTATGAACATATGAAGTCACTATATGCATGAACATATGAACATATGAAATGAGTATAAACATATAAATATTCTGTGCGATCCGCACGGGGTCGGTCAATCCTCTCACCTTGCATGACCATTGCATCTCCAGCTCGACATGCGTGATGTTGAAATTTTTGGGAAGATACAAATATCATGGGAAAAGGCCGGTTCAGGATAGACCGCCCAAAACATTAGGATTCTTTTAATAGAATCGTTCATATTTCTTTTTTTCTATCAAATTCCCATTATGTGTGTTATGTTTATTTTTCAGGTGGCACACCCTATAAGTATTCAGTGGCTCGGCCACTTTCAATATCATTTGAAAGAATTATGAAGTCCCACATTGATTGAATCCAAGGAAAATTAAACAAACTAAAATAGGAGGTCGCAACATGGTGAATAAAAAAATGACTTGGCAACTGTAAAAACGGGTTGAATGAGTCGTAAACTCAGGGTTGAATAATCGACGAGGAAGACCTATGGGTCAAAAACAGCAGCATCCGTAATTGCTCGCCAGAGCGGAGCTATGATGGAGAGGAGTCTGAGCTTCGGCGTGGCAGCTTCGCGCAGGTGGGGGTCTGCTAGCTAGGGAAATGAGAGGAGAACATGGGGTTTAAGGATGGGATCGGCGGGGTTGGTCTAGGGGCACGGACATCGTGGGACGTGGGGCGCATCAGGAGGTTTGAAATGACCCTCACGTGTGGGGGTCGTGCGTCTGTGGGACAGAGGAGGAAGGAGCTGCGGGTGAGGCTTAGCCGCGGCCTGCTGGCCTGCACACATGTGGGCATGGGTTAGTTGTCGGCTCCTCGGGGTTAGCTGGGCTGGGTAGGTTAGATCTATGTTTCTTTTTCTTGCGAGAAGCATAGTTTTGCCTCTCGTGGAAGGAAATTCGTGCCTCCACGAGAAGCAAAATTGTGCCTCTCATGGAAAAAAGAGAGAAGAAAACAAGTTTCCTGTGTAATTTTTTGTCCAAAACTAAGAGAAAACCAGGGAAAACCCAAAAACAAACTTACAAAACACGAAAACGCGTGCTGAAAAAAATCCCGAGGGAGCGTCCAGCAAGCAACACTCATAACCAACCAAAAAGTAACCTTTGCTGGGCTCCCACAACGAGTACTCAGTAACTAGTTGCTCCCCTTACTCCAGCGGCCTTGGCACCAAGCCGTCGCCCGCTGCCGGGTAGAGCCCCTCGTCGATGGTGGCCCCATGCCAAAATGCGTTGAGCTGCTCCATGTAGTGTTTTTTTCCTAAAATGTGGAAAGTTCTTATAATGCCATGTACATATAATTTTTTTAGATCAGTCGAATAATTTAAATACGTGTATCACCTGCAAATACAGTAATAATTGAATAATTTATATTTTAATTTATTACACATGATTTAAATTGGACAATATTTTACGTATATGCAGCTATGCACAAATGGATTGCCACATCCAAAGTTCATAAACATCAAACAGAATTATTGCACAATGGATCGTAGGACGAAGACATCCATAGACTCAGATATGTAACTAATCCTCCTTTTTTTTCATAACCTTGCGTGTTCAGCTGTTCTACAGACTAGCTAGGGAACACAAAAACTAATTCGCGGACTAAGTTGGAATGCTGGAGTAACAACGGCAGACCTAATGCGCTGGTCTTTGGCCACACTAATATACATCCTCCAAAAAGGTGCCGCCCTCATCCACGTCATTGCGCACACGTCGTGGTCGTGGGCTCTCAGTGCTCATCTCTGGGGCAAAAAACTCGAGATCATAGTCGTCAGTAGAATCATGTGGGAGCCTTAAATTCTCAAACTTAGAACACCTTGACATTAACTCATCTCCCATCTCAACATGGAAACAATGGCGAATGTCAAGAGAATCTATTTGCACACAGCTATGAAGGATGGCTGCCAAACCAGTTGTGCTAATAGTCTGAGCAAATAGCTGCAAGGAACGTAGCCCACGCATCCGGGTGATGCCCTCAACTTCGCAATCAACCGCGCCCCAGACGGGCCGTTTAATGAAGCATGAACTGCTGAGACGGAAACGCTTCAGGTGCGGGCAACAGTATCCGACCGCGGAGCATGTGGAAGAGAACTTGTTGAAGTTACAGTTTGAGATCTCTAGCTCCTCAAGCATGACCAAATGTGATATGTTATGGCTGATTCTATCATTGATCCACATACAATTGATGAGTCGAAGACTCTTCAACAAGAGCGCCCTGGAAATAAATTAATGCATGTATATAACTCTGAGCCAAAGTACATGCTCAGTATACATGTCATATATTTGAAATGGATATAGACATTCAGCGGTAATGATAATTTTCCATGCAAACATGTGGGTCCAATGTACAGAATTGAAATATTATGAATATGCTTTTTTATAATAAATGGAGAAATATTGTTTTCACAATGAATCCTAGTAGCAGTTTATGCATGTTGTGAGTGGAAGTTTGTGAGGTTTAGCTACATGTATTTTTTTATGCAGTTATATTACTTATTAGTTTTGGCAAAAAGAATATAGGAATAAACTATGTCTTGTGTAGTCAAGTGAAGACAAGCACTTACGACTCTTTGAGGAGATATATGGCCTCATCATCGACGGCACCCTCGCTGTACACCGCCTCGCAGCTCCCTCGGCTGCGCCGAACAGCGGCGCAGCCCATCTGGCGGAAGCACCGGACGGAAGAGGGGTCGGGGAGATGGCTTGACCGCAAGTCTATGCGGCGCCACAACGACGGCTCGTCCCGGGCAGCCTGGTGCCATGGACGACACACCAGCTCGGGTCCCTGGAGAACGTCGGTCTGGCGCAGTTTCTCGAGCACCAGTAGCAGGGCATCACGCGGCAGGTCCGCCCAGTCTCTTGTAGCCGCTTGTAGCTTCGTCTTCTTCTTCCACTCCGGCGACGGCCAGAGGCCCGGAGGGCGGCCCTCCAAGAGGAGTGAAGATGAGAGCGAGGGCGTTGCCATGTCGTGCACCTCCCACTTCCTGCCGGGCTCTGCTTCGTCGCTCCACTCCGGCGGCGGCCACAGCCCCTGACGGCGGCCGTTGAGGAGGCATGAGGAGGGAGGTGTCGCCATGGCATGCACGAGCTTGGATTGGGAAGCTGACACGGTCTCCTTCTTATATGCAGAGGATGGTGGTAACTGCTAAATGGTAACAGCTTACGGATCAATGAAAGGTCGGCATCAACGTCGGCGTTACGTTCTGGCGATCATCTTTTAATTGTGTACGGCTAGCTAAGAAAGTGACGTTGATTACTTCATTCTTTGTTGCTGGCTAGCTGAGCTGCAGCGTTGTGATCGAGGTGTGCATCCAATGTGAGATATGAGTTAGGCCCCGTTCGGCAGCCCTCCGCTCCGCGGCTCTGCTCCTGGAGCGGCCGGAGCGGAGCAGCCCGCAGTGCATTTTGGTGGAGTTGGAAAACTGGCGCTCCGTCCGCTCCCGTATTATACGGAGCTGGAGAGCTACCGAACGGGGCCTTAATCTACACTCTTCAATATGTATGTATACATCCGAAATCTCTAAAATGACTTTTATTAGAAAGGGAGGAAGTAGTAGTATTGGAAAAGCAAGCAGTACCACGAAAGACTCCTACATCCCCTAAGAGCATCTTCAAGAGCTGCTCTAAAATAGGGCACTAGCAGTTTTTAGGCAATTCAGGGTGAAAAAACAGCCTCCAAGAGGACGTGAAGATTTTGCACCCAAGCTCAAATGAGCTCAGATGAACAATAAAATCGAAAAACATTTAAAAAAGTGTTCAAAAATCTGAACTTTTTTATGATAAAATTTGACAAATGTACTAAGAGCTTACAAAATTTCATCATGGAATCACATTTGTGAAAGTCGTGGAATATAAAATCGATACTATGGAATGCTACTTATGAAAGCATTTTGGAGCACTGATTTTATTTTTTTCCTACTAATTCCACAGATGTGATCTCATGATGAAATCTTGCAAGCTCTTAGAATATTTATCAAACTTTACCATAAAAAATCAGATTTCTTTTACATTTATTAAATATTTATCGAGTTACTGTGCATCCCGAGCTCATTCGAGCTCAGGTGTAGAAGGGGACTTTCGCCTCCAACAGCTGTTCTATCATAAAAATTTGTGATGCTTTTTTGAAGCCCTACAGTACATCACCAATGCCCGTGCTCCCTCCCATGGCACCAGTGTCCGCTGCCTTCAATGGAAACCGATGCAAACAAAGTGAAAATCATGTTTCAAATAATTCAAAAAATTATTTTAAAAATGCATAGTGCGATGGAGATTTGGTATTAAACAAACATGTAAAATTTCAGTTTCAAATTCAGTTGTGCTTGCAAACTATAAAAAACGAAATTAGCAAAAAAAAACAGTTAAAACCTGTGAAATTGATGCTGAATTATTTTTGGTGCTCCCAAGTGAAATTTAACTATTATTTTCAGCACCTTCTATTGAAACTTGGTTTCCATAGGATATTTTTTCAATTTTCATGTATATGGATCAAAAGACGAATTCAGAAAAAACAGATGACCGTCCTCAATTAAATATAGAATAATTTGGTAAGAGTATAATCAAATTATTAAATTTCTGTCAGATTTTTATCGTTAAGAGTTACACGCTAGCTCTTTGGAGTAGAAAAATATAGGGGGGGGGGGGGGTCACATTATACTAGAAAAGAATAGCAATAGCTGCGCTTTACCTTTTCCAATTGGAACAATGAACACAAGAAGATAGAATCGTGTGAGGTGAATGTGATATGGCTGGATGACAAAAATGAGCAATAAATCATTTCTCATTTCCGAAGTTAACATCTATCCCAATTGTATCTTCCATTCATTGCATAAGCATCCAAAAAACAAATAATATACAAATCACATCTTTTGCCTCATAAATAAATGTAAAATAAATAGGTAAGAGTATAATTGGATTATTCTATTGCTGTTGCATTTCTAGGAAATATTATAAGTTTTCTTTGGAGGAGAATAGTTAGAAGAGGAGGTACACTATACCAGAAAAGAATAGCAATAGCTGTACTATACCTTTTCCCACTGCAAGAAGGAACCAACAAAGATGGAACCATGCGAGGTGAATGTGATGTGGCTAGACGACAGACAAGACCATAAATCATATGGTAATTAGAAGACTAACCATTTAACCTTATTTTTTATAAACATTTTTTATTTACAAAAATAGCATTTAACCATATTGTTAATTTTCATTCGCTGTATATGCATCCGAAGAATAAAAATAAAAAATCAGATGTTCCACATCACAAATCAATGTAAAAAAATTAGGTAACATTGTACTGAAATTTTCAACTGCTAATGGTGTTTTTCTTTGTAAAAATTACAGGTTAGTTGTTTGGATACATTTTAGGGACGAGGGTGGGGGGCTAATAACAAGAAGAAAGAAATTTTACTTGGGTGTCCCACATTGGTGGGAAAGAGGAGGAAGGAACTGCGGGGTGGGGCTGGGCCGCGGCGTGCTGCACTGAGCGCACGTGGGTTAACATTAGTTGTGGGCTGCTCAGGATTAGCTGGGCTGTGTAGGTTAGGTTTGGTTTTTCTTTTCTGTTTTCTTTCTCCATTTTAATTTTTAATTTTGGAAATTTTTACATAAGTTAAAAAATACTCAATTAATAATTCGGACTTGGCAAAAATATTTTATAGCCCAATAATTATATGAATTACCTATATTAAAAGTGTGAGTTCTATTTTGGCATTATAAATATTTTCCAAAGATGATGTATGGTTCTAAATAATCCCAACACTATCTTTCAGCCCCAAAGCAACCATATAAACCAAATCTAGCTAGGCTCAAGCATCACAAGAATTTTTTTAATTTACCTGATTCAAGTAATTCACATTCCAAACTTTGATTTTGTTTTGGATGTGACGGTTATGCTCACATATAGCGTGAGTATATCGAACTTATTGCCAGATCTGCAGCAAGCTTATCTAGGTTTAGACAATTCTAATTTCTGTAAGCCCAACATACGTATGCTCCAAAATATGAATCAATGGTAGTAATGAGATGTCAAAATCAAACATTACATGATTAGCCTAATTTTATTACCCCTATAATTAGGTTCTGCTTTTAATGTGTACTAGTAATTGTGTACTTGTAATGCTCGTTAACATTAGGCATTATATTTCACACGTATATTAGGTAGGTATTATTTGCGTGCTAATTTTGTGATTATAGTTATATTTGGTACGATATTAACTGCATTGCTAAACATGTTGAGCGCTCATCACTGGAGCAATCTAGGCCATTGGATTGACCTGGTTTGATGGCTAAGATTAGTTCTCGTTGGGTCTTTTTATATTGGTATATAACTATATATATATATATACGAGTAGAAATATAGGGTGACACATCAGTAGCTCGATCAACAATTTAATTCATATAGGTCGTACGTAATCAGTCTCTTGAGCTGCATCCATGGCGTTCTCCAAGCCTTTCATCGTCCTCGCCACCCTCCTCCTCACCGCCCTCATCATTTCTACCGATGCGCAGCCGACACCACAGATAGGTAGGCACATCAGTACATGGAAGCATGCATGTGTCCTTGATCAACAAATTGAACATAATTTGTCTCATTTAATTTTATGGTATCTTGACGAATGGATTCGATGATGTATGATTTGTAGATTGCCCGTCCGCGTGCAACGCTCGTTGCTCGAAGAACTGGAGGAACAAGATATGTAATAAGAACTGCAATATTTGTTGCAACAAGTGTAACTGCGTCCCTTCAGGCACAGGCCAGGAGACCCGTAATGAATGCCCCTGCTATGCCAACTTGGTCGACTCGAAGACCGGCAAGCTCAAGTGCCCATAGTCGATCGACCCTCCTTCCAAAGGCATGCATTCATCTACATGCCAGCCTGCTACCTGGCTTGAATAAGCTCCCTCTTTTTTTACTTGCCCCAATGTTTAATAATCTCTCTTGCCATGTAAACCTAGGAAAGTACGTACATACAAATTATCGATGTACTGGTATGTTATATCAAAGTCATATACAGTACAACTATCAACCATGGTCTAATTTTATGTTCTAAAAAAACCATGGTCTCATTTTTGATCTAGTTAAAAAGAGTTTTCGTCTTGAGGAAACAATCTTTGAAGTATACCAAACTCTACAAAAGGAGCTGGTTCTGGGTTTTCTTATCGGCGCATCCATCCAGGCTGGTAACTATGCTCTTGTCTAGAAAGCGGATACTATGTCTTTACTTTTTGAAAGGAGCATGCTACACATCGGCCGGGTGATGTTTAGAAAATATTCGCCACCTCGGTAGCCGTTGGATGGCAAGCTCGGCAGCTTTCTGATCTTCTTCCCATGAGCGTGCATGAGCCTTTGCAACAAGACCCGTGTTGCACTCGACACTTTGCAACACAAGCCTTGTTGCACTCCTACCGAACCTTTTTTTCTTTGAAACGAGGCCTATGTTTCAGAAGCAAGACTCCTGTTGTAGAAAAAGAACCTTTGTTGTTGCCCCCCTTTGCAACAAATATAGTGTTGCGCTTGACCTTCTGCAACAAGAGGCTTCTTGCAGAAAATAAAATCCCCTTTGTCGTTTGCCACCGCAATTTGCTGCAGAAACTCGTCCCTGACCTCTTGCTGGGCATGAAGATGGTGCTAGAGGCCGGGACCTGGAGGCGTAGAGGAGGGTGTTTCAAACATTACTGGTGGCCATCCTGAAGCATGTAGGTCGCCGAAGTGGGGCAAGTAGGGGCGGCATGACTGCCATCGGGCGTGAAGGAGGGTTGTCAAGGTCGCTTTTGAGACGGAGGCCTCGATTCCTGATGGCGCGACAGGGAGGTGCTGACGTCCGGCATGATTCATGGTGTGCTAGATGCGTTGAAAAAAGGAGGAAGAAGAAAAGGATGAAGAAAAAAGTGGCCCACATTTGTTGTGTAGGAGATAAGGAAGAGGAAGGGACCCATGAGGCCGCGTGGCACACGTATGAGGCTGGTTGAGTGATGGACGTGGCAAACAATCTTTTGCAACATGCACTCTGTTGCACTCTTTGCTTTGCAACAAGAGCCAAGTTGCAAAGGTTGGAGATGATTGGACGCCGTTCTGATGGCTGCGGAGACGGTTCATGCGCGAAGCGTCATCCGCCGGGTGAACGGTAGCGTTTCCCTATTTGAAAATGCTATGGTCGTATATAAATTTTTGTGAATCTCTCACAAGATCATATTATCGCACGCGCGACAGGACAGGTCGTGCGCCGACGTAATCATTTTTATTAACTTACTTATTTAATAAAGTCTGACAAAACAAATCCATGGATCCATCCAAAGCCAATTTGACGACCTCTATCGGCTATCCATCCAAAGCACCACCTAATTGTTCCCTTCCTCTTGTACGTTGCCGGCAGACACTTTAGACTTGACTTGACATAGTCAAGAGGGAGGCAGGGAACAAATTAGTCCCACACGGCTCGCTGAGCAGCAAATACGCCAGCTTAAATACTCATGCATCTGTTTCGTTACCAGCCGGGCCTGGTAGTGCTCGCCTGTGACTCCAGCTACGGGAGGGCTAAAGAGTTCGTATGGTGGGTCGTGGGCTCGCAGCGCATGTTAGAGCCCGAGTCCTCTGCATGTTGGCGTGGCAGGAAAAACGGCCTGCTTTCACGCGAACCTCGAGCCGCGATAGATATGCCTGGATGCTTCCACGGAGGGCCGGGCGCGCTCCCTCGGCTAAATGGATGACACGCCTTCGTGGAGCATGCGTTCGCTCACTTGTACCCATCTTACCAACTCTTTTCTTTCTCTGTAAAAAATAAAATATTTAGAAACGAAGGGAGTACTATTTTGTCCATTTGTGTTTTTTCAAATACCCGGGCATCCTGTATTCGTCTGCTCGGCGGTCCGGACATCATTCAACCCTAGCCCACCCATAACCCTCTCCCTTGCCTGCCTGAATTCTCGCCTAAAGTATGTTACCCGCATTCATGCCGCTCCGCATGGACGTGGGCCCAGAGCGTACATGACCTCCAACAACGCAACAAAGGAGAAAATCAAATATACCAGAAATTTCAACTTTACAAGAAGGATGAGTTGGCATGGTGGTTTCCTTTACAGATATTCCTCTATTCCAGTATGGCTGCTACCAATTTATTTCCGTTACCTTTTTAATTCTTTGTTGAATTTCAATTTCAATAAGAAATCCGCCGATTGATTGCATTGCACAACTGATCTAATGCACTAATTTCTATAATTTAAAGTACTTACTTTACTTACATCTCGGAGAATTAGTCCAATACCAAGGGTTTTTTATAAGTGTGTTTACTGAACGTTAAATAGAAGCACCATCTGAAAACAAAAATAGTAACCTCAGTTTCTTAAAGAATTGTAGGTATGATCGAGCAAGTATGGTACTCCCTCCGTTCCAAAATAGATGACCCAACTTTGTACTAACTTTAGTACAAAGTTGGGTCATCTATTTTGGAACGGAGGGAGTACATGATAATAATGCACCGATTCCATCAATAGAAAATAAGGCTATATAACACTTTTTTTGGTCGATCATAACAATTCATTAGAGCTAAGGTGCGTCACATGGTTAAAAGAGAGGCTGACGTCGGGTTGGCGAAGCTTCTCGAAGAATAGAGATCAAATGGGCGCTTAGAGCTAAGGTGTGTCGCGTGTTTCAAGGGGATAATAATACACAATTTTTCCATATGATTGACAATGGGAAACATAGGAAAAAGGATCATGCAATTTGAATAAGACGAAGGCAATTGTTGGTCATGAGAACCTTAAGATGTATATTACGGATTTCTACAAGAAATTGTTTCAGGCCCAGTTGAGAATTATGTCTCACTCAACGAGAGTGTAGTTGAGGACATACCACAACTAGGAAATGATGAGAATGAGGTTCTCACAGCCCTGTGTTCCGAGAAGGAAGTGCTTGAGGCTATTTCACAAATGAAAAATAACAAAGCACCTGGTCCAGATGGCTTCCCAGTTGAGTTCTATAAGAGGTTGGGATATTATTAAGGGCGACTTGATGCCTATGTTCCATGATCTGTTTAATGGTCACTTGCAACTATTTAAATTGAACTTTGGGACAATCACGTTGTTACCAAAGAAGGAAGAAGGGGTTCGCATTGAGCAGTTCAGACCGATATGTCTGCTTAATGTCAGCTTCAAAATTTTCACAAAAGTTGGTACGAACCGTCTGACACAGATTGCTCAGTCTGTGGTTCAACCAACTTAAACTGTCATCATGCATGGATGGCACATACCCAAGGCAGGCTCCTGCCCGATCGCTAATATATATTTGACGCCGCTCCCCATCGAGGGAGTAGGGATCGCTCATTATCTTTCACATGTCACTAGTTTGGAGACTTGGAATACCACTACAAAGAGTGTATCCTGTTCCCGATGAGGAGGGAGACGATGACCATTGCTGCCGCCGCCACGACCCACAATCTCGTTGCTTGTTCCGCCACAAGCAGCAGCAAAGCCGCCGCACAGACAGCAGCACTGCCGCTCTGCCATGCTAGATCCTAGGCCCACAACCGAGTAATCCTAGCCCACGGTTTATGCCAATCACTTGGAAAAGAACCACGGCATTGTGCGCAGCAACGACGAGGAGGAGGAGGAAGGGTGGCTAGGGTTACTGTTCGTGTCGCTCTAGCGAGCAGCGTGGGACGAGGGGCCTCATCTCAAGTAAGTAAATTTGATCTAGTAAATGGCATGGTTTTCACTTTCAGTGAGATTTCGGTGAAATTCACTGATCTTCAGTAATTTCAGCAGACAGTGAAATATTACGTTTCGGCCAAAATATTTCAGCAATTTCAGTATAGCACAACAATTCCAATATTTTTCAAAATATTTATTAAATTCTTCAAATTTTTAATTGAATTCAAGTGAATATTTCGGTCATTTGGCTGAAATGGAAACTGAAATCACTGAAATTCACTGAATTAAGAGATTTCGGTTGGTGCTGAAATTTTTCTAAAACTGAAATTGAAAACCATGGTAAATGGTCATCACTGGCATTTTTTTATCAAAAACGTGAGATGTACCTCCTTGGCTTACTAACTCTTTCCTCCTAGTTAAGCTACCTCGGAAAATGCATGCACTTCCTTCTTACATAATGCTCTCCATTTGCCACTTCTTCACCAGCCGGCCATATTATCTAAGAAATAAAACGATCACCACCGGCCTGGATGCATGGCCGGCAACTAAATAATTACACATGGTTGGCAATCAAGGCTAAAATAACATAGGATGTTTTTTTCTCTATTTTCTTATCTTACTGAAATGAGTAGAGCGTCTGCCCTTTACGTCAGAAAACGGTATAACCATACGTTTGTGTGCGTACGTGCGTACGTATGTGTTTTGGCACCTTGCTCAGTAGAGAGGGGGAATGATTGTAACTTGTAAAGAGACAGTAGGAAACTTTCAAAGCTTTGGCGCTGCTCATTCCCTTGGGCACAACTGCGTATAAAGGCCTTCCATCGCTCTACCAGTACCAGTACTTCACCAACCAAAATAACACATCGGAGGCTAGCTCCAAGCCCAATGGCGACTCACTTTGCAGTAGCTCTCCTGACAAGCCTCCTTGCTCTTGCAACTCTTGCCAACTGCAACGTAGAAGGTACGTAGGTACATGCACATTGTCATATATTTGCAACTCTAGTTTCCAGGAATACTTACGCTAGTTTGTAAGAGATCTGAAGGCGACATCCTCTACGCGCAAAGGCAAGCATGGGAGGACCCCAGCAACGTTCTCCAAAGCTGGGATCCAACCCTTCCCGATCCCTGCACCTGGTTTCATGTCTTTTGCTCGACCGACGGTTCTGTTGTCCGTGTGTAAGTTCACTTTTCTTTCTCATTTCTCCGGCCTTGTTTAAAGGATATATATAAATATGCCTCTGAATGTTTGTTTTCACTGTGCATGCGGCGCAGGGATTTGGGCAAGGCGGGCATCTCAGGCCCCCTGATTCCGGAGCTGGGAGGTCTCCGGCATCTTCAGTATCTGTAAGAAGAACTGCAACCTTGCTGCCAAGCAGAGACATCGCTGCTGCACGTACACTACACCAGGGATTGACCTCCTCGTCTTTGCATGTAGTGAGCTGTAGGCAAATAACATCACTGGATCGATACCAGCGGCCTTGGGCAACCTGACAAGCCTGATCACGCTTCATCTCTATGACAACCTTCTCACTGGAGCCATACTGGCCTCGCTCGGGGCCATCCGGACGCTGCGTTATCTGTATGACTTCTGGTCACATTACAAGTATTACACAAAGATGAAGAAATGATAATTAACATGCATTGCATGATTGTATGTTAAACCACCAATAAAGACAAGATGCACTCTGCTAAGTACAAAATGACAAGTTTTGTTTCTTCCTCCCAGGCGGCTGAACGGGAATATGCTGACTGGCACAGTTCCGCCGGAGATTCTCTCTCTTGTTCTTGTGGGGAACTTGGCTGAACTGTGAGTAGTGCAGCTCATTTCAAACACCACACTACTTTTACTAATGTTCCTATTTATTCCCGGTCAGTTGAACCGAGACACCATATTAATTTCTTATTCATTATCTTGCAGAAATGTTGCCAAAAACAATCTGGAAGGCACTGTCAGATCATTTCGACGGCGCAGAGGTATATAAGCATATATGCGCTCGTGTATTTCTTTGTGGCGGGGAGAAGTTCTCGTGCGACAAGGCTGATGCTACATCGCTACCAATAATGCATGATAGCACTACTAAAAAATCATAAGAAAATATGAAAAAATTGCGTCTAGGCACTACTGTACAATGATCTTTGCATTGCAATAAATTTGATTTTAAAAGATAACATGTATTAGGTGATACATAAAGCATAAACTCTTCTCCCCGCAAAAGAAGGATAAACTGTTCCATAAATAATTGCTCACTTGGCATCCTTGCAGTGGCCTTCATCATCCAGGATACACACAAGACTGCAAGCTAAGCAGGATCTAGAAATAATGGAACTGGAAGCACAAACTGAAAAGATTCGTCTTTTAGAGCTGTTAGCCGTAGGGACAGCTGAAGTTAATGGACCTAATTATATCCCATTATTTAAAGAGGAACCGATGAGGTTACCTCTGTCCCCGCAAAATGAAATGAGTATGAACGTATGAACCAATACAACTTTGTTTATGCATGAACATATGAAATGAATATGAACATATGAAGGTTTTTTTTTTGAAAAGGAGGTTATCCCCCGGCATCTGCATTGGAGTGATGCATGAGGCCATCTTATTAATAAGCAAAATATTCAACAAAGTCTCAAAGTCTCAAATAACAAAAAGGCTCACAAAGAGCAAAAGCATGAAACGAGATAGCCACAACCGGCGGAAAAAAGATAGATAGGAAACTAAACACCTATCCTATTACATGACCGCCATCCAAAACGGTTGAAGATAGCTTATGCTACCGTCTCCCAACAGATAGACCCAGTAACCATACGCTCCCAGGCATCCGTCGGAGTGAGTAGTGACCACATACGGATTAGTGTAGTGGCCCGAAAAATAACCTGCAAGAAATGAACATGTGTTGTTCAGTTAAAAACCAAATCGTTCCTGCAGTTCCATATAGCCTATAATAAAGCACATACTCCTATACGAATATGTTTCGCGGTTTCTAACTCAACTCCATCCAGCCATGTCCCGAATAACGTGTGGATGGTATTGGGACGAGTAATGTTAAACGCTATGTGAACAGACCGCCATAAATTTTTCACCATTGGGCAATCAAGAAAGAGGTGTTTGACAGATTCATCATGTTCGCAAAAACTACATCTTCACGATCCTGTCCAGTTACGTTTTGCCAAATTGTCCTTAGTTAGAATAACTTGCTTGTGAACAAACCACATAAACACTTTAATTTTTAAGGGCACTTTGTCTTTCCAAATATGCATAGAACGGTGGATAGTGCCAGAATTAGTAATATCCAAATACATGGATTTCACTGAAAACACTCCGTTCTGAGTTCGTTTCTAGTGCAACTGGTCTGGCTGTTGAGAGAGGTGAACATCCATTAATCTTCTCAAAAGATGGAGCCAGGCTTCCCAACGGTTTCCCGCTAACGTCCTCCTGAATTGAATATTTAGAGGGTTGGACTGTAATATATTGCAACGTAAGCATCTCTACGCTGAACAATATTATAGAGAGAAGGATTTGAAGAGCTAGAGGCGTCTCCCCTAACCACGTATCCTCTCAGAATCTCGTAGAAGTACCATTACCAACAATGAATTTTGTCCTTTGGAAGAAGGCTGATTTCACTCTCGTAGAAGTACCATTACCAACAATGATTATTTCCTTCAAACTTGTCTGATTAAAGGTCAAGAAGCCCTATCTGAGATAGTCTCCCCATACTTGCGGGTATCCTCCCTGTAAGGTTGTAGTTTGAGATGCGTAGCATCAAAAGATTACGACATTGCCCCCAGGTATAC
This sequence comes from Aegilops umbellulata, assembly GCA_032464435.1. Taxonomy (NCBI): domain Eukaryota; kingdom Viridiplantae; phylum Streptophyta; class Magnoliopsida; order Poales; family Poaceae; genus Aegilops; species Aegilops umbellulata. The sequence continues at coordinate 634,687,124 of CP136055.1, forward strand.
GATAATTGGCCAAACAGTTTATTTGAGATCATATCCATATGCACAAGATTTGGGTGAACTCCTAAAGCAGAGATATATCCTTCTATTTGATTCCTTTCCAGACAAACTCTGACTAGGCTTCTGCTGTGTATCAAACTTGACGGTAGTTGTCCATTCAGGTTGTTATCAGATGCAGTTAAATTCTTCAGCCAGCCTCCAGCGCACAACTCAGGTGGCAAGTGACCAGATATATTGTTACCATCCAACTGCAGTAGCTCAAAATCCATTAAGGTGCCAATTTCTCGAGGAGCTTGTCCAAATAATTAATTGTAACTGAGTTGCAAGGTGGTGAGCTTTGTCAAATTTCCAAAGATATTGGGGATAGAACCTATCAATTTGTTTGTGCTAACATCCAACCATTGTAAATTCACCAGGAAACCTATTTCTTGTGGAAGGTATCCAGAGAACTGATTATCAGCAAGGAACATGGTAGTGAGCTTACTCGAATTTCCAAAGAAGTTGGGGATGGAACCTACAAGGTTGTTTTTGCCAAGATTCAATGCTTTTAAATTGGCAAGTTTACCTAGTTCTCGAGGAATACACCCAGAAAGTTGGTTCTTGTTAAGTTCCAAATCTTCCAGATTCACCAGGTAACCTAGTTCTGGAGGAACTTGCCAGGAAAGTTGGTTATCCCATAGATACATGCCAATGAGGCTAATCAAATCACCAAAGGAATCGTGAATGGAACCCATGAGTTTGTTCGTGCTAAGATCCAACATTTGTAGATTCACCAAGTAACCTAGTTCTCGAGGAAGATACCCTGAGAATTGATTACGGTGAAGGTACAATGTCGTGAGCTTAGTCAAATTCCCCAATGTAGGGGGGAATGGATCCCATGAGTTGGTTCTTGTTAGGATCCAAATCTTCAAGATTCAGTAGGTAACCTAGTTCTGGAGGGACTTGACCGGAAAGTTGATTATCCCATAGATACAGAATAGTGAGGTTAATGAGACACTCGAAGGTATCGGGGATGGAACCCTTGAGTTTGTTGGAGTTAAGATCTAATATTTTCAGACTTGCGAGGTACCCTAGTTCTGGAGGAATATGCCCAGAAAGTTGGTTACTCCATAGGTACAAGGCGGTGAGGTTAATCAAACCCCCAAAAGTATCAGGGGTGGAACTGGTGAGGTTGTTTTGCCTAAGAGACAACTCTTGTAAATTCAAGAGATGACCTAGTTCTTGAGGAATATATCCAGAGAGTTTGTTATCACCAAGGTACAAGATAGTGAGTTTAGTGAGCTTCCCTAAACTTCTTGGAATATGGCCTGTGAGGTTGTTGCTCGTTAAATCTACACTCATTAGTTTCTGTAGGTAGCCTAGTTCAGTGGGGATGGGACCAGATAAGTGATTGGCTGACAAGTCAAGCCCCACTAGACTCTCTAGGTGTTTTATTTGCCATGGTATTTCACCGGAAAGTTCATTCTCCTGGAGCATTAGGTGCCGCAGGTTAGGCAAGGGTGATGCAAAAGCGGGTGGGAGGGAGCCCCTTATCTGATTGTTGGAGAGGTGGATACTCGTAAGAGTACGCAGCGCCGTGAAGTTGAGGGTGCCGAGGTCCCCCCTCAGCCGCAGCCCCGGCAGAGAGATCTCGGTGATCACCTTCCCCGGATGCTTGCTGCACTTGATTCCGTGCAAGCTGCATTGCCATATACCATTGTTTCCCCTTTCCCCGGATGCTTGCTGCACTTGATGTCGTGCCAGCTGCATGGCCATGTACCGTTGTTTCCCCTTCCCCAGGTTTGCAGCTGGGCTGGGTGGCTTTGGAGTGTGGATATCCAGGCGAGGAGGGCTCCTGCCTGTTCTTCCAGGGTCGGCACGAGAGACATGGCTGGTGGAAACGTGGCTAGTAGGAGAGCGAGTGAGATGAGTGTGAGGAGAGGGGAGGTCTCCATGACTTGCATGGTAGGAACTGCTTCTTTGTTTATGCCTGTGAAACATCACGGAGTCATCTTATATCAGTTTCACGATCCTTGGCATTTTTCATGGGTGTAGCTCCCACACACGACTCTTTAGTCTTGAGACAGCTCCATGTACGGTTTGAGTCAGTCCTCGTTTGCTGCGTGGTCCGTTTCTTTTAGGCATGACTGTGCTGCTTCCGCCTCAGCACCTATCATTGGCTGTATCGTGGTGGTTGCTTTATAGTCCCTCCGTTTCTTTTTACTCCGCATATAAGATTTTGGTCAAAGTCAAACTACACAAAGTTTGACCAAATTTATATAAAAAATATAAACATCTACAATACTAAAACTATATAGTATGAAAATACGTTTCATGATGCATCTGATAATATTGATTTCATATTGTAAATGTTCATATTTTTTAATATAAAGTTAGTCAAACTCTACAAAGCTTGACTTTGACCAAACCTTATATGCGGACTAAAAAGAAACGAAGGAAGTAATATAAAGAGAGTTTTTACGGTGCATCATACTACTGAATTTAAGGGGTAGTATTAAATTGATCCAACGACTGATATTGTTCGCCTCAAACATTGGTTTGAGGATAGCTTGGTAATTTTCTAATCTTTGTCTCTGCTTAGACTCTCGCCGACACGTGATCTGTTTAGGGCCTCCGATTGATCAATCGAGCAGGGAAACAGAATTAATCGGTTGCCGCTGTACGCTCTCGTCTCCGGCCTCTGTGACAGTCCCAAGTTAGGCTGCCGCACGTGACAAGCACAGGCAGGCCCGCTCATCCTGTTGTGCCGCCGCCGAAGGTAGACGAAGCGGACGGCGACACCAGCCGCTGCTCCCCGTCTCCATCAACACCAACAAATTAGATACTTGGAATTCGGGACTGGAGCTTGCCATGTAAAACTGTAGCACTATGAACACTACTCACACAACCACACTGCGTACCAATTTATCTCGTGATGCCTGGGCGTCAATTCTAAATCCAACCTTAAGCAAGCTAGCACCTTCACAACTGTGAACTAATTATGAGAAATGGAAGCGGCAATAACTAGCACCATGTTCTCCCCCTCCGCAATGGCGACGTGCTCGGCAGCATGACCGAAGGAGAGCAACGGTGTTCTCCTACTCCCTCCCGTCCAGGCCCGTACCCCCCGCAGCCCACCCACCGTGTCATCTCCAACCAGCTGCGGCCCCACACCACCTTGCCAACGGCACGAATGGCAGCACCGGCAGCCTCCCTCTCGCCGCCCCTTGGGGTGTGGACATCCAGTAGAAGCAGCTGCGGGATCTTCAGTAATGAACTGCCAAAAGTGCCCCTGGCATCTGAATATACTACCTGAATTATTGTGTAGTATTGCTATATCTGGACCGTCGAACCACAAAAATAAACGGCTTAAAATATTTTGATGTACCGTAAAAGGTCTCAATATAAAACAGAGTGTACTGCTAAAGACTCACCATCAGCAGATTGGCGTACGCCAGTTATATTATAGCACGATCAGGACAGGTCGTCCGCCCAGGTCCAAGGGAAGGCAAAAAAGTCTGATTCCAGCTGAAAAGTTGGACTCGATGGACGCCAATGATCAGTTTGATTCCAGCTGCAAAGTTGGACTCCACGGAAGGTTAGACATGGACACTTGATATTGAGCTTCAGATACTGTTCAAAGGAAATACGGCATGCCGACATGTTTCGCAAATATATATATTTAGTGGATACGATCATGTTGTAGCACGCTCACTGTGCTTGCAGATTGCTGTTACAAAAACGATCATTTGTGAAAAAACCAGCAGAGTCATGCATATACAGATATTGCTTCCATCGTATATTCATGCCAAAAAAAGGACCGTAGAAGACATAGATATTGCTCCTACACTTCCGCAGAGACGGACGCCCGTCATCGTTGCCGCAAAAATGCCAAGGTGCTCCAGATGGCTCTCCGGGAGTCAGAGTGGTTGGTGACGCAGCCAGCGACGGCCACAAAGAGAGGAGCAGACCCGCGCCGGCCGGCGCATGGCGGGCATCTTCATATCGTCCTCCTCCTCCGCTTCGAACAACGATGACAATGCCCAGAGATGTCGACGCCTATGCCGAGTCCAGCCGCCGAGACCCCAAGGAGAAGCGTCCGGCGAGGAAGTGCTGAAATCCGCCTCTAATTTTAATTGGTATTAAGTCATTAAGTGATGAACTTTAAGTAGTTAAATGATGAACTCGGGCGGCAGGCACTTTTGGATCGGACTGTGTTAAGTTTCTATGTCCAATCGGATTATGTTTATATATTATCTATGTCAGATTTCTACGTTCTATGTTGATCTACGTAGGAACAACGTTTCCATGGTTTCGTATGGATTTGGGGTAGTGTTTGTGCTAAAACCGACAAATCTTAGGTAGGGGGTCCCAAGCTTGGTGATCTAATCTAGATGGTAATAGGAGAAGTAGGGACACGATGTTTTACCCAGATTCGGTCCCTCGTGATGAGGTAAAACCCTACATCCTGCATTTTATAATATTAACAACAATTATACACTGGTTTATGGTACTAAGGTGCTTACATTAGTTCAAGTTCACTATGCTTTCCAAGCATGTACGGAGGTGGTAGAGAAGAAACTACATGGCACAATCACATCATCCATAGACATAGGCACTACTGTGTAGGAATGGTGAGCCTAGCATGTATAAAATCAATATGATTCGCACATGCTTTAATCGTCGATAACTCATCACAGGCCTGCCGTGCCGTTGGTCTGCGTGATGGACTCGGCTCAAGGCATTGAACTGCAACACTAAGCATGGAGTATATTTCTCTAGTGGTTGTGGCATCTGGTAGTGCGAGCCTCAAGTCCAGCAGATCCTTTAGGTAAACATCATTATTTTTGGTTCTCAACGAGAAGGATGAGAGCAAATCGCCTGGATGGCATCCCGCAAATAACTCCAAAACAAGCACTCCGAAGCTATATATATCACATTTCTCCGTCACATTCTCTGTATATGCTAGCTCTGCAATTATGATATTGTAATTAACATATGTATGTGTTGCAAGTAAATTGATCAAAGTTCATCATAATGATCAAAATACATCACATTGACAAAACTAGTTGTTAAGGTTTGATTTTTTTTACCTGGGGCAATATAGCCTTTTGTCCCCGCAAGCCTTGTGATATTCTGGCCATCAATATCGAGAAATTTTGCAGTACCGAAGTCTGAAATGCAAGCTCGAAATTCCATATCAAGCAAAATGTTGTTGCTCGTTATATCTCGGTGGACTATTGGTGATGAACAATCATGATGCATGTATGCCAAAGCATGAATCACGTCCAGTACAATATGTATCCGCCTTCTCCAGTCTAACTTGACTGCTCTTGCATTGGATCTCAATATTTCTGCTAAGTCTCCTCTCTCCATATATTCATAGATAAGGAACCTTGCTTGTCTGGAGGAACAATACCCAAATAGTTTGACGATGTTTCGATGTCGAATCCGCACCAATGCCTCTATTTCAGAATTGAACATTGCCTCATTCACACAACACTCATCTTGTATCGTATGTATCTTCTTCACCGCAAATATTTCACATGTTGAAACTCTAGCTTTGTAGACAGATCCATATCCCCCGGTTCCTATGCAGTGTGTCTCACTAAAATTGTTGGTTGCTTCAACAATTTTCTTGAACACCATTGCCCCATCAAAACTCCAAATAGAGAATACATTTTCTTGTGTTACTCTAGAATTGACAATTACCTTTGATTTGTTCCTCTCATGTCGGAACATCAATATAGATACAACAAGAACAAGACATATCGTAGTAGTAACCATGGCTAGTGCAAGTGTTTTGTATCCTTTCATTTTTCCTCCATTCTGAGTTGCACTACTACAAGGGGGCAATCCTTTCACAACACCACATATCATCTTATTATGCATGAACCATTGCACTGGAGCTCCTCGGAAGAGCTTACTCTCTGGTACTGGCCCTTCTAATTCATTATAAGATAAATCAATTAGTGTCAAGCTTTCGATTCTCTTAAATGACGATGGGATCATGCCAGTAAGTTCATTGTTTGAAAGATTCAAAGTTTCTAGCATGGTCAGACCACTAAGTTGGCTTGGTATTGCCCCAACAAATGAATTATCACTTAAATCCAACTTGTCTTGTAAGTTGTGCAATATCCCTAGCACGGTAGGAATGCTTCCTTTGAAGTTATTGCGTCTCAAATTAAATGAGCGAAGCATTAAACAATTCTCAATTGATCCTTGTACCAAACCACTGAGGTAATTTGATGAAAAATCCAAAAACTCGAGACGAGACAATGACCAAATTTCTTGTGGTATGCTTCCATGGAGCGAATTGTCTGCGAGGCTTAAGTGAAACAACTTCTTAAGTTTTCCTAGTTCACCTGGAATCTCTCCTTCAAGCTTGTTTGATGAAAGATCAAGTATCTTTAGTTGAAACATTTGCCCCATACTTGCTGGTATTCTACCCGTGATGTTGTTGTTTGAGATACTTAGCTTGTTAAGTTTACGAGACTCCCCCCATTTATAAGATAATTGGCCAAATAGTTTATTTGATCTCATATCTATGTACACTAGATTTGGATGAGCTCCCATCTCAGAAATATCCCCTTCTAGTTGATTCATTTCAAGACGTACTCTGACTAGGCTTCTACAGTTTAACAAGCTTGATGGCAAAGGTCCATTCAAGTAGTTATCTTCTGCAGTTAAATTCTTGAGCCGACCAGTAATGCACAAATTGGGTGGCAGAGGACCGGAGAGGTAATTATTGGAGAACTCGAGTTTCTCAATATTCGTTAAGTTGTCGATTTCTTGAGGGACATGTCCAAACAATTGATTGTCGCTGAGTTGCAAGGTAGTGAGCTTAGTCAAATTTCCAAAGGTATCTGGGATGGAACCCATGATTGTGTTACTGCTAATATAAAGTTCTTGTAGTTTCACCAGGTAACCTAGTTCTCGAGGAATAAATCCAGAAAGTTGGTTATCCCTTAGGTACAAGCCAGTGAGTTTAACAAAACTCCCAAAGGTATTAGGGATGGAACCAGTGAGTTTGTTGCTGCTAAGATCCAACTCTTCTAAATTCACCAGGTAACCTAGTTCTGGAGGAATATGCCCAAAAAGTGTGTTACCCCACAGATACAAGTGAGTGAGGTTAATTAGACTCCCAAAGGTATCGGGGATGGAACCCATGAGTTCATTTCCTTGAAGGGACAACTTTCGTAACTTCACCAGGTAACCTAGTTCTCGAGGAAGATATCCAGATAAATAATTTCCACTAAGGTACAAGAAGGTGAGTTTAGTGAGATTGCCTAAATCTCTTGGAATGGGGCCTATGAGGTTGTTGTAGAAAAAATCTAGCCTGACAAGCTTCTTTAGGTAGCCAAGTTCACCCGGGATGGGACCAGACAAGTGGTTGGCAGATAAGTTAAGCGTCACGAGATTTCCTAGTTCTCCTATTTGCCTTGGTATTTCACCAGAGAGTTCATTCTGCTGGAGCATTAAGCACCGTAGTTTTTTCAATGATGCTAAAGCAGGTGATAAAGGTCCCCTTATCTGATTGCGTTGAAGAAGCAAAAACCGGAGCTCTCTGAGTGACACAATGCCGGGAGGGATCCTCCCGGCGAGCCTGTTGTGTGAGAGTTGGATGCTCGTCAGGGTCGCCAACGCCGTGAAGTTGAGGGCGTCGAGCTCCCCTCTCAGCCGCAGCCCACGTAGAGAGATCTTGGTGATCACCTCTTGGTGACTTGCTTGATGCTTGCTGCACTCGATGCCGTACCAGCTGCAGGGCCGGTTAGAGTTGTTTCCCATTCCCCAGGATTGAAGCTGGGCAGGGTAGCTTTCTAGTGTGTCTTTCCAGGCAAGGAGAGCTCCTGCTTGTTCTTGGAGGGACGACACTGCCATTGCCTGGAGAAACATGGCTAGTGGGACAGTGAGTGAGATGAAGCGTAGGAGAGGGGAGTTCTCCATGACTAGTCGCAAGGCTGTGGTTGAAGCTTGGGTCTTGGTGTATGCCTCCGAAACTATGCGAAACTTCACCTTATATGCAGCTTCATGGTAGGTAGAGCGCCCATTTGGCTCCGCCGACGACTGGACACAAGGGTCCTAATTTTACGGAAATAATGTCGCCTCGTCTTAGCGTAGAAACTGTGTCCATGTAAACTCTGGTTCTAGAGGTTCTTTGTAAATTTACCCCAGAATTTTGGACCGCTTTAATCTTTGGGACCGATGCAAAGGTCTGCAAAGTAGTGAGCTTTGGGGAGTTTAAAAACAAAAGGCAACGTACGTGTTTCTCGTGTATATCTTTCCCTTTGTTGTCCCTGCATAGGAAACCACCAAAGAAAGAAAAGGTGAGCATTGGATTCAACGCAAAGATCTCTCTGTGCTCCTCATTTCAAGGGGGTAGAATGACAGGTACAAGTGCACCAAGCTTGAACCATCTCTAAATAAACCTGAGTGCGCTCGTCCCAAACTGTGACCTCATGTTGACCGTTCCTGATGCTAAAGCTCTGGTGGCCGAAAAGTAAGGATAGAAATAATCTAATTCTAGCAAAGCCTGAGTAATATTGACCATAAGAACCTTCAAGCTTTCTCAAATAATTAAACCAGACGTCAGTTAATTGTACTCCCTCCGTTCGGAATTACTTGTCGCAGAAATGAATGTATCTAGACGTATTTTAGTTCTAGATACATCCATTTTCACGACAAGTAATTTCGAACGGAGGGAGTACAAAACAAAGACCTGGATTTTCTCATGAGTTACACACAATATTATCCTAAAAAACACCCGGAGTTTCTCAAAGATTTTAACCTGTCAACATTTAATAACGTGAAGGTAGTTTTTATCAAATAACAGTAGCAATAAAGAATGCTGGAGTATCTGCCTTCCTGGGCTCGGGGAAACAGAGCCTCTTGGCCACCCGTTGCCGGGGAGAGCAGCCACGGGGGTCTCTCGGGGCAGCTTCGAGCCGTTTGATCTGCCAGAACAGCTTGCACCCGGGAAACCCAGCTGGAGTGTCCATGATGGGTGGACCGTGGGGGGCGCGCCCGGGGCCTATGTCATCGGGCAGCATGGGGCATGCCTGCGATGGAACTGTCGAGCCTCCAGGCCATCCATTTTCGGTTGGAGTGTCATGACAGCATCTCAGGGGCTCTCCGCGCACCCGGACGACCCGACTGGGTGGACCGTGGGGCGTGCCCGGGGCCACCATCATCGGGCGGCAGCGGACGCGTTGGCAATGGCACTCTCGCGTGTTGCCTCACACGAGACTGGGAGGGCGGACTTGCCTGTCGGCCTCCTCGCCCCACACCAAGCGGTTCGGTCCCGACAGGTGGGCCGTTCGTGGTGCCCGTGGCGGCGGCTCACGTGTGGATCCAGGTCGTGGGGGCCGTTGGCGAGAGGTGTGGGCTACACCCACCTTTGAGGGGATGTTTTGCTCACGTGAGTCGTCCTTCTTAGCTTGGTTTAGGAAGCTGCGTCCGATCGCTCCACCTAGGCTTCGCCGCGTGGTTGGATAGGGTCATCCGGCCATGGTTGGCATGACGCGCGATTGTCGAGGCTAGGTCCGCCTGTCAGCGCCCATTGCCTCTTGAAGGGTTGCTCGCTCTTGCCAACCATGAACCAGGCGGTTGGAGAGGGATATCTGGACAGGGGTGCGGCGGTGGCCTTGCCGGCTGGATAGTATCGAGTCATATTCGAATGTTGCACCGAAGGTGGCTCGGTCTGTTCCTTAAGGAGATTGTGTCTTGTTATAAGTTCATCGATTTATGTCACGCGTCGACTGGTGTGCACATTTGCCTCCCTTTTGATTATGCCTTGCACATGCTATTGCTGAGCGATGTTTGCCCGTTCCAACCGGTGATCGTAGAAAACACGACTCCAGCTTCTCTCGCTTCTTGCACGCATGTGTAGCATGCCTTCTTCTCCGGCCTCAGTGAGCATGCAGCTCATTGTTGGCCGGCTCACCGTCTCTGTTTCAGCCTTTCGGGTGGGGTTCACCTTTGTTGTATTGTTCGTGTCAATGTTTCTTCTGTTTGGCATCTTTTTTCTTTGATCGGTCCACCTAGGGACACGCGGTTTCCTCCTTTTGATTTTGCTCATTGTTCTGGTGGCCACTTGTCTTGAAGCTGGCATGAGTAGGTCAAAACTTTGATACAGGGAGTCCACACTTGGATTCACTTATTGTCAAACGCCCATGATGTAGACATGCTTGACTATATAAACTTACGATAAGGAAAGTGACATCTACCACTAATACAAATATATGCGGGAAATGTTGAGCACTACACGTAGCGGCACCATTTGATAGATCAGTACATATACCCACCAATATCATGTCCCATTTTCTTATAATAGGTGAATACCTAATTAAGTTTGGTATATGTTCATCACATGGATACATGTTTTGTTGATCGATGTTCTGATCGCTTCGGAATTTCTTTTTCTTCGTTCTTTATCTAGGAATAACTTTGCTCTTGTATGGCATTACTTTTGCCGGTTTGATTCTTTGTGTGTGCATTAGTGTTGGTTATGTGCATCTTGGTCATGCAGAGGCAATGTGTGTGCTCACCGTGTCTGTATCCCCTTGATGCTCATTTTGAGTCAATAAAATTCACCCGCTGTCGAAAAAAGAAGTTTGATGACTGGCCAAATGTAAGTACTTATAGTACCTTGCTTGCTTGATATAATTAATTTTGTTTGAATCATATTTCTATTTTCCTTATGAGTCTAGCTATGTAGTCGAGTGAGTGATCCGGTTATCATTAATTCTTGTTACCCATAATTATCATAACTTTGCTTCCCACATGTCCTATATGACGACGATAAAGTCACCCTCATTAATTCTTGTTACCCATAATCAGTGGCGGAGCTAGCATTTGACATCAGGGTGGTCCGCCCTAATTTTTTTGATAACTAATATGATATGTGAACATTCTAACTAATTATCAATAGCACATAGTAATAAATCAATATGGTCTTACGAACACACTAAAATTCTCAATTAAATCTCAGTTTTGCATAATACATACTAAATAGTACCCATGACTGAATAGTACATGGACCATAGCACATACCTTGAGAAGTTCAAAAAGACTATCTTTCTGGCCTACGTTTTTGCATTGCCATGAAGGTATCAATTATGTCATCTTCATTCACCTCGGAGGAAGTATCCCTCTCAATGTATGTGACTAGGCAATCATCCAAAAGACTATCACCCATCTTATTTCTCAACTTGTTCTTGACAAAACTCATGGCAGAAAATGCTCTCTCAGCATTTGCCGTTGCCACCGGAAGAATCAATACCAATTTTAAAAGCAAGTACACCAAATGATGAACTATATGTCTCCTTGTTTGGACAAGCTTAACCGAGAGATCAACAAGATTTCCAAGGCCTTGGAAGTTCTCATCATTTCTCATGTCATCAATATAGTTATCAAGTTGTAGTTCAAGGTGTATCAAGTCAGCACTTGAAATGTCTTTGGGATAAAACTCAGCAAGTCTTCGTACCTTGTGTGCATCAAAAGAAACAAATGAGTTAGAAATTTTGTGTACCAATTTTGAAAGCAATACAAATTTTAGAAGCAAGATTGCATACCTTTTGTGCATCAAAAGCAGCAAATGATGAGAATATGAATAAAGATCTTTGCAAACCTTTCTCTGAACAAGAAATTAGTGATGCTCTTTTCCAAATTGGGCCGTTGAAGGCCCCGGGACCAGATGGTTTTCCAGCCGGGTTTTTTCAAAGAAACTGGGGTTTACTTAAGAAGGATATTGTCCGGGCTGTCCAGCAATTCTTCATTTCGGGATGTATGCCAGAGGGGATAAATGATACAACTATTGTTCTTATTCCTAAAATTAAGAATCCCCAGTCGATGAAAGATTTTCGACCTATTAGCCTTTGCAATGTTATATACAAAATTATCTCAAAGTGCCTTGTCAATAGGCTAAGACCGCTGCTAGATGGTATGATCTCCCCTACCCAAAGTGCTTTTATCCCCGGAAGATTAATTTCAGATAATGCTCTTATCGCCTTTGAATGTATGCAATCGTTGAATACTTTGAAAGATTCTCGTGGAGAATACTGTGCATATAAACTGGACCTAGCTAAAGCATACGATCGTGTTGACTGGAAGTTCCTGGAATGTATGCTTCGTGCATTGGTTTTGATCCAATCTGGATTAATTGGATTATGACTTGTGTTACCTCAGTGAAATTCTCGGTGCGCTTTAATGGCCAGTTGTTGGAGTCTTTTCATCCTTCACGTGGGCTGAGGCAAGGGGATCCATTATCGGCGTACTTATTCCTCTTTGTTGCTGAGGCCCTCTCGCTATTACTCAATGATGCGTCAGCAAGAGGGACTATCCAAGATTTCCGACTGAACAGACATGCTCCAGGTATATCTCATTTATTATTTGCTGATGATAGTCTCCTATTTTTTAAGGGTTCTCTTTATCAAGCTTTGGCTATTAAAGATATTTTGACGGCTTATGAGGAAGGTACAGGCCAATTATTAAGTCCAGACAAGTGTTCCATTTTATTTGGCAAAAAGTGTCCTATTGAGATCCAGGTGTCTCTTCTGGTTATCCTTAAAATCACATGCGATGGGTTTGAGGATAAATACCTTGGTCTCCCAGTTCCAGAAGGTCGTATGAAGGCCGACAAATTTCAATATACAAAAGATAAAGCTCTTAAGAGGGGTTCAGACTGGATCGAAAAATATGCTTCTAGCGGGGCGAAGGAAATTCAGATTAAGTCTGTTATACAGGCCATTATGGTCTATGCCATGAGTATTTTTAAATTCCCTATGACTCTTTGTGATGAACTATCTCAAATTATACGGAATTTTTGGTGGGGTGATGAGGAGATTAGAAGAAGAACTCATTGGTTGGCTTGGGAAAAATTAACAAAGTCAAAAGGTGAAGGGGGTATGGGATTTCGGGACCTCAGGCTTTTCAATCAAGCACTTTTGGCCAAACAAGCTTGGCGTTTATTGGTTTTTCCAGACTCTTTGTGTGCAAAAGTGATGAAAGCTAAATATTATCCTCATGGGCATCTTATTGATACTGACTTCCCTCAAGCGACTTCGCTTACATGGCAATGTATTGTGCATGGACTCGAGTTATTGAAAAAGGGTATCATCTGGAGAGTCGTCGATGGTGCTAGTATAAATATTTGGAGGGATAATTGGCTTCCGAGGGATTCTGGCCTAAAAATTTCTGCTAAGAGGACCAGAACGAGGGTCAAATGGGTTGCTGATTTATTCATGAGTGGCTCAAGGAGATGGGATGAGAATTTAATCAGGCATCTGTTTTATCCTCATGATGCGGAGGAAATTTTAAAGTTACGCATTCTGAATTTGAACGAGGGTGACTTCATCGCCTGGCACCATGAGAAAAATGGGTTGTTTTCAGTGAAGAGTGCGTATAGGTTGGCCCTGAATATTAAGGACTCGGACATGGCACCGGGGAACTCCAGTGTATATGTTAATGGGGAAAGGAGGCTCTGGAATATTATTTGGAAGGCTAATGTACCTCAGAAGATTAGAATCTTTGCTTGGAGGGCTGCATCTAATAGCCTAGCCGTACAAGTTAACAGAGTAAAACACCATCAAGCTATCCTAAGTACGTGCTCAATTTGTGGTGTTGAAGATGAATGTGTTTTTCATGCTTTGGTATGCTGTCCCAAGGTTCGTGCATTCCGTATGAGTTTGAGAGAGGTGTGGAATTTGCCGGACGAAGACATTTTAAACTGTTCGGGGCCGGACTGGTTACTTATTTTATTGGATCAGTTAAGTTCGCCTATGCGTGAGCAAACAATTTTCATGTTCTGGAGAGCTTGGCATTTGAGAAATGACTTGATTTTTGGTAAAGGAAAGGAATCTATCTCGGCCTCAGTGAGCTTTATTCAAAATTATTGGGCTTCATTCTCATCTTGTCATGCAAAAACGAAGGTAGAGGTAAGTAACAAAGGTAAGGGTGTGATTGATGGTTTACAACCCATTATTAATGTGGAGAGGTTTTGTGTTCCATGGCTGCCTCCCTCTCCAGAATTCCTCAAGATTAATGTTGATGCAAGTTTTGTGGAGGCCATTAGCGCAGCGAGCGTTGGGGTGGTTGTTAGAAATCATTCTGGAGAAGTTCTTATTTCTTCTTGGGATTATATTGGTTCATGTCTTTGTGCTGAGGAAGCGGAACTTCGAGCAGCCATCTCAGGCCTTTACATTGGTATTACTCTTCACAAGCCCATTATGTTAGAAATTGACTGTTCTTTTGTGGCCTCGGTTTTTGCAAATGATAACCTGGACAGGTCAAACCTTGTTGATTTGAAGAAGGAAGCGTTGAGTGTCTCCAAGATGATGAGTACTTTAAAAATCATCAAGATTAACAGGAAGGTGAATATGGTGGCGCATGAGATTGCAAAATTTAGTTTTATAAATAGGTCTGATGGTATTCTTATTAATAGTGTTCCGCCCTGCGTGGCAAGAACTGTAACGAATGATTGTATGAACATTTGCATCAATTAATTAATATATGGGTGGGGTTTTTAAAAAAAAAAGCAGCAAATGAGTTGGCGGGATTCAAAGCAGACATACAAGATAGCAGCTCCATATTGATCTCATCAAACCGATTTTCAAGCTCTTGACTAATTTGATCAATGACTCCAAGAAAAACTTCTCTTCTAAAGTGATCATCATTTGTTTGGGGTCGAGAAAACCGTGTTGATCTTCCATAAGGCACATAATTATCTTCCATTATAGGAACTTGAATGCCATGCTTGTTACAAAATAGTGTGACCTTTTGCAGAAATGCATCCCACCCATTATCCCTAAGCTCTTGTATTCTACTTTTTGCAGTTCTAACAAGTGACATTGCAGTAAGAATATCTTGGTCTCTTCTTTGCAAACAATCAGACAAATCACTTGTGTATCTAAGAATGACAAGCATCAAGTGTGCATTGAAAATAAAGTCAAATGACTCGAACACTCGAACAATAGTATGAATTTTGGGCCAATCACTTCTTTGTGAAGCATCTTGTCCAAGAGTTATGAGCACATCACGGATTGTGGGATACATAGCAATAATGTTAAGAACAGTTTTGTAATGAGAGCCCCACCGAGTATCACCAGGCCTAGGTAACCCCATCTCTTGATTCAAACCACTCCCAGTTTGTAACTCACCACATTCAAGTAGTTTCAGGATATTCTGACGTCTAGTATCTCGAAGCATGTCATGACGCTTACAAGACACTCCAATAACATTCAGTAATAAAGACACTCGATCAAAAAACCACACACAATCATCATTTCCCTTGGCAACAGCAACAAGAACTAGCTGGAGTTGATGTGCAAAACAATGAATATAATAGGCAGAAGGTGACTCTTTCATGATCAATGTTTTCAATCCTTTAATTTCTCCTCTCATATGCCCCATCATATCCTTGCCCACGAATTTGTGTTATAGTCAAACCATGATCAATAAGTAAATTTTCGATTGCTTTCTTAAGTGACAATGAAGTAGTGTCACTTACATGAACAACTCCAAGAAAGTGCTCAGACGGCCTCCCTACTTTATCAACAAAACGCAAGCATAAAGCTAGTTGTTCTTTATGTGATACATCACTAGACTCATCGGCTAGAATAGCATAGTGCTCATCACCAAGTTCATCAATAATTTTCTTTCTAGTAAGTTGTGCACAACATTGAATAATCTGATGTTGTATCTGATGAGATGTCAATTGACAGTTACCTGGTGCATTCTTCAAAACATACTTATTCACCTCCTCACTATTTGCTGCAAGCCACTTCAATAGCTCAAGGAAGTTTCCTCTATTGCTAGACTGTTCACTTTCATCATGCCCACGAAATGCCAATCCTTGATGAAGAAGAAACTGCAAGCATCTAAGTGAATACTTCAACCTCATCTTGTAAAGACGTAAATCCTCACTGTTCACCTTCACAAAAAGATCATCAATTGCTGCACGAGGATTCACAAATAAGTTATATCTCTCTTGAGCTGCATTATGCACACTTGATACGCAACCAACATGCTTAATAAGAGCATCCTCTCTATTCCAATTACTCCAACCACCATCAGTAAATGCATTAGTTCCCTTACCACTAGTTTTTTTCTCTTTGAACAAGTAACATACAAAGAAAATGCAGATTCCTTCTTGATACTATATTCAAGCCAACTATGATTATGAAGCCACAAAGGATTGAATGAACATTCTCTACTCCCAATTGTTCTTTTTTTAAAGTCATGTGCATAAGGTTTGAATGACTTTTTAAGGATATATGACCTTCGAACTGCATCTTGATCATTGATAGGATAACTTGCAATGGGTAGCCTTTCCCTAGGATCATGTTTAAGACGACTAAAATCATAAACCGGTGGTGATGGCGGTGACACATCTTCAGTTTGCTCTATGGTCACATTTGACATAGACAATGTTGGTTCTTCAATTTGCTCTTCGATCACAACCGGCATACACACAACTTCGCCGGTGTGGCGGGGGCAGTGGCGACTGGGCTGCAGCAGGTATGTTGCGGCCATTGTTAAGGAAATCAGTAACTGGTAGCTGCGCTGTCCAAGGTTTTGGTTACCGAATGAGGCATTTTTACCAAGGGGGATTGATAAATGCGGTTACCACGGTTACCGAAAAATACCGAGAATATTTCGAACGAATTTTATAGTTGAACTTTGAATTCAAATAAGTGAATGAACGAACATTTGAACCAAAGACCTCTCAAAACAGAAACTAGGTTGCTACCAACACGCTAGAACCAACTCTCATGGCATTAATTTGATCCTACGTACTTTACTATAAATTGAGTGTTTAAATTCAAAAAATTCAAAAAATTGATATTTTTTGCTTGGTATGGGGATTTACCGAGGGGCACGGAAATACGCGGTAACCATGGGAAATCTCGAAATTTTGACCGCTAACCAAAACCTTGGCTCTGTCGGTTTGGGAGTAGCGATTAATCTGTGAGTTGGCGTATTTACTGGATTAATCGGTCGATCATTAATCGGTGGATTAAATAGAAACCTACCAACATATATCTTATTTTTTTAGGTATTTTATCATACTCTCGTGCTCTGAAGTATGTAATATATCAAATATGTTATGATTTGGTCAAACCCTAGCTGTTGAAGAGCAAGATGGGGATAGGAGGGGTAACGGGCCAAAAATTTGAGCTTTATTTGCCCCTAAGTTAATGGGCCAGCAGCTGTTAATCTTGTGAGGATAGCCAGGTTGGTTGGCGGTGCCTCTTTGTGAGTTGTATCGGTTTTCACCAGGTTTTCCGCAATTAACTAGGCAATTCTCTTCTTTACTAATGAGATAATGGAAAGTTTTGCCTCTGTTTAAAAAATTTATTTCCACAATTATTAAACTTCTCTAATTTTCTATTATGTGCCTTGTATTCTTTCATTTTATTGATATATTTTATTCCCAGGATAAATGATAAAAAAATCACACAATAATACGTGTGTTGCACGTGTAAGCTTACTACTCTCTCCTTCCCATGTTCTAAGGCGTATTAGCAGCTAGCACGAAAATTAGCATTGTTTAATTGCTGAGATGTAGGCATCCACGAGAGACCCAGCTAGAGATTTGTTTTTCTCTACAGAAAATAGCGACCATGAGTGGTTGTTGTAACTGAATGAGAGAGAGAAAGGCATCTCCGCCTTAGATTTTGGGACAGCATGTAAAAGCTTACACGCCTAAGATTTTGGGAATGAGGGAGTGGTGCTTTGTGAAAACTAGATGATTCCCCGCGCGTTGTTGCGGGTAAGCATGGTCAAAACATAGATCTATGCTATGCAACATTACATGAGTGACAAAGCATGATAATCACACAAAAAGGCATGATTGAAGATGAATAGTTGAAAGTTTTCTCGAAAAAAGTTTGGCAGCGGGTGTGCAAGAGAGCACTATACAGACACTTGACGTCGAATTTGATGACTCATGCATCGGGTGGCTGCTTGGCCTGAAGACAACCCTATGGGCCGGCCAGCCTATCTCTCGCTCGCTACGCAAACTCTCTGTGGGTATTTTTCGATTTCATGAAGAATAGAGCAATATTAGGCGCCAAAAATGATTTTCCGGTTTGGGGCGCAAAAAGTCGACACTTACTCGGTTTGGTGTTATTTGTGGCAAAATCACTAGTTAAGGGAAACACTTTGCAATAGTTACCTCTGAGCTATTCTAGTGGTGACAAGTGATGCAATGCATGTGCGCCACTTGTCCCCATAAGAGAGTTTTGTTTGAAGTGTTTTGATGGGTTTTTTACTCATGCGTGAGGAATGGGAGGTTGGTTGTTTTTGCTTTTTCCACAGATTCAGTTTTTCAAATGAAATATTTCGTGAACCGTGCGTCCAAGTTACAAACCGCTTTGGGCGCTGCTACATGGACGACAAATTTATGGCCGACGCCTGCTCGATCCTACATGGCAGCGTCAACGGCTAGCGTGCATGTGGGATGCGTTGTTGGGGAGGACGCATCGTTCGCGGATCGTGTGGACAACGTCGAGTGTAAAGTAATTTCAAACCGCTTTTAGCATTGCATTCCTCGCGTTGAGGTCATCAAAACTAGACCATGTTCATAGGCTTCAACGATCTTTTTTTGGACGAAATTTGTGCTCCCAAAGTGAACTAACATGTACTCCCAAATTGTACATGTGATCCGGCAACGGTGAATAGAAGTTGTACAAACATGTGCTCCCAAATATATTAACTTGTGCTCCCAAACAGTACTGACATGTGCTCCGAACAGTACAAAAATGTGCTCCCAAACTTTACTAATCTGTGCTCCCAAGTGTAATAACATGTGCTTCTGAAAATTATACTAACGCCTGTGCTCCCAGGTGTACTAGCATGTGTTTCCAAACTGTACTAACCCGTGGTCCCAAAACTGTGCTAACCCGTGATCCCATACATAAATATTGTGAATTTTAGACGTACCAAAGTCAGAGATGCATGCTCTGAATTCCATATCAAGCAAAATGAAACTATTAGTGACGAACCATCATGATGCATGTATGCCAAAACATGACACACATCCATCACAATAAGCGATTCATATTAGCTGACTTCATCTGGCTAAGGCATCAAAGGTATAGTACGATTAACTTATTCCTCTGCAAGCCGTCAGATTTTAGATCAATGGCCCTGATTTGATGCTACAGTATGGTTGTGCAGTAAAAGCTCCATAATGAACACGCTGTTGCTACAGTATTGTACAATGCTCCATGACACTGAAATGATCTATGCCATTCGTTTTTCATCGGGCGCTTCGCATTGGCTAAGGTAGGATACTGTAGTGCTGGACTTAGCTCTGCAAACTCAGCCAGTTTGAGCCCCGCAATAAGTATCCTTCTTCGTTTCGCAAAAAAAAAAAGTATCCTTCTTCTGTGGTTCAACTCGATTGCTCTTGCACTGGCCCCCAGTGTTTTTGCCAAGTCTACTCTACCGTAGGTTCTCAAAATGGCAGGTAAACCACGGTTGTTGGGCCGGCCTACTCCGGGAAAAATTGTAATCGGGTGCTCCTTTCATCTTGAAAGGAGCGAGGGGAAACCCTATTTGACGCTTAAGGCCACAAATAGAGGCTAACTTGTACTTCGGCACACACACCCATGTCCGGGCGTTTTTCTTAATGGCCTAGCCTATTTAGGGAACACTTCCTCTCCCAACATGTTTTCTGAAGCTTTCATAAACCTATTTTTTGTGCTATTTCCGTCTTTAAGTTTCCTTTTTGTTCGCTCTTCCTTTTTAAATTCATTCTAAAAATTGTGAACACAAATTCAGGAACTTTATTAAAATTTTGTGAACATATTTTAAAATTTACGACAATGTTTTACAAAATTCATGATTTTTATAAACCCGTGATTTCTTTTCTAAATTCTTCATATTTTTAAATTCTAAATATATAAAAAAATTGTGAGCTTATTTTCAAATTCTTGATTTTTAAAATTCTCATTTTGAAAAAACTCATGATTTCTTAAAACATTAGTAATGTACAAATTGTTTTAATCTATAAAAATGATCTATTTTTCCCCGTGAACAATCAGTTGTTCATCAATGTTCACAAAAATAAAACTATGTTCATGAATTAAAAAAATATTCACAAAAAATTTAGTGCATCACAAAAACGTTTATTGATTCAAAAACTGTTCACCGATTCGATTTCTTTCCATAAAATTCAAAAAAAGTTCATGCATTTTAAAAAAATGCTGGCAAACAAAAAATGTTAATGAATTTCAACTTGTTCCCAAATTTCAAAAAATATTTTATGATGTAATTTTTTTTCATGAGTTTAAAAAATAACCGCGTTCAAAAAATGTTCACAAATTCGTAAAATTGTTTGGGAATTAAAAAAATTATGATTCCGTTCACGAAGTTGAAAAATATGTTCATAAAATGAAATAGAAAAAGGCGAAAAACTGACAGAAAACTTGAAAAAGGAGAAAAACAAGTCTGCTTGTGGAGATGCGAGGCAAATAGAATGTGCTAATGATCTGGTTGGCAGGATATGGGCGCTGCTAGGGGCGTGTTTGGTTGCAGTTTGCAACAGTAGTTGCATTGCATGTCCATCTCCAGCCAGCCTGGTTCATGAAATGCAGCCTCATATGCAGCAGATGCAACATGTTTGGTTGACTGCATCGCATGGAGGGGCACTTACTCCCCTGCTGTTTGGTGGTTGTTTTTGTGCAAAGGGTGTGAGCAGATGCAAACTTTAGTTGTTTGGTTGCAAACATCGTTTGTGTTCTCCTCACCCCATTCAAACGTGATGGCCTTACCACCACATGATCAGCACAACAGCAAGCTCAAACAAAGCAAGCAACCAAATGAAATCAAACACAGCAAGTAAGGAAATGACAACAAACTAGTTAACTACATAGTATAAGTCTAGATTAACAGCAGGGGCACCCTCCTTCCCTGCTCTAAGCCAGGGTGTTGCTCCTGGCCAAAATATGAACAAGTTCCCAGCACAAGTCTCGTCACACACCATAAAAGTTCAACGCTAACACCTTACTTAACTTAACTACATAACGTGCTTGATGTTACCAACGCAACTGTGCCTGCTGCAACGAAACCTGCGCATGACCGAGGATTCGTGGTTGTAGATCTGAATCTTCAGTCCGAGTCCTGAGATACGCACAATGACGAGGTCGCCGGAGATGATCCGGTGACGGCGGCAGAAGTAGTTCCAGCCCCGGCCAAGCACCATGTGCCCCTCGAAGTTCTGGACATGCACCCAGAACACGCACCGCTTGTTCGCCGACAGCCTAGCCACACGCGGGAGCCGCTTGATGACCAACCAGGTGTTCATCACCTCCACGAACTTGCGAGGGACGACGAGCATGGCAAGGTCCTCGTTGTCCTTTATCTGCTGGTAGAAGCGCATCGGCTCCCTGGCCCCCTCCTCGTGGCCCTGCCCCGGAGATCGACCCCATGAATGAGGCAGGCTCATGAAGGCGATCCTGCCAGGCAGGTCCACCGTCCAGAGCCACCTGTTCATGGGGATGAAATCCTCGGCGCGCTCAGCTCCAGCCACCACGTAAGCTCCTCCTCCCGGCACATCCCAGTCAGTCTTCAAAATCTTGTCAGGTAAGATGATAAGTATCAGTGCACAAACTCTTTGCAAAATAGCACTGATCAGAGACATTTTCCCAAGAGCAAATGCCACTGATCAGTGCACAAACTCTTTTAGCTAATGCCACCTATCAATGGCACTTGCTATTAGGCAAATGCCACTGATCAGTGGCAAATGCCACTTATCAATGACACTTGTTGTTGGGCAAATGCCACTGATCAGTGGCACTGATCAGTGGACTTGCCCAACAGCAAGTGCCATTGATAAGTGGCATTTTGCCCAACAGCAAGTGCCATTGATAAGTGGCATTTGCAAATGCCACTGATCAATGACACTTGTTGTTGGGCAAATGCCAATGATTACTAGACTTGCTGTTGGGCAAGTCCACTGATTAGTGGCATCTGCTTTGCTGCAACTGCTACTCATCAGTGCACTATCTTAAACATGGAAACATCTAAAAATAGCAATAGCAAGTGCCAATAGCACCTATGTGCAGCCATGCACATTTGGCAGCATCCTAAAATGGTCCTACTACATGCACGTATAACATTCAACACAAACCCTATCTTGAACATGTATGTTAGCAGTAGGAACAACAACATGAACATGATCCTAGCTTGAACATGAACATGCCATCAGTCAACATGATTCTAGCATTCATCAGTCAACATGAACATGCCATCAGTATAACATTCATCAGTCAACATGAACATGATTCTAGCATGAACACAGATACTAGCATGAACACAAATCATAGGACACACTAGCAGTAGCACAAGAAAATTATCCTAGCACACACACTGTACAAAACAAGAACAGATCAGTCCGAATGGATTCGATTGGGATCACATCCAATCGGATCTGCTAGAATCCTATCTAATCCTATCGAATCCACTAACTACTAGCACATGGCTAAGAAATAAACCCCTAATCTACATCTACGAGCAAGCATTGAGGGGGTTTGACTCACCGGAGCACGCACAACCGCGGCGAACCGAGGCCGGGGTGAAAACCCCGACGGGAAGGAGAGAGGTGGCGGAGCAGAGGAGGAGCCGGCCCTGGCGACGGGCTGCGGCATCGGCCCCATGCTCAAAGCCATGCCGGAGGTCGAGAAGGACGGCTCGCCGACAGGAGAAAACCCTTGGACGGGGGTCAAAAAACCCCCGTGGCCAATGGGGTCCTAAGAAGTGGTGGCTCCGTGGACGGAGCCGGCGCCAAGCCTAGGACCACAAGGTCAGGAATCGGCGATGGAGCAGGAGCGGCCGGCACCGCATTGGCCAGCGTTGCGCCGACGCCAGGTCGCGGCCCGAGTTCTGGAGCCCGGCCAACCAGCTCTCCTGGATGCTGGCGATGCGCTGGTCGACGGGGGTCAAAGGGCGGCGCGACGGTGGGCGAGGCGGAGTCATCGGAGGAGAGGAGAGAGATGGGTGGTGAGGAAGAGAGGGAGCGGTGGGAACAGTGCGACTGGGCGGTGACAGGAGAGTGGGGCGAGTTATGAGAAGTCCCCTCCGTCTCCCGCGTTACCCGAGGCGTGCAACTGCCTCGCACGTGTGGCCGCGCCCAGCCAAGCTCGCGAGAAACTGCTGGCTGTTTTAAGATCCGTGCGGGCCAGAAACCGCATGCAGCCCATGCAACCAAACAGACCGCGCACATCCTGCGC
Source organism: Aegilops umbellulata (assembly GCA_032464435.1). NCBI lineage: Eukaryota > Viridiplantae > Streptophyta > Magnoliopsida > Poales > Poaceae > Aegilops > Aegilops umbellulata. Next base: position 634,710,334 of record CP136055.1, read on the forward strand.
GGGCCTGGTTGGGCTGCATGCGGGCAACCAAACACGCCCGAGATGAATGGGTGGCAATCCATACACTGAAGGAGAGACCTGATGTACCTTCTGTCACCAGGCATTGGAGTCCTCTGGAGGCAGCGGAGCTATGAAGGAGGGAGCATGGGATGGCTGAGGAGTGGTCGTTCGCGACCATCATGGCACATTCAGTGCAGAGGCCTGCCATTCTGACGTCGCCATACCCGAACATGCAGAACTGTTGGCTTGCAGACGGGGAGTCCAACTAGCGGTGGAGCTTTGTACAGAGGAGATGTGCCTATAGACGGACAATCAGGGAGAGGCACAAGCACTTCAATCCAGTGATGTGATAGGTCGAGATTTGGCCCTCTTATTGAGGAGATCAAAGAGTTGCTGAACGGTGTTGACGAACAACGGGTGATCTCTAGAAGATCGGCGACAAGGCGGATCACAATCTAGCGAGGGAAGTGTGCATGAATAAGCTTTGGCAAACCTGGTTTGATGTTTCTCCGGTTTGAACTAAGTAATAAAAGCAGTGTTTGGCCCTAAAAAACAATGTGTCAAGTGATGAAGGTAATGCCTCCTTACAATTGGTGAATTAACGGGAAAGGTAATTTATAGATATATAAATTAACTAATTCTTTACGATGACAATGAACATGTCATTTATGAGCAGTGTTTTTGAATACCTAGAACGGGAAAAAGAGAAAGAAGGAGACACAACGTGACACGAAGCCTTTACAGATAAGGGAAGCAGAGGCCAGGGTGACAGGAGCGACGTGGGTCTATGAATACCTAGTACGTCGCTAGCAGCCTTGTTGACTAACCGTAGAAACGCACAAAAAAGAGAGCGACTATTATCTTCAGACATTCGAGTGAAGCTTTTCTTCGTGCGCACACGGCCTCTATAATTACCGGCCTTGGAAGTAGGGTAGGCAAGCAGCACAGCAGAAACACACAGCTCTGGAAGCCTTACTTCCCACAAAATAAAAGTTCTCAAAGCCTCAAATATCAGCACAATCAGATATACTACCCATGGCGTTCTTGGGTAGTAGTAGAGCTGCCGGCCGTCTCATGGTGCTCCTCCAGATGACTCTCTTCGTCATCATCTCCGCGCTCATCATGAACAGCTCCTTGTGCCTTGCAGCGGCCGGCCAGGACGACATTGCAGGTCAGACCGTGCTTAATTCCAAACTGGCTGTTATTGCGCTTTTTTCATGATTATTAATGAAATTGAATGATTGACTAGATTTGCGTTTCCCGTCCAGGCTCTGGGTCTCTCGATGGTAACGGTTCTGGGTGTATCGGAGGGAGATGCTCTCCGCCTGTCCTTCCGCCTGGGGGATGCTGCGGTGGTGTACCACTGGCTGGTGGCCAACCCTAATTAACACGAGGTGCTACCTGGAGTAAACGATCATTCCCTACCACAGTAATAAAAATCCCTACGTGGCATAGTTTCATGTGTACCATCATAATTTACATTTTTTCCCTTATACATAGGAAACTACACTTTTGAAGCAAGTACGTAGGTAGAAAAGAAACTACATGACACAAATCCATTATCTATAGCCATATGTACTATTGCGCACGAAGTGTGAGACTAGCATGTAGATAATCAACATGATCTTCACATGCTTTAATCGCGGATAGATCATCACTGGCACGACGTGCCGTTGGTCTACATGATGGATTCAACTCCAGGCACTGAACTGCAACAGTTAGAATGCAATATACTTCTCGAGCAGCTTTTGCGTCTGGGAGTGCGAGCCTAGAATCTAGAAGGTCTTGTAGGCACATAACAGTATTCTTGGTGGCCATCGAGAGAGATGATAGCAAATCACCTGGATGAGATCCCATAAATAGCTCAAGGACAAGCACTCCAAAGCTGTATATATCGCATTTCTCTGTCACATTCACTGTATATGCCAACTCTGCAATTAATAATAGTTATTTAGCAAATTTGTTACAACTAAACATCTCAAAGGTCATCGTTATGATAAGAATATATATCATGTTTACATGTATGTACATATGTAGTAACAAACTACAAAACTAGCTGTTAATTAAGGATTAGTTTTTGTTTACCTGGGGCAAGATAGCCTTTTGTCCCTGCGAGCCTTGTGATATTCTGGCCATCAGTATCGAGAATTTTAGCCATACCAAAGTCGGAGATGCAAGCTCTAAATTCCTGATCAAGCAAAATGTTCTTGCTTGTTATATCTCTGTGGAGTATTGGTGATGAACAGTCATGATGCAAGTATGCTAGAGCATGAACCATGTCCAGCACAATATTTATCCGTCGTCTCCATCCCAATTCAATTGCCCTTCCATCCACCCTAAGCATTCCTGCCAAGTCCCCTCTCTCCATGTATTCATATATAAGAAACCTGCCTTGGCTAGATGAACAATACCCAGCTAGGTTTACAATGTTTCGATGCCGAATGTGAACCAATGCCTCGATTTCACGATTGAAAACTAACTCGTTCATGCAACATTCATCTTCCATCATGTGTATCCTCTTCACTGCGAAAATTTCACATGTTGCAAGTCTAGCTTTGTAGACAGATCCATATCCCCCGGTTCCTATGCAATGTACCTCGCTAAAATTGTTGGTTGCTTCGGTGATTTCCTTGAACATGTTTGCCCCATCGAAACTCCAAATAGAGAAGACTTTTTCTTGTGTTACTTCGCCGGTGTTAATTTCCTTGGATTTCTTCCTTTCATGTTGGAACATCAAAATAGATGCAATGAGTACAAGAGATATCATAACAGGAACAATGGCCAGTACAAGTGTTTTGTAACCTTTCCTTTTCCCTCTGCTCTGAGTTGCACTACTACAAGGAGGTAATCCTTTCACTAGGCCACATAGCATTTTATTATGCATGAACCACATAATTGGAGCTCCTTTGAAGAGCTTACTCTCTGGGACTGGTCCTTCCAATTCATTGTAAGATAGATCAATGGATGTCAAGCTTTCCATACTCCGAAATGATGACGGAATGGAGCCATTAAGTTCATTGTGTGAAAGATTCAAATTATCTAGCATGATCAAACCACTAAGTTGACTAGGTATTAGCCCATCAAAGTAATTATCACTTAAATCTAGTAGGACAGCTAAGTTATGCAACACCCCTAGCTCGGTGGGTATTCTTCCTCTGAAGTTATTATGACTCAAATTCAAAAGGCGAAGCTTGAAACAATTGTTGATTGAACCTTGTATCATACCACTTAGGCTATTTGATGACAAATCCAACCACTCTAGATTGTACAATGCTCCAATTTCTTGTGGAATGCTTCCATGGAACAAATTGTCAGCGAGGCTCAGGTTGAACAATTTTTTTAGATTGCCTAGTGAACTTGGAAGCTCTCCTTTAAGCTTGTTTGCTGAAAGATCAAGTATCCTTAACTCAGATAGTTCCCCCATAATTGCAGGTATTTTGCCCGTAAGGTTGTTGTTTGAGATGCGTAGCATCGTAAGATTATGACATTCCCTCCATCGAAAAGACAATTGACCAGATAGTCTATTCGAGCTCATATCCATATACACAAGATTTGGGTAAACTCCTAAATCAGTTATAGCTCCTTCTATTTTATTATTTTCGAGACGAACTCTGACTAGGCTTCTGCACTGTACCAAACTTGACGGAAGCTGTCCATTTAGGTTATTATTAGATGCAGTTAAAAGCTTCAGTCGGCCTCTGGTGCACAATTGAGGTGGCAAGGGACCAGACAGTTTGTTACTGTGTAGCTGCAAATCTTCTAGATTCACTAGGGAGCCTAGTCCTCGAGGAATATATCCCGTGAATTGATTACCATATAGGTGCAACATGGTGAGCTTAGTCAAATTTCCAAAGACATCAGGGATGGACCCCATGAGTTTGTTGTTATCAAGACACAGCTCTTGTAGATTCACCAAGTAACCCAGTTCTCGAGGAATACACCCAGAAAGCTGGTTATCCCATAGATTCAAGGCAATGAGGTTAATCAAACCCCCAAAGGTATCTGGGATGGAACCCATGAGTTTGTTTTTGCTAAGAGCCAACTCTTGTAAATTGACAAGGTAACCTAGTTCTAGGGGAATGTATCCGGAGAATTGATTACCATCAAGGTATAAGATAGTGAGTTTAGTAAAATTCCTAAAATTTCTTGGGATGGGGCCTCTGAGGTTGTTGCTGGAAATATCTAACCTGACCAGCTTATTTAGGTAGCCTAGTTCAGGAGGGATGGGACCAAACAAGTAATTGAATGACATGTTCAGGGACACCAGACCCTTTAGGTGTTTTATTTGTCTAGGTATTGCACCGGAGAGATTATTGTTCTGGAGCATTAGGTGTCGAAGGTTCGGCAAGGATGATGCTAAAGCATGTGGTAAGGAACCCCTTATCTGATTGTTGGAGAGTTGGATAACCGCCAGAGTACGCAACGCCGTGAAGTTGAGGGTCTCCAACTTCCCTCTCAGCCGCAACCCCGATAGAGAGATCTCGGTGATCACCTCTTGTTGCGCTGCTTGGTGCTTGCTGCACTTGATGCCGTACCGGCTGCACGGTCGTGCAGTGTTATTTCCTCTTGCCCAGGATTGCAGCTGGGGAGGGTGGCTTTTCAGCGTGGCTTTCCAGGCGAGGAGGGCTCCTGCTTGTTCTTCCAAGGACGGCACAAGAGCCATGGCCGGTGGAAGCCAGGCTAGCAGGAGAGTGAGTGAGATGAGCTTGAGGATAGGGGAGGTCCCCATGACTAGCAGAGCAGGAGTACTTACTAGCAGGGGTGGTTTCTTGGTGTTTATGGTTGTGAAACTTCACGGAGTCATATTATATAGACGTACCACGACCTATAGCGCTTGTATAGCAGTACCTTACCTATCACCATGTGCCTGGACCGGTTGCGAGAGACATCTCCGCGCGCGTATGACCGGAGACTTGGCACTTCCATGGAGTCGTCGCAAGATGAAGAAGAAGATGATGATAGTCGTCCGACGCCGCGTGAAATGCTATATATTCAACATCAGCTAATTAATGTATGCCGTGAGGAGCAAACTGTGCTAATGCGATCATCAGGACGAACTTTCTTCTGGAATTAATACGGGAGTTGATTTTTGGAACTGACTGAGACAGGTTGTCCGGGGCAAGGAAAATATCGGCCTCTCTCTGTCCAAGTTCGCGGACTAAGTACACTGAATTATAGGCATTTCTCTGTCTGATTCCTGTTGAAAACTACCCTGCCGTGGCGGACTTGGTCTGCATGGTTGGGCTTGTATGTGCTTCCGCTAGTTTTAAAAGTTTCCTACATGTCATACTGTGTGCTTCTAGATTGGGGTTACAAAATTACGTGTTCAATATTTGGGACATGGGACAAATACCGTGATCTATTCATATGCCATGCAGTCGTATAAAATGATTGTATTTTCGAGAGGGTTCTGTAAACACCTTTACCAAAAAGCAAAAGCAGTGCGGAACTACGAATTAATGGATTTTTTTCAATAAACAACGTTCTTTATTACTCCCTCTGTTTTAAAATAAATGTCGCTGATTTGTAGAGCAAGGCTTGAGAGTGAGTAATTCATAATGAAGTATATATCAAACACGAAGAGCATATATACACCTGGCCTCTTCACGTTTAGGATGCACATAGCCCACACAAGTGCGCATATACAAACAAGAGTAATTTTCCGTTACCTTCTCTTTTCACATGAGAGGCAAGAAGGTAAGACTTGATCGGACCACTAGTTAACTAAATCAATGGCTCAAATCTATTATGTACTCTTATCTCTCATGTGAAAAAGGGAGACAAGAGGGAGCATGGTCCTACAAATAATCACGCTAACAAAGAGCAAAGCTATACATGACCAAAGCTATGACAAGATGGAGGACAAACAAAAAGAACCAACAAATGGAGTAACAATGATCCACCTGACGAAGCAAAGATGACGAAGCCCGCACAATGTAGACATGAACCACGTTACTCACACACCAGGCAAGCAGCCAGTCGCCAGAGCCGTCTGTGGAGCCAAAAGCATCCATCTACATGGCGCAAACCATATCACGGGACGAGAGGAGACGGTATCGCCAAAACTTCACACTGCAGACACTTTGGCAATCTCCCACCTCCGGCGCAAGTGTATGATAGTGGTAAATCCGGGCATGGACAACGGCCCTCAGACACTAGACAGTGTGTCATCACTGCATCACCAACTTTGTCGGGCAACCATGGCCTGGCCGTTTGCACCGTCAACCAGCTTCATCGGCATTGCCATCGTGCACCATCTCCGCAAAGCCGCACCACAACGGAGGATCGCCGCTACCTACCATACATAGTGTCTTAATTCCTAGCCACCCAAAATTAGAGCACCAGAGAGACAAAGAATTATCGGTTGTAGTGCAACACTCCGCAAAGCCGGGCATGATGGCAATGCATCAACAACTTTGTCGGGCAACCATGGCCTGGCCGTTTGCACCGTCAACCAGCTTCAGCAGCATTGCCATCGTGCACCATCTCCGCAAAGCCGCACCACAATGGAGGATCGCCGCTACCCACCATAAGTAGTGTCTTTATGCCTAGCCATCCAAAATTAGAGCATCAGAGAGACAAAGAATTGTCGGTTGTGTAATGCAACACGCCCCCCCCCCCCCCCCCCCCAACCATCAAGCATGGGTCCATCTTCAAAATGATGCCCTCAAGAGGGTACACGACACCAAGTGGCATCATCAATCGATCTAGGAAGACCTAGATCTGAGGTTTCCCCTACAACTTTGACTGGTAGGAAAGAGAACAACCTCCTTGACACGTTCAGGAAGGTTACAACACCAACAGTGGATCATGGGTTCATCTTCAAAATTCAGTACTGTGCTTAGATTTCAGTGGATCATACGATAATTGTTTTTCTGGAATTTGTTCTGGCGTGAAAGGAAGCATCCCAGCACCAACAGATCTTGTTATGTTCTGCTTCTTATTTCAAGTATTTAGCTAAGCTAGTACGCGTTGCTATGTTAGTTCTGGTAAAACTACTCCTGCATTAGTCAGTTCTGAACTTCTGATAACAACTTCAACAAGAGATTCGCTGGGAGCAAGCTTAAGGTTGTGTTCGTTTGGGTTTGCAGGTCATCACATGGTTAGAAATGTTTGCCAGGAAGGAAAGTGAATAAGTTATACGCACTCTCCATTGGCAGGTTGAGTTGCAAATGCAAAAAAGGAAGCCTTGGTTCCACACTAGCTCTTCGTTTTCCTATGCTCCTTTTAGACTAGCAGAAGTCACTAGAGGGCCATCTCCAAATTTCTTCCAAGCCAAAAAAGATGAGATGCAAACTTGTGCACGTCTCTTTGGCTTAACTGTTTGAGATCAAAGAAAATAGTGGCATGGCTTTAGTGAGAAGTAATCTACAGAGACTCAAACTGTCATCAGGTGAGTTCTCTGGGCACCTAGGGCTGTTATGGTAAGTCATATTCATTAGGGCATGGCATACAATTCACAAAATATTGGCTTTCCATATTTTGTTTGCATGCACTCGTATCCTAAATCCTATTTTTTTCATGATAATACGTGTCTCATTCATATCATAAAGATTAAAGTACAAGTCACATAAGGACCGACATGAGAAAACTGAAAAGATAGCAGAACATCTCTGAGCTTGACACCAACGCCCATCACCTGCCTCCGGCACCACGACAGCAGCCACCGAAGAAAAGAATGATGGATCACCTCTTCACCCGAGCTCGACGCGGCTCCATCGCTGATATGCAGTTTTGCGGACGTCCAAGGTGGCTCACCAAAAGTGAAGCCCTTGTCGTTGAACGGATCAGACCGGGGCAAGACCCCGGACACGCAATCGAACTCCAGATCTGGCACCCCACCACGACTAAGACGTCGTGGAAGGAAACCATACCTGCCATCCACGAACCACGAACCCAGCACATGTTCCGTCTTCCAGATGTCGTCGATGCAGACCACAATCTGCATCCGCTCCTGGACTACCTCCCAAGCTCCGCGCCGACCCTGGAGCAAACGCCGCTGCAACGGCAGAGCCCGAGGACACAGGTCCACCACGAGTATGCCGCCGCCACCACGCCATCCTTGCTTGAACAGACTGGTTTCCAAATTCATCCCCAACCATAGGACCAATGGCCTTGTCAAGGAAGGATCCAAAGAATCTTTATTCAGCGCTGTCATCGTCGCCGCCGAAACAAAGACAATGAACAGCTTAAAAATCTAAACTATGAGGGAGTAAAAACAATCCACACGCGTGGATCCGGCGACCCTCTCACCATCGACGACCGAAGTCGCCGGCGGAGGGGAGCCGCCGGAGGACGGCGCTGGAAGATTGGGTCTCCTGGCGGCGGCTAGGGTTCCAGCCGCCAGGGACAGGAGGAAAAACGATGAGCGATCTGCTTCTCTGCTATTATCCTAAATTCTAAATGGTCAATGATTTCTTTCCAAAACAGAAATAATTTGAACACTCGTACTTGGGTGCGTATATACATACATGTACCCAAGGTATAACCATGCGTACATGTTATTTCACCATGATACTAGTTAGTGGGTATTATACCTAACGAAAATATGTACGTGTTGTTTTATACTCATTGAAAATATACACATAAATGTCATAGCTTTATATTCAATAGAAATATACACAACATGTACATACCTCGATGCGAATATACACATGAATATACATACCTCGATGTTAATATACACATGAATATGTACGCGTTGGTGTTATACCCGGTGAAAATATTCACATAAATATATATAACTCGATGCGAAACTTATTCGTATATACCCATAAATTTCACACCTTTAATAAGTGGTACGTGTACCCGAGATATCCACATGTACATTTTATTAGACCGTGATACCAGTTAAAGAGTATTATACCTAAAAAAATATGCACGTGTTGGTGTTATACCCAATGAAAATATTTACGTGTTGGTTTTATACCCGATGAAAATGTATACATGCTAAAAATGTTGCATAGTATTTTTCTAATTAATTATCTTTCATCTACCATGCATGACAAAAAATACGATAAATAATTAATTACAATTTTCTATCAAGAAGGGATAAATAATGACACGTATTAATTAGACAACCGTTATTACTTTCCATAGCAGTAACACCATGCAAATAAATAGGGAAGTAGTAATATAGGTATGCATGCAAAATTTAAACACATCTTATCAACGAAAACTAGTATGATCCAATGACATCTAGGCAAGGAGTCTGTGCACCTAGGTGTCCCGAATTGTCGTCCTATTTGTATCACATTGCACCAAGTTCGGGGCGGGGGATTCTCAAACACAAATACATGGAGGTAACATTTTATGCTGCTATGGCTGAGCTAGCTAGTAGATCCATAAATTACCTGATGGATAGATACGCGAGGCATACGAAGAGAATCCTGAATATTCCGTGTGATTCCCGGTGAATATTGTTGGGGTAGAGCCCTGAACCCTAGCTCGCTGGAGTCCTCTCTCACTCTGTCACCTCGCTCTCTGGCAGATACACAAGAAGAAGGAGAGGACACAGTGGATTTTCCGGCGCACGAACACCCGCCGCACAAACGGCTCCTTCCTCGAGCACGAACTCGAAACCCACAGCCATTACAACGAGCCCCACAGAGGCTTTATACCCTGGGCCAGCATTGGGCACGACCCACGCTCCCCACCCAGTCGAGCGCCCGATCCGGCCCACCGAGCCTGCAACAGATTGGCCTGGTCGCCACGCCCAGCTCACCAACAGCCTGGTCCTGGTCCGGTGCGACGTGCATACACACACGCTCACACCCAAGCCGTACACACGCACGCACACACGCACTACACAAGCTATACACGGGCTGGACTATGCCCAGACTATGGCCAGACCATGCACAAGTCGGACTATATATGCCCGTACACAAGTCAGACACTAGCCAGACTATACCTAGACACGAGCTCAACGTGGCCACGGACCGGACCTGGCACGCCTGACGCCGGTCACCACAGCGGGGACATGGCTTACTGCGCCAACAAATATTAAGAAGTTACTGCACATAACTGGCTCATAGCCACTCTCGTTTTGGAAGGCACTGCATGATCTTCTACTCTTTGTCATTCCGAAAAGTGTTTGCCAAGCAGGAAACGGATGTGCACTCTCCACTAGCAACTTGAGAAAAGAAGTCTTCATGGGATTCAACATTCATAACAATCAAGTCTTGGTTTCACACCAACACTTTGTTTTCTTATTATGCTCCTTCAAGACTAGTAGAAGTCACTAGAGAGCCAAATTTCTTCCAAACCATAAAAGTTATGATGCAAACTTCTGCACACACGTCTCTTTAACTTTATATTGTCCCACGGAGCACGTCTTCTAAATATAAGTCTTTGTAGATTTCACGATGAACTACATACGGAGCAAAATGAGTGAATCTACACTCTAAAACGCATCTATATACATCCGTATGTGGTCCATAGTGAAATCTCTACAAAGATTTATACTCCCATCGTTCCTAAATATTTGTTTTCTTAGATATCTCAAATGGACTATCACATATGGATATATAGACAAATTTTAGAGTGTAGATTCACTCATTTTGCTCCATATGTAGGCACTTATTGAAAACTCTAGAAAGACAGATATTTAGGAAAGAAGGGAGTAACTTCTTATGCATGAGCTATGCAAGATCTTTTTACAATTCAGGCGTGGATTCAAGGAGGATCTTCTTATTACAACTGTTACAGTGATTGGCGAATTTAGGGACCGTCTATTCACTACGATCAAACGGTGGAGAAATAGGAGTTACGAGGAGTTACGAGAGTAAAATTACATGAAATTACAAATAACTGTGGGACCATTACAAGATTATGGTGGGGCTAATCATTTTCCAAAAGGGTAGATTCGTCCAATTTAGTGTGCAGCGCTGGGAGAAAAGGAAAAAGAAACCTAGCCACGCACGCTTCTTCCCCCTCTGTCGATCCCCTATCCCTCCTCCTCCTCTGCCGTGTCGCTACGCCGCCGCACGCTTCTTCCCCCCCTCTCCGCGCCTCCTCCTCTGCCGGCCGCTGCGCCGCCCGCTCAGCCGCTTCTCCTACGCCTTCTCCTTCCCGCTCCTCGCTGAGTCATCGACCAGATCGGCGTCCATGTTCAGCATCGGCGGCGGCATCTTCAGCGGAGGAGGCGGGTGGTCGTGGCGGCGGCATCTTCAGCGGCGTCGCCGGACTCCCGTCGCTGACCTCGGCCTCACCCAGAAGAGGTCTTGTCCGCCCATGCCGCCAAGGAGGGGGAGCAGCCGTGCCCGGACGAGGTCGTCCCCAACTCCTGCATCTAGTCGTCAACCTTACCAACACTGCAGTCGCCGCTGCTGGTCGAGGTCGCCCAGGTTGACACTGGCCCCGCCGGACTGCAGGTCATCCTGCCCGACATGGTACGTACGGTCTCTTGCTCCCCCCCCCCCCCCTTCATCCCCTATGTTGATGCCGACATGTATTAATTTGATTGGGCAGTTCAATTCAGTGGTTCCAAGCGAGGAAGTGGTTGGATGTGCGACGGCCTAGCGGCGTAGATACGCGATAGATTTGTGCTTTGTCGATTGATGCACATGGGGAGCTATGCAGTTACCGTGGAGAGGAATCAAATTTCTTGTAGAATGATATTTGCAGTGTTATTGTTCGTCACGTACAAAGCGCAGGAATCATATTAATAAGTTATACATCGTTTGTGCCATAATTTGCCATCTTGGATAAGGATTGATAGAAGACAGAAGGACCAAAATCATCTACACTTGCTCACTACTAAGTAGAAATTTGCTACTGCAACCCTTCTGGTTTAGAAAAGTGACAGTTTTCAGCAATTGTTTAGCGGTAGGGAAGAACATACAATATATCCCTTTATTCTGCCCATTCGTGTCCGGTGGAGCAGTTGTAGGACGTTATTTTTTCTCTTCGATGTGCTTTCCCAGGTGAAATCCATGGCTGCTTCCGAAAACTTAGAATTTGTAAGCAGATGTTTTATTTGCCAAAAGATGGTTGTTGTTCTGCCACTAGACTAACCATCCAGCTTTTAATTTTAGTGTAATATCAAGATATTGCAATTGAACTCTTCTTAAGGTAATTCTCTATTTTATCTGAACTCACTAAGATTATTTGCTTTTTCTTCGGTCTTTTGCGCATTTAAAATGCCAGAGAAATTTTTGCCAGTCTCTTTAATTTTCACGCAAAGCTAAGATGTTTCCCATTTATAATTTAGAGACAAGCATCTTGTCAAAGCTTAGGCTTACAATGGAGACACCATCAGTGGCAATTGCAAAGTTCCGTGATTGATATGTCAGTATCTTTCTAATCTCCCACCTCATGCGCTGAAATTAAAGGGGAAAGGAGCACACAATGAGCACCCACAAGTAATATATTCTGCCAAATATATACAAGCATGCCAACACAATGCTAGTAATAATCGTTGTGTACAATGGCGCCATAAATTGTGGAGCAAGGCCAGAACTCTGTTTCTTCATCTACATTTGCACAGATGAGCAATTATTATCTTCTTGCCTTTTTCAGGTATTTGGCAATATTGGCTCTTGGGATGCCCAATTGATCACTGAAGTTGGTGGCAAGGTGGTCTCCATCAGAGATGTCACAGGGGCTGTCAAGAACTCCAATGGCATTGACATAGCCAAGCTGATGAAGCACTCGGCAGAGAACTGCGGGATCAAGGGCTTTGACGGAGGCGACGCCGTCGACCCGACCTCGCTGCTCACGGAAGAGTGCGGCGTGCTCATCCCGGCAGCTCTGGGAGGAGTCATAAACAAGTAATCTTCTATTTCCTCGTCTCATCTCACTTCATCCAATCTTTATCAGATTACTGCTCAGAAGCTCAGTTAAAGTATCCTCCTAGCTGTTATTTTTTGTGTATCTGAATACATTTTTGTTAATAAAAAGTCCGTTCGATTATCTTCTTCTACTAGGGACAATGCTGATGCCATCAAAGCAAAGTACATCATCGAGGTTGTTAACCACCCAACAGACCCCGAGGCCGACGAGGCAAGAACACCAACATTTTGCCACAAAACTAAGCTGAATTTGTTGACACATTCACACATTGACTGACAGCAGAGAAATGTTCATGTTCGTGGTGCAGATTCTGGCAAAGAAGGGCGTGCTGATCCTACCGGACATCATGGCCAACTCCGGCGGAGTGATGGTGAGCTGCTTCGAGTGGGCCGCTGGGCGTCCAAGAGGCACTTGACCTTGCCGGATCACGCTGCCATCGGCGTAATCCAGGCCGGATCTGTGGAGAGCCCGGCGTAGCACCGTCACAGGTCCATATCTCTTACTCTACCTTATTCCTTGCAAGTTCACGGCTTTGCATTACTCTTCAGTTCTGGTTACTAGTTTGAATCTGTAAAAGTATCTGACGAAGCACATGAGCTTTATACAATGGACATGTAACTAAATTCTGAATGTTGCTTCCTTATGCTTAATGGAGTAGGTGGGCAACTCCCTTTTGTCTAAGATTTTATAAATATTATTAATTGACTTGATTATTTGCTAGTCTGTGATATCTGTATTCTGTAAAACAGGTCATGACTGATTCTGCAGTTGCTGATTCGATTTTTTTGCTTCCAATGCTTTGTTAGATTGATAAGGGCCGAAGCTTCAATGACAAATCCACTATATTTAGCACACAGCCCAACTCAGCAGGCACGAGCCATGTCGACAGTCGGGGTCGCACTCGGGTGCATGCTCGCCTTGACAGTCATCAAGGTCGCAATAGAGTCGGTGGAGGCTGTGCTTGGCGACGCTGAGAGAGAGTCTATCAAGCATAAGTCCATGCTGTTGTGGCTGAAGCGACTTATGGATGCCGACATGCTTGAACATTTTGAAGATGAAACCGACCTCAACCTGGTATGGATTCTGTCGATTTGGTCACTATCAATGTTGATATGAATGATGTTGTTTAATAACATATTAATATTTTTAGATAATGAACTACATCTAAAACTTTATTTATGTAGTGAAGTAGATTTGAACCTCACTGTTGGAGTTGATCTTTGAGTCGATGTTAAGTAAAAGCTACATTTACTTGTTGATGCCAAGACCGCCATTTCGTTCCTAAATGTCCCTGCCTTCTTATGTTTCACCAATAGTAAGCTATGTCAACAAATATCATGATTTGATTGAGGGGAAAGTGAAGTAAAACAAGTCTGTTATCCCAAGTGTAATATCAGTTTATGCATTGTTTTTGTCAAGCACTTGATTTAAACTAGTTTGTACTGCCATCTCCGCCCCTTTCAAGCCTTCCATGGTACTGACACACTACATTGTACCTCTTGCAGTGGGCAGCCACGATGAAGATTAAGATGCCACATCACATGAGATCAATGCAAAAGCGCATATAGAAGATAAAAGAGGACTGTGAGGAGTGGCATGGTCCCGACATCCAGGATACAGCAGGATATGTGGAGGAGGCAGAAATCATCTGGAGGACTGATAATTGCATATCTTGGAGCAACAGTTATTTCCCCCTCCTTTTGACTACAGTGGTTGGAGTCAGTAGGTAGTGATTAGAGTAAGTAGGTAATACTTTTCACTGGAATATAACTTGCAAGTTGATGGATTCAAAACCTTTGTGCTATGAAATACAGTTACAGTAGGAGATTCAGACAATGTTCTTGTGATTATGCCACTGGACTATTGCCATTTCCCATTAAAATTAGTTAGGAATTCTGTATATTTAGGCGGTGTATGCCACCGTATTGAGTGGACATCTTGGAACAGAATAAGTATGGCCCCTATTTTAGTTCTCTCTGTCATGTTCGCGTGCACAACCTATTTTGCCAATGAGCAAGTTTAGCATCTGTTTGTTGGTTGCCTGGTTGCCTGGTTCTCATTGTTGTCCTTGCTGTCTAGTTTTTCTTATTGTTGTCCTAGCTGTCTAGTTAGTACCAGAACTCTGTTGGAGTAAAGCTAGATGTGACATTTGTTACGGTATTGCATTACTTCCGAAGCAAAACACGAGCTGCAATGTACCAACTCTTGTCCAGATGTCTATATCAGTATAAAAATGGTACATGGTGTTCCTGATGCTATTCTTTCTTCTTTTCTGCAGGAGAGGCTGGCATTTGACAATACGGTTCTACATGTGCATTGACTGCTGGTGCTGCAGCCTGTAATTTTTCTTTTGGAGTGGACCGAAGTAATCCATCAAGCTAGCTGCATTATTGATTCTGTTCCTTTTGCTGGCGAGGTAATAATGTCCCACTCAACTCGTGATGTGAGAGATAGTAGTGTAACCATGATATTTACATCATTGGTCATGTGTTCTATATGCTATGATTTTTCTTCCTTAATTACCCTGCCTCAGCCATAATCATCATCCACTTAAACCAGAACTGTATACTTAAAAAAAGAGCCAATGAAAAGTCAAGCATTTGGATGGAAATAAGCATACAAATAAAATGCAAAAACATCAGAACATAAGTGTAGCCTTTAATTCAAAGAACATGCTATGAAGATCAATCATTTGGAACTGCCCTTGAAGCGCCTCTCCATGTAGCCCACTCATGGCTTTACGAATGGGCTGGACACGGCGTTTGATGGTTTGCGCTTGCGTCTTTTGAACTCCACTTGTTTAGCGATAGTCTCCGTGTCAAATTGTTGTTTCACTGGATTACTAGGAGGGATATTCTTCCTCGGGCGTCCACGTTTACGCTTTGGGGCACCGGATGTCTCTGGTTTGTTTGTAACATCAAGGTTGGTGACAATCGTGACATCGTCGTCTGCACCTTTTCGTTCCTCTGGAATGCTGGCTTCGTACTCGTCCCTCTATAGAGGAAATAGTGGTGCGTTACGTGCAATCATGAAAGGTAGGAACTACATGACATGAAATGCTAGTTGTGTAGAACTTACCGTTATAGGATTCTTGTATGATTTTTTCCGAAGCTTGTTGCAATCCGAACGCAGCAGGCTTGAACATATTTTCCAGCTGAAAACATGTATTTCTACCTGAATTAGATAGCGATGCATAGGTTAGGATAGGGGTGAAGCATAGGTAGTGCATGATTGCAAATGTAATTTAGTGTTTGGCAGACCTGTGTGAAATCCTCGGTAATTTTATCTCCGTCCCATGTCAACATGTATTTGAGTGTGTACGCCCGACAGGAATAACTGTGATGTAAAGTTGAAGTTAAGTATTGTAGTGTAGGTGAGGAATCATGTAGCTGCCTATACGTACCCATCCGTTTGTTGTGGTATGTTAGTATAGCAAGTGGTTTTCCACTGGGTAATATTGATGGGTTTAGGCGGTGTTACCAAGCCATCCTCGACCGCTTCGTTGATACACGCCTGAATGGACTCCACCTGGTGTACGAGGAGTAATTCAAGGGATTGCATTAGTGCTTTTAAAAAAGTGTCACATGATGGTAAGAGGCAGCAAGAGAGCAAGCTTACCAGTGCAGTTTCCTTGGCAATGTCACGATATGCTTGGTTGGAGTTTAGGACATGAATCTCTTCTTTGTCTAAATTAAACACGAGTAATAACCAGTGCATGATGTGCACATTCATTGGGACACGTACCTGGCAGAAAATTAAAGCGGACTCAATTTAGGGAAAATCAAGATATACAATTAAACAAGTCAGGAAACATGCATACAATTCTGCGTCCTACAAATTTCCTTGCTACATTAGCAACATGTGGGCTTTTGCATCCCATTGGAATACCCCCAAATTCACCTAGCAATCTTCTGCTTTCTACGGTGGAAATGAATGATGTAGCAACAGTTGCAACATTGCTAATGTGTGCATATGCATTAATAACCTGCAAAATTTGTAGTCATGTAATATGGCACAATTTAGAATACTTGATGTAGATTGCAGTATACAGGCCTTATGTCATCGACGAAGAATAGTTTGCTAACATTTGGCTTGAGTTTATGAACTGTTAGCACAATGTCTTCGATGTGAACTACCTCAACAAGGTCGTGACTCCCTCGAATGAAAAGTGCAGCCTCATAGTCTTCATCTGTCAATACGTAATCATTGTTGAATACAGGCTTCCATGGTGGGATGTCTTGGTCCAACTCCTACGTATGAACACTTTAATATTGTGCAAAAACTGATGTCAACGAGCCGTATGTAGGTAGTTGTAATGCAATTTATTGTTCATGTGGACGAAGAACTTTCTCATGTTCCTGAAGCATACCACAACAAGAAACCTGGTATGACGACAGTACTTGAACCTGCCAAGGTGGACTGGCAGATAATGGTGAAAAATTTGCGTTACCATGGGTACAAAGGGGAAGCGGATTTGTACTACATCAAGCCTGGGTGCGTACCACCAGAAGGAATGGTAAAGATGTCAGGCCAGCATGACGTCGATGAAATGTTGCACACTTTAGAAGGGATAAAGAAATGTCATCTGTACATTGTGAAGAATTGTGCATTCCCAGATTATAGCGACGATGACATGTCTGAACAGGTTGGTTATATTGCCAAGTTCCTACTTATTATTTAAAAAAAAGGGCCACATCATTTGCATGTTGACCTAAATACCTTTCGTATGCATATGGGCACGACATGTCCGAAGAAGACATACATGCATGTGGGTACATCGATATCGGCGAGAGGGACATGGGCGAATATGGGTCATCGCCCAAAAGGAAGAAACTTGCAGATAACAATACGAAGAAAGCATTGGATTTCGGCAACAGTGATGAGCCTCTTCAGTAGGCTTTTGGTTTTTCTACAATTTGAAGCTTTGGAGCTGAACTATTGTCCCAATTAGTGTTTGCATTATTTTCGATCCAACAATAACTTCATTCTAGTGACAATTGTGAGACTATGTTTACAATAATAGGCTTTCAACTTTGAGTTGTTGCTCAGTTTTTAGATGAAAGGTTCCTTTGATGCCCGCACACTTAATTGTGGCTTTTACTATTTTTGCATTGCATATGCTGCACTAGTCCAAACCAGTTTTATGTTCGTAACATCAATTAAACGACCAATTTTACTAAGAATGTCACTACATTTTGGATTGATGCAAATTTTCACAGGCACATTTCATGAGACGGGCAACGAGTATTAGCTTAAAATTTTGGTGCAATTTGTCAAAATGCATATTTTCCATCATATAGCTGTACATGTACCTGGGTATAACCAATCAGATAGCACATTGGTTGAATCAGTTTCAGAGTTCAGGGTCACTACATGACAAGCCAGAAATGATCACCTATCAACAAGCTTAGGATAAGCCCCAGCATGAAGTCTCCAGTGCTCCTTCCGTACAAGCATTTCGGGCGACAACAATGTTCACTCGCATAAAAAATGAGCAGGACGACTCGACCAACTCCAGTTGAAATAGTGCCACGTAAGACCAATTCCACAAATAATGTACAGATGTAGTAGAGCAAGCACAACACAATATCATTAATAAACATATAAATGGGAGTCTTGTTCATGGAAAGCACACCTTGGTCGTAATCAGTCATGATACATATGATAGTGTACGTACTCTGATTACATAGCATCCTAATTAATCCATCACACTCTACAAGTTTTTTTGTGGGTACACTCTACAAGTTATAACAAAGATAATTACTAGAATTGCAAGTAAGGAAATGCAGCTCTCTTCTCTTCCTTGCTGGAGCCTTTGTCCATCCAAAAGCTCCCACATATCCTTTTTCTTCACATGGCAACCCTGTTTCAGAGAAAGCAGAGGAGTTTTAGGATAACGGCACACAAATTTAATTGAGAACAAGATAACAAGCTATCACATATCTCTTTGGGATCAAGAAACTCTCTTATGAGCACATTTAATTGAGAACAAGATAACAAGCTATCACATTTCTCTTTGGTAGCATATATAATCACAATTTAAATAACTAAAGCTATCTCTATGTAAAAGAAGTAACGCTAGAAATACTCTAGTGATGCAACATACAACCTAAAAATCATGCATAATTTGTGAAACTTGCACTAAAATGGCAGGTTTGCCAAAAATAGATAGACCGGCCAATTAATTCTGGACAAAGGACCTCCCAGGTTATCATTTGGGAGGGTCGTTTCCATCAGGTGGTCATTGTAATGCTCACATAGGATAGAGGCGGTTGGGCCACTTCGCCACCAACACAACATCACTCTCTTGAGGCTCAGCAGCTGCGTCCATTTTGCCAATCGCCTTGTACAGAGAGTTCTAGCTAACAGTTTGCTGCCATCATTTCCTACACAGCAACAGATATAATTAGTGCACTATAGTAATGAGTAAATCAGATATAAAAATAAAAGTCAGACATATTTGACACCTCTTTCAATTTATTGCATTTACGCCGATCATGACCTTCCACCCCACAGTAGCCACATTTCCTCTTTGACCTTTGCTTCTTCATCTTTGCCTGCAACCTTTTCTTTGGTGCACCTCGGCCTTGCACATGCACTGGGTCCAGAACCTTTTCCAAATCTCCACAATCAATTTCCGTCGTCTGTGGAAGCACCAGACCAAACCTAATGCATTCCTCCTGACCACGGCTTGATTCCTTGCTGCCATCTTGTTCACTCAGAACCATCTTCAGACGCTGATACTCCTCACTAGATTGACATGCCCGGAAACATGCCGCGTGACTCAAATTCCGCAACTCACGGTACCTCACAAGGCTTGCCGAATAGTCATACATCTCGCTCTTTCTGATGAGAGGGAATGCAGACTTCACACTCATCGTCCACCTCATGGGAACACAACACCTAGGCAGCAGTTCCACTTGACGTATTCCAAAGATGTAGAATATGTGAGAGCATGGTGTTCCCAAGCATTCCAGCTTACGACAAGAACAACTGATCCTGTACAAAGAACCTTCATTCATCTCACAGCGCACTTCAAACTTCTTCTCTCTTCTATCGATCTTAGCCACAACATATGTAGTCAACTCCCATGCATCTAGTATCTCGCTCATAACACACTTGCTGACAGCATTTATGCTCTATCTGACCAATTGAAACATACAAGGTGTGAAAACTCGGGCAGCCTGTTTCTCAAGACTTGAAGCATCAACGTCTGTAAATGGAACGGACTGCAAGGCCACGATGTCTAGGATCGCCTCGTTCAAGCGTCGTCCCGAAAGGCAACGCTCATAGTGCTCTAGCATATCAAACAATGTCATCCTACCCTCAAGATGTGTATGTAGCACGGAGTTTAGGATCTCACTCCGCTGATTGCTGCTCAATCCTAAGAAACAACGCCCCGCCAGGTATGGAGCACACCACAGCTTCCTCATCTGATACATCTGATGCAACCACGACTCCTCACTTGTCACTTCATTCCTTCGTAAGAACTCTATCCATTTTCTCTCATGCTCTTCAATAGAAGATGAGTCATATATGAAAGATCTGAATTCTTCCCTAACCTCATCATCATGCAGATGGCGTACGATGTTCTGCTGAATATGCCATACGCACAGCCTGTGGTATGAGTCAGGCCACACCACCCTGATCGCTCTCTGCATTGCAAGGTCCCCGTCAGTGATTACAGATATCGGATGCTTCTGCGACATGGCTTCAGAAAATGTCCGCAACATCCACTCGTACGCCTCGTTAGTTTCATGAGAAATAATCCCGCATCCAAAGATAACTGTGCTGCGGTGGTGATTCAACCCGACAAATGGCACAAATGGCAGATTATACTTATTGGTCCTGTATGTGCTATCAAAAACCACAACATCGCCGAAAGCCTCGTAGTCAAGGCGGGATTGAGTATCGGACCAGAACAATCCCTTCAGATGCCCATCTTTATCAACCAAGTATTTGAAGAAATAATCTGGGTCTCTCTCTTAACGCGCCATCATGTGACGGATCACAGTCTGAGCATCGCCGGCAGCGACTGTTTCCTGCTTGTAGCGATGACAGAAGTTATAGATGTCCCTCGTCATGCATCCAACATGGTCATATCCACCGTACTGCATGCACAACACATCCATGATTTTGTGTTTCCGGATTCCAACACTTTCCATCTCTATAATGTCCGCTTTTTGCTCGTCGCTGATTCTTCTATGGGAACGCAAAAAGCAAGCAAGGTCTCGTGGGGCCAGAGGATGATTGTGTTCATCGATGAAATCCTTCACAAACCATCGCCCTGTTTTCGCGACTCTTGCAATGACAAATTTCGCTTTACAACCCACACGAGTGATATTCTGTGGCTTCCTCTTCCTCTCTTCTCTCTTCCTCTTCATGTGCTTCTCTTCACGGCAACCTTCACGACTACAGACAAGTTTCCTCAAAATTATCTTCTCGTTCGCTTCATCCCACTCAACATATCCTTTCCTCACACTAAAGCCTTTCTCAAGAGCATACTTGTTATAGAACTTAAAACCCTCTTCCTCGCTATCAAACATCCTGCTGACAATGTCGTCATACTCAGCCATACACTCAGCACTTACATCGGCCATGTCTTCCTGCATATCACATACAAATTAACAACTGGTCTCAATCATGCACCGGAAGTAAAAGAATTTCCCTACTCACATATTCAGAAACTGCAAAGCGATCAGACCCGTTCCACTTCACCTACACCTACAATCATGCGAAATTGACAGCATGCCTTTTCCTTAAGCTGGTTGGGAGCTACATGTTCAAGTTTCACCAAGGTTGATTAACTTGAATTTGGACAGGCAAAATAATAATCAGAATTGTCGTTTGTAATCAGTACGGGGCAAATGACAACGCTGAAATATAACAGTTGTATCTTAACACATATTACAATCGATACAGTATAAGGTCCCCAAATTTAAAACCATGCATACCCTGAGCAGATACCAGGATATGTGACAGTACCACTCCCAACAACTGCAGGAACAAGTTCTGTGAGTGCAACATCCACCACAACACCATAAGGGTCACGGACCAACTGAAACAATAGCTCCTGAACCTACTAAACAAAAAGTAATTTAGGCAACTTCCAGAGGATACTATCTTTCAGTGATTTGCTACCTTTCAAGCTCTCGTAACAAAATAATTGCCCACAACAAAACATGCATTTAGCTAATATACACTGAAATATAGTTTTCACTCCTTCGCTGATTCTGAGAATTAGTGAGACTTAAATTGACCTCATAAAATTTATCCATGTTTGGAAACAAAGAAAGCAGTAATGCCAGATTATGTGTTGCAGTCTCCCTTACAACAGTTGTAGAATCTTTGACAAGTTTTTGCACAATAGATAGGATAGGGAATGGCGTATCTCAGGATGAACATATATTGTCAGTTCTCCACAGGACTAAGCAAGAAGCAACCTACGCTCCTCATATTGATGATTTATCTAAACACCAAGTAATTTAATTAAAATAAGATCTCAAAATGAAGACAACCAAAAGACTTGTCACAAAATTTGGAATAGCTGCCCCAACACTGTGGTAGTAATTCAGAGCAAAGAGATTCAGAAAGAGCAGAGCTAATAGAGCAAATAGATTCAGATTGAGCCAGGGGTTGAGGGAACAGGGAGGAGGAAGGCACGAGTGGCGGCTACCTGGCTATGGACTGGTCGCCGGCGTTGCTGGTCGGGTTATCGGCCGTGGGAGGCGCTGCTGGGGGCGATGGGGCAGCGGAGACTTCGGCGCACCGCGGCGGAGGGCATACAGTTCCTGGCGCCAGGAGCGAGACCAAGGTACCGGACTTGGCTGGATCGGGGCCGCCACGGGATCGCTTGATCGGAACCGCGCACCGAGCAAGCCGTCTACAAGCGGCAAGGGCGGCGGCGGCTATGTGACGGGAACTAGATTATCCGCGTGCGGACGGGCGACCAAAGTGCCCTGAGGAACGGAAGGGAAGAAGCTACTCGGTTACTCATTTACCATCATACCCTTTTCATTTAAAAAAATCTTTAGATTATTTTTTCGGATCTAACGGTCAGAATAAATCGAAGGCGGAGTTACGCGAAATTACGAGTTGTAACTCGCCAATCACCGTAAAAGAGCTCATACTGTGCAGACTAGCAGGAATTCAAGCGCGGACTAGCGGCATTAAGTCAATGCTTGGATACAACTGCTAATGCGTCGACACATAAATAGTGCAGTCAATTTAAACATAATTGCCGCATTGTATAATATTAACAACAACTAAACTGGTTTATGTTACTAAGATGCTTACATTACTTGAAGTTCACTACGCTTTCCAAGCAAGTACATAGGTGGTAGAGAAGAAACTATATGGCACAATCACGTCATAAATACACATACATACTACTGTGTAGGAATGGTGAGCCTGGTATGTAAAATCAATATGATCTGCACATGCTTTAATCGTCGATAACTCATCACGGGCATGTGCCGTTGGTTTGTAGGATGGACTCGGCTCAAGGCATTTGTTAGAGATATATTTGAGTTACATATATTTGGTAGTTTAGGATTCCTACCTTATCTCTAGGAGAGGCGTCTTGCCCTCCAAGTCTTGTACTCAATATATACTCGCCCTCGAGGCTCAATAATACATCCATCATATTCCGCCAATCCCTCTCTCCCTTCTAACATGGTATCAGCCTAATCACGATCCAAACCCTAGCCGCCGCCGCTTTCGCACCCACGCGCCACCCCTGGGGCGGTCGGCCTCTATGACCGCCGCCGGGGGCCGCGCTGCCCGTACCTAGGGTTCGTCCGGCGGTCATGTCGACCGGCTGCCCTAGAGAGTCTTTTTCCCGATCCTTTGATCCGGGTTTTCTCTCTCTCGCCGGTCACTTTGATCGGCGTCTACTTTTTGGTTTTCCGGTCTATGTGATCCGGTTTGCGTCACCCGCCGCCGCCGTCGACCCCCGCGCCTCTACTCCGACATCGGCGTCGATTTCATCGGCTGCTTCGTCATCAACCGCGCGGCAAGGCTGGACACGTCGCCCAAGGGACGCCTTCGTGCGTCGCTGCCGGCCGCTCGTCCGTGCGGTCTCCATCGCCGGTCTGTCTTCGTCGTCATCACCCGGGACATCACAGACAACGTCGCCATCGACTCCGATCTGCGCGTCGTCCCCGCCATGGCGCATACAGCGACGCCGTCGGTCTGATCAACCGATCATGCGCCTGTCTTCGCCAAGCACGTCCCCGAGCACGCGCCTACCGCCGATCGAGCCACAGGTTGCCATCACGTCGTCCCTTCGGACCGCTGCGTTGCCGCCCGAGGTCTTCCCGTCGGCTGCCCCGACTCACGCGCCGCTACCGCCGACGCCCCTACGGGCTGTCGCGTCGCGGAACGTGGTCCACGCTGCCGCCCCGAGATCCTCCCGCCGGCTACCCCAGTAGCCGCCGCCGCCTCCGTGTCACCCCTTAGGGTTATCGCGTCGTGGCATGCGGTCCACGCCGCCTCCCATCGGGCCATCGCCCTCGGCTAGTGGTTCCCCGCGTGGCTGCCCCGACCTACGAGCCTCCGCTACACCGCCTCTTCGGGTTGTAGAGCTGCGGCATGCGGTCACCGCCGCCGCCCGAGGCCGTCCCCGCGGTTGTACCGACCTGCGAGCCGCCGCTACACCACCTCTTCGAGCCGTAGCACTGCGGAACGCGGTCCCTTCCGCCGCCCCGAGGTCTTCCCGCCGTCACCCCGGCCCGCCTGCCGCCGCTGCGTTGCCCCTTCGGGCCGTAGCGCCGCGGCCCGCGGTCCACGCCGCCGTTACCGCGCGTCGACCTCCCGTGGTATGCGCCGCGCCGTCTACCTTGGCGCGGGAACGCCACCGTCCGCGCCGGTCTTCGTCACGCTGTCAGGGTTCTTCGCCTACTTCGAGCACCGTCGCCGCACTCCTAACCTAGCCGCCGCCGCTACTCTTCTTTGGCCGCCGCCGCCGCTACCTTCGTAGCCGCCGTCGCCGCCCGTCCACCCCCTTCGTCTTCGTCCAAGCACCAGCCCATCGCCAACGTCGTCGTCATCTACCCCGACCACTTCGTCTACTCCGACCACAGTTGGTGACATCGGCCCTACGCCGATAGACGCCGCAATTGTCGTCGAGTTCTTCTCTGCTGGCCCCTCCAACTTCTTTGACATGGCGTACAGCCCGTGCAGGTCCCTCGTCTACGCATGCCCGGTGCTGGCAACACCGATGCGTGCCTTCATCTACGACGTGTCCCCGGGCCTGGCAAGTCTGGTCGGCGCTTCGTCAACTTCATCTTCATCCGTCTACGCATGCCCGGTGCTGGCAACACCGGTGCGTGCCTTCGTCCATGATGTGTCCCCGGGCTTGGCAAAGCCGCCACGACGCGTCGTCAACAACATCTTCTTCCCGGCGCACTACTACTTCGACACCCTTGCGCCCATGCTAACTCGGCGCCCCCTTGCGCCCGCGGCTCCACGGCGACCTCCTCGACACCGGCCACCTCGACTCGACATCGACCACGACATTCTTCGCACGGCTACCTCGACCACGGCTACACCATCCTACGCTCTCGGCTCCTTCGACATCGGCACAAAGGGCTATCATCCGCTTGAGCAACTCGTCGGCTTCCTCTACAGTCAACGCGTCCGCGACGCGACACCGTTCATGACGCTCCCTACCCGACTGCGGGGGGATGTCAGCCCGTCGGCTGCTATTCTCTCCAGTCTGACCGTCCGCGACGCTCATGTTGTTCGCAACGCTACCGCTGCGACTGCGGGGGGATGTTAGAGATATATTTGGGTTACATGTATTTGGTAGTTTAGGATGCCTACCTTATCTCTAGGAGAGGGCTCTTGCCCTCCAAGTCTTGTACTCAATATATACTCGCCCTCGAGGCTCAATAATACATCCATCATATTCCGCCAATCCCTCTCTCCCTTCTAACAGCATTGAACTGCAACACTGAGCATGGAGTATATTTCTCTAGTGGTTGCAGCATCTGGTAGAGTAAGCCTCGAGTCCAGCAGATCCTTTAGATACACATCATTATTTTTGGTTCTCAACAAGAGGGATGAGAGCAAATTGCCAGGATGGCATCCCGCAAATAACTCCAGAACAAGCACTCCGAAGCTATATAAATCACATTTCTCCGTCACATTCTATGTACATGCTAGCTCTGCAATTATTATAATTTAATTCGTATATGTATGTGTTGCAATTAAAATGGCAAAGCTCATAATAATGACCAGAATACATCACATTCACAAACTAGTTGTTAAGGTTTGATTTTTTTTACCTGGGGCAAGATAGCCTTTCGTCCCCGCAAGTCTTGTGATATTCTGGCCATCAATATCAAGAATTTTATCAGTACCGAAGTCAGAAATGCAAGCTCGAAATTCCAGATCAAGCAAAATATTTTTGCTTGTTATATCTCTGTGGACTATTGGTGAAGAACAATCATGATGCATGTATGCCAAAGCATAAATCACATCCAGTACAATATGTATCCGCCTCCTCCAGTCTAACTCGATTGCTCTTGCATTGGATCTCAATATTTCTGCTAAGTCTCCTCTCTCCATATATTCATAGATAAGGAACCTTCCTTGTTTAGAGGAACAATACCCAAATAGTTTGACTATGTTTCGATGTCGAATCTGAAGGAAATATGCCCTAGAGGCAATAATAAAGTTGTTATTTATATTTCGCTATATCATGATAAATGTTTATTATTCATGCTAGAATTTTATTAACCGGAAACTTGATACATGTGTGGATACATAGACAAACAGAGTGTCACTAGTATGCCTCTACTTGACTAGCTCGTTGAATCAAAGATGGTTGAGTTTCCTAGCCATAGACATGTGTTATTGCTAATATACAGATCTTCTAGTTTCACCAGGTAACCTAGTTCTCGAGGAATAAATCCAGAAAGTTGGTTATCCCTTAGGTACAAGCCAGTGAGTTTAACCAAACTCCCAAAGGTATTAGGTATGGAACCAGTGAGTTTGTTGCTGCTAAGATCTAACTCTTCCAAATTCGCTAGGTAACCTAGTACTGGAGGAATATGCCCAAAAAGTTTGTTATCCCAGATATACAAGCAAGTGAGGTTAATTAGACTCCCAAAGGTATCAGGGATGGAACCCATGAGTTCATTTGCTTCAAGGCTCAGCTCTCGTAAATTCACCAGGTAACCTAGTTCTCGAGGAAGATATCCAGATAGATAATTTCTAGTAAGGTACAAGATGGTGAGTTTAGTGAGATTTCCTAAATCTCTACCGTCAAATTAGACCTTCTGTTCGGAGCCTAGAGGGGATGAGGACTTTGCCTTGGGTGCAGCTGAGGGAAGGAAAAGAGTAAGACATTTTTAGTGCAATGGAAGAACACCAAAATCAACTTTAAGAATAGGTTTTTTAGTAATCTTGCATCCATGACGATTAATAGCCATCCATAGCTCTTGGTAATCTCGAGCCACATCATTGTTCAGAGAAAATCATAGGTGCTTCCACCGTGAAACTACTCAGGTTCCTTGTCTGAAATAAGATGGATGGGCTGGTGTTTATATAAGTTCATTGCCTCTTCTTTCCCCTTTTTCTTCTCTGCCAGGCTAGTGTTTGTCAAGTTGGTCTTGAAGCTGGCGTGAGCAGGTCAAAAGTTGGATACGGGGCGGTCCACATTTTGCATCACTTATTGTCAACACCCATGATGTCGAGCTACTTGACCATAGAAACGTACGACAATGATATGGAAAGAGACAATAGTAGTAAATGTATGAGGGAAATGAACTACTCCCTGCGTTCCTAAATATAAGTCTTGTTAGACATTTTAATATGGACTACATATGAATGTATGTAGACGTAGTTTAGAGTGTAGATTCACTCATTTTGCTTTGTACGTATTCCATATTGAAATATCTTAAAAGACTTATATTTAGGAATGGAAGGAGTAGAACAATACTAGTAACATCATTTGATAGAGTAATATTATTCCCATTTTCTAATATTATGTGAATACCTAAGGTTAATGTATGTACATGAAATAGATACCTGCAGAAGTTTTGATGACAGCTTAATTAAATGCAAGGGGCCGTTTGGATTGTGCCTGTGCCACACTGCCAATCAATGGCATGCCAAATAATTGGCTGGGATGAGCCATATTATGGGATCTCAACCAAACGCATGCCATCGCCCTGGTCAACTACCAAATATTTGGTCGAGCGCGTCAGGGCTGTGATCCAAACAGGCCCCAAGTACTTATATAGTAGTACCTTGCTTGCTGGAAATAATTAATCTTGTTTTAATTAGATATATATGGAGATGCATGTGTTCTTCGCAATATGAGTCTACCGTCGAGCGAGTGTTCTGGGTATCATTAATTATGGTTACCCGTGATTATCACCACTCCACTTTTTATAGTCAGAGTAGTCCACCTGCAGTATTGTTGACAACCAATATTGTAGGGAAGAAGAAGGCCCATAGCCTGAAAATTTGAACTTAAGGCGCTAAAATTTTAGTTCGCCCAAATAATGACCTTTTGGATACCCTTGTTTTACTCGTATAGTGACAACAGCTGTAGTTAACTTTCCAAGTGCACTTTCGAGAGTTTGTACGTATTAATTACAATAGCACGCTGAGCACGAATTTCATATGATGGTGCAATAGTCGAATATCCACCAGAACATCTGTATAATTTTGGAGCTCTATCTACGCTTTTAGCAGTTACAGTAGGAATTTTGTAATGAAATCCTGCGGTTTAAATAGTTACAACATGAATTTTATAAGGAAATTGCTCAGGCAAAGCAGCTTATTGCTTGAGGAAAGGCCTTCATAGTACAATACTTATCTGGGTGAGAAAGTACATCAAATTAATTTGACAGGACAAATAAGGAACAACAGGACACAAACAATCCCTACCCCAAAGACTAATTTCGAAGCCACTCCTAATGGCTTGAGGAGAGGCCATAAGATTGTACGTTTTGAACAAAAATATTGACCGCATAAGGGTTATCCCCTTTTTGAAGAATTTTTTTTCAGTCATATAAAAGTATAAAAGCTGGGTAGGCAACCAAATCTCTTGGGGATATGAAGAACTGAAGGTTTCGGTCGACCAAGAATAAAAGCGAGAGCTGCTTTATGGATTGGTCGGAGAAGGACTTGTCAAGTGGCGATAAAGATGTCCCGATCAAATCATCTATGTTCCATATGTATGGAATGTGTGTGTTTCAAATCTCAGACGACATGTGTGTGCTGGTCTTTTGCAAATGACGAGGAGCGTCTGGTGGCACGAGGAGAATGATGGGTGATGTACCCCTTGGATGGGATGAGATAAAGTTGTTCCAACAGAAGAATCAAGGAGGAATCAGCTTCAGAAATCTAAAATTTGTGAGCTATAATGGTTGAGCGCTAGGATCGTGTCAAAACCATCTAAAATAGTGTTGGACAAGCTACCCCAACTCTATCACGTATATCATTCCTGTTGGGGAACGTAGTAATTTCAAAAAATTCCTACGCACACACAAGATCATGGTGATGCATAGCAACAAGAGGGGAGAATGTTGTCCACGTACCCTCGTAGACCGATAGCGGAAGCGTTATGACAACGCGGTACGTCTTCACGGCCCGACCGATCAAGCACCGAAACTACGGCACCTCCGAGTTCTAGCACACGTTCAGCTCGATGACGATCCCCGGACTCCGATCCAGCAAAGTGTCGGGGATGAGTTCCGTCGGCACGACGGCGTGGTGACGATCTTGATGTTCTACCGTCGCAGGGTTTTGCCTAAGCACCGCTACAATATTATCGAGGATTATGGTGGAGGGGGGCACCGCACACGGCTAAGAGAACGATCACGAAGATCAACTTGTGTGTCTAGAGGTGCCCCCTGCCCCCATATATAAAGGAGCAAGGGGGGAGGCCGGCCGGCCCTAGCAGGGCGCGCCAAGAGGAGGAGTCCTCCTCCTAGTAGGAGTAGGACTAGGACTCCCCTCTTTCCTACTCCTACTAGGATGGGGAAAGGAAGGGGGAGAGGGAGAAGGAAAGGGGGGCGCCGCCCCCCCCCCCCTCTCCTAGTCCAATTCGGACCAGAGGGGGAGGGGCGCGTGGCCCACCCTGGCCACCCCTCTCTCTCTCCACTAAGGCCCATTAGGCCCATACTTCTCCCGGGGGGTTCCGGTAACCCTCCGGCACTCCGGTTTTCTCCGAAATCACCCGGAACACTTCCGGTGTCAGAATATAGTCGTCCAATATATCAATATTTATTTCCCGACCATTTCGAGACTCCTCGTCATGTCCGTGATCACATCCGGGACTCCGAACAACCTTCGGTACATCAAAACATATAAACTCATAATGAAACTGTCATCATAACGTTAAGCATGCGGACCCTACGGGTTCGAGAACAATGTAGACATGACCGAGACACGTCTCCGGTCAATAACCAATAGCGGAACCTGGATGCTCATATTGGCTCCCACATATTCTACGAAGATCTTTATCGGTCAGACCGCATAACAACATACGTTGTTCCCTTAGTCATCGGTATGTTACTTGCCCGATATTCGATCGTCAGTATCTCAATACCTAGTTCAATCTCGTTACTGGCAAGTCTCTTTACTCGTTTTGTAATACATCATCTCACAACTAACTCATTAGTTGCATTGCTTGCAAGGCTTAAGTGATGTGCATTACTGAGAGGGCCCAGAGATACCTCTCCGACAATCGGAGAGACAAATCCTAATCTCGAAATACGCCAACCCAACATGTACCTTTGGAGACACCTGTAGAGCACCTTTATAATCACCCAGTTACGTTGTGACGTTTGGTAGCACACAAAGTGTTCCTCCGGCAAATGGGAGTTGCATAATCTCATAGTCATAGGAACATGTATAAGTCATGAAGAAAGCAATAGCAACATACTAAACGATCGGGTGCTAAGCTAATGGAATGGGTCACGTCAATCACATCATTCTCCTAATGATGTGATCCCGTTAATCAAATGACAACACATGTCTATGGTTAGGAAACATAACCATCTTTGATTAACGAGCTAGTCAAGTAGAGGCATACTAGTGACGTTTAGTTTTGTCTATGTATTCACACAAGTATTATGTTTCCGGTTAATACAATTCTAGCATGAATAATAAACATTTATCATGATATAAGGAAATAAATAATAACTTTATTATTGCCTGTAGGGCATATTTCCTTCAGTCTCCCACTTGCACTAGAGTCAATAATCTAGATTACACAGTAATGATTCTAACACCCATGGAGCTTTGGTGTTGATCATGTTTTGCTCGTGGAAGAGGCTTAGTCAACGGGTCTTCTACATTCAGATTCGTATGTATCTTGCAAATCTCTATGTCTCCCACCTGGACTAGATCCCAGATGGAATTGAAGCGTCTCCTGATGTGCTTGGTTCTCTTGTGAAATCTGGATTCCTTTGCCAAGGCAATTGCACCAGTATTGTCACAAAACATTTTCATTGGACCCGATGCACTAGGTATGACACCTAGATCGGATATGAAGTCCTTCATCCAGACTCCTTCGTTTGCTGCTTCTGAAGCAGCTATATACTCCGCTTCACATGTAGATCCTGCCACGACGCTTTGTTTAGAACTGCACCAACTGACAACTCCACCGTTTAATGTAAACACGTATCTGGTTTGCGATTTAGAATCGTCTGGACCAGTGTCAAAGCTTGCATCAACGTAACCATTTATGATGAGCTCTTTGTCACCTCCATATATGAGAAACATATCCTTAGTCCTTTTCAGGTACTTCAGGATGTTCTTGACCGCTGTCCAGTGATCCACTCCTGGATTACTTTGGTACCTCCCTGCTAGACTTATAGCAAGGCACACATCAGGTCTGGTACACAGCATTGCATACATGATAGAGCCTATGGCTGAAGCATAGGGAACATCTTTCATTTTCTCTCTATCTTCTGCAGTGGTCGGGCATTGAGTCTTACTCAACTTCACACCTTGTAACACAGGCAAGAATCCTTTCTTTGCCTAATCCATTTTGAACTTCTTCAAAACTTTGTCAAGGTATGTGATTTGTGAAAGTCCAATTAAGCGTCTTGATCTATCTCTATAGATCCTAATGCCCAATATGTAAGCAGCTTCACCGAGGTCTTTCATTGAAAAACTCCTATTCAAGTATCTCTTTATGCTATCCAGAAATTCTATATCATTTCCGATTAGTAATATGTCACCCACATATAATATCAGAAATGCTACAGAGCTCCCACTCACTTTCTTGTAAATACAGGCTTCTCCAAAAGTCTGTATAAAACCAAATGCTTTGATCACACTATCAAATCGTTTATTCCAACTCCGAGAGGCTGCATCAGTCCACAAATGGATAGCTGGAGCTTGCACACTTTGTTATCTCCCTTTGGGTCAACAAAACCTTCCGGCTGCATCATATACAACTCTTCTTCCAGAAATCCATTCAGGAATGCAGTTTTGACATCCATCTGCCAAATTTCATAATCATAAAATGCGGCAATTGCTAACATGATTCGGACAGACTTAAGCATCGCTACGGGTGAGAAGGTCTCATCGTAGTCAATCCCTTGAAATTGTCGAAAACCTTTGGCGACAAGTCGAGCTTTGTAAACAGTAACATTACCGTCCGCGTCAGTCTTCTTCTTGAAGATCCATTTATTCCCAATTGCTTGCCGATCATTGGGCAAGTCAACCAAAGTCCACACTTTGTTCTCATACATGGATCCCATCTCAGATTTCATGGCTTCAAGCCATTTTGCGGAATCTGTGCTCACCATCGCTTCTTCATAGTTCGTAGGTTCGCCATGATCTAGTAGCATAACTTCCAGAACAGGATTACCGTACCACTCTGGTGAATAATTCGTAGGTTCGCCATGATCTAGTAGCATAACTTCCAGAACAAGATTACCGTACCACTCTGGTGAGGATCTTACTCTGGTTGATCTACGAGGTTCAGTAGTGACTTGTTTTGAAGTTTCATGATCATTATCATTAGCTTCCTCACTAATTGGTGTAGGTGTCACAGAAACCGGTTTCTGCGATGTAGTACTTTCCAATAAGGGAGCAGGTATAGTTACCTCATCAAGTTCTACTTTCCTCCCACTCACTTCTTTCTAGAGAAACTTCTTCTCTAGAAAGGATCCATTATTAGCAACAAATGTCTTGCCTTCGGATCTGTGATAGAAGGTGTACCCAACAGTCTCCTTTGGGTATCCTATGAAGACATATTTCTCCGATTTGGGTTCGAGCTTATCAGGTTGAAGTTTTTTCACATAAGCATCGCAGCCCCAAACTTTCAGAAACGACAACTTTGGTTTCTTGCTAAACCATAGTTCATAAGGCGTCGTCTCAACGGATTTTGATGGTGCCCTATTTAACGTGAATGCGGCCGTCTCTAAAGCATAACCCTAAAACAATAGCGGTAAATCTGTAAGAGACATCATAGATCGCACCATATCAAGTAAAGTACGATTACGACGTTCGGACACACCATTACGCTGTGGTGTTCCAGGTGGCGTGAGTTGCGAAACTATTCCGCATTGTTTCAAATGTAGACCAAACTCGTAACTCAAATATTCTCCTCCACGATCAGATCGTAGAAACTTTATTTTCTTGTTATGATGATTTTCAACTTCACTCTGAAATTCTTTGAACTTTTCAAATGTTTCAGACTTATGTTTCATTAAGTAGATATACCCATATCTGCTTAAATCATCTGTGAAAGTGAGAAAATAACGATATCCGCCACGAGCTTCAACATTCATTGGACCACATACATCTGTATGTATAATTTCCAACAAATTTGTTGCTCTCTCCATAGTACCGGAGAACGGCGTTTTAGTCATCTTGCCCATGAGGCACGGATCGCAAGTACCAAGTGATTCATAATCAAGTGGTTCCAAAAGTCCATCAGTATGGAGTTTCTTCATGCGCTTTACACGGATATGACCTAAACGGCGGTGCCACAAATAAGTGGCACTATCATTATCAACTCTGCATCTTTGGGCTTCAACATTATGAATATGTGTATCACTACTTTCGAGATTCATCAAAAATAGACCACTCTTCAAGGGTGCATGACCATAAAAGATACTACTCATATAAATAGAACAACCATTATTCTCTGATTTAAATGAATAACCGTCTTGCATTAAACAAGATCCAGATATAATGTTCATGCTCAACACTGGCACCAAATAACAATTATTTAGGTCTAAAACTAATCCCGAAGGTAGATGTAGAGGTAGCGTGCCGACCGCGATCACATCGACTTTGGAACCATTTCCCACGTGCATCGTCACCTCGTCCGTTGCCAGTGTTCGCTTAATCCGTGGTCCCTGTTTCGAGTTGCAAATATTAGCAACAGAACCAGTATCAAATACCCAGGTGCTACTGCGAGCTCTAGTAAGGTACACCTCAATAACATATATATCACATATACCTTTGTTCACCTTGTCATCCTTCTTATCCGCCAAATACTTGGGGCAGTTCCGCTTCCAGTGACCAGTCTGCTTGCAGTAGAAGCACTCAGTTTCAGGCTTAGGTCCAGATTTGGGTTTCTTCTCCTGAGCAGCAACTTGCTTGCTGTTCTTCTTGAGGTTCCCCTTCTTCTTCCCTTTGCCCTTTTTCTTGAAACTAGTGGTCTTGTTAACCATCAACACTTGATGCTCCTTCTTGATTTCTACCTCCGCAGCTTTTAGCATTGCGAAGAGCTCGGGAATTGTCTTATCCATCCCTTGCATATTATAGTTCATCACGAAGCTCTTGTAGCTAGGTGGAAGTGATTGGAGAA
This sequence comes from Aegilops umbellulata, assembly GCA_032464435.1. NCBI lineage: Eukaryota > Viridiplantae > Streptophyta > Magnoliopsida > Poales > Poaceae > Aegilops > Aegilops umbellulata. The sequence continues at coordinate 634,744,922 of CP136055.1, forward strand.
TTCTGTCAATGACGCAATCATCCGGAAGATTAACTCCCAGTTGAATCAAGTGATTATTATACCCAGACATTTTGAGTATATGATCACTAATAGAACTATTCTCCTCCATCTTGCAGCTATAGAACTTATTGGAGACTTCATATCTCTCAATCCGGGCATTTGCTTGAAATATTAACTTCAACTCCTGGAACATCTCATATGCTCCATGACGTTTAAAACGTCGTTGAAGACCCGATTCTAAGCCGTAAAGCATGGCACATTGAACTATCGAGTAGTCATCAGCTTTGCTCTGCCAGACGTTCTTAACGTCGTCAGTTGCATCAGCAGCAGGCCTGGCACCTAGCGGTGCTTCCAGGACGTAACTCTTCTGTGCAGCAATGAGAATAATCCTCAAGTTACGGACCCAGGCCGTGTAACTGCTACCATCATCTTTCAACTTTGCTTTCTCAAGGAACGCATTAAAATTCAACGGAACAGCAGCACGGGCCATCTATCTACAATCAAACATAAACAAGCAAGATACTATCAGGCACTAAGTTCATGATAAATTTAAGTTCAATTAATCATATTACTTAAGAACTCCCACTTAGAAAGACATCCCTCTAATCTTCTAAGTGATCACGTGATCCAAATCAACTAAACCATAACCGATCATCACGTGAAATGGAGTAGTTTTCAATGGTGAACATCACTATGTTGATCATATCTACTATATGCTTCACGCTCGACCTTTCGGTCTCAGTGTTCCGAGGCCATATCTGCATATGCTAGGCTCGTCAAGTTTAACCTGAGTATTCTGCGTGTGCAAAACTGGCTTGCACCCGTTGTAGATGGACGTAGAGCTTATCACACCCGATCATCACATGGTGTCTGGGCACGACGAACTTTGGCAACGGTGCATACTCAAGGAGAACACTTTTATCTTGAAATATAGTGAGAGATCATCTTATAATGCTACCGTCAAACAAAGCAAGATAAGATGCATAAAAGATAAACATCACATGCAATCAATATAAGTGATATGATATGGCCATCATCATCTTGTGCTTGTGATCTCCATCTCCGAAGCATCGTTATGATCACCATCATCACCGGCGCGACACCTTGATCTCCATCGTAGCATCGTTGTCGTCTCGCCAAACTTATGCTTCTACGACTATCGCTACCGCTTAGTGATAAAGTAAAACATTACAGGGCGATTGCATTGCATACAATAAAGCGACAACCATATGGCTCCTGCCAGTTGCCGATAACTCGGTTACAAAACATGATCATCTCATACAATAAAATTTAGCATCATGTCTTGACCATATCACATCACAACATGCCCTGCAAAAACAAGTTAGACGTCCTCTACTTTGTTTGTTGCAAGTTTTACGTGGCTGCTACGGGCTTAAGCAAGAAGCAATCTTACCTACGCATCAAAACCACAACGATAGTTTGTCAAGTTGGTGTTGTTTTAACCTTCGCAAGGACCGGGCGTAGCCACACTCGTTTCAACTAAAGTTGGAGAAACTGACACCCGCCAGCCACCTGTGTGCAAAGCACGTCGGTTGAACCAGTCTCGCGTAAGCGTACGCATAATGTCGGTTCGGACCGCTTCATCCAACAATACCGCCGAAACAAAGTGTGACATGCTGGTAAGCAGTATGACTTATATCGCCCACAACTCACTTGTGTTCTACTCGTGCAGATAACATCAACACATAAAACCTAGGCTCGGATGCCACTGTTGGGGGACGTAGTAATTTCAAAAAAATTCCTACGCACACGCAAGATCATGGTGATGCATAGCAACGAGAGGGGAGAGTGTTGTCCACGTACCCTCGTAGACCGATAGCGGAAGCGTTATGACAACGCGGTACGTCTTCACGGCCCGACCGATCAAGCACCGAAACTACGGCACCTCCGAGTTCTAGCACACGTTCAGCTCGATGACGATCCCCGGACTCCGATCCAGCAAAGTGTCAGGGATGAGTTCCGTCAGCACGACGGCGTGGTGATGATCTTGATGTTCTACCGTCACAGGGCTTCGCCTAAGCACTGCTAAAATATTATCGAGAATTATGCTGGAGGGGGGCACCGCACACGGCTAAGAGAACGATCACGAAGATCAACTTGTGTGTCTAGAGGTGCCCCATGCCCCCGTATATAAAGGAGCAAGGGGGGAGGCCGGCCGACCCTAGCAGGGCGCGCCAGGAGGAGTCCTCCTCCTAGTAGGAGTAGGACGACTCCCCTCTTTCCTACTCCTACTAGGAGGGGGAAAGGAAGGGGGAGAGGGAGAAGGAAAGGGGGGCGCCACCCCCCTCTCCTAGTCCAATTCGGACCAGAGAGGGAGGGGCGTGCGGCCCACCCTGGCCGCACCTCTCTCTCTCCACTAAGGCCCATTAGGCCCATACTTCTCCCGGGGGGTTTCCGGTAACCCTCCGGCACTCCGGTTTTCTTCGAAATCACCCGGAACACTTCCGGTGTCCGAATATAGTCGTCCAATATATCAATCTTTATGTCTCGACCATTTCGAGACTCCTCGTCATGTCCGTGATCACATCCGGGACTCCGAAGAACCTTCGGTACATCAAAACATATAAACTCATAATGAAACTGTCATCGTAACGTTAAGCGTGCGGACCCTACGGGTTCGAGAACAATGTAGACATGACCGAGACACGTCTTCGGTCAATAACCAATAGCGGAACCTGGATGCTCATATTGGCTCCCACATATTCTACGAAGATCTTCATCGGTCAGACCGCATAACAACATACATTGTTCCCTTTGTCATCGGTATGTTACTTGCCCGAGATTCGATCGTCGGTATCTCAATACCTAGTTCAATCTCGTTACCGGCAAGTCTCTTTACTCGTTCGGTAGTACATCATCTCACAACTAACTCATTAGTTGCATTGCTTGCAAGGCTTAAGTGATGTGCATTACCGAGAGGGCCCAGAGATACATCTCCGACAATCGGAGAGACAAATCCTAATCTCAAAATACGCCAACCCAACATGTACCTTTGGAGACACCTGTAGAGCACCTTTATAATCACCCAGTTACGTTGTGACGTTTGGTAGCACACAAAGTGTTCCTCCGGCAAACGGGAGTTGCATAATCTCATAGTCATAGGAACATGTATAAGTCATGAAGAAAGCAATAGCAACATACTAAACGATCGGGTGCTAAGCTAATGGAATGGGTCACGTCAATCACATCATTCTCCTAATGATGTGATCCCGTTAATCAAATGACAACACATGTCTATGGTTAGGAAACATAACCATCTTTGATTAACGAGCTAGTCAAGTAGAGGCATACTAGTGACGTTTAGTTTTGTCTATGTATTCACACAAGTATTATGTTTCTGGTTAATACAATTCTAGCATGAATAATAAACATTTATCATGATATAAGGAAATAAATAATAACTTTATTATTGCCTCTAGGGCATATTTCCTTCAATTCCGAGCCAATCATTTCTTATGTAGTTGTCCATCTCAACATGCGCTTCTATGCTATACCTAACTGTTAGACATGTCGCTTTTAGTTGGCTAACATTCTGCCCTGTACATCATCGCAGCTCGAATTGTCATTATATAAAACATCACATACCTTTTAGATTTTAGTATTGTTGGCACTGTATGTTGCGCTCCAAAGGCTCATGCCCATATCAGCAACCATCACCAAAATAACATAGTGCCTAAGCCTCGCCACAGAGACCGACGAGACAACGCGCCTAAGCCTCGCCGCAGGGACTGGCGAAACCACCACCTCCAGGTTCCACTCCAGTGGACTCCATGGGCAGCCAGGAAACACCTCCAAGGAGGAGATGATGCCATGTCATGTGGCCTAGTGAACCTGGCCTAGGGCTTCCCCAGGTGCCCGAGAAGGGAACAAACAAGGAAACGATAATGCCTCCAAGGAGGAGATGACACCCACAGGGACACCATTGTTTGCATCAGTTGCCCCCAGGCAAGGATTCTCCGCGACCTTGTTCGCAACAGTAGAAGATTTCCAAAGAAGCACAAACTGGAGGGCGTGTGCGAAGCATGTTACTGGCTTGGGCCACCGCTTCAAATAGGAGAGTGCCTCACATTCCTAATTAGGAGGGAGATGATGGCCATTGTTGCCGCCGCAACGGTCCACAACCTCCGCGCCGGTTCTGCCACAAGCAACAGTGAAGCCTCGCACCGACACCAGCACTGCCACTCCCTTCACGCAAGTTCCTGGGCCCACAATCGTGAAATCCTAGCCCACTGTACGTTTGATGCCGACCGCGTGGAAGAGAACCCCGGTGTTGTCCGCAACAACGGCGATGAGGAGGGGGCAACGGAGAGGAAATTATTGGCTAGGTTACTGTTTGTGTCGCTCGGGCGAGTGGCACGGGACAAAGGGTCCTCGTCTCAAGTAAGCAAATTTTATGTAGTAAATGGTCATCAACCGGCAATTTTTAATCGAAAACGTGAGATCTACCTCCTCGGCTTGCGAACTCTTTTCTCCTAGTTAAGCTGCCTTGGAAAAGGCGTGCAGTTGCTTCTTACATAATGTCTCCATTTGCCATTTCTTCACCAGTCGGCCTGGATGCATGGCCGGCAACTAGATAATTGCACATGGTTGGCAATCACTCTCTTCAAGACTAAAATAACATAGTATGTTAATTTTTTCTATTTTCTTTTTCTTTTGTTTTTGCAGGGAAAACATCAAATCTATTCATCTTCAATCATGTTAGTACAATGAACATTATAAATAATAAAAATTACATCCAGATCCGTAGACCACCTAGCGACAACTACTACAAGCACTGAAGCGAGCCGAAGACACGCCGCTGTCATCCCCCTCCCTCGCTGAAGCCGGGCAAACCTTGTTGTAGTAGATAGTCGGGAAGTCGTCCTGCTAAGGCCACATACAACCAACGCATCAGAACAGAAACCGCCACGGATGAAGAGTGTAGATCAGAAGGATCCAACCTGAAGACACATGAACGAAGACAAACAAGGAACCGATCCGAACAAACCATCAAAGACAGATCTGCTGGAGACACACCTCCACATGCCCACCGATAATGCTAGACGCATAAAGGTACAAGCCAGTGATCTCAATCAAATTCTTCAAGGTGTAGGGGATGGAACCAATGAAATTGTTATTGCTAAGATCTAATTCTTCTAGATTCACGAGGTAGCCTAGTTCCCAGGGAAGATTTCCCGATAATTGATTACCATAAAAATTGAAGAAAGCGAGCTTAGTCAAATTTCCAAAGACATTGGGGATGGAGCCGATGAGTTTGTTTTCACTAAGGTCTAGCTCTTCAGTCTTCACAAGGTAACCTAGTTTCTTGAGGAATATTCATGGAAAGTTGGTTATCCCATAGATAGAAGTGGATGAGGTTAGTCAGACTCCCAAAGGTGTCGGGGATGGAACCTGTGAGTTTGTTTGCGCCAATTGACAACTCTCGTAAATTTACTGGATAACATAGGTCTGAAGGAAGATGTCGAGATAACTGATTATCATCAAGGCACAAGATAGTGAGTTTAGTGAGATTCCCTAAATTTACTAGATAACCTAGTTCTGAAGGAAGATGCCCAGATAACTGATTATCATCAAGGCACAAGATAGTGATTTGCGTGGCAAGATTTTACTCTGTTATGTCACCAGTGCATCTTTTGCATACATTCTTCTTAAGCTAAACTACATTGCTAAGTGTGTTATTGATGTTCTTCAACAAAAACTCCCTAAGGATTATGTGCCTCATCTGATGTATATGAAAGGTGACATGGATATTATTAGCTTACGTCCAAGTCTTCCTATGGTTCACCTTAGTGCATACTCGATTTCTCGAAGAGATGAAGACCTCACAATCAAAGGATGGATAAAAGTTATGAATGATCACAGGGAACTACTTGGAAGCAACATGGTGCACAACCCATAAATTGAAGACAGTTGGATCTCTATTCCCAATAATGGAGATTCAGGGGTTATCCTATTTTATGCTAATTTACGATAGAGAGAGTAGCAGGTCCTAGCTAGTACTCATAATGTGCTAAGGACAATTAGCTAGTGTTGGTTATGACTATGATGATGATGAGGAGTTGTTATTATGATGATGATGAGTTGTTATATAATTATGATGATGATGAGGAGGAGGATTTGTTAGTATTATGATGATAATGAGTTGTTATTATGATCATGATGAGTTATTACATCATTGGGTGGAAGAAAAATGGATTAGATCTACTAATCCAAACTTGGTCACTTTGGATCCATCCACATGAATCTAATCCACGTTTTATTCACCCACTGATATAATAACTAATCATGATCGTAATGATATAACAATCTCTTAATTGATATTGTATCAAAACTTGTATAACGGTGTATAAATACAGTATAAAACAAAAAATTAAGCACCGACGAATAATAGTAGCACAGGGTAAGGGCACATGCCTCAAGTACTTAGCAATAGCGCGGGTATAAACCCACGCTACTGATAACTGAGTTAGCAGTAGCGCAAGTCAAACCAGCGCTACTGCTAAAAGTTAGCTATAGCGCCCTAGCAATAGCGCGGGACCCCACGCTACTGCTAAGGTTTTCCCTGGTAGTGAATGGTTACATAAAACTTGGGCACAAGCAAATGACATCAGTTGACCGGGAGGTTCTGCTACTCCGACGGTGTGGTGTACATTATGGAAGCTACAAATTCCACTTAAAGTTTCTATATTTTCCCTGTGTTTACTACATGGAATTCTGCCCCTAAAAGGTATACTCTCTAATAGACACGTCGGGGCAATTGGAGGGTGCCCAATTTGCCACCAGAGCTCTGAAGATATATGCCATCTATTCTTCACGTGTATTCACTCGAGAGATATGTGGAGCCGCCTTGGATTGACATATTTCATCAACACTGCAGCAAATGTTGATCGATCTCGGTCGGTCATTATGGAGTATATCTTGTCTACTAATCAAATGTCACTACCTCTAATGCCGACATTGGAGATTAAACAGGTGATAGTGGTGGGATGTTGGTATCTCCGGTGGAAACACCGCCTTATAACTTATAATGAGAGTTGCCCGCCGGTGGTAAGATGGCCTTTGTCGGTCATGGCGATTACATGCAACTATCAGCGAGCCATGGTGAAGATAGTTGTGACAGAGGAGGCAAGATGGTTGAGGCCGGACACAAAGTTCATCAAACTTAATGGACTCAGCCTTTTTGTGTGGATGAAGGAGTTGGAGCTACGAAAGCAATTATTAGAGACGAATGAGGTATTTTCCTTGCAGCTCACTGTAAGCTTATCCCCTATGCAGCGGACGCAATGACATCAGAGGCAATGGCGATGAGAGACAGACTGAACTTGGCAAATAGCATACGGTTCCAGCGGGTTGAAGCGGAATCCGACTCTCTAACGGTGATCAACTGTTGCTCCTGTCAAAGTACTTGGTGGGGCGCGGCGGCAGCGATATTCACGGAATGTGTGGACATCTCTACCTTGATTGGGAAGCTCAACTTTAAGCATTGTCTTCGATTAGCAAATCAAGCGGCACATGTGCTAGTTAGTTTCAGCATTGTAAAAAAAAATTCTTCTAGTTTTACTGATGAGCCTCTAGATTTCTCGGTCAGCAAGCTTGTAGACGACGTATCTCTGTTAATTAATCAATAAAGCTAGCCATGATGGTCTTCTCTTAAAAATAAGCGGTAGAACTCTCAGCACCCAGCCTCTATGTGTAACTCAAAAAAAAAAACCCGGCTATGTGTGAGGGGATGAGCGGAGAGTAGAGAAAGAGACACAGCGTGACATGAAGCCTTTACAGATAAGGAAGCAGAGGCCAGGGAGACAGGAGCGACGTGGGTCTATGAATACCTAGTACGTCGCTCGCAGCCTTGTTGACTAACCGGAGAAATATATATAGTACGCACAAAAAAGGAGAGCGACTATTATCTTCAGACATTCGAGTGAAGCTTTTCTTCGTGCGCACACGGACTATATATACCGGCCTTGGAAGTAGGATAGGCAAGCAGCACAGTCAGACACACAGCCCTGAAAGCCTCATTTCCCAAAAAGTAAAAGCTCTCAAAGCCTCAAATATCAGCACAATCAGATTTACCCATGGCGTTCTTGTGTAGTAGTAGAGCTGCCTCCCGTTTCATGGTGCTCCTCCAGATGGCTCTCTTCGTCATCGTCTCCGCGGTCATCATGAACAGCTCCTTGGGCCTTGCAGCGGCCGGCCACGACAACATTGCAGGTCAGGCCGTGCTTAATTCCAAACTGGTTGCTATTGCATTTTTTGTTCGTCATTATTAATGAAATTGAATGATTAACTAGATTTGCGTTTCGCATCCAGGGTCTGGGTATGTGTGTTTCGGAGGGAAATGCTCGCCGTCTGGTGGGTACCCATGCTGCCGTGGTGTACCACTGGCTGGTGGCCAACCCTAATTAACACTAGATTAGGGGTGGGCGTGCGGCAAGCCGTGTGACACATGTCTTTCTTTCTGTACGAATAAATGGTTGAATAAAGATCGGTTCAGTTTATAAGGAAAACTAGGGGTCGGGGGAATCCCTAGGCTGGTTGGGAGTAACTTAGCTAGTAACATAGCGCAATCCAAATTTTTTTTTTGCTTATGTGGCAAGTAGTTAATGAGAAGTGGTAACATAATATGTTACTGTAACATAGCACTTCCCAAGACAAGATGAGTCTACAAGTTAATAAATGAAGCCATCTATGATACTACTATTATGTTACTTTGTATTATGAAAGTAGTAAATTAGACTAGTGTCATATGCATGGTCCTTATTCCTTATTCCTTATCCTTATTTAAATATGTGATCTTATCTCAAAAAAGATTGATTCAGTTCATAAGGAAAACCAAATAAAAAACTTTTACAGCCCGGATGGGCAAATACACCTTGCCGAAGGAACAACGCCAAAACACACACACACACACACAAAAACCCTCTACATATAGTGACTATACAACGCAAAGATCAACCTCCTAAGCATAGGTGGTTGGGAGATGTAGCACCGATTATGTCATAAGCATGTACAAGGCTCTATTAGCGAAAGAGACAGGACGTTGCCAAACCGCTTGGAATAAGCGGGTAACTATTTCAACAAAAAAAACACTTAACGCCAAAGGACAACACAGAGACGAACTCAGAAGTCCATTGCCGAGGCCGCCATCCCAACGCGATCTAGATGAGATATAGGTGAGATATAGGTCCCCTTTTGACAACTGCCTGGGCGACACGGGTGGCGATCTCGATCCGGTTTCTGCGGCCTCTCTCTCCGATCTCTCTTCCCTCGCTGCTGTTGGACGTTGCCACCGGCCAAAGCCCGTGCAGCCGACGGTGGCGGCGGCGACTTCGAGCGACCAATAACGACGGTCAAATACGGTGACACGACATCGATCCTTGGTCCTAAGAGCATGTCTAACAGAACCCTCAAACTGGTCAAACCTTTAAAATAACTGCCAATTTGAGGGTTGAGCTGAAAAAAGGACGCAGATCAGAACCCTCAAATCTTTAAACCCTCAAATTTTTTTTCAGGCCGAACCCTGAAGTTCGAGGCCAACTTGCAGCAGTGAGGGTTTGTGCCAATTTCCCAGGCCGAACCCTCACTCGGTCAACGTCCGCGCGGGAGGGAAATTTCCCCCACCTTCCTCCCTCCTCCTCCACCCGACCTCAGACCCGCCGGCGCCGGCATCGCCGATTCGGCCGCCACCGCTGCCGCCCTGCCTCCCCGCCGCGTCGCCACCGCCCCCCCTCCGCCCCACCGCGCCCCGTTTTGGTCGCTGCCCCGCCGCCCGATTTGCCCGAGCTTGCCTCCGCCCCACCGCCCCGATTTGGCCGCCGGCCCGCCGCCCTGCCGTCGGCCTCCCCGACGTCCGCCTCCCCGCCTCCTGCCCCGCCCGAGCGACCCCGTCGTCCGCCTCCCCGCCTCCACGCCCCGCCAGAGCCCGCGTCGCCGTCCACCCCCCGCCCCCCGCCTCCCGCAGCCTCGCCGCGTCGCCGTCCGCCCCCACCCCCCCCCCCCCCCCCGCGCCTCCCGCTGCCCCGCCGTGTCGCCGTCCGCCTCCCCGCCTCCACGCCCCCCTCGACTCCGGCTCCGCCCGAGCCACTCGGTAAGTCTTTTTTCCTTTTTTTTGTTTCTTTTCCATTGTTTAATTGTTGTCTAATTGCTTGTTTAATTTGTTGACAATAGATGGAGATGTCGGACTACTGTGACGAGTATCTTCACATTGGCCAAGATACTACCACCGAGTCAGTGCGTAGGTTTGCCAAGATGGTCATCCGGTTGTATGGTGATTGGTATCTTCGGGCTCCCAATGAGGAAGATACAAAGAGGTTGATGGAGACAAATGAAAAAAGGGGATGGCTGGGCATGCTTGGTAGTCTAGATTGCATGCACTGGAAATGGAAAAATTGCCCAAAGGCATGGCACGGAATGTATTGCGGTAAAAGCCATGATCCTACCATTGTGCTTGAGGTCGTGGCATCGCAAGACTTATGGATTTGGCATGCATATTTTGGTTTGCCGGGAACACTCAATGACATCAATGTGCTTCAAAGGTCCCCTTTATTTGCAAGACTAGCTTCAGGTGATGCTCCAACTTGCAATTACAAGGTCATGGATAATGAGTACACAATGGGATACTATCTCACCGATGGCATTTATCCTGAGTGGGCAACACTTGTGAAGTCCATTAAAGCTCCTGTATTTTATCATGTCAATTAGTCATGTATAATCTCGCCCAAAACTTGTGAACTTTTCCCTCCACGTGTGTTCTTTAATTTCCGTGCCAAAAACTATACACCCTATATTAACGAACGGAGGGAGTACTATTTTCATAAATAATTTCATAAATAAAGTTTTAAAAGATGGATTATTTGGTACAAGTTTAGATACTATGGGCATCTTTGCGGTCCATACCTATTTTGCCATCCAACGCGGTCCTGTATTTGTTTGCTCGGCGGTCCGGACGTCATTCAACCCTGGCCCACCCATAACCCTCTCCCTTGCCCTGCCTGAATTCTCGCCTGAAGTATGTTACCCGCATTCATGCCACTCCGCATGGACATGGGCCCAGAGCGGACATGACCTCCAACAGCGCAACAAAGGATAAAATCAGATATACCAGAAATTTCAACTTTACGGGAAGGATGAGTTGGCATGGTGGTACCTTTACAGATATTCCTCTATTCCAGTTTTGCTGCTACCAATTTATTTTCGTTACCTTTTTAATTCTTTGCTGAATTTCAATTTCAATAAGAAATCCGTCAATTGATTGCATTGCACAACTGATCTAATGCACTAATTCCAGTAATTTAAAGTACTTACTTTACTTACATCTCAGAGAATTAGTCCAATACCAACGGTTTTTTATAAGTGTGTTTACTTTACGTTAAATAGAAGCGCCATCTGAAAACAAAAATACTAATCTCAGTTTCTTATAGAGTTGTAGGTATGATCGAGCAAGTATGGTACATGATAATAATGCACCGATTCCATCAATAGAAAATAAGGCTATATAAGACTTTTTTTTGGTCGATCATAACAATTCATTAGAGCTAAGGTGCGTCACGTGGTTAAAAGAGAGGCTGAGGTCAGTTTGGCGAAGCTTCTCAGAGAAGAAGATATCAAATGGGCGCTTAGAGCTAAGGTGCGTCACATGGTTCAAGGGGATAATAATACACAATTTTTCCATATGATTGACAATTGGAAACATAGGAAAAGGGATCATACAACTTGAACAAGACGAAGGCAATTGTTGGTCATGAGAACCTTAAAATGTATATTACGAATTTCTACAAGAAATTGTTTCGGGCCCAGTTGATATACAACAACTGGGAAATGATGAGAATGAGGTTCTCACAGCCCTGTTTTCTGAGAAGGAAGTGCTTGAGGCTATTTCACAAATGAAAAATAACAAAGCACCCGGTCCAGATGGCCTCCCAATTGAGTTCTATAAGAGGTTGGGATATTATTAAGGGCGACTTGATGCCCATGTTCCATGATCTGTTTAATGGTCACTTGCAACTATTTAAACTGAACTTTAGGACAATCACGTTGTTACCAAAGAAGGAAGAAGCGGTTGACAATGAGCAGTTCAGACCGATATGTCTGCTTAATGTTAGCTTCAAGATTTTCACAAAAGTTGGTACGAACCGTCTGACACAGATTGCTCAGTCTGTGGTTCAACCAAGTTCAACTGCGTTCATGCCTGGATGGCACATACTCGAGGGAGTTGCCGTCCTCCATGAAACTTTACATGAAATCCATTCGAAGAAAGTTGCTGGAGTGGTCTTCAAAGTGGATTTCGTAAAGGCTTATGATAAAGTGAAGTGGCCATTCTTACAGCAAGCCTTGCATATGAAAGGGTTTGATGCGTCCTGGTGGAAGCAGGTCAAATCTTTTATAAAGGAAGGTAGCGTTGGAATCAAAGTTAATGATGATATAGGTCATTACTTCCAAACACAAAAAGGATTGAGACAGGTACTCCTTCCAGAGATCACACCCACCTCACTGGTTTGTGACAGGTGGCGTGCTGCATGTGCACCACTTGTCGCAACGTGGGAGTTTTCCCTATTTTCATAGATCGGATTATTCAAAATATTCTTAAACCATGCGTCCAAATCTTAAACCGTTTCACCGTTGGATTCCTTGCTTCAAGATTTGAAAACTAGATCCCATGTTGATAGGTTTTGACGAAAAAAATCACGAAAAATCTGAACGGAAGCATGTTTTTTTCCTTTCCGAAAGTCGTTTCCCAGAACTCTCGCGGAAGCAAATCCGTGCCTCTCGCGGAAGCAAAAGCATGCCTCTCGCAGAAAAATAAATAGAGATAAAACACATTTTTTTTCGTTTCCGGGAGGCACGGCCGTGCTTCTCGCAGAAGCAAAACCGTGCCTCTCACCGTCTCATGGAAGGAAAAAAAAGAGAAAATGTGTTTTTTTCTGTTTCCGAGAAGCACGGTCTCTCGTGAAAGCAAAACCGTGCCTCTCGCGAAAGAAAGAAAAAGGAAAAACATGTTTTTTTTTGTTTCCGAGAGGCACGCACATGCCTCTCGCGGAAGCAAAACCATGGCTCTCACGGAAGAAGAAGAAGAAGAAGAAGAAGAAGAAGAAGAAGAAGAAGAAGAAGAAGAAGAAGAAGAAGAAGAAGAAGAAGAAGAAGAAAAAGAGCAAGCACGTTTTTTACGCTTCGCCGCGAAGCAAAACCATGCCTCTCGTGGAAGCAAAATCGTGTCTCTGAAGGGAGAAGAAAAACACGTTTTTCCGCGAAAAAGAATTTTGATTATTTTTGGTCTAAAAGCTTAGAAAAACCGGAGAAAAACCGAAAAGGTTAAAGACCCATCTAAAAACACGAAAACTCGTGCGGAAATATATTTTAAAAACAAAATCCGAAGGGAGCGCCCAGGGCGCGACACGTGCGGCGGCGGAGAGCATACCAAGTGGCGCGCTCTCAGCCCATCGTAAGTGGCCGTTGCGAGGCTTCTGAAGGAGCGCTCGTCAACTAGTTGCTCTCTGATGTACCCCAATGCGTGACCACTACTGTGCTAGATTACTATAATTTGGCCCCGGTACCTAGTTGTGTACCTTTTTGTGGTATAATAACGTCTAGTACGACATCTATAAAAGAAAGCTGATTAAAGAAAAGGTTACCCCTTGAGGAAAATATAATTAAAATGGTAAGAACTCGACTCATTTTTTCCTTAAAAAATACAATTATCATTTTTTACATGAATACAACCCAGTAATTATTTTAAAATCAGCTAACATTTTGTTCACGCTACTTTAGAAAATGTGTATAGCATTCAAAAAAACTATTCTATGCCATTTAAGAAATTGTTGAAGTTTTTTAAAAAAAATGTTCCTAAAATTTCCAAAAATAATGTTTACGTGATTTTGAAAATTATTCTGTGACATTCAAAAAAAAGTTGACACGTTTCAAAAATGCATTCGTCACATTTATAAAACAAATGTTATACAATGTAAAAATAATATTAATTTAGTTTAGCAAATATTTTATATTTTCAAAAACATGTTTGTGTCATTTTAGAAAAATGTTAACATGTTCCAAGAATATGTTCCTCACATTTTAAGAAGTTGTTTTGAGTGGATGATATTTTAAATGTTTTTTATACAATTTAGAACAATGTTCAGTAACTAAAAATGTTCCATACCATTCAAAAAATATTCAACGCATATTTGAAAACGTATAACATTTATTTGAAATAATTGATATATGCATTTAGAAAAAATCATCAGTATTTGTATAAAAAAATGTTATGCATGTATTAGAAAAATGTACAACGAGTATAGAAGAAAGCCAGCGCATATTTTATGAAGAAAAAAAAAGAACTGAAGAAAGAGTGAAGAAAAACCAATGAAAACCACCTATAAGAAAAACACAAACGAGAAAACCCGCACTGAAACTTCTAATACTGGACTGTACCTGTTCATAGAAGCTTCCCAAAACTGCACCTAGCTGCTACAGTGCTGGGTCAGCACAGTAACATTGTGTCAAAAGGCGAAATCGAAGGATCTCTCGGTACGGCGAGATATAGACCTGGTGATATATAGAATTGTTTTTAGCACAAGACGATGTACAGATGCACCCCAAAGCGTGATCACTGGTGGGTAGGCTACTATACTTCGGCCCACTTACATAGTTGTGTGCTTTTGGCTGAAAAAAAGTTTCTAGAATTCCATCATCTCTAAAAAAAGGTTACCATCAAAGGAAGGGGCTATACCATCTCACTAAATTATGAATTGCATGTCATGTTAATCCCTTTTTATGGACTTTGTATGATGCGCGGCAGACGTGTTCTATAGGGTGTTCTATAGGGTAATCCTTCACTTATTATATCAAGTAGTTAGTGTTCATCCAAGGGTAGCATCATCTGGAATATTTACCATTCTAAGGTGTGTTATGTCACACGGCTACGATAAGCATGACATTTCTGATATGGGAGCGAATGGTTCATGCAGCAAGGCACTTGGTTGTCTTGATGAGGTTAGCAAGAACGTCTTGAGCTCGGAACACACTCATCAAAAGATGAACGAGAGTGGAGGGATGATCCGGAGACTACACCACCATCCATGTTGGGTACAAACTTCATTGGCCACCTGATCCAAGCGCCCACACAACACATAAGCAGGGGTGGGTATTCCTTCAATTGAAGAACAGACCACGACCTAAGGCAGTGTGTACTATTAGATAACCTGCCATGGAGCGGAGCTTTCATTATTACTAGAAGCGAAAGCGCGCTTTGCCGCGCCGCAAAATTTCAGCAACAATTAGACAATAGAGAGTTCATAAAATTGGATACAAATATATGAGAAGTTATGTGTGAACATCGTGCAAAAATATATAACTAAATTTTAGAATTCATCTTATCTTTATAACATATAACAAAAAAGGACTAAAAAATCATTCATCCGTTACTGAACACTTAACATTACAGGTTATTTTAAGATTATTTACTATTTTGACTGAAGCTCGATACTCTTGAGTTACTTTGAAGGTTCAAGGCAAAGGGGGTTTTCACAATGACTATCACAGAATGGCTCCAATCAATTAGGAAGCCTTGGATAAACCAACTACGGTGTCATTTTGATTCTGCGAAATAATATACGATTGCAGTTTACAGCCCACAGAGTTCTTTGATCCACACTTTCAAGACCTTAAAGCGCACTGAGGAACAACGGGTGGATTCAAAGACCACATTTGGGCGAGCATCAGGTTGTCCACCATGGAGCATTGAAGCGGCAACAGTGTATATACAGGCATTGGCAATAGGTGCTCCTAGAAGTATGTTACCTTCTGCATGTGGCACTCGTAGATTAGCATTGGCCATTAGTGCTAGATATAATAGACAATTGGCAATAGAAGCATTAGCACGAGAGATGATTGGGTAACAATTAAGCTTCTATTTTTATTATGTGGACATTTGTTCAAATGAGTCATAAGATATGAGAAGTATCTGAGTGAGAACTAACATTTGTCAACATAACTTGAATCCTTTGTTAATTCTGAAACCTAGCTACGAAGCAAGATGACTTTAGGATTGGAACAACAGAACATGAGCCCAGAAAAGTTACAGCGAGCATAGAATTCCAAGTGCAAGGCTAGCATCGATTCTTCTATGAACCCACAATGTAGTTGCAAGAGTAAACAAAATTTGGATCTTTTGGTTAAATGCTTTTTGTTTTCCTGAATAGAGCAAATATTATAACAACTTAACATAATACAACATGCTTCTGTATATTATTTCAGAAACTAACTGGACAAAAAAGAGATAAGCAAATAGGATATTCTACAAATCCGCAAGAACGGAACTTTGTACCAGAAGGTCATAATCTGTTGATGCCTCTAACATAGATACCTTTAAGCACGGCCAAGCCATGCCCACAATAACCCTAAAGAGTGGACTTACAGACCACCGATCTCTTGTGTCGTAGCATCGTACTTAATTCTCCCATACTGAAGGAAACCTAAAACGTTGTAGCAAACAGTTAAACCGCAATAGAACTACAATAAGGCACAATCTACCAACTTGGAGAATTGGCATTCAAATTGCATTAAAATCGGGCCCAGTTTGTCAGTATATTATCATTAGACTGCTCTCCTCCATGATACGGATAAAAAAAAGGCACATTCAGTTATCCTATCTAGGGCTAATAATAACAAAGCACAATTT
The DNA here is from genome assembly GCA_032464435.1 of Aegilops umbellulata. Taxonomy (NCBI): domain Eukaryota; kingdom Viridiplantae; phylum Streptophyta; class Magnoliopsida; order Poales; family Poaceae; genus Aegilops; species Aegilops umbellulata. The sequence continues at coordinate 634,761,612 of CP136055.1, forward strand.
AGTTAGATTTCTATGTCCACGTGGACCTTGCAAGCATAGTTCTTTCAAGAGAGATATCAAGCATAGTTCTTGTTATGTTGTGATCCAAATTCAAGTATAAAGAGAAAGGCTAACTTCTGGCGAGCGAGCGGAGCGAGGCCCGTCGCCGGTAGGCTTGGGCCGAAGCGGAGCGAAGCCCCCCGCGTTACGGATTAGTATTGACCTAGGTCACCTGTGTTATTATATATATATATATATATCCTTTGTAAGCCGTCGCACGGGATGAGTTGATCAGTTGTAAATCCCCGATGTTTGTAACCTCCCCCAATATAGTGAATATTTGCTGGCTAGCGCCCGTGGTTTTATCCCCTTCGTGTTGGAGGGGTTTTCCACGTTAAATCTCGTGTCCCTTGCTTGTTTTCGTTTTTCGTCGTGTTGATTTTCCTGTAGTATCTCTAACAGTTCTTTGGCATGAGCTTTTCTTGTTTTACATATTTGATTTGCTAATACCAACTCACTATGGAGACATAACATCATCTTAAAACTACCATTATAGTTGAATACATATCCCTGCTTCCTTGTAACACAAGAACATCAGTAGATTTTGATCACCTATGCAATAGTCGGCCCCAACAAAAGTGACCGTAGTGTATTGCTATTATTCCGTTTTTTACGCCGGAAAAACACAGAAGGTAGTGGTTTTCCGGAATTCAGCCATCAGTTGTTAAGTCATCGCATCGGTGACGTCAACGTCTTCGCATTAAAAAGTATAGCACTAGAGAGTTACCGCATACGGAGCACAATCAAATCTCAGCATGATCCTAGTTCAGATCCAATCCTTTGATGTTTTTTATCTATATAAATCAAATCATCTGTAAGGACCCTTAAATAAACAAGAAAAATGGAAACCAGACACTCTAAAATCATGAAAGGGAACAAGCACCCATAGTACATCGCAGGCAATAACAGCCCCCATGCCCCCCCCCCCCCCCCTCTCTCTCTCTCTCTCTCTCTTCGTACTGGTCTCCAACAAGCAAGCAAGTCGAGCCAAATTTGTATCCTCACGGTGTGTCCAACCAGGCTAGCTAGCTCCACAGCAGAAATGCACAAGACATCGCATGCAATGCTAGATTACATTTATCTTTGTAAACAAGCTACAAAAAAATGCACACACAACTGCCATAGCCGACTGCAAGCTATCCACACACAATAGCAAGCACATCAGACACCAACAACCGGAGCCACCCGGCAAGCACGCACACACCACAACAGGCATAGCCGGCCGGCAAGCACGCACACACCATGCACAACAGCCATAGCCAAGCACGCATGAGGTAGGGACGCTGCAGAATCCCCAGGCCCGGCCACCACCACCCCACCCCATGCCTGGCTCCGTCAGATCTGCCGCCCCGCCACGCTCCGGCGGCTGCGCCTTCCAGCTCGCCAATAGATGAGGGAGTCAGGTAAAAGAATAGGGGCGCCCAGAGAATGAGGGAGTGGGCTGAAGGATTACCGGACGTCGGGGTGGAGCATCTGGCACCGGACGACGGATTCGAGGACCGAAGTTGAGGCGGAGACCACACGGTGGCCGGCGGAGTGCATGTGTAGCAGCAGGCGGCATGACAGAGGTGGACCGGTGGAGCGCGTCGGCACGGGCGAGCAGCACGGGGCACCTGGGAAGTAGGCGGAGGCGTGGAGCGGGTATGGGCGATGTGCTCACTGGGAATAACCCAATCAAAATCGGGCGACTCAGTCAAAATCAAAATTTTCAATTGAATGAGGGAGCTTCTACCCCGAGGGAGCTTAGTGATATACTCCCTCCGTCCCATAATGTAAGACGTTTTTTGGCACTAGTGTAGTTTCAAAAAACGTCTTACATTATGGGACGGAGTGAGCAGTAGATTGTATCGTTCCTACACAACCATAGGGGTCAAACTAACTATGTCGTACCCATCAGGATGAGGACTATAAGTTATTGATCGTTGCCACGTAACTAGTTACCAAGCATACTGGCAACACTACATGTCGGATACAAGTTAGAATCCACTTGGATGGCTGGCCATGTAGCATGTGCAACTTTGCATTGGAAAAATACACATTAGATCGTCGGCGAACATGGATGTAATTTCTATTAATTTTTGTGTTGTTTGTACTATCATGATGTTTGATTAATAGTAGATCATAATATTTTCCCGCAAAAAAATAGATGTTAGATTATCTTGTTGTTGTGACGTACCCTCTTAGGGAGCCTTCAGTGCGTCAAGACGTAACTAATATGGTCAGTTTAAATGTAATTGTCACATCATACAATGTTATTAAAAGAAAATCAAGACATTTTTTAATGGTTCCATGTTTACATTACAAGTTTTCTATCCATATATACGATCTAAATTATATGTTTATTGCCAGCTATAGATGCAACTACACTTTTTAAGAAAGTAGGTACATAGGTTGCAAAAAAGAAACTACATGACAAGAATTCATCATCCATAGCCATTGGCACTACTATGCAGGAATGGTGAGGACTGCGTGCAGATAGTCAACATGACCTTCACATGCTTTAATATCTCTCATAGCAGATAGCTCATCATTGGCTCGTCGTGCTGTTGGTCTGCGTGATGGACTTGGCTCCAAGCACTGGACTGCAACAGTGAGCATGCAGTATATTTCTCTAGCTGTTTCAGCATCTGGGAGCACAAGCCTCGAGTCCAGCAGATCCTGCAGACACACATCATTATTCTTGGTGCCCAGCAAGAGGGATGAAAGCAAATCACCTGGATGGGATCCCATAAATATCTCTAGAACAAGCACTCCAAAGCTATATACATCACATTTCTCCGTCACATTATCTGTATATGCTAGCTCTGCAATGAATACCAATTGATTAGTATATGTGTTACATAGTTCAAAGTTCGTCGTAATGAACAGGATACATTACAATTTCATGAACATATGTATGTAGTGCAAAGCCTTCAAAACTAGTTGATATGGTTTCATTTTTGTTTACCTGGGGCAATATAGCCTTTCGTCCCAGCAAGCCTTGTGAGATTTTGACCACCAATAATTTTAGCCGTGCCGAAGTCAGAGATGCATGCTCTAAATTCCGGATCAAGCAAAATATTTTTGCTTGTTATATCTCTGTGGACTATTAGTGATGAACAATCATGATGCATGTATGCCAAAGCATGGACCACGTCTAACACAATATGTGTCCGCCTTCCCCAGTCTAACTCGACTGCCCTTCCATTGGCCCTCAGTGTTTTTGCTAAGTCTCCTCTATCCATATATTCATAGATAAGGAACTTTCCTTGACTAGAGGAACAATACCCAAATAGTTTTATGATGTTCCGATGCCGAATTTGCACTAATGCCTTGATTTCATGATTGAACACTGTTTCGTTCTCCATACACTCATCTTCTATCATGTGTATCCTCTTCACTGCAAATACTTCAGATGTCGGAAGTCTAGCCTTGTAGACAGATCCATATCCCCCGGTTCCTATGCATTGTTTATCACTAAAATCATTGGTTGCTTCAACAATTTTCTTGAACACGTCTGCCCCATCAAAGCTCCAAATAGAGAAGAGGTTTGCTTCTGTTACATTAGTGGTGTTCATTGCATTGGATTTCTTCCTTTCATGCCGAAGCATCAATATCCCCACAACGATAACAATAAATACAAGAGGAGGAACTACGGCTAGTACAAGTGTGTTGTATCTTTTCCTTTTTCCTTTGCTATGATATGCACTACTGCAAGGGGGCAATCCTTTAACTACACCACATACCATCTTATTATGGATGAACCACTGTATTGGAGCTTCTTTGAAGAGCTTACTCTCTGGGACTGGTCCTTCCAATTCATTGTAAGATACATCAATGGATATCAAGCTTTCCATACTCTGAAATGATTGAGGGATGGAGCCATTAAGTTCATTGTGTGAAAGATTCAAGGTATCTAGCATGATCAGACCACTAAGTTGGCTTGGTATTGCCCCATCAAATGAATTATCACTTAAATCCAACATGTATTGTAAGTTGTGCAATGACCCTAGGATGGAAGGGATGCTTCCTCTCAGGTTATTTCTGCTCAAATTTAATGAACGAAGCTTTAAACAGTTCCCAATTGATTCATGTACCAAACCACTTAGGTTATTTGATGACAAATCCAACAGCTCTAGGTTGGACAGTGCTCCAATTTGTTGTGGTATGCTTCCATGGAGCAAATTGTTTTCAAGACTCAGTTGGAACAAATTTTTCAGATTGCCTAGTTCACTTGGAATATCTCCTTCAAGATTGTTTGATGAAAGGTCAAGCACCCCTAGCCGAGGCAGTTGCCCCATACTTGTGAGTATTTGCCCTGTGAGGTTGTTGTTTGAGAGGCATAGCATGGTAAGATTACCACTTTCCCTCCAGTGAGAAGATAATTGGCCAAATAATTTATTTGAGCTCAAATCCATATAGAGAAGATTTGGTTGAACTCCCAACTCAGAAATATCCCCTGTTATTTGATTCCTTTCCAGACGAACTCTAACGAGGCTTCTGCAGTGTATCAAACTTGACGGTAGTGGTCCTATCAGATTGTTGTCATATGCAGTAAAATTCTTGAGCCGACCTCCGGAACACAACCCAGGTGGCAGCGGACCAGAGAGATTGTTACCATCGAATTGCAGATTTTCGAGATCCTTTAAGGCGCCAATTTCTCGTGGAACATGTCCAGAGAATTGATTATCATCAAGGTGTAACGTAGTGAGCTTAGTCAAAAATCCAAAGATATTTGGGATAGGACCCATGAGATGGTTATCACTGACACGAAAACCAGTGAGATTAATCAAACTCCGAAAGGTATTGGGAATAGAACACATTAGTTTGTTATAGCTAAGATCCAGGTCTTCTAGATTTACTAGGTAACCTAGTTCTTGAGGAATACAACTGGAAAGTGTGTTATTCCATAGATACAACTGAGTGAGATTAATCAAACTCCCAAATGTACTGGGAATGGAGCCTATGAAATTGTTGGAGCTAAGATCCATCATTTTTAGATTCACCAGGTAACCTAATCCTTGAGGAAGATATCCAGAGAATTGATTATCGTGAAGGTTCATGCTAGTGAGGTTAACCAAACTCCCAAAGGTATTGGGGACGGTGCCCATTAGTTTGTTGTAGCTAAGACCCAAATATTTTAGATTCACCAGGTAACCTAGTTCTTGAGGAATACATCCAGAAAGTTCATTATCCGATAGGTAGAGGAGAACAAGGTTAATCAGACTCCCAAAGGTATGTGGGATGGAACCCGTGAGTTTGTTTATGTCAATGGACAACTCTCGTAAATTTACCAGATAACCTAGTTCTGAAGGAAGATGTCTACATAACTGATTAACATCAAGGTACAAGATAGTGAGCTTAGTGAGATTCCCTAAATTTCTTGGAATGGGGCATGTAAGGTTGTTGTAGGTAAAATCTAACCTGACAAGCTTCTTTAGGTAGCCAAGTTCACCCGGGATGGGACCAGACAAGTGATTGGCAGATAAGTTAAGCGTCACGAGATTTCCTAGTTCTCCTATTTGCCTTGGTATTTCACCAGAGAGTTCATTTTGCTGAAGCATTAAGCACCGTAGTTTTTTCAATGATGCTAAAGCAGGTGATAAAGGGCCCCTTATCTGATTGCGTTGAAGAAGCAGGAAGCGCAGGTCTCTGAGTGACACAATGCCGGGAGGGATCCTCCCGGTGAGCCTGTTGTGTGAGAGTTGGATGCTCGTGAGGGTCGCCAACGCTGTGAAGTTGAGGGCGTCGAGCTCCCCTCTCAGCCGCAGCCCACGTAGAGAGCTCTTGGTGACTTGCTTGATGCTTGCTGCACTCGATGCCGTACCAGCTGCAGGGCCGGTTTGCGTTGTTTCTCATTCCCCAGGATTGAAGCTGGGCAGGGTGGCTTTCTAGTGTGTCTTTCCAGGCAAGAAGAGCTCCTGCTTATTCTTGCAGGGACGGCACTGCCATGGCCTGGAGACACATTGCTAGTGGGACAGTGAGTGAGATGAAGCGTAGGAGAGGGGAGTTCTCCATGACTAGTCGCATGGCTATGGTTGGAGCTTGGGTCTTGGTGTATGCCTCCGAAACTGTGCGAAACTTCACCTTATATGCAACTTCATGGTAGGTAGACCGCCCATTAGGCTCCGCGTACGACTGGGTCCTCATTTTACGGAAATAATGTCGCCTCGTCTTAGCGTGGAAACTGTGTCCATGTAAACTCTGGTTCTAGAGGTTCTTTGTAAATTTACCCCAGAATTTTGGACCGCTTTAATCTTTAGGACCGATGCAAAGGTCTGCAAAGTAGTGAGCTTTGGGGAGTTTAGAAACAAAAGGCAACGTACGTGTTTCTCGTGTATACCTTAATTTCCCTTTGTTGTCCCTGCATGTGAAAGAAACCACCAAAGAAATAAAAGGTGAGCATTGGATTCGACGGAAGGATATCTATGTGCTCCTCATTTCAAGGGGGAAGAATGGCAGGTACAAGTGCACTAAACTTTGACCATCTCTACAAAACTTGAGTGCGCTCGTCCCAAACTGTGACCTCATGTTGACCGTTCCTGATGCTAAAGCTACATGCATATCATACATACTCTGGTGACCGAAAATTAAGGATATAAATAATCTAATTCTAGCAAAGCTCGAGCACAATTCTACCGTAAGTACCTTCAAGATTTCTCAAAGAATTAAACCAGACGTCAGTTTATTGTACAAAACAAAGACCCAGGTTTTCTCGTGAGTTACACACAATATTGTCCTAAAAAACACCCGGAGTTTCTCAAAGATTTTAACCTATCAGCTTCTATATATTTTTAACATGAAAGTGGGTTTTATCAAATAACAGTAGAATCGTTTACAATAAGAAATTACTCCTATAATGAATATTGGAGTATCCGCCTTCCCAGGCTCCTCGCGGACAGAGAGAGCCTTCTGGACATCTGTTGCCTGGTGGCTTACCGTTGAGGTCTCTCGGGGCGGCTCCAAGCCGTCTGATCTACCTGGACGGCTCGGACTCGGCCGACCCGGTTGGAGGGTCCATGACGGGAGGACCGCAGGGGCACACTCGGAGCCACCGTCGGGCATGCTGGCGATGGCACAGTCAAACCTCCGCACCATCCATTTTCGGTTCGTGTGCCGCATGGGCTTCTCAGGGGCTGTCCGTGCCATTTGATCTGCCCAGATGGCGTGTGCCCAGGCGACCCGACTGGGTGGACCATGGGTGCACGCCTGGGGCCATCGTCATTCGGCGGCGTCGGGCGCACCGGCAATGGCCCTCTCGTGTGTTGGCCCGTACGAGACGGGGAGGGCGGACCCGCCTGTCGGCCTCCTCGTCCCGCGCTGGGCTGGTTCAGTCGTGACAGGAGAGCCATTAGTGGCGCTCGTAGTGCCATCTCGCTCGTGGGTCCAGGTCGTCAGGCCCATTCGCGCGAGGAGCAGGCTGGACCCACCTTTGAGTGGTTGTTTTGCTCGCGCCAGCTAGCCTTCTTAGCTCGGTCTAGGTAGGTGCATGCGGTCACTCCAGCTGGGCTTCACCGGGGCTGGATAGGGTCGGCCGGCCATGGTTGGCACGACGCGCGATTGTCAAGGCTAGGTCCACCTGTCGGCGACCATTGCCTCTTGATGGGTTGCCTCACTATCGTCAGCCACGAGCCGAGTGGACGGAGAGGGCTATCTGGATAGGGGTGCGGCGGTGGCCCAACCGGCTGGCTAGCGTCGAGCCATGTCCAAATGCTGCACCGTGGGTGGCTCAGACTGTTCCTTAAGGTGGTTGTGTCTTGTTATAGGTTTGATGATTCATGCCACATGTAGGATGGCGTGCACGTTCGCCTCCCTCTTGCCTATGACTTGCACCTGTTGTTCCTGGGCGTTCTTTGCTCATTCCGGCAGGCGACGGTTGAACACGTCTCCGGCCTCTCACTTCTTGCACGGATGTGTAGCATGCTTTCTTCTCCGGCCTCAATGGGCACGCAGCTCATTGTCGGCCGGTGCACCGTCTCTGTTTCGGCCTTTTGGGTGGGGGTCGCCTTTGCTGTATTGTTCGTGTTCATGTTTCTTCTGTTTGGCATCTTTTTTCTTTGATCGGTCCACCGCAGGACACGTCGTTTCCTCCTTTTGATTTTTCTTGTTGTTTTGGCAGCGAGTTTTAGACGCCTGTGATGATATGCTTCATCGTAGAGCGCCCCATGTTCGTGGGTGATGGTCAAGCGATGGTGAAACTTGTCCATGGCAGACTTAGTATGGTGGTGCTAGTGCAAACACATCGCGCTGTATCATTCTTATTGCGGGCACCTTGGCCATTGAGCCGAGAGGATACAATGTGTGAGGGGCGAGGGTAGCTGGACATACGGGCGGCCTGCCGGCACATGATAGGCGCAAGCTTGGGCGCTGTCCGGGCGAAGTAACGATGAAAAAAGTTTGAAGATTATAAAAGTAGTTGTGTTAGGCTAAAAGGCATTAAACAAAGTTGCTTGTTTGGAGGCAACCCAATATTTTTTACGTGGTTGTTACTGCCATGTCGACGATGTTTTGTATCTTTACATTTGGTTAAGTTGCGGGTATAGCCTTTATCATTCTCGGTTTGCAGGTGTATGAGTTGATGAGCCAAAACGAAGAGTTTTATGTTATGTCTACGTAGAAGACCAGGCAGGGTAAATGAGCTACCGGCTGGTTGAAAACTTCCGGCAAGCGCCTCTCCAAGAGACGACGCAGCACAGGAAGGGCGAGCGCAACAGGACGTCCGGGAGCCTGCCCGGCGACGGCCTGTCTGGTTAGTGCCTGGTCGAACGGCATTGCCGCTGGGCTTATCTGGTGAGTTTCCCAAAGAGACTGGTTTTTTAGAACCCGGATGTCTAGACACCCTCTTATCACTACCATCGGTCCAGAATCTTGCACATAGAGATCTGTGCCACATACTGTAGCAATAGAATTCATTAGCACGTCTAGTGCTTCACTAAGCGTGTATGCAACAACCGACTCTTTCTCCCCCAGCTTACAGACGAGATTATCTCTCATAACCTGCTCTCTCTCTCTCTAACCTTTCTCCATGTTTGTATATTTTTATCACGGGTTAGTTGTGTGTTGTGCAGGTGAAGACTAGTACATAAAAAGGGGATCTATACCTCGTATGAACAGTGATATGCTATGGACGAATTTTGCTAACTGAGTAACTGTGACGAAGGAAGGAGAGAAGGTAGAAACTTGACATAAAAAATGAAGCTGATGTGAGAGCCCTAGGGTCCAGCGTTTGTCTGACCCACAAAGGGACACGGTGCAAGATAAACCGCACCGCATGCACTCCTCATGTCCTGTCCTTTCACCAGTACACCACATGATAGACAGTATCACAGTAGCATGGCCTGACCTTCATGCATGACGGGAAAGTATCCTGTACTCCAATTTACTCCAATCAATTGGGTGCTCCGGCTGCACCGCACAGAGCAGAGCCGTTAGATACAAAATACAGGGACAGGATAGAATGCGAACCCCATGCCCTTTGAATTTTGCAAAAAAAAGCCCCATGTAAGCAAAGAAATAGCTGTAATGTCCACGTCACTTGGTTGTGCTATTCCCAGTTTGGAACAGAAAGAACACGAGCACACTAGGGCATCGGTGGTCCGCCGGCGGACCTCGCCGTGGGCGCTGCGGCGGAAACAGTTCGCCACAGTACGGATATATGTTTATATCTCTCCGTATAGGGGGGCGCGGCAAAATTAATCAATGAAATTGCTATATTTTGCTTATACTACATATTCTAGCAATTGATAGCAAAATTTCAGCAATTTATGGTCTGACAGTGTACATGAGTACCAAGCAATGTTTTAAATAGCGGGCTATGGAAAATAGCGGCGGGCCTCCAAATCAGCTATAGCGGAGCTATACCGGGCTATTTGTGAAGGCGGGAACTTAGCGGCACCCTGCTGAAAAGGCTATAGCGGGCTATAGCGGAGCTATAGCCGGCTATTTAAAACTATGGTACCAAGTAATTTCATCTACCTGTTCAAGTCCTGAACATGAAGTGGTCGTTGGCACAAGAGTGCGATTCTGCTTGAAGGCACAAGATTGAGATTCATTAACACTTGCAATATGGTCCTACATGTGTGAAACAATGTCATTACATCCTACAGATTTAGCTTTGTGGTGTTATCATGCTATGGCATAACAGCGTCTCCAGCCATTCCCCCAAGAGCCCACCCAGGAGCCCTTTTTTTCCACCGGCAAAGCGAAATCCTCCCAGCCGGCTTCAACCCCAACATCGCCTTCCCGCACTGCCCTCCTCCGTGTGGCCCTTCCGCCTTCCGCGTTGCTGAAAAAATGTTGGATATTATGCATAAAGCTAATCTTATGAAGTGTCATGCTGATGCAAAGCTTTGTACATTAAGTTTCTTTATATGACATTTGTATCTGTCTATACTAGAACAGATCTTTTCATTTGTTTGCAGACAAAGTGAACGCACATGCTGGACAGAAATTACACATTTAGTTACGATTGATACTCAATGGCGCATTTTCAGAAAATGCTTGGAAGCGAACCTGTCCAAGAGATGCTACATTAAGATGTCTTGACATGTCGACGGTCCAGGCACACCTGAGCTGCCAGAACCTTCAAGCGATAGTACAGTCGTGTTCTTTCTGTTCCAAACGGCACATCTTGTAATAGAAACGTTACAGGTATTCTGTACTTGTATGGGGTTTTCTCTGCAAAATTCGAAGGGTGGGAAGTTTGGGTTCCATCTTGTCCCTATGTTCTGTATCTAACGGCTCTGGTTTGTACGGTGCAGCCGGAGCACTCATTCCAATGGAGTACAGGATACTTTCCCATGCATGGCTACATCGCTGCTGTCCGTGACATGCAGCCAGAGTAGGTCTGTCTTCTGCAGCCTAGGTATAGACCTGTTCTAGTCTAAAAATCACATGCTTAATTAACATTACAGTGCAAGTGGTCTGCTACTGTCTAGACTTCAGCACAAATCTCTAAAATACTGGACGCACCAGATAAGAGGGTGCCTAGACACCCGGGTGCTATGGCACCTTTCCCCGTTTCCCAAAGCGACGGAGGCAGAATGAAACCAAACGAACCAAGCAGAACATTCAAAGGGAGCATCTTGGAGCAACTAGGCAGGCAAAACAAGCCCGGCAAGACTTAGGCCTTGGTGCCCAAGTTTGCCTGGCCTTTGAACCTTGCGCATCCAAAAGCTGGGCAAGCATTCCAAAGAGGAAACATTGTTGACATATGCACCGAGTTCTTGATAGAATGCACTCGGCAGTATTAATGATTGTCGGGCCCCGTTCAGCCAAGTGCGCTGCGCCGAGTTTGGCACTCGGTGAAGATTTCGCCGAGTTTAATAAGTGCTCTGCCGAGTTTCTTTGGAACTCGGCATAAAGGTTGATTCTAGTAGTGATGCATCTGAATGCAAAAATCAACGCTGGGTTCTTCACCTGCTCATACCGTGTGATTAATTTCCACTCTCATGTACTCCCTCCATTCGAAAATAAGTGACATGATTTTAGTTCAAATTACTAGGAAGAGCAGTTTTGATCGCCCGTCCCACCTAATTAGGGGAAAATGATTCAAAATATATGCCACGCTCTTGGGGACCGAGAGAGTACCTTTTGATGCAATTGTGGTGCAACAAAAAATTGACCGACAAGATGCTCCGTTTATCATTCGCAGTTGCGCGAGATATTGACAATGGATCTGAATACATTTACACACATTAATCATACCCTATTCACGCATTTTGCAATCACTTATTCCAATACTACAACTTTTGTAAGCCCAACTTTACTACACACCTTGGAGTATCCTTTGCTAGTTACAGAGAAAACTGCATGACACTACTGTACCGGAATGGTGAGATCAGCTTGTAGATAATCAACATGATCTTCACATGTTTTAGTGATAGCAGATAGCTCATCAGTGGCACATCGTGCCGTTGGTCTGCGTGATGGGTTAGGCTCCATGCACTTTAGGGCAACACTAAGCACACTGTATATTTCTCCAGCGGTTTCAGCACCTGGGAGCTCGAGCCTAGAGTCCAACAGATTCTTGAGGCATACATTTCTCTTGGTTGTCAGCGAGAGGGATGAGAGCAAATCGCCAGGATGGAATCCCATAAATAGCTCCAGAACAAGCACCCCGAAGCTATATACATCACATTTCTCCGTCACATTCTCTGTATATGCTAGCTCTGCAATTATAGCAAATTAGTTAACTAATGTGTGATTAGAGTTCATTGCAAGGATCCATACGCATGTTCCATGAATACATGACAAATTATTTTTACAAGAGCTACATATAATGACATATCTAAGTGTAGAAAATGATACAGATAAGGATAGATTTATTTTTACCTGGAGCAAGATAGCCTTTTGTCCCAGCAATCCTTGTATGATTCTGACCATCAATAATGAGAACTTTAGCTGTACCGAAGTCAGAGATGCAAGCTGTAAATTCAAGATCAAGCAAAATGTTGCTGCTTGTTATATCTCTGTGGACTATTGGTGACGAACAATCATGATGCATGTATGACAATGCTTGAACCACGTCCAAAACTATATGTATCCGCCTTGTCCAGCCCAATTCAATTGCCCTTCCATTGGTTCTGAGTGTTTCTGCCAAGTCTCCTCTCTCCATATATTCATAGATAAGAAACCTGCCTTGGCTGCATGAACAATACCCAAATAGTTTTACGATGTTTCGATGCCGAATCTGCACCAATGCATTGATTTCACGATTGAAAACTGACTCGTTAATGCAACACTCATCTTCTATCATGTGTATCTTCTTCACTGCAAATATTTCGCTTGTTGCAAGTCTAGCTTTATAGACGGATCCATATCCCCCGGTTCCTATGCAATGTACCTCGCTAAAATTATCCGTTGCTTCAGTGATTTGCTTGAACATGTTTGCCCCATCAAAACTCCAAATAGAGAAGACTTTTTGTTCTTCTACTTTATCGGTGTTAATTGCCTTGGATTTCTTCATTCCATGTCGGAAGATCAATATTGCGGCAACAAGAACAAGAGATACGAGAGCAGGAACCATGGCTAGTAAAAGTGTTTTGTATACTTTCCTTTTCCCTTGGGTCTGTGGGGCACTACTACAGGGAGGCAATCCTTTCACTACACCACATAGCATCTTATTATGCATAAAACACTTGATTGGTGCTCCTTGGAATAGCTTACTCTCTGGGACTGGCCCTTCCAATTCATTATAAGATACATCAATGGATATCAAGCTTTCCATACTCTGAAATGATGATGGGATGGATCCATTAAGTTCATTGTGTGAAAGATTCAAAGTATCTAGCATGATGAGGCCACTCAGTTGGCTTGGTATTGCCCCAGAAAATGAGTTATCACTTAAATCCAACATGTGTAAGTTGTGCAACACCCCTGGAATGGTAGGGATGTTTCCTTTGAAGTTATTTTGTCGTAACTTCAACGAGCGAAGCTTTAAATAATTCTCAATTGGTCCTTGTACCAAACCACTTAGGCTATTTGATGACAAATCTAGCAGCTCTAGACTGGACAGTGCCCCAATTTCTTGCGGTATGCTTCCATGCAGCAAATTGTCGACGAGGCTCAAGTTGAACAACTTTTTTAGATTGCCTAGTGCACTTGGAATCTCTCCTTCAAGCTTGTTTGATGAAAGATCAAGTAGCCCTAGCTGAGACACTTGCCCCATACTTATGGGTATTTTGCCTGTGAGGTTGTTATTTGAGAGGCGTAGCATAGTAAGACTATGACACTCCCCCCAACGATAAGATAATTGTCCAAATATTTTGTTCGAGCTCATATCCATATATACCAGATTTGGATGAGCTCCCAACTCAGAAATATCTCCCTCTATTTGATTCCTTTCAAGACGAACTCTAACTAGGCTTGTGCAGTGTACCAAACTTGGCGGCAGAGGTCCATTTAGGTTGTTATCAAATGCAGTTAAATTCTTTAGCCGGCCTCCGGAGCACAAATCAGGTGGTAAGGGACCAGAGATATTGTTACTCTCCAAGTGTAGTGCCACAAGATTGCTTGAGGAACCAATTTCTTGAGGAACATGTCTAGAGAATTGATTTTCATTGAGGTTCAAGCGAGTGAGCTTAGTCAAATTTCCAAATATATTGGGGATGGAACCCATGAGTTTGTTGTTGTGTAGCTCCAAATCTTGTAGATTCATTAGGTAACCTAGTTCTCGAGGAAGATATCCGGTGAACTGGTTATCATAGAGGTACAAGATAGTGAGCTTAGTAAAATTTCCAAACACATTGGGGATGGAACCGATGAGTTGGTTCCTGCTAAGTTCCAAATCTTCTAAATTCACTAGGTAGCCTAGTTCTCGGGGAAGAAAGTTGATGAACTTATTACCATCAAGGTACAAGATAGTGAGCTTAGTTAGATTTCCAAAGGTACTTGGGATGGAACCAATGAGTTGGTTATCACTAAGTTCCAAATCTTGTAGATTCACTAGGTTACCTAGCTCTTGAGGAATATGCTCGAAAAGTTTGTTACCCCAAAGGTACAAGCCATTGAGGTTAATGAGACGCCCAAAGGTATTGGGGATGGAACCAATGAGGTTGTTTTTCTCAAGAGCCAACTCTTGTAAATTTAGCAGGTAACCTAATTCTCGAGGAATGTATCTGGATAGTTGATTACGACCAAGGAGCAAGAAAGTGAGCTTTGTCAAATTCCCGAAATTAGTTGGAATGGAGCCAGTGAGGTTGTTGCTTGATAAATCCATCCTATGTAGTTTCTGTAGGTATCCTAGTTCATTGAGGATGCAACCAATGAGTTTGTTATGGCTAAGAGCCAACTCTAGTAAATTTGACTGGTAACCTAGTTCTCGAGGAAGATATCCAGATAATTGACAACCATAAAGGTATAAGATAGTGAGCTCAGTACAATTCCCTAAATTTCTTGGAATGGGGCCTGTGAGGTTGTTGTTGGATAAATTTACCCGACGTAGTTTTTTTAGGTAACCTAGTACACTGGGGATGGAACCGACAAGTTTGTTGTTGCTAAGATCCAACTCTTGTAAATTCGCTAGGTAACCTACTTCTCGAGGAAGACGTCCAGATAATTGATTACCAGTAAGGTATAAGGTAGTGAGCTTAGTACAGTTTCCTAAACTTCTTGGGATGGGGCCTGTGAGGTTGTTGTTGGACATATCTACACTAAGTAGTTTCTTTAGGTAGCCTAGTACACTGGGGATGGTGCTAGACAAGTGATTTGCTGATAAATCCAGTCCCACGAGACTCTCTAATTGTTCAATTTGCCATGGTATTTCACCAGAGAGTTGATTCTCCTGGAGCATTAGGTACTGAAGGTTTGGCAAGGATGATGCTAAAGAAGGTGGAAAGAAGCCCCTTATCTGATTGTGGGAGAGTTGGATACTCGTCAGAGTACACAACGCCGTGAAGTTGAGGGCGTTCAACTCCCCTCTCAGCCGCAGCCCCCGTAGAGAGATCTCGGTGATCACCTCTTGGTGCCTTGGTTGATGCTTGCTGCACCTGATGCCGTACCAGCTGCACGGCCACGCAGTGTTGTTTCGCCTTGCCCACGATTGCAGCTGGGCTGGGTGGCTTCGTAGTGTGGCTTTCCAGGCGAGAAGGGCCCCTGCTTGTTCTTGCAGTGATGGCGGCACTGCCATGGCCGGGGGAAACCAGGCTATTAGTAGTAGAGCGAGTGAGATGAGTTTTAGCAGAGGGGAGTTCTCCATGACTACTAGCATAGCAGAGATGGCTTAGCAATAGCAGGAGTATGTTCTTGGTTTATGCCTGTACGTGAAACTTGGTTGAGTAATCTTTCATTTATAGGGTACCTCTCACCATGGGACCGAGACTCGCAGCTCTCCTAACGACCGTACACGTAGATGAAAATTCAATTATTTTCTGAACTTCTATAATGTATGTATGAAGAACAGATTGTGTCCAGGTACGCAAAATGGATTCGGGAAACTTTGATCATTAGGACGAACGACGTTCTATTAACATAGTACAGACGTTGACGCTCAAACATACACGCATACACTCATCCCTATAAACGCACACATGTGTATTCTATCCCTATGAGCAGGCCCAAGAGACCGAGTCGACACATCATCTTGAAATTGAGAAGTCGCCACAGACGTCTTTATAGCGCGTCTCCTCCCACTAAACGTACATCACCAAAAGGCAGGATGTAAATCCAGAAAAATGCAATTTCTAATGCAAGTCTATGACTTAAACTCTGATGAGTAGAGAACACAACTTAACTCCTAATTAACCATTTAATGGTAGATTGGTTTGAAAACGAACTCTTGTAGAACGAATACCAAGTAGAATTTTGGCCGGGTAAACCGCTCCATGCTGTCAGCATCGGGGACCCCGAACGAGACGGGTCGTACGCCGACGTCCACGGCAAGGCAAATACGTATTGTTCTCTCTATCAGACTACTACTGCCGAAGAGTCACTGCTACTGATAGTCCTATCTCTGTCTGATTCCCACTGACAAGTACATTGCCGTGCCGGACTAGTAATAAATATGCTAGGAATCCATACAACGAAGCTGCTTCACACACGATGCTTGTGCTCGATCTATGCAGGACGTGAGAATCCAGCTGCCGGTACCCTTCTCATTCATGCGCATGTCTGGCTGGATTTGTCAGTCCTGTGTGAATCGTCGGAATTCTGTCGTGCGCATACAACCGGATGACTAGCACGCACCCAGTCGTCCAACGCTGTGTTCGCTCGATCGGGTCTCCAGTATTTTCATCAGCATACTAATTGGAGCCGTAACGACCATATATCAAGTTTATTATCTCTGTCCGGGTTTATTAGTCCCCTCGTATCTGGGTCAATTTTTAACTATAGATTTAACTAGTAAAATATAACTTACACGTATCAAAAACAGTATCATTGAAAACGTGTTCCAACTACCAATTTACCAATATAATTTTCATGCATATACTACTAACTTATATTTGTTAATCAAATTAAAGTCAAAGTATAGCATAAACTATCAAGGAGACTAATAAACCAGAACGGAAGTAGTAATTACTTGGAAATTCGTAACTAGTGTATCCACATAAAATAGATTATAGGAGAACGCAAGCGGTCATGAGGACGAACTTTCTTTTGGAATTCATACACGAATTTTGGACCGGTAAAGCACATGCTTTGAAGTTTGGCAGCGACGCAGCGTCCATCGGAACAGGTCATGCACCGAGGTTGAAAAGTACACTGTGCCTGGCAAGTGGTGCAGCTGGATCCAGCAGATACTGGGTTTTCCGGAGTTTCTCCTATATATGTTATGTTTTTTTTTCGAAAAGGAGGAATACCCCCGGCCTCTGCATCTGGTCGATGCATACGGCCACATCCTATATATGTTATGTGTGTGGGAAATTCCTAGATACCATCTTCTAGAACGTTGTCTGTGCTTGGCAACTGCAATTGGTATTGCGAACGGAGCGTGGCTCAGATAGCTAGGTTTTTGTGGTGGAACCAACCCACCATGGCTTAAGTCCTGCATTTGACATTTATGGTCGCATTTTTCTGATGTACCGGCTCATATCTGGGAGGTGTTCATCAGGGTAAAGTGCGTGTGTATTCATAGGGTTGAGTGTACATGCGTGTATATGAGCGTCTGTGATTGCACTATGTTTAAAAAAAACCTGCAATTGGTATTGAGAAAATTTGTGATGTACACAGCTGACAAAGGACACCAAAGGCCAACACAACAAAATGCAATACATGTACATAATTTTAATTTTCTTCTCTGACCACACAAACGGGCATCTGTCTATTATTATATTTTTAAAACAAAAGATAAACAAGCGTCACGTGCATCCACATATATTAAACCATCTCAACCATTAATTTTGGAGATTAATGACTAAGATTTAAAGATGTGAACGTTACATATAGATATTGTGTACTCCCTTCGTCGTCTAGGTGCATTAGGCATCTTAGAAGGTGCACTGCAACCTAGGGGCGAAGAGATTGGGCTGAGAGAAAAATTGAATCGCAGAGGAAGCCAATCACACCATTCTTTTCTGAACTAAAAACGTGCTATTAATTAGGAGACCCCTTTAAATTTCAATAGCGTGCCGCAAAAATTACATGCATTGGTCCTCCAATTAATAGATGGGGTCTAATTAATATGCATGCAACTAGTACTACTCCCTCCGTCTCAAAATAAGTGTCTCAATTTTGTACTAAGTTTAGTGCAAAGTTGTACTAATGTTGAGACACTTATTTTGGGATGAGGGGGTGCTATTTTGCGCCTAATGCACCGAGACAGAGGGAGTATATGCCTTTTTATAACATAGGAATCGTCACCTATGAATCCTTGAATAGATCTGAAGAACTTGAATTCCGAATCAGCGCGAGTTCTTGAAACTTTTTTTCTTATGTAAAGCGAGAATAAATCCACAACGCAGGAAAACCGAGTTTTGAAATTGGGCGGTGCTATGCGCCGGGCGGGGGATGGATCACATCTATCGGCCTCTTTTGCGCGTGTTCGATGTGATCATGCTCGATCAACCCTCTTGCCTAGTATGACCACTCTATCTCTCACGTGCGACGTCTGTGATGTTACTTGGAGAAACCCCCCGATATCATGGGGAACGCGAGTTTGGGATAACCCACAAAAAACATTAAGATTCTTTTAATAGGGTTATTCATATTCCTTTTCTGGTCAATTAATGTGTATGCTCATTTTTTTTTCAGCTGACACACCCTATAATTGTCAAGTGGCTCTGCCAGTTTCAATACCATTAGATGGAAGTGTTAGCAGAATAACTATTCTTCTAATATTAGCAGAATAGATCGGTTGTATATATATATATGACCTAGAGGCAATAATAAAATAGTTATTATCGTATTTTCCGTTCATGATAAATGTTTATTATTCATGCTAGAATTGTATTGACCGAAAACTTAAATACATGTGTGAATACATAAACTACAACGTGTCACTAGTGAGCCTCTACTAGACTAGCTCGTTGATCAAAGATGGGTATAGTTTCCTAACCATAGACATGAGTTGTCATTTGATAACGAGATCACATCATTAGGAGAATCGTGTGATGGACAAGACCCAACCGTAAGCTTAGCATTAGATCGTTTAAGTTATTTGTTATAGATTTCTTCATGTCAAGTATTTGTTCCTTCGACCATAAGATCATGCAACTCCCGGATACCAGAGGAATACCTTGTGTGCTATCAAACGTCACTTTGTAACCGGGTGATCATAAAGATGCTCTACAAGTATCTTCGAAGGTGTTTGTTGTGTTGGCATGGATCGAGACTGGGATTTTTATTCAGTGTGACGGAGAGATATCTTTGGGCCCTCTCGGTAATACAGCATCGTAAAGAGCTTGCAAGCAATGTGCCTAATGAGTTAGTCACGGGATCTTGTATTACCGAGCGAGTAAAGAGACTTGCCGGTGACGAGATTGGACTAGGTATGAAGATATCAACAATCAAATCTTGGGCAAGTAATATATCGCCGGACAAAGGGATTTGCATACGGCTTTGACTGAATCCTTGACATCGTGGTTCAAATGATAAAGATCTTCTTGGAATATATAGGAACCAATATGGGAATCCAGGTCCCGCTATTGGTTATTGACCGGAGAGGTGTCTCGGTCATGTCTACATGATTCTCGAACACGTAGGGTCCGCATGGTTAACGTTCGATGACGCTAGAGTAGTATTGGGATATGTGCATTTATAACCGAATATTGTTTGGAGTCCCGGATGAGATCCTGGATATCACGAGGAGCTCCGAAATTTTCCGAAGGTACAGATTCATATATATGAAGTCCTGTTTTGCTCATCGAAAAAGTTTCGGGCATTATCAGTATTGTATCGGGAGTGCCGAAAAGGGTCCGGGGGTCCACCGGGGGGTTCACCTGCCCTGGGGGACCACATGGGATGTAGGGGGTTCCCTGGCCTACATGGGCCAGGGGCACTGTGACGCCCGAATAATTAAGCTAAAAGTAACCCTCTACTAATCATGCCACGTCACAACGGTTACTGTTACTAGGCTCACTCTGATTCAAATCCCGTTTGAATTAAAAATTCAAAATCAAGTTAAACGATAAAAGTTTTCAAACATTAAAACTAAAATGTTCTAAATGTGACAAATAAATCATAAGTAGTAATGGTGGAGAAAACCAGACCGAACCGGTTCAAAGAAGCTTCCAAAACCGTCCTGGCAGCTACGCTACTAGGTAGCCCATTAACCTCGTGCCAAAGGCAAAACCGGAAGATCTCTCGTACAGGCGAGATATAGACCAAGCCATGTATAGATGCACCTGAAAGCGTGAGCACTAGTGTGCTCTTCGGCCCAAATACATAGTTGTATGCTTTTGACTGGTCTAGTTTCTAGTACATCATCTCTATAAAAAAGTTGGCCAAAAAAAAGGTTCTCCTCAAAGGGAAATCTAAATAAAAAATGGTAAGAAGTACTCTCGTTTTCTCCTATAAAAAAATAAAATTCTCATTCTTTACGTGAATACTACCCAGTACCTACTGTAAAAGAAGTAAAACATTGCATTAAAAAATGTGCTCATGTACCTTTTAAAAACTATTCGTAGCATTCAAAAATCATTTGTGCCAATTGAAAAATGTTCATGACATTTTCAAAAATGGTTTACACAATGTGAAAAAATGTT
This sequence comes from Aegilops umbellulata, assembly GCA_032464435.1. Lineage (NCBI taxonomy): Eukaryota > Viridiplantae > Streptophyta > Magnoliopsida > Poales > Poaceae > Aegilops > Aegilops umbellulata. The sequence goes on from CP136055.1 coordinate 634,782,269, forward strand.
TGCATAATTTCAGAAAATATTTCGAGACATTCAATAAACTTTCACTCCTTTCAAACATATGTACGTCACTTTTGTCAAAAACTGTTTATACATTTAAAAAAATGTTTGCATAGTGTAAAATCAAATATGTACCATTCAGGAAAAAAAATTGTGAATATGTTTGTCAAACTTTTGAAAAATATTTACACAATGTAAAAAGGTTCATGTGGTTAGAAAAATGTTTCGCACCATTCAAAAAAGCTCAATGTGTACTTGGTTTTCTTAAAAAATCAAAAAAGTTTTAAAACATTTATTATAAATGTGCATCATGTATTGAAAAAATGTTCAACGCATATAAAAATATCTAACACATGAATAATAATAATAATATATAGCGTGTATTCAAAAACGTCAATATTTATTTAAAGAAAATAATTAATAAATAAATAAGAACATGAAAAAACTGAATAAAAACTATGAAACACAATAAGAAATATACAGAAAAAACTGCATGGAAGCTTCTAAAACTGGACCGAAGCGGTTCACAAAAGCTTCCCAAAACCGCTCCTGGAAGCCACAGTATTGGGCAGGCCCACTAACCTCACGCCAGAGGCGAGATCGAAGAACCTCTCGGTGCGGGCTAGATATAGCCCTAGCGAAGTAGCGATCCTATGATGCACCCCAATGTGTGACCACTAGTGCGCTAGGTTACTATACTTTGGTCCAGATCCATAGTTGTGTAGTACTTCAGGACAGAGCCAAACGTGCATGTCCTTCATCTCTATAAACAGGTTGATTATAGAAGAAGAAGAAGAAAAATGGTTACCCTCAAAGGAAAATAGAAAAAAAAATGGTAAGAACTCCTCTCGTTTTTTCAATACAATTATCAGTTTTTACGTGTGTACAACCCACTAACTGTTCCAAAAGCAGTTAAAATTTTGTTCATGCAACTTTAAAAAATGTGGATAGCATTCAACCAAATGTTCTGTTCCATTTGAAAAATATTGATATGTTTCGAAAAAATGTTCGTGACACTTTTAAAAAAATGTCATACTGTAAAAATAATAATTTCAAAAATATTTTGGCCATCCCAACAAATGTTCATGCTTTTAAAAAATATGTTCATCACATTTATAAAAACAACATGTCTATACAATGTAAAAAAGGTTTGGGTACTTTGGAAAAATGTTTCAAACCTTTCAAAACAATGTTCGTGACATTTTATAAAGAAAATCAAGCGATCCAAGAATGTGTTCATGTATTTCAAAAGGATGTTTATACAATGTAAAAGAATGTCCAAGTCATTACAAAAATGTTTCATACAATACAAAAAATTGCTCAACATGCATTTGAAAATGCTTAACATTTACTTGGCAAATAACTGAAATATGTGTTTCGAAAACTACTAATAATTTGTTTGAGAAACATTCAAGGTGTATCGACAAAATGTTATGCGTGTAGAAGAACAATGTACAACATCTATTGGAAAAATCTACAAGTATTTATATTAAAAAAAAGTTAAACCTCAAAAAAAGAATGAAGAAAACCTATGAAAACCTATAAGAAAAAGACAAGCAAGATAAGCTGCACGGGTGCTTCTAAAACCAGACCCAGCCGTTTCATAGAAGCTTCCCAAAATAACCCCTATCTGCTATAGTATAGGGTCACCTACTAACATTGCGCCAGAGGCGAAACCAAAGGATCTCTCGATTCGGCCAAATATAGACCTGGCGATGTTTAGATTCACTCCAAAGGGTGATCACCGGTGTGTAGGCTATTATAGTTTGGCCCACTTACATACATGTGTGATTTCGGCTGGTCTAGTGCTTTTGGCTAATCTAGTTTCTAGTAGTTCATTTCTAAATAAAAAAGGTTATCTTAAAGGAACATCTTATATATAAAAGTGGGAAGAGCTACTATTGCTTTATCCCTAAAAAGATAAATAATCTCAGTTTTTAGGCGAAAACAACCACGTAACTGCTTTAGAAAGAAGTGAAGATTTGCAATCATATTTTGGTTCATGCAACTTTTACAAATATTGATGCATTCAAATATACTGTTTCGTGTCATTTAAGAAATGTTGAAGCATTTGAAAAGAATGTTCGTGATGTTTTATAAACCGTACACATGTTTAAAGATTATGTTCGTCAATTTGAAAGATAAACTATACAATTCAATAAAATGGTCACGTAGTTTAAAAATGTTTCTTGCCATTCAGAAAAATGTTCACGTGTTCCATGAATATGTTTTTCACATTTATAAAATGTTTATAAAATATTAAAAATATCACATAGTTAAAAATGATTCATACCATTCAAAAAATGATCAATGCATATTTGAAAATGTTTAACATTTCTTTGAAAACAAGAATCAGAAATCTATTTAGAAAAATATTCAACAAATATTTGAAAAATGTTCATTGTGTATCAAAAAGTGTTATGCATGTATAAGAAAAATGTTCAACATGTACTATAAAAGTCGACATGTATTTTAAAAACTGAAGTAAACAAGAAACGGAAAAGGAAAGGAACCTGAAGAAAGACCAACGAAACCCATCAAAATGAATAATACAAACACAAAGAAAAAATGCACAGAAGCTTCTAAACCGGACCGAACCAGTTCTATAGTTCATAGACCTTTCCCAAAGCCACTCCTAATAACTACAGTACTGGGTCCTCCCACTAACCTCACGCCATAGGTGAGACCGAAGGATCTCTCGGTACGGACGAGCTATATCCCTGGAGATGCATATATTGACCCCAAAGCGTGACCACCGGCGGGCTAGGCTACTATACTTCCTCCCCACATACATAGTAGTGTGCTTTTGGTTAGTCAGTTTCGAGTACAGTACTTCATCTCTAAAAAGTTGATCGAAAAAACGTTACCCCTCAAAGAAAATTTTAAATAAACAAGTTTTAGGAACTACTTCCCTGAAGAAATAAAATTGTATTTTTTTACGTGAATACAACGATGTAACTGCTGTAAAAAAGTGAAAATTGCACTTAATTCTTTAAGCATCCATTGAAAAATTACGATAGCATTCAAAAATATCTTGCATGTCATTTAAAAATATTGAATCATTTGGAATAATTCTTCATGGAATTTTTGAAATATATTTAGTGCTATTCTAAAAAATGTTCACACGTTCCTAGAATATGTTCTGCACATTTGCTAAAAACATATTTACATAAATTAAATAAATTTTCACGGATTTTAAAAAAAAATGACATTTAGAGAAATGTTCAGGCATTCCAAGATACTATATAGTGCGTTTTAATAAAAAAATATACATGTAAAAAAATGTTCACGTAGTCCCAAAAAGGTTTCATGGCATTCAAAAAATGTTTAATGTGCATTTGCGAAATGTCCATCCTGTATAAAATAAATTTTACGTGTGTATTAAAAAGGTAGGTCGTGTATAAAAAATTTGACATGTGTTTTTAAAAAAGGAAAATAGATAATGAAGAAACAAAAGAAATTCAAAATAAGACTGAAAAAACCATGAAAACTGATAAGAAAAAACACAAGGAAAAAAACACACAGAAGCTTATGTAATCAGACCGAACTGGTTCACAGAAGCTTCCTAAACCTGCTCCTGGCAGCTACAGTACTAGGCCAGCCCACTAACCTTGCACCAGAGGCAAGACAGAAGGATCTCTTGTACGGGCGGGATGTTGCCCTGGCGATGTATAAATGCACCTCAAATCGTGACAACTGATGGACTAGGCTGCTATACTTCAGCCCACATATATAGTTGTACACTTTTGGCTGGTCTAGTTTCTACTCCCTCCGTTCCCAAATATAATTCTTTTTAAAGATGCCAACAAGTGACTACGTACAGAGCAAAATGAGTGAGTCTATACTCTAAAATATGTCTATGTACATCCGTATGTTGTAGTTCATTTGAAATGTCTAAAAGACTTATATTTAGGAACGGAAGGAGTAGTACTGAGTGGTAAATACTACTGTCGTTTTTTGCCCTAAAAATGAAAAAAAAATCAATTTTGTAACGCAAATACATCTCAATAACTGCTGTAAAAAATTGTCGGATGTCGACGGACCCTCTGTTCGGAAATAATTGGAGGTATGTATTTGTCTCAAGTCAAACTTGTTTAAGTTTAACCAAGCCTATAGAAAAATATATGACATCTAGAAGGTCAAATTTTTTTTTTGAAAATGCAGTCCCTTAGGACCCAATTCACAACACACCCGCAAAAACAAGGCACACTGGATGACATGGCAATCTACATAGGAATGCACACACGCCGTCGGGGAGAAAAGCGTCGTCAAGGTTGCAACCCGGTGACCCACACCTCCGCGAGGGCGACTCCGAATGCACCATCGACGACCACCGAAGAAGCCCTCGCCATATATTAGAGCATCTCCAACCGTTGGCCCCCCAGGCGGCGATTTTAGCGAGCCGGCGATAACATAGGCGCGGGGGCGAGCGGGTTCCCAGCCGCTCGCCCCAGGGTCGCCCCAGGCGCTTTTTTTATTTTGAAACATCTGAATTCGGCAAAATTGGGCCAAACTCGGCATAAATTCGGCTAACTTACATTCACATTCAACATGTTCGGCGTTTACATAAATTTTTTAAAAAAACATCTATGGGGCGAAGAAGTCGCTGAGCGCGGCGAAGTCGCCGACGTCGTCGCCGTCCTCGTCGGCGGCGGCGGCCTTCTCCTTCTTGATGGCGTGGCCGCCCCTGCTGCTGGACCCCTGCCCGGCGTCTCCAATTCGGACAGGTGGCGGCGGCGCGTCGTCATTGTCGCTGTCGACGAGGACGAGGACCCCTCCCTCGTCCCGGCCGCGGCGCCGGGCTTCGAAGCGCTCCAAGGCGAGGATCTGGCGCTGCAGCTCCGTCTGCGCCCAGTCGTCGCACAGCCACTTCAGGGCCGCCTCATCGTCGAGCTCCTCCTCCTTGACGCCGCCGGTGAGCCCCGGCTCCCGCTTGACGGCGGCGAGCCCCGGCTCTGTCTTCGGTTTGACGAAGCGCGGAGGTGCCGAGGAGGAGGCGCGCCGGCCGCCCTCGTTAATGACGATGCCAGCGCTGCGGGTGCGCCGACCGAGCGGCGTCTCCCGGCGGGCTCTGGCTTGACGCCGGCGAGCCGATAGAGTGGGAGGAATAGGAGGAAGAGCCGAACCTCATGGGCACCCACGGCCCGGCGCTCCAGCGGGGGGGGGGGGGAGGGACGGGCGCCGCGGTAGGGTATGCCAGCGGCGGGTTGTTGTCGCCCTCGAGGTACTCCAGCACCCCATGCAATGTGTGGCCGGGGACGCCCCACCAGAGGCGGCGACCGTCGCTGTTCTTGATGCCCCCCACGACCGGCGCCTCGTTCGTGGACGCCATCCGCTGTGCCTGCCGCCGTTGGAAATACTCCGCCCACGCCGCGTGGTTGTCGGCGTCGTACTGGGGGAGGGCGCACTGCTCTTCAGTCAGGGACGACCGCACGTGGTCGACCTCGGCGGCGTAGATGTCAGGGCGCGCGTCGACATCGGGCACCGAGGGGGTGGGGCCGCCGCCGTTGCTGAGCCTCCACCACGTTGGCCCGGCGTGCATGTCCGATGGCGCCGGGATGTTGGCCTCAAATAGAAGCCACGCTTTCGACGACTGCAGCGAGCGGCGGCTGAAGGCGTTGGCCGCCACGGCGTCGCCGGGGAAGCGTTCGACCATCGCTGGAGAGGGAAGGAGGGAAGGGGAGGACGGGGGAGATAGAGCTCGGCGGCGCGGACGGGAGAGAGCAGAGCACGACGGCGGCTGGTTTGGGCTTGGGCTGGTGTGGCCAGCGACGGGTCTTTATAGCCCGCGCCATGTGTACGCGTGACGGGAGGGGAGGCGTCGCCGCGCCGCCCGTGACGCGCCGGCCCGTGAGGAATCAATGGAAGGATGGCCGAAGGCAGCCTTGCCATTGATTCCCCGCGGGAAACCGAGGCGCTCTGGGGAAGACGAGGCGTCGTCTCGCTTACGCGGCTGGCCCGCGGCTCTTTGGCACCAAAACCATCCGCCCTGACGCCCCCGGGCGCCCCCCAGCGCGTCGGGTTCGGCCTGGGTCCGCCGACGCTAGTTTCGGCCCAAACCGGCGAAAAATAGGCTCCTGGGCGCCGACGCGGCAAAAACGGCTGGAGAGGGCCTGTTGGGGACGCGGCTTGTACTATGATCTTTATTATGATATAAAGGAGACACGTGTTATCATGTTGCAAAACCTAAAACTCCAATTATTTTGGAATAGTACGTAGTACCAGCGCGGAGTTGCGTGTGCCAGCAACCGATCAAAATCGCATGACCGGGCGTGCGGAAAGCCAAATAATAAATAATGCTGGTCACCTCCGGCGAACGTTATGTGCGTGCGGCTGGATTCGGCGCCGCGTCACCTCGTGGACCGCGTGGCCGGCCGGTCAGCCGTCGTATCATCAGCAGCCGTCAAACATTGCGCTTGCTTCGTGACCGTACGTATCATCTCCGCTCCACGTCCGGCTGCCCTGGACGGCAGGATCCGTACGCCCGTCGCCGTCCGACTTTTTCTTCACCCGCCCGATCGGATTGACCAACCAATAAGCACCTCGGCCTCAACAGCACGTGCGCACTCAGATCTCACTTACATAAAACTACTTTTTTTTTCCGATGCTGTAAGGCCAAAGATCCATGTATTGAAAACGTTGATCAACCCTTACAAGGCTCGTCACTGCAAAAAATTTAAAACTATGGCATGGCATGGAAATGCGACGTCGTCTTCCTCATGCACTCATCGACGGTGTGTCGGGGGCGAAGCTCGATGCCGCTTCCATGCCTTCGAAGCAGCATTAAAGGCGGTGAAAGGTCGCTGACACACCAGCCGAAAAGCCGCATTTGATGATTCACCCGTATAACACGAAGACACAGACACGACCAGATCCAGCACCCAGTGGACGGTCGACCGCATCTCCTATGCATCGCGGACAAGGCAAAACCAAGTGTCAGGAAAGCCGAGACGTGACGTTCTAAGATAGTAATAATAATAAATACACAAACAAAGATTTGGATGATTAGAAGAAGAGTGGTAAATATTGTGTCTTTCTACTTTCTGTTACCATCAAGCCAATATGACCAGCTAGGGACCGCCTACCCAAAATATATCAAATTTAGCTCTGGTACTAGGATCATCAGGCTATTAGACATTGCAGGCTCGCTCTGTTCGCACTGGCGGAGGCCTCGGGTGGGCAAGGTCAAGGTGTGGCGCCTGCCATACCTTAGTTGGGTGCAAAAGAATTTATACATGTACGCATGGCATCTCCCTGGTCACTCGCTAGCTAGGCTAAATGCCTAAATGGCTAATTGGTGTCCCTGTTTAGATGGGCCACATGAGGCGCATCGCTTCACATAGGTCGCTCATGAGCCAGATCGATACGAAACGCACACGGCCAGACCTAGAACTCGGGCACTCGGGCAAACCTAGCACAGCGGTTGCGGCTGGCCAGGAGGACGGGACGGTCGACGGCGGGGGTGGGGGTGGGGGTGGGGTGTCGACCAAGCAGGCGGCCGGGCGCACTACCCTGGCAGGGAGCAGCGACTGAGGCAACGTTAGTCCTCTGGTGCTTTCGGCGGTGTCAGGGAGCGAAGGCACAGCCGCACAGCGGCACGGGGCAGCGTTAGTCCTCTGGTGCTTTCGGCGGCGTCAAGGAGTGAGTATGGATTACAACCGCAAAAAAAAAGGAGTGAGTATGGATTAGTATATTCAAAAAGTATAAAAAATGCTTGATTAACTTTTTTTATATAAAATTATGGACCGGTTCAACATTTTTTCCTTACAGATTTAACGTTTCTTAAATGCTTGATTAACTTTTTTTTATATACTTGTTCAAAAAACCTACGCCGTGTATGGGTTGAAACATGCGTTCATAGAAACGAGTGTCTGTAGGTGTGCGCCGCATGTGAGCATCCACGGTACCTATGAGTACGCCGTGTTATTAATAATAAATAAAGGGAAACAAATGGAAGCAAGGACGGCACGTATGGCCGTCATCGTCTGGGGTGACACGACACGAGGCGACCGTGTGCACACGTACACACAGGTAGCAGAGGTGACGGGATTTCGTCGTCGGAGTGAGCCCTCGGCGGCAGGTCGTAGGTTACTGTTTGATTGATGGTACTTATTGCCAAGTACTCTACGTGTAAATAAAGAAAAGAAAGACAGGAGAGGAAAGGTGCACGTTGTTGGTTAGTGAAGAAAGTGGTTGATTGACCAACAACGTGCTGCGACTCGTTTTGGAGGAGCCGAGACCCATGGCATGGGTTCCACGTGCTCCCTGCGGTGGTCCGGTCCGGTCCGCGCGTGTCCGAGGTGTGAACCGGTTCGGTCCGGTCCACCACGCCGCGAGCAGCGAGCTCCTTCGTCCCACCACCGTCCACCTCCGACCCGACCCGAGAGCAAGCGAGCGAGACTGTGCACGCCGTCACACGCACACGCATAAAGAAAAAGAAAAAGAAAAAGAAGCCCGGCCCAGCGCGGACCACGACCCAGCCGAGCCCGCCCGCCACTGGACGGAGCCACGGAGTAGGAAGAAAAACCCTATTTGATGCATTTCGCGTCAAACAGTCGGCGAAACGCGCACACGGGAGGCGATCTATCCAGAGATTTGGGCCGGCCGGTTTTGGGAACCTTCTAGAGGATTCCCAGCCGGTTTTTTTTTATTACCTCCAATTTTTCGTTTTCCTTTTTCCTTTTTTCCTCTTTTCTGTCATTTTTCTTTTTTTATGTTTTTCTCTTTTCTCTTTAAATTCTTTCAATTTTCCTTTTTAAGTTTATTTCTTTTTTGCCAACTTTTCTGAAAATAATAAATGTTCGTATTTCTTAAAAAAAATCATTTTCCCAGATTTTCGTCCTCTATTCAATTTTTGTTCAGAAATGCAAAAAATTTAAGTATTTAAAAATTTGTTCACTTATTTAAAAAAATGTTCGAAAATTCATAAAAGATAAAAATTTCTGAACAATTTTATAACTTTGTTCATGGATTTGAAAAAAAATCTTATTTGAAAATTTGTTCTCAAATTCAAGAAAATTGTTCACATTTTTATTTTCTCTCAGAAAGTTAAAATATGTTTGTGGTTTGAATCAATGTTCTAGATTTACAAATTTGTTCAGAAACAAAATATGTTCAGGTTTTCAAATTTTGTTCGCAAATTCATAAAATGTTTGAGTTTTGAAATAATTGTTCGCAGTTTTGAGGAATGTTTCTTGTTTTCAATGTTTGTTCCTTTTTTTCGAAAAAAGTTTGTGTTTGCTACAAAATTGTTTGTCATTTTGAAAAATGTTATCATTTGCAATTTTGGGATTTTTTTAGAAACTTCAAGTTTTATCGTTGTTGTTGTTGTTATTTCTTTTACTGTTGCGCTGCAAATTTAGCACAGGAGCATGAGGTCACCGGTTGGAATCCCAGCACCAGCGTATTGCTATTTTTGCATATTTGTTTTCATCTTGTGCATGCTAAATGGGCCGGCCCAGGTTTGCCACGCGTGTGCGAAACGTCGACACTTCAACGCAATTAGCGTCGCATATGAGGTCCCGAATCCAACCACCTCGTTCCGCCTCCGCCACCGCGAGGAAGAGAGAGATCAGAAATCCTAAGATTCCCCAATCCATCCACCCTTCGTCGTACTAGTACCAATGTTTTAAATAGCAGGCTATGGCATTTAGCGGCGACCCTTAAAAACAGCTATAGCTGGGCTATAGCGGGGCTATAGCGGCAAATTGTACATGAAATCATTTAGCGGCAACACCCTCAAACAGCTATAGCGGGGCTATAGTCGGCTATTTAAAACTATGACTAGTACTATATCATTGCCCCCCCCCCCCCTAGGAGATCCCCATCCACCAATCCAATTTATCCTTCCCTTGGCTGCTCCCTGTGGCGCTTGTCCCCTTCCTCCCTCGTCCGCCCATCCAATTCTTGCTGACTTGCATCGGTTGGACTCTACTGCTAAATCTATCTCATCTCGTCCTATCGTCGTCCAGACGACCTGGTCTTATAGCCATCCAACAATAGATTGGTTCACGGATAATAAATTTGTTGATTATAATAACTTGGTCACATGAAAACTAGTCCATCAATTCACTTTTGTAAGTCAGACAACTGAAAATAGGCTGCTTTACACGTTGTTTGAAATGTCTTCAGCGCCTTATAAAAGTATATCAGAAAGTACGTGCGGAAAGGCAAATTAAAAAATAATTTTGTTCACCTCAGTTGGGTCGAACGTGCGGCTGGATACGGAGCCGCGTGGACCGCGTGGCCGGCCGGTCAGCTCCTGTACGTAGGGTCATGAGCCGTCAAACATTGCGCTCGCACCGTACGTATCACCCACCCCTGGAGCGGACGGAGCACATCGCTCCACGTCCGCTTCGACGGCAGGATCCGTACGTCCCACTTTTCTTCTGCCGGCCCGGTCGGTGGGCCGTGGGCACCTCTGCCTCACAAGCATTTGCGCACTTAAATCTCAGTTCGTAAAACATTTTTTTCCTCCTAATATAAGGCTAGAGACCACGGAAATTACATAGTATAAAAATTAAAAATTGCGCGCCTTTCCCTACGGCATCAACGGTGCCTTCCAAGCTCGACGCCGCTTCCAAACTCCCGACACACCATCATATAGTCAATAAAAGGTTGTTGACGCGGTAGTCGGAAAGTCGCATCTGAAGAAGTGAATTGCAAAAAACCACCACATTACAGTGTAGGTTTGCAGAAAAGACTCTTCTACAAAATTGTTGCAGAAAACACTAATTCTGGGCTTAATATTTTGCAGAAAGCACCGATCCGTCTGTTTGGGGTTCTAACCTTGTTTATGACAAGTGGGGCCTAGCTTTGCTGATGTGGCATAACTGTTGGCCCCAGACGGCATTAGACATGGTGTGATATGAATTTACCAAATAGTCTCTGGATTTTTTGCAGAGGCACCCTTCTATCAGAAAACAAAAAAGCAATCAGGCCCTTTGCCACGCCAAGCTCCACTGTACTCTGCCGTCGGCCATCCCGTGCTCGTGCGCTGCCGCCCATGCCGGTGCCCCCCTCCCCCCCAGCGGCCGAGCTCACTGATGAGGGGCTGCGCCCGTGCTGCGTGTCGCCTGGCCCCCGCCGCTGCTTGCGCCCCGCCGGGCCGCCAGTGCTGCTTGTGCCGGTCCATGCACCGTCTCCGCTGCTTGTACGCCGCCGGACCGTCTCCGCTGCTTGTACGCCGCCGGACCGTCTCCGCTGCTTGCGCCCCGCCGTTGATGCTTGCGCCGGTCCGTGCACCGCCCCCGCTGCTTTGCGTCCCGCCGTTGCTGCCTGCTCCGAATCCCCGAGCCGCCACCAGTCTTCTTGCGCCGGTCTGTGCCACAACTGTTGCGCGTGCTCGTGTCGCGCGCGGACGCACGCTGCTTGCGCCCGTGCTACGCTCCGCCACTGCTCCCTGCTCTGATGCCGCCGTCGCTGGAGATGGCGGCGAGCTTGTCCGGTTTGCGGCCGACGAGCATGAGGCCGAGGCCGGAGGCGGCGAGGCGGAGGGTGATGGCGCGGCCGATGCCGTCCATGGCGCTGATGATGACGGCCCAGGGCCCGTAGTGGCTGCGACGAGGAGGCCGACGCCCAGGGGCAGGGCGGCGCGGGCGGCGACGAGGAGGCCGAGGCGCAATGCGGCGCGGGCGGCGACTAGGAGGCCGACGGCCGTGAGGGCCAACGCCCACGACGAGGAGGCCGACCCCGTGGCGCAGGGTGGTGGGGATGTGGATTTATCTTTGGGAGGGAGGTTTTTTTTTAAAAAGGACCAGCCTAACATCGTCTACCGCGAAACGTTACGCCACGTCATCAAATATGGGATCCATATGTCACAATCGCGGTTAAAATGGCTTAAGCGATCGATCAGTGTATTTTGCAAAAGATTAGGCCGAGAATCAGTGTTCACAGCAACAATTTCGTAAAAGAGTCTTTTCTGCAAACCTATGCTGTAATGTGGTGGTTTCCTGCAATTCACTCCATCTGAAGAGACCACCCGTATAACACGAAGACACGGTCAGATCCACCACTCCAAGACAAGCAGTAGCCAGACGGCCGACTACATCTCCTATGCATTGCACGTAAGTTGTCGTCGTCGCAGGGCAAAATAAAAGCGAGACAACAGTACCGTAAACACAACAAGTGGCCTCCTTCAGATATATAGACACGTCGTCGCAACGTTGAGTTGAGGTCTTGATCCCCTCCCTCGCGGTGCCGTCAGAGAGGGCACGGAAGTGTCCGGCCGGCGGGGGGTCAGGGTTTCGGGAGAGGGAGCGGCGGGCTTTCGATCCGTACGGTCGCGACAGGCAGCAAGTTTGGGCACGCGCCATGGCAGTGATCTACGCACGCTCTTACATTTCTTTACGGAGGGAGCACGTACAATCGAAGTCGCTCGCATAGCAGATTATTGTTGTTACGGGCACGCAACGCACTGTGGTCGGACGGAGTGAGCTCTGTCTCGGTGGTGGTCGGTCGCGGGTCGCAGGTTACTGCTGATTGATCGATGATGGTGCCAAGTGGAGTAGTAGAGAGGGAAGAGAGAAGGAAGGAGGAGAAACCTGCACTGCACGTTGGTTAATGAAGAAGAAAATGGGCGATTGACCCGACCTGACCCGGTGCTGCTACTCTACTCGTTTTGGCGGGGCGGAGCCCCATGCCATGGGTTCCTCGTGCTCCCGGGTCCGAGGTGGTCCGAGGTGTGAACCGGTCCGGTCCACCGCGCCGCTCGCTCAGCTCCTTCCTCCCACCACCGCCCACCCCCGAGCCGACCCGAGCGAGCGAGCGAGCGAGCGAGCGAGACTGTGCACGCCGTCACACGCAAACAGAAAAAGAAAAAAAAGCCCGGCCCATCGCGGACCACGACCCGGCCCTGTAGTGGACTGGGCGGAGGAAGAATCCAACCACCTCCGTTCCGCCTCCGCCTCCGCCTCCGCCACCGCGTGAGAGATCAGGAATCCCCACCCCAATTCCCCAATCCGTCCGCCATCCCATCGTCCCCATGGAGTAGTATATCAATGGCTCCCGTCCCCCCGTGAGGAGATCCCCATCCACCAATCCAAATTCCCCTTGCCTGCTTGCTGCGGCGCTTGTCCCCTTCCTCCGACCGTCCGTCCGTCCGTCCAATTCCTGCTGCTGCCTTCCATCGCCTGGACTCTGCAGCCTTGCCTGCTAAATCCATCTCCTCTCCTCCCGACGGCCTCCTGGCCTTATCCCCAGCGCGCACGCATCTCCCGCGCGCCACACATTCCTCGCCTGCCTGCGCCTACGGCTCCCTTCTCCCCACCCCTCCACGATTTGGATTCTTCCGCCGGCCTTGCTTCTCTTCTGTGTGGTGTGCGCCGCGCGCGGTTTATACTAGGCCCTCGCCGCTCCACCCAGGGCCGGACCTGCCCTGTGTCCACGCGCACCTCAAGGGGCGTCAGTCAGGGCCGCAGCAACCTCCGCCTGATTCATACGCTACCACACCCAGCACTACCAACTGACCTCGAGCGACCTTCTTGCGCCCGCCCGGATTTATCATCTTCCTGCTATAACAACATGTCGGTGCTGGCTGACATGCTGGCGGAGATCTTCCGGGAGCCCACCCTGGCCGGAGTGGCCAGGGAGCTGGCCACCCTCGCCGCGCCGCTCTGGCTTGCGGCGCTTGTTGGGCTGCTCATCGGTTGGGCCTGGCGCCCGCGCTGGGCCGCCGCGGTCGTCGACGTTGCCGGGCAGCACCACGAGCCGGTTGCCGCAGCGCCAGCACAGGCACAGGCACAGGCACAGGCCCCTGTTGCCGACCACTTGGCCGTCGTACCTAGGTGAGGAATTATTCTGTGTTTCAACAAAGATATCCTCTTGCCCCCAATTGGATTTGGGGTTTCTGATTGATTCAGTCCCTTTACTGAATTATGTGCAATTTGTCTGGATATATAGAGCTATTAAGGCGGCTTCGGTGGCGCCGGTGGTGGATGAGGAGTTGGCGGTCGGCACCCCGGACCTGATGCACCTCCGCAGGGTCGTCGAGGACAAGGACGGCGGCCCCGCCTGGACGCACATGATGGACCGCACGCTCCCGACATTCCGATACCAGGCCTGGAAAAGAGAACCCCAGGTATGATATGAAGCCTTCCCAGAGCTTTTTACTTGAGTCACTGTACAACCCAAGAAATTTGTTTTGTGTGTGCACTCTTTCAAAGTTGATTACTAAAACATAGCCTTAGAATTTAACAGCATACATAGGTGTATCAACCTGTCAGAATTATATCAATCATTTTACTACTGTTTTGGATTGATGATAATGAGTACTAGTAGACTTGTGGGATTAGTTGCCATTAAATTCGGTTCAGTAATTCAGTGCTTACATATACAAGATACAAATATACTAGAGCGGCTCAGGATTAAAATGTTTGCTCCATTCCAGAACGGCCCGCCGCAGTACCGCAGTAGCACCATCTTCGAAGACGCATCACCAGATGTCGTCAGGGATTTCTTCTGGGACGACGACTTCCGGATCAAGAACACCTGGGATGATATGCTTCTTGAGCACGAGACGCTGGAGGAGTGCACAAAGACCGGGACGATGGTTGTCCGCTGGGTCAGGAAGGTGAGCCATCTGCTTGATATCCCTCCCTGGCAACCCTTGTGCAATTCATGACAAACTATAGTATATCTTTTGCTTACGCTGCTTGCCTTGCCTTTGCAGTTTCCATTCTTCTGCAGCGACAGGGAGTATGTTATCGGTCGCAGGATATGGGCATCTGGAAAGACCTACTACTGCGTTACCAAGGTATGCGATGAAATAGTATCACTAGCTTTATATCTGTTAGAAAGCTGTTATTGGAGTACACGTTCACACGATTGCTTTTACGGCCATGTTTAGAGTTCCTTTACGTAACGGATTTGAGATGGGCACTGTTGCTGTTTGTTCCATCTTCTCATTTGCAAATTTGGAAAAAAGATTTATTGCCGCTTTCCCTATATTTGATTATAGATGCACTGCATTCTATACCTATCTCTGTGCCAAGCATAGTTGTCTTTCTATATCTGTAGTTTCTCACATACATATAGGCTATCTCTACTTTAGGTGCTTTATTTAGGCCAAACAGATCATTAAATGTCTTCCTGCATTTTTTTCAGAGCGTGCCTCGTCCCTCTGTTCCAAGGTGCAGCAAACCTCGCCGTGTGGACCTGTACTACTCTAGCTGGTGCATCCGTCCAGGTATTATTCCAGTTCCATCACAGGTTCCTCGTAATAACAGATTTTGCTAGGCCAATGAGTTTACACCTGTTCCTTCTTTATCAGTTGAATCAAGAAACGGTGATGGTGCAATGACTGCATGTGAGGTGCTCCTGTTTCATCATGAAGACATGGGTATCCCATGGAGCATCGCAAAGCTTGGCGTGCAGCAGGGTATGTGGGGCTGCGTCAAACGGATCGAGCCTGGCCTACGGGCATACCAGACCGCAAGGGCCTCTGGTGAGCCCATCTCGAAATGCGCTGCGATGGCACACGCCAACACAAAGTTTGTCGCCGACGAGCTCACCGCTTCAGAAAACAACACCGAGGCCGGTTCGACCAGCAACAACGCCCAAGCCGAGAAGCCGAAGCACTGGACGGGCAACCTACCCAAGGTCTTCGTGATAGGCAGCGTGGTCGCCCTGGCTTGCACCTTCGACAAGGGGCTACTGACCAAAGCCCTCGTGTTCGGAACGGCGAGAAGGTTTGCAGGACCAGGAAGAAGATAGGAACCAAACATCGACGATCCATGACGCGCATTTGTCCCGATGCACAACCGAGCGACGCTATCCGGCATAATTATTTTCGGTCCTGAGACGCTCGCGCTTGCAGATGAGGACGAGGACGGCGTTTGCTCATGCTGGAAAGCATCTGTAAGCAGGCTTTTGTGTACATACTGCTGTAGCTGCAGTCTGTGAAGCTTAGAGCTGATTAGGATATAGAACCATCCATGATGATAATGAGACTGAATTGTATTGGATGCTGAGACATGGCCATCATCATCATTATGATGATGATGTACTACAATGAATAAGGCTCATATTTTGGAGGTGCTATAAAAATAGCTCTTTTTGTTGGTTGGTTGCTAACAAGAATTTCTTTCTTGCTTTGCTCGCTGGTGACATGCATGCATACGCATGTGCTGATTTACCTATGGTTGGTGTTGACATGTTGATTGGCCTTTCTTGTTGAATATTATTCTTCAGCGACATCTGTGTCCCGTTGGATTGTCAATCTTCAACTTTCTTGTTTCACACTAGCTTTTTCGGTCAAAATGCCGTAAAAATGTCATACTTAGGTGAGGTGATGCTCTATGAACCTGCCAAGTTTCAACTTCGAACTCTGCTGCTTTTGGAATCTAAGAGAAAGCAATTTCAAATGGTTTCATGCCACCAAATTCCAATGTTCTCATACGACCAAAGCGACGACTGATCTTTGAATTTAACGCATCATACGTGGTCGCCTCCCCGACATATTTGCAATGTTTTCTCAAAATTTCTCCAAATGTTGACAACTCTACTGTTAGCATTCAACACCTTAGGTGAGATAATTTTGCCCATCAACATAACACATGTTAAATGACTCCTTCTGGCAGACTAAAATGTTCTTCAACATACGACTTTGACCGCTAATTCCGGTCATAATATATTACGAAACCCAGGAAAAATTACATATCGCAAAACAGCTTCCATGGCAAACCTCTATAATAGGAAAAAAATTGCGGGAAACACTTCTAATCTATTCATCGTTTGTCGTGGCAGTACAAGGAACACGAGAAAGAACAAAAACTAAACATTCTCCAAAAACATCACCACCACCAGATCAATATGACACATGTGACCAAGATAAAGAAAAGAGGGAGAGAATAGTACTTGCCGTGTTCTCCTTGTTTCCTTTCCACTTTCCTCTCAACAGCTTGCTGGCCCATCCTTTTCCCTTTGCCAAAGCAGTGGTGGTGCCATGCTAGTGAGGGAATAAACGTTGCTTGACACACCATGATTCTTACCACCTTATCTCTCACTCACAAATCAATGCTAAAAACCGGTTTCTCCGACAAGTCAATCCGCGTTTCCGTTCTCATCTCGCACGAACCAGTCTTCTCCAAGGAAGGCAACGGCCCCTTTCCGAAACCGAAAGGGGGGCGCGATGCTGGGTAACCCGAAAGAGGGGAGCGTTAGGCGCCATGTTTTTTGAGTAGTTTGTAGTTAGGGGTATCTGCGCACCCTAATGGCATGTTGGACGATGACAGGACCCGGTTACCTTTCTAGCTGCCTCAAGTGCACAATCAGTTGGGTATTTTCTCTTTCGGGCACAAGGAGAGGGGCGGCGTTAGGAGAGGGGCGACGTTAGGGCACGTGCGATGGGGCGACGTCGAGAGGAGCAGCATTAGGCCATGTGCAATAGGGGCGACGGTAGTCCCTCTTGTTACCCGCAACAAAATGTAGGGTCTCGGAGAAGAAAGATAACAAATTCAGCACATATAACAGAATTTTCAATGAAGAGTCTGATACCTATTTGTGTGTGCAGATCACCTGGCATGTGAGCAGGGTGTGGCCTTGTGCTCTGAGCTGAGGCTGGACAGAGGAAAGGTATAAAGTAACAAACAAACCCAGTAGGGCAGTTTCAACAGATACTATTATGTTTCACATGCCTTTCAATATAAATTCTGTACCAATTACTACAAACCAGACATATGTAGAGTTACTGTAGAACAACAACTGGACTGGTGAACATTTCTTGGGTAAAAAAAAACTGGGGGCATCAGATGCCGCGCAGTAGCACAGCGAGCAATGAATTACAGTGATATATGGCCTCTAACAACACAAGAAATCGACAGCGGGATCGACAAAACTAGGGGCGGGGTAGCTAGAGAGGTAGTACATGAGAAACATGGTGTAAACAAGCTGCTTCTGCAGCAGCGGCCCTTAGACTTGCGCCGTGCCTTGCGTGAACTTGGGGTCCTCGCACCTGTACTTGCCGTCGGGGCCGATGCCGAAGCCCTTGGGATCGGCAAACACGTTCTCCAGCAGCTGGCTCCGTGGGGGCAGCGGGCTCGCGTCGGCAAACTCCACAGCCTCTTCGACGACGTCGTCAATCTTCTTCTCGATGTTCTTCAGCTCAGCTTCAGACGCGAGGTTCTGCTCGATGATGTACTTCTTCAGGGAGGTGATGGGGTCCCTTGCAGCGTAGTGAGATTTCTCGTCTGTGCACGAGGTCATCAGACGATTGAGTCAGAGAGCACATTAGAAAAGAGGAAATATGTGCAGCTTGACAATTTCAGGAGCTGATAATTAAGTTTGCCGTTAGAGAAAAGAGGATGAATGCAGACATACACTGAGATACAGATACAAAATAGTCACCAATCAAGTTTAACAGGAAGTGATAATTTCCATCTTAGATACATAGACCATGAAAAATATAGTTCTCAGGTTGAAGACCCAAACAAGTATATGGTCTAGGTCACGTAAGATCCAAACTTAGCCAAACTAATTCATATACCCACCTTTATGACTGAAAATCTATCTGATATGGTTAGTGAGCAAAAGTGATAACTGCATAAAAAGGCATACATCCTGGAGCAAGAGATTATAATTGGTTGTATGTCAACTGTCAAATTGTTAAGGTTTATCAAATTGATATGGAAACACCTGGTATCAGGTTCATTAAAGCCTATCCCCTAATAGGCAATAAAAAGAGGCTTTGCTTCTTATCAAGGTTAATACAGGACTGATTTGTATTCAGGTTTATTTAAAGAAAACAAGTGGTGCTGAATACTCTATGCAGTGACTACGGGACAATCTAGTCATACCTATCAGGATGGTGACATGTCAGATAAGATGACTGGGATGATGATAAGTACAAAAGAAATATTTCGCCCAGTATTTCAATTGGCACCATAAAGTTTACTTCCTACGTAGCTCTCATGTTTATGATGCCACCAAACAGGATGGCACAACTTGCATGAGCAAAATTGTACATGATGTATTACTCAAGAGATTTAGCTAGTCCCTCCGTCCCATAATGTAAGACGTTTTTTTAACACTACACTAGTGTCAAAAAACGTCCTACATTATGGGACAGAGGGACTAGTATATAGTACTTCAGTTCAGATACTTGGCAAACAATTTAAGCAGAACCATAAACTTCATGAGTAAAATAGTTTCTAGCATTTTTTATTTCTCCAGTTAGCCTAGGCACCAGCAGTCATTCATGTCAGCAGTGCCGCTACTTTTAGAATAGAAGTGAAGTAAAAATTAACTAGAAAGGTAATCCTTACCAGGCCTCCTGAGTTCATCTGGATCAGCAAGAGAGTGGCCTCTGAACCGGTAAGTTTCACACTCCACTAGAGTTGGTCCTTCACCTCTCCTTGCCCTGTCAATTGCCTCCTTAGCCACCTTCCTGACCTTCAGGACATCCATCCCATCGACGTGTACCCCAGGCATTCCGAATGCTGGGCCCTTCTTCCAGATCTCGGGATCTGAAGTAGACCTAAGGTGGGACATCCCGATTGCCCACAGGTTGTTCTCCACAACAAAAATAATCGGAAGCTTCCACAGCTGGGCCATGTTCAGGCACTCAAAGAACTGGCCGTTGTTACAGGTACCGTCCCCAAAGAATGCAAGCGTGACATCAAGCCCGTCAGGGCTAGACTGCTTGAGCACCTCATGGCGGTACTTAGCGGCAAAGGCAGCGCCAGTGGCGACAGGGATGCCCTCGCCAATGAAGGCAAAGCCTCCAAGGAGGTTGTGGGGTTCAGAGAACATGTGCATGGAACCGCCCTGTCCGCGGCAGCAGCCGGTGGCCTTGCCAAAGAGCTCGGCCATGACTGCACGGGCTGGGACACCCTTGGACAGCGCGTGGACGTGGTCACGGTACGTGCTAACGACACAGTCGGGTTGGTTCAGCTGCTTGATGAAGCCGGTGGAGACGGCCTCCTGCCCGTTGTAAAGATGGACGAACCCAAACATCTTGCCACGGTAGTACATTTGCGCGCACATGTCCTCGAAGTTACGGCCGAGGATCATGTCCTCATACAGCTCCAATGCCTCTTCCCGGGTCACTGCCTGCATAAAGCAGTACACTTCAAATTAAGGAAACAGAGAAGCAGAACATGAAAAAGTTTCCAAGATTTAACAATTGATAACCCCAGGGTCTCAACTTTTCATATACAAGCATCACTGGCTCACTGCAGTTACCACACATGAAGCTAGATCTAAGAAGTAAACAGTACTCCAATTCTGAAATTACATGATACAGCACATTTTAATTTGCTAACGAGTACCAGTTTTAAACTAAAAACAAGGTTGACACGAGAGTATCAGTAGAGAGAGAACTTTTGCAGCACTTGCAAATCCTAAAGTGAACTTTTCAAGCGTGGGATGTGCTGAGATTACAAGAGAATTCTCAATACAAGATTCAGTAGGCAACCGACTAGCATCTGGGTAGTCGAATTACTTACTGTCCAACCTTTGGATATGAAAATCATGTGAGCCAATCTGAACCAATCTATCTAGAACTAAGTCATGCAGTAAGTAAATCTAGAACACTCGACGAATCTACAGACGACAGCTCCCGGGATCCAATCGTAAAGCAGTAAACGCGGCCCAAGCCAAGATCGAACTTTTACACTCGGGGCTGCAAGATCGCTTTTTTACAGTCCCTGAATAGACGAGAGATGCGAATTCTCACCGGGTACGCGGCGGCGGCGGGCGCGGCCTTGAGCACGTCGGAGGAGACGGCCAGGACGGAGCCCAGGCGCCTGGCGTGCCTGTGGCGGAGCGGGCGCATGGAGGACGCGGACGGCGCGGGGAAGGGCGCCCTGTCGCCGCCGGATCTGGCCGCCACCGGCGCCAGGAACTTGGCGGCGGTGAAGGACGCGGCCGCCATCTCGTCTCCTGCTCTCTCTCTCTCCGCTGCCGGCTGTCCCCTGCCCGTGTGCGCGACGTAATGCGGCGGAATGGGGGAGGAGAGCTCGGGGCGGAGGCGTATAAAGGGAGGAGGGGAGGGGCGGAGAGCACGAGGAAGACGGATGGAGAGAGGGTTTGGGGGGCTTGGGAGGGTCCGCCCAGGCCACGAGCCCACGATGCGATGCAACGCTGGCGGCGGCGAGTGACAAGATTTTGATTGATTTTCTTGTTCGTCCAAGTGTCCAACCCCAACCACACCACCAAGAAAACAGAGCCCAATGGTCTTCTCTAGGAGCAAATTTCTTGTTGCACCAAGCAACCAACAAGCAAGAGATTTTTATATATAGGAGTGTAATGTAAAATATAGCAAGGGGTTTATAGTTGTTATACTTGGTTTTTTGTGATTACGGTGGGCCCTTTACTTCTCGGCGGTTACTTCATCATCTTAGAGACATGAATTTTGTGTAGACAAGAAGTCGACATCATAGCTTCCGAATGTGTCGGACTGTTCTTTTTCTTACTCTAACTGATATGATACATCTTTTATGCTATTGGGACTTCTTACCGCATGTGATTTGGTGACAAAGTAAATATGGTGTTACCATGTTCTACTTCAGCATATGCAATGATTGAGAGTTAATTCAGGTGGCAGCTGAAAGGTTCAGCTCACAGCATGGATTGAGGCCGCAACCATACTGTGCATACTTACAAGATGATGTCAAAGTTCCCGCCCATCTGGTGTCTTTTGATGGCTCGCTGGAGAGTGAATGACGAGAACAAGAAGTTTGATTTATAACTGAATTTCATGAAGCCGCAACTTTAGATGAATTTGTGTCAATTTACAAAACGTCTGGAGGTTTTTCTGAAAAATCACGGCTTCTATACTAATGATTCGCACCAGACTCATAGTCAAACCTTAGCCCATCGAATATCAATATTGAGGAGGACAGGTATTTATGCCATAGATATGCTGACTTGGAATTCAATCAAATTTAGATATACAATTCCAAAAGGGTGATTCTCCCAAGCTTCTCATCCAAATGATATAAAACTTTCATGGAATAGTCACCAGGGTATTTATGAGTTGCTTAGAATTGTTTTGAGTTCTGTTGAAAATTTCAGTCAAATTTGCATAGAAACAAAAATAAATATATCATATAAAGCTTTTCAGGCGTGCCAACAAGGTCCATCATGAAAAACCCATATGAGGTGGATTATCTTATACCTCGTCCTTGGATAGCTTAGAGTGAAGCCTATATTGGCAAGGTAGGCATCTAAGGCACACTGGAAAATAGACTCGTCACGGGAACTATCTCAGACAGTCATATAGTAAGGTCATCTCGCATGGGGATGTATTTGTGAAACAACTTGTTCTTTCTAGACAAAGCCTCACTAGGCGTCTCTCCTCCCTCCTCTCCTTCCCTAGTGGCACCGAAGGTGTGATAGTGCATCTCAAATACCTTCCCCAATGCCGCCACATGTAGACCGGGCTACCCTATGGCCCTTTAATAGCGACACTGTGCGCCCAGATCCAGCTTCGGGCGGTCCCCCTGTTCACCTCGATCCCCGATGGCATCACATGTGGATCAGACAAGAACAAGGAATGTGTTAGTTATCACACATGCCAGGCTATGAAAAATGCATGCTAGATAGGGTCATCATATAAAAAGGATACTCGATAGTAAAGAAATATGAAATCGGCTCAGCTAAAAAAGCTACCTTAGTAAAAGCACACAAATTATAGCGCGAGAGCTATGTCTCGCTTCACGCAAGAGTAGCTTCCGACTCGCCTGAAGCGCCCCACAGGCACGCACACGCATGGACCGGACAAGTGGGCATGCTCACTTTCATTCTTGACTTCATTTCTAAGTTTTTTTTTCCGGATCAGTCTTGTTCATTGATGCATGTTCAATCTTGTGCATTCATTGTCGGTCGTTCGTTCAGTCTTGTTCGCTGACGCGTTTGTTCGTTTATTATTAATTTTATTTTTTCCTCGGTTTCTTCGTTATACTTTGGTTTTTTCACCGGTTTTTATTTATTCACAGGATTCGTTGTCTTTTCTTTTTCATTTGTCTTTTCACCATTATCTTCATTTTATTCTAGATTTTACTGGTTTTCTTTCTTTCTTTTTTCTTCGTTTTTTGTTCCTTTCTCTATTTTTTTCTTTTCTTTCCTATTTTCTTTTTTTGCCTTTTTTGTTTCCTTCCTAGTTTTCATTACTTTACATATTTTTATTCGGTTTTGTTTTTTTCTTGAGTTTTCTTTGTTTCCTCATGGGTTTTGATGTTTTTTTGGCTTTTCCGTTTTTCTTCTTTTCTAAGGTGTTTTTTGTTTCTTTCTTCCTTTTCTTCGATTCTCACTGCTTTTCTTTCCTTTTCGTTTTCTCTTCAACACACGTCTACATTTTTTATACACCTTTGTACAATTTACATACACATCATGAATAAATTTTTTATACATGTTAACAATTTTCAAATTCATGATTATCATTTTTATAAATCTTTTGTTGGATGACTATTTTTTCATACACATTATATATTTTTGGTATATATCAGGAACATTTTTAATACATGTTTAACATTCGTGAAATATGTGAATAATTTTTATACATGAAAATTTTATTTCAGTTTTCTGTCTTTATTTTTAGAATTTTTATACACGTTCTACATTTTTCGTATACACCAGGAACATTTTTTTGCACATGTTTAACATTTTTTAAATAGTTTATTTACATTTTTGAAATATTTGTGTTTGATGACTACTTTTTTCATACACACTTTTCATTTTCTTTATATATATCAGGAATTTTTTTATGTGAACCAACTTGTAGTTGGATGGTTAGCAGGACAGTGCTATCTCCAGCCCACCAAAGTTCTAGTCCTAGACTTGACACCGATGCTCGCATTTTTCTGGAGCTTTCGATGATGTGCTTTCAGTGGAAGGAGATGTTTCCGTCGACTACGAAGGCGTCTGTGGTGACTTCATCAATCTCAAGATAATGTGCCGGCTCAGTCTCTCAAAGGTGCTCATAGAGGTAGTGCGTGTGTGTGCGTTCATACGAGTGAGTGTATGCGTGTATGTATAAGCGTCCGCTTCTGTACTGTGTTAAAAATAGAATATTTTTAATAGACGGTTAACATTTTGGAAATATGTAATTAACATTTTTCACTCTGAACATTCTTTTAGAATTTATTTTTTATGTTAAAATTTTAATACATGTTCTACATTTTTGGTGTACATCGGAACATTTGTTATATACGTTTAACAATTTTGAAATAGATGATTAATATTTTTTCAAATTTTTATCTTTGAAGAGTGATCTTTTTTCATACACATTGTACATTTTTCATATATATGATTACATTTTTTAAATACTTAATTTATATTATTTTCAAATGCTGGATTAAAATCTTTCAAATACATGATCATTTTTTTAGACATTGTGTATTTTTTTATATTTTTCGTATACATGGGAAACATTTTTCTATGCACATTTAATATTTTTCAAATATTTTATGTAGATTTTTATGTATGTATTTAGAATATTTGAAAGTATAAACAAAATCATAAAAAGAAAACATAATACGAAAGCAAAAACAAAAACATGAAAAAAACAGAAAAAAATGGGGTTGTGTCCTCCGAAAAGCTAGGCCAGCCCTGTCTCGCGCTCCTTCTGCCAAGGCGGCCTTAAGTCTCGCGTCAAGCGAGACATAGACTCGCCAAATTGTAGGGCGATGTGTTGGCATGCCCCTTTTTTTTTGAGTAAGTGTTGTCATGAGGTGGGACAAGTGTTGTCATGAGTTGGGGCAAATGTTGTCACCCGTAAATGCATGAAACACAGGGAACAAATTATCGAGTCCTTTAACATCGAAACAAACAACATGACAATCTGTTAACATAAAAATGTATTTACGAATTAACGATCGCTCGTGAAATAAAAGACACAACCCCCGCCCATATAACGAGCCTCTCACAGACAAAAATCTATGTGCTGGAAAGTACTCCCTCCGTATCAAAATAAAAGACGTTTTTGTAGGCTAGGTAGTACACACAAGAAAATCAAGGAGGCCATGCATTCAGCTAGCTAGCGCTTCAGAGAGGGACAAGGGTCTCGAAGCAATTGAGCCCATCCAGCTCCAGGGCGAACCGTGGCTTCAGTTGCGGTCGTTGCTTGGCAGCAATCTTGACAGCAGAATCATTGTTCATCTCCTTCTTCTCCGTCTGTCTTCTGCTGCCATCTGATTGCTTCTGCATTTGTGGTACGGGGTTCGCCATGAACTGCAGAGAACAAATATAGAGAGCAAAAAAGAAAAAAAACATAAGAACACAGATGTATAGAACTTAACAAACATGAATTACCATGAAGCTTATGACCTGCATGTACCTTGTTGGTGCTGAAGAATCGGCTGGCCATCTGTGCAGACAGGATGGCTTCCGTGGAACCCATGAGCTAATAGGTAGAAGCTGGTGATGAACTGATTAGTCACCACTTAAACTAGCTTAGTGTTTCTTATCTGAACTTCACTGCGTGCTCTGTTGCTGCATGCAGATTCGATCATGCCTATATATATAGCAACCAACCAGTGCAGAACAATGTTGGGATCGGTCGAGTTCTGGTTGTTTCAATGGCTTGAGATTCATGGGGATATGGCTGGCTTATCTCTAGCTCACCCACCGGAGTGTTTCTAGCACTATGTGTGTACATCATCTTATCACACTGCAACACTTCTCTGGGTTGTGCACTTTTTGCGCTTTTTCTCTCATGATGGACGACATGTAGTGACAGGCGAGGAAAATTGGATGGATATAGTCATATAGAGGAACAAATATCTGGGTCGTGTGATATTTTGCTAAAATTTCACCAAATGGCTACATCATGACAGTTTTTTTTTGGATAACTACAATATGTCAGCATGAATGTTTTCTGCAAGTTCCAAAAGTGGTGGTTTCCGGTCCCCGCAAAAATAAATAAAAATAAGTTTTTAGGCAAAAATAAATTAAAATAAGTTTTTTTTAGGGGTGAAAAACATTTTATTCATCACCAAAGTCCACATGACGTGGGATGCATCGAGGATCATGGGGATTGCCAAGCCAGACATGGCGGCCCGTATCTTGGGAAAGAGAAAATCTAGCTAATCTATGTGCTTCATAATTAACAGTACGCCCCTTGAAAATGAAAACACAATTAAACAAAGTAGCTTTGACAATGATTTCGCTAATGATCGCCCCATGAGTCCCTAGTGTTCTCCTGGACACTACAACTGCCTAAGATTGGGCCAACTACAGAGTTCAAGGACCGGTGCCAGCCCAGCAAACTGAAATGTGTGTTGCGCAGGTGCCAGCCCAGCAGGCCTAAGATTGGAACAAATATCTGGGTCGTGTGATATTTTGCTAAAATTTCACCAAATGGCTACATCATTGTCTTAAAAAAAACCAAATGGCTATATCATGTTATATTTTTTTTGAATAACTACAACATGTCAGCATGAATGTTTCTAGTACCCAAAGTGGTAACTTTTGGTCCCCGCAAAACAAAAGTGGTAGTTTTTGGGCAGCAATCGCGAGAGCAACTAGTTAACGAGCGCTCCTTCGCGAGCCTCGCAACGATCAGCGCCGCTTGGCGCGCTCTCTGCCATTCGCCACGTGTTGCACTCTGGACGCTCCCTTCGGATTTTGTTTTTTTATTTTTTCGCACGCGTTTTCGGCTTTTTAAACCGTTTTTTTCGGGTTTTTTCGACGTTTTGGTTTTCCCCCGGTCTTTCTTAGCTTTCCGGTAAAAAAATTCAAAAAAAAAAATTTGCGCGAAAAAACGGGTTTTCTGTTTTTTCCCTTTCGCAAACTTCCGCGAGAGGCACGGTTATGCTTTAGCGAGAGTCACGGCCGTGTCTTTTGGAAAAGAAAAAAAAACGTGTTTTCTGTTTTTTTTTCTTTCACGAGATTCACGGTTTTGTTTCCGCGAGAGGCACGGTTGTGCTTTCGCGAGAGTCACGGCCGTGCCTCTTGGAAAGGGAAAAACAAAACGCGTTTTCTGTTTTTCTTCTTTCGCGAGAGTCATGGTTTTGCTTCCGCGAGAGGCACGATTGTGCTTTCGCGAGAGTCACGGCCGTGCCTCTCGAAAAGGGAAAAAAATGCGTTTTTTGTTTTTTCTATGTCGCGAGAGTCACGGTTTTGCTTTTGCGAGAGGCACGGTTGTGCTTTCGCGAGAGTCACGGCCGTGCCTCTCGGAAACGAAAAAAACGCATTTTCTATTTTTTTCCCTTCCACGAGAGTCACGGTTTTGCTTCCACGAGAGGCACGGTTGTGATTTCACGAGAGGCATGGGCGTGCCTCTTTTGGAAAGAGAAAAAATCGTGCTCCCGGTTCGGTTTTTTCGCCCGATTTTTTTGTGAAAAAAAAGTTCGTCAAAACCTATCAACATGGGATCTAGTTTTTAAGATCTCGACGCGAGGAATTCAATGGTGAAAACGCTTCGAAATTTGGATGCACGGTTTAAGAGATAAAACGTTTTGAATAAACGAATCTAGAAAAAAGGGAAAACTCCCAGGTTGCGACAAGTGGCACGCTGTATGTGCGCCACTTGTCGCGACCTGGAAAAGTGAAGTGTTCTTTGCAACGAGTACTCCTTAATTAGTGATTTCGAGCAATCGTCCTTTTTTTTTATGAGGGGAGGGCAGGTATAGCCTGCGCTTCTGCCTCCTGGACACAACGACTGCCTAAATTGGGCCAACGGCAAACTTTAAGGACCGGTCCCAGCCCACCGAACTGAAATGTGTGTTGGTGCAGGTGAAGAAGCCAGGCCTGGAGTCTTCTCCAGGCTGGCTCCAGGCCTTCAACCAAACAGGCCCAGACACCCCTAAAAAAACAGCCCCGGACATTTTATTAAACGAAAATATTTTATGTACCTGGAAGTAAATGTTATTGTATTTGAAAAAAATCATCTCACACCTAAAAAAATCTTTTTTCATACGAAAATAAATATTCTAATATTCTAAAAACTGTGTATGCATTTGGGAAAAGTCGTTCATGTGTGCCGGAACATATAGTCATGTAATTTTTGTAATGGTGTGAAAACTATGGCTATATGTACTGTGCTCAGGGTGACCTTTTTTTTAGAATGGGGTGTCATTTGTGGTATTGTTTTTGGTGCTGATAATGCCAAATATGGTAGGATTTGTAAAACGCGCACACCCTTGTACCTGAGTAGTTTATGTACTGCACGAAGGCATTGTTAAACTCCTTTTCAGCCGGTTTTGAGAACATTCGAATGTTTTGCGTGTGGTTTTTCTTTCCTTTCTGTGTTTTCTCTTTCATTTCTTCTCCTGGTTTCTTATTTCCTTTTTCTTTTAATTTTTCCGTTTTTATTTTTAATTCATGAATATTTTCAAATTCGAAAACTGTTTCAAAATTTTAAAATTCCTCAAATGTCCGAACAATATTAAACTTGTCTTTTTTTCAAATTCGTAAACATTTTTTAAAAATCCTTGCACATTTTTATTTTACCATTTTTTTAAATTAACAAAGAACAGTCGGCTTTTTCCCAAAGCCAGTAGACTGGCCATAGCCTTTTTTTAGACAAAGTAGACTGGCCATAGCAAACGGTTAAAGAAAACAAAACAGCATACTCCCTCCGTCCGCAAATACTCGTGGGAGGAATGGATGTATCTAGATGTATTAGTTCTAGATACATTCATTTTTATGCATTTCTTCGACATGTATTTCCGGACGGAGGGAGTACATGCCTACCGAGTACACCGAGCAAGCGGTTACTGGGCTACAGCCCATGCGGGTGACATCCCTTGAGCGATTGTTCGGCAGCTGGCACTTATGGCCGAATAGGTGGTCTCCGCATTGCTTGTGTTGCTTCCAGCTAATTGGTGTGAGGCCCAACCGTTGTGGTAAATGTAAATAGTACTGTCGGCCACATGCCCACATCCGATATTGTTCAAACACGCTACATCTGTTGATCTAAAAAAAACTACATCAAATTCAGAAAAAAGATACTACAGCAAATGAAAAAAAACACTACATCTATCAGTAGCCATGCATTCACCGCTCATTTTGTTGTTAAAAGATGCTTGGTGAGAAACCGTTTACCTACCTCGACTTCCTTCTGTTCGCCGCGGATATATATATGTTCTATTTTTACATTTCTGAATCGGACGTATATAAACATGTTTTTGTATCTTTGTTCACTCATTTTAATCTTTATATAGTTCATATTGAAAGATCTAAAACATCTTATGTTTATAATCGGAAGAGTACTATGGCAGCACACAGTGTAGACGAATGACGAATAATCGAGTTCAACCACATGTCATAATTGACATGTCAACAGAAGTTCTTATATGACCAGTAGTCCGGCCGGCGGCTAGGCATGGTCCTAATCTTTGTCTTGCCTACCCCATTCCCCTCTTTCTTTTCACCATTATCGATGTCTAGTATAGCATACAAGCGCAATCACACATGCAAGTTGTTGGTTACATATGTCACCCTACTAGCCTTCACCCCCAAGTTGCATCTCCGTACCACCAGCTAATCCTCTGTTTGTACTCTCAAGTTGCTCTTACATATCTCTTAATCACCCGTCCAACGGGGCTTTCCTTGGAGCGCGCGTAACCACTTCTCAATGATAATTGAAAAGGCAACCACTTTGGGTTGGCACTTGTAATATAGAAAGCATTACATATAGAAGTACACTAGTCGTGGTAGTAGGTTAGTAGCTACACGATTAGTTAAATCCTGCTTTAGAGTGAGAAGAGAAGGTTAGTTAAGTCATAATTTAGAAAGAGAAAGCCGGATAGATATTTACGGAATCAAACTCCTTTTGACTAAGGACAAGAAGACGGAAATGAACTTTCAGAAAAAGAAGAGGACGAAAATGCACATGTAGAATTCATTCCATGACTTCTACTCCGCGTGCGAAGCAGGATATGTAGGGGATGTACCTGACCAGGGAAAGTGTAAGTACACGAGGTAAATTGACGCAGAAGAAATAGAGGTCGATTTTCTCCTTGTTAATGATTCTACTCAACCGTGTGTAGAATGAATTAATGATGCTCTCTTCTTTATATATAGACTAAAAGAGTGTTTAGATAACAACCCATACCCACTAACATCAAAGTGGAAGTACTTAGTCAATTAGGAGCTAGTGGAACACTCCAACCGTGGTAGGCCTTGCCAAAGGCTAAATTTACATTTACATACTACCAACTGATCATCCAGTTGAATGTCACCTATTCAACCAGGCTTTCCTTGAAGCACAAATAATGACTTCTCAATGAGAAATGCAACACAATTACTTTGCATTGGAACTTGTGGTACAAAGTCGTTGCAACCTAGAAGTATGCAAGTCATAGTCATAGACTAGTAACTAAATAGTTAGTTAAATAAAAGCTGAGAAGAAGAGGAGAAGGTTCACTGAATCCTAATTTAGAAGGAGAAAGACGACCCGGTACACTCGCAGTCAAACTCCTTTGGATGGAGGACAAGAAGACAGACATGCACAGATAGAATCATTTCCACAACCTTTAACAGCGAGGCCAGTCAAGGGTCAAGAAGCGGGACACACAAAAGTAGTTGATAAGAAGCATACCACTATTGAAGGTAAATTGTCACATAAAATATAGGGGCATAGTTCCACTTCATTAATATTAATGATTAATGACTATAATCAACTGTTCATACATGCTCTCTTATTTATATATAGGTTATGGGGGTTTGGATAAGTTTTCCCTCACGGCAAAATTAAATGGAGTGACTTGACCCCCCTAAGGTGCCTGTCGGTGTCAAAACCGGCGGATCTCGGGTAGGGGGTCCTGAACTGTGCGTCAAGGTCGGATGGTAACAGGAGACAAGGGACACTTTATTTTACCCAGGTTCGGGCCCTCTCGGTGGAGGTAAAACCCCACTCCTGCTAGATTAATATTGATGATATGGGTAGTACAAGAGTGGATCTACCACGAGATCAAGGAGGCTAAACCCTAGAAGCTAGCCTATGGTAAGATTGTGTATGATGATGGTTGTCCTACGTACTACAACCCTCCGGTTTATATAGACACCGGATAGGGTTAGGGTTGAAGGAAATATGCCCTAGAGGCAATAATAAAGTTATTATTTATTTCCTTATTTCATGATAAATGTTTATTATTCATGCTAGAATTGTATTAACCGGAAACATAATACATGTGTGAATACATAGACAAACAGAGTGTCACTAGTATGCCTCTACTTGACTAGCCCGTTAATCAAAGATGGTTATGTTTCCTAACCATGAACAAAGAGTTGTTATTTGATTAACGAGGTCACATCATTAGTTGAATGATCTGATTGACATGACCCATTCCATTAGCTTAGCACCCGATCGTTTAGTATGTTGCTATTGCTTTCTTCATGACTTATGCATGTTCCTTTGACTATGAGATTATGCAACTCCCGTTTGCCGGAGGAACACTTTGGGTGCTACCAAACGTCACAACGTAACTGGGTGATTATAAAGGAGTACTACAGGTGTCATCCAAATTGGCCTTAATGCTGTCCAAGAGTTCTATATCATTTCCCATCAAAAGTATGTCGTCTACATATAATATGAGAAATGCTACTGAGCTCCCACTCACTTTCTTGTAAACACAGGCTTCTCCATAAGTCTGTGTAAACCCAAACGCTTTGATCATCTCATCAAAGCGAATGTTCCAACTCCGAGATGCTTGCACCAGCCCATAAATCGAGCGTTGGAGCTTGCATACCTTGTCAGCATTCTTAGGATCGACAAAACCTTCCGGTTGCATCATATATAATTCTTCCTTAAGGAAACCATTAAGGAATGCCGTTTTGACGTCCATTTGCCATATCTCATAATCATAGTATGCGGCAATTGCTAACATGATTCGGACGGACTTCAGCTTCGCTACCGGTGAGAAAGTCTCATCGTAGTCAACCCCTTGAACTTGTCGATAACCCTTAGCGACAAGCCGAGCTTTATAGATGGTCACATTACCATCCGCGTCTGTCTTCTTCTTAAAGATCCATTTATTTTCAATGGCTCGCCGCTCAACGGGCAAGTCAGTCAAAGTCCATACTTCGTTTTCATACATGGATCCTCTCTCGGATTTCATGGCTTCCAGCCATTTGTCGGAATCCGGGCCCGCCATTGCTTCCTCATAGTTCGAAGGTTCACCGTTGTCTAACAACATGATTTCCAAGACAGGGTTGCCGTACCACTCTGGTGCGGAACGTGTCCTTGTGGACCTTCGAATTTCAGTAGGAGCTTGATTAGAAGTATCTTGATCATAATCATTAATTTCCTCTCTAGTCGGTGCAGGCACCTCAGGAACGATTTCTTGAGTTTTGCCATTTTCCGGTTCAAGAGGTAACACTTCATCAAGTTCTACTTTCCTCCCACTTACTTCTTTCGAGAGTAACTCTTTCTCTAGAAAGGATCCATTCTTGGCAACAAAGATCTTGCCTTCGGATCTGAGGTAGAAGGTATACCCAACAGTTTCTTTAGGGTATCCTATGAAGACGCATTTTTCCGATTTGGGTTCGAGCTTTTCAGGTTGAAGTTTCTTGACATAAGCATCGCATCCCCAAACTTTTAGAAAGGACAGCTTAGGTTTCTTCCCAAACCATAATTCATACGGTGTTGTCTTAATGGATTTCGACGGAGCCCTATTTAAAGTGAATGCGGCATTCTCTAAAGCATAGCCCCAAAAAGATAGCGGTAAGTCGGTAAGAGACATCATAGATCGCACCATATCTAATAGAGTGCGATTACGACGTTCGGACACACCATTACGCTGAGGTGTTCCAGGCGGCGTGAGTTGTGAAACTATTCCACATTTTCTTAAGTGTGTGCCAAATTCGTGACTCAAGTATTCTCCTCCACGATCTGATCGTAGAAACTTGATCTTTTTCTCACGTTGATTTTCAACCTCACTCTGAAATTCCTTGAACTTTTCGAAGGTCTCAGATTTGTGTTTCATTAAGTAGACATACCCATATCTACTTAAGTCATCAGTGAGGGTGAGAACATAACGATAGCCACCGCAAGCCTCAACACTCATTGGACCGCACACATCGGTATGTATGATTTCCAATAAGTTGGTTGCTCGCTCCATTGTTCCTGAGAATGGAGTCTTGGTCATTTTACCCATGAGGCATGGTTCGCACGTGTCAAATGATTCATAATCAAGAGACTCTAAAAGTCCATCTGCATGGAGCTTCTTCATGCGTTTGACACCTATGTGACCAAGGCGGCAGTGCCACAAATATGTGGGACTATTGTTATCAACTTTAACTCTTTTGGTACTCACACTATGAATATGTGTATCATCATGTACGAGATTCATCAAGAATAAACCATTAACCATCGGAGCATGACCATAAAACATATCTCTCATATAAATAGAACAACCATTATTCTCGGATTTAAATGAGTAGCCATCTCGAATTAAGCGAGATCCAGATACAATGTTCATGCTCAAACTTGGCACTAAATAACAATTATTGAGGTTTAAAACTAATCCCGTAGGTAAATGTAGAGGCAGCGTGCCGACGGCGATCACATCGACCTTGGAACCATTCCCGACGCGCATCGTCACCTCGTCCTTCGCCAGTCTCCGTTTATTCCGCAGCTCCTGCTTTGAGTTACAAATGTGAGCAACTGCACCGGTATCAAATACCCAAGAGCTACTACGAGTACTGGTAAGGTACACATCAATTACATGTAGATCACATATACCTTTGGTTTTGCCGGCCTTCTTGTCCGCTAAGTATTTGGGGCAGTTCCGCTTCCAGTGACCACTTCCCTTGCAATAAAAGCACTCAGTCTCGGGCTTGGGTCCATTCTTTGGCTTCTTCCCGGCAACTTGCTTACCGGGTGCGGCAACTTCCTTGCCGTCCTTCTTGAAGTTCTTTTTACCCTTGCCCTTCTTGAACTTAGTGGTTTTATTCACCATCAACACTTGATGCTCCTTCTTGATTTCTACCTCTGCTGATTTCAGCATAGCATATACCTCAGGAATGGTCTTTACCATCCCCTGCATATTGTAGTTCATCACAAAGCTGTTGTAGCTAGGTGGAAGCGACTGGAGGATTCTGTCAATGACCACTTCTTCCGGGAGATTAACTTCCAGTTGAGTCAAGCGGTTGTGCAACCCAGACATTCTGAGTATGTGCTCACTGACAGAACTATTTTCCTCCATCTTACAGCTAAAGAATTTGTTGGAGATCTCATATCTCTCGACCCGGGCATGAGCTTGGAAAACCATTTTCAGCTCTTCGAACATCTCATAGGCTCCATGTCTCTCAAAACGTTTTTGGAGCCCCGGCTCTAAGCTGTAAAGCATGCCGCACTGAACGAGGGAGTAATCATCGCATCGCGACTGCCAAGCGTTCATAACGTCTTGTTGTGCAGGGAGAATAGGTGCGTCACCCAGCGGTGCTCGTAGGACATAATCTTTCTTGGCAGCTATGAGGATGATCCTCAGGTTCCGGACCCAGTCCGTATAGTTGCTACCATCGTCTTTCAGCTTGGTTTTCTCTAGGAACGCGTTGAAGTTGAGGACTACATTGGCCATTTGATCTACAAGACATATTGTAAAGATTTAGACTAAGTTCATGATAATAAAGTTCATTTAATCAAATTATTTAATGAACTCCCACTTAGATAGACATCCCTCTTCCAGTCATCTAAGTATTACATGATCCGAGTCAACTAGGCCGTGTTCGATCATCACGTGAGACGGACTAGTCAACATCGGTGAACATCTTCATGTTGATCGTATCTTCTATACGACTCATGCTCGACCTTTCGGTCTTCCGTGTTCCGAGGCCATGTCTGTACATGCTAGGCTCGTCAAGTCAACCTAAGTGTTTTGCGTGTGTAAATCTGTCTTACACCCGTTGTATGTGAACGTTAGAATCTATCACACCCGATCATCACGTGGTGCTTCGAAACAACGAACTGTCGCAACGGTGCACAGTTAGGGTGAACACTTTCTTGAAATTATTACGAGGGATCATCTTATTTAGTACCGTCGTTCTAAGTAAACAAGATGCAAAACATGATAAACATCACATGCAATCAAATAATAAACGTGACATGATATGGCCAACATCACATAGCTCCTTCGATCTCCATCTTGGGGCTCCATGATCATCTTGTCACCGGCTTGACACCATGATCTTCATCATCATGATCTTCATCATCGTGTCTCCATGAAGTTGCTCGCCAACTATTACTTCTACTACTATGGCTAACGCGTTTAGCAATAAAGTAAAGTAATTTACATGGCGTTTCTCAATGACACGCAGGTCATACAAAAAATAAAGACAACTCCTATGGCTCCTGCCGGTTGTCATACTCATCGACATGCAAGTCGTGATTCCTATTACAATAGCATGAACATCTCATACATCACATATAGATCATTCATGATTCATCACAACTTTGGCCATATCATATCACAAAGCACTTGCTGCAAAAACAAGTTAGACGTCCTCTAATTGTTGTTGCAAGTTTTACGTGGCTGAATTAGGGTTCTAGCAAGAACGTTTTCTTACCTACGTAAAAGCCACAACGTGATTTGTCAACTTCTATTTACCCTTCATAAGGACCCTTTTCATCGAATCCGCTCCAACTAAAGTAGGAGAGACAGACACCCGCCAGCCACCTTATGCAACTAGTGCATGTTAGTCGGTGGAACCGGTCTCACGTAAGCGTACGTGTAAGGTTGGTCCGGGCCGCTTCATCCCACAATACCGCTGAAGCAAGATAAGACTAGTAGCGGCAAGAAGAGTTGACAACATCTACTCCCACAACAAATTGTGTTCTACTCGCGCAAGAAGAACTACGCATAGACCTAGCTCATGATGCCACTGTTGGGGAACGTTGCAGAAAATTAAAATTTTTCCTACGGTTTCACCAAGATCCATCTATGAGTTCATCTAGCAACGAGTATTCAGATTAGATAGCATCTACATACCACTTTGTAGATCGCAACGGAAGCGTTCAAGTGAACGTGGATGAGGTAGTCGTACTCGCCGTGATCCAATTCACCGATGATCTAGTGCCGAACGGACGGCACCTCCGCGTTCAACACACGTACGGAAAGCGTGACGTCTCCTCCTTCTTGATCCAGCAAGGCAAAGGATAGGTTGGGGAAGAAGGCTCCAGCAGCAGCACGACGGCGTGGTGATGGTGGAACTGCAGTACTCCGGCAGGGCTTCGCCGTGCTCAATGGAGGAGGAGGAGGTGTTGGAGAGGGAGAGGGAGGCGCCAGGGCAATGGGTGGTCAGCCCTCCCTCCCCTCCCCCCTTTATATAACCCCCTGGGGGGGCGCCGGCCCTAGGAGATGAGATCTCCTAGGGGGGCGGCGGCCAGGGAAGGGGGGCTTGCCCCCCAAGCAAGGGGGGCGCCCCCTTTAGGGTTTTCCCTCCCCCCCCAAACCCTAGGCGCATGGGCCCATGGGGGGGAGGCGCACCAGCCCACTATGGGCTGGTTCCCTCCCTCATACAGCCCATGGGGCCCTCCGGGATAGGTGGACCCACCCGGTGGACCCCCCGGGACCCTCCGGTGGTCCCGGTACAATACCGATAACCCCGAAACTTGTCCCGATGTCCGTATGATGACTTTCCATATATAAATATTTACCTCCGGACCATTCCGAAACTCCTCGTGACGTTCGGGATCTCATCCGGGACTCCGAACAACATTCGGGTTACTGCACATACATATCCCTACAACCCTAGCGTCACCGAACCTTAAGTGTGTAGACCCTACGGGTTCGGGAGACATGTAGACATGACCGAGACGGCTCTCGGGCAATAACCAACAGCGGGATCTGGATACCCATGTTGGCTCCCACATGCTCCACGATGATCTCATCGGATGAACCACGATGTCAAGGATTCAATTAATCCCGTATACGATTCCCTTTGTCAATCGGTATTTTACTTGCCCGAGATTCGATCGTTGGTATCCCAGTACCTCGTTCAATCTCGTTACCGGCAAGTCACTTTTCTCGTACCGCAATGCATGATCCCGTGATCAAACACTTTGATCACCTTGAGCTCATTATGATGATGCATTACCGAGAGGGCCCGGTGATACCTCTCCGTCAAGCGGAGTGACAAATCCCAGTCTCGATCCATGTCAACCCAACAGACACTTTCAGAGATACCCGTAGTATACCTTTATAGTCACCCAGTTACGTTGTGACGTTTGGCACACCCAAAGCACTCCTACGGTATCCGGGAGTTACACGATCTCATGGTCTAAGGAAAGGATACTTGACATTTGGAAAACTCTAGCAAACGAACTATGCGATCTTATGCTATGTTTAGGATTGGGTCTTGTCCATCACATCATTCTCCTAATGATGTGATCTCGTTATCAATGACATCCAATGTCCATAGTC
Organism: Aegilops umbellulata; assembly: GCA_032464435.1. Lineage (NCBI taxonomy): Eukaryota > Viridiplantae > Streptophyta > Magnoliopsida > Poales > Poaceae > Aegilops > Aegilops umbellulata. Next base: position 634,819,570 of record CP136055.1, read on the forward strand.
AGGAAACCATGACTATCTGTCGATCAACGAGCTAGTCAACTAGAGGCTCACTAGGGACATATTGTTGTCTGTTATTCACACATGTATTACGATTTCCGGATAACACAATTATAGCACGAATAAAGACAATTATCATGAATAAGGAAATATAATAATAATGCTTTTATTATTGCCTCTAGGGCATATTTCCAACATTTCTAATATTATATGTAGATGACATATTACTGATTGGAAATGATATAGAATTTCTGGATAGCATAAAGGGATATTTGAATAAGAGTTTTTCAATGAAAGACCTCGGTGAAGCTGCTTACATATTGGGCATTAAGATCTATAGAGATAGATCAAGACGCTTAATTGGACTTTCACAAAGCACATACCTTGACAAGATTTTGAAGAAGTTCAAAATGGATCAAGCGAAGAAAGGGTTCTTGCCTGTATTGCAAGGTATGAAGTTGAGTCAGACTCAATGCCCGACCACTGCAGAAGATAGAGAGAAGATGGAAGGTGTTCCCTATGCTTCAGCCATAGGCTCTATCATGTATGCAATGCTGTGTACCAGACCTGATGTGTGCCTTGCTATAAGTTTAGCAGGGAGGTACCAAAGTAATCCAGGAGTGGATCACTGGACAACGGTCAAGAATATCCTGAAGTACCTGAAAAGGACTAAGGAAATGTTTCTCGTGTATGGAGGTGACAAAGAACTCATCGTAAAGGGTTACGTTGATGCAAGCTTTGACACTGATCCGGACGATTCGAAATCGCAAACCGGATACGTATTTACATTAAACGGTGGAGCTGTCAGTTGGTGCAGTTCTAAACAAAGCGTCGTGGCGGGATCTACATGTGAAGCGGAATACATAGCTGCTTCGGAAGCAACAAATGAAGGAGTCTGGATGAAGGAGTTCATATCCGATCTAGGTGTCATACCTAGTGCATCGGGACCAATGAAAATCTTTTGTGACAATACTGGAGCAATTGCCTTGGCGAAGGAATCCAGATTTCATAAGAGAACAAAGCACATCAAGAGACACGTCAATTCCATCCGGGACTTGGTCCAGGTGGGAGACATAGAGATTTGCAAGATACATACGGATCTGAATGTAGCAGACCCGTTGACTAAGCCTCTTCCACGGGCAAAACATGATCATCACCAAGACTCCATGGGTGTTAGAATCATTACTGTGTAATCTAGATTATTGACTCTAGTGCAAGTGGGCGACTGAAGGAAATATGCCCTAGAGGCAATAATAAAGTTATTATTTATTTCCTTATTTCATGATAAATGTTTATTATTCATGCTAGAATTGTATTAACCGGAAACATAATACATGTGTGAATACATAGACAAACAGAGTGTCACTAGTATGCCTCTACTTGACTAGCCCGTTAATCAAAGATGGTTATGTTTCCTAACCATGAACAAAGAGTTGTTATTTGATTAACGAGGTCACATCTAGTTGAATGATCTGATTGACATGACCCATTCCATTAGCTTAGCACCCGATCGTTTAGTATGTTGCTATTGCTTTCTTCATGACTTATGCATGTTCCTTTGACTATGAGATTATGCAACTCCCGTTTGCCGGAGGAACACTTTGGGTGCTACCAAACGTCACAACGTAACTGGGTGATTATAAAGGAGTACTACAGGTGTCACCAAAGGTAGATGTTGGGTTGGCGTATTTCGAGATTAGGATTTGTCACTCCGATCGTCGGAGAGGTATCTCTGGGCCCTCTCGGTAATGCACATCACTTAAGCCTTGCAAGCATTGCAACTAATGAGTTAGTTACGGGATGATGTATTACGGAACGAGTAAAGAGACTTGCCGGTAACGAGATTGAACTAGGTATTGGATACCGACGATCGAATCTCGGGCAAGTAACATACCGATGGACAAAGGGAACAACATATGTTGTTATGCGGTCTGACCGATAAAGATCTTCGTAGAATATGTAGGAGCCAATATGGGCATCCAGGTCCCGCTATTGGTTATTGACCGGAGACGTGTCTCGGTCATGTCTACATTGTTCTCGAACCGTAGGGTCCGCACGCTTAAGGTTTCGATGACAGTTATATAATGAGTTTATGAGTTTTGATGTACCAAAGGAGTTCGGAGTCCCGGATGAGATCGGGGACATGACGAGGAGTCTCGAAATGTTCGAGACGTAAAGATCGATATATTGGACGACTATATTCGGACATCGGAAGGGTTCTGAGTGGTTCGGGTATTTTTGGAGGTACCGGGGAGTTACGGGAATACGAGGAAGAAGCAATGGGCCTTGATGGGCCTTAGTGGGAAGGACCAGGAGGTGGCGCGCGCCCCTCCCAAGCCCAGTCCGAATTGGACAAGGGGTTTGGGGCGCGGCCCCTCTCTCCCTTCCTTCCCCTCTTCCCCTCTTTCCCCCCTTGACCTAGTTGGACTAGGAAAGGTGGAATCCTACTCCCGGTGGGTGTAGGACTCCCCTGGCGCGCCCAAACCTAGGGCCGGCCTCCTCCCTCCCTTGCTCCTTTATATACGGGGGCAGGGGGCACCCCATGGACACACAAGTTGATCTTCGTGATCGTTCCTTAGCCGTGTGCGGTGCCCCCCTTCACCATATTCCACCTCGAATATATCGTTGCAGTGCTTAGGCGAAGCCCTGCGCCGGTAGAACATCAAGATTGTCACCACGCCGTCGTGCTGACGGAACTCCTCCCCGAAGCTTTGCTGGATCGGAGCTAGGGGTGCGTCATCGAGCTGAACGTGTGCCAAGAACTCGGAGGTGCCGGAGTAACGGTGTTTGGATCGGTCGGATCGGGAAGACGTACGACTACTTTCTCTACGTTGCGTCAACGCTTCCGCTTCGGTCTACGAGGGTACGTAGACAACACTCTCCCCTCTCGTTGCTATGCATCACCATGATCTTGCGTGTGCGTAGGAATTTTTTTGAAATTACTACGTTCCCCAACAAGGGTTACACAGAGTCGGTTACAATGGTAGGAGATCTCGAATATCCGCACGCCTAGCTTGCCTTCCACGCCAAGAAAAGATCCTTCCGGACACGGGACGAAGTCTTCAATCTTGTATCTTCATAGTCCTGGAGTCTGGCTGAAGGTATAGTCCGGTTATCCGAACGCCCCCTAATCCAGGACTCCCTCAGTAGCCCCTGAACCAGGCTTCAATGACGACGAGTCCGGCGCGCAGATTGTCTTCGGCATTGCAAGGCGGGTTCCTCCTCCAAGTCCTTCAAGAAGATTATAAACACCAGAAATAGTGTCCGGCTCTGCAAAGTAAGTTTCCATATATTGCCATATAGAGAATAATATTAACACAAATCAAATCTGCTGACGTATTCCGTAGTGCGTCATAACACTGCGATCAAGCCTTCTATATAAATTGCTTTCATTGTTCCACCTCAGCTCGTTTAGCAAGGCGGTTTCCTTGGCACGTCTTGTCAAAGCAGAGATCGTGTGCCCCCTCTAACGGGATTCTCATTAATATGGTCGTGGATAACACAATCGTGCCTGTTAGCACGTCTTGCCTTAATTAAAGGCTAGTCCAAGACGGTTACGGGGAGGGCGCTTGATATTCTGCCTCTTATAAAGAGACCAAGGCCCTGTTCCCCGCTTCTATTCTCAAAATGAGCTCGCCCGTCGCCTTGAGTTCCAACACCCTAGGCTTCCAGATTCCGAGCGCACCGGATCTTTGATAATGTCCGGCTCCGACCTCCAAGGCCGATGGATGCCCTCCTCTGTTACGGAGGAGGACGTATCAAGATTGAGGGAAGCTAGATTCCTGACCAGGGAGATTCCGCACAGACTGCCTGTTCAAGGCAGGGCCGGTCCTGACTTTTCAGAGGCCCGGGGCAAACTTAAAAAGTGGGCCCATTAGTGATATAAAGCACAAAGTTTCTTTTGGATAGAAAGTCATAGGAAATTTCATTACCAAATAACGTCTCATAATACAGCATGGACAAACAGGAATGCACATGCATGTCTTGGCAACAACCAACAAAGTCTCATTTTTTATATAACTATGAAGATAGTATTCCTAACACTTGAGAAAACAAGATGCTACTTTGTGTCCTCAGCCCAGCAGAAGTACTTCAACAATGACCAAACGAGGAGCAGTCTTCTTTCCAGCAAGTCTCTTACCTGAAAAAACAAACTGAGCAAAAGTTAAAGACATGTAATCATAGGAAATGACTTCTTCGAGCATTCTTTGAAGCAAAATCATCAATTACTGTATCAAGATTGATATTATCCAACATGCTTTTCTCAATACAACACATGGCCAGACCATTCAATCTTTCTTGGGACATAGTTGACCTCAAATAATTTTTCAGTAATTTTAACTTGGAAAAGCTTCTCTCAGCCGATGCTACAGTCACAGGTATGGTTAGGAGGATTCGGTAAGCAATTGAAGCATTTGGGTAACAATCTGCAGCTCGAACAAACTCAAAAATCTCATCAGCTGACATGAGGTTATTTGGCAAAATCATTTGCAGAACTTTCAATTCAGAAAACAAATCATTTGAATCAACATCTGATGAGTTGTTATGAGTAAAAGTATTTGCAAAGTTGGTGCAACATTTTCTTAGAGCATCGTCCTCTAATGACTTCAATTCTTTCGAGTTGAATAGAAAACCAAACATACTTCCAAATGACTTTAGCTCATCAAATCTTTTGGTCAGTGAACCAATTGCCACATCTATCATGACAAGAAAATAATTTACTCTAAATGACTCCTCGACTGCTTGCACTTCTTCATCATTTTGATCATTTTCATTCAATTCATCAAAATGTCTTTTCCTGGTAACACGACGTTTTGTAGGAAATGTAGGTTCTACGTTCATTTTAGATGCAATAGATTTTGCAATCTGCATACTAGATGTAAAGCCATCATTTCTATAGTTCTTAAAAAATGAAATTGTCTCTTGAATTAGCTTAAGTGTAGCATCAATGCACACAAACTTAGACTGTAACTTCTTACTAACCAAGTTTACAGCAAATAAAATATCATACCAAATTACCATGCCAAGTAAAAATTCAAAATTTCCAAGTGCACTAACCAAAGATTTTGCATCACTCTTAGTTTTGTGGTCATCATCAGAAGTTCTTTCCAATTCTAATAAAGTTGAACGCAACTGAGGAGCTTGGAATCTAATTGCTTTAACACTTTTTATTCGACTCTCCCAACGCGTAGTAGACAAATATTTCACAGTCAAGTCTGAAACATTGTCACGCAATAATTTCCATCTCTTGGTAGAACTTGAAAATAAAACATAAATTCGCTGCACAACTCCAAAGAACGTAATAGCTTTGCCGCAAGATTTTTCCATATCACAAAGTGTAAGATTCAAACTATGACAAGCGCATGGCATGTATAATGCTCTTGGATTTATTTCAAGCAATCGACTTTTAACCCCTTGGTATTTTCCCTTCATGTTAGAACCATTATCATACCCTTGACCTCTAACATCATTAACATTCAAATCAAGAGATTTAAGTGCATCTATTAGCTCCTTGAAAAGTCCTAGTCCAGATGTATCATTAACCTTCAAGAACTCTAGAAAAAATTCCTCTACTTTTGTAATGGTACTTGACATGTTAACACACCTCACAATTAAAGTCATCTGTTCTTCATGGCTTACATCCGGGGTACAGTCCAGAATTACAGAGAAATATTTAGCATCCTTAATTATTCTCAAGATAGAACTCTTAACACTATCAGCAAGAAGAGCAATTAACTCATTTTGGATCTTATGTACAAGATAATGATGATGAATTTCACTATTTTGGATGCGCCTAATATGGTCTTGCATTATGGGATCAAATTCTGCAATCATTTCAACTACCCCCAAGAAATTACCATTATCATCTTGATAAAGTTTCTCATTTGTTCCTCGAAAAGCCAGATTATGTTTAGCAAGAAATTTCACGGCAGCAATAATTCTTACTAACACTTGCCTCCACCTCTCTTTTTCTTTTGCAATTTCAAGCTGCACATCCTTATCAATAGTTTGATTGTTACGTAGTCTCACTCTTAGTTCATTCCACGTGTTCATATTAGTGAGGTGCTCGATACTATTCTCATGATGTTTAAGCCGCTCACTTAGATGTTTCCAGTCACATAGTCCCTCAGATGCCAACATACTTTTACTAGCTTGAGATTTAAACAACTTGCAACAAAAACAGTAAACTTTGTTCACATGTTTAGAGTACACTAACCATTTTCTATCACTTAACTCACCATTGCTTAACTTTCTTGAGTAATACGCATATGAAAAATGTCTAGAACTAGAAGTATTATACGATTGAAACACAAGATTATAGTCCCTTCTAGGCCCCTTCTCAACTAAAATTTCTCTAGACTTATTGTCAAGATTCTCCCAGTTCCGAGGGTCATAAATATCTAAAGGACTAGTTTCTTGTTCATTAGGAATTGAGTTTTCAGAATTGGCATCATTTTCATGCTCACCCAAATTTCTGCCCTGATTGTGATCGTTTGTTGGATCTAAGGCTTCTACAGGTTGTTGATCTAATTGATTAGAACTCTCAGCAACGACTTTCCTAGGAAGAAATTTGTGCATAGCACCCTTTTGAGTATCAATGAACTCTTTTTCTGCCTTTTTCTTTCTTCTTTTCTCAGAACCAGACAAATGCTTTTTAGGCAACATTTTTACAGGAAAGGAGCGGGAACACCTGAATTTGTCGGAGTATTGAAGAAATCCAGCTATCCAGTCCCAAGCATATTGGATCTTGCCATCTTGCTACGGTCCTTGTATTCCTCAAATGAGCAGCCTGTACAGTAGAGAAGATCAGTCAGAGAATCACTAAAAACAAAAAAAACAGTCCAAAGATGAATTGGAAAAGGACTCAGAATCGGAAATTACAAGAACTTTGTGAGCGGAGCTGTTGACCCAAGAAAATTGCAATTTGCAAAGAGACTGGGCCGATGAAGTGTGGCCTGATGCCGCCCGCTCGATGGAAGTACTTATAGGGAAATCCATAAGGAAGTGAGATGGAGAAACTAATAGTGGGTCAAAGAAATCAGCTACAACGGAAATATCCATTAATTTCCTAGTCATGATGTGTGCTTCGGGAGTAGGAGCGCTGGAGCGGGATGGGGAACGAGAAGACAGAGGAATAAGTGAGTCTGGAGAGAAGAAACGGCGGTGGCGGCGGCTGGATCGAAGAGACGCTGGCTGCCTCCTCACGATTCTCGTACGTGACCTAGTAAGCTAGATTGGGCTATGGGCTTTAAGAATTAGCAGGGCCTTTTTGCTAGGCTTACAGTATATATACCTAGTGTATATATATGCACAGGGTCGGGGCCCCCCATGAGGCTGGGCCCTAGGGCGTCGCCCTTCTTGCCCCTACCCAGGGCCGGCCCTGGTTCAAGGACAGGTGATCCCTAGCCCTCAGCCCGGCGAGAGTGTGGTATTCATATCCCACTTCCTTCGGGGATTAGGCTTCCCCATGGATCCCTTTGTAAGGGGGCTGATGTTTTATTATGGGTTGGAATTCCACGACTTAGCTCCAGAGTCCATCCTCCATATCTCCTCGTTCATAGTTGTGTGCGAAGCGTTCCTCTGTGTTACCCCTCACTTCGGATTGTGGCTCAAGACCTTCAAAGTAGAACCGAAGATAATCGAAGGGCGCCACACAGAGTGCGGAGGCGCTGCTATAAAAAGAAATGCCGACGCTCCATGGCCCGAGGGCGCTTTTCAAGAGGAGCTTGGCTTATGGCAACAGGTGTGGTTCTACATCACTGCTCCTCGGGGCACCGCATGGGTGGCGCCTCCGGCCTTTCGCTCGGGTCCCCCACCACGGTTAGCATCGTGGATTAACACAAGGTTAGGTCGGGGCTTGCCCAAAGACATTCCTCTGCTGCAGGGCCGCATTAAGGATCTCTTGAAGGGAGACCTCAACCTGGTCAAGGTGACACAAGTCATGCTGATTCGCCGGACACTGCCCGGCCAACGTCGCCCCCTTCGCTTGTGGGAATTCAATCCGGAGGGACCACGAGCTCTCCAGAATTTTATGGGCGTGACGCCTGTGGAGATGTATAAACTGTTCTTCGGATCACAAGAAGTGAGTCCGGATTTGACCGAGGATGCTGGTTTAAGCCGCAATCGCCCGAATACTCAAGTAGGTGACCTTGCGACTGGACCTTCTATCCGCATAATTAACTTGCTTTTTAACAGCACTTTTCCTTTTAAGCAGGAGTGGATAGCGAAGGCGAAGCTGATCCGGTGTCCGGCTCCCCTTCCCGAAACCAGGCTGGATCCTGTGCTAGTCAGGATGCTAGAGGTAGTGCCTTTGGAGGGAAATATGGGAGCAGACAAGGAGACCGTGGCCTCTCCGAAAGAGACCATTCCAAAGGGGGGAATCGATAATTCTCCTCCTAAGGGAAAGAAAAGGGCCGCCTCTGACCGTCCGGAAACCATAGCTTCGAAGTGGGGGAAAGAATCCTTGTCAAAGGGCCCGACGCCAGGGAGCCCCTCGGCCGAACTAAACCCTCAAAGGGAACAGCTCTCTAGCGAGCCGTAAGTAGAAGAAGATTTATTCTTTTAAGAGAAATCCTTGATTTATATCTGAGAAGTTTTAACCAAAACTTTACTTTGTAGTTCGGACCTTAGCCCTTCTCAGCAGAACTCGTCGGGGGATCTTCTTCCGGAGATGAGGGAGAGCGGAACGCCTCCTCCTTCTGTATCGCCTAGCAAGGCGGGCGACGCTGAAGTGTCGTCGCGGGGGATTTCTCCAGATCCGCTAGGGGTGGATGGTGCAGCCCCCCGAGGTTCTCCGTGTCCGGCCTTTGAGGAAGGCCATGGGATGAGTCCGGCACCATCTGGTGTTCGGTCGAAGGATCTAAAGATTCTGCTGGGGCGAGCCTCTGTCTCAGAGGAGCATCGTGCGTTAATGAGCACGGTGATTGAAAAGATTTCATCCACAGAAAGCGGACTGCACGAGGCCGTCAGAAGTTTAGTGGCAGGCCTTGAGGTACATTTTAAATAACGTATATTTGTATTAATTACGCATAAATAAAGTGCACCCTGTGTAGATAGTAGCCCCTGAGACTCTGTGCGTCGTAAAGATGTACGGCGCGCAGAGGATCTTAATCCCAGGTCCTTTAAGTGGCACCTTTATACGTAGGTGGCTGATTGTCCGGAGTCAAGCCGGACTCGTGAATATGCCGAACTAAAGCGACAACTGGATGAGGCAGAAGCCGACATCGTACTTGTTAACAAGCGGCTTGATGGTGCTCAAGGTATTGAAATCATTAGGCGATTGTGAGTAAGAGGAGCTTTATGTCAATATCTTACCGTGTGTGTGCTTGACGCAGACGGTGCGGCCGCCGTGGAAGGTCTTAGGGCCGAACTCGCCCGAGCGAAGGAACAAGCCAGAAAAAGCGATGCGGCTGCCGTGAAAGCCCTTGAAGAGCTGAAAGCCGAACGGGCTGCCCATTGCCGAAGCAAGGAGGAGGTGGCTGATATGGCCGTAATGTTATGCTACTGACCGTTGCAAGCTTCTTGAAGAAGAAGGTCGGGCGAGGCAAATGAGCTTAGAGAAAGCTGTTACCGACGCCAAGGACGCCCGCTCTGTAATGAGAGCGGCAAAGGAGGAGCTACGTCAAGCCGGACTAATTGCGGATGGAAAGCCCTTCTTGCTGCGGAGAAAATTTTGCGACCCGAGGTTTGCCCCGTTGGACCGAGCGTGGAGTGTAGAGGCCACCTATGTGGATTTGGCGGCTAGTGCTGCTGATGCGACCAAACACTTTCAAGATAAGAAGGGTCATGAAGTGGAGAAGCTCTTCTGGTTGCAATTCATCAATCCAGAGCGTCCACTTGTAGTGGACGATCGCCTGGCCCAATGGGCCGAACTGAATAGGTTGTCCGGACTCGCCATGAAGTACGTCATGGATTATCTGTGTCCGGGAAGATCGAAGCCGAAGAGTTATTTCAGCTTGGCGCAGCGATTTCTCGACGTGGTGCCACGTATCGGTGCTATGAAGAGGTCAGCGTGCACGGAGGGAGCTCGGTTGGCTCTTGCCCGTGTCAAGACATACTGGGCAGATATGGAGCCCACCGTTGTTGCGTCCCGGGATTCGGATAAAAGCCGAATACCTTCCGAGCAATATTTTGAGGAAGTCCTCGAAGGCGCTCGCATAATAGAGACGCAGTGCTCGAAGGATGCTATGTTATGATAGCATATGTAATCATGAACAGTATTTTGATAAATTGTAGGGGCATATTTTTAGACTTGTGCCTTCAAGTATTAGGAACACCTCCTGTGCAGCCGTTTAAATATATAAATTCTGAAAGATTGCAGTCGTTGGCTTCAGCCCCCACGCACATAGTGCGGGGGTGCGCACAGAAGACGCATTTTCACACTTAACCCAACGTCTTGGTCCTATAAAGGAGGTGATAGCGCAGCGGGCTAGGCAACCAGACTATAATGCTTTAACACTTTCACTTAGCCATAGGAGCTTGACAGTGGGATTCTTTAGGTAGCCCTTTAGTAGCGACTGCGCTTTGCCTGACCGGGAAACGGCCCTTCGTCAAAGCGGAGGAATTCCATAAATTCCTATGAGTCATCGAGTGGCGACCAGTCTCGCGCTACATCATGACAGTCGGTTTTCGGCTTTCTCTACTGAGGTGCTCACCTGGCCGAACCGGGGCACAATCGCAGTAGTTCTCCTGGTGCTACCTTAGCCGATAGAGCGGAACGTAAGGTAGCCGAACTCAGGAGCCGGGCAACCCAACATATGACCAAAATAATGATTCGGAGCTGATGCATATAGTGCCAAAACTCGCGACGCCGAACACTCCCTAAGGTGTTCGGTCTTTGTGAGTGCGTGTGAAACAACACCCTTAAACAAAAGAAAAGAAAGCCCTTAGTGTCTAGGTACGAGCAAGAATTCTGGCGTGGCCACATGCCAAGACGCCAGCCTCCTCCTTGGTTATATCGGAAAAGGAAAAACCAGGGGATGTATAGCAGCAAGAGACAGTAAAAAAGGTTTACGCAGGGTCTTAATCTAAAAAGAATCCTTTAGGACGGGTCCCTACTGCACGTCTGCGCATGTGTCTCCGCTGTGCCGTGTTCTGGACGGGTGCCGCACGACGTTCATCTATAAAAGAGAAGAACTAATTTGAAAAATGGGTCGTGCGAAACAAAATATAAAGTAAAGAATATATAAGGTTGACTTTTATTGTCTCTGCGTACAACCCCTAGTATGGGGGTATATGGCGTACTAAGCCTGCGTTAATGATGGACTTGTGCCGAACTCATTGAGTCCGGGTCCGTGGCCTTTGATGACTTCTAAAAAGGTCCTTTGGCTGGCGAGGCCACTTTATTGTGCGGCTGTTTAAGCGGCCGCGCAATTTTCCGTTTGGAGGAGGCGTATTTTAGTGCGCTCCTTTTAAAGAGATGATGCCTCGAGGACCGGGCATCTTAAGCGTGAGAGATGCGTAATGCGGTATTGCGTTAAAGCGAGCGAAAGCTCCGCGTCCTATTAGTGCTTGATAACGACTTGAAAACGGGACTACATGGAAGGTCAGCTTTTCGCGACGAAAGTTATTGGGAGAGCCAAATATGACTACAAGCCGGAGAAAACCCATACAATGGGTGTCCGGGCCTGGTGCTACCCCTTGAAAGGAGGTTTTGCTGTGGCGGATTCTTGCTGGGTTTATGCCCATGCGGTGGATTGTATCCTGATATATCAGGTTTAGTCCACTGCCCCCGTCCATAAGGACATTGGTAAACTGGAATCCATCGACCATTGGATCCAGTATCAGGGCAGTCCGGCCTGCGTTTTTGATATTTCTAGAATAATCTAGCTGATAAAAAATGATTGGCTTTAGTGACCAGTGGCGGGACTCCTGAGGGGAAAGCTTGATTGTGCGTACCTTTATGGGTGCCACACGTTTTGTTATGTGAAGTAAATTCACTGTTTTGACTTCTTGCGGGGAGTTCTTTTGTTTCCTGGTATTCTACCTTTGGGGTTCGTCCTCTTCTTCACTTGGTGTATCGAGCCCCTTGTGTGCGGCGTTAAGCTGTCCGGATTGTTTAAAAACCCAACAATCTCTGTGGGTGTGATTGGCAGGCCTCCCAGGAGTACTGTGTATCTAACATATTCTGTCCAGGATTCTTTTCAAGCTGGACGGATCATCCCTATTATCCTGAAGGGGTGGTTTTGTCTGATTTTGCCGTGAGCTTTTAAATCCGGCATTGACTGCCGTGCTCTTCGGACTTTTTCTTTTGATTCTGCGACGGTCCTTATTTCCCCGCGGTTTTCCGTTTCCATCCCTGATTTCTGATGTACTTGGGTCGCTGGGGCTGCATCGTGCCAACCAGTTGTCCTCTCCTGCGCAAAAGCGGGTCATGAGGCTTGTGAGTGCGGCCATTGTTCTTGGCTTTTCCTGGCCGAGGTGTCTGGCGAGCCATTCGTCTCGGACATTATGCCTGAAAGCTTCTAGGGCTTTGGCGTCCGGACAATCCATTATCTGATTCTTTTTAGTGAGGAATCTGTTCCAGAACTGTCGAGCTGATTCTCCGGGCTGCTGAGTTATATGACTGAGATCGTCTGCGTCCGGGGGGCGGACATAGGTCCCTTGAAAGTTTGCTCGAAAAGCATCCTCGAGCTCTTCCCAACTTCCAATTGTGTTTTCGGTAAGGCTTTTAAGCCAGTGCCGGGCTGGCCCTTTAAGCTTAAGAGGTAAATATTTTATGGCATGGAGATCATCTCCTCTAGCCATGTGTATGTGGAGGATGTAATCCTCGATCCAGACTCCAGGGTCTGTTGTTCCATCGTACGCCTCTGTGTTAACGGGTTTGAATCCCTCTGGAAATTCATATTCCAAGACCTAATCGGTGAAACATAGGGGGTGTGCGGCGCCCCTGTATTTGGGTGTGCCGGATTCTGATGATGGATTTTTTGCAGTGCTTGTGAGAGCTTGCTTCCTTGGCCCGTAAATGGGCCTGGCTGGGCCATGATGCGAGTCTTTAATTGGGTCGCATGCCGCCTTGAGTGCGGCGCCGCTTGCCGTTTTATGGTGGCTGTGGGGTCGTCTATCCGACCGTGTGGCTTTTTTATTTTTTAAGTGTGGGGGCTCTAGGGCCTCCTGGTCGAATTCAGGCAGTAGTTTTCTCTTCGGATAACTTTTAGTGCGTCGGCTGCCGCTGTATTTATCTGCGGTCTTGATTACCTTGTTCCATCTTGTTCTGAGTGCATCTTCTGCCGTCTTTAGCTTCCGCTTCTGCTTTTTCAGGCTGCGTGCTGTGGCAACGAGCCTTTCGTGGAGATTCTTCTGCTCCGTGGTTTTATCCGGCGTGAGATCGTCCGGAGTTCTGTTATGGCCGGGGGAGGGCTGTCTGTCCTCTCCATCCGTGTTGCCCTGTTCGGACGGCTGCTCTGAGGCATGCTCGTCGTCTACCGGCTCATCCTGCTCTACGGCTGGGTCTTGATCGAGGCGGGGCTTGGCTTGGCGTCTACGTCGCCGCTTTGACTGCTTTTCGGAGGGTTTACCCCTTTTTCCGCCCCCTTTTTCCTCGTCGTCATTTCCTGTAGGGGTATCCACCATGAATATATTGTTAGGTGGGGTGGCGGTCCAGCGCCCTACAGGTGCTGGTTCTTGTTCGTCTCCGTCTTCGTCGTCCATACCGTCAAAGTCTTCGGATCCGAAGTCAAGTATGTCGGTTAAATCATCAACAATGGCTATTAAATGGGTGGTGGGTGGGCTTTGAATTTCTTCGTTGTCCGAATCCCAACCTCGCAGACCATAGTCCGGCCTGGGCTCTCCTGATAAAGAGAGAGACTTGAGAGAATTCAGGATATCACCGAAAGGTGAGCACTGAAAGATGTCCGCGGCGGTGAACTCCATTACGGGCGCCCAATTAGATTCGATCGGCGGGAGCGCGGAAGGCTCGGAGTTCGGAGAAGAGTCCGGCTCCTTGGAGTCCTGGGCCGTGCGGAGTACGGGGCTGGCGTTCGGCTCGATCGCCTTTGAGATCGCAGCCCCCGAGGTGACGTCCAACCGTTCATCCTCAGAGAACGCAGCGGGCTCCGAGTCAAAGATCGGGGCCGGAGCGTGTGCGGCCTCCAGGGTGCTATTCGGAGGCAGAGCTATATCATGCCCCTCGGAATAGCGCGGCGCGCTTGGCTGTGGCTCGAACCCGTCGAAGATCAAGTCTCCGCGGATATCAGCCGTGTAGTTTAAGCTTCCAAACCTGACTTGATGGCCAGGGGCGTAGCTTTCGATCTGCTCCAGATGACCAAGCGAATTGGCCCGCAGAGCGAAGCCGCCGAAGATGAAGATTTGTCCGGGGAAGAAAGTCTCACCCTGGACCTCATCGTTGTTGATGATCAAAGGAGTCATCGGGCCTAGAAGCGACGACACAGAGGAACTCTCAATGAAAGCACCAATGTCGGTGTCAAAACCGGCGGATCTCGGGTAGGGGGTCCCAAACTGTGCGTCAAGGTCGGATGGTAACAGGAGACAAGGGACACTTTATTTTACCCAGGTTCGGGCCCTCTCGGTGGAGGTAAAACCCTACTCCTGCTAGATTAATATTGATGATATGGGTAGTACAAGAGTGGATCTACCACGAGATCAAGGAGGCTAAACCCTAGAAGCTAGCCTATGGTATGATTGTGTATGATGATGGTTGTCCTACGGACTACAACCCTCCGGTTTATATAGACACCGGATAGGGTTAGGGTTACACAGGGTCGGTTACAATGGTAGGAGATCTCGAATATCCGCACACCTATCTTGCCTTCCACGCCAAGAAAAGATCCTTCCGGACACGGGACAAATTCTTCAATCTTGTATCTTCATAGTCCTGGAGTCCGGCTGAAGGTATAGTCCGGTTATCCGAACACCCCCTAATTCAGGACTCCCTCATTGCCTCCCACCAATGGGCCAAGTCACATTTTGCATACTACCATGTGATCATCTCTTTGTACTCTCAAGTTGAAGTTACATACCGGTTAATCATATATCACATGTTTGGCCGGGTTTTCTTGGAAGCACGCATATGTAAGAACTTCTCTGTAAAACGGGACTCCATGGGCTGCTGTTCATCCACCATCTACTGCCTCGCTCCAGACTCCACGGGCTACTGTTCATCCACCGTCGACCTTCTCCAGCCTCCACCTGCGACTGTTCATCCACGGTGTCTTCCTCCTGCCTCCACCAGCCACTGTTCATCCAGCCTCCATCGATTAGTTAGAACCGCAAAGACAACCACTTCAATTTTGCACTTGTAATGTATAAAAAAACGTTGCCGTAGAAGTATGCAGGTCGCTGTCGTAGACTAGTAGCTGAGTGTTCCGTCTAATTTCGAATACATATTCAATGTTATAAATTCTGGCATATAACTCATAATTTGTAAGTCAAATTAATTGACGGTCAAGTCATTGTGTGTGTGTCTCATAAACTGGAATAGAGGAAGTGTTTCTATAGTAGATGAGAGAAGAAGGTTATTTCGCCAAGTGAGCATATCCTATCACCCCCGGTGTAAGCACGGGGTAATTATTGCAGTTACTATGATACTTATTGTTCAATTTGTATCGCATCTTAACCTATCTTACAGAAAGTAAACATTATCTGTGTTCTTATCCTACGTGCACAATTCTAATATTACGACCACCTTTAGTTGAAAGGAATTTTTGTACCATTGTACGCAAATAAGATCTAGACAATTATGATCATAGATATTGAATGTTATATGTGTTCTTACCCATTGTACGCAACAAGATCATAGACAAGCTAGTAGGATTACGCAGAACAACTAAGCGGCTAGAGTGACACATGCTAGATATGATAGAAACGGAACATCAACATACTCGACTAGACAACCTTATCCCAACAAAATTAATAAGAACCATTCTGATCAGCAGAGGTTGTAAGCTATATATGATGTCTATTGTAGGAATTGGAACCCTACGAACTAGTCCACATAGCCTGATCAACCGTTCCTTGCGTCTGAGTAGTTTAACCTCAACGCTAGGATAACTGGGGCTTACCCAAGGGGTCGGTTTTGCTTGAACTTTCTCAGAAAGTTCATTTTTGACGGAAGCTTCTAACGAAACTCACTGGTAAATTAAGAGACATAACAGTAGATTGTCACGCAAAAATCGGTTGTCTGCACACAAATGTCTACCTTAAATAGTTAACTTTCTGATGACTTATAAGAAGGAAAGGAGAGTCGTTCATGGCTATCATAATACATCAACCTGGACAACAAGGTTAGTTATTAATAATGTACCTAGAGGAAGCTAGTCAGGATAAAATTAGAAGATTATTTCTGTTTGATAGGTCTTTCCTGATTACTATTACAAGTAAGTGACAAAAGATTAGTTCACCAACTACAGCACGTAGTGGTCTCATCTTCTGTAAAAGCACGTGCGTCCAGTCAGCTTGCTATATATGTTCCTTATTAGTAGGAAGCTTCCGGGGACAGACATTCCACACAAACTATATATCGCCAACTTGTGGTTAAGTGACTCCCAAGGAAAGCTCATGCCCCAGAATAGTCTGACGGCCTGTGTAGACTAAGGCCCTGCCATGAGTGCAAAAAATTAATCCATCGTCTACCGGATTTGCTATTTCACAGCAGTTTAAGAAATTGGTTTTTTCTCGGTCAGTCGATTGGGTGGCATGCCGTTAGTTATGTATTTATATTCAAAATTTTGTCTACTAATGTGCAAATGTCATGTTATGATACCTTCACACCTATAATTGTACACTTCTGGACTTCTAAAAGAGTACAATTCTTCCCTCAAAAAGAAAAAAAAGAAAAAGAGTACACTTCTTCCACTCAAAAAAAAAAGGAGTACAGTTTAGTTCAACAACTATGAGGTTGTACATCATCTATAAAATACTACTCCCTCCGATCCGTAATAAGTGCCGTGGTTTTAGTTCAACATGTATTTGTTGAACTGTTAAATTAAGAATAGACGTCAATAACATTGTCGGCCCAGAAATAACACTTTTCATAATCCATTTGCGTCAGACCCTACTCTTTGGTCTTAGTGGAGCGTAACTATACCCCACTCTGGCAACAGAGTGCATGCATGTGTGTTTGCAACGGTATAATAATATGCCCACTTGTATCTCCAAGCATTGGCCAGCCCAAGCATAAATACCCGCAGATTAATCCAAGCAGAGAGCTTCAATCGTGAGACTCAGGCTTTAGGCAAACAAAGCAGTGGGTTGGGGACGAGCTACCCCGCTAGCAATGGACACAGCAGCAGTGGCTGCCGAGGGGGAGGAGGAGAGCGTGGGGCAGCAAGAGAAGGTGTCCTTCATGGGGATGTTCCGGTACGCCGACGCCACGGACCTGCTGCTGATGCTGGTCGGCACGGTGGCCGCGCTGGCCAACGGCCTGTCGCAGCCCCTCATGACGATCATCTTCGGTGACACCCTCAACGCCTTCGGCGACGCCACCGGCGATGACGTCCTTCAGCGGGTCAACAAAGTAAGGCCCATCTGTCTAAGCTTCCATGGTAGGCTTTCTCCATCTGTTATCCCTTTTACAACGTACGTCCTCGTCTCGTCTGTGTGTATTGCTGCGTCCGAGTTGGTATACCTCTGTAACTTAATATAAGAAGTGTTTTGACTGACAACATGACAGTGTAAAAAAACGTTATATTTCCCAAACTTCGATTTTTTTCTAGAAATCAGAGCCTTAGAGCTCAATCCATTACTCAAGAAGAAGAAGATTGATCAGTTACTTACCGAAAAACTAGGCCAAAACCGAAACTTTGACTCATCTTACACTAACGCAACTCCAACCATGCATCTCTCATCTTCCTAAATTTACCTCCCCTTTAGAAGGCTGTTTGTGGGCCTTCTTTTTTGGTGCCTCTCCAACCGTCACCCCTACATCCTTCCCTCATATTCTTTTTCTTCTTCTTCTCTTTTTGCATTAAAAAACAAAAAGAAGTAAGCGGCAACACAGGGAGCTCTGAGGTCTCCGGCCAGCTCTAGTGAGCCCGGACGATCCCAGGAGAGCTATGGCGAACTCTAGCTGTCGATGCTAGCGCCGGGGGCAGCAGATCGAAGAAGATGGGTGGTGGTAGGAAGGCAATTTCATGGCGGTTGGAGTCTTCTGGGAGGGATGGAGAGCCCCTATTCTCTCCCTCGATGTAGGGGAAATAGGGTGAAAGAGAGCCCTCCCTACAACACAAGGTGAGTATGGGAGGGTTTTAGTGGTTTTTTCTTTTGCTGAAAATCCATAAAATAGGGGTGTCATCACCAGTATAAAATTAATCATCGCACACGGTTCAAAAAAGCATATCACATACGGCTTCCCTCAGTATGTGCACAAAATTGTATCGAGTTTGGGGTCTCATTGCACACTGACCCTAACTCACATGCAATATTTAGTCAATATCCCACAGTCACATGAAACAAAATCGTGTGAGTTGTGAACCACAGATTAAAAAGGGAGCAAAGATGAGATGGAGTGTCATAAAGACGGGTAGACAACCGACACATCGTAGATCCATCATTTTTGTGGGAATCACGGAGCCCGAGCTCACTAGGAGATGAAGGAGTTGTTGTTTGCCACTCCTTCTGCAACTTCGTCACACTAGTACTGTAACATCCACCATTGTTGCCAAGGAAACACGAAAGGTAGTCATGGAACGAGCTTGACGACCACCATAGCCAACCTCTCCTCGTCTTGGCCAAATATGGTAAAGGGGACCCTTCCTCGACTTGTGTACACGAATCTGGTGAAGTACAACTGTGGTTGTCAAGCTGACGAAGGAGGTAAGCCTCACCTGAACCATGAGTTTGTTGAAGGAGGGAGCTCTCAGGGGGTGTAGGCACACAGACGGCCATGAGGTGCGGGGCCCCGATTCCCGAGGCTTAACAGCTAGAGCTTGCCGGTGTAGCGTCGTGGCCATCGTCTTCTGCTGCCCCCATGAGGCTTGACAACTGTTGATGCTAGCGCCGAGGCAGCAGAAGATAATGGGGTTTGAGCAAGCTCTAGCTGACGATGCTAACGCTGTGGCCATCCGGTGTAGAGAAGATGAGGGAGCGGCGAGGGAGGGGGATATGTTGTTGTCACCTGGAACCATTTTGCAATGTAGGTGTATTTGTTATGGTTCGAAATAAACAATCCTGGTTGCCGAGAGCGGTGTTTCGGTGCCCGGGTGCATCTGCACCCGGTCAAAAAAAAATTCATAAAAAATTCAGACAAATTCAAAAAATTCCAAAAAAAATTAGGGTGGTAGACAATTTGATGCGTGAGATACGCTCCAATTTTCAAAACATTTGGACTTCTGTGCAGCTCTCAGAAAAAAAGACAAATCAGACCAGAACAGTATATGAACAATACAATGCAAAAGTATTGATAAAAAATCCATATTAGAAATTTAGCAAGTAATAAAATTTATCTTATTTGGTATAACGGAAGTACTATTTTTTCAACGTACAACTTGCCAATGTAGACATATCAATAATAGTTATGCTCATGTTCATTCTACAAAGCAATTTGGGAAACCTATCTAATGTCGTGTACTCACTCCGTCCCGAAATAAGTGTCGCTGATTTAGTAAAAGTTCTATAGTTCAAAATTTAATTTTTGATATTTTTTATATTCATGTAGAATTGTAATTTCGTGCGATGCCACTTACAAAGGGTAAACTGAATCACAGATCAAACTTTAGTTTGCATATCTGAAAGAACTTTTCTTACCAGTAATCTAATTTTTTTAAAGACCTATGTGCCCTACCCCGTGAACCGATGGGGTTGGAGTACATTTCACTTGACACTTCCCCCTTATAGATGTCACAATGCACTGATCATGCACATCACAGGCCTACGTGCTAGTTTTCTGTAACAAAGATAGTCATTATAATGTCAATCCTTGAAATTGGTTTGTGAGGTCAGTAGCCCAACAACTCGTAAAAGTTATAGTTGAAACTCCAGTGGTTCGAATGAAGAATTACCAGTTACCAGCTTAGCTGCCACTTGTGCGCTTCACCATGTCGGGGGTGGAGATGATTCACGCTGTCAGCTTGCCATCGGAGATGATTCACACTGTCAGTTTACCATCAGGAGCTAGATAAAAATAATTGATCGTTGCTTAATCAATTTTGTCCATGAATTCCAGCTTGAAGAAAACACTACAATCTCTAGTAAGAAATACACTAACCGATCCACACAATTTTACTTCATCCTCTACATTCTACATGGATATATATAATTTGGAGCTCGAATTTCAAAATTTCACTGACAGGTTACCTTAACGGGTAATATTCATTTGTAGTTCAAGACACTTGTTCTATGTTCATTTATCTGTCTACAAGATCTCTATGCATATGTGGGATTGTCGTGGATTGGTCATAATTCCGGTTCTGGAAGAATTTCTAGCCAGCTCGACGCCTTTTAATCATATATCATCACTTATCTACATAAATAGTAATATTTATTTCTTTGCACATATACATGGTTGCCAGATGGCAAACACATAAATACATTATTCATTTTATTGCCATTTGTTTTTATGCAGGTGGTTCTAAAATTTGTCTACTTGGGTATCGGAACAACAATCGTCTCCTTTCTTCGTGAGCACGAGCACACTTTGTCCACCTGTACATATGCGTTTCTGTCACCTGCCTTGATACTAGCTAGTTGTTGGCATGTTTGAGAAGATGGCAGTTAATGCACATGCATGCTAATTTCTTTTAATACACAACTTAGTATCATCATGTCGTGAATTCCAGCCCATGTCGCTAAAATTCTTATCCAGGGAGGATATCAAACCTGTTGCATATAGGATAAACAATGTTTATATGTTTTGTATTTCAACGGAATGAAATTACACTTGAAATCACGGTGGCATTTTTTTGTTAATGAAACACATTCAATATAAATGTTTTGATCATATGTAAACCAAATGTCTAGTGTTGATCATGCCAAGCCGACTTGTTGTCTATGCAGAGGTGTCATGTTGGACACTTACCGGTGAAAGGCAAGCGACACGCATTCGATCTCTATATCTCAAATCTGTCTTGAGACAGGATATATCATTCTTTGACCTAGAAATGACAACTGGGCAGATCGTTTCGAGAATGTCCGGTGATACTGTCCTAGTTCAGGATGCTATTGGTGAGAAGGTAAGGAATTTCTCCAAGTACAATGAAGAACACGTAAGAAAAAAATAGTATTCTTTATATTCCTAATCTTATTGAAATTAACATAGATACGCACTCTAAACTCTTCAGGTCGGCAAGTTTCAATCACTTGTGGCTACTTTCGTTGGTGGTTTCATTGTAGGCTTCGTGAAAGGATGGCTTCTATCTCTTGTCATGTTGGCATCCATACCTCCTGTTGTACTTACTGGAGCAGTAGTGGCAAAAGTGTTGTCCAAAATATCAAGCAGACGTCAAGCATCATACAGTGCTGCGGGTAATGTTGTCGAACAGACAATTGGCGCTATAAAAACAGTAAGTTTCAGTTTACAAAACAAGTTTTGAATAATGGCTATTATAAATGAGTTTATGTGCACTCTCTAATTTATATGATGGCTATATATGCAAATAGGTTGTTTCTTTCAATGGGGAGAAGCAGGCCATCACAACGTACAATAAACTAATACACAAATCATACAAGACTGCTGTTGAGGAAGGACTTACTAATGGCTTTGGAATGGGTTCTGCTTTCTTTGCACTCTTCGCTAGCTATGGTTTAGCCATCTGGTACGGTGGAAAGTTGGCTCTTACAAAAGGATACACAGGAGGACAAGTCATCACAATCATATTGGCTATCATTATTGGGGCAGGGTCAGCCTTTAATCTTATCTTGAACTAGAATTCATATCTTCCATATCACATTACCGAAAGTGACATCAACCATTTTTTGCAGGACTTTAGGTAATGCAGCCCCATGTATGACTGCCTTTGTAGAAGGACAATCAGCAGCACACCGACTGTTCACAACAATAAGGAGAAAACCGAAGATTGATCCTGATGACAATAATGGTAAGCAATTGGAAGATATGAGGGGAGAAGTTGAGCTGAAGGATGTGTATTTTAGCTACCCAGCAAGGCCCGAGCAACTGATATTTGATGGATTCTCACTTCTTGTGCCTAGTGGCACTACAATGGCTATAGTTGGGGAGAGTGGGAGTGGCAAGTCAACTGTGGTTAGTCTTGTAGAGAGATTCTATGATCCACATGATGGTGAGGTTTTAATTGACGGGATCAATATCAAGAGTTTACATCTTGATTCAATAAGAGGGAAAATTGGTCTTGTTAGCCAAGAGCCAGTGCTATTTATGACCTCAATTAAAGACAACATAACATATGGCAAGGAAGACGCAACAATTGAGGAGATCAAGAGAGCAGCTGAGCTCGCTAATGCATCAATTTTCATCGATAAGTTGCCCAACGTGTGTGATAAAACATCATCCAATTCAGATTTATTCCGTTTGAGCTGAGTGCTGATATTTACATTTATCTCCTACCAGGGTTATGACACAATGGTTGGCCAACGTGGTGCTCAACTTTCAGGGGGGCAAAAGCAAAGAATTGCAATTGCGAGAGCAATCATTAAAAACCCCAAAATACTTTTGTTAGACGAGGCTACTAGCGCATTAGACGTCGAGTCGGAGAGGATAGTTCAGGAGGCATTGGATAGAATCATGGTGGACAGAACTACGCTCGTGGTGGCACATCGTCTTACTACTGTGAGAAATGCTGATTGCATATCAGTTGTTCAACAAGGAAAGATAGTTGAACAAGGTCAGTATTTCATTTCTATCACCCATTTTTTACCAATAACCTATTTTTCACATCTTAATTAGATTTTTCAACTTCATGCAGGTTCCCATGATGAATTGGTGCTAAACTTGGATGGTGCGTACTCTCAACTTGTTCTACTACAAGAAAGTCATAAAGAGCATAAAATAGAGCGCCTTTTGTCTACTCCAAGGTCTAAAAGTAAAAGCTTGTCAATGAAGCGGTCGATTAGTGGTTCAATAGGCAATAGTAGTGGGCATTCTTTCACCCTCCCCTTCGGGCTACCTAGCGCAATTGAATTTCCTGGAGGAAATGAAACACATGGGCAGAATCAAGAAGAGCTGAATGGTGATGGTGAGGTCCCAAAGAAAGCTCCTATGGTACAACTAGCACTTCTTAACAAGCCAGAGCTACCTATTCTTCTGTTAGGATCTCTAGCTGCAGCAATCCATGGAGTGCTTTTCCCAGTGTTTGGTTTAATACTTTCGGGTGCCATTAAAGCTTTCTATGAGCAACCAGATAAACTCAGAAAGGATACTAGTTTTTGGGGTCTGATGTGTGTTGTCATGGGTATCATATCAATAATCTCAATACCAGTAGAGTTCTCCTTGTTTGGACTAGCTGGTGGCAAGCTTATAGAGCGCATCCGAGCTTTGTCATTTCAAAGCATTGTGCACCAAGAAGTGGCTTGGTTTGATGATCCGAGAAATTCCAGGTGTGTTACATATTTTCCCTTGGTTTATTCTTCTATATATTATGAACTTTACTCCGAGGCACTTTATATAATTGCCAAATTATGTTTTACAGCGGAGCACTTGGTGCAAGACTGTCAATTGATTCTTCAAATGTCCGACGTTTAGTGGGAGATAACTTGTCTTTAATGGTTCAGATTATCTCAAATCTAGTCACGGGAGTTGTCATTGCTATCATTGCTGACTGGAAGCTTGCTTTGATTATCATATGTGTGATTCCACTTACTGGTATTCAAGGTTATGCCAATGTGAAGTTCTTGAATGGTTTCAGTCAAGATGCTAAGGTAATTCATTAAAGAAACTTGTTGGGATGTTCCTCAAGTTATATGAAATTTTGAGAATAATGCCCTAAAACTAGATGCTACACCCTATAGTTAGATATATTTTTCTTTAGGCACAGGCGTTGTATCCAAAATACATAATCTACCACTAATTTCACGATTATAGGCATAAAAAGTGAAGAAAACTATACACTTTGGAAATTTCTTGTGAGAAAAATTTATGCATATCATTTAGCTAATTTTTTAAAGATATTAGTTGCCAATGTTCCAAAACTTGCTCCAAAAAAATGACTTTTGGGGATCCAGAGCGAGTAATGATGCAGTGCATGCATAGCTTGTACTGTCAATCTAGAACTACCAGCTCATTACCCGTGCTTTTGATGGATTATTTTCAGTCAGGGTCCTCGGCTTGCCCATATTCATATATCTCACACGCTATTGTGTACATCCGAGTTCCTTCTTGGCCAGTGTCACGACTTAGTGTTCTCTTGCTCTCCTTAAAACATTACACCATGTCCTCAACCATAGTCACATACTGTCATTGTTCTATCTCACATCTGGTATGATCTATATCCGGTATAAATTTTGAAGGAGGTGGTGAACTTAATTTTTTTTATGCGAGGAGCTTCGTTGTGATTAATTATTTGTTAGATATTTTTACAAAGGTGAAAAAGGAAAGAGGAATAGGTGGAAGAACTATAGACAGATCCATTTATATAATAGTAAAGAAAACAAAAACAATCTGATTAAATTTATGAAGTGCGGTCATTTTTTTACTTCATCAAGCATAGTAAGAATCGGCACTTTAGATACTATTTTTCATTTTCTTAACACCTTTTGAGTTTGTGATAATAATGGATTTCTCATCAGATGATGAATGAAGATGCGAGTCAAGTGGCCACAGATGCAGTTAGTAGTATAAGGACTGTAGCTTCTTTTTGTTCCGAAAAAAGGATTACAAGAATATATGAGCAGAAATGTGAAGCCTCAAAGAATCAAGGATTCAAAACAGGAATAGCCGGGGGCATTGGATTTGGTTTTTCATTCCTGATGTTGTACCTTACATACGGGCTTTGTTTCTATGTTGGAGGGCAATTCGTGCGCCATGGCAAATCAAATTTTGGTGATGTTTTTGAGGTACACATATGCACTATTTCAGCAGTAAAGTTTCTGGTTGAGGATCCTCTTCTTAGTATTTTTTTAATCTTAATCCCTCCATGATTAACCACTTTCATGAGGTTGTTTCACATAGTAAGGCATACTTTGCAGGTTTTCTTCGCACTGATGTTAGCAACTTTGGGAGTATCTCAAACAAGTGCAATGGCATCCGATTCAAAAAAAGCAAAGGATTCAGCTATCTCTGTATTTGCTTTGCTGGAGAGGAAGTCTGAAATCGACTCAAGTAGCAACGAGGGTTTGACTTTAGACGAGGTCAAGGGCAATATCGATTTTAGACATGTCAGCTTCAACTACCCAACACGCCCAGATGTTGTAATATTTAACAACTTTACCCTGCACATTCCCTATGGAAAGGTTAGCCTACTTCTCGTATACTCATCACATTATTATATCTTCTACAATCCTGTACTTGGTGTCTTATGTTTGTTATGGTACTATCTAGACTATTGCACTCGTTGGAGAGAGTGGTTGTGGCAAGTCAACTGTAATCTCTCTGTTGGAGAGATTCTACAATCCTGATTCAGGTACCATTTTATTGGATGGAGTGGAAATCAAGAGCTTGAACATCAACTGGTTGAGGAAGCAAACTGGACTAGTGAGCCAAGAGCCTGTACTCTTCAATGACACAATTCGTGCGAACATAGCCTACGGAAAGGACGGGGAAGTCAGTGAGGAGGAGCTCATTGCAGCAGCGAAGGCATCCAATGCGCACGAATTCATATCAAGCCTTCCTCAAGGATACGAAACCTCCGTTGGGGAGAGAGGCATACAACTATCCGGTGGTCAGAAGCAAAGGGTGGCTATTGCAAGGGCCATACTAAAAGACCCGAAGATACTACTGCTCGACGAGGCGACCAGCGCCTTGGATGCTGAATCTGAGCGGATCGTGCAGCACGCCTTGGATCATGTGATGGTCGGCAGGACCACGGTTGCCGTGGCGCACCGCCTCTCGACGATCAAAGGCGCCGATATCATTGCAGTCCTCAAGGATGGTGCCATTGTGGAGAAAGGAGGACACGAGTCCCTGATGAACATCAAAGATGGAGTGTACGCTTCACTAGTTGAACTTCGTTCCGCTCACCATGAAAATGCCTAGGATGAGCATGGTCATTTCCTATCTGTATACACGTGGTACGCGGCGCCCAGTTTGCTGTATCTAGCAGTCTAAGTCTATTTGATGTAAGGTTGCTCGCATTTACAAGGTGAGATTCTGCTTCTGCTTTAGATTTTGATTCTGGTTCTGAAACGTACATTTCCTGCTATGCGTAGAGCAGTGTAGTTTTGTGCTGTAATACTTATATAAATAATTAAAGATCGCCCCTTCAGGAGTTATTGTGTGGAGATGTCTGTAGCTCTTGTTTTTCTGGCTAAAATCTATCTACAGTTGAGGAATTGATCTTACATACAGTGCAAGCAAATGCGTAAGGAAATGTCAGGAATCAATACTTGCCAGCGAAACAGCAGTGAGCAGTGTCACGATATCGAAGAGGATTCAGAGGCTCGGCGACTCTCAATAGCCGCCGGTGTGGCCGGCCGGTGTCCGGAAACCGTTGACCACAAGTTTTTTTTAGCGGTAAAACCAAGTTTTATTCAGTAGAAACCACAGTGTGTGGAATTCAACTCTGGTCATGGGTGACGTCCCATGCCTAATGAGAGTGCGAATTTGGCTAATCTATGTGTCTCAATATTAACAGCACGGCCTTCAAAAGTAAAAATACAATTAAAGGAAATAGCTACACTATTGATCTCGGTGATGATGGTGCCTTTAGTGCCTCGGCCCCACTTGTTGATAGCTCCAACTACCCACTTAGAATCTGATGCAACAACTAGATTGTGGATGTTAAGATCTTGTGCCAACATGAGCGCCTCCCTGCATGCTATGGTTTCCAGAATATCAGGGTCATCAACTCCCCCGATGACAAGGGCTGAGCTACCCAAAAAAGTTCCCACTGCATCTCTGCATACAACAGCCACAGAGCCCCCAAGTCCCTTGCGACAAGCAGCATCGACATGAATTTTTGCATAACCTTGTGGCGGTGCTTTTGGACGCTGGGCGCTTGCGTTAGCTGTAGGAGCAGCTCACTGGTTCAGATCCGGAGTAGGTGCAAACAACATATTTAGCTCCTGGAGATATCTGTTGATGAATCCATTCATAGTCCGGGGCTTTGGAATAACCCCTCGTGAATAGCTTTCTGTCGTGCTGCCCAAATAGACCATAGAGTAACCGCTAGCTTCACAAAAAGTTCATGCGATAACGAACTCATGAGGGTAAATAACCACTGTTTTGCATTTGGTTTGGTAATAGTTGCTAGGGTTTGCGCCAATTCGTCATCGACTAGAGCCCAAGTGCATCTTGACATAGTACATTCCGAGAGGGAATGTCTCCATGAATCTGGAGAACCGCACATACCACATGCGCTAGAATTTGACATATGCCGGTGTGCTATTACATCGTTGGTTGGTATGGATTGTGTTGAGAATCTCCAGAGGAACATACGGATCTTCCCTGGCACTTCCATCTTCCATAGCTATAGCCTTTTCCATTCCCCTTCTCCTGTTGCCGAGCTGGAGGGGCCGGCCCTGTTCTCTAGCCACGCTTCTCTTCTTTGTCGTGTACTCACAAGCATGCGATATGCAGATTTAACGGAGAATATACCATTCTTTTCATGACCCCAACTCCAGAAAATCATCAACATTCTTCGTGCACAAAGGAATATCAAGTATAACTTTCGCATCCATGGACATAAAAGTTGCTAGAACCCTCTGTTTGTCCCATGTTGCGGAGGTCGCGTCTATCAGCTCCGCTGCAAGAGTCGGTGGGTTAGCCGGACCTGGCGCGTACACCCTCCAGCTAAGTACACATTTTCAGCGGGCCCAAGTAGCTCCTTTCCGGTTGTTTTTTCTTTTCTCCTTTTGGTTTTCTCTACTTTACTCAATTTCCTTTCTTTTTTTAAATATTTTTCTTATTAGTTTTTTCTTTTCTTTTCCATTTCATTTTTCTTCCCTGTTTTCATTTTGCATTTTGCGAACATGTTTTTCAAATTCGTCAACTGTTTTTTTTAATTTGACAAACAATTTTGAATGGACGAACAATTTTTGAACTTTGGGAACAATTTTTGAAATTCATCGACCTTATTTGTTTGATGAACATTTTTGTGAAATGCATGAACATTTTTCGAAGTTAATGAATATTTTTCAAATTGATGAACATGTTTTGTAATTCACAATTGTTTTTGAATTTTGTGAGATTTTTTAAAAATTCATGAACATTTTCAATTCGTGAAGATTTTTTCAAAACCACAAAAAAAATATGAATATCTTTTTTTGAAAATCATGGGAAAAATTCCAAGGATGATTTTAATTTATAGAACATTTTTTTCAAAATTCACAATGTTTTCGAAATTTGTATTTTTTTCAAATCACATATTATTTTAAAGGAAAAACAAAAACGAAAAAAAATACAAAAGGCAAAAAAACTAATGGAAAACAGGGCACGTCCTGCCCCGCGCAGGGCCAGCACAGAAGGGACAGGTGGGGGAAGGGGGTGCATATAGCGCACCGGATAGGAGCTCCCCCTTGTCTATGGGTTTCTGTGGCCTAGATTAGATTGGATTACATGATTCTCTTCTCCTTGGACACTCGGGCTATACCATGGCCCATTGGCTTCTCCTTGCACAAACCCTACCAAATAAAATGTTGATTCTACGAGATGAAATAACCGAGCTAGATCGGGAAAAGGTAGACCAGGTCAAAATAATAATATCTTATTTAATAGGGTTCATGTTAATAACAAGTTCTAAATCACGACCGAGTCCCTTTTCGAAACCCGCTACACTGCTGCAACGGCTATACCTCGTCCACTCCGAGACGGTTATAGATCTTGCCTTCGGCAGTGCCACAAATGGGCCGACCTATCGAACGAGTATTTAGTTAGCATGCACGCTTGCTCAGTCGCTATAGGAACGCTTGTCATAGTTGCTATACGTTGAACTTTTCTCCTGTCAACTGACCTGGAACGATGCGGTTTTCTTGTATGTTTTTAGTTTTCTTTTGATTTCTTTTTGGTTGTATGTTTTTCTGTAATCAATATATTATTTTGCAATTTTGTTTCTTTAACTTGTATTCTAAATGTTACCATTTACGTTGAACATTTTTCTTTAATACCATAAACATTTTATAAAAACTTGTGAAACATTTATGAAATGTTACGGACATTTTAATAAAATGTCAAGAACTTTTTTGAATGCTACAAACCATTTTCCAAACTTATGTAAGATTTTTTTTACAATGTATATACCTTTAGAAAAATGTCATGAACATATGTTGTAACAACTGAACGTTTAATTAGTGTGATGGACAATTTTTTACTGATCTAAACGTGTTTTACAAACTACGAGAACAATTTTTTTACATTACATGAACATTTAGTGTAAATTAATTTCTGAAATATATATTTGCATTTTTAAAACAAAAAATAAGCTTTAAAATAAATGTTGGCATTATTTCAGTGACACACACATTGACTGTGCTAAACGATAATATAGTCAATGTAAAAGCAAAACAATAGGAAAGAACAAAAACGACAAATGAACACTGTGCATGCTCCATGTTATGGGTCTGGCCCATGCGCCGGTGCCGTAGAGGTGAGCGAGTCGTACAGCTCGGAACGAGCGAGTTATAGACGTTCTGGAAATCTGCAAAACTCACATGCACGTGCCGTGCGCTGTTGTTCGATAGTGTGCCTAGGCCTTGCCCGTCCCTCCAATAATTGTTGTACACATCTTGGTCTTGACCTTTTTTTTTTTTGAAAATTCACGGGGAAGTTTAAAGAAGAACTGCTTGGAGGTGCTAGCCCAGGCCCAACTTATATCCTCTGGGCGGAAGAAGGTAATGGGGATCAAGCGTGAAGGGTCCAAACTATATATTTCCTTTATTCTTCTTCCTTTTTGTTTCTCGTCTATATCTATACATAATCTTTCTTTTCCTAATAATAAAGAAGCTATTGCTTCTGGTAGCACATCATTAAAATTACCCTCAAAGTTGCACAATATTACCCACCAATGCCACCTATAAATGACAAAAAACCTTTTTGCAAGGAATCCCTGCCTGGGCCGCCCCAAGCATAGGTACCAACTATACTGCACTCCGAGCGACGGATAAGACACTGCGCGTGCGTTTGGCCTGGCCATTGTGTGTGCCTGTTTTTAAGTTTCGTTTTTAATTTTATTTTTCTGTTCTGTTTTTTTTCTACTTCAAGTAATATGTAACTTCATTTTCTTTAAAATTTGAAAACAGAGAATTTGAAAATAAAATGTTTAAGAAAACATAAAATGTTTGTGAATTTAAAAATTCCTCGAGATTTTTACAAAAAATTTCGCATATTGAAAACAATGTTTGCAATTTTGAGAAAAATTGTAAAAAAAGCCCATGATTTTTTCTAAAAAAAAATCAGTGCGTTAAAAATGATTAATGAAATTGGAAGAAATATTGCTAATTTTTTTCATGCATTAAAAAAAGTCCTAAAAAGTTTCAAACAGTTAGTGAATTACAAGAGTTTATTGATTTATAAAATGTTTGCTAACTCAAAATATGTTCTTGTATTTCAAAAAATGTTCATGATTTTTTTAACAAAATCCCACAATTTCGAAAAAGACTGATCGTCTATTCTAGAATTGCTCGCCGAGTCAATAGAAAATGCTTAAAAACAGTTCATAATACAGAAAAATGTTTACAATTTTAAAATAATGTTTGTAAGTAGTAGAAAATGTTCACGATTATTAAAACTGTTCCCAAATTTTGAAAAATGGTCATGAATGATCGAAGGTATGTAGTTAATCACACATGAATTTTGAAGAATTAACTGCTGGGGTGGAGCGGAATATTATAGTATGTTTTAAAAAAACATTTCTTGAAATTCAGACTAATTGTTTGAATTACCAAGTTTTTTTATGACCACGATATTTTTTCAAAAATGTGATCATTGCTTAAATTTGTGTACAAATGTTGAAAAGAAACAATATCCTGCATTCCTGAACAAATTGTCAAAATCATGCGATGAGATGTGAACAAAATGTGGTCATCGCCGTTAAAGATTATGATTTTTTTTCTACCCATGCAACGCACGGGCCCTTTTGCTAGTAATAATAAAGTCCTTAGTGCTTCTAGCGGTACGTCACATAAATTGCTCTCAAAGTTGCAAAATATTACCAATCGATGCCACCTATAAGTGACAAAAAAACGATTGACACAGAGAAATCCTCCGCCTGGGCTGGACCACGTACCAGGGACCTCCTATACTGCCCTGTGCGCGCTGGGAGAAGACGCAGCGCGCCCGTTTGGGCCAGCCCATATGCGGGCGGCCTGTTTTCAATTTTTGTTTCTTTATTTTAGTTTTTATTTTTTGTTATCATTGTTTTCTCCTTTAAATAATTTGGTAGTTCAAATTTCTGAAAATTAGAAAAAATGAGAATTTTTAATAAAATGGTCAATAAAGCAAAACATGTTTCTGGATTAAAAAAATATCCATATATTTTTTGAAATATTTGCAATTTTGAAAAAATGTTTGGGAAATCAACAAACGTTCATGATAATATTTAAAAAAAGTCCGTGCATTGAAAACTATTAATGAAATTGAACAAAATGTTATCGGTGATGCAGCATAATGTTGTCATGGCCATTGAATCTTTTATGATTTTTTTCCTCCTATTGCAGCGCACGCGGCCTTTTGCTAGTGTCTATTAATACTACTAACAATCTCCTTTAGGTCTCATGGAGTAGTCACTTTTCACCCAGTTGCAGGTAGGGATGAAAATGGAGTGGAAACTTTCCGCTTTTCCAAAGGAAAAATGGAAACAGGGAGGAGATGTGAACATAGAAACGGAAATTTGCAAAATGAAAATGGAAATGGAAAGTTTTATGTGGAAACGGAAACAAAAATGGATCAGTGATTTCCGATGGAACACATGTGGAAACAAAACTTTCTGTTTCCGTGAATATAGAATTTCCATTTTTACTACTATGGTTGCTTTGTAACGCAACCACCAATCAACACAGAATGACACACCAAGCAGAATGAGTAGAATGGATCATTTGAGGCCCAACTTCTACTACCACAGACGTACACAACTAGACCCTATACGCAATTGTCTAGTACTACTATAATACTAAGCTAAGTTGCTGGCATAATCATATAATTTTGTAGCCATGATAACAATTCTTTAAATTTGTTTGTTTTTGTGTGCATTTTTCTATGATTCAATGGTGTTTTAAGTTCCCGCAAATGACCACTTATGTTTCAGTGTCCGCTCTATATTCGCTTTGTGTTCGTTTCCGGTAGTATTTGTTTCCGTATTCATTTTCGGGGTTTCTGTATTTGTTTCCGTTTCTGCAAAAAAAAATATGAAAACAAATGTGGAAGCACCCAGTTCCGCCCGTTTCCGCTCCGTTTTCATCCCGATTTGTGTAGCTATTGAAGGATATACGGAACAAAGATCTCCTTTAGAAGCGATAACTGCCTTTTAGAAGGACGTCATCATGATATCCCTGTCTAGGCGAAACGGGGTGGCGGCACTAGATATGTCTTAAATGTATATATAGTTTTTGCTTGTACATGCTATAATTATATTATTTTGGCATAGTTTTAGAATCATATTTTATTATTTTTCTGGAATGACCTATCAATTCAGTGCCTACTGTTAGTTGGTGTTTAATATTTTTTTTGCTATTTTTGGGCTTTTGAAGAAAATAATTTTTACAGAACTTAGAAAAATCTTTAAAAAAATAAGAAAATATTTTGAGTCGGGGAGCTTCCGGAGGCACATGGCCCAACATGGGGGGTGGCCCATAGCCACCACTCGACTAGGGAATGTGGCCGCATGGTCAGCCCATGTGGGCTTCCCCGACCTCCTGTCGGTGCTTACACTTTTATATTGCTCCGAAAACCCTAACAATAATTATCGAGGATTTTTGTCCGGCCACCGCGCCTCTCTCTTTTGCCGCGGTTCAACGTGGATGCCTTTTCCGGCACTCTACCGAAGGTGAAAATCATCACAGTGGTCATCTACATCAAATTTGCTCACAACATGATCACCCATGGGTATTTTCGTTAGGACTATGGGTACATAGCAATAGCTATATGGCAATGTTTCCCTTGTTCTTCAATACAATGATCACATGAGTTGCCTTACATAACTGTAATCCATCTGATTTAATTTCTTTAGTGTGTTTGTTGTAGTGTGATGAATTGTCATTTTATGATTAGATCTATATATGTTTTATTTTTAGATTCATACGAGTTCTCTGTTGCATAATTTATTGACAGATATGCTCTCCGATCTATTAGTCTTGAATTAGTCATGTTTAGATGAATGATGACCAAAAGGAAGTTGTGTATGTTAGTTGAGTTCAATTTTGCAAGTAATCTACCTTAGCGAGAGAAAGTAAAAAATGTTTATATTGTGTTGTTGCCACTAAGGATAAAAAGATAGTTGTGTAATTATCTTATAGACAGAGGCTAAAGACAATATACTATCTACATTATGTCATCATACTTAATCGGAAATTGGCAATGGCTCCTAGGTGCATATGCACCCATTGTCTAAATACACATTTTGAAATGTTGAAACGGGTTTAGGGTTAACACCGCGTCATACTTAATGCAATACTCTATTTTACTTAATATATTAAGATGCATGCTGGATAGTGTTGTTGGGGTGGATTATTAACTATAGATACCGCTAGACTAATGGTATGTGAATGTCTGGACGTGATGCAGATATGCAATTATGGCATGTATGACCATGTTCATAATACTATAGTTTAATCAATACACAATTGTAATTTGTTCACCATGCAATGTTATCCTTTCAAGGAGAGATGTCACTAGTGAAACTATGGATCCCAATCCATTCATTCACATTGCTTTCAACCTTGATCAACATTTTTAGAGTTCCGTTTACAAGCTGGATTTTCTTTTCTTTTATTGCAAACAATACTTCCGAAAACAAGTTAGGTTAATTCTTGTAGCAAGTTATGTATTTGTGTGTGTAGGTACTGATTGTTATGTATTTGTGTGTGCAGGTACTGATTGTTATGTATTTGTGTGTGCTGGTACTGATTGTTCGTTTTGCAAGACTTCTATTGGTTTGATAAACTTTAAAGCTATCCACTTGAGGCAAATTGTTGCTTGTTACAAACCTGTGCACATGGAGGCCCATCGCCTTCCTAGATTAGAGGAAGTAGCGTCGCTCCTTCTCTAGCACCGTCCACCTAATTTCTCCCTTGTGAAATAATGCAAAATTTGTGTGTGAAATAATGTAAAACTAGCATAGCCCGCGCGGCGGTACGCCGCGCCCAATACCGTACATGTGTATATGTTATTTTGACTCATGTGATGAACAATTAGGTCTTCATGTGTGTAAGCTTGTTGTTTAACTCGGTAGTCACAAGAAAGCAGGCTATGCACACGAACGATTTCGAAAGGATACGTTTATTATCATCATAAATGCTACATCTTGCAAGATGCAAAGTACATCCCCTCTCCCCGCGAGCTCAGTGGGTCACCATCACGACGCTAGCTGATTCAGATTGTCGTTGACATGGTATCCTATGGCCATAATTTTCATCCATTGCCGAAAGTGTGTGATATGGATGTAAGCTACTCCCTCCGTTTCATAATGTAAGACGTCTTTTGACACAACACTAGTGTCAAAAAACGTCTTACATTATGGGACAGAGGGAGTAGTTCTGATGGTATGTCGTCCTTCGGGCAATTGGTGTAGACCAAGAAGGTACTGACGGGCCTATGTTTGATCGACACGTGCATTAGTTTGGAAGATCACTGGGTAAAAATTTTGTGTGGCTCCGGCGTCTGTTTGCAAATTTTTTGAACTTAGTTTGTTATCCCGTGTGTGCATGTAGCTATTTTGCGTACTTATTGCGGTGCGCGTGGGCTGTCGTTGTCCCGTTGACCTACATGCATGGGCCCTCTGCAATTTGCTCTGTGATTTGTTTTTGTTTGTTTTTTGATCAATCAACTGTCTGTCGGGCGGCAGGGATTGGCTGTTTCGCTTTTGCCGTTGATGGGGGCGTGCAAGCCACTGTTTTCGGGATAACGTGACCACATGCACGTATCTTCCAGGATTTTCTCCTGCCGCTTAAGCTAGGTGATTACATTTTTTTTTTACCTTCGCATGTGTAAGTCATTGTTGGTGTTGACACATAATTAGGCAGTTTGATTTCTTTTTAATGCGTGCATGGGTTGGTACTGTTGGCGTCGACACAGCATGGGATTACATGCATGTTTTACCGTGTTGCCGCTTAATCCGTAGTTCCTCGATCACAGCATGTGCGTGCTTTCTAGACGAATCGTGCGTGTATAAATAGGAGTAAGATTTGTTCCCGTTTAACGACCAAGCGAGACAACCTAGCACACGGCTCCCCTTTCCTCTTCCTCTCCTCTCCCGTTCTTTCCCAACGTACGACGGCCAAACTGTCTATCGGCAACGTCATGGAAGCCAAGGAGGTGAGCCAGAGAAACAGCCCCGGCGATGGGGACCTGGACTTGCTCTCCCGGTTCATGGTGGCCATGGGCAAGGGTGACGGCGGCGGCAAGCTCCCCGCCGTGTTCCACATGCCGGAGGCCAAGCGCCGGTTCCCACGGGATGTGGTTGTCAGCTTCATTCTGGCCGGCGACTATACGACGACCTCCGGCCTGACGTGGTTCTTCTGGATCCTCGCCGCGAACCCGCGGTGCGAGCAGCTTGTCCACTATGATGTCTCGCGGTCGCCGGACGGCAACGTGTAAAGCATGCACTACCTGCACGCCGCGATCATCGAGGCGACGCGCCTGTACCCGCCGGTTACCTTCAACGGGAGAGTCGGCAACTACTCGGCGTACACGCGGATGGAGAAGCTCGTGCCGTAGCATTGGCTTGGTAACGGCGGCGAGTTCACGGCAGTGGACGCGGCGCAGTACCTCGGGAAGGAGATGTCCTACGTGCAGATGAAGACGGGCGCAGCAGCCGTTGTCCAGAAGTTCAGGTTGAACGCGGTGGCGCCGGCGTCGTGCCCGGGATCTTGCAATGGTTCAAGGACGACAAGAAGGATAGGATCAAGGCACACTCCTGCCCTCGCATGATAGCCGCGCCACCGACGGCGACAGGGCGAAGGCTTGCCGGAGCGCCCGTGGACAAGATAGTGAAGCAGAGCCTGAACATGAACATGAGGTCCATCTTGCGGTGAGCTACGGCGTCCGTGGACATGACCAATGCTAAGCAGCTCCTGGGACGCCATGGACGCAGCGAGGCCGTGAGTTCCACACTTATGTTGATGGTTGTGGCTATAATGCAAGCAGCGAGAGGAAGCACCTATATATAGGATTCCTGAACGCCCCATATCACAGACTAAGGCGGCGATAAACAACCGGAAACATCGATAGGAGGCGGCATCTAGAAAATACGTTTAGAGCGGCACCGCTCAGTAGATTCCACACAATGCATTCGTGTCAATCCCTCAAACGGAAGTCCAGTCAATCCACAGCGTGCCAACCTCTTAGTACCCCAACACAAACGAAAAGAAAACGGGCACTACCTTTGACCAGACAACACGCAGATCAATTTCTTTAACCAGGCCACGTGCACACAGGACAACGCCATGCATGCAAGGATCGGTTCAAATAGAAACGGCCAAAACGAAGGACGTAGTCAAATTAGAGTTTCCATGCAGCGCAGATGGGGCAGATGGAATGTCTCCAAATCAGGACCTAAATCGCTGCATCCACCAGAGCCGTACCCCGCCATTTCACACACGTTCAAAAAATTTGAATCAAGTAAGTGAATCCACCAAGCAATTCTACCCCGCCTCATACCAAAATAATAGCACCCCCATTTAAACTTCACCATGAGTCACTTTCATCCAAATGGCTAAATCTCATGGCGAAAATCTTGCCTACAATAGATGCTTGGGTATTTATGCTATTTGTTGAAAAAGGGTGGCCAGCCGGCCACGCCGGCATACATGGGTCGGCGTGTTAGGCGCACTGCCGATCCAAATCTCTAACAGGACGGACGCCGAGAAGGCGGCCAATCCAAACAGATAAAAAGCAGACAAAAACGCCGTCCGTTTAGTTCGGCGTGTTGGAGTTGCTCTTACTGCTGTTGGCAAACGGCTGCCAGGGCAAAGATCCTCGCGGTGGTTGGCGGCCGGGGGTGGGTGCTCACCTACCTCCCTCGCCGACCTGTTCGAGACTCGGCTCGACATCATCCCCGAGCGTCTTCGCGTTGCCGTCGGTGATGCCCAACCGCATGGCCCTGCAGCCTTCGGCTGATCGTAATGGTAGTATCATAGCTAGTATCATGCATGCCAACTAGACAATTTTGATGATGTGTCATTGCATTAAATGAAGAAAGAGAGGGTGTAGTATCATATCATGATACCGTATCATATTAAATGTTATGCTACTTTGTGTCATGCATGGCAATAAATAGAGTATTACATGATACTAATATGTGATACTATGCATTAAGGAGGTAGTATCACATACTAGTATCATATGCATGATACTAATATATGATACTCCCCGTTACAACCAGCCTTCGCCGCTACTATCATCGGACGGGTGGTGTTCCCAAACAGCCCTCGCACCTCATATCAGAGTACGGGTGCGCCGTCGATGGTGGCCCCTTCACGGATGTTTGTCTAGTGGGTTCTAGCGGTTTTGGTGCTGATGAATCCCAGTGTCCCCTGCTCCACTTCGGCCTTCCGATGTCTAGGGCCGGGTATGGTGGCCTTTCGAGGTGGGTTATGGCTACCTGCCATCGAACAACAGCCCTCGACGCTAGGAGGTGAGCACGTCCTGGATCCGGAGGCGCCGGGTCCATAGTTTAAAAACCAAACCGATGATCGAACCAGCGAGGCTGTTGGTTCGGGTCTTTACTAGGCCACAAGATTAGTCTCAACACGGGTCGCTGTCCGTTGTACGTAACTTGTCCATCATCTGTTGTGTAGTCATAGTGCTGCAGATTGGACTGGAGAGAAGGCTTCATCACGACCTTTACATGCGATCCAGAACAGGACACTTATTAGCTCGCTTGTGCATTTTTTAATGTAGAGGCCGGGAGTTCTTGCTCTCTCTTAGAGCATCTCCACTCGCCCTCCCCCAACAGGCCCCAGGGTGCCTTTCTTAGCGCCGGCAGCGAAAAAACGGCTCAGCCATGCCCCCGATCCTTGTTTATCGCCGGTTTGGGATGAAATTACAACCGGCTAACCCAATCCGAACCCAGCACGCTGGGGGCTCCTGGGGACGCCGGCTGAAGCGAAAAGCCACGCGGGCCCGCGCTGTCGGCGACACCGGCCGATTTCCCGCTATTTTCTTCCCCCTTTCCCTCCATTTCCCCCAGTTTCGCCCCCTTCTCCCCCGCCCTTCCTGCCATTCTCTCCCCGGATCCGCCCGTCATATCGCCGAAGAAGTACGTCGCCCCTCCCCTAGCCACCAATTCCGTTCAGCCAAAGCAGAGGAAGCCGAGGGCAAGGCCCCGGGGCTTGTCAAACGCTGAGTGGAAGGCCGACGTTGAGCGACGGGTGGCAGTCACCATCGACCGGCGAAACAGGCTCATCATGAAGAAGGCCAAGGACGCGGCGGCGGCGGAGCAGAGAGAGGCGTCTCGCGCGGGGATGGCGAACCTTCCACCTCAAGACGCCGCGTGGGGAGCCAGCAGAGCGTCGCGTCGCCGGCCAACTTCTCACCACCAATGTGGGGTTACACGGCCTTGCCTGGATACGCCAACAACGACACGTTTGGTGGCTTCAACCCTAACATTACCTTCCCGCATGGTGCGGCATCGTGCGCGTCCCCATCCGGCTTCAACCACGACCCGCACACTCCCTCGCCCGCGTTCGCCGCCGGCCTCAACACCCAGTACAACTACTCGCCGCCGACTTACTCAGGTTCGCCTGCCCCGCCTTTGCGTCGAGGCGCCCTACCCTAATTTGCATAGTTCAGCAACACCGACGCCGACATGGACGATATCATCACGAGCGGCTCGGTCGCTGCCGCTTCATGCCCCGGGTTCCACACGCAAGGCGAAACTCTGGACGCCACCGTCGACATCAAGGATGAGCTCGATGATGCCGAGGAGGAGGTGGAGGAGTAAGAACCGACGGAGGTGGAGGAGTAAGAACCGACGAAGGTGGAGCCGGCACCCAAAGCGAAAAAGAAGAAGCGGGCGGCCAACGCCAGGCCGGGCGAGCCTCACATCAAGTGGATGTTCAAGGAAGACGAGTGCCTCGCCGAAGCATGGAAGACCGTCAGCATCGACCCGGTTACCGGCTCGTATCAGAACGCCAATGCATACTGTGAAGGAAATATGCCCTAGAGGCAATAATAAAGTTATTATTTATTTCTTTATATCATGATAAATGTTTATTATTCATGCTAGAATTGTATTAACCAGAAACATAATACATGTGTGAATACATAGATAAACAGAGTGTCACTAGTATGCCTCTACTTGACTAGCTTGTTAATCGAAGATGTTTATGTTTCCTAACCATAGACATGAGTTGTCATTTGATTAACGGGATCACATCATTAGGAGAATGATGTGATTGACTTGACCCATTCCGTTAGCTTAGCACACGATCTGATGTGATTGACTTGAAGCGGGCGGCCAACGCCAGGCCGGGCGAGCCTCACGTCAAGTGGACGTCCAAGGAAGACGAGTGCCTCGCCGAAGCATGGAAGACCGTCGGCATCGACCCGATTACCGTCTCGAATCAGAACGCTGATGCGTACTGGAGGTGGATCAAGACGACGTTCGACGAGCGCAAGTGGTCGACCCCAACTTTGCCAACATCCACATGGACCGCGGTGAGAAGGCCATGGCGAACCACTGGGCGATCATCCAGGCGGCCCGCAACAAGTGGCATGGTATTCAAGAGGAGGTCGGGGCTTGCCCGGAAAGCGGCGCCAACGTCGAGGGACAGGTATGGCCATCGTTCGCCGGCCCAGTTGCTCGCAGTGCACTTCGCCGACACTTTTGTCTTTGGCTGCGTAGATGGTTCGGATGTTCAACATGTTTCGCCAAGACAACAATGACCAAGAGTTCAAGTTCCTTCATGTGTTCACCAGGATCGAGTCGTGCGAGAAATGGATGGAGGTCTAGCTAGCTCTCGCCAAGACAAAGGACGCCTACAACCCAGACGCGCCTGCCCCAGCGGCGGCAGACGGGCACCCTGATGGCAACAAACGAGCCAAGGCGGCGAGGGACGCGGCACCCGCTGCCGAACGGCTGCAGTCGTCGATTGAGCAGTGCATCGCCAACGCCAAGAGCAACGCCTCCAAAAGGGAGGAGAAATCCGATGCGAGGTGGGCGGCGTTGATGACCAAGCAGGACGTCAAGCTCGACCTTCTCAGGACCAATGTCTCCGCGAAGAAGAGGGACACAGACCTGTCGTTCTTGATGGGGGTAGACACGTTGACGATGGACGAGCAGGTGAAGGCGTGGTACCTGGCGGAGCGCGGCCTGACTTGAACCAGATGTCGGGACCGTTGGCGACCACCATTCCTACGCCAACGCTGACGCCGAGCCCGAACAGTGAAGCAGTGCCCACGCCGACGGCGAGCTCGAGCGCTGCACCTACACCGGCCCCAAGCCCAAGCACTGAAGTTGTGCTGACGCCGACCTCAGCCAGCCCTGCGGCAGAGGAGCCTGTCGTTTGGTGAGCTCCATGTCCATTGTTCCTACCCTTTTAATCGCCGAATTTTGGCTACGATGGATCGCCGACCCTGTGGCATGATCGCTGAACTGTGTCGTCTTTTTGGTAGGGGAAAGCGAAACTTTGAATTTTTATTCGTTTGAGGGCAGAAACCTGGGGGCGCGGCTGGGAACTCGATCGCCCCCAGGCCGAAAAAAATGCTGGCGCAAACGCCAAAACCCTTAGCCGGGTGCGCTGGGGGGCCAAACGACTGTAGACGCTCTTATGTTTTCTAATTAAACTCCTCTCCCCGGGAGTAGTATTAGAGGAAGTGGGGGGTCGGGGCAGCAGTCTCGACGCGTATGGAAATAAATGTCCTCCCAATCCTTGCTCCACCTCAACAACGGCGCACCGGGCTTTAGCGCTGAAGGACCAGCGGATTCTGGGCCTGGTGTCGCTGTGGAGGCGACGGCGGCAGCAGTACCATTGACCGTTTTGTCCTCAAGCTTCGTCCGTATATGCAGCACCGCTGGGAAGCTTCAAGAATTTGTGCAGGCTTTGGGTGGTTGGCCTGTTTGTCTTCATCCTAGGGCGCAACGGCAGTGTGCCATGTTCTGTTGCTTCTGCGTCGGCTTGTTCAGTGTTGACGCTCTCAACTCTTGGACTTCGAATCGGGCGACTGCGGCTTCATCTCCAAATGTTTGACAGTGTGCGTTAGACTACAACGTTCACTCGGATCTAGTAGCGGGGAGGCTACCGGAGTGGCTGCGGCGGCGCAGCAACGGCCCAACCAGGAGATTGGAGGAGTGAAGCAGCCTAGGGACCTAGTCGTAATATCTTTCTGTTGTTGATCTGTGGCTAATAGATTTGAGC
The DNA here is from genome assembly GCA_032464435.1 of Aegilops umbellulata. Taxonomy (NCBI): domain Eukaryota; kingdom Viridiplantae; phylum Streptophyta; class Magnoliopsida; order Poales; family Poaceae; genus Aegilops; species Aegilops umbellulata. The sequence goes on from CP136055.1 coordinate 634,861,093, forward strand.
GTCTTTTCGATTTTCTTTAAAAATAGATTATACTATGCAACCTTATTTTTTTTGTAAGAGGTAATATCACTGAAAGTCATGCAACTTTTGATGTTTAGTTTAGTTACAAAATTTATAAAATCCGGAATTGTGGTCGCATAACTTGTCATCTCGTGCAAATGCGGTCACTTTGTCTGTATTCAGTGCTTACATGGCATGCCAGTGAGGCTATGGCCTATCGAACTCACGACTTCATATACGTGGCCACACTAACGAACCACTGCATCAAGCACACTTTCATTTTTTCGTGGAGATACATCTTGCTTTTACACTGAGCTAAATTTTTTTCTCAATTCTGTTTTCCCGGGTTTGGCTAGAAAAATAGGTTTCGGAAAAAACTTTTTTCACCAGAAATTTTCAAATGAAATTTGATTTTAAAACATGCATCAAAATGTATAATGTTTAACCCAAAACGTACACAAACTTGTTCACGAGCAAGATTTTTTTCTTCCAGTTTTTTTGGAAGGAGCTGCAAAATCCTGTTTTCGAAATATCTCGGCAATTCCGGGCTTTTTTGCCTGAAATTTTGAATTTAATTTGTCAATGTCTAAATATACTTAGTTTAACACATTACTTTAAACAAGTGCTTCTTGTACAGTGGTATGCCCGACTTGTTTCCTATAGAAAAGTCACGAGTCCAATTCATTGTTGCGGCACCGAGAATAATATTTTAAATAATGTAACTTTCTAAAATTAGAGTGAATAACACAAGTTTTTTCCCCAAAAGAGGGTCTGATATTGTATGCCGATATAAGGATTTAAGTTACGTTCATGTGTTGTTAGCACTGAAAAAAATAGCGTCGCTAATAGCACGCTATAGCGTATTAAGAATTGCCTCGCTAAATAAATCAGTGTATAACGCCTCGCTAATAGCACGCTATAGCGTGATATAGCACACTGATAGCATATTCTGAGGCCGGCTCTATTTTGCTATAGCGTGCAGTTTTTTCCCTTGGTTGTTAGACTAGTTTCTCTCGTTTAAATTCTGAAATTTCGGACGCTCAATTTAATGGAAATTTGGTTAGAGAAAAATTATTTGGATACGAGTAGTCGTCATTGCAAAAACATAAAATTCAACGTTTCTCGTTTTGAACACAAAGAGGTAGGTGTAGTGGTTATCTCATGTGTTCCGATGTGTTATTTGGTTGTCGCGGGTTCGAACCATCGGATGCAACATTATTTTATTTTATTTAAGGGCCTTTGTTTGCAATTAAATAAATTCAAGAGTTTCTGTGCAAAATAAAACAAATGTGGGCGTGTCGCCCTTTAGTGATATCTCACTAGCAGTGGGCCCGTGCCTGCATGGCATGCCACACCAGCGGCGTGTACACACGCTAACATCCGGAGTGGCCGTATTTGCACCTAAACACAAGTTAGATTACCAAAAACCCGTATTTTTAAGTTTTAGCATCAAACTATACATCCGACGCAAGTTCTGTGACTAAAAGTGATATTACCTTTTTTTATAAACATAATGTTTTCTAATAGTGAGCTTATGCAAATTTTCCAAGATTTATGGTCGTCTTTTATGTTTGCACTGGATGGGCCGTACGGTGTGCAATTCTTGTCAGGGTACCAAGAACTATTTGGGGAATTGATAGTCAGGTTGGAAAATCATCTGCTTGGCTGATCAAACCACTTTAATGAAGATCAAGGACGATGATCAACCGTGCAAATAATTTCATGATGCCTTTTTATGCATGAGAAACCATGCAAATAAGTCAGGTGTGCATGCAGCACAAAGGACACCAGAGGTAATTAAAAATTACAACAGACACATGGACCACCTAGCGACATTTACAAGCACTGAAGCGAGCCGAAGGCGCTTCACTGTCATCATCCATCCCTCACCAAAACTGAGCAAACCTTATTATACTAGACATTCGGGAAGTCGTCGTCCTAAGTCCCCATAGGACCAGCGCACCAGAGCAGCAACCATCGCTGATGAAAAAAGTCATAGTGCATCACTCCGGTTTGCTACAGTAGTCGATTCAATATGTGATGGTGTTCGGTCCGGTTTTGCTACAGTGACATGTTTCACACTAGCTTTGGCTGCGTGCACCAATTGACCGACTGCTAGTGCGTTTCCCCGCCAATCTATATCTATCTATACCTATTTAATAATAAAGAGGCTATTTCTTATGGCGGTATGTCATGAAAATTCCCTCCAAAGTTGCAAAATATTGCCCACCAATGCCACTGATAAACGATAAAAAACATTTTACACAGGGGAATCCCCAGCCTGGGCCGACCGATGTAGTAGGGACCTTCTATATTGCGCTCCGCGTGCTGGGAGAAGACACAGTGTGCCCATTTGTGCCAGCCCATGTCCGGGTGGCTTTTTTAAAATTTAATTTATTTGTTTTCCTTTTGTTCTACTTTAAATAATTTTGGACTTCAAAACATTTTAAAAAATTTACAAAATAATTCTGAAACAAATTTTTTAATAAATCATAAAATGTTTGTGATTAAAAAATGTTCAGGATTTTGTAAAAAAAATGGTTGCTTTTGAAAAAAAATCAGATTTTTTCAAAATAAATGTTTGGGAAATCAAAAATTGTTCAATATTTTTTTAAATGCCTGTGTATTAAAAAATCGTCATGAAATGGAACAAAAATTTTGCAAATTCAAAAAAGTTCATGAATGGATAAATATCCTAAAATTGCAAAAACTGTTCGTGACTTACAAAATAGTTTATTCATTCATAAAATGTTTGCTGATTCAAAAAATAACCATGCATTTCGAAAAAATGTTCGTGAATTTCAAAAATTGTACGATCAATTTCCAAAAAAATTGTTCATAGATTCTAGAAATGTTCGCCCACATGCAAGAAATTGTTAAAAAAAATGTTCACAACTAAAAAAAAGTTTGCGGATAGTATAAAACGTTCTTGATTTTAGAAAATGTTCGAACAAGTGTAAAAGTGTACATCAATTTGAAAAATGTTCACGATTTCAAATATGTTCACGAGTTTTAAAAAAATGTTCATGATTACAAAACAAAAAAAATTATTTGACAAAATTGAGAGTGATAGTGTACCTCGGTGATGCAGCAGAATGCGGTCATGGCCATTGAAGATTATGATTATTTTTTTCGTTGTAACGCATGGCCCTTTTCCTAGTCACCCACAAAGAGCGATAGATAGGAGGTCTCGAGGGGATCGGCCATCCTGCTTCGGCTCATGGGTCTTTAGAGGGTTCGCCCGATCCTCTCCCTCATTTTTCCTCTATTTATTTTGCCTACGGATGTACTCTCTCCGTTCTTAAAATAGGTCTTTTTAGAGATTTTAATACAGACTACATATGGATGTATATAGACGTATTTTAAAGTGTAGATTCATTCATTTTGCTCTGTATGTACTTCATATTGAAATCTCTAAAAAAAATATATTTAGAAACGGAGTAGATTTTATTTTTTGCACTTTGGAAGGTAATACACAGCTTTGTTTGCCCGTGGCCTTTCTTTTTGGACGATGGACTACCTGTTTGATACTCATTGTGTGAACATCTGGAGCAAAGCCAAGTACTGGGCCACCCTAGCTAGGCTAACTGATAGTTGTTCATTCATCGACTTTCTCATTTTTTTAGGTTCAATATTTCTAATGATTTTTTTTCCTTTCTCCTTTTTCCTTTGTTTGTTTTTTCATATTTTTTGGTTTTCTTATTTGTCCTTTTTACCTTTTTAAAAATCAAGAATATTTATAAAATTCACAAAAAAGTTATTATTTAGCAAACGTATGTAAATCCTTGAGCATTTTCTAAATGCATGAAAATTGATTTAAAATAAATGAGAGAATTGCTTTTAAATTCGGGCTCATTTTTTGTATACATGTACATCTTTAAATTTGTGAATATTTGCTAAATTCATATACATGTTCAAAATTTCATAATTTATAAAATATGCAAGCATATTTAAAATATGAAAAATTATAAGTTTATGGTTTAGAAAGTATTTGTGAACATTGTTTGCATTCATAGATTTTCAAGTTTGAGAACATTTCTTTAATGTAAGATTTTTTTAAACTCATGAACATTTTTTCAGATCTTGTGAATAAAAAGAACATATAAAACATGAGAAAATGATTTGAAAACAGGAAGAAAACTTAAAAACTAAGAGAAGACCATTGGAAAACCGAATGAAGTGAGGAGAATAATACAAGTGCTTGAACTGGGCCAGCCACATAATTCAAGCCCGTGTGTTTGGTCGTCAAATTGAGTCATAGAGTGTCATAACCGGGGTGTTTGAAGTGACCTTGGGCCTTGTAGCATCTGCAATAGTCCATATACAAAAGAGGAAACTTGGAAGATTAACATAAAAAGGTAATAAAGAAGAGTCCGAGGACCATGGGCCTTCTTGCCGTCCATTATTTCACTCTTCCTTGTCAGTGGCCTCCTATTGCTCCCACATCTCGTTCCTCGGCCTTCATTTCATGTACTTTAGTTCCTTTTTGCTTCTACTTTCAGTAAGTTACTTTGTATTCATTGGACTTATGCGTCGCTTTTTTCATAGGTGAAAATGGTTTGGCATGGTACTCCCAAATTGCCCGAAATGCATACAAGTCATTGAGCCAGTCGAGGGATGTGTGATTGAGACCAAAGTAGCCATCCAAAGTCTTTTTTCAAAACTTCTCAAGTTTTATTGATCAACATTAACAAACATATTGGATCCATATGGAGCCATGCAGTTGCCCAATCTTTAGGTGGTAACCATGATCAAGAATACTTAGCAATATTATAAGCTTTGGCATTGGACTCCCGCACTTCGAAGATTACTGAGTTGTAACATCTGAATGTTCTTTCCCATAGTAAACTTTAGATCAACCATACTAACACCATACATAGAAGCATGTACATGTTTCCCATCAGCATGGCTGCGGTCCTTGCGACCTGATAAGAAGAAAACATGGAGATATCAACACACACATGTATATTGGCACTCATGTCAATCCACCAATCAGAAGAATGACATATTGAAAGAATCAATAGGAAATTTACCATAATGGTCATGGAGGGATCAACAATCTCGTGCCAACAACACTAAAAAAACACATGCAAAGATGGTGTCTGTAGCCTGGAAATCTTGCTCTATTCGGGAGTTAGTGGCCCCTCTGGCTTGCCCTTGGAAGCATGAAAGTAGTTCGTGGTGGTTAACCAAAGAACTACCCTGGCATGCCATCTCTTGTAATTCACACCCTTGGATGTGGGAGGTCTGAGGGTTGCGGCAAAAGCAGTTGGAGAAAACTACCTAAACAAATCAAGTTTTTGGATTGTAGAATATATGAGCTATTTTCCATTAAGTTTAATGCAAAAAAATAACAATAGGCCAACCATGGTAATCATAATAGAAATGATAATTGGTTCCAGTAACAAAGTACCGAAAAGTCATCCAATTGGGTAAATAACTGAAAAGCATCATATCAGTGTCTAGTCCAAACACAATCCCTAACGAGAGGGACAAGAACACATACAATGTGGTGAAAGAAGACAAATTTGTGTCGATAGCCATGTCGCCGAAGAGATTGTCGGTGTGATCACGAAACACTTGGCATTGCTCGGTTTGATCACGAAACACGACGTGCGTGCAATGCGAGCGGCGAAGGAGGAGCGAGCATGTATGTGTGCTCTTCTCGACATTTTAATGGTGTGTGAAAACCTATAATACATGTGGGTCAAACACACCATCCATCCAGGTGGGACTAAACTTTTCACAATCCATTGTCAAGCATGAATCTATCTTTGGATCTCAGTGATGTCCTATAAATTATTGGAAATAATAAATGGGAGAAAATCCCAATAATTTCAATTGCTTGTGCAATGGTGTTGGTTCATGTATATACAAACTTACTCACACTGTATGATACAACATAGAAAAATTCTAAGTGGCAAAATCTACCAACATCTATCTTAAGGCATCTCCAACACCGACCCTCAAACTGCTCGTACCCATCCAGACCACGCGAGCCATTCAACGCCGACCCCCATCGGTCGCGGAGAAATCCAGACTACAATTTTCCCGCAAAGTCGAAACAAATTTGGGGGTGGGGGGGTGGGGGTGGGGGGCTTTGCCTGAGTCCAGAACCGAGCCACGAAGGACTTCGACACCGTCGGACCACCAAAAACCTGAGGCAGAGCCTGCACTTTGGTAGCTAGCCGCACTGTTTCCGCGGCCAAATCCCCCATTCTCTTGTTCCGTCCCGTCGCTCTCCACCAAATTCCCGCCCTTTTCTCCATTCTCTTCCTCCCTCCCACCGCCGACCCATGGACCCGGAGGAGACCATGTCGTAGATGGAGGATCCGAGCTTCACGCTTGCCCGACAGATTAACTTGATGACACGGCAAAATCGCCACGTCAAAGCGAAGACCCACAAAGGAGAACGTTCAAGAAGTAGAAGGCCAACGGTGGGCATGCTAGTGGTGGGCGAGGCAGTGGGCGTGCAGGTACTGGACGTGGTGGAGTTCAGGGCCCGGGGCGCAGGGCCTCACTGATCGTGCAAACGCCGCCATGGTCCGAGCATTACAAGGCTCCATACTACTACGCCGCCAAGCAGCTGGGGAGGCGGTCTCCGGCATCTAGTGTCATGCCGTTCATTGTCGAAGTCAACGCGGCACTACTGCTTTTCTCCGAGGGGATCCGGCGTGAACTATGGACACTAATTTGAATTTCAAATTGCTCTTTACTAGCGGACATATAGTGGATAGCTGTTTGGATGGCCGGTTCCCATATCCATGTGCGCGGACCGACCCCCCCCCCCCCCCCCTTGTCTTAGGACAGATGCGGTGTCTGGTTTGTGGGTCAGTGTTGGAGATGCCCTTACAATTATTGGAGATGTCCTCTTGCAATATTTTCTTGTCCACCGTGTAATATGCATGTGTAACTAATCAATCAATGGTCATAGTATGCCGCTCGCTTGCGGTTTGAGCCTTGGTAACTCATCAACATCGCGAAAATATCCCGTGATACCAGCCCTTACATGCTCCCATGCTACAAACTTTGAATTTTCAAAATTTAACGTTTCAAAAAATTCTGAAAAAAACCATGGATGTTCAAGACACTTATGTCGACAACCCCTAAAAAATTCAGATCAAAATACGAATTACACGGGGAGAAAAAAAATGACAAATTCAGATGTGAATAGTGTCATTTTGTTTTCGTCTTCTTTTGACATCATGGATTTGTCTTTTTTGGTTCTCGGTGTATATTTCGAATTTGGATCTGAAGTTTTAAGGGACTGTTGACATAAGTGTCATGAACATCCATACTTTTTTTCATAATCTTTTGGAACGTTTAAATTTGAATTTTTTAAGTTGGTAGCATAGGAGCATTGGAGGGTTGGTATCACCAGATACTTTCCCATCTCCCGTACGCTCCTGGAAGACTTGGGACTGGCTATAAACCAGAGACTCGTGCATCATGTGCTAGCTTGTGTGTGGAAGAGAGAATGGCTCCAGAAAGTGAATGTACGGGTCGACGGACACCCACAGAAACCCGGCCCCAGCGCAAGATTACAAATCAAGGCTGAGGCTGACCTCCACCGTGGAATCTCATTCATTCAGTACTGTTGTTACATAAGTGGCGGAGCGTGCAGCAATTTATTGAGTGCCAATGGAAACACTTAGAAACGTTAAACAGGCCGAAAGATTTCGTAGAGGCGAGGGGACCGGGATGGTTACTAGGACAAATTGACAGTGAAAGAAGAGATAGTCTCTGATCTCCAAGGAATGCAGGCCACGCATGACACGAGTGAAATTCAGGGATGAATAAACGAACAAATAATCGCTTAAGCAACGCTTCTGCAGTAAATCCAGAAATTATACCTGAGAAAGGGTCTGGATAAAGGGCACCATATGAACTACCTCAGCAGATATGCCTTCTCTGATATTGGCAAATGGAAAAAAAATCATGAAGCTGATCAAACTGAAGAATATCTCTAACTAATAAAATAATTATATGAACCTGAGCACGTCCACGATGCATGGAACCGTGGACGAACTGCAGCCAAGCTAGCTAGCTCCCCGGATGTCCTATAAATACCCTACAGTTAACCAAGTTGGATGCACCATGCAGGAGCGTCTTCGGACACAAGTCTTAAAACACCCCTTTGTCACCCCCCAAACCTATCTAGCTATTCCAGAGCTTTCCATCTATTCTAGTCCATATAGCATCCTTCTTATTTCTTTTGCGGGGATAGTCCATATAGCATCCTGGCCAGCTCTTGCAATATGACTCTTGGAGGTACGCTGGTTATAATTATCATGGCTACCTTGCTGTTGTATTTTCTCAGAAAAAGCAAAAGAGTGGTATTGTCCCAGAAGGAACGGGCACGACGAGGTCTGCTGCCCCCGGGGCCTGCCACACTGCCCATCATCGGGAACATGCACCAGATGGTTTGGAACAAGCCGGCAGTGTTCCGGTGGATCCATCGCCTTCTCAAGGAGATGAACACAGACATCATGTGCCTCCGTCTCGGAGCTACTCATGTCATTGTTGTGACATGCCCAGAGATAGCATGTGAGGTACTACGGAAGAAGGATGAAGTTTTTGCCTCCCGTCCCACCACCTTCGCGTCGGGTACATTCAGCTTCGGGTACAAGGGCTCCGCCTTGTCACCGCATGGAGAGCAGTGGAAAAAGATGAGGCGCGTCCTCACCTCGGAGATCCTTGCCTCGTCCATGGAGCAGAAGCTCAACCACCTACGGAAGGAGGAGTACGACCACCTTATAAGGTACATTAACAACACCGCTTGTCATCGCATGATGCCACATGCAAAGAACATTGTCAACGTGCGCCATGTGGCACAACATTTCTGTTGTAATCTGATAAGAAGGCTTGTGTTCGGTAAAAGATACTTTAGCAACCTACCGGTTTCGTCAACTAATGGGCCTGGATATGAGGAGGAGGCACATGCGGCCGCTCTTTTTACGGCCCTCAACCATGTGTACAGCTTCTGCGTGTCTGACTACATCCCAGCCCTGGTAGGCCTCGACTTGGATGGCCATGAGGAGGTTTCCATGGATGTCATGAGAACACTCAACCGGTTGCATGATCCTATCATATGGGAGCGGATCCATGAAAGGTCGTCCACTCTTGAGAAAGGTGGTGAAGATAAAGAGGTTAGAGACATTTTGGATGTCCTAGTTCATCTTAAAGATGTAGAGGGACAACCGTTGCTATCCCTACAAGAAATAAGAGCACAAACGGCGGTTAGTACGATCTACCTCAACAGAAAGTTCAGTAATTATTTTTCAATCATATACTATATATGTATTGACCCTTTTTGTTGTTGTACTGTATTGATTGATTGCTTTATTTATTCCAACATCGACCGGTGTAGGAAATGGTGCTTGCAGCAGTCGACAACCCATCAAATGCGGTTGAGTGGGCGCTCGCCGAGATGATGAACAGACCAGAGATCATGCAAAAAGCAACCGATGAACTCGACGCTATCGTTGGTAAAGATAGACTAGTCCAGGAGTCTGATATTCCTCGGCTAAATTATCTCAAATCGTGTATCCGGGAGGCCTTCCGCATACACCCATACCATGCTCTTAATTTACCCCATGTAGCAATGGTGGACACCACTATCGCCGGCTACACCATCCCAAAGGATAGCCACATCCTTTTAAGCCGGCTTGGACTTGGCCGAAACCCCAAGATTTGGAGTGGACCAATAGAGTTTCGTCCTGAGAGGCATTTGAATACCGTGAATGTTCTTCTCACTGAGCCGGGCCTACGTTTCATTTCTTTTAGCAGCGGGAGAAGGGGTTGTCCTGGGATTTCACTTGGTACCTCTATCACAATGATGTTGTTTGCAAGGATGCTGCAGGGCTTCACTTGGACAAAACCTGCAGGCGTTAAAACTATCAGTCTACAGGAAAGCAATGCAAGCCTTGCCCTACTGGAACCCCTTGTTTTACAAGCTCAACCACGGTTGGCTGCGTATCTCTATAAATGATACAATTAAGTAGATTTAATCATTTTTTCACAATTATATATTGGTAATATTATCCGGAATTATGTGTGCAAGATGTCGTGAGGGCATTCAGTTCTTGGCAATATACTAGATACTGCATTGTGCGCAAATAAAGCAACAATCGGCGATTGATGCTATAAGTAATGTAACTAGGAGGATGATCGATGATTGATGCTAAAATAAAAAAGACACTGCCATGGCAGCGTTTTTGGTTGCTGTTGTAACTTTTTTCAGTTTAGCAATAGATATATGCTATAAGTAATGTAACTCTTTTGAAGCCCTGCATGGTTTGAGCACTCCAGATAAATTTGCATGCGAGAACTCCGTATGGATAAGAGACAACTGGAACAAAATGCTAAAAAAATATTTACATGTATGAAACATCAACCGATATTAAAGAGTATGGATGGACAAAAAAATGGGCATGGCTTGTGCTAAAGATGAAAACATTGAGTGTCAGAATGTTGTGAAATGGAAATTAATCAACGTTTCGCCATATTTTCGACGCTCTTTTGAAGCCTTGTATGGTTTGAGCACTCCAAATAAATATTCATGTGAATACTCCATACTGATTAGATATGAACAGAATAAAAGGCTACTAATTATTTACATATATGAAACATCAATTAATATTAAAGAGTATGGATGGACGAAAAAATTGGTGAATCGAATCTAAAATCTATAAATATGTGAATCTATAAACATGCGAATCAAATCTAAAGTTCATCTATAGTCTATAAACATGCGAATCAATTCTAAAAGTTTATCTATAATCAATAAACATGCGAACCAAATCTAAAATTCATCTATAATTTATAAACATGTGAATCTAATATAAATATCCATATACAATCTATACATATGTGAATCTAATACAAATGCCCGTCTGCAATCTATACACATTTAGTTACTTGTACACCGTTGGAACACGAGGAGGTGGAGGGATTGGGAGTTGCCTCGGTGGAGGAGCAGTTCGGTGACGGCAGAGGGTTGGGCATCCTCATCAATCCCAAGTACCTTTGGGCATGCTATCCTGGCAAGAAGCTTGTTCGACTATGGCATGGTATGGCTTCGGTGGCCTCCTGTCCTTTGCATGTCTCCCCCTTTCTCCGCCCTCGGTCCTCACTGTCTGCTGATAGCATCGACGCTTTGTGGCCAGGAGTGAGAGGGCAGGCGGCCCTCGCCGACGATAGCTTGGTGTGGGTGGGGTTACTGTGTCCGGTGGTTTCCTATGGAGGCGCGGTTTCATGCCTATTCGGTAGTCTCAGCTGCCTATTGTTAGGTGTGACTACTCCTGTATTCTTGTTCGACGATTGAGTAGCGTTCTCGTTGCTCTCTTGGATGTTGTTTTTCTCTTAGTTGCTTAGTAGAAGGATTTTCTCACCATTTTATATCGGCTCATCTGTTTTTATTTTATTTATAAAGCGGGGCGAAAACCTGTTTGAAGAAGAGATAAAAAGATGAGAGAGAGAGAGCGCGGGCCCGAGGTGGGAGAGAAGAGCCGTGTTGTTCACCCTGATCCAAAACAGCACGCGAAAAACCAAGACGGCGAAGACCCCAGGTTATCATCCACTGCACCCTGATTTACCAGGGTAGCATACTGGTTATCAAAACGCGGCCGCTCAAAGTCTCCGGATTATCGAAACCTGGATTGCAGAAATGCTGGTCTGCGGGCAAGCCCTACCCTACTCTGTAAAACACTGAGCCTCGCATCTTAGTTTCGTTTTCTCTGGAAATGGAACCGGGGGCTGTTCGAAAAATGTCTTCGGATTCTGCAGTAACCGCCGGCAAGAGCCACCAGAGTACGGCAGCGGTATAGCTTTCCGGCCACCCACTCCGAGAGTTGACCGGCCTGTCCCATAAATACCCACCCTGCAGGTGAGTACTAGAAGAACTGTGAGAGGTCAACCAGGCTTGCTTCACACAAACCGGTGGGTTGGGTTAGGCTGGGCACACACACAGCTGAAGCTACGAGCTGGGTAGCAATGGACGCAGCAGCGGCTGCCAACGGGAGGGATGCTGGCCAGGAGGAGGATGAGGAGGAGGGGAGCGTCGGGAAGGTGTCCTTCACGGGGCTGTTCCGGCACGCCGACGGCAAGGACCTGCTGCTGATGCTGCTCGGCACGGTCGCCGCGCTGGCCAACGGCGTCTCGCAGCCGCTCATGACGGTCATCTTCGGTGGCGCCACCGACGCCAACGTGCTCCACCGCGTCAACAAAGTAAGCATACATCCCCAGTCCTCAGTTTAATGAAGTCTACTGTCGCTTCATCAGTTTTGTCCATGAATTTCCATGTACTAGTAGTATTCTTTTGACTTGCAGCTAGGTTATCACAGCGAGTATTAATTCTTAGTTTAAGATACTTGTTGTGTGTTGACTTTACCTGTCTACCGAGTCCACCACCAATCGGAAGAACTTCTAGCAAGCAGAAGGATCTTTTATTTACCACGCATCATCTCACATCTCTGCATAAATTAATAGTTTGATTCATTTACTTGCTCATGTTGCATGATTGTAAGACGGTAAACGAAGGGCGGCCGTTTTCACCTTGTTGCCATTTCGCTTATGCAGGCGGTTCTGAACTTTGTCTACTTGGGAATCGGAGCAGCGGTCATCTCCTTTCTCCGTGAGCATCAGCATACTTTGTCAACTTGTTCATGTATGTTTGCACCTCGGTAGATGCAGAGCATATGGATTATCCTCCTGCTGAGATACTACAGATCTTGACCTTGTTTGAGAAGCGCGCATGCTAGTGTTTTGAATTTGCAAGTAGTTAACGATGTGGCTGAAAATTCCAAGCTATTTCCTAGAGTTCTTGTCCAAAGAGAATAGAAAAACTGTTGAATATAAAAATGTTTACATTTCAATTGGAAGAAGATGGATGACTTTTTCTCGGTTCATGTAACTCTTCTATCAGGCAAGCTCAAGCATAGCAAGCAATATATCGTTGATCATGTCAAGGTAAAATAACTATTCTTGTCTGTGCAGAGGTGTCATGTTGGACAATTACCGGCGAAAGGCAGGCGGCACGCATTCGATCTCTCTACCTCAAATCTGTTTTGAGACAGGACATCTCATTCTTTGACATGCAAATGACAACCGGGAAAATAGTTTCAACAATGGCCGGCGATACTGTGCTAGTTCAAGATGCTATTGGTGAAAAGGTAAGGACTTTCTCGAAGTCAAATGCTGAGCGCATAAGAAAAATTGTATTCACTATTCATTGTATTCTAGTAGCTCGTATTAAACTGACATAGATGTGCATCATGAAAATTTTCAGGTTGGCAAGTTCCAACAACTTGTGGCTACTTTTGTTGGTGGTTTCACTATCGGTTTTATGAAAGGATGGCTTCTATGTGTTGTCATGTTGGCATGCATACCTCCAGTTGTACTTGCTGCAGGAATAGCGACAAAAATGATGACCAAAATAACGAGTAGAAGTCAAGCATCATACAGTAATGCAGGGAATATTGTCGAACAAACAATTGCAGCCATAAAAACAGTAAGTTCAATTCACAAAGCAACTTAAAGTTTTATCCAATGGATAGTATGCATAAATAATTGTTTGCGTTCTCACTAAGTTACCTTGTGACTATATCCATAAAATAGGTTGTTTCTTTCAACGGGGAGAAGCAGGCCATAGAAGCGTACAATAAACTAATACACATATCATATGAGAATGTTGTTGAGGAAGGACTTACCAATGGTTTTGGAATGGGTTCTGTTTTCTTTGCACTCTTCTCTAGCTATGGCCTAGCCATATGGTATGGTGGGAAGTTGGTACTTACAAAAGGATACACAGGAGGACAAGTCCTCACTGTCCTATTAGCTATCATGACTGGGGCAGCGTGAGTTCTTTCTCTTACCTTGAACTAGAATTCATATGTCCTATAACACATTACTGGAAGTGATATTGACTGTTTGATGCAGATCTTTAGGTAATGCAGCCCCGTGTATGACTGCCTTTGCAGAAGGACAATCAGCAGCACACAGAATGTTCAGAATAATCAAGAGGAAACCAGATATTGATCCTACTGACAATACTGGTAAACAACTAGAAGAAATGAGGGGTGATATTGAGTTGAAGGATGTGTACTTTAGCTACCCATCAAGGCCAGGGAAACTAATATTTGATGGATTCTCACTACATGTGCCTACTGGCACTACAATGGCTATAGTTGGGGAGAGTGGGAGTGGCAAGTCAACAGTGGTTAGTCTTGTAGAGAGATTCTATGATCCGCAGGCTGGTGAGGTTTTGATTGAGGGATCAATATCAAGAGTTTGCACCTTGATTCAATAAGAGCGAAAATTGGTCTTGTTAGCCAAGAGCCCCTGCTCTTTATGACATCAATTAAAGATAACATAACATATGGCAAAGAAGATGCAACAATGGATGAGATTAAGAGAGCTGCTGAGATTGCTAATGCGGCAAATGTTGTTGATAAGTTGCCCAATGTGCGTGAAAATAGTTGTTTAATTCTGAGTTCTTCTATTTCAGTTGAGTGCTAATATTTATTTTTATCTCGTGCTAGGGGTATGACACAATGGTTGGCCAACGTGGTGCTCAACTTTCAGGGGGACAAAAGCAAAGGATTGCGATCGCTAGAGCAATCATTAAAAACCCCAAAATACTCTTGTTAGATGAGGCTACTAGTGCATTAGATGTGGAAGCAGAGAGAATAGTTCAGGTGGCACTGGATAGGATCATGGTTGATAGAAGTACGCTTGTGGTTGCACATCGTTTAAGTACCGTTAGGAATGCTAATTGCATATCAGTTATTCAAGAAGGAAAGATAGTTGAGCAAGGTCGGGATTACATTCGCATCACTCACTTTTTATCAATCACATGTTTGGATTATTTCAGTTAAATTGATCATTTTCTTACACATATAAATGTACTTTTATTTAGGTACCCATGATGAATTAGTACTAAACTTAGATGGTGCATACTCTCAACTTATTCTACTACAAGAAAGCCATGAAGAGCAAAGAATAGATCGTCGATTGTCTACTCAAAGGTCTAAAAGTGCAAGCCTGTCAATGAAGCGATCGATTAGTGGTTCTCTAGGAAGCAGTAGCAGGCACTCTTTCACACTCCCCTTCGGACTGCCTAGCGCAGTTGAATTGTCTGGAGGAAATGATACACACAAGGAAAATCAGAAAGAGTACAATTGTGATGGTGTGTTCCCAAAAAAATCTCCCATGGTACGACTAGCTCTTCTTAATAAGCCAGAGGTACCAATTCTTCTACTAGGATCCTTAGCGGCAGCAGTTCATGGAGTGCTTTTCCCAATGTTTGGTTTAATGCTTTCAAGTGCCATTAAAGCTTTCTATGAGCCACCGGATAAAATAAAAAAGGATACTAGTTTTTGGGGTCTCATATGTGTTGTCATAGGCATCATATCGATAATCGTAATACCAGCAGAGTTCTTCTTGTTTGGAATAGCCGGAGGAAAGCTTATAGAGCGCATCCGGGCTTTATCATTTCAAAGCATTGTGCACCAAGAAGTTGCTTGGTTTGATGATCCGAGAAATTCCAGGTGTGTTGCAGCTTTTCTCTTGGTTAATTTCTTCTTCCTCTAGGTTTTCTGAACTTTACTTCCACGTAATATAATTGCTAAAACTATTTCCTATAGCGGCGCACTTGGTGCAAGACTATCAATTGATGCTCTGAATGTCCGGCGTTTAGTGGGAGATAACTTGTCCTTAATTGTTCAGATTATCTCCACACTTGTCACAGGAGTTTTCATTGCTATGATAGCTGATTGGAAGCTTGCTTTGATCCTAGTATGTGTGATTCCACTTGTGGGTCTACAAGGTTATACCCATGTGAAGTTCATAGGTGGATTTAGTCAAGAAGCTAAGGTAATCAGTTACAGAAAACTATTGGGATGTTCCTCAAGTAATATTACGTTTCGAGAATGATTTCCTAAGACTAAATGTTACACACCTTGTAATTCCATATATGTCGTTTCTTTGTGCATAGGCAATGTCTTCATGCAAATTCACAACTTATTTGCACTATAATATATAATGTGTATGAAAAGCCAAGAAAACGATATATTGTAGAAGTACCTTGTGAGAAATTTTATGCATATGATTTAGTCAAAGTAATTTCAAGTACGTCAGTTGCCAATGTTCAGAAAATGTGGAGTCTTGCTACTTATAAGACACAACTTTCTGGCTTAATAAAATAGAGCATGCCAACTTTCTGTCGTCAAGATAGAACAACTAGCTCATTACCCTTGATTTTCTACGAATTATTTTAAGCCAGGGACGTAGCTCTGCCTGCTTCATATATCTCATATGATGTGTGCACATCCAAGTTTCATCTTGGCTAATGTCACGGCAGTGTTCCACTTGACTTACAACATTACAATGCGCCCTTGGCTCCATAACCACACATTATCATATTCTAACCCACTTCATGATCCATATTCACTAGAAAGTTCTATGGAGGTGGTGAACTTAGTTTGTTATGTGGGGAGATTTGTTGTTCAATTAGTTAGCCATTAAATGTTCTGCTCAAGATTTTTAGCAAGGCAAAAAGGTAAGTGGAAGAGTCAACAAAAATAACTCCATGTATACAACAGTAAGATAAAAGATAAAATACCAATAACTAAAAAATTATTCACTGGAGTTAATAAAGTGTAGTCTTTATTTTTTTACTCTGTCATGCTTAGTAAGAACTAACACTTACTCTAGAAAGTTGTTATTTCACATTCTCAAACGATTGCTCATTCTCCAGATGATGCATGAAGATGCGAGTCAAGTGGCCACAGATGCAGTTATTAGTATAAGGACCGTCGCTTCGTTTTGTTCACAGAAAAGAATTACAAGAATATATGATCATAAGTGTGAAGACTCGATGAATCAAGGATTCAAAACTGGAGTAGTTGGGGGTATTGGATTTGGTTTCTCGTACTTGATGTTGTACCTTACGTATGGTCTTTGTTTCTATGTCGGAGGGCAATTCGTGCGCCATGGAAAATCAAATTTTGGTGACATTTTTTAGGTATGCAAATTCATTTTTAGTAGTACAGTTTCACAAGGTCATTTCACATAGTAAGTCATACTTTGTAGGTTTTCTTTGCACTAGTTTTAGCAACTATGGGAGTATCTCAAACAAGTGCTATGGTCTCCGATTCAAATAAAGCAAAGGATTCAGCTATCTCTATATTCGCTTTGCTAGACCGGAAGTCAGAAATTGACTCAAGCAACAATGAGGGTTTTACGTTAGATGAGGTCAAGGGCGACATTGATTTCTGACATGTCAGCTTCAAGTACCCAACTCGCCCAGATATTTTCATCTTCAATGACTTTACGCTGCACACTCCAACTGGCAGGGTTAATTTACCCACTTCACGTATTCGCATCGCATTGTTATATCTTCAACATTCATGCATGTAATGAGCCGCTTAGTTCCTTTATGGTCTTGTATAGACTGTTGCACTTGTTGGAGAGAGTGGTAGTGGCAAGTCAACAGTAATTGCACTGTTGGAGAGATTCTATGATCCAGATTCAGGCGCCATTTTATTGGATGGAGGGGGAATCAACAAATTAAACATCAAATGGTTGAGGGACCAAATTGGATTGGTGAGCCAAGAGCCTGTGCTCTTCAATGACACAATCCGTGCCAACATAGCCTATGGCAAGAATGGGGAAGTCACGGAGGAGGAGCTCATTTCAGCAGCGAAGGCATCCAATGCGCATGAGTTCATATCAAGCCTTCCTCATGGATATGACACCTCTGTTGGAGAGAGAGGGATACAACTATCTGGTG
The DNA here is from genome assembly GCA_032464435.1 of Aegilops umbellulata. Lineage (NCBI taxonomy): Eukaryota > Viridiplantae > Streptophyta > Magnoliopsida > Poales > Poaceae > Aegilops > Aegilops umbellulata. The sequence goes on from CP136055.1 coordinate 634,878,884, forward strand.
GCCAAAAGCAGCGGGTGGCTATTGCAAGGGCCATACTGAAAGACCCTAAGATACTACTACTCGATGAGGCAACTAGTGCCTTGGATGTCGAATCTGAACGGATTGTGCATATTGCCTTAAATCATGTTATGGTTGGCAGAACAACAATTGTTGTGGCGCACCCCCTATTGACGATCAAAGGCGTTGATACCATTGCAGTTCTCCATGATGGTGTGATATTAGAGAAAGGAAGTCATGAGTCCTTGATGAACATCAAAGATGGAGTGTATGCTTCATTGGTCGAGCTCCAATCGACGTCATCATAATAACCTAGGATTGTTGCGATGGGTTCCAATTGGTATGGCACACTTACTGTTTGACATGACCTTACAGGGAGCTCAAAATGTAAACTATCGTTTGATGTACCCACCAATATAAGTATATGTGATGTAGTAAGATTGTATGCATTTACGACGAAATATTTGCTTCTGATTTTGAATCATTTCTACCTCTCAAACATGCATTTCCCATGTCGATGTGAAAAGCGAGGTATTTTTATGTTGTATGTATATACATTTGAAACCCGCCTTTTAAGAATTTTGTACATGTCATGTACAGTTTGAAGATTTTGCATATCTTGTTTCTCTTCTTATATATGTTCTAGAAGGCGCTTCTTTGGTATCTTGTTAATATATGTACTTTGGCTAAGCCCTTAGGACCTTCCTCTTTTTCCTCTCTCTCTCCCTCATCTAAACAAGTGATACATAAGCAGTTTTTCCCACATTTTTGGTTTGGTACCAAATTTCCCCAGTTTATAAGCACGAGGACGAAATCTCGACCAAAAAAAGACGAGGGACCAGATGTCGATTTCTTGTAAACTTGAGGGGCCAAAAATATACTTTTGTATATAAAGTATAACTTCATTACTTGAAAGGAGTGCATATTTGGTGTGGTATATATATAGGATGGGACAATTATACTATTGTTGTTAAATTTATTTATTCCATCGGGAAATTGTACTATGCCTACCCTACATTATACACTGAAACTCTCTGTAGTTAAGGCATGCCTTTATAAAAGCTTTTTCCATGAATAACAAGCGGAAGTGCCCACATGCATTAGCATGTGCTTGTTACAACACATGTGTCGTGATCGGTCGGTTCAAAGATAGTGAACTTAGTAACATGATCCATATTTTTTTTCAAGTTTTATTGCGAATTGGATGTGATTTTCCTAGGAAGATGCTTTGTACTAGAATTGAATCTATCATCCATATTTTCATTGCTTGAGATGTGTGCCCTATAAACCCATTTGTTCAATACCTTCTCTCTCCTTTGGTCCATCTACCTTCCTCCCCGTCCTTTAATAACTGACACAACTAGCTTGGGGGCCACGTTAGGGGCAGACCCAATTTAGTTTCCAGTAGATGCAATTCATATGATTGGTGCACTTGTAGTATAAATACATAGAATATAATTTTTTCCCTTTAAACATGAATATATTCTCTTGAAACTATAGGTTTTTATTAGTGGGGGGGGGGGCTTGGCCCCTCTCAACCTTAATTTTGTCTTCTCGTAGGCTCCTGAGTAAGTGAGTAGTGGGTATTTGTGCAGTCGGTGTCATCATATCTCCCCATGCTTTTTTTAGTTTGGTTCTAAAGATTTTTTTATCAGTTTGGATATTACTATTCATGGTGTTAAAATCTTCAAAATAAGATCAATCTTGGGCATGTTTTGGAAAATAATATTAATGAATCTAATTGATCTTGTTTTACTTATTTCATGTCAATGTGACACATGGTTAATATGAAAGAGGTTTCTTGAAAGGTCCATTCTATTTATTTTTATGGTATGACATATAATTGAAGGTGTTTCATCATGGTTTATAGAGTTTCTCACATGTAAAGTGTTTTGGATTTTCTCTTTGAGATCCATTCATTACGAGCTGAAAATCTGATAGAGGCACAAATGAAACCGTAATGGAAATTTGGATTTTTTTGGAAACCGAAGTAAAAAAATGTAAGTTCGGTTAATATTTCTAGAAACCGAGATTAATACACAATATCTCAAAGCGGATGTAATATGTGGAAAATAATAAGTTGTAAATCAAATGTAATTGCATATAATATTTTGGGACTAGCTGAATTTCAAATAAAATAGAGATTAAATGGCAAAGTACAAGTATGCAAAACCTAGACCAGAATAGAGTTGCTTCCCCAAACGCCTCCACGTGGGTAGGTTCCATCTGGAAAAAAAATAGGAATGTAGAAATGGGCACAAAGAATCAATTGTGGTAAGGCCTGGTTGGCTAGGAGGACTACTCTTGGAAAATCATTTCACATTGGAAGAGATTCTCAAAGCTCAACCACGAGCGTGACGGTGGTAGGTTGGAACAAGAGAGAGCAAACCTCAAAATCTCAATGGAACGTTTGTAGTGTCAGCGGGTGTCCAAATATTTGCAACCTTGAAAGTTCGGACCAAACTCAAATTAATTTCAAAACTAATTTGAATTAGAGTAAAGTTCATCAAGTTTGAATGGGATTTTGATGTTTCAAAAACCAAATAATTTCCAAAACTTTGGACATTTCGTGAGGTCAAATGTTTCCTTTTTCCAAAACTTTAACGGAAAGGCTAAAAATCTGATGTCGGTTTTTTAGACATGGTAAACCGAAAGTTTTTCATGGAAATTCGAGGATGGCAAATTTAGTTTCCAAGCATGACAATTTTCCTGGCAAAAGATGAATCAAGTCAGATTTTTCATACTCGCCAACTAAACTTGCCATCACCGGTGAATGCAACTTGCCATGAAAACATTCGATTTATCATGCCTAAAAATATGATGTTCGCTGGTTATCTGGGTCCAGCTTTAAAGCATGGGCGTAGCATCGTAGGTGGTATCCTTTAGTCGCAAAGAGTAACACCCTGAGCCCCTTGGTCTTGAGCCTGTCCCTCCCAACGGAATCGACGAGGGCAAGAGCTTTGGGCAAGCTCATCAGGGGGATCCTCAGGTGGTTGTTGGGTTAGGTGAATCGATTCGTTGACGCTGGCCCCAACCAACATGCTGATGGATTGTACGCACTCAATAATACAGAAAGAACAGGTCAAGTAAACAGCTAAACAATACAGTAGGATGCTCGCTCTTTCTATACCACTTGGACAGGTGACAGGTGTACAATAATACATGAAGATTAGGTTAAGTATAAGCAACTGAACGATACTGTAGAGATGCTCTCTTCCTATACCGTTTGGATTATCTGCCCAAGTTTTGTACTCATGTCATGTGAAGCAAGTTGGAGTATCTATTCATACTAATCTGGAGTCATCAAGTTGATGCCACGACAAGTCTGTCCAAGATTAGGTACAGGCTGCCGATGCAACTCATCCAGACTGCTGCTTGCATCATGATTGCCCAACGCTGAGATAAGGTGCACTGAAATTTTAGATTATGAATTTATGATTATGAAACAGCGTATATATATATATATATATATATAGATCGGTCAACCGGTCCTGCTGCACCAACGGCACCGTTTATCTACTGTAATATAAGCTCATCGCACGACATAACTGGTGCTCACCCAAAGGGTCAGATTTGGTTTTGAATTCCTCGAAAAGTTCATTTTTTGTCAATATGAGTGAACTTGGTCGATCGTCTCACACCTAAATGTCTACCTTTAAATTATTATATTTTGTTAATGACATATTGGGAAAGGCATTTTGTAGCTCAGGTTCATTTGCTCCGGCAAGAAGCCAAGAACAATGAAATTGAAAAAAATAGTAAAAGAAGATCAAAGAATCTAAAATTGTTTTGGAAAATGAACGTGAGTTTGTGTTCTAACTGCATGCAATTGTTCGCCCCGGCCACCACACATATCCTTTCTTCACGAAAATTTGCACAAAGACATGAAAGTATTCGTTGTCAAATAGTAAATTATAATGTTAAATGTTTTAATATTTTACTGAGTATATGTCAAAAAGTTATGTATTGTCAACGATGTTCAAGTCTATGTCTACAAATGTGCAGTTGGGTTACAGTACCTCTTCAAGCATATGGTTGTACAGTTCTAGACTTAAAACAATGTATACATCATCTATAAAATATTCAACGATGTGCTTGGCTGTTATAAATTAAGAATAAACGCCAAGGACGGCCCAGAAATACGCTTTCTAATCCAGTTACGTCATTCCCTAATCTTTGTTGTTAGTGGAGCATAACTAATACCCTACTCGTTCTAAAAAAACAAAAAAAAAACTAATACCCTACTCTGGCAACAGGGTGTGCAACGCTACAATATTCCTCCGCCTCCAGTCATTGGCCTGCCCCATAAATACCTTGCAAATGAGTAGACGAAATGTGAGAAGTATATACACAAATTAAAGCAATGGACGCAGCAGCAGTTGGTGCCGAGGGAGAGGAGAGCGTGGGGCGGCACCAGAAGGTGTCCTTCATGGGGCTGTTCCGGCATGCCGACGGCAAGGACCAGCTGCTGATGCTGGTCGGCACGGTGGCCGCGCTGGCCAACGGCATGACCACGCCCCTCATGACCGTCTTCTTCGGCGACGTCCTCGACGCTTTTGGCCACGCCACCGACGCCAACGTCCTCCAGCGCGTCAACAAGGTAATTAAGCCCCCATCGTCTCACGCGCTCAGCTGCTTCCATGGCTGCAGGTTTATTCGCATGTATATACAACGTATATATTATACCTACTTTGTTGCAACTTCGTCGTCCATGTTATATATCCTAGAAAGCGTGCGATCACTTCTACTCCCTCCGTCCTATAATATAAGAGCGTTTTTGACATTACACTAGTGTTATGGGACGGACGGAGTAATTTATAACACCATCCATTTTTATTAGCCAGAAATGAGAGGGATGATTAACTTATCAATGAGAGGGACGCTCTCGCTTGGAGCATCTTCCATCCAGCTACTACAGAGCGACCTCCTAGCCATTTTAGCGAACTCATGCCCTACGCAGTTCTAGCCACATTTCTCAAATTTGGACTCATAGTAGAAGGTGACCTCCTGCCTTTTGTTGAGCCGTTTTGATCCATAGCTGTATACTCCCTCCATACCAAAAAAAAGTAAAAATTTCTATAAACTTGGTCAAACCATAAAAAGTCTGATTAGTGGCAGACCTAAAACTTCGAGTATTTTGGAACCGAGGAAGTATGAGATAAAAACAAGTTAGACTATCTATGGGCCTTTTTATTATCTGGCCATGTAAATAGCTAAATAATAAGAATTGTCAACTGTGTTGCTAAAAAATATATTTGTCAACTGTCATATTGGTCTCTATCGTGCGAGCCCATTGATGCTTTATGCGTCAAAATGCTGGGGAAATGCACAGAAGGCTTCTCCATGGACCGGCGCAGTGAGGCCTCTTGTTCACGTTATTGGAAGTTTGCTTCTGGTAAATTTTTTCCTTTTTTTCTACTTCCTGATTTACCCCAGTGTTTCTCCTTGATTTCTCATTTTGTTTGCTCCATTTTCCGTCTTAGTTTTCTCTATTCGCTTTCGAGTTTTCTATTGTTTCAAATTTATTACATATCTGAACATTTTTATAAATGTGAGAGCATTTTTTCAGATTCAAAATCATTTTTTAGTTCGACAACATTTAAAGAAAATGGAAACAAATTTATAGTAAACATTTTAGAAAATCGTATTCGTTTTTTTATAAAATCATATTTTTTAGGAATAATATGCATATTTTATAAATTTGTGCACATTTCTGAAAACAATTGGGAATATTTTCTAAAAATTCATGAAATTTTCAGACAATTTGCAATCATTTTTAAAAGTAAATTATCAAATACTTTATCAGATAAGAAAAAAATGATTAAATGGAAAAATCAGCCAAACAAAAGGAAACCCGACGGAAGGCCGGCTCACATGACTACAGAATGCTACTTTGGCAGGCCCAACGTCCCTTACTCATGTGCGGGAGCTTGATATTATGTCTTAGCGGGCGTCAGATAGGATTAGCCCTCTATTACCATGAGGCAAATCCAATCCTCTTTGTCCCTCTTTGTGGTAAATACGGACGTTTGTGCAAAAGTTTTCCAGCTAGTGAACCCGTGTAGTAATCTGCAATTTTTTTTCTTGCTGGTTTATTTTTAATTTTATTGAAATTTCCTTATTGTTGTTATTTTTAAATTTTATTATTTTTCTATTTAATTTTTTGTATCCTTTTCCTCTTTTTCGAAGTTCATTTTTTCAGGTCTATTGCTCCTCCTTTTTTTTCTATGTTTTTCTCTCTTCAAAAAGTGCATGAACATTTTAAAAATTATACCAACACAAATACAGGCACACATAAAGAACTATTCTCAAAGATCTGAACAATTATTTTTCAATTATAATGATATTTCTTTTCATATGCATGGATTATTTATTTTTTAAATGTTAGATGCACATTTCTTTTGAATATATGGACATCCATATTCAGCTACATGAACATTTATTTTCTATATATAAATATTTCACATTATTAAACTGATTACATATTAAATCAAATATGGTGAACCAATGTTCGTTTCATTATGTTTCCCTTCAGGCAGAGCCACTCCATTTCCCGTTTAAAACAGCAAATAGGAGATTCCCGTTTGGCAATGCCCATATATGTGAAAGTATTCTTGCAAGTTACAACAAAAGTCCCCTTATAAAGAAACAATTTGCAAGAAAAAAATTAATATGAGAAACAAAAGGAATTTAGGTAATCCTATATGCATTGCGTTACAGTGGCAACTAAACAATAACTACAATTGTTTAGAAGTGGAGAAAGAGATAGAGAAGAGGGTGATGATGGGGGAGGGATGGCGTCCGCTTAGAGCTGTGAGAGGGGGAGTCTAGGCGAAGAGAGTGCACACAGAAGGATTGAATGAGACCAATGGGGGGAGGGGGGTTTGGGGAGACTTGGCGGTAGTGGAAAAACATAAGGGGATTTCTTCAATAGCATAATGTGGACCCATGTGTGGAAATATTGGGGAAGGCTTAAGCCTCACTTGAGAAGCCGCCTAATAGCCAATATCCATTAGTGAATCAGAGCGCCCCTATGACGGTGGGATTAAGCCTGATCGGCGTCTTGATCTTGTTGGATGGGGGAACTTTGAGGGGGGTGCTATCACGCGAGGAGTGGTCCACAAGGAACGTGGCATGGGGAAAACAAATTAGGCGGATAAGGTGCCAATGACTTTGAGCGGGAGGTGGATAGACGAGGGGCGATGTGTTGGTGGGCGGAGGTGGCAGAGAGGATAACACCCCGTTTTCTTCACATCAATCACTGAGGCATCAGAGAAGAATAGCTAGCATGGAATGAATAAATGTTGCCATATATTTCTCAAAGCAGCCTTTATTTCACTTGATTAACAACCTTTATTTCTTTCCTTTCTTTCTAGTTCCTCCACATTATACCTAGCTTCATTCCTAGTTCTTCTAATTTTTGCATTCCTATGTGTGTGTGTCTGAGAGAGAAAGGGTGGAGAGAGGAGCGACATCGAGGGATTTCGTTTCAATCTGCACCTTTATATGAAAGCCTAACATACCTAATGGGTTGAATCTTTTGTTAGTGTACTGAAAGTTTCAGCCATGTGTGACATGGTTGCCACTCAAAATTGTGTATGATGTAGGTGTATTTGTGGTGATTTCAAAATAAATAGCCGTGTCCGCCTCATCAGTGACAACTTTCTGGAACCATGTGTGACTAGGTGTATTACAAGTCCTATTGTGTACTAGTGCATCATGTGCTACTAACGTTATTATATTATCATAAGAATTGTCAAGGTTTACTAAATTTAAATGGAATATATTCACATGATAAATAATGGTCAAATTTGCATCTTGGAGAACACATTAATACTAAAAACACTGGGTATTTAGGAATATAGAGACCACATCAGTATCCAAAACACCATCCTTATGTTATTTTTAAAGTATGTTTATGCCATAAATAATGGAAATAGTTGCACATTGGATACCATCTCAATAACCAAAACATCATCCATTCACACATAAGCGCATGCATGGGGACGAGAGAGAGAGAGAGAGAGAGAGAGAGAGAGAGAGAGAGAGAGAGAGAGAGAGAGAGAGATAGGGAGGGAGGGAGGGGAGAGAGGGAGAGTGGGAGAGAGAGAGAACTGGTTAATATAGGCTACAAAACACCTTACATGTATGAACAAATGTAGGTAGATGTTCCTGTAAAAACACGTTACCCATACAAGACATCGACCAAATATAGAAATAATATATAGCCCAATAGAAATACGATGCATGACGTCACAATCGAGCCTAAAATTCTAAGTAAAGTAGACAGATCAAGTGCATAGACATGTTGTGGCGGTTCAAGCTTAAGTTAATGCTCTACAGAGTGAAGGCTCCTGCTATGGCATTTACTTATTGGATACAGAATGGTAATAGACATGTTGTCTCCCCCTTTGAAGGTGTATCATTGATGTTCGTGATCTGGAGTTCACTTATTGGATCTAGAAACGGAAGTGGGGTTGTCTCTCTTAACCAGGCCCGTACTCTTTAAGAGTCTTTGTCTAGTGTTTGTTGGCTAGTTAGATCTACAAATGTACTTGTGTGTGCATCATCTCTGTTTTAATGCCACTCATCAATCTAACTCAAATCATGTAGTACAAATAAAATCGACATGATTTTTTTTCTCATACAACATTCTAGTGTTAAATAGCTTGCTATAGTGTCTCTACAATTCCATTATATATTTTTGGGACTCCAAAATGCTACATGACCTTTCGATGTTTCGCAATACTAGCAATTGCACTATACCTCTGAATTGCTCTGCTATTTGACTTAGTTTATAGCTAGCAATAGCCTGACCATTCCATATAGGTAATTTATCACAAAATAAAATATGGTTATATTGAATTACACTTAAATGTAAATACTCTAAATGGTTATGTAGTATAGTGTAAGAGAGTAAACACATTAATACATTTTCACCTTGTTGTCATTTCATTAATACAGGCGGTTCTGAACTTTGTCTACTTGGGTATCGGAGCAGCAGTCATATCCTTTCTTCGTGAGCACGACATACTTTGTCGACATATTCATATGTGTTTACACCACCTACTAAGATACTAGTCAATTGTTGGACATGTTTGAGAAATGGTGTTTAATGCACAAACTAGAGTTTTATATTTGCAAGTTATCGTCATGGCATGATTCAAAGTCATGTTCCTATAGTTCCTATTTGAATAGTATATAGAAAAGCATGAATATAAGATGAACGGTCTTAACGTGTTTTGTATTTCAACAAGAAGAAGATAGATGAACAAACACGTTAAAACTCCATTAGCAATGACAGCGGGAAAAATGTATTCACGTAACACATCTAACAACAAAATTGAACCACACATAGGCCATGCAGTGATCATCATATCAAGGTAGGATAAGCCAACTTTTTTGTGTGCAGAGGTGTCATGCTGGACAATTACTGGTGAAAGGCAGGCAGCACTCATTCGATCTCAATACCTCAAATCTGTCTTGAGACAGGATATTTCATTCTTTGACACAGAAATGACAACTGGGCAAGTAGTTTCAAAAATGTCTGGTGATACGGTGCTAGTTCAAGATGCTATTGGTGAGAAGGTAACGACTTTCTCCAAGTCAATTGAAGAGCAACAATAAAAATTATATTCATCAAATTGCTCCCCGTATTGAAATTGACATAAATATATATGCATTGTAAAATTCCCCAGGTCGGCAAGTTCCAAAACCTCGTGGCTGCTTTCCTTGGTGGTTTCATTGTAGGTTTTTTGAAAGGATGGATTCTATCTCTTGTCATGTTGGCATGCGTACCTCCGGTTTTATTTGCTGCAGGAGTAGTGGCAAAAGTATTGTCAAAAATCTCTAGCAGAGGTCAAGCATCATACAGTAATGCGGGGAACATTGTCGAACAGACAATTGGAGCCATAAAAACAGTAAGTTCAGTTCACAGAGCATTCAAACATTGGTTGTATAAATGACTTTCCGTGTACCCAGAAAGTTATCTTGTGGCTATATATGTCCAGGTTGTTTCTTTCAATGGAGAGAAGAAGGCCATCATATCGTACAATAAACTAATACACAAAGCATACAAGACTGATGTTGAGGAAGGACTTACCAATGGCTTTGGCATGGCATCTGTTTTGTTTGTATTCTACTCTAGCTATGGTTTAGCCATATGGTACGGTGGAAAGTTGGTACTTGCAAAAGGATACACAGGAGGACAAGTCATCACTGTCTTATTGGCTATCATGACTGGGGCAATGTGAGTTTTTACTCCTACCCTGAAGTAGAATCCATACGATAATAATCCTTCATATCAAATTATTAGCAGTGAAATTTTTCAATTGTCTATTGTAGGTCTTTAGGTAATGCAACCCCATGTATGAATGCCTTTATAGAAGGACAATCAGCAGCACATAGATTATTCACAACAATCAAGAGGAAACCAGAGATTGACCCTAACAACAATAGTGGTGAGCAACTAGTAGACATGAGGGGTGATATTGAGCTGAAGGATGTCTATTTTAGCTACCCAACAAGGCGTGGGCAACTAATATTTGATGGATTCTCACTACATGTGCCTAGTGGCACTACAATGGCTATAGTTGGAGAGAGTGGGAGTGGCAAGTCAACTATAATTAGTCTTGTAGAGAGATTCTATGATCCGCATGCTGGAGAGGTTTTGATTGACGGGGTTAATATCAAAGATTTACAGCTTGATTCGATAAGAAGGAAAATTTCTCTTGTTGGCCAAGAGCCCTTGCTCTTTATGACATCAATTAAAGATAATATAACATATGGAAAAGAAGATGCAACAATTGAGGAGATCAAGAGAGCCGCTAAGCTCGCCAATGCGGCAAATTTTATCGATAAGTTGCCCAATGTGCGTGAAACATTCACTATGTAATTCCAAGTTCTTGCATTTGAGTTGAGTGCTAATATTTACATTTATCTTGTACCAGGGTTATGACACAATGGTTGGCCAGCGTGGTGCTCAACTTTCAGGGGGACAAAAGCAAAGGATTGCAATTGCTAGGGCAATCATTAAAAACCCCAAAATACTTTTGTTAGATGAGGCTACTAGTGCATTAGATGTGGAGTCAGAGAGGATAGTTCAGGAGGCATTGGATAGGATCATGGTGGACAGAACTACACTTGTGGTTGCACATCGTCTAACTACTGTGAGAAATGTTGATTGCATATCAGTTATTCAACAAGGAAAGATAGTTGAACAAGGTCATTTCCCCATTTCCACCTTTCACTTCTTATCAATCACCTGTTTGACAAATTTTTTAACTAAATTGTTCATATTTCTACATATATTTTATATAGGCTCCCATGATGAATTAATACTAAACTTAGATGGTGCCTACTCTCAACTTATTCTGCTCCAAGAAAGTCATGTCGAGCAGAAAATAGACCATCGACTATCGCCTTCAAGATCAAGTACAAGCCTGTCATTGAAGCGGTCAATTAGTGCTTCACTAGGGAATAATAATGAGCTTTCTTTCACACTCCCATTCGGGTTACCTAGCACAATTGAGATGCCTGCAGAATATGATACACATGGAAATAATCAAAAAGAGAAGAATGGCGAGGGAGAGACACCAAAGAAAGATCCTATGGTACGTCTAGCAATTCTTAACAAGCCAGAGGTACCTATTCTTATATTAGGATCCCTAGCTGCGGCAGTTCATGGAGTTATTTTTCCAGTGTTTGGTTTAGTGATTTCAAGTGCAATTAAATCTTTATATGAGCCAGCAGATAAACTTAGAAGTGATACAAGTTTTTGGGGTATGATGTGCTTTGTTATGGGTATCGTATCAGTAATCACAATACCAGCAGAGTTCTTATTATTTGGAATAGCTGGAGGCAAGCTTATAGAGCGCATCCGAGCTTTGTCATTTCGAAGCATTGTTCACCAAGAAGTTGCTTGGTTTGATGATCCTAGAAATTCCAGGTGTGTGCAGCTTTGATCTCTTGGATTCTCTTCCAACTATAGATTTCATGAACACTACTTTCAGGTACTATAACTGCCAAATTATATCTTACAGCGGAGCACTTGGTGCAAGACTATCAATTGATGCTTTGAACGTCCGGCGTTTAGTGGGCGATAACTTGTCATTAATTATTCAACTTAGCTCAACGCTTGTCACAGGAGTTGTCATTGCTATGATAGCTGACTGGAAGCTAGCTTTGATCACCATGTGTGTGATTCCACTTGTGGGTCTTCAAAGTTATGCCCACGTGAAGTTCCTGAATGGTTTTAGTCAAGACGCTAAGGTAATTAACTAAATAAAATTATTGGGTTGTTACCAAGTCATATGACATTTTTTGAATAATTCCTTAAAAGTAAATGAACTCAATAGTTTCATAAATGTTGTTGCTTTGGACTTAGGCACAAAAATATAACTTTACGACCATTTTGCCCCATAATGCGTAGAGAACGCCAAGGTAATTATACATTATGAAAGTATCTTTTGAGATTTATTTACGCATATGACTTAATAAAGTAAATCTAAATCTACTAGATGGCAGTGTACCGGACATTATTGACTCTCATTATTTCCAAAAACACACCTTTTTGGGAAACTTTGGGGGGGGGGGGGGGTTAACAAAGTACAACAAGTGAGTTTTCTACTATCAACTTGGAACCACTACCTCATTATTTGTGCTTTTTTCTACATGTTACATTAATTCAAGTTCAATGGCTCACCCTATTTCATATACCCCATATCCTATATTGGGCACATAGAGTCATCTTGGGAAGTGTCACAATGAGTGTTCATGCTTGGCTTACTATCTCACACGGTGTCCTTGGCCCCATATTTAATCCTGTCATAGTACTTTTATTTCCCATGTCGTGATCCATGTAGAAATTTGAAGGAGGTGATGAACTTAAATTGTAATGAGGGGAGCTTCATTGTATTTTGATTAGTTCTCCTACAATTGTTTGTGCAAGATTATTAGCAAGGTGAGAAAGGGAAGCTGAAGAGGTGGATGAACCATGATAGGCTCCATTTAAATAACGACAAATCTAATTTCCTGCCGACTGTCCGTTAGCAACAGGCACGTACGACCTGGCGACCGCTCGATCCGCTCCTCGCGCGCTCGATCCGCTCCTCGCGCGCAACAATCGCTCGATCGTTTTTTTTTCATCTCCCGCGGAACAATCGATCCATTTTTTTCCAGTTTCGCGCGTGGAAAGTAAAAAAAGGCGCCTGCAAGAATCGAACCGGGAACCTGTTGGTTGAGGCCATAGAACGCTACCAGCTGAGCTAATTGTCTTGTCTGCTTTTTTATGCAGACTACATGTATTTTATACCTTATTAAATGAGTGGAAAAGAAAAATAACTCGATTCGCTTCTCTCACGTCACAAAACCGGGAATTTGTATGTAAATAGCATGGTATTTGACGCATGCGGACCTAGTAAATTATGATGCAAAGACCGTGATAACTTATGGGTAAATAGCACGATTATGCATCGTAGATCTGATAACTTACATACAAATACCATGGTAATTTTGACCTAGAAGAAAATATATTGAAACATATCCCGATAATTTTGTCTAAACAACAGGATAATGTATACATCAATTTTGTGTAAATAACACAGTAATTTAGACACAACCTGATAATGTAACAAACACTCGTGGTCACACAATAGAGCCAGTAAGTTTTGACTAGGGAAAAATTTAGTGGAAAAACAAACCCCGGTAACTTTTATGTAAATATGATGGTAATATACGCACAATAGAGCCGATAACTCGCATACAAACACTATGGTAATTCTTTTAACCCTAGAATGAAAATTGTTGAAAACAATACTCCCGGTAACTTTTGTGCAAATATCATGGCAATATAAGCAAAACAAAGATGATAACTCGCGTGCAAGCACCATGATAACCTTTTTACCCAAAAAAAATGTTAAATAATCTAGTCCGGTAACTTGTATGTAAATAACATGATAATATAGACACAACAAAGTTGATAACTCACGTACAAACACTATGGTAACCATTTGACCCGAGGAAAAATATTAAAAAAATCATTGGTAAATTCTGTGTAAATAGGATGGTAGTATACACACAACAAAGCTGATAACCCACGTACGAACACCGTGGTAACTCCTTTCACCCCTAGGATAAAAGTTGTTGAAAATCATACCCCGGTAATTTCTGTGCAAATAACATGATAATATACACACAACATAGCTGATAACTTTGACTTTGAAAATTTTCTCTTTGGAAAACATAACTCGGAATAACTGTTGTGTAAATGACATGATAATTTATGCACTGCAGCCCTGATAATTTAGATACAAATATGACGGTAATATTTCAATACGAGGGGTGCTTGAAACGTACCCTGATAATTACTACGTAAATAATATGATAATTTATGTATCGCTGCCATGATAACTTTTGTGTAAATCTCATGATTTTTTATAGACTGCAAAGCATAATAATTTTGTACAACACCTACTGTAACTCTGACCCAAGCAAAATTATTTAAAATATTCTCTGGTAACTTATGTATAAAAGGCATCATAACTTACGTACCAGAGTGTTGATAACTTTTGTACCCTCAAAAAAAAAAAACATGTGTACCCTGGCATGCTATTTACAACAAAGTTACTGGGATATGTCAACAATTTTTACTACGTTAAAGTTACCATAATGTTGTAAATATTAACAGAGCAGCCGATCCATCTATATAGGATAAAAATACGAAAGGAAAATAAGAAAAATGGTTTGTTTTCAGGTCGCGCTAAGTAGCAGTACAAATACTATCTAACCTGAATCTAATCACTGGCTTAATCTAGATCAGGTGGTTGCAACTATCTTGGTCTACCAAGAGGTGGTGGGTTCGATTCCCAGTTCCGCCAACTCAATTGTTTTTATTGCGCCAGAAGAAGAAAAAAGGGAGGTGGGGTGGATCGGGAGGTGGGGTGGATCGATTCCCACATGAAGAGAAGTCGTCCGGATCTGTCGCTAACGACCAGTCGACTGGTCGTTAGCACAGTCCTTTAAATAATAGTGAAGATAAAAGCTAAAGAAAAATATTCAATTATGTTTACGAGTTCATACATATACATCTTCTACTTCATCAAGCGTAATAAGAATTGACACTTACTTCATTTTTATTTCCTCCAAACTTTTGAAGTTAACGATTATAAATTGCTCATTCTCCAGATGATGTATGAAGATGCAAGTCAAGTGGCCACGGATGCAGTTAGTAGTATAAGGACAATAGCTTCCTTTTGTTGTGAGAAAAGAATTACAAGAATATATGATCATAAATGTAGAGCCTCGGTGAATCAAGGAGTCAAAACAGGAATAGTTGGGGGTATTGGATTTGGTTTCTCATACTTGACATTATACCTCACATACGGCCTTTGTTTCTATGTCGGAGGGCAATTTGTGCGACAAGGCAAATCAAATTTTGGTGAAGTTTTCAAGGTATGTAGATGCATTATTTCACATGTAAATTTACTCACTAAGGATAATCTTCTCCATATTTTTTGCCATAGTTCTATCATGAGGTCACTTCACTTAGTAAGTCAACTTTGCAGGTTTTCTTTGCACTGGTCTTAGCAACTATGGGAGTATCTGAAACAAGTGCAATGGCCTCCGATTCAAAAAAAGCAAAGGATTCAGCTATCTCTATATTTACTTTGCTTGACCGAGTATCCGAAATTGATTCAAGCAGCAATCAGGGTTTGATATTAGATGAGGTCAAGGGGAACATAGATTTCCAACATGTCAGCTTCAAGTACCCAAGTCGCCTAGATATTCAAATCTTCCATGACTTTACCCTGCACATACCCTCTGGAAAGGTTAGCCTACTTCTCATATAATAATTGCGTTGTCATATCTTGTACAACCATGCACTTAGGAGCTTGCTTTCGATATGCTCTTATATAGATTGTTGCGCTTGTTGGAGAAAGTGGTAGCGGCAAGTCAACTGTAATCACACTATTGGAGAGATTCTACAATCCCGATTCAGGTACCATTCAATTGGACGGAGTGGAAATCAAGAGCTTAAACATAAATTGGTTTAGAGATCAAATTGGACTGGTGAGCCAAGAGCCTATACTCTTCAATGACACAATACGTGCCAACATAGCCTATGGTAAGGATGGGGACGTCACCGAAGAGGAGCTCATTGCAGCTGCGAAAATATCCAATGCACATGAGTTCATATCAAGCCTTCCTCAAGGGTATGGCACCTTCGTTGGGGAGAGAGGGGCACAACTATCCGGTGGCCAGAAGCAGCGGGTGGCTATTGCGAGAGCGATACTCAAAGATCCTAAGATACTACTACTCGACGAAGCAACTAGTGCCTTGGATGCAGAATCTGAGCGAATTGTGCAAAATGCCTTAGATCATGTGATGGTTGGCAGGACCACGATTGTCGTGGCACACCGCCTATCTACTATCAAAGGCGTTGATATCATTGCAGTTCTCAAAGATGGTGCAATAGTGGAGAAAGGAAGTCATGACTCCTTGGTGAACATCCAAGATGGGTTGTATGCTTCACTAGTTGAACTCCGTTCAGCATCACCGTAACACCTAGGATTAGTATCGGTTCCTATTGTATACAGGGGTTACATGTTGGTTGACCCCCTTTTTGACTGTTGACTTGTAATTGCGATACATTAATTGTTAGGAACTTGAAAAGGAGCTCAAGAAGTAAATAGCCATTTGTTGTGTCTATGCATATCTAAATTAAGAGTGTACATATTTGGAAAGAAAGATCATTTGTCAGGTTTTGATTCTCAAATGTACATTTCTAGTGTCAATGCATAAAGGCATGTAGTTTTGTACTGTACATAGCGTATGTATATAATTATTCAAAGAATCGTCTTTTGACATGTCAAACATATCATACATTGTATGAAGATGATATAGCTCCTTTTTTCAGATGTTGTTGCTATCCACGGTTTAGGTGCTAATTCGTACATGTGTATTTTCATTGTGACAGTGAATGTTTATGTTGCTTCCTTTTAGGTGCTTTTGTGGCCACAAATGATATCATCATGTCTTTCCAGTGTTTTTATCTTTTGAAAGGATGTCTTTGCAGTGTTATCCTTGATGCACTCTATATTTCTTGATGGAAGAGCATACACTTATTGCTTTCTGTTCAGTCCATTCTCTGAATGTTCATTGCCTCACATGCAGAATCAGGATTCTTACGGTCGGTTTAGCCGTGCCCAGACATATACTTGTGTTCTGGTGCTGATATGTAAATGGAATATGGTTCTTGTAAGATGGGGATTTGCACTAGTAAGCACTATCCATAGAGATTTATCCTTGTCTTGTTGTACATAGAGACAAAACTATACGTGTAAGGTTCTTTTTCTCCTTGTATAATCTGCTCAATTTGACCATTTACATCTATCCGGTGTTGCTCTGCTCCTTTTCTAAGTCTATAGAATGCAGATTTTACATTTGTGTTAGCTATTGTACTGCATCAAAGTCCAACCGAACATGTTTTTAGAAGGAGGGGAAGTTAGGGATAAATACCATCAGGGATTGGGTTAGGAGATGGAGACCAACGCAATCCCTGCAGAAATTAGTTCTCTGTGGGGAATGAATCCCTAGCAACCTTAGGGAAGAAATGGGAGATGCATGTGCTACTCATTTAGTGGCTCTGGTGATTCATGCAGCAGCAGGTCGAGTAGCAGTCATGTGAGTAATGCTAGACATACCAAAGATTACGTACATATTTTACGGGTTGCTGATGTGGATGATTAGGATTGGAAGTGTGGGATGAAGGGGCCCACCCCACTCCACCCCACTATAATTCAGAGGGGAGGGGGGGAGATTTAGTTTAGAGGGTTATACGTAAAATGTTCTAGTATTATGGGAGTCATGTATTTCTATCATACATACTATTCACTATAAAAGTAGGAGTAGATGTTCTTTTGTTTGTAGCTCACACCAAAATGTATTTCACCATGCAAATTTACACTAAAAATGCAATATACCTATCCAAGTACATGTGTATTTTTTCGGACTTTTCTAATACTTAAATATCTCATTTTCAATTTGTTTAAAAGCTTTGTTCATGTGTACTTTGTTCTCTGTTCCATAATCATAAGTGTGCATCCTTTCGGGCTTATCTAGATTGCCATGACAGTGGGCTGATACATGATACAGATGTTTGATGTTTGCAGGTGACTAGCTTGGCTTGACCTCCATTATTGGCGTTGCACCTTATCGTTTCCCATCCACCCCTCCACCAGCTTCGTCAGCGTCACGTCCGACTCCCCGCCCTCGGCCAGCGCCTCCTTGGCCCTTGTCATGGCGGCCAGCGTGCGCTCCCGGAGCACGCGCCCGCCGTCGGACTCCATCAGCCACCGCACCTTCTTCTCCACCTCGCCGGCCTCCACAAGCTCAGTCTCGTACCCGTCCACCGCCGCGGCCAGCCCCAGCTCCTTCTCCAGGAACACCCGGTTCAGCCGCTGCTCCGCGTACAGCGGCCACGCCAGCATCGGCACGCCCGCCATCACCGCCTCCAGCACCGAGTTCCACCCGCAGTGCGTCACGAACCCGCCCACCGCGCCGTGCGCCAGCACGTCCCGCTGCGGCGCCCACGTCTTCACCACCAGCCCTCTCTCTCCGGTCCGGGCCAGGAAGCCCTCCGGGAGGAGCGCGCCCAGGTCCGGCTCCGGCGGCTCCTCGAACCTCTTGGCCGGATCCTCGTTCGGCGGGCTGCGGACCACCCATAGAAATCTCAGGCCGCTCGCCTCCAGCCCGACGCCGATCTCCCTGATCTGCGCCGCGCTGAACACGCCCAGGCTCCCGAAGCAGAGGAACACCACGCTGCCCTCCGGCTGCGCGTCCAGCCACGCCAGGCACCTGTCCCCGCCGCGCCTCACGCCCACCTCCGCCGACTTTATCAGCGGCCCGATGCAGTGCACCGGCGCCGTCGGGAGGCCGGGCGGCGTGCACAGCCCCGCGCCGATCGCCTCCACGGCGCGCGGCTCCAGGGACCGGAACGTGTTGATGATGATGCCCTGCGAGCGGCAGAGGTCGGGCGACACCCGCAGGAAGCCCCGGTACGCCGAGTCGTCGCGGTCCTGGAGCGGCTTGATCGCGTGCGTGGCCGGGAACGGCGAGATCCCCGGCACGCGCACGAGCTCCTCGCCCATCTCCCGGAAGCTCGCCGCGCTCTGGTCGTGGAGCACCGGCAGGTACAGGAAGGACGCCAGGGCCTCGGCGCCGGACGTGAAGAAGCAGTAGCCCGGGACCCCGAGCTCCGCGGCGAGGTCGAGCGCCACGCTGCAGAAGAAGTCGACGACGAGGACGGCCGGACGGGCATCACCGGCGACCAGGAAGTCGCGGAGGTGCGGGTTGGAGAGGCGGGCGACCTCGTAGGTGACGGCCTCGGGGTGCGGGGAGGCGAGGGGCGGGAACTGGACGCGCGGGAGGCAGTGGAAGGAGATGGCCGGGTTGGCCGCGGTGACGCCGGCCAGGAAGGGGCCGCGGGCGCCGGTGTCGACGAACGGCAGCTCCACGATGAGGATGGTGACGGCCAGCCCCCGCGCCGCGAAGAGCTTGCCCAGCTCGATCATGGACACCAGGTGGCCCATCCCCGGCGACGGGTACAGCACCACCCGCTTCCGCTCCGTGCCGGCGGTGGTGGCAACGCCGTCCATGTCTGCTCTGCTCTCCTCTGGAGTGTGGAGTTGGACAACCAGTGCTGCAGCTGGATGGAGATGGTGAGCGAGGAGGAGCGGCCATTTTTATAAGCGGTGCGCTACCATCTGCGTGGCCATTAATCTGTGATGCAAGGGAGGCGATGTTGGTGGTGCGTGTCCAACAGGATCTGCCATGTCGCTGTCTCCCTGCCACCTTTGCAATTTTCCATTTTAGGGGCCACGCCAATCTATCTACACCATATAAAGACGGATGGATCGACGTGGACCATGCGTGGTCGCCATTGCACCATGTGCAACATCGATCTTAGCACCGACGGTGCAAAAATAATTGGCTAAATGTTCGCTAAATTTGAGATAATTGGCGCGGAATTTGAGATGATTAATTTCACTAAATCATGTGTGATATAATTTAAAAGAGATATGCTAGACTCACCGGCTGGTTACGGGATGATTATCATTGATTGGCTGAGAATTGGTTTAATGAGGCGGGCCCACCCGTGAAAATCAGGGGGGCCAATTAGTGGAGGGCACGCAGGAGAGGTCTGTAATAGCCCGTTGTTTTACTCCGTGCGTGTAGTATTATCGAATTTAAAATTGGCGTGGCTAGGTTTTAACCAAGTCTCAGTTTTTTTTTGAGGGAACTACGGCGGCAAAGCCAGCTTGAACGCTTTATTAATTTTGTGGTTTTACAGAGATAATGTACAGAGAAAGCGAGGAGGGGTTGAGGGATGGGAGAACAACAGTAACTCTATGCTACATCTAGCCGGGACAACATGATCCCCCAATCGACTAAAGTTTGCTTTCAATCAGCTTTTACACACCTACTGGACCAAAGAAAAATGTCTTGAGCAGCACGCCGTAGGACAAGACCTGTGGATTCGACTTCAAGACTGTAGCATTTCGTCTTTTCCATAAGTTCCAGAGGAGAGCCATAATAACCGTGTTGCGAACCTTGCAGCCAGGTTGAGGCCCCGGTAAATCTTCTATGGCGGCGCAGAGGATGGGGTTGATGTTGAGAGAGTCGACCGTCGACCAAACATTGGCGGCAGTAGTACAGTGGAGAAGCATGTCGGCCGTCGATTCTGTGCTTGTACAGAAAGGGCATAAGTCGGAGTCTGTCAAATTCCGCCGGAATCGACGCTCATTGGTAAACAATCTCCCGCGGTGCACGAACCAGATAAACAACCTGCATCAGTTAGTCGCATAGTTCTTCCCCCAGATAAAATCTGCGAATAGATCCTCCGGTCTAGAAGAGAAAGCAGCTTCATAAGCATAAGCAACGGATAGGGGCTTGTCATTGACCCTACATAATCTTTCGTCCGGTGTGTGCGGCATTAAGATAACAGAGGCAAGCAGGTCACACATGGATTGAAGTTCGGTGGAAGCAGCATTGGACAAGCGCGGTTGAAGCGAGAGACGTAGGTCCGCAGCAGAGAGCACAAACGCGACAGAGGCATTTGATTTGGTGGTGTGAGTGAAGAGGCACGGAAAACGAACATCAAGGGTGACTGGGCCGATCCATAGGTCAAGCCAGAAGGCGGTAGAGATGCCGTTGCCGAGTCTAACATGGGTGATCGACCGAAAGAAGAAGAGGCCGAAAGTAAGATCTTTCCAGACGTTAGAGTGCAAACGAGAACAGTTGCCAATATAGTTGCCGCCCTCCCATCCGTAGGAGTTGGCAAGCCATGATTCCCAAGAGCCATTACCGGGGGAGTGAATTTTGTTTAGGGATTTGAGAATAAGGCAAATGTTGTGCGTACGAAGGCAGCGAAAGCCTAGCCCCCCCTTGGCCAGAGGGGCGCAAACATCGGACCAAGCTACCTTACATTGCCCTCCATTGACATATCGTCGCCGGCCCAGAAGAAAGCGCGACATCTCTTATCTATTTCTAGGATGGTACCGATATGGAGGAGCATAGCACTCATAGCGTATGTGGGGAGGGCCCGAATAACAGATTTGACCAAGACAACCCGACCTGCCGCAGACAGGAGGTGGCCGCGCCAGCCGGCCAGCCGCTTGTCTACCTTAGCGATGAGAGGATGAAAGTCCAGGAGGCGTAGCTTGTGGGTAGACAGGGGAAGGCCGAGATACTTTTGGGGAAAGGAGGCCACCGAGCACCCCAACATATTGGCCATACGGGCAGCAGTGTGGGGATCGACATGGATCGGGGCAAAAGTGCTTTTACGGTAGTCAAATGACATAGTATATAAGAAAAAAAAATTTATACGAATCTCGATGCAGAACCAAAAGAATATAGCATCGACTGAGACATAACGAAGTCTCAGCCGACCGAGACTTAGCAAAATTGATTTAAAATTATGTTGAGGAAATGCATTCGATGGCAAATTTAAAATATATATTTTGTGCCATACTAGGCATGTTTTGTTAGTCAAGATGAGGACCTAAACCCATGTATGATTGATAAACCCATATGGAGATAGTCCCAACGTTTTGACAATGTGAAAAATAGAAATTTCTATTCGACAAGTTTGGCCTAGCATGTCTCAATCATGGTCAGCGCAAATGAGTCCTACCGTTGTGTGTACAGCACATTGTGTTGAATGAGGCGAGACATGTCAGTACGTTTGGTTGTTGCGGACACATCCATCACAATACGTTTGAACGTGGGAAAAGCGGAACATGGATGTGCTCAAGCGGGACTCTCAAATTGTCGTCTCGCCCTTCACCATTCACATCTCAACGTCGCAGCCTTTAGCGAATATGTTGCAAGAAACATCTCATGAGTATGATCCGAAGTAGGGTCCCACTCACTGTCAAGTGGGGCCAAAATTGTCACAAAATGTGCAAGTAAATAAACGAGGGATAAGACTCTGACACTAGAGTTAAAGGGTCGGTCCGTTTATGTCCCAATCAAATGAGATTTCCTGATGTCTTAATCGACTCAAATCTCACTCAACTAAGGTTTTCTCAAATCCCCATCAACTTAAAAACCATGTTATACTTCCACATAGTCCCTCCATTCCACAGTGTAGTGCGTCCGCATTTTTCAAGATTCAAATTTGATCATAAATTTAACCAACAAGACCGACTGCCATGTCGTTGTCTTCCTCGCCCTAATCACCTCTGCAATTTTCCATTAAGGGCCACACAACTTTACACCATGCAAAGACGGATGGATCGACATGGACCATGTGTAGTCGCCATTCCACCATGTGCAAGATCTATCTAGCACCGACGGGGCAGAAAGAAATTGGCCACTCCCTCCAGATCGAATGTTTAAAATTATGTTCAAAAAATGAGAAATTTGAAGTATATTTTTCGAGGCATGTTTCGTTAGTCGAAAAGAAGACTGAGGGAGTCCTGGATTAGGGGGTGTTCGGGTAGCCGGACTATACCTTCGCCGGACTCCTGGACTATGAAGATACAAGATTGAAGACTTCGTCCCGTGTCCGGATGGGACTTTCCTTGGCATGGAAGGCAAGCTAGGCGATGCGGATACTCAAGATCTCCTACCATTGTAACCGACTCCGTGTAACCCTAACCCTATCCGGTGTCTATATAAACCGGAGGGTTGTAGTCCGTAGGACGAGAACAATCATCATACACAATCATACCATAGGCTAGCTTCTAGGGTTTAGGCTCCTTGATCTCGTCGTAGATCTACTCTTGTACTACCCATATCATCAATATTAATCAAGCAGGAGTAGGGTTTTACCTCCATCGAGAGGGCCCGAATCTGGGTAAAAACATCGTGTCCCTTGTCTCCTGTTACCATCCGACCTTGACGCACAGTTCGGGACCCCCTACCCGAGATCCGCCGGTTTTGACACCGACATTGGTGCTTTCATTGAGAGTTCCTCTGTGTCGTCGCCTTTAGGCCCGATGGCTCCTTTGATCATCAACAACGATGAGGTCCAGGGTGAGACTTTTCTCCCCGGACAGATCTTCGTCTTCGGCGGCTTCGCTCTGCGGGCCAATTCGCTTGGTCATCTGGAGCAGATTGAAAGCTACGCCCCTGGCCATCAAGTCAGGTTTGGAAGTTTAAACTACACGGCGGATATCCGCGGAGACTTGATCTTCGACGGGTTCGAGCCACAGCCAAGCGCGCCGCACTATCTCGAGGGGCATGATCTACCTCTGCCTCCGAACAGTGTCCTGGAGGCCGCACACGCACCGGTTCCGACCCTTAACTCGGAGCCTATTGGGCCAATTGAGGATGAGCGGTTGGACATCACCTCGGGGGCTGCGATCTCAAAGGCGATCGAGCCGAACGCCAGCCCCGCACTCCGCGTGACCCGTGATCCCGAAGGTCCGGACTCCTCCCCGGACTCCGAACCCCCCACGCCCCTGCCAGTCGAAGCCGATTGGACGCCGATAATGGAGTTCACCGCCGCGGACATCTTTCAGCACTCGCCTTTTGGCGACATCCTGAATTCTCTCAAGTCTCTCTCTTTATCAGGAGAGCCCTGGCCGGATTACGATCAGCGAGGATGGGATACGGACGATGAAGAAATTCAAAGCCCTCCCACCACCCACTTGGTAGCCACTGTCGACGATTACACCGACATGCTTGACTTTGGCTCCGAATACTTCGACGGTATGGACGACGAAGTAGGAGATGAACAGGAACCAGCACCTGTAGGGCGCTGGACAGCCACCTCGTCATATGACGTATATATAGTGGATGCTCCAAAAGATGGAGATGGCGATGGAACAGCGGGGGATGACACCTCCAAGAAACAGCCAAAGCGCCGGCGTCAACGGTGCCGCTCTAAATCCCGCCATAGTAAAAACGGTGATTCCGGCACGGGAGATAATACTACCCCGGATAGCCCCGAAAAACACCCAACCCAGCAAGATTCAGCGCAGGAAGATGGAGAAGCCAACCCTCATGAGAGAGCGGCAGAACGAGAGTTTGAGGATGATAACTATATGCCTCCCTCCGAAGATGAGGCAAGCCTCGACGATGACGAATTCGTCGTACCACCAGACCCCGCCAAACAAGAGCGTTTCAAACGCAGGCTTTTAGCCACGGCGAACAGCCTGAAGAAAAAGGAGCAACAGCTTAGAGCTGATCAAGATTTGCTAGCTGATAGATGGACTGAAGTCCTTGCGGCCGAAGAGTACGAACTCGAGTGCCCCTCCAAGAATTATCCTAAGCGCAGGCCGCTACCCCGATCAGAGGAGGAAGCACCTACATCACCAGCGCATGATATGGCGGACCGGCCACCTCGCGGCCGCGACAGAGAGGCCTGTCGAACCTCCACCCAAGCCATGCCCCGACGCTGCTCAACCAAGGCACGGGAAAGTGTGCCAGACCTACGAGATGTACTGGAGGATAAAGCAAGGCAAGCAAGATCGATCTACGGATCGAGCAGGCGCCCGACGACACGTGACGATGATCTTCACTCCGGACACAATAAATCCGGCCGGGCCGAACACAACAGACATAGCTCTTCCGAGCCGCGTCGTGACATAGCCCAGTACAGGGGCGCCGCACACCCACTATGCTTCACAGATGAAGTAATGGATCAACAAATCCCAGAGGGTTTCAAACCCGTAAACATTGAATCATACGATGGAACTACAGACCCGGCGGTATGGATCGAGGATTATCTCCTTCACATACACATGGCACGTGGCGATGATCTATACGCCATCTAATACCTCCCTCTCAAACTCAAAGGACCGGCCCGGCATTGGCTTAACAGCCTGCCAGCGGACTCAATCGGTTCTTGGGAGGACCTGGAAGCCGCATTCCTCGACAACTTCCAGGGCACTTATGTGCGACCACCGGATGCCGACGACCTAAGCCACATAATTCAGCAGCCAGAGGAATCGGCCAGGCAATTCTGGACACGGTTCCTAACAAAGAAAAACCAGATAGTCGACTGTCCGGACGCAGAGGCCCTAGCAACCTTCAAGCATAACATCCGCGACGAGTGGCTTGCCCGGCACCTGGGACAGGAAAAGCCGAAATCCATGGCAGCCCTCACGACACTCACGACCCGCTTTTGCGCGGGCGAAGATAGCTGGCTAGCTCGCAACAACAACTTATCAAAGAACCCTGGTAATTCGGATACCAAGGACAAAAGTGGCAGGACACGTCGAAATAAACAAAAGCGCCGCGGTAGCAGCGACAGCAATGAAGATACGGCAGTCAACGCCGGATTCAGAGGCTATAAATCCGGTCAGCGGAAAAAGCCATTTAAAAAAGAATACTCAGGGCCCGTCCAGTTTGGACCGAATACTCGATTGCTTGTGCCAGATCCATGGCACCCCCGAAAGGCCAGCCAATCACACCAACAGAGATTGTTGGGTGTTCAAGCAGGCAGGCAAGTTAAGAGCCGAAAACAAAGACAAGGGGCTGCATAGCAATGACGAAGAGGAGCCCAGGCCGCCGAACAACAATGGACAGAAGGGGTTTCCCCCACAAGTGCGGACGGTGAACATGATATACGCAACCCACATTCCCAAGAAGGAGTGGAAGCGTGCGCTACGGGACGTATACGCGATGGAGCCAGTCGCCCCAAAGTTCAACCCATGGTCCTCTTGCCCGATCACTTTTGATCGAAGGGACCACCCCACTAGCATCCGTCATGGCGGCTTTGCCGCATTGGTTCTCGACCCAATCATCGACGGATTTCATCTCACAAGAGTCCTCATGGACGGCGGAAGTAGCCTGAACCTGCTTTATCAGGATACAGTACGGAAAATGGGCATAGATCCATCAAGGATTAAGCCCACAAGAACGACCTTTAAAGGCATTATACCAGGTGTAGAAGCCAATTGTACAGGCTCCGTAACACTTGATGTGGTCTTCGGATCTCTGGATAACTTCCAAAGCGAAGAGTTAATCTTCGACATAGTCCCGTTCCGCAGTGGCTATCACGCCCTGCTCGGACGAACCACATTTGTCAAATTCAATGCGGTGCCGCACTACGCATACCTCAAGCTCAAGATGCCAGGCCCTCGAGGAGTAATCACGGTCAACGGAAACACCGAACGCTCCCTCCGTACGGAGGAGCACACGGCGGCTCTCGCAGCGGAAGTACAAAGCAGCCTTTTTAGACAACTCTCCAGTCCGGCCGTTAAAAAGCTAGACACTGCCAAGCGCGCCCGGAGTAACCTACAACAAGACCGCCTGACCCGTTCTGAGCAGGCGTAGCAATGCGGCCCCAACCCCAGCCATCGCGACATAGCGGAGCTAGTACCTCGCGTACATAATTACGCCCTTGAAATACCATGGGCACAGGGGAAGGGGCATAGTGACGGCATGCTCCCAACACGGCTTAAAACGTACTAGGGGCTGCCGGATTCTTTTTTACTTTCAGGACTCCACACTTTGGACGACCTGTTCGGCAATTCGGGTGCCGCACAAACGATGCAAGACCCAGGGAAGTAGACAAAGCTACGCCGCATTATGGAACTCTCAGGTGGTCTCTATTACGAGCGGTATATCTGTTTCGAACACAACTCCGCGGCCTGCCCCTGGTCAGGACATGTTAAATAGTCTAATATCTTTTTGCTTATCGCACTACTTGTATCGTTCGGCTTTGATAAATAGCCTCTTTATAAACAATGCATAGCTTTTTGCCTATTTTTTGCATTTTTTTTAATATATATGTTTATTAAATAACATGATCGCACCCGTACACCATGGTACGGCAAACACGCCAGGGGCTTCAGTACCCTTCGATCTGGCGTGAGAAGTCCGTACACTTTCACAAGTGCGGCACCCCGAACTTATAGCACTATATGCATCGGCTTCGAATCATGATTTGGGTCAATAGTTGGGTTTGCCCAGCTCCTATGTCTTGGTGCCTTACGTTCCGCTATATCGGCTAAGGTAGCACTAGGAGAACCACTGCGATTGTGCCCCGGTTCAGCTAGGTTAAGCACCTCAGTGGAGAAAGCTAAAACTGACTGTCATGATAAGGCGAGACACCGGTCGCTGTTCGAGAGGTTTTTCGAGTCCCTAAAGACTTATGCCGCTTCGAGCGAGGAGCTGGCTCTGTCCGGCCAAAGGCGTGGATAGCGCCCCGAATTCGACCTTCCGAACTAGGGGCTTCGCCGAAATTTAAAATTATAAAGTTCTGTGGCTAAGTGAGAGTGTTCAAGCATTATAGTCCGATTGCCTGGTTCGTTGTGCTGAGTGCCTTCCTCGAAGGACCCAACCATGGGAAAAAGAGCGCTCAGGTTTATCCCAAACACCCCAGCACTAGCAGCATGGGGGCAGAAGCCGACGACTGACCATCTCTCAATTTTTTGATAATCGGCCGCACAGAAAATAATATTTTAAATTCCATAAGCATTGCTTAGCGCATATGAACAAGTTTTCAGCGCACAGGATAAACACGAGCGAGTTCATTCAAATATTACATCTCTAGTACATTCATCCGCAATAAGGCGGGCACCGGCAAGAACATCCTTGTAGTAGTTCTCGGGCTTGCGATTCTCCTTCCCCTGCGGCGGCCCGTCCTTCACCAGCTTCTCTCTGTCAAGCTTGCCCCAGTGCACCTTTGTACGGGCAAGGGCCCTCCGGGCACCTTCGATGCAGGAGGAACGCTTGATGACCTCAAGCCGTGGACAGGCCTCCACCAGCCGCCGCACCAGCCCGAAGTAGCTCCCAGGCAGGGCCTCTCCGGGCCACAGCCGAACTAGGAAGCCTTTCATGGCTTGTTCGGCCACCTTGTGGAGCTCGACCAGCTGTTTCAGCTGATCGCTCAGAGGCACAGGGTGTCCGGACTCAAAATACTGAGACCAGAACACACTCTCCGTCGAGCTGCCCTCTTCAGCTCGGTAGAATGCGGCGGCGTCGGATACGCTGCGGGGAAGATCTGCGAACGCCCCTGAAGAACTCCGGATTCGGGTAAGTGACAAGTAGTTTACTTTTATATTCCTACTTTGCATTAAGAATGCCTTACCCGCTGCTATCTTTTTCATCTCCTCCAACTCTTGAAGGGCCTTTTGGGCTTCGGCCTTGGCACCCTTGGCGGTCTCGACGCGAGCTCGGATGCTTGCGCCTTTGACTCAAGCTCCAAGCTCTCATGTTTTTCCATGAGAGCCTGCAGCTCTTGCTGCACCTCGCCAACCTGAGCCCCAAGCCTCTCTCGCTCGGTGCGCTCCTCGGCCGTTTTTCTTTTCGGCCTCAGTGAGCGCCTGCTTGAGGGTCGCCACCTCATTTGTGGCCCCTACAATAAGCAGCACGATCCTGTTATTTTTTGCAATCACGCCTCTCTATAGGCAACTTTTTTCTTTGTAGGGTATTTCTTACCTTCTTTTTCCTCGAGCTGCCGTTTGGCAAGGCCGAGCTCCTGCTCGGTCCGCCCGAGGTCCTTTTTTAGGACTTCCACCTGTGCAGTCAGTGCGGCGGTGGATAGCAGCGAAGCCTGCATACGCATATTGACTCTTTTATTGTTAGACTCCTGCGAAAATTAATAGATCCTCTATTCGGCTTTTGTTTTCGAACGCCGAACAGAGCATCAGGGGCTACTGTCTATGCGGTCATATTTTGACATATTTCTACTTACCTTGAAGCCTGTCAGAAGGCTAGCGCAAGCTTCAGTCAGTCCGCTTTTGGCGGACTGAACCCTTTGGATCACCGTACTCATAATAGTACGGTGTTCCTCGTCGATGGAGGCACCGTCAAGCACCTCCAGCAGATTGTCCGGCACCTCCGGTTGGACGGAGGTCGCCGGCTCAGAAGGCTTGCTCCTCTTGGAAGGAGTTCGCCTACCGCGGACCGGAACTGTTGAAGAGTCCGGCGCGACGTCCGGCACAAAGCCGGACTCGGAGCCCTGGGGGGTCTTGTCCCCTTTATTCCTGGGGTCCGGGAGGTCGCCTTTCGGCTCCTCCAGGACTACCTCCTCCTGCCCCGGAGCTTGTTTTGACGCCACTTCGGCGTCGTCCGCAGTGCGGGGGGGGGGGGAGACAGCGGGCGGAACCGAGTTCACGTATGACGTATCCAGGGAGCCGCTCGACGAATCGTCGAGTTCGGCCCGGGGCGGGCTACATAAATCACATTCGACATTAGGGAGAGCTGTGCATTAAAAGGAATATCATGAGTCACTCTAGTATACGAATACTTACGATTTCGCCGGACGCTTGGCCCTGTCCGGCCACTCCTCTCCGCTCTCTTCGACGTCGTAGGAGCAGTCCGGCGGAGGGGTCTTCCTCTTCTTAGACCCCTCGGCCTCCCCCGATGGGGCGGCTTTCTTCTTCTTCTCTTCCCCCACTGGGGGGGAGAGCTTTCTTCTTCCTCCTCCTCGTTTTCACGAGAGGAGGGCGCTTCGGACTCGTCAGACGACGAGTCCGGCACCACCAAGTTACGGGCACTCTTTCGAGTCCCGGTGGTCTTCTTCTTGACCTTCTTTTCCGGCACCACGTAAGGTGCCAGAGTCAGCAGCTTCACTAGGAGAGCTGGGGCTGGGTCTTCGGGCAGGGGATCCGGACAGTTAATTGGTCCGGATATCGCCTGCCAAGCCTGTCAAAGGTAAGAGAGTTTAGATCCCGCATAGAGTTAATCTATGAAAAAGAGCTTAATAGTCCTGTCAAAGGCATAGATAGCTTACCTCGCCAGCGTGACGCTGCGAGCTGTATCCGCGGTCCTCGGAAGCGGACGCGGGAGCCTCGGCGCCTTTGAAAAGCACCTTCCAAGCATCTTCATACGTCGTGTCGAAGAGACTATTGAGGGTTTGATTCTGCGCCGGGTCGAACTCCCACAAATTGAAGTCCCGTTGTTGGCACGGGAGGATCCGGCGAACGAGCATGACCTGGACTACATTGACAAGCCGGATTGCTTGTTCACCAGGGACTGGATGCAAGTTTGCAATCCGGTCACCTCTTCTTTACTGAAGTGGGGAAGAAAAACTACCCTCTCATGGGGCCTTGGGGTGGGGAGAAGCTGCCCCTCCTCAGGAAGCCGGTGCGGGATGTCCTTGGACAGGTATCCGGTTTTCCTTAGCTTTTTTACTTGAGCCTCCGTGACGGAGGAGACCATCCACTTGCCTCCCGCTCCGGACATTGCTAGAGAAGGTTGAGGTGGGAAGAGCGGGCTTGGGCGCTGGAGCTTGAGTGCGCGAGAGATGGATTCGCAAAGGAGGAAGAAGGCGTAGGTAAAAAGGTGGATCCTTATCCCCTTATATGGGCGGATGCGGTTATGCGTCCCCACCTACCTAATAAAACTCACTTGCCTCCCAAGCGTCGTGGTAAATGGCGCGGTTGGGTTACCCACGTCCGTATTGATGAGAATCCCGTTAAAAATGGCACACGATCTCTGCTTTGACAAAACGTGCCAAGGAAACCGCCTCGCTAAACGCGCTGAGCTGGAAAAAGTGAAAACAATTTGTATAAAGAGCTTGGCCGCAGTGTGTTGACGCACTGCGGAATACGTCAGCAGATTTGATTTGTGTTAATATTATTCTCTCTATGGCAATATGTGGAAACTTATTTTGCAGAGCCGGACACTATTTTTGGTGTTTACAATCTTCTATGAAGGACTTGGAGGAGGAACCCGCCTTACAATGCCGAAGACAATCTGCGCGTCGGGCTCGTCGTCATTGAAGCCTGGTTCAGGGGCTACTGAGGGAGTCCTAGATTAGAGGGTGTTCGGGTAGCCGGACTATACCTTCGCCGGACTCCTGGACTATGAAGATACAAGATTGAAGACTTCGTCCCGTGTCCGGATGGGACTTTCCTTGGCGTGGAAGGCAAGCTAGGCGATGCGGATACTCAAGATCTCCTACCATTGTAACCGACTCCGTGTAACCCTAACCCTATCCGGTGTCTATATAAACCGGAGGGTTGTAGTCCGTAGGCCGAGAACAATCATCATACACAATCATACCATAGGCTAGCTTCTAGGGTTTAGCCTCCTTGATCTCGTGGTAGATCTACTCTTGTACTACCCATATCATCAATATTAATCAAGAAGGAGTAGGGTTTTACCTCCATCGAGAGGGCCCGAACCTGGGTAAAAACATCATGTCCCTTGTCTCCTGTTACCATCCGACCTTGACGCACAGTTCGGGACCTCCTACCCGAGATCCGCCGGTTTTGACACCGACAAAGACCTAAACCCGTGTATGATCGATAAACCGAGACGAAGATAGTACCCAACATTTTCCTTTTTTTTGCGGTTGAAAGAGCTTTCATTAATCAAGGTGGATCAAGATGATCCAAAGCACACAAGTTTACAACTTCCTCCGGTCCCAAGCGCAGCCATACAGCTGTTTTAACACATGTCCGAGCAATTCGAGCTAACTCATGACTCACACAATTACTACCTCGCCCTACAGCCATCACCTTCACTTCCCGCTCACCATGGATAATTGCTTTTATCTCCTGTACCAGTCCAGCATGGATAGACCGATTAATACCAGTTTGCAAGATCATGGCCGCCGCCTCCGAACTATCCGTCTCGAGGATAAACGGTTGTGCACTCTACTCCATTGCAAGGGCGGACCCTTCTCTACATGCTTCAAGCTCCGCTGAGAGAGCATTATTACATGTAAATAGATGGCGGCAGGAGGAGAAAATGATTTGGCCATTCGCATCTCTAAGGACCATCCCTATGCCACCATTCCCAGCTAGTTCCTTGTGTGAACCATCAACATTGAGTTTCAGCCAACCTGGGGGAGGCGCAACCCACGGTTTACCTGATTGCTTGCCCATCGTCCTGTTCCCAGCCACTTGATAGTGTTCTCGTACATATGCATGTGGTGCAGGAGCATCAAGTACCATTTTCCCTTTCACCAGATCACTCTTTGGGTGCTGCTGGATACATAAAAGGGAGGTGATGTAGCTATGCAGAAATCTGCGAGAGGCCTCAGTCGGCGGTGCCTCTTTACCATGAGTGATCTCATTGCGCACATGCCATGAGCGCCACATAGTCATCAGCAGTACCATTCGCGACGTATCGGTTAGTGGCTCCAGCAGCTAAAACAACCACTCCGGTCCCGTGTTGCGTATAGAGCCAACATCGGGAAGTGGCCAATCCTTTGCCATCGCGCACCATAGGTCCACTGCTCGAGGGCATCTGCACATGGCATGGAAAACATCCTCGCATTCCGTACCACAAAGAGGACATATATTAGAGGGTTCCAAATGGCGAGAAAATTTGTTCGACCACGTGGCCAGAGAGTTATTCACGATCCTCCATGCGAAGACGCGTACCTTTAGGGGAGCAGGGCACCCCCATATAGTCTTCCAGATGGCGCGGCGACCATCCGGTGCCCTGCTCGATGAATTTGCCGATGGACGCTCGTGCTCGTCCATGGCTAGGCGGTACACCGACCGAACGGTGAAGATACCGTTCTTCTCCGGTGACCATGCAAGGATGTCGTCAAGGTGGCGTGGTGATGTCCTGATGCTGGAGATGCAGTCGACGTCAACTGGGAGGAAATGACGCCGAAGCAAATCCATCCGCCAAGAACCACGATCATCTATGAGGTCCGAGACCCGTCGCAGCCTGCATGTGCCTTGTGGTGATATGGGTTTGCCATCATGCTCCCTTGGCAGCCATCTATCCCGCCAGATACGAATACTCATACCATTGCCCACCCGCCATACGAGCCCTTTTTTTAGAAGTTCTAAGCCGTGCTGAATACCTTGCCAGGTCGCCGAAGCACTGCCCGAGAAAACAGTGTCTTCGAGTCGCCCCTCTGGGAAGTAACGAGCTTTTAAAACCTGTGCACACAAGCTATCAGGTTTAGTTAACAGGCGCCAAGCCTGCCGGGCCAACAGGGCTTGGTTAAAAATCCTGAAGTCCTTGAAGCCTAATCCACCTCGCATTTTATGCTTCATAATGCAAGGCCAAGACTGCCAGTGTGTTTTTCGTTTCCCTTCTGCTGAGCCCCACCAAAAGTTTCTGACCATTCTGTTCAGATCATCACAAACAGACATAGGTAGCTTGAAAACACTCATCATATATGTGGGTATAGCCTGGGCCACCGCCTTGATCATCATCTCCTTCCTTGCAAGAGAAAGTGTGTCTCCCCATGCAATAATTCTTTTTGTCAACCGAGCTTGGAGGTTTTGAAATTTACCCTTAGACATGCGCCCCTCTGGCGTCGGAAGTCCAAGGTATTTTTCCTCAAAGGTCGACAATTGGACCTGTAGGGCCATACCCACATCCTCTTGGCTGCTCTCCAGACAAGCATTTCCAAACATAATACTGCACTTAGCAGGATTTATTAGTTGCCCCGTGGCACTCTCATAGGTGGTGATAATGCTCCGAACCTCTTTTGCTTGTTGGTCATCCGCCTTAAAAAACAGCAACGTATCATCTGCGAACAATAGGTGAGATATGCCAGGGGCTCTCTGACACACCTTTAGAGGGGTAAAACTCCCTTTCAGTTCGCCATCCTTCAACAGAGCAGAGAGACCATCAGCAATAAACAGGAACAAAAATGGGGAGAGGGGGTCACCTTGCCGTAGCCCACGCGACGGTGCAAATGAATCCAAGATGGAGCCATTAAATTTGACACTATATCTGACCGAAGTGACACACGACATTATCCAGTCAACCCATCGGTCAGCAAACCCCATCTTTTGCATCATTCGCTTCAAGAACACCCAATCCACTCGATCATATGCTTTGGAGAGGTCCAATTTGTATGCACAAAAACATTTTGTTGGGTCTTTCTCCCGCTGAATAGAGTGAATGCATTCAAATGCAATAAGTACATTATCAGTAATCATTCTACCTGGCACAAAAGCACTCTGTTCCGGGGAAATAATATCCTCAAGTATAGGCCTCAACCGGTTTACCAAACATTTTGCCACCACCTTGTATAATACATTACACAAGCTAATTGGCCTGAAATCAGAGAGTTTTACCGGTTTATCAATTTTTGGGATCAGAACAATCGCAGTGTTATTAACTCCCTCTGGCATCACCCCCGTCCGGAAAAATTCCTTAACACCAGCGATAACTTGGTCTTTCATAACCCCCCAGTTTCTCTGAAACATGCGAGCCGGAAAGCCATCCGGTCCCGGTGCTTTAAGGGGTCCAATCTGGAACAGTGGATCAGCTATCTCTTTATCAGAAAAATCTGCACATAGGCCCTCATTCATCAGATCAGTAACACGAGTATCAATAAGATCAATAATTGGATCAGCACATAGCGAAGCATCAGCAGTGAACATATTTTGAAAGTACTCTGTGGCCATGGCAGCCATAGTGGCATGATCATTCTGCTCTACCCCCTCATTGTCCACCAATGTTTTAATACGATTTTTCCTCGCTCGCCAAACTGCCTTGCGATGAAAAAACTTCGTGTTTCTATCACCATCACGCAGCCAATCAATCCTAGAGCGCTGCATCCAAAGCATTTCTTCCCTGTATAAAAGCTCATTCATACGATCAGTAGCTTCCCGTATAGTACGCTGATCTGCATTCATAGACATTAGTTCCTCAAGGAGTGAACGAGATTTATTAATTTCCTTTACGACATTACCAAACTTCGCCCTGCTGCAACTCTGAAGTGTGTGCATAAGATCCCTGAGAGCAGCCGCCACATCACCAAGTGTAGCCATGGCACCCGCTTGGATCCAAGCATTCATGATCACCTCCGGCAAAGCAGGGTCACGCTCCCATGCCACTTCATAATGACGACACTTCCTGCCAACATCTTGCGGTGGCGGTTCGGCCTCACACCTAAGGAGAATGGGTGCATGGTCTGACGTTGGTGCTACCAAGTGCTTCACATTAGCCTCTGCAAAACTATCTCGCCATTGGTTATTAGCCACTGCCCGGTCAAGCCGGACCTTCACATTTGCACGACCATGGCGCCGGTTATCATAAGTATATGGTAGACCTGAAAAACCAAGATCACCGAGGCCGCAAAGTGCCAACACATCACGGAAATCAATCATCTGACCTGCTGACCGTGGAGTTTCTGAGAAGTGTTCGAAGCCCCACATAGCCTCGTTGAAATCTCCGAGCACTACCCACGGCATGTCCGCTTGTTGGTGCAGATCGTGAAGAAGGGACCACATGCGGTGTCGGTCCTCCGTCCGTGGCTCGCCGTAGACGCAAGTGAGCCTCCAAGGGGACTCACCCGCAGTAGAATACACATAAGCATCAATGTATCGTTCGTTCTTATCTTTTACATCGAGATGCACAGACTCGTGCCAATACAGAGCTAGACCTCCGCTAAGACCAGTACTATCGACTGCCTCGAAACCACTTAAGCCTAAACGAGATCGAAATCTTTTCATCTTAACTTCTGACTGCCTAGTTTCACATAAAAAGACTATACAAGGGGAATGAGCCTGTACCAAGCTCACGAGATCACGAACTGTCCGAGAGTTCCCACCCCCTCGGCAGTTCCAACTAAGGATATTCATTGCTCCTGACGGGGCGCCGCCTTTGGCCCCGTCAGTTTACCGGCGGCCCCATGGCCGGTTGCCTCCGTAGCTTCGGTCCCCTTGTCCCCCTCCACCATGGTGGAGTCATCCACATTGCTTGATTCATTGGTACACACGTATTCTGCACCAGTTTTGATTTTCTTTGGTGTAGCTGAAAATACATCTGCTGCTGCAGCAGCGTTAGGATGGAACACCAACGCCGATGAAGTGGCACCCGTCCAAGTGCCAATGACGAGCTGCTCTCCTGCGTTCCGCTTCTCAAGCGTAGACTGCTCATCAGACATGTCCCGGACCTCCCGGTCCTCCTCTTGCGCAACAAAGCTATGTGGAGTCTCCCTTGCAGCTGCCACGACGATGGCGCGTGCTTCTGGATGTGTCGCCGCTAGGCCCTCGGTTCCTCCGTCAGCTGGCTTCGGGCGGGCAGCGTCCACAAAGGGAGCCCCGTGATCACCCCCACCGGCCTCCGGGATCTCCTTGGCAACTTCCGGCGGCCTACCAAGGTCCTGCGCAGCCGACGACAACGAACTAGCAGTTTTGCACACCGGCGTACGAGGAACTGGTTGCATAGACCGATCGGGAGGATCACAAGGTTTCTGGTGCTTTTCCGTGCCAACCCTAGATTTTTCTCCATACTTCGCCCTAGGAGGTTTCCTGACCTGGGGGTCAGGTATTGCACCGATCACAAACACTCGACAACGTGCTTCTGCCGGACTCCCGATGGGATCCTTCCGAAGGCGGCGAACAGCGGGATCGCTGCACCCCCAAGGGGCCAGCGATACGAGGGCGGACATAGCCGCAACATGGCCACCAGGGCGCCGAGGCGCGCGTGCGGCAAGGGGGCCAGCGGCCACAGGGACGGAGCCCCGCGGCGGCGGCGGCAGGGGCGACGCCCAAGAGTCGCCATAACCGAACCCTAACATGGCTCGACGAGCTTCGTAACTATAGTAATGTACTACTCCTGTGTACCCAACATTTTCCAATGTCAAAAATAGAAATTTCTTTTCGACAAGTTTGGCCTAGCATGCCTCAATCATGGTTAGTGCAGATGTAGTCCTGCCGTTCTGTATGCAACACATTGTGTTGAATGAGACGAGGCATGTCGGTACGTTTGGTTGTTGCGGACACTGCGGCCTAGGTGCGACGGAGTGAACATGGCAAAAGTGGAACATGGATGTGCCCAAGAGGGACTCTTAGATTGCCGTCTCGCCCTCCACCTTTCACATCTCAACGTTGCAGCATGTACTAGCGAATATGCTGCAAGAAACATCTCATAAGCATGATCCGAAGTAGGGGTCCCAATCACTCTCAGGTGAGACCAAAATCGTCACAAATAAACAAATGCGGGGATAAGACTCCTACACAAGAGTTAAAGGGTTCGTTTATGTCCCAATCAACTAAGATTTCCCGAAGTCCCAATTGATTCCTCCAGTCGACTAAGATATTCTCAAATCGACTCAAATCTCAGTAGACTGAGATTTTCTCAAAACTCCATCAAATCAGATCTTTGTCAATTTAAAAACCATGTTATACTTCCACATAC
Organism: Aegilops umbellulata; assembly: GCA_032464435.1. Lineage (NCBI taxonomy): Eukaryota > Viridiplantae > Streptophyta > Magnoliopsida > Poales > Poaceae > Aegilops > Aegilops umbellulata. The sequence continues at coordinate 634,916,414 of CP136055.1, forward strand.
TATATCACAACATACACATACAAATGATCGCATGACACCAGCCTTCTTTCGACGATTTCCGCTCCTTGCCTTATTTGATGGTTTAGTAGAGTAAACACTCAAAGGGATGGTCCAGTGCAAAAAAAATTTAACTTCGTTCATTCAAAAAACAAATCAGTGTCTCCATGCTTAAGAAATCGGCGGAGCCCCTGCTTGTTCTTTAAAAAAACAATACTCCCTCCGATCCATATTACTTGTCTTAGTTAGTGTTCGAAGACAAGTAATATGGATCGTTTGTCTTAGTTAGTGTTCGAAGACAAGTAATATGGATCGGAGGAAGTAGTAGTATGCATATGTCGCATTGGAGACAGGGTCCTTGTCAAGAAATGCACATAATATTACACTATGACCTCTAGCTGATTGCGAGGATCTTGTCGAGTAAGTGTAAGAGCAAAAGTTTTAAGGAGAAAAAGAGGGGGTACGTATGCCGACGGGTAGTTGTTTGGACGTGAACCAATGACAGCATGCATGATAGCGCATGATTGCCACACTAGACAGTTATAGTGGTAAAAAATGAGAGGAGCATGAGGTGGCACACGAGGATGAGAACGATGCTTTAGCCGCCGGCCCGACAACGAACGAGTTAATTAACAACTTTAGTTGTCATGTCAATTATTTATTTGTTAGGAACGATTACTATGCTACTCCCTTCGTTTTTAAATATAAGTCTTTTTAGAGATTTCAGTGCGGACTACATACGAAATGAAATGAGTGAATCTACACTCTAAAATATGTCTATATACATCCGTATGTATTTTTTATTGAAATCTCTAAAAAGACATATTTAGGAACGGTGGGAGTATATTGCTATGGGTTGTGACGATTTGCTAGAATCAGGTGCACTACTGGTCTATATATCGTACTCGAGAACCAGTTTAATATCATTTTTAGAAACACAGTACAAACGTAGATGATGACATAGAAATTAAGTAGAAGAAGTAAGTAAAAATACATGAACTTGACGTGATGGTAGGAGATTTCGGTTTGTGTGGCCGGCAGGATTCGGCATGTCGCTCCCCCAATGAATTAGGCTCAACCAATGATTTTGATTAGACACTTCTCCTTGTTGAATGAGAATGAAGGAATAGTGTCAAACGACTAAAGCTAACAGCCAGCCCGGATACCTAAATTGAAGAGGATGTCCCACCATAGCAAGTTATGATACTGTTGGGAAACGTAGCAGAAATTCAAAATTTTCTACGCAACACCAAGATCAAACTATGGAGTAATCTAGCAACGAGGGAAGGAGAGTGCATCTACATACCCTTGTAGATCACTAAGCGGAAGCGTTCAAGTGAACGGGGTTGATGGAGTCGTACTCGCCGTGATCCAAATCACCGATGATCCTAGTGCCGAACGGACGGCACCTCCGCGTTCAACACACGTACAGCCCGGGGACGTCTCCCATGCCTTTATCCAGCAAGGAGAGAGGGAGAGGTTGAGGAAGACTCCATCCAGCAGCAGCACAACGGCGTGGTAGTGGTGGAGGAGCGTGGCAATCCTGCAGGGCTTCGCCAAGCACCGCGAGAGACGAGGAGGGAGAGAGGTAGGGCTGCACCTTGGGAGAGTTCATCTCGTGTCTTGGGCAGCCCCAAAACCTCCAATATATAGGGGAAAGGGGGAGGGGAGGCGCCCTAGGGCTTCCCCTAGGGGGGCGGCGGCCAGGGCAGATGGGATCTCCCTAGGGAAAATCCTAGGGAGACTTGCCCCCCAAGCCAAGCAGGTGGAGGCTTGCCTCCCAAGCCAGGTGGAGGCGCCCCACCTCCCCAAGTAACGTGGGAAAGGGTGTGGGGGGCGCACCAACCCTTAGTGGGCTGGTTTGCCCCTTCCCCTTTGGCCCATGAGGCCCTCCAACACTTGCCGGGGCTCCCGAAACACCTTTCGGTCACGCTGGCCATAGCCTGGTACCTCCGGAACACATCCGGACTCCAATACCCTTCGTCCAATATATCGATCTTCACCGCCGGACCATTCCGGAACTCCTCGTGACGTCCGGGATCTCATCCGGGACTCCGAACTACCTTTGGTAACCACATACTATTTCCCATAACAACTCTAGCGTCAACGAACCTTAAGTGTGTAGACCCTACGGGTTTGGGAATCATGCAGACATGACCGAGACACCTCTCTGGCCAATAACCAACAGCGGGATCTGGATACCCATGTTGGCTCCCACATGTTCCACGATGATCTCATCGGATGAACCACGATGTCGAGGATTTAATCAATCCCGTATTCAATTCCCTTTGTCTAGCGGTATTGTACTTGCCCGAGATTCGATCGTCGGTATCCCGATACCTTGTTCAATCTCGTTACCGGCAAGTCTCTTTACTCGTTCCGTAACACATCATCCCGTAATCAACTCCTTGATCACATTGTGCACATTATGATGATGTCCTACCGAGTGGGCCCAGAGATACCTCTCCGTCACACGGAGTGACAAATCCCAGTCTCGATTCGTGCCAACCCAACAGACACTTTCGGAGATACCTGTAGTGTACCTTTATAGCCACCCAGTTACGTTGTGACGTTTGGCACACCCAAAGTATTCCTACGGTATCCGGGAGTTGCACAATCTCATGGTCTAAGGAAATGATACTTGACATTAGAAAAGCTTTAGTATACGAACTACACGATCTTTGTGCTAGGCTTAGGATTGGGTCTTGTCCATCACATGATTCTCCTAATGATGTGATCCCATTATCAACGACATCCAATGTCCATGGTCAGGAAACCGTAACCATCTATTGATCAACGAGCTAGTCAACTAGAGGCTTACTAGGGACATGGTGTCGTCTATGTATCCACACGTGTATCTGAGTTTCCTATCAATACAATTATAGCATGGATAATAAACGATTATCATGAACAAGGAAATATAATAATAACTTATTTATTATTGCCTCTAGGGCATATTTCCAACAGATACAGACCAATTAAGTGGTAAGCCAACCTTCCCCATTGCTTTTCTTTCAACTAGGGCATATGCAATTTTCCGTCCATTTGTGGGGCTTTTTGGCATGGAGGAGCTTAGAGGGATGGTCATGGCACGGTTGCTCAAGTAGGGGTAGGCGGACGCGTTACCGCCAACCGCGGGTAACGGCAGCAAACGATCAGGTTGGCCCGGTCTCTGAAGGAGTAAGATGATTTACACGGGGGGAGGAAGAAGAAGATGTTGCAGCCGTTAGATTGAACATCTTTTGTAAATATATTGTAGAGTTTGTACTATTTTAATCTTTTTTGAGAGAATTTATCTTGTACTATTTTATCATTTTAGTATTTATTATTATTAGGGATTGCACTATTTTACCTTAGTTTTTTATGTTTTACTTTTTACATCATAGAGAAGAGAAGGGCTGGGAAACAGCGAGAGGCCAGCCCAAGCACAGCCACGGGCCGTGTGAAAAGCCCAGCGCCGCACGAGCCTCGTTCGTCCCCAACCCAACCCAACCCAACCCAACCATCCAAGACCCAACCCGCACAAGGGAAGGAGCACAGCACACGCCACCACCGACCCCGACGCCGCCGCAGCTCGAAGCCGGAGAAGAACCCTAGACCTAGCCGCCTCCCTCCCCTCTCCGGCGACGCGACGCAGGTACTGCTCACCCCTAGGGTTTCCGCCTCCTCCCCCCCCCCCTCTCTGCCGCCCTCCCAGGCGGCGATTTTGACCCCTCGCTCTCCTCTTTGCGCGCGCAGGCAGGGTCTCGGATCGCGCCGGCGAGGATGAGGCCCGTGTTCGTGGGGAACCTGGACTACGACACCCGCCACTCGGAGCTCGACCGCCTCTTCTACCGCTACGGCAGGATCGAGCGCATCGACATGAAGTCAGGTCCGCCCCTAACCCATCCCCACCCCACCAGATCTCCCTCCCCCCACCCCGGCCGCCCCTGTCGCGATGCCTGTCCGCATCTCCTGCGTTCGCCCGGGGCCGATCTGTTCATGCTAAGTTTTGTGGGGACAACAGAGGTGGAAGGACGAATTTAACCTGGAATTAGTTCTCAAAAAATTGACTATTAGAACTTTTATCATCTGTGCATGTTTATTGGCACCTCGCACAAAGCGTGTTAGTGCTGTTAATCTGTGATGCAATCATTTTGGCTATTTTGCTTGGCTAACCTCTGTTAGCTATGCTTCCGTAAAAAAATATATATGGGGTGGGACACTTATGTGAAGCTGTATAAGGATTTGATTTCATGATTGCCACCTCTGTTTTCATGCCTATGCGCATTGCCAGTGTTTGGTGGCCGGTCTGATGCTTTTGTGCCCCACCGGTGCTCATCACCTGGGGCCGATCTGTTCATATGCTAACTTTCCTCGGTACAGAGTTGGAAGAACGAATTTAACCATCTATACTTGTAACTTTTTGTCTCACTAGAGTATGCAATTAGTTTAGGAGCAGTTTTAACATGGTCCCTCTTACCTCCACTTTTCACATGAGAGGTAAGAGTATATAATAGATCTGAGCCGTTGATTTCATTAACTAGTGGGTCTGAGCAACTCTTACCTTCTTACCTCCCATGTGAAGAAAAGGAGGTAAGAGGGACCATGTTAAAAATTTCCTTTAGTCTAAATTGATTAAAGAACAATCCTGGAGATGATTTGTTTGCTTAAATTTTTGATTTGTGCATGTTTCTTTTCACCTTAAACCTAGCACTGGCATAATCTCTCGAGTTTAGGATCTCTGAAATCTGGATGTTAGTTGTATCACCCTGTGATGCAATCATCATGGTAATTTTGCCTCGCTAATCTCTGTTACCTATGCTTATGTAAAATTTGTGCTGTTGTCTGAACATATATATGGTGGCCCATGATTTCTGCGTATTTTTTGGCTCCTTACACAAAGTATAATCTGTACAGAGGATCTGAGTATTAGTTGTATTAATCTGTGATGCAACAACTGGGGTGTTAATCTCTGTTAGCATTGGTTCTGTAAAATATATGGCGTGGAACACATATTGAACTTGTATGGTGGTCCATGTCATGTAAAAAAAAGTAGTTGCAAGCAATATATGCATAGCTGGCAGCACGATGTTTAAATGTTTACTCTGACGCAGGAACTGCCGAGGCAAACATACATAGCTCCCCCTGGGGCTCCTCAACTCACCCTCCATTCACTCCTGACTCATCCGGCCATCACTCCCTGCACTTGGCCATCCGTTTTCCTGATGCACTGTAATATGTTACCACTGCCAAGCATGTTTTGCCGGGACTGACATCAATCATCACGCGATTCGTGCCATGTCATCAGTTCCATCATGCCATACCATGCCATCAGTTCCATCATGCCATACCATGCCACGACTAGAAGTATCCACCAGGCATCAACTTGATAACTTGCTATGTGTGCCGTCTCAGTAAGCAATGTCTGTGAGGCTCTTTGATCTGTAGAATGGTGAAGCATGTTCAGTGCCGCCAGTCGTACCTTCTTACTTTGGAACTTTTGGATATAAGTTGTACAACACCATGCCTAGCCTCATCATGAATGGAATCTACCAGTAAGCTCAATAGCTCTGTTGATACCATCAGATCTGTGCAGGTGCAGTATTTTTCTGTTTCTGTCTTGTTTGAATTTGACTGAATTTGGTTCATGTATTTTAGTTGCTTGTACTTCAAAAAATATGGTTGGTGAACAATGACTCGCACACAATCTAATTTCCTATGGTTCTTACTTTTGGATTTACCTTTTTTAGGGTTTGCTTTTGTCTACTTTGAGGATGAGCGTGATGGTGATGATGCCATACGGGCTCTGGATGGTTATCCCTTTGGCCCTGGGAGACGCAGACTTTCAGTGGAGTGGTCACGGGTAATTTGCTGCTCTTGCAACTCCACTAAACCTTAACATAGAGAAAGTCATAAAACTGTGTTCTGTCATATGCTGACTACTGTCTGATTTAGATGGTATTTGAAATAGTATTGGCTTCAGTTCATTTTGTAATTCTTCTCTGGTGATTCATGTAACAGGGTGACCGTGGAACCAGGCATGATGACCGTGATGGCTATAGTAAACCACCAGTGAATACTAAGCCCACCAAGACACTGTTTGTCATTAACTTTGACCCTATCAACACAAGAGTCAGTGATCTTGAAAGGCATTTTGGTCATTTTGGGAGGATTTCAAATGTTCGGATAAGGAAGAACTTTGCTTTCGTGCAATTTGAAACACAGGAAGAAGCCACAAAAGCCCTAGATGCCACTCATTTGACGTAAGTGCCACTTTCACCTTTTTTTTATGTTTAAATAGTTTGCCGAATCTGACTGACTGCAGTTGGCATGTTGGTAGTTAGTGCCACTTTCACCTGTTTTTCTACGGATGTTTAGTTTTTGAGCATAATCTGACTGCAATTGGCATGTTGGTAGTTGCTACCAGTGTCCACTGTTTTTCTACAGGAGTTTAGTTACTGCTAAATGTATTTCATGCTGTTTCATAAGCTTATGTGGTATGGATTGTTTGTAAATAGTTTTGCAGTGTAAAAATATGCCTGATTGATTCTCATTCCCCTCGGCAGGAAGTTACTGGACAGAGTGATTTCTGTTGAGTATGCCTTCAGGGATGATAGTGAACCAGGTGACAAGTATGACAGGCCAAGTAGAGGTGGTGGCTATGGAAGGCAGGATGACAGTTCATATCGCCGTTCTGTCAGCCCAATGTACCGAAGGTCACGACCTAGTCCTGACTATGGTCGTCCAGCGAGTCCTCAGTATGGTGCATATGGCAGGAGCAGGAGTCCTGTTCGTGATCGCTATCGAAGGTAATGCACTTACATTGTTTTTGTTTGATCTTCTGATCTTCATATGGTTGAACTTCTTAGTCCTGCTGGTAGATGCTTTCATTAGGATGTACCATTCGAATTAGCCAAACCACTTTAGTCTGATTAGTTATTGTGTTCTATTTATTTTTTGGCACAAAACATTTACTGCTGTGTATATTATCTGCCTCCTATATTGTTATGATTTACTTCTGAATTCAGTGATTAGTCCTTACATTTGATCCCATCTAACAATAACGTTGCCGAAATCTTCTTATAAGCGTTGAGTATTCAGTTCTTTTTGCGAGGAAGATTATCCAGTCCTTAACATCATCTGTTTCCTGTTGTTTGATGAAATGTTTTTGTAAAATCGCAGCCGATCTCCTGTCCAGCGCTCAAGATCCCCAGCTCCCAACAGAAGAGGTTATGACTGATGGACAGTTATCTTGGTTTATGGTAGCGAGGCGGTTTCAGTATGCTGTTCTAGCTCTAGCATTAGTAAACAAGAACCCTTCTGTACCCGTACCGAAGCTTATCGTCTAGCTGACAATCGTGTTATAAGAAGTTGGACCTGCCCTTTGACAACTGCTTTGTCGTCTGTGTGTTATAAGAAGTAAGACCTGCACCTTGACACCTGCTTTGTGCCTAAATCGCGACATTTTCGTATATCGGTTTGCCTATTTATGTCTGTGTTTTGTGTGTGATATTTGCCTCATTTGCCGCCTGCTTGGATATACAATATGTTGGAATGAGTTTGCAAGAATTTCATAACCGAAAACAAAGTTTCAAACACGTTAAATATTCCAAGAATATTATACTACTCCCTCCGATCCAAAAAAAAGTGTTGTGGTGGATTGGAGGGAGTAATAATTATTACCTACTCACTGTCTTAAAATATAAGATGTTTTTTGAGACTCTATAGTGTCGAAAAACTGTTCTATATTTTGAGACAGAGGGAGTATTTCACTTCATTAGTAATCCAGATACTCACTGATATTGTGAGTGAGGAACATTTCCTGTGATTTTGTAAGTGGATGCTGTTTCTGTGGTGTATCAACTGGACGTTGTACTACCAGTAGATACAAAATTTTACTGTGTTCTTTCTACCAGTAGTCCCCGCAGGAGCAGGAGCCGTCCCTGAAATGGTGGAACCTCCTGACGTCCCTGAGCACAATCTCCCGCCCAACCATCTTGGACAAGAACTTGGCGGCCTCATGGCAGTCGTTGCACACCCTCAGGTTCTTGGCCACCCTGATGGCGGCGCCAGCCGGCGCCCGCAGCAGCCCAAAGGCGATGGCGAGCTTCTCGCTGTGGTACCGGAGCATCGCCGCCTTCTCGGCCTCCCCGACGTCGTGGAGCACGCACGACGTGTCGGGCGCGTACCCCTCGCGCCGCATCCGCTCCCAGAGCGCGTCCATGTGCGCGTGCACCTCCGCGCTCGCCGGGTGCGACGACTCGCCCGCCATGAACCGGTGGATCGCGCCGTCGAGCTCGATCCAGCTGCACCCGGGCTCCTTGGCCACGCCCTGCCTCCGCATCCTCGCCCGCGCCGCCGTCGACTTCTCCCACATCCCGGCGGCGGAGTAGATGTTGCAGAGGAGCACGTAGTGGCTGGCCTCGTCGGGCTCCAGCTTGAAGAGCTGCTCGGCGGCGACCTCGCCGAGCGACACGTTCCGGTGCAGCCGGCACGCGCCCAGCAGGCTGCTCCACGCAGACACCTGCTGCTCCCCGGGCGCCATGGAGGTGATGATCGTGTGCGCCTCGTCGAGCCTCCCCGCCCGGCCGAGCACGTCGACGACGCAGGCGTGGAGGTCCGGCGTCGGCTTCACGCCGTGGTCCCTCTCCATGCCGTGGAACAGCTCGAGCCCGCGGTCGACCAGCCCGGAGTGGCTGCACGCCGCCAGGGCGGCGATGAAGGTGACCTCGTTGGGCGCCGCCTCGCCGCCCGCCGCCATCTGGTCGAAGAGCGCCACCGCCTCGCCGCCGAGCCCGTGCATCCCGTAGGCCATGATGAGGACGTTCCAGGTGATGACGTTCCGCCTCGGCAGCCGGTCGAACACCGCCCTCGACGCCGCCAGGCAGCCGCACTTGGCGTACATGTCCACCAGCGCGCTGCCCACGGCGATGTCCGACTCCAGCGCGTGCCGCACCGCGTACCCGTGGATCTCCTTCCCCCTCGCCGGCGCCGCCAGCGCCGCGCACCCCGGCAGGAGCGTCATCAGCGTGATGTTGTTCGGCATGACAATGGCATCTTCTTCCATTGATGATGATGATGATGGCAGCTGCATCTCCGTGACGAGCTGGAACGCGTCGGCGACGTGCCCCTGCACGACGCAGCCGGTGATGAGGGTGTTCCAGGACACGACGTCGCGGGGGTCGATCGCGGCGAAGATCCGGCGCGCCACGTCCATCTCGCCGAGGCGCGCGTACATGTCCATGAGCGCGTTCTGCACGAACCGGTTGCCCGCCATGCCGCGCTTCACCACGTACCCGTGCATGGCCTCCTTGCCGGCGAGCCCCTCGGAGCGCGCGCACGCCGGGAGCACGCCGGACATGGTGGTCTCGCTGGGCGCGCACCCGGCCTCCGCCTCCATCCGCGAGAAGAGCTGGAGCGCCTCCTCGTCCATGCCGGCCTGCGCGTAGCCGCAGATCATGGCGTTCCACATCCCGAGCTGCCGCCCGGGCTCCGGCACCATGTCGAACACCCTCCGCGCGTGGCCCACCCGCTCGTTGCCGGCGTACATGTCCACCAGCGCGCTCGCCACGAACGAGTTGGCGGCGAGGTCGCCGTCCTTGAGGACGACGGCGTGGATCTCCCGGCCGAGGGCCAGCATCTCCAGCCGCGAGCACGCCGGGAGCGCGCTCGCGAACGTCACGCCGTCCGGCCGCACGCCGAGTGCCACCATGTCGTGGAGCACCTCCACGGCCTCGGCGCACCGGCCGCCCTGCACGAGCAGGCTTATCATGGTGTTCCACGTCACGACGTCGCCGCCGCCGGGGGAGAACGCGGCCGCCGTGGTGCGGAAGAGCGACTGCGCGTCGTCGACGAGGCCGAGGCGCGCGTACATGGAGAGCAGCGCGTTGAAGGGGAAGCGCTCGCGGCCCTCGTCGAGGAAGCCGTGCTTGAGCGCGAAGGCGTGGGCCTCGCGGCCGAGGCGGCGGCCATCGTCGCCGGCGAGGTGGGAGCAGGCGAGCAGCACGCTGACGAGGGTGAAGGAGCTGACGTCGTGGCGGGCCTCGGCGAGCATGCCGCGGAGGGCGTCGAGCGCGCGCTCCCACTGGCGGAACAGGCAGAGCGCGGAGATGAGGGAGTTGTAGGACACGGCGTCGCGGAGCCCCGGCGGCGTGGCGGCGAAGAGCGCGAGCGCGGCGTCGAGGTCCCCGCAGCGCGCGTAGGCGGTGAGGAGCGCGTTGCCGGCGGCGGGGGTGGGGCGGTGGAGGAGCGCGCGGCGGAGGGCAGCCGCGTGGAGCGCGCGCGCGGCCCGGCCGTCCCGGAGCGCGGCCGCGGACTTGATGGCCGGCGGGAGCGCGAAGTGGTCGAGCTGCGCGGAGGAGGCCGAGAGGGAGGAGAGCGCGCGGAGGGCGGCGGCGTGGTTCCCCGCGGCGGTGAGGGAGCGGATGGTGGCGGAGGTGGGCGGCGGTGCCGCCGGTGGGGCGACAGTGGCGGCCATGGAGTGAGCTCAGCTGCTCAGCGGCGAGGAGCGTCGAGGCCTGGAGGATAAGCCAGCCTGATTTTTTTTCCTTTAAAAATGTCTGCCAGTGGGACAGGAATTTTTGGGAGATGAGATGGTTCCACATGCACCTATTATGAATAGCAAATTTGAAAAAAAACTAAAAAATAACTCAAAAAAAAATCTAAATATTTTTTTGTAGTATACATAGTCGACCATTCTACTCGAATATGAAGTTTCGCAAGGAAATGACACCCATGGCATTCTAGGCGAAAAAGACAAAATATGTTCTATATGCGAAAACACTATTTGAAGGAATAGTAAGGTCTGTTTGTATTTTCTTCACTATAGAATACCCCGATGCCATTCTTTCACAAAATTTCTTACGCGAGTATAATGGTGGACCAAGTTTACCATCCCGAAAGTTCAGATATTTTTTGATTTTTCTAGTTTTTTTTCTTCAAATTTACCATTTATGCGGGTGCGCATGGAACCATGTTCACCTGTGTATTTTTGCAGTGTTGCTACTTGAAACTTTAGAAGGAAATATCCTACTCTCTTTGTTCACAAATACAAATATTTTGGATACTTCAATATATTCTGCATATAGACTCAAATGAATGAACAAACACGCTAAAACATGCATATACTCGAGCGTTTAGATCACAACTAGAGGGAGTACATCCGATTCAGAAAAGGTTAGAAAATCTTATACTGTATTTGTGAGAGGAGGAAGTACTATCTTTTCTATCCATTCCCCTTAATTTCTATGTAAATTCAGATAGGCTTCGTTTCAGTGTATTTGATTATGCAAAATACTGCTGGTTGGAATCAGATAAGGTACTAACACCACTTTATGGGGAATGTCATGCCACATAATTGACTAATAGGCGCCTCATGTAGGTCAACAAAGCCGAAGCATGCGACCACTAGAGGGATGTCAACGCAGGGAGTCAGAGTGAGGCACTGCATCCTACTCTTTGTCGTCCGACACCATAATGGGGCTAGGACATGTCGCCGGGAACCATGCCATCGGGGGAGGCGTCGATGCCGAGGCAAGCCATCGCTGGGGAGACATCATGGACCCCATTGTCCCCGCTAGGCACTGCAGGGAAGAAGCCAGGATCCGCACCTCCATGGGAAGGGGGTGAGGAGCAGAGGAGAAGCGGGCATAGAAGAGACGGGAATTCCGACAATGGTGGTAACTGTTGAAGCCATACCGTCCATCGAGAAGATGTGGGGTGTGGGGGAAGGGGTTCTGAATCATTTCGAGGATGTGCTACTATTGCTCAATACCGTTTTTTAGAGAAGATGCGGGGTGCGGGCAACATTCAAAGATAAAAGGAAAAAAATCGGTTAGCTATGTTTCATGGTTACTATTTCTTCTCTCGTGGATGATAAGGTAATGCTCAAACTCGGATGGTCGGGGCAACAATTTCCTTGATGATCGCTCCAGTACTTTCACCTGGCCTTTCAGAGACATCCTTCACTACTGCTTGGCAATCAGATGCAATCGGCAAGCGGTTGACCAACATGTCATTAGTTAGGGCTTGAGCTTCCCCGATGGCTAAAGATTCGGGATAGATGCTTCAGTTATACTGTTGAAGGTGATCGTAGATGACCCAAGATATGTGTCATTCCGGTTCCGGTAGGCCGCAACAATAGCTCCAACATCCTGATTCCCGGTGGTTGCACCATCAACATAAAATTTTGTGAGTCACTCAGGAGGCGAGATCCGTGGCATGTGATGGTGACCGATGGTACTCGCCGGTGCAGCCTTATGAGGCTGCTTATAGGTTGTCTCCAAATCCAAGATGAAGTTCTTGAAGAAAAGATGTGTTGATAACAAGGCTGAAACTCACTCTCATGGATGGCCATGCGACGAGCGGTCCAAATCGCCCAAAGAGTAGTCACTGTACCAATGAAGTATTGAGCTTTATTTGCACATCTCATTACAGAGGTCATCTCAACTAAAAAAAGAAAGCACAGAGGCCATGTAAACAACTTATTTTTGGGCCAATTCAGAATTCAGGGCCTCACTACATACATCCAAACGGGACTATAAGTCTTTTCTACCCATTGCCCTCGATCGCTACACTGGGAAAGTTAATTTTCATAATAAAATTCAGTAACATAAATGTATATCTAAAAATAAGAGATAATAAATGGGGCAAACAATACCTTCCTAACCTGCATTCGTATCTTACTAGCATGATTTGGAGGATTATGGAAACCTATCCATAAAAAATAGAGGACAAAGATGATCTTCAACAAGTGCAAATAAATTGATGTAATTAACGATGGAAATACACTAAATCACTACGGTTTTATTGCTCGATCTTTCCTGCACCCCTTCCAAATCTCTCTCTATAGGGTATATTTATTGCTTGATCTTTTCTGCATCCATTTCAAATCTCTCTCTCTCTGTGTGTGTGTGTGTGTATATATATATGCAAATAGAGCTATTCATAGGTTCATAGCAATCAGCAATCAGCTTGCAGCACCGCACTCTTCTCACCAACCGAGGCCGACAACCATCAAGAGAGAGAAGAGAGAGAGAGAGAGAGAGAGAGAGAGGATGGACAACCACACGATTCACATCCTTGTACTAGCCCTGCTACTGTCTCTAAACCTCGCATGCTCTGCCACCATTGCTCAAGGTAATCCCGTGGTGGATATATGTGCATGTAACGAAGTTACTGTTCCCTCTATTCCGAATTACTTGTTTTATACGGAGTATTTATCAGATATGGATATTATCTAACAACGTTTTAGTGTAAGATACATCCATATCTAGATAAATCTAAGACAAGTAATCTGAGACGGAGGTAATCTATTTTTTGTTTCCTCCACTTCTAAGCCCCTGCTACATTTTCCCATGTATAGGCCGGACCATCACCGGTGATGACATGGGCGGCGGCGAGAAAATCAATGTACCATACGGGTTGTGCGTGTTTGAGAAAGCGTGCGACAATGGGATCTGCTTCTGCTGTTTGGTGAACCAGATCTGCTACGCGTCCATGGATGAGTGCAAGAGCGCACTGGTGGAAAAAGGGCCTTTGGTCGCGGTTCGCAACTGCCATTAGTCGCGGTTGCGCAACCGTGACCAAACAGGCGGGACTAAAGGCCCCCCTTTAGTCGCGGTTGCTTAAGAACCGCGACTAAAGGCCCGTTCACGTGGGCGCCAGGCGGCCGTCGGGGCGGAGAACCTTTAGTCGCGGTTCTTCTGGCCAACCGCGACTAAAGGCCGCCGCAGGTTTAGGGTTTTAGCCCCCCCTAAACCTGCCCCCCCTAAACCTGTTTTCTGTTTAATTTGTATTGTTTTATTTCTTTTATGCTTTATTTTAATTTTAAAGGAGTTTCACATATTCTACGCTACTACATACATGCATATGAATGTACAATTTCAAACAAATTTGAAATTAGAACCAAAAAGAATTCAAGAGGAATATACAGTATATATTCAATATCATCGGATGACCATATACAATTTTGAACAAGTTTCCATACATATTTTAATGCATATAAAGTTCTACGTCCTCGTAATGGTGTTCTCCTTTAGGATGGAGGACTTCCCTCCTGAACCATCCAGCTAGTTCCTCTTGAAGTGGTCGGAAGCGAGCTTCTGGACTAAGCATCATCCGGAGGTTATTCCTCTGAGCATTGGTATCACTCGGAACCCGCTCAGAGGTGTATCTCCGGATCATCTCACAGACATAGTATCCACATAGATTGGTCCCCGCTGGCTGAATATCCCCACCATTCTTAGCCTTTGACTTTTTGAATTCTAGCTCTTTTTTGAATTCACCGACCTTTGTATCTACGAACCGTCTCCAAACCCTACGAGGCAAAGAAAATTAAATGAACAAGAGAGTTATTAGTTACTTGATATTAGGAAATGAACGAAATAGGCCGATCGATATAGAGCGCAAATGAATGAAAATAATTACTTCTGCAGCATTCTTCTCATGCCGCCCCAAAGCTTTGGATCCATATTCAGAGAGTCGTGGACGAGACATTCTGAGGTGTCAACTTTAATTACTAGCAGAATCCAGTGGAACCTGCGGACACGATACATGCACAGTACGTCATGCATAACTCATCGATTAGCCGGCCACATACCATGCATGGAGTAAACAAAAGAGAATGTGCTCAAGACAGAAACACTCACCCAAAATGGTAAGGAAATAGAATATCACTTTTGAGTTCCTGCTTTGTAAGAAACTGCCACAGGTCTGCCTCCATGTCGGCGGGGTGATGCTGCAACACATATCCATTAACGATGTGTGGGTCAATGAACCCAACATCATGGATGTTCCTTACTCTGCATTCCTTAATCTTCATTCTGCATGTATAATAGCGGACACAACAATATAGTTAGGACATATATATAGTGCAGGCAATATGAACGAGATGGGGTAGAAATAAATCACTTACAGAACGTAGCAACTGATGATAGATTTGTCGAGCTCGCGCAGATTGAAAAGCTGGAACAATTCACTCAGATGAATTTGTACATAGTAATGTTTGAAGTGATGCTCATGTCTAACTTCCGCATAAATATATTCGTTGGCGTTTTTATTTTTTATGTAACCCTTGTACCATTTCAGCAGACCTTTCATTTGTGGAGGTAGATCCTGTTCCTGCGCAGGCTCGACGAGAGGCCCATTCTTCACATATGTAATTACTACCTCCTTCACTGGCGCCTCATCAAGGCCTAACAGTTCACGAAGAGTAATACCTAAGTTGGCCGCTTGTTCTCTGGCATTCGTTACAGTCAATCCACGTGCTGCCGCAGCTGCTATGATATCGGGGTCATCCGGACCGGCGACTTTCACTATAAGCGGGGCAATCGATTGTTTACTTTGTTCCCCGAGCTGGGCAACTCGTTTCCCGCTTTTTTTACTTTCTAATTCCGTTTTCTCGGCCTCCTCCAAGGCTTTGTTCTCCTGGTTCTCCGCCCGCTCTTTCTTCTCCTTCAACACGAGTGCCTGCCTACGAAGTTCACGTGCATAGTCGTCAGGCAGATTCTTCGCGGCTTGGGACGGTGTGCTCAAAAATGACTTAGCCCACTTCTTTTGCTCATCAGAAAATACTGGCTTGGGCTCGGGCTCTCTTTTCTTCTTGCAGTCCGCCTTCCATTTCTCAAGATCAGCAGCCGCGGCTGCGGCAGTTTCCTCGGCACTACGTTCCCAAGGCCTTGTGGGGAGAGGCTTCAGTGATGGCTCCGGTACCTTTGTGGTCTTAGGTACATAAGGGTCCGGGTTAATAATCCAGGACTGCTTCTGCTTCTTTGCCGGAGGTGGATTGGGGGGCGGCGTCTGATCACCCGCCGGACGAGGACTGGGGGGCGGCGTCTGATCACCCGCCGGACGAGGACTGGGGGGCGGCGTCTGATCACCCGCCGGACGTTGTGGACTAGGAGGCGTCGGCTGACGTGACAGAGGTGTAGGTGAACCGCCACCACCACCACCACCACCACCACCACCACCACCACCGCCACCGCCACCACCACCACCGTAGGGGGGTGGACTTGTTGTCCTTGGCGCCTCGCCTGGAAACTTGATAAACTTCTTTTGCCATAGAATGAAATGGCGCTTGACATCTCCAAGTCTTTTCTCCCCTTCAGGTGTAGCAATGTCAATCTCCAGGTCCTCAAACCCTTGGACTATGTCCTCCACCGTGACACGAGCATAGCTATCTTGAATGGGGTTGTTGTGGTGGAGTGCTCCAGGTAAACATGGTAAAGCACTGCCGATGGCTACCTTCATGGACATGTTCCCGATAGGATAATACAGATGACATTCTTTCATCTCCTTTATATCGTCCACGGGGTAGCGAGGAGGCTCTGGTGCAGTAATTTCGACCACCAGAGGCTCCGGTGCAGTAATTTCGATCGTCGGTGCATCTGCACCAGCCGGTGGGGCCTCCGTGGAAGCCACGCTGCTTCTCCGCTGCTGGCTTCCGAGATCCGCTGGATGATCTTCATGCTGCGCCCGAGCTGCATCTCTTTCGGCTACTAGTACACTCACGGTTTTCTTCATCACATCCATTTCCGATGCCAACCGCGCCACAACATCTGCTTCCCGATCCATCTTTCTCTTACGGCTTCTGTAACCGTACGGGTCATCGTTCTGGGGGAACCCTATTTTCCACGGAATGTGCCCCATGCCTCGTACACGTCCTCCGTGTTCAGGATTCCCGAGGGCTTTTGTCAGTGCGTCGTTCTCTCTGTTGAACTTGATCTTCCCCTCTTGAGCATCCCTCATTGCGTCAATAAGGGCTTGGGTGGGTTTAATTATTTTGCCCTGGTAAACACACTCCCCTGTCTCCGGGTTCAGCGTTCCCCCATGCCCGTACCACCAGCTTTTGGCCCTTGGGTCCCATCCCTCTGTACCTGGACGGATTCCTCGCGCCCTCAGCTCGTTCTCCATCTTCTCCAACCTAGGCTGCCAAAGGCGATACCCTCCTGGCCCCATAATATGATTGTACTCCTTCTTAGCCGCATTTTCCTTATTTTTTTCGATATTTGAATGAACTGCTCCGATTTCTTTTGCTTTACAAATTCTGGCCAATCATGTTTCAGTTTCTCATATTGTCCTTTGAAATCCGGAGTCTTGTTTTGCTTGACAAAGTCATGGGCTAGATTTTGCTTGAATTTCCGGAATGCGTCGGCCATCTTATGAAGAGCGAACTGTTTGACTAGCCTCCTCCTCTCCTTGTTTTCCTCAATCTTGTTACCCTCCTCATCGAATTTGTTGTATTCCGGAGGTAGAACGAAATGTTCCATAAGCTTCTTGAAGCAATCTTTTTTTGTTCTCTTATCGACAAAAGTGAAACCAGCAATTCGTGCCTTCTTTGGCTCATTCCACTCCTGGACGGTGATCGAGACGTTGTCTCTAACAACGGCTCCGCATTGGCTGACAAACTTGGTGGCGTTCTTGCGGGGCTCCAGCGGCCTGCCGGTTGCACTGTCGACAACCTCGATGGTGCATGTTTCTCCTTGTTTCATCGTCTTGGTTGCGCCACGCTTTGACGACGTACTCGATTGTTTCGACGATCCGGCCGAGGGCTAAAATAAGAAAGAGAGTCGCGCGCGTTAGTACACACATATTTATTCAAATCAGTTAGTTTGTATCACCAGAGGCTCAATGTATATATATACCTCGGCGCTGGAGGTGGTTGCTACTTCCATTTGAAGATCGTCGTTTATCGACGTTTGTTCGGCATCATCTTGCTGACGGCGCCCTTCATCTTCACCGTCAAGGTTCAGATAAGAAGAGATATCATCTTCTTCTTGTCCGGTCGGCACATATAGAATATCGACGTTTATGATGCCGAACATATGTGCTTCACCGTCCGGATCATAGTTGTCCATAATCGGGTCAGCTCTATCGTCCGCCATTATGTCAGTCCTGAAAACATGTAGTAAAAACAAATTAATTAAGTGAAGAAGGGGGGCGGTGGCGGTGGCGGTGGCGAATGGGCGGTGGCAAAAGGAGGGGGCGAGGAAGGGGTGGGAGAGGGTGTCGCGGTAGAGCGCGAGACGGGGCGGCAGACGAGGGCGTCACGGAGAGGGAGGCGAGGACAACATACATGTATAACCCTCGCCGCCCCCTCTCGATCCCAAAAAAAACACCGCGGAGTTTTACTTTTTTTGTTGTTAATTATCAAGTTTTATATACGTTTTTTTGGTTAATTATCAAATTTTACGGCTTTTTTGTTAATTATCAAGTTTTAAGTTATTTTACCGTTTTTGTTAAACTAATTAACTAGTTAAAATTAAAAAGAACAAAAAAAAGAAAAAAAAAGAAAAAATTCCGGTGGCCTTTTTTCTTCCTTTTTTTTGTTTTTCATCTGTTTTTCTTTTCCTTTTTCTTCTTCCTTTTTCCTTTTTCCTTTTTCCTTTTTTCCTTTTTCTTCTTCTTCCTTTTCCCTTTTTCTCTCTTCTTCTTCTTCCTTTTTCTTCTTCTTTCTTCTTCTTCTGCCGGCGCGAGGAGGACGGCAGGCAGGGCCAGCGGGCGGCGGGCGTCGGGCGGCGGGCGGCGGGCGGCGGGCAAGGGCGCAGGGCACGGGCGGCGGGCAAGGGCAGGCACGGGCGGAGGCGGCGCTCACTGGGGACGGGGGCGGCGGCGCGCAGGGCTTCGGCGTCGGGGCAGGGCTTCGGCGTCGGCGTCGGCGTCGATCGACGTCGGGGCAGCGCTTCGGCGTCGAGAGAGAGGAGAATGGGAAGTGGCAAAACTGCTAAGTGCAGTATTTATAGACGCACCTTTAGTCGCGGTTGGGGAGGCGGACCGCGACTAAAGGTACCCTTTAGTCGCGGTCCGCCTCCCCAACCGGGACTAAAGGGTTTTGCCGCCGCTTTCGTTCCCGCGCAGAAAGACCCTTTAGTCGCGGTTGGGGACGCGGACCGCGACTAAAGGTGCCCTTTAGTCGCGGTTGGGGAGGCGGACCGCGACTAAAGGGTACCTTTAGTCGCGGTCCGCCTCCCCAACCGCGACTAAAGGGTCTGTGCTGGAACTGGCGCGGTGCGGTGGGATATTTAGTCCCACCTCGCTAGCCGAGAGGCTTCGACAGTGGTTTATAAGCGCGGCTGCGCTCACCACTTCGAGCTCCTCTCAAATGCAGGCTTACGGGCTTATTCTGTTACTATGAACCTGTGGGCCTACTGGGCCTTCTTCGGGCCTGAATCCTGGCACAATAATGGGTTCCTAGTCGTATTCAGGCCGTGGTGGCCCAGTAGGTGGCATATTTTTTATTTTTTGCCTGTTTTTTATTTTCATTTTTGCTTTATTTATTTTGTTTTATTTCTACTTACAACAAAAAACTTATTTATTTTACTTTATTTTGTTTCTAATTACTTATTTATTTTACTTTATGATAATTATTTTTGCTATTAAAGTTTCTAATTACTTATTTATTTATGTTATTAAAATCTTAAAAATACAATTATATATCAAAAAAATCAGAAAATAAAACTAATTCATTTTAAATTCTTGTTTTTCTTCTGTTTTTTCTTCCTTTTTTCTTCTGTTTTTTTTCTTCTGTTTGTTTCTTCCTTTTTCTTGTTTTTCTTCTTTTTTTTCTTCCTTTCTTCCTTTCTTCCTTTTTTCTTTTGTTTGTTTTTTTCTTATGTTTTTCTTCTGTTTGTTTTTTCTTCTGTTTTTCCTTTTTTCTTTTGTTTGTTTTTTCTTCTATTTTTCCTTTTTTCTTCGGTTTTTTTCTTCTGTTTTTTTCCTTTTTCCTTCTTTCTTCTTCTTCCTTTTTCCTTTTAAAATCAGAAAAATAAAACTAATTCATTTTAAAATCTTAAAAATACAATTATATATCAAAAAAATCAGAAAAATAAAACTAATCCCTTGAAGGTTTGACCAAAGGTTTGATACATCATTCAGTTCATCGACCAAATACAAAGTTTGGTACAATAAATTATTACACATCAATTCTTCTCTTGTGTCCCTGCTTGCTTACGATTGTGCCGTATCCATGTAGCATCCTCATCAGTTAACTTAATGCTTGGGTCGGTGTTCACTTTGAAGGGCGGAATTTCAGCAAACATATTATAATCTTCTGACATGTCTGTCTTGTCCTCCACTCCCATGATGTTTCTTTTCCCTGAAAGAACAATGTGGCGCTTTGGATCATCGCATGATGTACTGATCGTTTTCTTATCTTTCCATTTCCTCGGTTTGCTACTCATGTCCTTCACATAGAAAACCTGAGCGACATCTTTCGCTAGGACGAATGGTTCGTCAAGGTAACCAAGATTGTTGAAATCCACCATTGTCATTCCGTATTGCTGGTCCACCTTTACCCCACCTCCTGTTAGCTTGAACCATTTGCACCGGAACAAAGGGACCTTAAAGGAGGGTCCATAGTCAAGTTCCCATATCTCCTCTATGTAACCATAATATGTGACCTTTTGCCCATTCTCGGTTGCTGCATCAAAGCGGACACCACTGTTTTGGTTGGTGCTCTTTTTATCTTGGGCGATCGTGTAAAATGTATTCCCATTTATCTCGTACCCTTGGAAAGTCGTTATAGTCGAAGATGGTGTCTTGGCCAACATGTACAGCTGATCTACAACATCATTGTCATTCATTAAATGTTTTCTCAACCAACTGCCGAAAGTCTCCATGTGGGCCTTCCTAATCCAGGATTCAGGCTTCCCCGGGTTGTCCGAGCGTAAAATATTCTTGTGTTTCTCAAAGTACGGAGCCACCAAGCTGGAATTGGTCAGTACAGTGTGGTGTGCTTCAGTCAGAGAATGGCCGTCCATACATATCGTTGATTTCCTTCCGATCGTGCCTTTTCCACTTAGTCTCCCCTCGTGCCGCGATCGAGGAAGGCCAATCGGCTTAAGGTCAGGAACAAAGTCAACACAAAACTCAATTACCTCCTCATTTCCATAGCCCTTGGCGATGCTTCCTTCTGGCCTAGCACGGTTACGAACATATTTCTTTAATACTCCCATGAACCTCTCGAAGGGGAACATATTGTGTAGAAATACAGGACCGAGAATGAAAATCTCTTCGACTAGGTGAACCAGGAGGTGCGTCATAATATTGAAGAAGGATGGCGGGAACACCAACTCGAAACTGACAAGACATTGGACCACATCGTTCTGTAACCGTGGTAGATCTTCTGGATTGATTACCTTCTGAGAGATTGCATTGAGGAATGCACATAGCTTCACAATGGCTACTCGAACATTTTCCGGCAGGAGCCCCCTCAAAGCAATCGGAAGCAATTGCGTCATAATCACGTGGCAGTCGTGAGACTTCAGGTTTTGGAACTTTTTCTCCGCCATGTTTATTATTCCCTTTATATTGGACGAGAATCCAGACGGGACCTTCATACTGCTCAGGCATTCAAAAAAGATGACCTTCTCTTCTTTGGTCAGAGCGTAGCTGGCACGACCTTGAAACCATTCCGGATGCCGGTCATCAGGGTCTTTCAAACGTTGCTGGTCCTGCCGTGCTTCCTTTGTATCATTTGTCTTCCCATACACGCCCAAGAAGCTTAGGAGGTTCACGCAAATATTCTTCGTAACGTGCATCACGTCGATTGCAGAGCGGACTTCTAGGACTTTTCAATATTCTAGCTCCCAGAATATAGATTTCTTCTTCCACATGGCTGCGTGCCCGTCAGCTCCCTTCGGAACTGATTGTCCGCCAGGACCCTTTCCAAAGATGACTTTCAAATCCTTGACCATATCAAATACCTCAGCACCAATGCGTTCTGCAGGCTTCGGCCGGTGATCTGCCTTGCCGTTGTAATGCTTGCCTTTCTTTCTTACTGGTTGAATTTTCGGAAGAAATCAACGATGCCCAAGGTACACGTTCTTCTTACAATTTGGCAAATGTACACTTTCAGTCTCATGTAAGCAATGCGTGCATGCATTGTATCCTTTATTTGACAGTCCTGAAAGGTTACTAAGAGCAGGCCAATCGTTGATGGTTACGAAAAGCAACGCTCGTAGGTCAAATTCCTCTTCTTTGTGCTCATCCCACACACGGACACCAGGTCTGCCCCACAGCTGTAAAAGTTCATCAACTAATGGCCTTAGGTACACATCGATGTCGTTGCCGGGTTGCTTCGGACCTTGGATGAGCACTGGCATCATAATGAACTTCCGCTTCATGCACAACCAAGGAGGAAGGTTGTAGATGCATAGAGTCACGGGCCAGGTGCTATGGCTGGAGCTCTGCTCGTCAAAAGGATTCATGCCATCTGTACTTAGACCAAATCTTATGTTCCTTGCGTCAGCTGCAAAATCTTTGAACTCTCTGTCGATCTTTCTCCATTGCGTTCCATCTGCGGTGTGTCTCAACTCTCCGTCCGACTTACGGTCCTCTTTGTGCCATCGCAACAACTTGGCATGCTCTTTGTTCCTGAACAGACGTTTCAACCGTGGTATTATAGGAGCATACCACATCACCTTGGCGGGAACCCTCTTCCTGGGTTTCTCGCCCTCAACATCGTCACCAGGGTCATCGCCTCTGATCTTATAACACAGTGCAGTGCATACCGGGCATTCATTCAAATTCTCGTATTCACCGCGGTAGAGGATGCAGTCGTTGATGCATGCATGTATCTTCAGAACCTCTAAACCTAGAGGGCAGACAACCTTCTTTGCTTCGTACGTACTGGCGGGCAACTCGTTATTCTTTGGAAACATATTCTTCAACATTTTCAGCAAGTTTTCAAATGCCGAGTCAGCTACACCTGCCTGTGCCTTCCATTTCAGCAAATCCAGTGTGCAGCCCAGCTTTTCCAGACCATCATCGCATCCGGGGTACAACGACTTTCTGTGATCCTCTAACATGCGATCTAAATTCTCCCTCTCCTTTTCAGTTTCGCAGCGTCTCCGTGCATCAGCAATGGTCCGACCAAGATCATCAACGGTCTCATCACGTGCCTCTTCTTCACCTTCACCTTCCCCTCCACCTTCCCCTTCACCTTCAGCATCCTCCATGAAAGTATCACCGAAATGAGCAAGATAGCTTTCATTAATGAAATCATCCCCTTCTTCATCTTTTTCCATTATAACCCCTCTTTCTCCATGCTTGGTCCAACAATTATAGCTTGGCATGAAACCGTGCCGAAGCAGGTGCATGTGAACTTCTCTTGAGGAAGAGTAACCCTTCTGATTCTTACAGTCAACACATGGACAGATAACAAAACCCTTCTGCTTGTTCGCATTAGCCACTACGAGGAAATCTTTCAAACCCGTAGTGAACTCGCGGGAGAGTCGGTTACCGTACATCCATTGCCGATTCATCTGCATTATTATAATATAAAATATATAATTAACCATCATGCATTTGTTAAACTAACTAGCTATAAACAATAGAAATTAAACAATGAACAACACACATGCATATTTTATCAATGACACACATGCATGAAAGGTTCAAGTTGCTAACCGCGATCGAGGAGGAAAAAATAAATGAGAAACCTCAAGTGTGGCTCCAACACTTCATATCATGTTTGTTTCACGCTCTTGGGGCATTTCATCAAACACCTTGTGTGCATAAGAGGAACCAAAAGCAAACCTACACCCCCTTGTGAAGCTTGTGAAGAGAAGTGGCACCAAATGGCTAAGTGAGCGTGCTGAACTGGTATATATAGGGGAGGAGCTTTAGTCGCGGTTGGCCTGGCCAACCACGACTAAAGCCCCTCACGTGCACCAGCTGGCCACCGAGCGCCCTGGGCCCAGGCCTTTGGTCGCGGTTCGTCTGCCGAACCGCGACTAAAGACTTCATTAGTCGCGGTTCCTACAGTTCCGCGACTAATGGGGCTGGACGGAAGCCTCTTTTTCTACCAGTGGCGGCTGCGGAAAACCCCCCTGCTTCGGAAGACATTGTGGAGGCGTCAGCGAGGAAGACGACGACTCCATCACTGACCCCTTCTCCGGCCAAGTAAAATTAAGTCGAATTACATAACGTACTATTTATTTATTTGTCTGTCCCAAGACATAGTGTTGCGTGGTGTGCCCAAAAAAAACACAGCTTAAAGTACAAGTATACTAGTACTGTAGTCGTTGAGTGTCGTGAAAACAAGATCTTTAAAATGTAAAATAGGCCGAGATTTTACAAAAGAGAATATTGGACAACAGTTTAAGACTCGAAGAAGAAAAATGACTCAATGCTTGAGCCAGATGTTTCTTCAGACTTTATCAGTTCAATTTCTTCACAGATCTCAGATGTTATTTTCCCCCAACTTTTGGAGAGGAGTTTCGAAGGTTCCATAATTTATCTCATCCCTTTCATGATACCACAACACTGAAATTCAATAAAAACATGTACGTTCAGTTTGACACAAAACTGAATCAGCAGCCGCAGAAATGAACCAAAGAGCACATGCTCATAAAAAAACCTGAAACCACGCTACATTTCATCATAGCATCTCGCACCATTGTGGTGCACAAGGAGATAAATCCGGTTCTTTTCAATGAAGATTCTCCAGAATCAAGATTCTAGGAAACTGCTCACAGAATCACCCCGTGGAGGGCGGAGTCGAGGGAGAGCGGCCCGAGGTGAGCGGCGAGGCCGAGGCCGGTGTCGGGCATCGAGGGTGAGCGGCGAGGCCGAGGCCGGTGTCGGGCATCAAGGGTGAGCGGCGAGGTTCTCCCATTTTGCTCGGTGTAATGCTCCCATCCTTATTTTTGTGCCTGCAAATGCTCAGTATAATACTCGATAATCTGCAAGATAGGGTCGGAATCAAGATGAAATTTTCCGCTTAGGTTTTCGACCTTTCCAGACTTGGAGTAAGTTTTAATACAATCATAATCAAGTTCTACTCCTCCATCACCTCCTTTATCTAATTCCCAAGCTCTATGATCCAAATTTATTTTATCTAACAATTTCCAACCTTGAGCATCGGTATACTCCGTAAAAGCTCCTCTGGAAGCAAGGTCCAATTTTACTTTACATTCATCATCTAGTCCTCCATAAACTAAATTTAACACCATCTATGACGATACATTATGGCGAGGACAATTATTGAGTAGAGAGCGGTACCTTTAATAAGTCTTAACACGACATTCACCTAGTTTTTGGTTGAAGTTCACGATCATGCACCTCGTTCCAAAAGTCTTCTTTTGCGGGTGAACACGGGTCAATAGCGCGCTAGACAATTTATCCCAAGTGTCAAAAATACATGTGGGGTGAGTTAATACCAATCTTTCGCTTCGGCGGACAATGAATGACCGAAAAGCTTAATTCTCATACCATCACAAGTAAAGGCTTTTAATTTAAAAGTTCCACATTATTCTTCAAATTGCTGCAAATGTTTATACGGATCCTCCGTATCATCACGTGTGAATTTCTTACTATGCAGCTTACTGAGTAGAATCAGATTAATTTCATAACTCTGTTCGGGTCTCGGCCCCAAGGTGTAAACATTTCCCTTATTACCTCCTCTCTTGCAAGTCTCATGCGATCCTGTATAGTCATCTTAGAAGACATGATGAGTAGATTTTTCTTCTTCTTAATCTCAATAACGGTAAGAAAAATAACAACAAATAAAATAAACTATGTGTGAGTCGGAAGGTAACGTCAAGCGTTGTGCTCCCCGGTAACGGCACGTGAAAATGCTTGACGTTCGGCAAGAGCATAGAATGTTGTAGCACTTTCGTGATAAGTTCAGTGTCGAACCCATAGGGACATATATGAAGACACGACCAACCCAGCAACTACGTTGTTATCTATGCAGTTACGTCCGCACCAAATCATAGTTTGGAAATAGCTTATTCTATGGGTTGCCAAGAAAGCCATAATAAAGGGGGTATTAACTGAACTACAAACTAGAGCGTAAACTAAACTAAACTAGAATAGAGAATAAAACTATCGGCTGATGCGTAGCAGCCCCCCTCGAGGAGTTCGCATGGACAAGCGAGCTCCAACTCTAGTGTGTGCAAGCCCCAACGGCTTTTCTTCCCTGCCGCGAGCTTCTCAGGGACGCGTGGTTCTGCTCGATGGAGAAGAAAACGTGAGAGAGGTGAGGGAGATGGGTCGCTACATTTGGGGCTAGCTTGGTTGGAACCCACGACATCTCCATATCCTTCCCATATTTGGGCTGGATATATATGAGGATTTATGGACTGGCTGGACACGTCCGAACAAAGAGAGGGTCGTGGTTGGGTGTTTTTTTCCTTCTCTCGCCTGTCCGGGCAAGAACCGGGTTGTCCGCATGGATGTTTAAGAAGGATTTGAGGTGTTTGACTGTAGATGCTCTGAGGACATGAATAAGTACAAGATGAATATGATACGAGGGATTTTAATTAAGCACTAAAATATAGTCTAAAAAGTATGGATAAAATCCACTCACGAGGAAACCAACCTTTTCAACTGCCCTCTCAGTTGTGATTTGGAGTTGAATTTAGTCGTTTGAAGCTATGGCCGTTTGCTTCCGGCTGGCTGCTTTTTGGTGGTATCATACCGTGCAGTGCAAGTGGTGTTGGTTCATGGTTGGTGGCAGACTCGTCCCTACGTTGCTTGCGCTCAGCTGTAGTCCTTGTCTTGGTACTCTGGTTTGGGTGGTTTGTGCCGACTATAGTTCAGGCTCTCACAGTGGATGTTTTCTTGCTATGTTGCCCCGCGTGTCACTCTTTTCATGTTCTAGTTTCTAGGTTGTTTGTGTTGTCTAGGTGGGTCGTGCCTCTGTGGCGATGCATGGGTCATACCTTTGGCGCTCTACGCATTCTTCTTTCTTAATGGAATCATATGCAACCCTCCTACATGGTTCGGAAAAATATGAACATGATAGGATTTCCAACTCACTTTGATGTATTGTTTGTTTTTTCAAACTGATGTATTGGTTTCCATGGATGTGTCCAAACTCAGGTGATCAAGAGTTTCCTCAATTGTAGCGAACTTACTTTCTCTTTGTATATTCACGGGTAAACAACAATGAAGCATTAATCATACCGGTGTCAATATCACAAAGGAGTGTGTAGTACTTCTGTGAAGGTTTTCAACTTCAGTTTCAGGAAAATTTCAGCGGCAACCAAAATTCAGTGAACTTCAGTATATTCGGTCTGCATTGTGGTCAAAATATTCAATTTGATCTAACCAAAAATTGAAAAACATTTTAAAATATATTTGAATTCCTATGTACCACTGAAATGGCTGAAATATTTTGGCCGAAAGATAAATATTTCAATGTCCACTGAAATTAATGAAATATAGAAAGTATAATTGAAATCTCACTGAAAGTGGAAACCCCGTGTCGTGCTTTTAAAAAAGGAAATTATGAAGGAAATATTGAGAGCTAGACCTATCATTTGTCCAGCACATCTCTTAGAGCAACATTACCGCACATGGAGAGCAGCATCGCCGCTCGAGGAGCAACACCGCCAACCGTAAACATCACAGTGTGCTTCTGTTCATCTCTCCGGTGCCATCCTCCGCCAACTCCTCTCTCCTGTAATGTTTGGGTTGGGTTTTCTTTTGCATTTTTATTTGTGGAGTTGATTGGTTCTTGAGTGCATGAGCAATTGAAAATTGATGATGTGCTCTTCCTGTTTTAGTAATTCACTATTATCACCGTTCAGAATTATTCCACTATAGCTTATATCGCCTCGTAATTCACTATTATTCCACTGTATGTTAATTATGAGATATTCCAATGTGTTGCATGTCGTTCTTAATTAGACGGTTTGTACCAACCAAACATGCATGGGAATGTACATTACATAGACGAAATGAATAGAACCTGCAGTAAATATCCATTTCTTCACCATGTCCTGTTTCATATTACATTAACAACCTTGCTATACGTACGATGAATTCCTGTCCAACACTATGTATGATTAGAGACAACCATAGATGATTCAGTTTAATGTTTCACTATTGGACGGACGTATAGGGGGGATATGATCACATCTCGTTTCATGTTTCTTACCATACAACCTCAAGGATTGGCTGCACTATTGGTGTACATGGACATCGCAAACCAGTGTAGTTTTCCGGTTTTTCCGGTCACCACGAAGCGGTAAGTGGCGAGTGAGAGCCAATCACCATCACAAGCAAATTAAAAGCGGGTAAAAGATTGCAGTTGATGAATACTGCCCCAACTTTATTCTTATGCAAAACATTGTAGTCAAAACTTTATTCTTATGCAAAACATTGTCTTAAGCCATACATGTTGAACTAAGACATCTAAGGGGGTATACATGCACTCACATCACCAGTAGTGAGTACATGAATCAACTAAGACGTGGAGCCGAGGACGGGGAGCAGTTCTTGAAGCAGAGGCAGTTATTGATGTATAAGCAGGTGCCTTTTTCCCAGCCCTCGGCTCTGCAGGCCTTGCTGCAAGTGCCACGTAACACGCATATCCCTTTCCACTTCTTGCTCCAGTCATTGAACTCACAGCCTTTCAGTCCCACCTCTTCTGCATCTACAAAACCAAAAACAGCAAACATACCCACGAATTAACAATCAACTTAAGGAAATTAGTCAGTTTGTGTGTCGATCGATGATGGTCTTAATCCCTACCAGATGACCGGACAAATAGCGCCAGCAGCCACAGACATATCAACAGCTTGGTGGTTCCCGATACTCCTTTGCTGCCACTGTTCTCCGGGTAACATGCCATATCGATGAGGTAATGGTATATATGTGTGATTTTCTTTCTAGACGAAGACGATGAGTTTATGAGCATCTCGTTGATTCATATTTATAGGAAAAAGTATTTGAACATTGACATGATTATTCTGACATATAATTAAGGGAATGTCTAGCACAGCAACGCTTATCCTAACATATAATTAATTTCACTTCTAATTATATATGGCTTATGCCTCATCCTCAACTCTAATTTTAGTTCCAATCTATATATACAATGATTGATGGCCTTCTTTAGCAAAAATAGCTAAATATAGATTATACTGATATTCATGTTTAGGTATATATAGATAAATATTTTTGGTCAATATTTTATATAAAATAATTGCTTCACACGGGGCCGGTTCAAACCACTCGGACAAAGCCCGGTCTTTCACACCTACCATTGCAAATTTAGGATCAGGAACACACTATTGAATTCATGCTCCAGCCAACTTATGCAAAAATCTGAACTGATGGAAAGAGACGGGAAATATATTTTAACACACACTCCAGTCACTACTTTATTATCTTTATTATGCCAGCCGGTTGTGGCTTTATGGCCTTTTTATTTTTGGCGTTGAGGCTCTCTGTGAGCTAGCCTTTATTTTTTTTTTGATGTAAGAGCTAGCCTTTATTTTGTTTCATGACTTTAAGACCTTGTTGAACCTATTTTATTTATAAACGTGGCCGTATGCATCGATCTGATGCAGAGGCCGGGGAGTCCCCTTTTTCGAAAAAAAAACTCCAGTCACTACTACATATTAGCAAGATACCTGAGAAGAACCCTGATGTGCCCGATCCCTTTCCCATCTTTGGCACTGACAAGAGGGGCATTCCTCTTTTTGGCGCAGGCAGAGGCTGGACGAGATTGGGGCTCGGGTGCCGTTCACCCCCTCCCGCCGGTTCCGAGAGGAGGAAGGTATCCACCTCTATGGCCGCCACTGTTGTGGCCACGACATCTCTCTCCTGTGCCACAGGGGTGTCCATGAAAGCTAGAAAAAGGATCATTCAGTAGAACTCACGAAAGCAAAGAAGCCGTACCTAGAGCCGCTTGATGTGTGGAGTTGGGCTCGGCCTCACTTCCTCCTCCGATTTCTTGTCGAGCATGCTGCAGAGCCAAACGACCAACTCTTGATGGGAAAATGGGAAAGCAGTCTCGGTTAAGTGCTATAGGTATCTGCGGGCATGGGTATCTTGCATATCGCGCGGACGCGGCGTTGAAGTGGAAGGAATCTTGAACAAGATGCGGAGAGTTTGGCGATGAAGTAGTGGACTTGACAAAGTAAAGGGTCGATCCGCTCCCGCTCGGCAACGGATATTGGCTCAGTCCACCAAATGGGCATGGGACCTCTGAGTTGCAAAAATAACGCCACGAGGTGAACTTTCAAGATCGGCGAGCTTCCCAGGAGGATAAAATAACTCAAGCCAAACTCTCGCGCAGAAATGGAATTGAGCGCACCCCGCCACCTGGCTCCATCATCGATTGTCTGGGAAGATTCTCCATGACATTGGGGTTGAGGTGATGGAGAAATAGATCCTACACCTTGCCTAAAGGCCTAACAACGGACCTAACATAGGGGGGGAGGGGGATTCCATGTTGCTTACCGGCTTCGAAGACCACGACGAGGAAGGGGAGGGGGCATGACTGAGTCGAGGAGGACCAGATGGTAGGAAGGGGCGAAGCAGCTCCTACTGCCGCGTCCGTCGCCTCTGCTGCCGCCGCTTGCTCATATCCAAGTCGCTACTGCCGGTGCTAAGAATAGAGGAAGTGCTTCTCCTAGAGCAAGTGGAGGCCGAGTAAATGGGGCGGTGAGGCTAGATTTCGCGTCGTCCCGCCTCGGTTGATTTTCATCTTCCATCATCTCCACTCGATTTCACCTTGCACCGTCATGAACGCGCTGCCTCCCTTTTACGCCGCACTCAGCCTGACTCGCTGGAAACCGCCGATTCGAGGGTTTCCAGCGAGTCAAGATCTGGGCAGCTTTAAGGTTCGCGCCAATATGAGCCAGGACTCGCCATTTGCAACAGAACACATTTTTTTTGGGCCCAACTCAGCCTCGTAGGAGGTAATGCAGACAACCAAACACGCTCCGCGTGGTTCTGATCGAGAATAATAACAATCACAAGCTTTAGAAAAGGATATGCCGATCTTTTAACTCTCACACCGATTCCAAAGAAGCTCACTAACACATGCTTTGGTGAATCGTCAAAGCTAGGCTAGTGATTGTTTGCGTATTTAATTTCATCTGTATAAAGTTTGAGGCCAATAGCAAAGCGTAAGAATCATAGATGAGCGCCACATATGTCGGTCTCATTTGGGATCCCTCAAGCTCCGAACTTGGCAGACGAAGCATGTGGAGCTGCCCTGAACGGCATTAACGCCGCAGAGTTGAATTCGTAGATCAGAGTGAGGATATGTGCAAAATTTTGGCATGCATCTAGTTCTGGAATTTGAGATCGTTGGAATTTTGTCAAATATATTGTATAAGGTAGGTTGTAGCTGCACTCTCAGTTGTAGTGTGTCTAGATAAGGTAGGAGTCATGTCCTCACAAGACACTTGTATTCCAGGCCTTCTATATACTGTGAGGTAGACACACGATATAACCTATGCAAACATAATACTAGCACAAACACGTTGGGAGAGCCAGCGGTGTGAGGTAGACACACGATATAACCTATGCAAACATAATACTAGCACAAACACGTTCCGGATGCATCGTTCTGATGCAAAGGCTGGGGGACAACCTCCTTTTCAAAAAAAAAAAGCACAAACACGTTCCGGATGGAAAGTATGCAATATTGTGATGGTGTAATCGGATGGCTGGTTGTGCAATATTGTAATGACACAATGAGGAAGGAGCGTCCATAGTCAAGCCCTGAAAATGTAGGCGATGTCCAATAAACCTCGTTAACAAATCTCTATGCCGTGCCTCGCGCGATTGCTTGGTCCTCGATGGATCCACCACGTGCCTCGGGTTATGCAAGCACGAACCAAGAGCTGAACAAACTCATGATAAACCCTGAAACCAGGCCGCATCTCATAATTCCATCTTCTGCTATTGTTGTGCACACAAAACACATGATCGTAGCTAGCTAGTAGTACGTGTACGTTGCTGCTGTATGTACAGAGAACAAACTAGATCTAGACACATATATAGGTCGACCAAGTGTGATGAGCTGAAAGAGATGCCAGCCACCAAAATGCACAACACATAGGACACAAGACAGACGTCGAACCGCGGATCACCATGGCGCGGCCGCCAGCTGCAGCATAGCATGGCCGCTCCTCGCCCCCGCGATATCCTCCATCTCCATGTCCATCTCCCTCAGAGCATCCTTCAGGCTCGCCATCTTCGTCTCGAGCGCCCTCACCTTCTCCGCGGCACGAGCACGCTCCATCTTCATCACCTCCTCGTACCCCTCCTCTGGCGGGTGATCATCCGATGATGGCGCCCGAGCGTCGAGGAGGAAAAGGAGCTCGTCGACACGCTTGCGCATGAAGCCGACGTCCATGCCCAGCAGCTCCAAGGACTCTAGGGTCTTCTTCCACACCGCAAGGTCCTCGAAGGAAGAGGAGGAGGTGGTGGGGTAGGACCTGATGCCCTCGGCGATGCTGGCCGTCTCTGCTATCACCCCTGCGGCTAGTGTTGGGTTTATGTGCTTCGGCAGACGCCTGTGGAGGAACGCTTTCCGGGCGCCGCATAGCTTGTAGTACGTCCAAAGCTGGTGATCGGGGACTAGTTTGAGGTCAATGACAGAACTTTTGACGACGGTCTTGAAGGCTCTGAATGTTTTCACGGCGTCGAAATCAGGGTCTGGCATGACGCCGCCGTTTACTGCTTCTTCACTAAAAAGGTCATTGCTACCGTCGTCGGACGTTTTGTTGCTGACTCTGGTGAGCTCTAGATCCTTTTTGGACTTGACATCTTCATCCGAAGTTTCGTTTTCTTTTTCTGCGTACCAGAAGACAACACATGATTAAAAAGATTTCATAAAATTGCAAGATGGAAGATGGTAACAAATTTACTCACCGGGTATTTTGTTTTCCATGGACGTGTCCAAACTCAAGAGACCGAGCGCTCCATCGGTTGTAGTGAACTTATTCTCTCTCAGTATATACACCTGTCCACAACAATGAATCGTCAAATCATACCATTATAAATATCATGAACGAGCAACTAGCACCCCTGCCGCGCACTCGGGAAAGGGACATTATAGAAGAATTACAGAGCAGTGGGCATAACATTTGTGAGGCACTCACCTTAAATCTTTTCGGTCCCACGAGTTGAAAGATCACGGCATCGCCGACCTTAAGACTATGGCGTACCACAAACCCATGCCACCCACCACTTAGTCCCTGCTTGCGAGCTAGGTATTTTGTATCATAGCTGTGTCCATCCTCATCTTCTAATGCAATTGTAACATCATCATTTGGAAGATGATTTCTACAAAAGCTGAGCGGGACACCCTGAGAGAGGAATACAAAAGTCAAATGCGGTGGAAGGAAAAAGAAGAAGCTAAAAAACTGAATATCACAAATCTAGACGCGCTCTAAATTTTACAGCTGCGTCTTCTGGAGATATCAACTGCCTTGAAAAATTATCTTCCAACTAAAAACACAAACTGAGTGTTGTTCATAATTAAAAAAAATCACTGATTATTCGGCATTGTGTAAAAAGATACTTACCAGCCAAAATCCCCTTACGACATGTGATTTCTGCATAAGCTTGACGAAGCTTGGACCTTCTGCCGGCAATTTCTTTTCTACCTCCAAAGCTCTGTCCAAAGCAGTGCCATAGAAGCCAAGAACACTATAATTTGTTTGAAGGTTTAGGTATATGTCAGATAGTTTTTGAACATGTTGTACTGACAAGAAAACAACAAAAGTTGAAATACCTTGCATGTTTCTTCTGACCATCATCAGCAGGTACCTGTCAAGTCACAAGTTGTTCATAGTTAGCCTATTGCCCAAATAATAATTTTTGACTACACCATCCACATTCGAGAATGTAATATACATGTATTGATATGCTTATAGTCAATTACAGCATCATATTTTTTTAAAGGGTGTGATACATCAAGGAGTGATTTCATACGACCTTACCTTACTAATGTTGTTGCTGCCAACCAATGTTCGCTTCTTCTCTGTCTTTCTCTTGGCATATATTGGACCTGCTAACCTCCCTGTCTTCTTTCTCTAAAATTAAAGAAACCAACCAAAACAGAGCAATGAATTCAATATATGTTTATATAGGCGACTGCATATGACAAATTATCTGAGTTGTGAAAATTTTGGATGAGCCAAAATCAAGCATTGCGAGTTCATTTTTTCCTCAGAAACATGAATCAAAATGTGTATCTTTTTGTATTAAAAGGAAAAAAAACAAGAAGACATAATACTTACATGACTGCGAATCAAATAAGCTAAAAATTCGAAGAAACTCTACACATAATAGAACTATTGGTAAAGAAAAATCTAGAGACCGTAAGAAAGCCAAAAGAAGCAAACAAAAGCTATTCTAACACTATACAACGATAAGAAGCATCTTGAATTCGTAATATATTTCTACGCGATTAATTAATTTATTAGTTCATATCACACACACACACACACACACACACACACACACACACACACACACACACACACACACAAGGATGGAATAAGGGAGTGTATCTTACTTTATAAGTTCTATTTATGTACTCTGAAGCCTGACAGAACAGAGGTTCCTGGAATGCAGCAATCGATAACTTTGTCACTAAACGCCATCTAGTGATTTACCAACAAAAGATTCAGAAACAACAGAGAAAGGCTAATGAAATGGTTGACAAAAAAGACTACTGAAGTGGCCTCAAAACATGCATTGGTACTCTGAAGCCTGGAAGAACAGAGGTTCCTGGAATGCAGCAATGTGAGATCAGATGGTTCCACAAAGGTTCTCACCATCGGCTCAAATTCAATCGATAACTTTGTCAGTAAATGTCACTAGTGATTTAGCAAAAATCAAAGATTCAGAAACAACAGAGAAAGGTTAATGAAATGGTTGCCAAAAAGGACTACTGAAGTGGCCTCAGAACATGCATTTGGTACTCTGAATACTGGAAGAGCAGAGGTGCCTAAAACTGAGTATTGGTTCTCACCGCCGGCACAAAATCATCGTCGTCGTCATCGCCGCCGCCGTGCCTGCTGCTGCGTTCATCAAGCAAAGCGCGCCTTGGATGGACCATCTTCT
The DNA here is from genome assembly GCA_032464435.1 of Aegilops umbellulata. Taxonomy (NCBI): domain Eukaryota; kingdom Viridiplantae; phylum Streptophyta; class Magnoliopsida; order Poales; family Poaceae; genus Aegilops; species Aegilops umbellulata. Next base: position 634,951,220 of record CP136055.1, read on the forward strand.
GCCCCATCTTGGACTTGGCAGAGTCCGCTGGCGTCCCTCTCTTCCTCTGGAAATTAGTCAGGCAGCCGATCAATAATTCTGTTGCCAAATTTCCTCCAGTTATCTAGCAATAATAGTAGCAGTGGTTTTCTACTCAGTGCACCCAAGGCGAAACAAAATCGCCCGCGGTGAAAAAGCGGATCCAAGGGTGGCGCAGACTTGAACAAAGCCCTAGCAGCAGCTGGATATTTATATATGCAATCGGAGAAAACCATGGGGCTTTTTTTTTTCTTATTATTTTCTTCTCAAGAATCAATCACCATCCTCTCTGTTTCTATTTGCCAAAAACCACATGAATAGGTCTACCAAATTAACAGAAGGAGATAATCACTGCACTGGAAAGACAAAAAATAGCATGGAGAAACCCCAAGAAATTTTTCCCATAAATAAAACAAATAAGTGAGTTGAGTGGGGTAGAGAAGCAGAGGAGGAGGGGGAGGAGGGGGAGGGAAGGTGGGGGGCTTTACTTTGGTGGGCTCCTCGATCGCCATGGCTGGCTCTGGCTGGCTGGATGCACTTGCTTCGGGAGCTCCGATGGGTGGGGTGAGTGGGAGTGGGAGTGGGAGTGGGAGCCAGAGCAGGAGGAAGAAGACACTGGTAAATACGAGCGTCCCTTCGAACTTACACGTGTACACCTCCCAGTTATTACCACCGTTTTACTGCTCCGTCGTGTACTACTTGTCTAACATGCATTTTATTTTTATTTTTTTGGGGCAAACTTAAGTCCTGTCATTTTTCTTTCTAAAAAGAAACACCCTGAGGCATATTCCAGATAAATAATTCGAGCACTCGCGCCGTCGTGCACAGCGGCGAAGCTACGTGTTGGCTGTGGGGTCAACTGACCCCATAGCTTTTTTGAAAATAAGGCTAAAATATTGTTCAATTACTGTTCACCATGAAGACAAAAATTCTAAAAAATACCATTGACCCCGCAGATACATTAGGCTGGCCTCGCCGCTGGTCGTGCATAGGGTGTCTCGGGGGCAACTGGGGTTCCCAGGCCACCCTCCTCCTCCTCCATATCCCTAGTCGGCTGGTCATCACTAGAGGAGGACGACGAGAAAGGCTGACGAGCACGGTGAAGGTGGCAGCTAGGCTCGTGTTGCTCCGTTTCTCATGCGGAGGGCGTCGGACGCCGGGCGGCAATCCTGGGTGATGAGGCTGCAAGGGTGCCCCGCAGGTGATAGTGGTCGGATCCCTCTGCCGGTTGGGCGACGAGGTGTCGGTGGGCGATGGTCGAGGTGGGCGCCACTTTGCTTTCTTACAGGGGCTGTTGAAGACCTTTCCTCCCACACTGGTCACTTTTCCCGAGTGAAAGCTCAAAATCCATTGTGTATTGGTCCGCGACGACGTTGTGAGGCGTCTGGGGAAGGTTGATGTTGGTTGAGTGGTGTCATTGTGTGGAGGTGTCCGGTTGCTTTGGGTTTCAAGCAGCGGTGACGTGCGATGCTTTTTCTTGCAGATCAGACGCTTTTCTCATTGGTGGTGCTCTCTGGTATGATGTGTGTTGTATTGTCGTTTGATCTGTTTCAATTCCTCCTAAAATAGAAGAGGCTAGGGTTTCATCCAATGTGTAGGTCTTGGTTCTTGTGTCCTAGTGGTGACGTAATTGAGTCCCTCTGTCCACTCTGACACCATCAACACACAAGCGAGGGTGTGGTCCTAGGGATCTAGGTGAACAAAACCCTTTGGTAGTGTGTCAAGATTTTGGTTTCGTTTGGTGCTTTGACCTTTGCCAGCAGTGGTCGCGACTGTTTGAATAATCTTCTTTAAGAGGCTTTCGTAGGTTAACGGTGTTCCATTGGTCTATGGAGGTGCGCGAGAAGGGTTGGCAATACCGATGACTGTATCATATCTGGTTAACGATGTGGATGGGCCTTCATTTCGCTTGTCATGTATGTTGGTCCACTTGGTACCGTTGTCCAGATATTTCAAGACGTTGAGCAAGAGCGTTGACAAACTTGGGGCATAGAACACTATTATTTCTACATAAAAATAACACCATAACAATTCTGCTGAAAACAACGTCAGTCCGGGTTAGTTCCATTCAAATCATGCAAGTTAGAGTCCAAAACAAGCGCAAAAGTGTTTGGAAAAGTAGATACGATGGAGATGTATCAGCGGAGACGACGATGTATCCCGAAGTTCACACCCTTGCGGATGCTAATCTCCGTTAGAGTGGTGTGGACGCACAATGCTCCCCAAAATGCCACTAGGGGCCACTATATTCTCATCACACCCTCGCACAATGCAAGATGCTGTGATTCCACTATGGGACCCTTGAGTGCGGTCACTGAACCCATACAAATCGTGACCCTTGGGAGTGGTCATCAAACCCGTACAATTTGCTTGGGGCAATCTTCACAACTTAATTGGAGACCCAAAGCTTGCCTGGAGCTTTACACCATAATGATTGAGCTCTACAACACGACCAACCGTTTAGGGCGCCCAAGCACCCAAGAGGCACAAGCTCTAGGGTGCGGAAACACCCAAGAGTAACAAGATTTTCAAATTTCACTTCCACGTATCACCGTGGAAAACTCAAACCGATGCAACTAATGCAATGGCAAGAACACACGGAGTGCTCAAGTTCCGCACTCTCAAATCCCACCAATGCAACAAAGCCATGATGAATATGAGAGGAAGAACAAGGGGAACACAAAAATAACTCTAAGATCTAGATCCACAAGGTTCCCCTCACTTAGAGGAGATATGTATTGGTGGAAATGTAGATCTAGATCTTCTCTCTCTTTTCCCTCAAAAAGAGAGAAAACAAAGCTTTTGGAGGTCGACAATGGAGGAGAAAGCTTGCAAATAACCACTGGGCAATGGGGAAGAAGACCCCCTTTTATAGAGGGGGCTCAAATCCAACCGTTATGCACATAGGTCATGCACCAGCGGTACTACCGCTCGGGGGAGCGGTACTACCGCTTAGCCTGGTCAACGCAACCCAACGAGTAGTGAAGTACTAGAACGATAGTTTCACTAGAACCAACATAGCCAACACATCACCAAAGCGGAAGTACCGCATGAAACGGTACTACAATATAGTGCTAGCAATACTACCACGAATTGGTAGAGAGCATACAGAAGTACCGACCGGTACTACCGCGAGTAGTCGAAGGGCAACAGAATACTCCAGCCAAGCGAAAGTAGCGCGGTACAAGCCAACGGAAGTACAGCTGAAGCGGTACTACCGTAGGCACCACTGGTACTATTGCTTGGTCTCTGCCAAAAGCCCAATGCACAACAGATGAAACAAGTAAGATCAAAACTATCATAACTTCTGCAAATGAACTTTGATTTTGACAAACTCAAGCTTGATAGAAAGCGAACGACAAGAGCTATCAAATCACAAATTAAAATATGCTAATGATATAGAGGTGTGAAACCTCCACCAGCGAAGAACCGACAAAAACTCCAACATTGAAAATACAATAGATGAGGCATACAGGAAATCCGTTTTCGATGAACTTGAGCTTGTCATGAAGATGACCACAAGCTCCGAAACTCACACAGAGAAAAGCCAAACAAGAACCTAGAAAGATGATGCCAAGGATGCAATGGTTTGAGCTCTCTATAAACGATACGATCAAACTACTCACTCAAGAGCCTACCTTGATAGTACGGCAAACAAACCTATAACTCGGTCTCCCAACTAGCACCATGAGACTGGTAAAATAGAAAACCTATCAAGGTCAAACCTTTGCCTTGCGCATGGTCCACTTGAGCTAGATGATGACGATCCTGACTTCCTCAAGTTGGACCACCTTTCTTGATAGCGTACACTCGATGAAGACTACCAGATTGCTCCCTCATACTTCACTATGGGCGAGCCTCTCTTAGGCACATCTTCACATGTCCATTATCACGAGAATGGACAGCAAGCTTCAGGTCCGATCTCTTCGTGATGCTTCACTTGAACTTGCACACTGCAACCTTGATGACGATCGGCACTTAATGTCATTCTCCATGGGTTATATGATATCTTCCTTTCGATATCGACCTTGATGACACTGTAACCTTTCCCGTCCAAAGCATGAAAAGGCCCAAACTAGGTCATAATTGGCATTTTATTCAAATATTAGTAGGTATGATAATATATTTATTTTAAATACGCCAAAAATGATTAAGTTAAATACTAGTAGGAAATAACATTTGGGCTGGGCCGGTCCTGGCTCAATTTGGGATTTTCAGACGTACATTATTGAGCCCAGCCCGGGGTATAATATCTTGTTTTGTTCAATATATTCAGACAACTTTATAGATACAACTTGTTTTGGACTCTAAACCTTGACTCTGAAAGCACAATGTCACAGAGGAATTGAAACTTATTGTCTTTCGCCCAAGGATCAAACACACGCACACATGAGAAACAGAGCAAATTTAGGGCACTTTTATCTTCATGATCAAGGACTATTCTAAGGCTTGGATTTATTTAGTACCCTCACAGGTCAATAGGATACATAGACTCAAATACTCAAATTTATAGATGCAACTTGTTGGACTCTTAAGTCATCAGACATGCAAACATTGCCTCGACTCTGAATATACTTGCCTGAACACAGGCATAACATACTCGACATGCAAACACTTGTAGTACTAGGATACAGCGACTCCATGCCTAGAGCCTGCACACTAACAGACATATGTGTTTAAACTTGGCAAGACTTCTAAAGACAGTGTAATGATATTTCCTAATTTGCAGGAAAAGGCAGTAACATACATGACTTGTGTAGCAGACTTTTAAATAAAATGTTGTTCCTCTTGATGCACGCGCCTCTTCCTTCCCACTGTAATTTGTGGTGCTTGCAACTTACAGCTTATCGTGTAGTTGTAGTAGGGAGGTATGCGGGACCTCCATGTAAGAGCCTCAAATTCTCCATGGGGTAGCATACCACCACGTCCCAAGAGAATGTCCTGCACACCAATTTTAGGGATATTCTCACTGGAATATGACTGATGATGGTTGCAAATCAAGAAATATCTGCGTCTCTTCTCCAATGTCCAAGAGTACACCGGTTCATCTTCCCGCACACGAAGGTTTGGGTGCTGGTCAAACAAAAGGAGGTTTGTCCGCTTATATTCTCTCACATATTCAAGAATTGTGCGCCAAAATTGAGCATTCATGTTATCTCGCATTATCCCAGCAATGATATGTGCGCTTGTGAAATACTGTCTCTGTTCCAAAGCGATCTCCATGGCCATTGTTGCCAATTTTGGCTGTTCATCTGGGTTTGTGCTTCCGAATGCAAGCGACTTGAAAAAATGCCAGTAAGCTTCTGGAGGGAGAAAGTCCAGTCGAAGTGCTTCTGTTGTTCCCAGATTAACTATTCTATCTGACCTACTGGTGATTATGATTTTGCTCCCACCACATGGTGTCATGCTGGTTGCAGTAGATTTCAACCTTCTCCATGTTCCCTCATCAATATCGTCAGCTATTTCAACAATAATCAACAACCTGGTTTGAGAAGTAGAGTTTTGATATCTTACTAGACCATTAATATTGTTTCTTTTCAGGTCAACCGCTCCTTCATCCTTGAGACTACCTTCTGGAAAGAACAAGATCATCGAGAAGTGATCGCGAACACTCTCATCCCGACAGACATGCTCAACAAGGGTGCTCTTCCCTACTCTTATTGGACCAATGATCGGAAGTACAGCCAAGTCTGGAGTAGCACTGGGGCGCAGCAAGAAATCCAGGACCTGTTTCCGTTCCGTTTGACGACCAAACATGCAATTGTCCAATAGCAAATATGTGCCATAAGGTTGGCGGAGGATCCGAGGATATAACTCCAAGAAGAAAAGAAACTCCTTCATACCAGCCACAGTGTATTCAAGGGTATCAACCATCCGTTGCAGCTCTTCTCGTATGTTGCTGTTTGTGCCAAACAACAGCGCTTCTCTGTTGCTGCTGCCACTGCCGGTGCAAGAGAAGCGAAGCCGTTTGATTGGACTGTATTTAGACAGTGCAGATGATGAGTGGCTCATCTCCTCCTCCCTCTCCTCCTCCCCGAGGGCGGCTTGGAATCTCAAGGCATCGAGAACGTAGTGGCCTCTGTACATTCCTTGCCTCAACATCTTGAGCTGACGGAGCATCCCCTGGTTGGTGATGTGCCGTGCCTCGGCCTCCTCGACGATGATGTCGATTCTCAGTACAACACTTTGTAGCCTTTCAACAATCTTGTTAATGTCAGGCTGCTGCTGGAAGTATTTGCTGATCACGAACGACGCAGACCTGCTGATGAGGTCACCTATGATTGCAGAGACGAGGATATCCATTGATTGCAAACCACCTCGACTCAGAGCTTGAGTGGTGCAATGGAAGGGGATAAAATCAGCAGTGAGTGACACTACCTATGTAGGCGTCAAGTCATGGGCGTGTTCTGTATGAAATATCAGAAGGTGAGTGACTGTGGTGAAGGTATTGTGAGGCAGTGGGGCTAGTGCTGGATGGATCAATATATATAATGTGGTGGTGCCCTGCCAATTTCTGAGTGGTTCTTTGCCTGCCTTGTGGAATGGAGTCTGACCCGGACCCTTTTTCTCTTGTCGAATTTCTCCTTTCACGTGTTATAACTTGGACTTAATTTGGGTAGAAAAAACAGCGGTTTAGTCAAAAACCACCGGTGAGACACGGAGTAGAAAAACCTTGCTGTTTGCTGACTCAAGGGTTGAATTTTGACATAACAGTGAGAAATGAATGTCAAGGCCGTCTAGAAGGCTTTTTGGTCTTTGGCTCTAGGAATAGTCGACTTTGCTTTGCTTTCTATATTCAGTGCGAGAAAGCACCCGTGTTTCTTCGGAAGAGCGATGTGATCAAAATATCAGCCGATATCAGTTCTTTTTTACCGCGGTTAGCAGTATTTTTCTGACACTCATACTGCAGTTAGCAGTAACTTGGTAAGTAAACTGAATTAACAACGAGAGCAGCAAAGTCAGGCCGATCGATCCCAGCCATTCATTCCTGCTTTGCTAGCAGTAGCACACACCGGCCGCTAACTGAATTTGTATCTTCAGTTTCAGGTGTCGATGTATTCAGAGTAGCTGGAGCTCCACATGACCTCCTCGGCGAGCGCTTCATCCTTCCCAGCCCTCAGGAGCCACTGGCTGGCCGCTGGCCTTGCTGATGTCTCCTGAGCTCCAGCCTCCAGGTACCGCATTCAAGCAACAATGTGGTCAGGCCAATTAGATCCCGTGCTTATCCAATTATCCAACGTGGATGGGGTAATCATAATCCATCTAGTGCTGACTGCTGAAGCCTTGTTCTTGCACCGGACCAATGTGTTCAAGTTCATCAGATTATCTTATTTCATTCCATAAAGATTATCTTATATCATTCCATAAAGATGAGACTGGAGCTTTCATATATCGGTGTTGTAATTGCTTTTCTTTCATGGTCTACTGTAGGGATTAATCAATATGTACAATGTGCACAACATCTGAACTATCTCAGTTACCAATAACATTTGTCTTCTCTCAAAACTTGCAGGCAGTATGTTGGGCTTCACCTTCAACCTTTTTGCCAGCTTGTCAGTCAGTTGCCCCAAATCCTAGCCATATCTTGTTACTGCAGGCAGCGTTTTGTTCCTAGATCTGTTAACAGGAACGGCTTTTACCCCTGTAGTTGGCATAGCTTGTCATAATGCCAATGTTGGAGAAATTGGTCGAGCACCATTGGCGCAATCCAACTTGATTGGTGAGCAACTGCTGCACAGTGCATCTTTCACATACCATTGATTTGGTACTGAACCATGGGAATCAAGATTCTGCTACCGATGACAAAATTCAGCTAATCCCCCCCCCCCCCCTTTCCCCTTGAATCATGGAAATTTTGAATGCGGATTAGAATATATTGTGATATGACTATCTGGAACATTCTTCCCTTCTCTACTATTAACAAGGTCTTTGTTCCTTCAGCAGCACACAGCATGAGTTTCATCTGAATATCTGACTGGCGAATAAGTCAAAAAAGCACTCATTCCGTTTCTACTCTTTATTTATTTTATTATTGCACACGTCTACACTTAGTCGTGGCAAATCTTGATCCACAACGCTTTTGATAATTGAAAACGATCTATTTTAGGATTTTTGTAAACCATGCTTTTGATAATTGACAACTATCTATTTTTAGGATTTTTGTAAACCATGCTTTTGATAATTGACAACTATCTATTTTTAGGATTTTTGTGAACCACAATTTTGTTGTCCGAAGTCACGCAACTTTAGTAAGTATCGGTGATTTTTTTTTCTTTGGCTTTGTTAAGTAGCTTATGGGGTGAGTTAAGACTTGCTTTATAAGTTGCACATATTGAGAAATGTGTTCCATATTTAAGATTTTGTGTTTACCAATCAGCCTTTTAGTGTCAAGATGGATTATGAGCAGCACCAAAGAATAGTTGAAGCAATAAAGGATAGACCGCATATATATAGCCCATAAGTGTCAACAATTTTGCAACATACTCTTACTATTGAACCCCAATATTGTTGGCCAAAGCATGCCACCGGACCGTAAAATACATCCTATATATCAGAGCAACTACGGCGTCAGAGTCTAATTCAGACCCTATTCCCGGTGGAATTACTCCTTGGCGTGTTCTCAAGGATTTTTGTGTTGCATGCTTACTATGCTGGGCACGTGGGTTTCCTTGAAATTTCTAGAGTATAAATTGTATGAGTTTTGTTTCCCATTTCTTAATAAAGCCCATTTGTGCGCCATCTTTTTTCACGGCATGGTTCATGATCTTCTCAAGTATATGGATAAGACTTCAAAAAATAGCACATGGCTCAAACGTACGTCTAAAATTTAGCAATCGCAACCAATAAATAACAAATTTTCTTGCAACTAAAATAATTAAGTAACATATTTATAGGACAGCAGATTGTACAAACACAATATAATATCCCATGTTTCAAATGTAAATGATAGAGATGAGAAGACATACAACCTTCTCAAGTACCAGTAACACATAAAAAGGTTTTGGTGCTTAACTACAAGACACAATGGACTTGTAGTGTCACTTATTGTAATTGAAATGACTAAAGTCTTTGAAACCTTTATTCTGTATGTATATAGGTTTTTGTAACTATAGCAAATAAATTGCTGCCAGTTGATTACTCGCGCGGTTCATCTTGGCTCCCTGCTGCACCTGGCTGGAGTGGTCCAGTTGCGCTAGTATCCGCTGGAATCTGGGGTGCTGTAGAGGAAAACCCAACCCCGAGTTCAGATTGTGCTTCAGCTTCTAGAATTGCAGCAGCATTACGAAACGAGCGTGCAAGCTGCAAAAAACAATATAGGTAAGTCTGATAGCTTGACCAGACATCTAGCAAGAATGATCAATACAACATGAAGTAGATCCTAGATGTTTGCAAAATTGTGGTATGCAATGTGAAGAAACCGAGGCAAAAATAATTAACAAAGCAGACCACATTCAACTAGATATTGATTCTTGAAACATGAATCAGCTTCGGTGCATAGACCCCAATGAATTCTGTACAGTCGTTTTTTCTATCTCAAATATTTTGGATTGTAAGAAATATGTATTTGCTATTTATGCTATGCACTTTATTAGGACCTGAAAGTTTGAAGATGCGGCCAAGTTTTGTAGCCAATAGAACAAGCCATTAGATAGAGTGCATCTTAGCAGGAAATAAAGAACTGAATGTAGCTTGGACTGATCATGTTAATTAATTTGAAGAAAACCATATTTAGCATAATGTTGGCAAATGGAGATGTGTCTCGCGCTAGATACAAAATGACTAGTTTGGCTAAAATTATCAAAACAAGCCAACATTGTAGTTCGGGGCACACACTAGTAGGCTTACAAAGCCCACTTAGATACACAAGATGTTATCTCCAACTTTTTGAAGCATGTGATATCATCTTCGAAGGTAGGGACAGAAACAAAAGAAGCTCATAGCTTGGTTAAATTTTCGGTTTCTCTTAACCAGGGTCGCCACTTGTGGTTGGGCTATCCACATGACCCTTTCTGTATTCCTTTGAACTTCCCAATTAATCAATAAAGTGTCCTTCACCCCTAAAAAAAATCTCCAATTTTTTCCCGTTGATATCAAAATGTGACAGCCAATCCAACATGTTTCGGTAGCTAGAGAAGCCAAACCAACACGTGCTACCAATGTGAGTGACTGAGTGTAGAGCTATGGCCATCCTAACTGTCCACCTGCACCTACAACCGTTGAGTAGGCAATAGTCTAGTTTCTGAAAACACACAAATACAACATGCACACACATACACACGCACACCATCACCCACATCATCACCACAAAGGGCCTACTGAATACCATAGTGCAAAATTTTAAGATTGACGAAATTACCACAGACGCCTCAATATCTATGAGAACGTCGTCTCCCACCGAAAGAATATTCCCTCTTTAACGAGACACTGGACGTTAAACCTAGGGTTTAATCTCTGGTGAACCAGGGGTACAACCACCCGCATAACCATTCTCTAGGCTAGTTTTTATGGTACACCTACACCATTAGGTAGTTGCATCTTTGATTTGACTTCCCCGAAAACTCCACAGGGTAGGATAGTAAGAAGCTGGTTCTAGGGAAAGCTAGGATTTCACTTTTCCTATTGACACAATATCGATGACAATGGCTAAATGACATTAATAGACGATGAGAATTGATCGATGCATATCCCTAGTAGTGTGTCAAATTTATCCTGTTTACATTGTCATCTTTTATAAATGATGGTGATGCTAGCTTGTCGATGACTCAACATGTTCTATATTTGGTTTCTACTCATTTTAAAAAATAGAATATGTTGGTCTCGATTAGTGAAACAAGACCAAGGTCTTGCCTCTGGTTTAAAAAAACGCATCCCTAACAAGGTATATTGAATTTCCTTCAATAATAAATATTTACCAAGGACGGTACTTATTATGTTTTTTGTGTGTGCTCAATTTATTGCCGACAACTATTTCAAAAATAGTAAAGTTATGGATTTCAGTCGTAAGTAGTATACTAGAAACAAGAACACAACACTAACATACTAGAGCAACTATAAAGTGATGTATCTTTGTTTTGGAAAATTGATAATTAATGCATAACTTAATTTCTTTAGAATCATATTTAGAATCATAACTTAAGTAGTCTCCACACACATACACAATTATTAATATCTTTAGAATCATATTTTCCATCTATGCTGGTGTAGTTTTTAGATCCTATATTATCAAGATTCTGGTTAGTATTGTTTGCAGTTGGGCATATTTGGTGCAACTAAATATAAATTTCTTATTTATTCTGTGATCAATAGGCAGAAGTGGTATAGTCGCAAACTTGATTCATTCTAAAAAACAATTTTGAACATACTACTCCCCCACCCCGGCACGCGCGGGGAAAGCATATGGTGTATGATATATCTCAATATCTAATTGGGTGTTGAAATTCACTTTCCCATTATACAGGGTGCTACTTTTAGTAAGTGTTGACATTTTTTTGCTATTTTCGGAAATACTACTGATCCATGTGATGGTAGGAGGCTAATGCTTAATCCAGATCTTAAATTTTACTCCTAGCCAAGAAATGTCGAATGTGCTACATGGTCACGTTATTGGGTCATCTAGGAAGCAAAATAAATTTCCTTATTTAACCGTCTTGTGGAATATAAACATTTATTTAGATGCACATTAAAAATGAGTGAGACTACTTCATAAACCATCTACATGCTGACATGGGTGCAATTCGTTTGACTTGAACATGTAAATAGCACACACTTTTGCATTATATTTCAAATTCCATGTATCTATCGTCATGTTGGCAGATTTCTTTCACACATTTTTGTAATGTTTTCGTGTTATTACAATGCAAGAATTTTAGCCATTGGGCGTTTAGCTATTCAATATGATAGAAATATATTATTCATTTGTCAATATTCTATATCTAGTAATATTATTTTCTAGTCTTGATTTAGAAATAATGCACGATAGAAGTGTTATAGTATATCATTGTATGTCTTGGATCTACTTTGGCAAACCTCAGCTTTCAGGCAGGCATTTTCAATCTTCAAGCAAGCAACACATCGGTATGTCCTCAACTCCTCACGCATTTTGTGGTTCTCAATCGCCAGTATTTTGTTCTCAATCTCCAGACGCTCATTCTGTTGCTTGATGGAGAGCTTCTGTGATGAATATCACTAACTAGTTTAGTATATTGGTAGTATTATATTTAACTATGATAATATGCTAAATATCAATTTTTATTATCGCAATCAAGACTACATAACAACAATAACATCGTGGCATGTCTAAAAATATATTATACACTTGATAAGATTAAAGAATTTTGCATGATAAAAAAGCACATAAATGTTTGTTGGTGCCTAAAAGATTAAGATGACACAAATAAATTTATATGGTTTTGTGTTGTGACTTTGCGACCTTAATCTGAGGACCCATCTTCATGACCAACAACTTTGCTCGTTTTGATGAAGATCTTGAGTTTCCATCCATTTGGTTGATACCGATGAAATGCTCTCCAATATGACTGTAGAACCAATAAAGTGTATGTATTAAAATAATTAAGACCTCTGGAATAATATGATGTTCTATTATGTGAAAAGAAACAAATTGCCTCCTATATAAATATATACATGAATAACTATAAGTGTATACACATATATTTTAAGCCTCGCATGACTATACATATATGCAGATACATAAGTCTATATGTGAACTTCAGACTTCCAACTACTACTACAAATTTATAGCATGTAAATAGAAGTTTATTTTATTTTTAGAGTGGTGTGAATATTATACAAAAAAATGAATATTTATTTTGAACATAAAAAATCTGTTATCAACCATGACACAAATGTGGGAACAAACATGTTATATATTCCAAAGTTTCCTAGTTTTCCAAAAGTAACAACTAAACTAACTAGGAAAAAGCAATGGCAAGAAAGAGAGTATGTTTCAAAGAAATAACATGGATGGATTAGTTTATATGTAAAATACATAGTCTTACTTGATCCTTTAGTGACCATGTGAGCGTTTTCTCTATTGAACAAGAAAAGATCTTCTACTTTTAGTCAATCAAGTTAAAAAAGATCTTCCACTTTACAAGAGGGAAAGTTTTGACTAACTGAGCCATTTTAGGATAATTTTTCTATAATCTAATAGAAAATTCTAAAACTTGTTCAACTTCTTGTTCTGAACTTTCATGTGAAAAACTCTGATGACAAGGAAAGTGACACATGTCATATATAAAAGTTGAAATTTCAGTCATCTTTTTTCTTCGAATCGACTATTTTTCATTCAATATTCCAACATAATAAAACTGAACAATAGAACACAATTATGCACTGATGTATACTTGAAAACATAAAATAAATAACCTACTTTGAGTACTTCTCAAACATAATTGGTTATCTACCATCAAGGACCCTATGATGTGCAAGACCAAGAAAAAAAATGCTCAAACATATATAGTATGTAGGGAAACAAAATAAGTTTGGGAACCTCGCCAACAAAGACAAACAAAAATCCTTTCTTTGGTGCGAGCATGTACCGAAAAAACAAGCTATGATTTTCGAAAATACAAAATACAAGAACTCATAATTTCAAGTCATGCATAGTATGCCTAGAAAATTTCAACGGAAGAATGCCCTTTATAACTATGAAAAGCATACCAGATAGCCTCGTTGCTCTGCGAGTCCTCTTAGACCACAGGGGTCAATGCTTCTTTCTTTGTGCAGGCAACAAAGGGGTGCTTTATAGGATGATCACATGGAGCAATATCACTTTCTGGTCAGTACAACATTCATGCCCGACATTTAAGTAGGATCGGTGCCTAAAGATGTATGCCGCACTACAGATAGATATTTAGATAGATAGGGACTGCGTTATTTGGAATAATAGGAAACTGTGGGTCAAATCCTGTCGACCGCCTTTTCTGAATGATAGGGCACGCGTCGTAGAATGCATAAGATCATAAGAAAGATAGAGTTGAACATATGCATATCCTTTTCCCGACACACTTTCGGCGCATGGGAGACGTAAGAGCCTAAGAAAGATGGAGTTGAAGATATACATATCCATTTTCTGACACACTTTCGGCGCATAGATAGACGAACCACTACTTTAATAAGTAATATATAAAAATGTCAGTCTAACTTCCGCTCTTGTCCTAGTACCACCCATTGTACTCATCTAGTGATATGTGGCGTCGATGTTAGGGTGTGGGCTGCCAGTTTGTGCACGTCTAGTACACGTAGTGTCGCGTCTAGGTTGCCATGGGTGGGCTCCTAGGAGGTTCCACAACTTCAAAGGATGATGTGCGAGGCTTCAATGTGTTGGCGGTAGGTCCTATAGGACCAATAGTATATCGACCAGAGGGGGTGAATGGGAGATTTAAAAATTCTTTTGAAACTTGAAAACTCTCGGTACAACACAATGGAAAATAAATCTAAGCACGAAAAAAAATCTAAAAAAGATTATCACACTAGAAGATAAACTAGATAGACTAGAAAGATTAGACAAAGGACTCTATGAAAGAGATGATACCATCAAATTCTCTTCAGATTTTTGGGAGTTACGGTTCTCTAGGAACCAATAAAATTGAGTCAAGGGGTCATATTTCAGCATCCAGAAAGGAGGAGGAGGAGGGGCATCTTCCCCCTCTCCTCCGGCTATGTCAGAATTCCTCTAGGGGCACTGCCATCATCGCCATTGCATTCATCGTCATCTCCACGACAATCTTCTTCCTTTGTATTGGGGCTTCTCCATCACAAAGCCTCTCAATACTTAAGCAAACATGATCGTGTTAGGAATTGTCTCCCCAGTATTTATTTCATCTTTACCTCTATGTTTGATTAGTTACTTGTTTGATGGCATTGGCGAAATAGTATGAAGGTTGGTTGCACATATGTACATTACTCATTCTATTTTTGTATACAAGGTCACTTTTTTTCGTGTCAAACTTTGACTTATAATTTTGGTCAACGAAATATAGGTTATATGCCAAAAAAATATATCATCAGAAAGTTCTTTGGAATGTGCATGCAGTGGTATACTTTTTGTGGCATAACTCAATTTTGTTGGTACAAATAATGGTCAAAGTTAGACATAAAAATATGAAGTGTCATTATATAAAAAAGTGGAAGTAGTAATTTCTATGATATCCTTTGTGGCTTTTGTATGAGTGCACACGTGTATTAAGGGAACCCATATGTTTTCTAATGCATTATGATGAAGGATGAAGGGGATGCGCGGGTGATAGAAATCATATCCCACTGGTACAGAGTTATAGCATATGGAAGTATGGGGACCCTTGATCTTTAAGCTATTATTGGTTTTTACCTTAATAATTTCCAGTTGCCAGATGAGGGAGTCCTGGATTAGGGGGTGTTCGGATAGCCGGACTATACCTTCAGCCGGACTCCAGGACTATGAAGATACAAGATTGAAGACTTCGTCCCGTGTCCGGAAGGATCTTTTCTTGGCGTGGAAGGCAAGCTAGGCGTGCGGATATTCAAGATCTCCTACCAATGTAACCGACTCTGTGTAACCTAACCCTATCCGGTGTCTATATAAACCGGAGGGTTGTAGTCCGTAGGACAACGACAGAACCATCATCATACACAATCATACCATAGGCTAGCTTCTAGGGTTTAGCCTCCTTGATCTCGTGGTAGATCTACTCTTATACTACCCATATCATCAATATTAATCTAGCAGGAGTAGGGTTTTACCTCCATCGAGAGGGCCCGAACCTGGGTAAAATAAAGTGTCCCTTGTCTCCTGTTACCATCAGACCTTGACACACAGTTCGAGACCCCCTACCCGAGATCCGCCGGTTTTGACACCGACATTGGTGCTTTCATTGAGAGTTCCTCTGTGTCGTCGCTTTTAGGCCCGATGGCTCCTTTGATCATCAACAACGATGAGGTCCAGGGTGAGACTTTCCTCCCCGGACAGATCTTCGTCTTCGGCGGCTTCGCTCTGCGGGCCAATTCGCTTGGTCATCTGGAGCAGATCGAAAGCTACGCCCCTGGCCATCAAGTCAGGTTTGGAAGCTTAAACTACACGGCGGATATCCGCGGAGACTTGATCTTCGACGGATTCGAGCCACAGCCAAGCGCGCCGCACTATCCTGAGGGGCATGATATAGCTCTGCCTCCGAACAGTGTCCTGGAGGCCGCACACGCTCCGGCCCCGATCCTCGACTCGGAGCCCGCTGCGTACTTTGAGTATGAACGGTTGGACGTCACCTTGGGGGCTGCGATCTCTAAGGCGATTGAGCCAAACGTCAGCCCCGCACCCCGCATGGCTCATGACTCCAAGGAGCCGGACTCTTCTCCGAACTCCGGGCCCTCCGTGCCCCCGCCGATCGCATCTGATTGGGCGCCTGTGATGGAGTTCACCGCCGCGGACATCTTTCAGTGCTCACCTTCCGGTGATATTCTGAATTCCCTCAAGTCTCTCTCTTTATCAGGAGAGCCCAGGCCGGACTATGGCCTGCGAGGTTGGGATTCGGACGACGAAGAAATTCAAAGCCCACCCACCACCCACTTAATAGCCACTATCGACGATTTAACCGACTTGCTTGACTTCGGCTCCGAAGACTTCGACGGTATGGACGACGAAGGAGGAGACGAACAAGAACCAGCACCTGTAGGGCGCTGGACCTCCACCTCGTCATATGATATATATATGGTGGATGCTCCAAAGGATGGAGATGGCGATGGAACTGCGGAGGACGGCACCTCGAAAAAGCCGCCAAAACGCCGGCGCCAACGGCGCCGCTCTAAATCCCGCCACAGCAGAAACGGTGATTCCGGCACGGGAGATAATACTACCCCGGACAGCGCCGAAGAACACCAAAACCAGCAAGATTCGGCGCAGGAAGATGAAAAAGCCAGCCCTCACGAGAGAGCGGCAGAGCAAGAGGTTGAGGATGATAATTACATGCCTCCCTCCGAAGACGAGGCAAGCCTCGGCGATGATGAATTCATCGTACCATCAGACCCCGCCGAACAAGAGCGCTTTCAACGCAGGCTTCTAGCCACGGCGAACAGCCTAAAGAAAAAGCGGCAACAGCTTAGAGCTGATCAAGATTTGCGAGCTGACAGGTGGACCGAAGTCCTTGCGACCGAAGAGCATGAACTCGGGCGCCCCTCCAAAAATTATCCGAAGCACAGGCCGCTACCCCAATCAGAGGAGGAAGCTCATGACATGGCAGACCGGCCACCTCGCGGCCGCGACAGAGAGGCCTGTCGAACCTTTAAACAAGCCATGCCCCGGTGCCGTTCATCTAAGGCACGGGAAAACGAGCCAGACCTGCGAGACGTACTGGAGGATAAAGCAAGGCAAACAAGATCGATCTATGGATCGCGCGGACGCCCGACGACACGTGATGACCTTCACTCCGGACATAGTAAATCCGGCCGGGCCGAACACAATAGGCACAACTCTTCCGAACTGCGTCGTGACATAGCCCAGTACAGGGGCGCCGCACACCCACTATGCTTCATAGACGAAGTAATGGATCATAGAATCCCAGAGGGTTTCAAACCCGTCAATATCGAGTCGTATGATGGTACGATAGATCCGGAAGTATGGATTGAGGACTATCTCCTTCACATCCACATGGCACGTGGCGATGACTTGCACGCCATCAAATATTTGCCCCTTAAGCTCAAGGGACCAGCCCGGCACTGGCTCAATAGCCTCCCAGCAGACTCAATCGGTTCTTGGGAGGACCTGGAGGCCGCATTCCTCGACAACTTCCAGGGGACCTATGTGCGGCCACCGGACGCCGATGACCTAAGCCACATAATCCAGCAGCCAGAAGAATCGGCCAGGCAATTCTGGACACGGTCCTAACAAAGTAAAATCAGATAGTCGTTTGTCCGGATGCAGAGGCCCTAGCAGCCTTCAAACATAACATCCGCGACGAATGGCCTGCCCGGCACCTGGGACAGGAAAAGCCAAAATCCATGGCAGCCCTCACGACACTCATGACCCGCTTTTGTGCGGGCGAAGATAGCTGGCTAGCCCGTAGCAACAACTTATCAAAGAAGCACGGTAATTCGGATACCAAGGATAAAAGTGGCAGATCACGTCGGAATAAGCAAAGGCGCCGCATTAGCAGCGACAACAATGAGGATAGGCAATAAATGCCGGATTCAGAGGCCATAAATCCGGTCAGCGGAAAAAGCCATTTAAAAAGAATACCCAGGGCCCGTCCAGTTTGAACCGAATACTCGACCGCTTGTGTCAGATTCATGGCACCCCCGAAAGGCCAGCCAATCACACCAACAGGGACTGTTGGGTGTTCAAGCAGGCAGGCAAGTTAAGAGCCGAACACAAAGACAAGGGGCTGAATAGCGACGACGAGGAGGAGCCCAGGCCGCCAAACAACAATGGACAGAAAGGGTTTCCCCCACAAGTGCGGACGGTGAACATGATATACGCAACACACATTCCCAAGCGGGAGAGGAAGCGTGCGCTACGGGACATATACGCGATGGAGCCAGTCGCTCCAAAGTTCAACCCATGGTCCTCTTGCCCGATCACTTTCGATCGAAGGGACCACCCCACTAGCATCCGTCACGGCGGTTTCGCCGCATTGGTTCTCGACCCTATCGTTGACGGATTTCATCTTACAAGAGTCCTCATGGACGGCGGCAGCAGCCTGAACCTGCTTTACCAGGATACAGTGCGGAAAATGGGCATAGATCCATCAAGGATCAAACCCACAAGGACGACCTTTAAAGGCGTCATCCCAGGTGTAGAGGCCAATTGCACAGGCTCAATAACACTGGATGTGGTCTTCGGATCTCCGGATAACTTCCGAAGCGAAGAGTTAATCTTCGATATAGTCCCGTTCCGCAGTGGCTATCATGCCCTGCTTGGACGAACCGCATTCGCTAAATTCAATGCGGTGCCGCACTACGCATATCTCAAGCTCAAGATGCCAGGCCCTCGAGGAGTAATCACGGTCAGCGGAAACACCGAACGCTCCATCCGTACGGAGGAGCACATGGCGGCTCTCGCGGCGGAAGTACAAAGTAGCCTCTTAAGGCAACACTCCAGTCCGGCCGTTAAAAAACCGGACAATGCAAAGCGCGCCCGGAGTAACCTGCAACAAGACCGTTTGGCACGTTCGGAGCAAGCGTAGTAATACGGCCCCGACCCCAGCCATCGCACCATAGCGGATCCAGTACCTAGAGTACACAATTACGCCCTTAAAATTCCATGGGCAAAGAGGGAGGGGCACATTAAACGGCATGCCTAAAATACGGCGTCAAACGTACTAGGGGCTGCCGAACTTCTTTTACTTTCAGGACGCCATACTCTGGATAGCCTGTTCGGCCTTACTACTTCACAGACGATACAAGACCCAGGAAAGCAGACAAAGCTACGCCGCATCACGGAACTCTCAGGTGGTCTCTATTTCGAGTGTTATATCTGTTTCTAAACTTCGCGGCCTGCGCCTGGTCAGGACATGTTAAATAGTCTAGTATCCTTCTTGCTTATCGCACTACTTGTATCGTTCGGCTTTGATAAATAGCCTCTTTATAAACAATGCATAGCTTTTTGTCTATTTTTTGCATTATCCTCTTTATATATATATATATATATATATATATATATATATATATATATATATATATATATATATATATATATATATATATATGTTTGCTAAATAACATGATCGCACCCGTACACCATGGTACGGCAAACCACGCCAGGGGCTTCATTACCCTTTTATCTGGTTGTGAGAAGTCCGTACACTTTCACAAGTGCGGCACCCCGAACTTATAGCACTATATGCATCGGCTCCGAGTCATGATTTTGGTCACATGTTGGGTTTGCCGGCTCCTATGTTTTGGTGCCTTACGTTCCGCTATATCGGCTAAGGTAGCACTAGGAGAACTACTGCGATTGTGCCCCAGTTCAGGTGGGTTGAGCACCTCAGTGGAGAAAGCTAAAGCAGACTGTCATGATAAGGCGTGAGACCGGTCGCTGTTCGAGAGGTTTTCGAGTCCTTAAAGGCTTATGCCGCTTCGAGCGAGGAGCTGGTTATGTCCGGCCAAAGGCGTGGATAGCGCCCCAAATTCGGCCTTCCGAACTAGGGGCTTCGCCGAAATTTAAAATTATAACGTTCTATGGCTAAGTGAGAGTGTTCAAGCATTATAGTCCGATTGCCTGGTTCGCTGTGCTGAGCGCCTCCCTCGAAGGACCCAACTATGGGAACAAGAGCCCTCAGGTTTATCCCGAACACCCCAGCACTAGTGGCATGGGGGCAGAAGCCGACGACTGGCCATCTCTCAATTTTTGATAAACGGCCGCACAGAAAATAATATTTTAAATTCAATAAGCATTGCTTAGCGCATATGAACAAGTTTTCAGCGCACAGGATACAAACGAGCGAGTTCATTCAAATATTACATCTTTAGTACATTCATCCGCGACAAGGCGGGCTCCGGCAAGAACTTCCTTGTAGTAGTTCTCGGGCTTGCGATGCTCCTTCCCCTGCGGCGGCCCGTCCTTCACTAGCTTCTCTCCGTCCAGCTTGCCCCAGTGTACCCTTACACGGGCAAGGGCCCTCCGGGCACCTTCAATGCAGACGGAGCGCTTGACGACTTCAAGCCGTGGACAGGCCTCCACCAGCCGCCGCACTAGCCCGAAATAGCTCCCAGGCAGGGCCTCTCCAGGCCACAGCCGAACTAGTAAGCGCTTCATGGCCTGTTCGGCCGCCTTGTGGAGCTCGGCCAGCTGTTTCAGCTGATCGCTCAAGGGCACAGGGTGTCCGGCCTCAGAATACTGAGACCAGAACACACTCTCTGTCGAGCTGCCCTCTTCAGCTCGGTAGAACGCGGCAGCGTTGGATGCGCTGCGGGGAAGATCGAAGAACGCCCCTGGAGAACTCCGGATTCGGGTAAGTAATAGGTAATTTACTTTTATATTCTTACTTTGCATTGAGAATGCCTTACCCACTGCTATCTTTTTCACATCCTCCAACTCTTGGAGGGCCTTCTGGGCTTCGGCCTTGGCACTCTTGGCGGTATCAATGGCCGAGGCAAGCTCGGATGCTTGCGTTTTCGCCTCAAGCTCCAAACCCTCATGTTTTTTCATGAGAGCTTGCAGCTCTTGCTGCAACTCGCCGGCTTGGACCCCAAGCCTTTCTCACTCGGCGCGCTCCTCGGCCATTTTCTTCTCGGCCTCAGCCAGCGCCTGCTTCAGGGTTGTCACCTCAGTTGTGGCCCCTACAATAAGCAGTTCACTCCTGTTACTTCTTTTGCAATCGAGCCTCTCTATAGGCACCTTTCTTTTTAGGGTATTTTTTTTACCTTCTTTCTCCTCGAGCTGCCGTTTGGCAAGGCCGAGCTCTTACTCGGACCGCCCGAGGTCCTTTTTAAGGACTTCCACCTGCGCAGTCAGTGCGGCGGTGGAAAGCAGCGAAGCCTGCATACG
The DNA here is from genome assembly GCA_032464435.1 of Aegilops umbellulata. Lineage (NCBI taxonomy): Eukaryota > Viridiplantae > Streptophyta > Magnoliopsida > Poales > Poaceae > Aegilops > Aegilops umbellulata. The sequence continues at coordinate 634,972,713 of CP136055.1, forward strand.
CATATTTGACTTTTTTTGTTAGACTCCTGCGAAAATTACTAGATCCTCTATCCGGCTTTTCTTTCCGAACACCGAACAGAGCATCAGGGGCTACTGTCTATGTGGTAAATAAATTTGACATATTTCTGTTTACCTCGAAGCCTGTTAGAAGGCTAGCGCAAGCTTCAGTCAGTCTGCTCTTGGCGGACTGAACCCTTTGGATTACCGTACTCATAACAGTACGGTGCTCCTCGTCGATGGTGGCGCCCTCAAGCACCGCCAGCAGATTGTCCGGCGCCTCTGGTTGGACAGAGGATGCCGGCTCAGACGGCTTACTCCTCTTGGAAGGAGTTCGCCCACCGCGGACCAGGACTGTTGAGTCCGGCGCGGTGTCCGGCACAAAGCCGGACTTGGAGCCCTGGGGGGTTTCGTCCCCTTTACTCCTGGGATCCTGAGGATTGCCTTGCGGCTCCTCCAGGACCACCTCCTCCTGCCCCGGAGCTTGCCGCGACGCCACTTCGGCGTCATCTGCAGTGCGTGGGGAGACAGCAGGCGGAATTGAGTTCACGTCCGACGTATCCAGGGAGCCGCTCGGCGAATCATCGAGTGCGGCCTGGGGCGGGCTGCATAAATCACATTCGGCATTAGGGAAAGCTGTGCATTAAAGGAATATCATGAGTCATTCTGATACGTAATACTTACGATATCGCCGGACGCTTGGTCCTGCCTGTCCACTCCTCTCCGCCCTCTTCGGCGTCGTGGGAGTAGTCCGGCGGAGGGGTCTTCCTTTTCCTCGACCCCTTGGCCTCCCTCGTCGGGGTGGCCTTCTTCTTCTTTGCTCCCCTCGCTGGAGGGGGAGAGCTTTCTTGTTCCTCCTCCTCGTTTTCGCGAGAGGAGGGCGTCGCAGACTCGCCAGATGACGAGCTTGACACCACCACGTTGCGGGAACTCTTTCGAGTCCCGGTGGTTTTCTTCTTCTTGACCTTCTTCTCCGGCACCACATAAGGCGCCGGAGCCAGCAGCTTCTCTAGGAGAGCTGGGGCTTGGTCTTCGGGCAGGGGAGCCGGACAGTTAATTGATCCGGCTACCTTCAGCCAATCCTGTTAAAGGCAAAGGGAGTTTGGATCCCCGCATAGAGTTAATCTATGAACAAAGAGCTTAGCGAACCTGTCAAAGGTATAGATAGCTTACCTCGCTAGCGTTGCGCTGCGAGCTGTATCCGCGATCCTCGGAGGCGGATGCGGGGGACTCGGCGCCTTTGGTCAGCACCTTCCAGACGTCTTCATACGTCGTGTCGAAGAGCCTGCTAAGGGTTTGGTGCTGCGCCGGGTCGAATTCCCACAAAGCGAAACCCCGTTGTTGGCACGGGAGGATCCGGCGAACGAGCATAACCGGGACTATATTAACGAGCCGGATTGGCTTGTTCACCAGGGACTGGATGCACGTCTGCAACCCAGTCACTTCCTCCTCGTTGCCCCACGACAGGCCTGTCTCTTTCTAGGACATGAGCCGCGTGGGGGGTCCGAATCTGAACTCGGGGGCTGCGACCCAGTTCGGATTGCGTGGCTCGGTGATGTAAAACCACCCGGCCTGCCACCCCTTTAGGGACTCCATAAAGGAGCCATCGAACCAGAGGACATTGGCTATCTTGTCGACCATAGCGCCTCTGCACTCCGCCTGGGTGCTGGACACCACCTTGGGCTTGACGTTGAAGGTCTTGAGCCAGAGGCCGAAGTGGGGGCGGATGCGGAGAAAGGCCTCACACACGACGATAAACGCCGAGATGTTGAGAACAAAGTTCGGGGCCAGATCGTGGAAATCCAGGCCGTAATAAAACATGAGCCCCCGGACAAATGGGTGAAGTGGAAAGCCCGGTCCGCGGAGGAAGTGGGGAAGAAAAACTACCCTCTCATGGGGCCCTGGGGTAGGAAGAAGCTGCCCCTTCTCAGGAAGCCGATGCGGGATGTCCATGGACAAGTATCCGGCTTTCCTTAGCTTTTTGATTTGAGCCTCCGTAACGGAGGAAACCATCCACTTGCCTCCTGCTCCGGACATTGCTGGAAAAGGTTGAGAAAGGAAGAGCGGACTTGGGCGCTAGAGCTTGGGTGCGCGAGAGATGGATGGGCAAAGGAGGAAGAAGGCGTAGGTAAAAAAGGCGGATCCTTATCCCCTTATATAGACGGATGCGGTTATGCGTCCCCACCTACCTAATAAAACTCACTTGCCTTTCGAGCGCCGAGGTAAATGGCGCGGTTGGGTTACCCACGTCCGTATTAATGAGAATCCCGTTAAAAGGGGCACACGATCTCTGCTTTGACAAGACGTACCGAGGAAACCGCCTCGCTAAACACGCTGAGGTGGAACAATGAAAACAATTTGTACGGAAGGCTTCGCCGCAGTGTTATGACGCACTGCGGAATACGTCGGGACCCCCTACCCGAGATCCGCCGGTTTTGACACCGACACCAGACATGTTGCCCCTTGGGAGTTTAGTCATAAGTACATGTGAGTCAATGGTTTTGCAACATGTAAGCTTAGGTTCCACCCAAGAAATAGAAACGAGATTCACTTGTGAGGGGAAACACATATTACATCTTACATAATGCCTTTGTCTACCCCATTCTATTATAGTACTCTACGACCTAGTCCATGCCTCACCATTTTTTGCATTGAGGTGACATCCGAGAGAAAACACATAGGTATAACATTGTCTTTTGCATTTCCATTAAAGCAATCTCTAATAATGACAACCACTTTATCACAAAATAGTCAATTGCCTAGAACACTTGCTCCCATTGGATATCATTAATTCCTTCACAACCATAGCCCACTCGCTTTCTTTAGTTCTTTCAAACTATTTAATAACAACAAAAACTTTAATTGACTTTCCTCTACAAGATAAATAACACATATTCACTTGAATCTTTGTAAAGTAATCACTAAAATTTCATAAATAACATTCATAACTTTTAGAGCATTTTACATGAAGTTCCCTTAATTTATGGGTATGGATGTCTCTCAATATGTTTTCGTCGTTGAAATGACGTGGATGTCACCTAGAGGGGGGGGGGGGGGGTTAATAGGCGCTTTAAACCAATTACGGTTTAGGCTTGAACAAGTGAGGAATAAAACTAGCATTTAATTTGTCTAGCAGGAAACCTAAATATACTAGGCTCAACTGTGTGCACCAACAACTTATGGTAAACAAGATAAACAACTATGTGATAGCAAGATATATAACTTGAAGCACGAAGGCTATCACAAAGTAAAGTTTATAAGTAAAGGGGCTCGGGTAAGAGATAACCGAGTCACGTGGAGACGATGATGTATCCCGAAGTTCACACCCTTGCGGATGCTAATCTCTGTTAGAGTGGTGTGGAGGCACAATTCTCCCCAAAATTCCACTCGGGGCCACTGTATTCTCATCACGCTCTCACGCAATGCAAGATGTCGTGATTCCACTATGGGACCCTTAAGGGCGGTCACCGAACCCATACAAATGACGACCCTTGGGAGTGGTCATCGAACCCATACAATTTTCTTGGGGCAATCTTCACAACTTAATTGGAGACCCCGAAGCACGACCAACCGTCTAGGGCGCCCAAGCACCCAAGAGGCACAAACTCTAGGGTGCGGAAACACCCAAGAGTAATAAGCTTCTCAACTTTTACTTCCACGTACCACCATGGAGAACTCAAACCGATGCAACTAATGCAATGGCAAGAACACACGAAGTGCTCAAGTTCCGCACTCTCAAATCCCACCAGTGCAATGAAGCTATGGAGGAATATGAGAGGAAGAACAAGGAGAACACAAAAGAACTCCAAGATATAGATCCACAAGGTTCCCCTCACTTAGAGGAGATATGGATTGGCGGAAATGCAGATCTAGATCTTCTCTCTGTCTTTTCCCTCGAAAAGAGAGAAAACAAAGGTTTTGGAGGTCGACAATGGAGGAGAAAGCTTGCAAATAACCATTGGGGCAATGGGGAAGAAGACCCCCTTTTATAGAGGGGGCTCATATCCAACTGTTATGCACATAGGTTGTGCACCAGCGGTACTATCGCTCGGGGGAGCGGTACTACCACTTAGCCCGGTCAACAGAACCCAACGAGTACTGAAGTAATAGAATGGTAGTTTCGCTAGAACCAGCGTAGCCAACACATCACCAAAGCGGAAGTACCGCACGAAGCGGCTCTACAATATAGTGCTAGCAATACTACCACGAATTAGCATAGAGCATACAGAAGTCCGCCTAAGCGGTACTACCGCCATAAGACAAGCGGTACTACCGCGAGTAGTCGAGGGGCAACAGAAGACTCCATCCAAGTGGAAGTAGCGTCATAAAGCCAGTGGAAGTACAACCGAAGCGGTACTACCGTGGGCACCAGGGGCACTACTGCTTTGTCTCTGCCAAAAGACCAATGCACAACAGATGAAACTAGTAAGATAAAAAATGTCATAACTTCTGCAAATGAACTCTGATTTCGACGAACTCAAGCTTGATAGAAAGGTAACGACAAGAGTTGTCAAATCACGAATAGAAATATGCCAGTGATATAGAGGTGTGAAACCTCCATCAGTGAAGAACGGTAAAAACTCCAACATTGTAAACACAATAGGTGATGCATAGGGAATCCGTTTTTGATGAACTTGAGCTTTTCATGAAGATGACCACAAGCTCCAGAACTCACATAGAGAAAAAGCCAAACAAGAACGAAGAAATATGATGCCAAGGCTGTAATGGTTTGAGCTCTCTACAAACGATATGATCAAACTATTCATTCGAGAGCCCCCTTGATAGTACGGGAAACAAACCTATAACCCGGTCTCCCAACTAGCACAATGAGACCGGTAAGATAGAAAACCTATCAAGGTCAAACCTTTCCCTTGCGCATAGTGCACTTGAGCCAGATGATGACGGTCTTGAGTTCCTCAAGTTGGACCACCTTTCTTGATAGCGTACACTCGATGAAGACTACTAGATTGCTCCTTCATACTCCACTATGGGTGAGACTCTCTTAGCTAGGCACATCTCCACATGTCCATTATCTCGAGAATGGACGGCAAGCTTCAAGTCCGATCTATTTGTGATGCTCCACTTGAACTTGCACACCACAACCTTGATGACGATCACCTGGTGATGTCATCCTCCATGGGATATATGATATCTTCCTTTCAATATCAACCTGGATGAGACCACAACCTTTCCCGTCCAAAGCAAAAAAGCCCAAACTAGGTCATAATTGGCATTTTATTCAAATATTAGGTATGGATAACATATTTATTTGAAATACGCCGAAAATGATTAAGTTTTTTTTAGGCAAAAAAAATGATTAAGTTAAATACTAGGAAATGACATTTCGGCTGGGCCGGTCCTGGCTGAACTTGGGATTTTCAGACGTACATTGTTGAGCCCGGCCCGGGGTATGATCAGGTCAAGGTCCACACCTAAAGCCCAGCCCATCCCTAAAAAAAAGCCCAGCCCAAAGGAAGGGAAAAAGGTCCAACTTCCTGCCAACTCATTTTATATATTCCCCTAAAAAACACTCATTTTATTGGTCACCGCCGGCGGCAAATCCCGCGCGGCGCCGGCCGCCGGCTCGCACGCCCTCCAACCCATGGCGCACGACCATCTGCTAGCACTGCGCGCTTCCATGGCCAGCCCTCCTCCCTGCCAGCACAGCCCCCTTCGGCGGGCCCGGCGTTCCCGCCGCCGACTGGCCGCTGCCATCGCCACCCCTTCGCTCCAGGTACTGCAGCTCCCCACCACTCACCCACCCCCCACACACATTCAAACCGAAATAGTGGGGATCCCGTGCTTCTCCAATAGCCAATCTGAGTAGTGCTCATTCCTGAACCCTTGGGAGTTCTTTCAGTAACAATCCATGGGGATTCTTTCAGTGTTGTGTTCAATATTCAGACAAATTTGAAGTACTTGCCCAATGTTCACTGCTGTGTTCAGTATATTCAGACAACTTTAAATATTCAACTTGTTTTGGACTCTAACCTTGATTCAGTACTGTTTTGTTCAATATATTCAGACAACTTTATAAATGCAACTTGTTAACCTTGACTCTGAAAGCACAGTGTACTCTGAAAGCACAATGTGTCTACAAGGCAGTAGCATAGATGATGTGAGTCACAGAGAGTGCGTTACTCAAATCAAATATTCTCCCATGATATTTCGTAATCCAAAATATTGTTTTGTTCGAGTCAAAAGATAGAAAACGCAGCTCAGTTCATTGGATGATATACAAGAAACCAACAACTTAGTTTTATCTTTATCATTACCTTCCTGCCGCCCTGAGCTGCAGGTAGCGCTACTTCTCCCATTTCAGATTAGCTTTCCGATCTTTACACCCAGCAAGAAAAGAATCTGTCACAAAAAATACATCTGACAGAGGAATTGAAACTTGTTGGCTTTCGCCCAAGGATCAACCTCACACACACATCAGAAACAGAGCAAATTCGGGGCATTTTTCTCTAATTTTTTCTTCAAGCCCAATTATTACAAGGCTTAGTTTTATGTAGTACCCACACGATACGTAGTAGTACTAAGTGCTTATTAACTAATTTGGCAGGACTCCTAAATAGTACGTACAGTGTAATAATATTTCCTAATTCGCAGGACAAGGCAGTAGCATACATGATGTGAGTCGCATACATTGTGTTACTCAAATGAAATGTTTTTCCTCCGGATGCACCCGCTTCTTGCTTCCTACTGTAAGTTGTGGTGCTTGCATCTTACAGCTTATCGTGTAGTTGTAGTAGGGTGGTATGCGAGACCTCCATGCAAGAGCCTCAAACTCCCCTTGTGGTAGTGTGCCACCACGTCCTAAGATGATGTCGTGCACACTGATCTTGGGGACTTGCTCACTGGAATCTAACTGATGATGTTTGCAAATCAAGAAATATTTACTGCTGCCCCCCAATCTCCAACAATACACCGGTGCATCTTCTCGGAAATGAAGGCATGAGTGCTGGTCAAACATAAGGAGATGTGCCTGTTTATATGCTCTCACACATTCAAGAGTTGTGCGCCAAAATTGAGCATTCAAGTTATCTCGCAGTATCCCAGCAATGAGATGTGTGCCTGTGAAACACCCTCTGAATCCCAAAGCGATCTCCATGGCCATTGTTGCCAGTTTTGGCTGTTCATCAGGGTTTGTGCTTCCGAATGCAAGTGACTTGAAAAAATGCCAATAAGCTTCTTCAGGGAGATAGTCCATTCGAAGTGCTTCTGTTGTCCCCAGATTCACAATTTTATCTGATCGACTGGTGATTATGATTTTGCTCCCACCTGGTGCCATGCTGCTTGCGGAAGATTTCAACCTTCTCCATGTTCCTTCATTAATATCCTCAGCTATTTCAACAATAATCAACAACCTGTTTTGAGAAGCAGAATTCTGATGTCTGACTAGACCATTAAAATTGTTCCCTCTTAGGTCGATCAGTCCTTCATTCTTGAGACTGCCTTCTGGAAAGAAGAGGATCATCGAGAAGTGATCGCGCACACTCTCATCCCTACAGACATATTCAACAAGAGTGCTCTTCCCTACTCTTATTGGCCCAACAATCGGAAGTACAGCCAAGTCTGAAGTAGCACTGGGACAAAGCAAGAAATTCAGGACCCGTTCCCGTTCTGTTTGGCGACCAAACATGCAGTTGTCCAATATCAAATATGTGCCATAAGGTTGGCGGAGGATCCGAGGATACGACTCCAAGAAGAAAATAAACTCCTTCATACCAGCCACGGTGTCTTCAAGGGTATCAACCATCCGTTGCAGCTCTTCTCGTATGTTGCTGTTTGTGCCGAACAACAACACTTCTCTGTTGCTGTTGCCACTCCCGGCGCGAGAGAAACAGAGCCGTTTGGCCGAACTAGATTTACAGAGCGCAGATGATGAATGGCTTACCTCCTCATCGAGGGAGGCTGTGAATCTCATGGCATCGAGGACGTAGTGGCCTCTGTACATTCCTTGCCTCAACATCTTGAGCTGACGGAGCATCCCCTGGTTGGTGACGTGCCGCGCCTCGGCCTCCTCGACGATGATGTCGATTCTCAGTAGGACACTCTGTAGCCTCTGTAGAATCTTGTTGATGTCCGGCTGCTGCTGGAAGTATTTGCTGATCACGAACGATGCAGACCTGCTGATGAGGTCACCCACGATTGCAGAGACGAGGATATCCATTGATCGCGAAACACCTGCTCAGAGCTGCAGTGGTGCAATGGAAGAGGGATAAAATTAGCAGCGAGTGATACTAGCTACCCGGGCAGGTGTTCTGGATGGAAGATTTATTTTTTTTGAAAGTGTGAGGCGCTGAGGCTACTGCTGGAATTAAGTCTTGGGCTGCTATGTGGAATTAAGTCTGACTTGACTCTTTGCATATCTGTGCTAAAACAGCACTACTTTTGTTTCCTTCCTTTACCTTTATCTTATTTTATACCTTTGGCTAGACTTTTCTAACAAGAGTGGTGGTTTAGTTAAAAACCATAAATGAGACACGGAAAAAACCACGCCGTTTGTTGACTGGAGGGTTGAGTTTTGACAAAAGGCTGAGAAATGGATGGCAAGATAGTCTACAAGGGATTTTGGAGTAGTTGAATTTGCTTTGCTTTTCTACTGTTCAGTGAGAGAAGTACCGGCTGATACCAGTTCTGCTTTTACCGCAGTTGGCAGTAATTATTTTTGCAAGGACACTCATACTGCAGTTAGTAGTAACTTGGTAACTAAACTGAGTTAACGACAACAGCAGCAAACTAAGAGGGCCATCAATCCCAGCCCTTCATTCTTTCCTAGCAGTGACACACACCGGCCGTTAACTGAATCTTTACCTTCAGTTTCAGGTGTCGATGTATTCAGAGTAGCCGGAACTTATCCTTCCCAGACCTCCGCGCTTGCTGCTGCCGCTGGCCTTGCTGTCGTCCCCTGAGCTCCAAGTACTGCAGCTTTGTTCTCCCCATTCAAGCAACAATGTGGTCAGGCCGTGGTCGATGTCGAGTCGGGGGTGGCCGGTGTCGAGGTAGTCGCCGTGTTAGTCATTGGCGCAGTGGTGCACTGGGAAGAAGACGGCGTTGACGAGGCGACGCGCCGGGTTTGCGCCCGGAGACACCTTGCCGCCCCTTTGCTCCAGGTACGGCAGTTCTCCCCCTCCCACGACACATTCAAACAGCACGGGGGTCCAGTTCTTCCCGTTCTTTCAGGAACAGCCATGGGGTTCTTTCACTGGCAGATGCATCCTGCTGGTAGCTCTGTATGTTTTTCATTGCTGTGTTCAATATATTCAGGCAAAACTTGAAGTGTACCAGCAGCATTTACAATTGTTTGCTTCTCCACCAGTTCTTAACTTCTGATCAATGCACACTCAATATATCCACACAGAATTCATTATGTTGTTCTGGTAATTTCTGATAAGATCACAGTTCGCAACCAGTTTCTACATGGCCACACATTTATCACAAATTTCTTGGTGATTAGGTGCAAAGAGAATTGCAACTGTTCGTACAGTTCGTCCAGGGGATATAGCCAATTTGGAATTATTAGGATACAATATTAGCATTGCAGAACCCTCTGAGGTGGTCCACAGGGTATTGATGCTAAATTCAGCAAACTGCGACTTTGAGATTTTTGATATATTTAGATTGTCTAAGTTTTATTGGGCATTAGAGAAGTTGGTATGTACTCCAGTTTGCTTGTACCCCATTATGGCCTTTAATTTGTCTGTTGCTACTCGAACTAGAAGACGGGTTGCAAAATTCAATCTATTTTGTCCTTCTCCCCATTGATTTATCAGATTCTGTTTTGTCCGAGTCAAAATGTAGAGAATGCAGCACAGTTCATGGGATGATAGAAAAGGAACCAACAACTTTTTTTTTATCTTTATGTTGTTATCTCCTCACCGCCCTGCACTCCAGGTAATGCCGCTACTCCAGTTCCAGCTAATCTTCATGATCTTTGAACCCAACAAGAAAAGAATTTGTCACGGAAAATACATGTGACAAGGAATTGAATCTTGTTGGCTTTCACCCAAGGATCAAACTCACACATGCGAAACAGAACAAGTTTGGGGCACTTTTGCTCTTATCTTTTCTCCACTTTCAAGGATTATTACAGGGCTTAGGTTTACATAGTATTGAGATCAATAGGATATGGACTTGAGTACTCAACTTTATAAATACAACTTGTCTTGGACTTCAATTTAACTGTGAATGCATACATTGCCTTGACTCTGAAAGTTACTTACCCAAACACAGACATGCAAACACTTGTAGTACTAGGATACAACAGACTCCATGCCTAGTCCCTGCTAAGAGACATAACTTGGCAGGGCTCCCAAAGAGTAAATGCAATATAATAATATTTCCTAATCCACAAGACAAGGCCGTAGCATACATGATGTGAGCCACGGACAACATATTACTCAAATTAAATGTTCTTCCTCCTGATGCGCACGCTTCTTCCCTCCCACTGTAAGATGTGGTTCTTGCATCTTGAAGCTTATTGTGTAGTTGTAGTAGGGAGGTATGCGAGACCTCCATGCAAGAGCCTCAAATTCTCCACAGGGTAATGTATCATCACATCCTAAAATAATGTCCTGCACACTGATCTTAGGGACATCCTCAGTGGAATCTGACTGATGATAGTTGCAAATCAAGAAATGTTTGCGGCTCTTCTCCGTTCTCCGATTGTACACCGGTTCATCTTCCCGCAAACGAAGCATTGGGTGTTGTTCAAACATAAGGAGATTTGTCTGTTTATATGCTCTCGTACATTCAAGAGTTGTGCGCCAAAATTGAGGATTAAAGTTATCTTGCAGTATCCCAGCAACGATACGCGCGCCTGTGAAACTCTGTCTCTGCTCCAAAGCCATCTCCATGGCCATCATTGCCATTTTTGGCTGCTCATCTGGGTTTGTGCTTCCGAATGCAATCGACTTAAAAAAATGCCAATAAGCTTCTTGCGGGAGATAATCCAGTCGAAGTGCTTCTGTTGTTCCCAGACTCACAATTCTATTTGATCGACTGGTAATTACAATTTTGCTTCCACCTGGTGCCATGCTGGTTGCGGAAGACTTCAACCTTCTCCATGTTCCCTCATAAATATCCTCAGCTAGTTCAACAATAATCAGCAACCTGTTTTGAGAAGCAGAATTTTTATGTCTGACTAGACCACTAATATTGTTTCGTTTCAGGTCAACAAGTCCTTCATCCTTGAGACTACCTTCTGGAAAGAACAAGATCATCGAGAAGTGACCACGCACACTCTCATCCCTACAGACATACTCAACAAGGGTGCTCTTCCCTACCCTTCTTGGACCGATGATAGGAAGTACAGCCAAGTCTGGTGTAACACTGGGACAGAGCAAGAAATTCAGGACCCGTCCCTGTTCAGTTTGGCGACCAAACATGCAGTTGTCCAAAATTAAATATGTGCCGTAAGGTTGGCGAAGTATCCGAGGATACAATTCCAAGAAGAAAACAAACTCCTTCATACCAGCCATGGTGTCTTCAAGGGTATCAACCATCAGTTGCAGCTCTTCTCGTAAGTTGATGTTTGTGCCAAACAACAGTGCTTCTCTGTTGCTGCTGCCACTGCCGGTCCGAGAGAAACGAAGGCGTTTGATTGCACTGTATTTAGACAGTGCAGATGACGAGTGGCTCATCTCCTCCTCGCAGAGTGCGGCTTGGAATCTCAAGGCATCGAGAACGTAGTGGCCTCTGTACATACCTTGCCTCAACATCTTGAGCTGACGGAGCATCCCCTGGTTGGTGATGTGCCGCACCTCCGCCTCCTCGACGATGATGTCGATTCTCAGTAGGACTCTCTGTAGCCTTTGTTGAATCTTGTCATGGTCAGGCTGCTGCTGGAAGTATTTGCTGATCACAAACGATGCAGACCTACTGATGAGGTCACCTACGATTGCAGAGATGAGGATATCCATTGATCGTGAACCACCTTGGCTCAGAGCTCAAGTGGTGCAATGGAAGAGGGATAAAATTAGCAGTGAGTGATACTAGCTACTTGGGCGTCAAGCCATGGGGGTGTTGCTCAATTTCGACTCAAGACCCAGCCACCAGGGTAGGTGGTGTGGATGGAAGATTTCAAGGTTAACTATGGCAAAGTAGTGTGAGGCACTGAGGTTACTGTTGGATATATATGTGTTAGTTGGTGGTGCCCTGCTAATTTTGGAGTGAGTCTTGGGCTGCCTTGACTAGTGGAATTGAGTCTGACCTGACTCGTTAAAATCTATGCCAAAACAGAACTACTTCTGTTTACTTCCTTTAATTTTATCATCTTATTTCACTTCTCCTTGCATCTACATCTAGACGATAGATGATGCACATAAAGCATAATTTGTCACATGTCAGTATCATATCAGAACTAACTAACTGGTGCTCTTTTTCCTTGTAGAAATTTCTCCTTGACGTGTTATATAATAAGTTGGACTTAATTTGGGTAGACTGTTCTACAAGGAGTGGTGGTTTAGTCAAAAATCATAAATGAGACGCGGAAGAGAAAAACCATGCCGATTGTTGACTGGGGGGTTGAATTTTGACAAAAGACTGATAAATGGATGGCAAAGCAGTCTAGAAGGGATTTTGGTCTTTGGCTCCAGGAATAGTCGAATTTGCTCTGCTTTCTACGTCCAGTGAGAGAAAGCAGTCTCGTTTTTTCTTCGAGAAGAGCAATATGACCTAGTTCTGTTTTTACTGCGCTTAGCAGTATTTTCTTTTACACTCATACTGTAGTTAGTAGCAACTTTCTAATTAAACTGAATTAACAACTAGAGCAGCAAAGTCAGGCCCATCAATCCCAGCCATTCATTGCTGCTTTGCTAGCAGTGACATGCACCGTTCGTTAACTGAACCTGTACCCTCCTGTGGTTCCTGCAGGAGCATCCTTGCTTGCTGCTGCCAGCACGAACCCCTGCAGGAGCCGCCGCGTTTCCTTGAGCTCCTGGCACTGCATCTTCTGCCCATCGAAGCAACTATATGTGGTCAGGCCAGTTAGGTTCCATGTTTCTCCAATGGGGATGGGTTAATAATAATCCCCTCTAGTGCTGACTACTGACTGCTGAATCCACATGGGGCATATTTGGAGACAAAGTTTTACCAGATTACCATATTTCATTCCATAAATATGTCTGTCTGAACTACCAGTCGTTACCAATAACATTCAGCTTCTCCAAAAACTCGTATGGTAGGCTTCACCTTCACCTTTTATGTCAGCTAGTCACTCAGCTGCTCCTTGATCTGCTGCCGATGGAACCGGCGGGCAACAGCTGCACAGTGCATCTTTCACATATAGGTAATAACTTTTTGTATGGTAAAGATCACCCCGCCTCCTCCCCGGCAGGCTACAACTCATATCGTTGATTTGATACTGAATCGTGGAAATCTGATACTTGTTCAAGCTTGTGTTATGCATTTTATGAAAATTATAATCATTTCTATACTGTCTAAGTTCTAAATGGATATCATAAATTTTTTTGTAAGGCAGCTGGGCATTAGATAAGTTGCCATGTTGTTTGCTTGCACCTCTTTTATGGCCTTTATCTGTTGCTACTGGAGCTAGAACATGGATTCCGCACACACACACAAAATAACAGAACACGGATTGCAAAATTCAATCTAATTTTTTTCCTCCTTGCCATTTATTTATCTATTATTATTTTTGTTTGAGTCGAAAGGCAGAAAATGCAGCTCAGCTCACGGGATGATAGACAAGAAACCAACAACTTAATTTTATAAGTCCTGGGGGTGTTACTCAATTTCGACTGGAGACCCGGGCATGTGCTCTGGATGAAAGTTTAGAAGGTTACTGACTTAATCGTGCTGTGTTGGTCTTTGCCAGCCATGTGAAATTGGGTTTGACCTTAATTGGGTTGTGTGGAATTGTTACTTCTATTCCGTTCTTTTATTTACTTGCAGTTTTTTTTTGCCAAAATACTTATAGGGTTAATTTGGTACATGTCACTGCTAGCTTCGTGTATTGAAAAATGGCACCGCACAAAATGACTCAAGAAAAAAGCCATTGTAAAAAAAGGTTTAATTCGATATAGGCCACTGCCCCGTTGGCGTATCTTAAATTAGTTTATAAGTTGCATATGGAGTGGTTTGGACAAGCGGATAGTTGGATGTTGATCCTGATTTTTAGAAATGCGTCTGAGATATTTTAGTTTCGTTTTGCCAATCAACTCACTCGAACACACATTTTCTTTGGTTTTGGAGGTGTCGTGGCCATTACTTTTTCTAGCATGAGAGAGTACCTTTTATTACATGAAAAAAAAAGAGACTTTTATATCGATGGATGATGCACACAAGCATAATTTTATTACATGAAAAAGAAGAAAATAGACTTATACATCGATAGATGATGCACACAAGCATAATTTATTATATGTATTTTCGAAGATAATATCAATTTATTACATGTCATGGTGTCACATCACATGATACCCCTTGTTTTCCTTGTAGAATTTCTCCTTGGCGTGCTATATAAGTTGGAATTAATTTGGGTGGACTGTTCTACGAGGAGTGGTGGTTTAGTCAAAGAGCAGCAGTGACACACGGGGTAGAAAAACCCTGCCGTTTCTTGACCGGCCCAGAGGCTTGGATTTTGACACAAGAGTGGCTCCAGGAACAGTCGAATTTGCTTTGCTTTGTACGTTATTTAACTTGGTAATAAACAACGGGAGCAGGAAAGTCAGACCCATCAATCCCAGCCACTCATTCGTGTCCGTTGATTGAATCTGTACCTTCAGTTTCAGGTGTTGATGTAGTCAAAGTAAAACCTAATGCCAACCACTACCACGATATTTTGTAGACATGCTGGTCACTAAAAGGAGCAAAGAAAATTATAGGTTTACATATTACTGATCAAGGACAAGGAGCATATTCGGAGGAAAATAATTATCAGATTATCTTATTTCATTCCATAAAGATGAGACTGGAGCTTACACATATCAGTGTTGTAATTGCTTTTCTTTCACAGTCTACTGTGTAGGGATTGGATTAATCAATACGTACACACATCTGAAGTATCACAGTTACCAATAACATTCGTTCTCTCTAAAAACTTGCAGGCAGCATGGTGGGCTTCAGCTTCAGCTCATCTATCAGTTGGTTAGCCATATTTTGTTACCCCAGGCAGCGTTTTATTCCTAGATCTGAAGGAACGGCTTTTACCCTGTAGTTGGCATAACATGTCGATGCTGGGGAAATTGGCCGAGCACAATTGCCGCAATCCAACTTGATTGATGAGCAACTTCTTCACAGTACATGTCGATGCTAGAAGGAAGGAAGGAAGAAGGTGACTGACAAAACAACAAAACTTGTTGAAATAGCGAAACTTGTTGTGTTTTTACCGTGGGTAACAATATTTTTCTCTTGACACTCATATATTGTCGGCTGCGGATAGGATTTGTGCGCCAGCGGCCGGCGGCTAGGGTTGGATAAAACACATAGGGGTTGTTTTTAAATAGTATAAAGTTTGCCGAGTTCCGGATCACGGGCTCTCGGCAAACGTTGCCCATCATCACAGAGCCGTCAACTGCAAACGCCCGTGGCACGTGGCAGCTAATTGCTGGGTGCCATGGAAGAGGCTCCCGGCATGCATCCCATAAACCGTGTTTGCTTTGTTTGCCGAGTACTTTGGGCCAGGCGCTCGGTGATGTATGATGTGTGCCATGTTCTACTGTTTGCTGAGAGCTATGCTTGGGTTACAAAACTTTTGGCATGAACCCGTGCTTCGACACTCGGCGAACACGATCTCGGTAACGACCATTTTTTCAGTAGTAGGGAGAGCCCCACAGTCCCTAGTTGCCCCCCTAGGCTCATTACCTTGTTGAAGGTAATGGTTCCAAGGCTGCTTTGAGGGTGATAGCCTTTGTTCTGGCATCTGGTTGAACCAGCCAGCATCAGCCTGCGAGCGGTAATTCCTTCTTAAAGGTGTTGTATTGGAGAGATGCGCCTTTTGTATGTAACTATATGGCTTCTAGATTGTGTGGTAGGATTTGGATATGCTGCCGCAAGGCTTGTCAGATAGCCTTTGTTTTTTTTTATTTATCATTTTTGTTAACGCCGAGTTGATATGCATTAATGCTTTGCTTTGCTTGCTGCGTGGACTATGAGGTCCTACAGGAGATGGACACCCTCCACCGCTGCGTCAAGGAGGATCTGCGGCTCCACCCGCCGGCGATGATGCTGTTGCGCCACGCGCGCCGGAGCTTCACGGTGCGAACAAGCGAGGGCGTCGAGTACGAGGTCCCTGAGGGGCGTACGGTCGCGAGCCCCTCAGGGACCTCACAGACGCTACGCGTATCTACTTCATGTTGACCGTTTGCTTTGTCCTGGCACCAATAAATTACCGATCTCACCTAAGTTAACCGTTGCGCCATGCAGAGTTGATCTACTATGTGTCTGTGTTCTTCGACAAGCCAACACTATAGTGCACTTTCCTGAGTGACATACTTTACGTGTGTGTCCACCCCGTTTTTTTCTTGAGTGAGACTAGGGCTAAATACTTTACGCCTTGTCAATAAATTGTACCGCCTCTTGGGAAAATATAAGACATGAATTTGGTTGTAACGCAATTTTTTCTAATTTCAACAAAGTTTGTAAATAGTATTGTTAGTGTTCAAGAAACAACTTTCGACAAAGGCATCCTCAATTAGTAGGGCAATTTATC
Organism: Aegilops umbellulata; assembly: GCA_032464435.1. Classification (NCBI taxonomy): domain Eukaryota; kingdom Viridiplantae; phylum Streptophyta; class Magnoliopsida; order Poales; family Poaceae; genus Aegilops; species Aegilops umbellulata. The sequence continues at coordinate 634,989,385 of CP136055.1, forward strand.
GGTCTCTCGGCGTATAGCAGTGTACGCCGAGTTTAATATTTAAAACCCACGGCAAACAAAAGGCTCTCAGCTTATAGTTCTCTACGTTCACAATGCCCATCAAACCACTCGGCGTAGATAAGCCTTCGGGGTATACTCGGTGTACTCTCCTTCTATGTGGCCATACTCCCCGCATCTGAAGTCTCTGTGGCAGCGGGCAGACAGTGGCGGTGCCAGAAATAAAATCATTTGTAGTCACTACAAAATTGTGTAGTTAAATATACATAATTTTATGTTTTTTTGCATGATTTATGCTTGATGATTACGTTTTTGCCAAAGAGTTGTGTAGTCAAGTGACTACACAGCCTAGACGTGGCTTCGCCACAGCGCCACAGCGGGCAGTATAAACCGCATGCTCCCGACGGAACACACGACTTACATAATATAGTTTATTTTCTTTTCTTAAGGCTGAAAATGTTTTGCTTCCCATAAGCCAACTGTCCACCAAACAACACTAGATGTAATCATGTTTCCATAGTCATCTCCGATATTTGCCGTCTCGAAATATTTTCGATTTCATTTTTCTTGGAAGACACGGCTTACATAATACCGTTTCTTTTTTTTTTCTCTAAAAGATGAAAACGTTTTGCTTCCTGTAAGCCAATTGTCCACCAAACGGCACTCAGTTTACTGCACCGCCTCGTCCAGCCAGTTACGTACCGCGCGACACCTCTCTCTTTCCCGCTCCTCCGCCTCCCCTGCCTCTGCATCACCGCCGTTGCCCGCCCGAGCTCTCGCTGCTAGCCGCCCGGCCTCCACAACCTCGATGTTGCGATGCCGCCGGTCTCTCTGCGGCATGTGTCGCGATGGGTTCATGGCTTCGTGGCTCGAGATTCTGTAGTTTCAAGATCTATGGCTTCGCGATCCAAAATCGGCTTGAGATTAGGCGGCTCCAAGCTCTGCGGCTTCGTGGTCCGGAATTTGCCAGCTCGAGATTAGGCGGCTTCATGCATCGCAGTTTCGTGGTTCGGAATGTGATGGCCTGTACTTCATGCCACGGATACCTAGGCATCCCATCCCATCACTACTGGCGAGAAGGACTTGTGAGCTACCTATTTGTTTCGCCTCAACAAGCACATCATGCTGATAATGTCTGGATGCCCGCACCCACATCTAGTGAAATAGGAAAGCGAATAGGAAACAGGACATGCTGCAGTCCATTGAGGCCGTCATTTCTGTTTCCTCAAACCAACAGAAACAACTTTGTAAACTAGAAGGGATATATAGAGGGGGGAGAGGGCATCTTCCTGACGTGCCCACCTCCACTGCAGATCCATTTTATCTTCCTGTGCTCTTGACAACAGTGTCTGGTGCTTCTCGCCGTACGATCCCCCTTTCTCCATCCCCTTTCCCCGTTCTTGGAGCAATGCCGAAGGGAGAGACAGGTTGCGACAGAAATCTCGGCCGGAGCAGGCCCCAGGCCACCTCCGCCAACAAACGCAAGAAGAAGAAGAAGAAGACCGGCATGGGTCGGACGTGTCATACGCTTGTGTTCTGCATGGTTTCTTGTCACGGGCGTGCATCACTCCTTAGATGTTCAAAGACTCGGACCAGGTCGGAGCAGCTGCTGCCCGGTTAGCTGCCTCTAGTTAAACCGGAGCAATGATGTAAACTAGAAGCATACATGCACTAGTGCAGAACCGGACAATAGCACCGGTTCGTAAGGCCCTTTAGTGCCCCTTTAGTACCGGTTCAGCACGAACCGGTGCTAAGGAGCAGCCACGTGGCACGAGCCAGCTCCGGGGGCCGGGAGCCCTTTAGTACCGGTTGGTAACACCAACCGGTACTAAAATGTTTGGAGGGTTTTTGCTTTTATGATTTCTTTTTTATTTAATTTTGTGTTTTCCATTTTAATTCTTTTTCGTTTGCTGGTATTTTAGGATACTACACATTGTACACGTTATGCATATATATGGTAGCTAGTAGAACCAATCATATATATATATATAGATCATCAATGTCTCACAAACCACCATATTAATTCACACATACACACATGTATAGCTATATACAATTTCTCGTACATATGCATGTTGCCTTCGGAGCCAGTTGCATTAGCCTAATTGGTGCATTTGGAGCATGATGACAAATTGGAAGACCTGGTCGATGGGGGCGGTAGCGGGTAATAGTATTCTCCCTTCGGATTTATGACCTGGTCGAGCAAAAATCCCGCTATTTCCTCTTGAAGTGCTTGTACGCGCTCCGTATCTAAGAGCTTGTCCCGCACCTCTGTGAACTGTTAAGAAGGAGATCAATATGCATGTGTATTAGTTGTGTAACTAGATATCGATAATGGTGCACAAATTATGAATAGTGTTCTGACAAGCGTACCCATTCCCGTCTTTCAGATCTGCTCCTTTCAGACGCTATCATGCGAATGTTCTCGCAAACGCAGTATGCACACATATCAGTCCCCTGCGGCTGCTTTATGGCCTTTACGAGAATGGAATTTAATTTGATCAGATAATAATTAATCAAGCATGATAATATTAAAAAGATGGCAGCTAGCTAGCACTACTTAATTACTTACCCTGGGTCGAAGCCATCTCAGCTGTCGTTTCCATTCGCCTTCCGTTTTGCTGATGAATCTTGCCCAAGCCCTGCCCGCCGACAAAGAAAATGAATAAAGGGATTATTAAATAGTTCATATCATGAAATGACGAACTAAATAGGCCGAGATATATAGTTAATAATGATTGAAATTACCTGTTGACTATCCCAAACAAGACGTTATAGTCACTATTTTCTTTGAGTAGTGAGTCCAGTATTTCAACTGTTCCTTCGTCAACTTTAATGATACACAAGATCCAGTGAAATCTGCATGCACACACGTTTGCATGTCTTAATTAAGCGGGCATATGTAAGCAAAAACATGTAGCTAGCTAGCTAGTAGGCAAAAACAAAGAATTTGTAGTACAAGAAAGTGTGACTCACTTGAAGTTGTAAGGAAGTAGTATATCTTCATTGTATTTGAGGTGCATCAAGAACTCGAACATGCTGTCCTCTACCTGCTTTTTATAATAGTTGCTTATATTCCATGTGAATTCATTAATGGTGTTTGGGTCAATGAACCCAATGCCATAGCGTCCACATTTTTTCATTTCATACATCTTCATCCTGCATAATACTACAGAAAAGAATATAGTAAGGATAATTACAGGTAATGATTGATCAAAAGGATCAATACAACTAGCTTGAGACTTAAATTACAGAAATAAATCACTTACAGACAATAGCAACTGACGATAGATTTGTCGAGTGCGTCTTGATTGTATAACTGAAACAGTTCAAAATACTCAACGGTCCCAGGTTTCTCATGGTAGTAATGATCCTTGTTGACTTGCACCATGAGGGACTGTCGATCAGATCTCTTGGTAATGTCCATGTACCATTGATGCAATTCATACATTCTTCTTGGGAGCTTCTTGACATCTTCTGACTTGACCAAAGGTTGGCCCTGGACATATTTCCATTTTATTTCCTCCTCTGTAAGCACAGGCATGTCCACGATCTCGAGGAGTTGTCCAACAGTGATCTTGAGTTCTTCAGCCTGCGTTATATGCTGTTGGGTTATTACAACATCGCTCACCTGGGGAACGTAAACTGTTTTCCCACAATAATATTGGCCGCGCGTACTGTCACGTGTTGTTGGCGGCACAACAAGCGGGGGGATCGGTTGCGCCCACTGTTCTCCCAGCTGGGCAACGGTTCTCCCGCATTTTTTGACAACTGCTTGTTGTTTGCTCGAGCTCGAGCTCGCCTCCTTCTGTAGACGTTGTCGATGTAACTTCTTGATGTGGCGCTCATAGTCTGTGTCAACAGGCTTAGGAGGTGGTGGTTCAGCCATACGAATGAAGTGGTCAATAACTTCCACAGGCACTTTCTTCCTTGGCGGCGGTGACGGTTTCAGTCCAAAATGGGCGTCGACTTCTGCCCGCACTATGGCATTGGTTTGCTCCTTGGTCCTGTCGTAAGCCCTCTCAGGAAGAGGAGTAGTGAGGTTTGGACCATATTTATATCGCTTGCCTCCGCCTGTACTTCCTGTATTATGACCTCGACTGGTACCACTACGCACCATAGCTGTGGGGTGTCTCTTCGTGGATTGCTGAGGCGGCAGAGACGGCTGACGGGGCTGAGTTGGACGAGGAGGAGTGGCCTGAAGCTGTGCCGGACTTGGAGGAGGAGTGGCCTGACACTTTGCCGGACTTGGAGGAGGAGTGGCCTGACACTTTGCCGGACTTGGAGGAGTGGCCTCATGCGTTGGTGGACTTGGAGGAGCGGGAGTCTGCTGACTCGGTGGCGGACTTCGACGAGGAGTCGGGTGACGCGGTGTCGGTGGCCTTCGAAAGATGATGCAATCTTTTCTCCATAGGATGATACGATGTTTGGCATCTCCGAGTGTGTGCTCCTCGTCACCTCCAGGAATGTCAAGCTCTAGCCCCGAATATTGGTCCACCACCTCATCAACCACGACACGAGCATAGCCTGCTGGAATCGGGTTGCAATAGAAGGTTGCATCGGGGGAATTTGTATAAGCAACGGCGTCCGCCACCTTCATGGATATGTTCTTCATTTTGAAGTGTAGCTCGCAGTTAGTGTTCTCCATGATGTCATCCACGGGGTATCTATCCAGCATTGCATCAAACGGGGCGGAACCCACGCTGCTTCTCGGCATGGATGGGGCGGTGGTATCCAATGCTGGATCATCCGCTAGCTGTTGCAGCTGATGAGACCTCCTTTGCTGGCTAAGTGAGTCGATTTGCTCCTCTTGCCGCTGGAATTTGTCTGCCAAGTCCGCGTACGTGGATTCTAGGCCTTGAAGGCGTTCATAGTCCCGCTTCCTCTTCTCCTCCTCCATCTTCCTCTGCTTCTCCTCTGCAATATTCCTTCTCGCACGGGTTCTGTAGTCGGCGTTCCATTTCGAAAACCCCTCATACCACGGAATAACGCCCTTGCCTCGTGTTCTTCCCGGGTGTTCAGGATTTTTCAGGGCACGTGTAAACTCGTCGTTCTCTCTGTTCGGCTGGAACTCCCCCGTTCGAGCCTCTTCTATTGCAACAAGTATGTCATCGTCGGCTCCGTTCAGACATGCCTTCGTCGAAACTTTGCCTGTCTTCGGGTCCAACTCCCCCCATGCGCATAGAACCAACTCCTGCACCTGGGGGGCCAGCTCTTAGTAACCGGAATGACACCTGCATCCTCCATCTCTTTCTCAGACTTATCCCACTTAGGCATTGCCACCGCGTAGCCACCTGGCCCCAGCTTATGGAACCTATCCTTTTTTCCGGCATTCTTCTTGTTTATTCTCGACCGTTCCTTAGCTATTTCTGAATCCTTGAATTTCACGAAATCGTCCCAATGAGCACTTTGATTCTCTAGTATCCCCTCGAATACTGGAGTCTTCCTTCCTCCCTTGACGTACTTCTCCCATTCACATCTCTTGTGGTTCTTGAATGCAACCGCCATCTTCCTAAAAGCAGCGTCCTTGCCTTTCTGCACATCTTCTTCTGTGAAATGATCTGGTAGGGTGAAATGTTCCATGAGAGTATCCCAAAGCAGTTTTTTTATTCTCGTCGACAAAAGTAACATTTGGACGTGGCTTTACTGGCTTTCTCCATTCTTGAAGGGAGATCGGGAGTTGGTCCTTCACAAGAACTCCGCACTGACGAACGAACTTGTTCGCAATCTTCTTAGGCGCTAATGGTTCGCCACTTGGTTTGAATGCCTCGATATTGTACTTTACGCCCTCCTTCAACTTTTTGTTCGGGCCTCGTTTCGTCCTTTTGCCTGAAGATTTGCTCGATCCGGATGGCTGGAAGAAGAAAGATCGATTCGTTAATATATCTTCAACTCATTTAAAACATGTGATGATCACCAGATTCCTGCTTATATAAATATATATACCTCGCCGGTGTTTGTTGTTTCACGATCAACATGTTCTTCGTCATCGTCATAATCGTAGTTCATGACTTCATCAATTCGGTCGTCGCGATCGAATATCATATCACCCTCTCCGGTGTTGTTTAGAAATTCGGAGCCGTCATAATCTTCTTCATTCTGATCATCATCTGGCCCGCGTATCATATCAAACATGGTCTGTTCTCTGTCTCTGTCGGTATTGTCCGCCATAGCTTTTATTTAACTATGCCAAAAGAAATATAAAACAGTTTAGTATAATCTCGAATAATAGATATAATCTCGAATACATCGTCTCGAATAATAGATATAATCTCGAATACATCGTCTCGAATAACAGATATAATCTCGAATACATCGTCTCGAATAATATATAATCTCGAATACATCGTCTGGAATATATAATCTCAAATACATCACTGGCTAGGTAGCTAATAAAGATCGAATACTACAGAAGAATCTAGGACACTCGCGGTTCCTGCGACGCGGGCGGTGGACACCCAAAGAGAAGGAACCCTCACAGGATCATAGCTGAAGTGAGATCCCTAAAGAAACTGTCAGGTATTGGAGAACCTGCCGCCCTCTAACGCAACCATGTAGCGATGGACGTGCTCGTCCTCCTTCCTGACACGACGACGTACCACCTCCGGCAGGGCCGGCTCCCTCCGCACCGAAACTGGCCCACGCGAACGCCACCAAACGAGATCAGGGTCGACGACGGGACCCGGGGCCGGGTTCCTCATCAAGCGGCGCGCCCCTCCAGGCAGCACCTCCCAGTGCCAGCCCGACGGAGCCCAGTCCCGGACATGGGTCAGCTGGACGTCGTCGCGGACATGTCGACGGCGAGGATGCGGGCCGGGCATCGTCGACAACAAATACTAGCTATATGCCCGCAAAAAATAACATTTTTTTAATGATTGGATTTTGATAACTAAAATTTCTAACATTTCTATAACATTTCTAACAATGCTATATGTAACTAACATTTCTATAACATTTCTAACTTTTTAACTTTTTTATAACTATTTCTATAACAATTTCTAACAATTTCTATAACATTTCTAACAATGCTATATATAACTAAAAAATAGAAAAATTTCTAACAATTCTAACTTTTTTATAACTATTTCTATAACTAAAAAACAGAAAAATTTCTAACAATTCTAACTTTTTTAGAATTATTTCTATAACTAAAAAACAGAAAAATTTCTAACAATTCTAACTTTTTTATAACTATTTCTATAACTAAAAAATAGAAAATTTTCTAACAATTCTAACTTTTTTATAACTATTTCTATAACTAAAAAACAAAAAAAATTCTAACAATTCTAACTTTTTTATAACTATTTCTATAACTAAAAAATAGAAAAATTTCTAACAATTCTAACATTTCTAACAATTCTAACATTTCTAACATTTCTAACCCTTTGAAAGTCATTATATTCGAAGATGGTAACTGGGACAACAAGTACATGTCATCTTCAATAGAGGTGTCATGCATGGTACGTGCTTCCAACCAGCTGGCGAAACTCCTGGTTTGTTCACGTGCAATCCAGTCATCAGTACGGGTAAGATAATTATATGAGTAACTAAAAATTTCTATGTCAACTTGATGGGCATAATTTGTCATAAACACGAAATGCAACTAGTTTTAAAAGAGAATATATATACCACATCCGAATCATAACAAGGACGAGGGTCGACGGGGACGGATATCAAAACCATGGCACTATATATATAACAAACAAAGTACGGGTAAGATAATTATACGAGTAACTATATATCCAAATCACACAAACATCAATTTTTATATAAAATTTCATGAACAAAGAGGCTCACCACAAGGTGGTGCCGGCGACGGGACGGTGCGGGCGATCGACGGTGGTTACGACGGAGATTTAGAAGGCACTAAGTAAACCACACCTACATATGCAAACCAAGTGTTATTTTTGACCTTAAATTGCATATAAATCAAATACTAGCACATATATATATTTCCTCCCAAATTACTAAACTCACAAATTAATCACTATATAAAGCATTGCAAGAGTAAATCTAGCAATGAGAGATGAAAGGACAAAGTTGCTAACCTTTGTGATCATTTTAATGGATGGGGGCCTTCAAATCTTGACAAAATTTGGGCAAAATGTGTGATGAGCTCGAGAGGAAGAGGGGAAGAACAGAGAGGAGAGGGGAAAGGGGAAGAACAGAGCGAGCTCGGGTGGACGAAGGGTTTATGTAGGACGACCTTTAGTACCGGTTCGTGCCACGAACCGGTACTAAAGGTGCTGGAGGGGCCCCAGACTGACAACATCCTGCCACCACTCTCATTAGTACCGGTTCGTGGCACGAACCGGTACTAAAGGTTCGCCATGAACCGGTACTAATGAAAGCGGCCCGGCTAGCCGTTGGAACCGGCACTAATGTATACATTAGTGCCGGCTCAAATACAAACCGGCACTAATGTGCTTCACGTTTGACCCTTTTTCTACTAGTGATGCGCTTTGCCCCGTTTAGCACTTTACCATTTTATATCAAGTATTTTTTCCTTGTTATGTTATGCTTTACTATATATATTGTTCTAAGAAATTAAACATGTCAATCGCATGAAAATGTTTGGAAGACTTATCGAGTGAAACCATGTTGGTTTGATACCAACATGATCATAAGTTTCATAAAAATACAAAAGACTAGGGGTGACTACTAAAATGAAAGTGGATTTTTAGAATAATGGTCCCTGGTCCAGTCTTGGATGTTTCCAATTTTGAATTGGATGGTCCTGGAATATGTGCCGGTAGTATCATTTAGTAGTTTTTTCTTACTAACTGGTCAATTTTCTTCTTCTTAATGATAGGCAGCAGGTTCGAAAATAAGAGATTTGCCGGTTTCTCAAAAACAGCTTTGACTTATGGCATACCCGGACCTATGATAGTCCGTCCGTTTTATTTACTTTGCATATTAGGTTTGGCTGAAGTCATTGACCAAGTTTATATAAAACAATATGAACATTTACAGTAACAAATTTATATGATGTGAAAATATATGCAATGATGAATTCAATGGTATTGATTTGGTGGTGTATATGTTAATATATTTTTCTACAAATTTGTTAAAAGTATATAAAGTTTGACTTTAGACAAACCTAATATGCAGAGTAAATAAAAACGGAGGGAGTATTACCAACTACAGGCAACCTCATTGCCAGCAGACCTCTTATTTTCTTTCTTGCACTTGGGCTAGTTGTATGGAATTTCTTCTTTTGCAGGAAGCTATTTGTATGGACTTGGTGATCGTAAAAAGTTGCTTAAGTCTTACCCCAAAAAACAAACAAACATGTGGTTGGATGGTTAGAGGAACTGTGGTATCCCCAATCCAATAGGGTTCAAGTCCTGGTGCTCGCATTTATAGCGCTTGCGTTTATACTAATGTTAAAAAGAAAAGTCTTACCGGAAAAAAGAACTGTTCAAGTCTGGCCTCGGGTCCAACCATACTAGTCCGGCACGGCAGTATACTCTTCAGCAGACCTCGGCGCACGACCTGCCTCAGTCGGGGTTCCAATGCTGACAAACTAATTTTGATAGAAAATACGACAACTCTCATATTTTTTTTGAACGGTCACCGGGGGGGGGGGGGGAGAGTCCCCACCTGAATATATTGCTCAAAGTGGCCAAAATGCCAAGTGTTTGATCCAGTTTATAAGGAAAACCGGATCAAAAACCTTAACAGGTTGACCCCGTTTATTAGGGAAACCGGGCCAAAAAAACCGCACAGGAGGGAAGGATTACATAGGGTGAGAACATATGGAGACGCCCCGAAGAAGGCACAACCTAGCCAGCAAGCCAAGAGACCACCACCATAAAAATCGAGTGGAAGTGGTGTGTCGTCGAGGAATCACAATACCAACACTAAACAACTATCCTAACGCACCACACCGGCGTGCGTACCAGCCCCTTGGCACAACAGAGGAGCAGCACCAATCAACGAGTGACCCATCACGAACCTTAACTGGAAGCTCCGCCACAGCAAGCCGACACGATTAGCAAGGTGGGGAGGCATCGCTGCGTCGTAGTTGAGCAAAGATGAAGATCACGAAGCTCACCAAAACAGACGACAGACATGAGAGGGTCTTGAGCTAGCAGAGCAGAGGATGACCAACACCCAAGGGCAACGGAGGATGAATGACGGCAAGGAGCTCCCTAGTGACGCCTTCAAGAAGGTGGACGACATCCGAGGATGACGCCATCACAGAGCTTTCTCCTGGAGCATAACCGGATAAATTCCCAGAGGGCAGAGCCGAGAGCTGCGAATCCGGACCGAGAGACAGGAGTGGCACATGAGCCATGCCCCCAAGAGGGTAAGCGACGCTGGAGTAGCGCCACCGTGGTCAGCTGACAAGGTCAGCGGGGATTTCTCCCGTAGCACATCCGTCAATGGTGGGCCGCCATCCAAGTGGAGTCGAGGGGCGACAGAGAACAGGACCGAGACAGACATGTGAGGCGGATGGTGAACCGAGGAAGGATGAGTGGAGCAGGCCGCCGGTGAGGAGGGTGGAGACGAGGTGGGGTAGTGGAGTAGCGGGGGCCGCTGTACCACGACAGGGGGGGTGGGGGCACTGCCGAGTGGAGGTCCTTCCCGGCAGGAACCGGCGGGAGGTGGACAGAGGGTGGGGGCACCCGAGTGGAGGATCTTTCCGGCAGGGATCTGCGATGGCGGAGGCCAGGAGGGGTCCGGCGCTGGATCCACCGGACCAGCCGCAGCCCGTCCGTACGGGCGCGCAGGGGGGCGATGGCAGGGTGGAGACGCGGGACGGGTCGTCGATGTGGAGGGAGGGGACGCCGACGGCGGATCTGCGGCCGCCCGGCTCCGGTCGTGCAGGAAGACGGAGGATCCGAGGGGAGCGAGGCGAGGTGGACCTATGGGTGCTGCGAGCCGAGGGAGAGCCGGATCCGTCGCCTGCCAGCCGAAAACGAACGGCCAGGAGGCCGGAACGCAGCCGCAGGCGCCGCCGGCGCCAGGGGCCAGGCCGCCCGCCCACCAGCGCCCATCGCAGAGAGCAGTGCCCCGCCGCCGCCGTCGGCCGCGCCGGATTCTCCCGACGGCGTCCTTCGGCGGCGGCGAGGGGAAGAGAGGTGGGAGACGGGGTGGCGGCGGCTAGGTTTTCGGTCGCCGCCCGAGTCGCCCTGGTCAGAGCGGCGCGGGGGCAGGGGGCCAGTACCTCCCAACAATGAAATATTCGACAACTCTCGTATGATTTCCAGAATTTGTAGTGATACTTAGTGGTTCAAAATAACTGAATTTTCACATACGGATGTCGACGTTACGAGAGCCCCTGCCCTTCACGGCATGCATTAATATGCTGATGGAATATGTAGCACGAATCTTAAAGTCATCTTGTCTTCTTGCTTGTCTTGCGGAGCTGTCTCGAGTCGTACGTACGTGAGAGGTGCATATATATGACTCCATGAAGTAAAATTCCACAACCAATGTAACACGTCAAGCAGAAATTCTACAAGGAAAAAGTGTCGGTTAGATAGTTTTGATGTGACGTCGCGACGTGAAATAAAAGAAGACAGAACACAAAAGTAGTGCTGCTTTGGCATAGATTTGCTGAGTCAAGTCAGACTCGATCGATTCCACATGGCAGCCGAAGACTGCTTGATGTTTCCCAGCCAATATAACACGTGAAGGAGAAATTCTACAAGGAAAAATACAGAGCATCGGTTAGTTAATTCTGATATGACATTCACGCTAGAGAAAAGTAAAGACCACGACACCTCCAAGACCAAAGAAAATATGTATTGAGTGAGTTGGTTGCCAATAAAACTTAACTTTGTTTTGCCCCCGTCCCCCCTCTCAGATTAAAAGTGGAGATTAGGAGGTATCCCATCAATAAAGAACGATAATATAGTCTTTTGTATCCAAATCAATGTACTCAACCCGTTTAATCTGCAGGATAATATGACGATAGCCTTTTTAAGTTACTTTATTTAAGATTTGTGCAAACTTTTAAGAGGAGTGTACCAAAGCAAAATCTTAGAGACGTTTCTAGAAATCAGGATTGACATCCAACTATCCTCTTGTCCAAATCACTCCGTACACATATTATAAACTAGTTTAAAATATGTCAATGTGCCAGTGGCCTATATCGAATTGACCCGTTTTTTTACAATGGCATTTCCTTAAGGCCCCCCTTGGAATCGGGGTAAATTTATACACCCGTATTTGTTTTACAGGTGTATATCACCAGTCATATGCGATTTCCAACTGGAAAGAAAAATGACGGATTGAGGTCCGTATATTTTATGGATGTAAAGCATGAAAAACGACAATCCAATCAGGGCGCAAGTCATTTTTTGCAGTGGCATTTTTCAATACACCAAGTTGACAGTGACATATATCAAATTAACAGTACAAGTAAAGAAAAGAAACTGAAGCAGCAAGTCCACACAAGTTAAGTCAAACCCAACTTCACACGGCGGGCAAAGACTTCCTCAAACATTTGGAGGGCACCACCACGTCGTATATATGTAGCATGCCGATCCATCCAGCACCAAGCCACAGTGCCTCATACTGCCTTGCCATAGTCAGTCACCTTCAAATCTTCCATCCAGAACACCGACCCCGGTCTCTAGTCAAAATTGAGCAACACCCCTAAATATCTAGTATCACCCATTGCTAATTTTACCCCTCTTCCATTGCACCACTCGAGCTCTGAGTCAGAGGTGGTTCACAATCAATGGATATCCTCGTCTCTGCAATCGTAGGCGACCTCATCAACAGGTCAGCGTCGTTCGTGATCAGCAAATACTTCCAGCAGCAGCCTGGCATCGACAGGATTCTGCGAAGGCTACAGAGTGTCCTACTGAGAATCGACATCATCGTCGACGAAGCCGAGGCGCGGGACATCACCAACCAGGGGATGCTCCGTCAGCTCAAGATGTTGAGGCAGGGAATGTACAGAGGCCACTACGTCCTTGATGCCTTGAGATTCCAAGCCACCCACGGCGAGGAGCAGGGGGAGGAGGAGATGAGGCACCCGTCATCTGCACTGTCTATATCCAGTCCAATCAAACGCCTTCGTTTCTCTCGCACACGCGGTGGTAGCAGCAACAGAGAAGCACTGTTGTTCGGCACAAACAGCAACATGCGAGAAGAGCTGCAACAGATGGTGGATACCCTCGAAGACAACGTGGCTGGTATGAAGGAGTTTCTTTTCTTCTTGCAGTTATATCCTCGGATCCTCCGCCAACCTTATGGTATGTATTTGCTATTGGACAACTGCATGTTTGGTCGCCAAACTGAACGGGAACGGGTCCTGAATTTCTTGCTTCGTCCTCGTGCTACTTCAGACTTGGCCGTACTTCCGATTGTTGGGCCAACAAGAGTAGGGAAGAGCACCCTTGTTGAGTATGTCTGTAGGGATGGGAGTGTGCGTGATCACTTCTCAATGATCTTGTTCTTTCCACAAGGTAGTCTTAAGGACGAAGAAGTGGTCAACCTGAAAGGGAACAACATTAGTGGTCTAGTCAGGCATCAAAATTATGCTTCTCGAACCAGGTTGCTGATTATTATTGAAATACCCAAGGATATCAACGAGGAAACATGGAGAAGGCTGAAATCTTCCGCAACCTGCATGGCACCTTGCGGTGGCAGCAAAATCATAATCACCAGTCGGTCAGACAGAATTGTGAATCTGGGAACAACGGAAGCACTCCGACTGAACTATCTCTCTCAAGAAGCTTATTGGCATTTTTTCAAGTCGATTGCATTTGGAAGCATAAACCCTGGCGAGCATCCAAAACTGGCAACTATGGCAATGGAGATTGCTTTGGAACAGAGACAGTGTTTCCCATCCGCGCATGTCGTTGCTGGGTTACTGCAACATAACTTCAATGGCCCATTCTGGCGCGCAGTTCTTGAATGTGTAAGAGCAAGTAAACAGACACATCTCCTTATGTTTGACCAGAACCCATACCTTCGTGTGCGGGAAGATGCACCGGTGTATTGTTGGAGATTGGGGGGCAGCAGTAAATATTTCTTGATTTGCAAACATCATCAGTTAGATTCCAGTGAGCAAGTCCCCAAGATCAGTGTGCACGACATCATCTTAGGACGTGGTGGCACACTACCACAAGGGGAGTTTGAGGCTCTTGCATGGAGGTCTCGCATACCACCCTACTACAACTACACGATAAGCTGTAAGATGCAAGCACCACAACTTACAGTAGGAAGCAAGAAGCGGGTGCATCCGGAGGAAAAACATTTCATTTGAGTAACACAATGTATGCGACTCACATCATGTATGCTACTGCCTTGTCCTGCGAATTAGAAAACATTATTACACTGTACTATTTAGGACTCCACGTATCGTGTGGGTACTACATAAAACTAAGCCTTGTAATAATTGGGCTTGAAGAAAAAATTAGAGAAAAATGCCCCAAATTTGCTCTGTTTCTGATGTGTGGGAGGTTAATCCTTGGGCGAAAGCCAACAAGTTTCAATTCCTCTGTCAGATGTATTTTCTGTGACAGATTCTTTTCTTGCTGGGTGTAAAGATCAGAAAGCTAATCTGAAATGGGAGTAGTAGCGCTACCTGCAGCTCAGGGCGGCAGGAAGGTAATGATAAAGATAAAACTAAGTTGTTGTTTTCTTGTATATCATCCCATAAACTGAGCTGCATTTTCTATCTTTTGACTCGAACTAAACAATATGTATTTTGGATTACGAAATATCATGAGAGAACATTTTATTTGAGGAACACACTCTCTGACTCACATCATCTACGCTACTGCCCTCTCTTACGAATTACGAAATATTTTACAGTCTTTAGGAGTCTGGCCAGGCTAACATATTTGCCCGTTATCTTTCTTTGACATAATATATTTGCCTGTTTTCGTGTAGGCACTAGGTTACAGTCCAAAACAACTTGTGTTTATAAAGTTGTCTGAATATATTGAACAAAACAATACTGAAAGAATCCCCATGGGACTGTTACTGAAAGAACAATGGCTCAGACTAGCCATCGGAGAAGCACGGGATCCCCCCACTATTGCTGTCTAATTGTGTGTGTGTGTGTGTGGTTGTTGGGGGGGGCGGGGGGGGGGGGGGGGGGGGGCTGGGGTACCTGGAGCGAAGGGGCGGCACTGTCAGCGGCGGGAGCGCCGGGCCGCCGAAAGAGGCTGTGCTGCCAGGGAGGAGGGCCGGCCATGGAAGCGCGCAAGTGCTAGCAGATGGTGGGGGGAGGTGCGCCATGGGTTGGAGGGCGTGCGAGCCGGCCGCCGGCGGCGAGCAATAAAATGAGTAGGTAGCCAGAGTCAAGCAGGAAGTTGTACCTTTTTCCCTTCCTTTGGGCTGGGCTTTAGCTATGGACCTTGACCTGATCATATCCCGGGCCGGGCTCAAAAAAATCCCAAGTTGCGCCAGGACCGGCCCAGCCCAAATGTTATTTCCTACTATTTAACTTAATCATTTCAGTGTATTTAAAATAAATATCATACTTGATATTCGAATAAAATGCCAATTATGACCTAGTTTGGCCTTTTTCGTGCTTTGGACGCGAAAGGTTGCGGTGTCATCAAGGTTGATATCGAAAGGAAGATATCATATAACCCATGAAGGATAACATCAAGGGGTGATCGTCATCAAGGTTGCAGTGTGCAAGTTCAAGTGGAGTATCAGTGTATC
Organism: Aegilops umbellulata; assembly: GCA_032464435.1. Lineage (NCBI taxonomy): Eukaryota > Viridiplantae > Streptophyta > Magnoliopsida > Poales > Poaceae > Aegilops > Aegilops umbellulata. Next base: position 635,005,024 of record CP136055.1, read on the forward strand.
ACAAAGAGATCGGACTTGAAGCTTGCCGTCCATTCTCGTGATAATGGACATGTGAAGAGGTGCCTAAGAGAGGTTCACACATAGTAGAGTATGAGGGAGCATTCTAGTAGTCTTCATCGAGTGTACGCTATCAAGAAAGGGGGTCCAACTTGAGGAAGTCAAGATCGTCATCATCTAGCTCAAGTGGACTATGTGCAAGGGAAAGGTTTGACCTTAATAGGTTTTCTACTTTTACCGGTCTCATGGTGCTAGTCGGGAGACCGGGTTATAGGTTTGTTTCCTGTACTATTAAGGGGGGCTCTTGAGTGAGTAGTTTGATCGTATCGTTCATAGAGAGCTCAAACCATTGCATCCTTGACATCATCTTTCTTGGTTCTTGTTTGGCTTTTCTCTATGTGAGTTTTGGAGCTTGTGGTCATCTTCAACCTTGAGTTCATCGAAAACGGGTTTCCTATGCATCATCTATTGTGTTTTCGTTGTTGGAGTTTTTATCAGTTCTTCACTGATGGAGGTTTCACACCTCTATATCATTGGCATATTTCTATTCATGATTTGACAACTCTTGTCGTTAGCTTTCTATCAAGCTTGAGTTTGTCGAAATCCGAGTTCATTTGCAGAAGTTATGATAGTTTTGATCTTACTTGTTTCATCTGTTGTGCATTGGTCTTTTGGCAGAGACAAAGCAGTAGTACCACTGGTGGCCACGGTAGTACCGGTTCGGTTGTACTTACACTGGCTTTACAATGCTACTTCCACTTGGCTGGAGTCTTCTGTTGCCCCTCAACTACTCGCAGTAGTACCGCTTGTCTCATGGCGGTAGTACCGCTTAGGCGGACTTCTGTATGCTCTGTGCTAATTCTTGGTAGTATTGCTAGCACTATATTGTAGTGCCGCTTCGTGTGGTACGTCTGCTCTGGTGATGTGTTGGCTACGCTGTTTCTAGCAGAACTACCATTCTAGTACTTCAGTACTCGTTGGGTTGTGTTGACCGGGCTAAGTGGTAGTACCGCTCCCCGAAGTGGTAGCACCACTGGTGCACAACCTATGTGCATAACAGTTGGATTTGAGCCCCCTCTAAAGGGGGTCTTCTTCCCCATTGCCCCAATGGTTATTTGCAAGGTTTCTCCTCGATTGTCGACCTCCAGAACCTTTGCTTTCTCTCTTTTCGAAGGAAAAGAGAGAGAGAAGATCTAGATCTACATTTCCACCAATCCATATCTCCTCTAAGTGAGGGGAGCCTTGTGGATATAAATCTTGGAGTTCTTTTGTGTTCTCCTTGTTCTTCCTCTCATATTCCTCCATAGCTTCGTTGCATTGGTGGGATTTGAGTGTGTGGAACTTGAGCACTTCGTGTGTTCTTGCCATTGCATTAGTTGCATCGGTTTGAGTTCTCCACGGTGATATGTGCAAGTGAAAGTTGAGAAGCTTATTACTCTTGGGTGTTTCCGCACCCTGGAGCTTGTGCCTCTTGGGCGCTTGGGCGCCCTAGACGGTTGGCCGTGCTTCCGGGTCTCCAATTAAGTTGTGAAGATTGCCCCAAGAAAATTGTATGGGTTCGATGACCACTCCCAAGGGTCGCCATTTGTACGGGTTCGGTGACCGCCCTCAAGGGTCCCATAGTGGAATCACGACATCTTGCATTGTGCGAGGGCGTGATGAGAATACAGTGGCCCCGAGTGGCATTTTGGGGAGCATTGTGCCTCCACACCACTCTAACGGAGATTAGCATCCGCAAGGGTGTGAACTTCGGGATACATCGTCGTCTCCGCGTGACTTGGTTATCTCTTACCCGAGCCCCTTTACTTATACACTTAACTTTGTGATAGCCTTCGTGCTTCAAGTTATATATCTTGCTATCACATAGTTGTTTATCTTGTTTAGCATAAGTTGTTGGTGCACACAGTTGAGCCTAGTATATTTAGGTTTCCTGCTAGACAAATTAAATGCTAGTTTTATTCCTCACTTGTTCAAGCCTAAACCATAATTGGTTTAAAGCGCCTATTAACCCCCCCTCCTCTAGGTGACATCCACGTCATTTCAATGAAGAAAACATATTGAGATACATCCACACCCATAAATTAAGGGAACTTCATATAAAATGCTCTAAACGTTATGAAAGTTATTTATGAAATTTTAGTGATTACTTTACAAAGATACAAGTGAATATGTGTTATTTATCTTGTAGAGGAAAGTCAATTAAAGTTTTTGTTGTTATTAAATAGTTTGAAAGAACTAAAGAGAGCGAGTGGGCTATGGTTGTGAAGGAATTAATGATATCCAATGGGAGAAGTGTTCTAGGCAATTGACTATTTTGTGATAAAGTGGTTGTCATCATTAGAGATTGCTTTAATGGAAATGCAAAAGACAATGTTATACATATGTGTTTTCTCTCCGATGTCACCTCAATGCAAAAATGGTGAGGCATGGACTAGGCCGTAGAGTACTATAATAGAGTGGGGTAGACAAGGCATTATGTAAGATGTAATATGTGTTTCCCCTCACAAGTGAATCTCGTTTCTATTTCTTGGGTGGAACCTAAGCTTACATGTTGCAAAACCATTGACGCACATGTACTTATGACTAAACTCCCAAGGGGCAACATGTCTGGCAACTGGAAATTATTAAGGTAAAAACTGGTAATAGCTTAAAGATCAAGGGTCCACATGCTACCATATGCTATAACTCTGTACTAGTGGGATATGATTTCTATCACTCGCGCATCCCCTTCATCCTTCATCATAATGATTTAGAAAACATATGGGTTCCCTTAATACAGGTGTGCACTCATACAAACGCCACAAAGGATATCATAGAAATTACTACTTCCACTTTTTTATATAATGACACTTCATATTTTTATGTCTAACTTTGACCATTATTTGTACCAACAAAATTGAGTTATGCCACAAAAAGTATACCACTGCAAGCACATTCCAAACAACTTTCTGATGATATATTTTTAGGGAATATAACCTATATTTCTTTGACCAAAATTATAAGTCAAAGTTTGACATGAAAAAAAGTGACCTTGTATACAAAAATAGAATGAGTAATGTACATAAGTGCAACCAACCTTCATACTATTTCGCCAATGCCATCAAACAAGTAACTAATCAAACATAGAGGTAAAGATGAAATAAATACTGGGGAAATAATTCCTAACACAGTCATGTTTCCTTAAGTATTGAGAGGCTTTGTGATGGAGAAGCCCCAATAGAAAGGAAGAAGATTATCGTGGAGATGACGATGAATGCAATGGTGATGATGGAAGGTGAAGGAAATATGCCCTAGAAACAATAATAAAGTTGTTATTTATATTTCCTTATATCATGAGAAATGTTTATTATTCATGCTAGAATGTATTAACCAGAAACTTAGTACATGTGTGGATACATAGACAACCAGAGTGTCATTACTATGGCTCTACTTGACTAGCTCGTTGAATCAAAGATGGTTAAGTTTCCTAGCCATAGACATGAGTTGTCATTTGATTAACGGGGTCACATCATTAGTTGACTTGACCCATTCCATTAGCTTAGCATTTGATCGTTTAGTATATTGCTATTGCTTTCTTCATGACTTATACATGTTCCTATGACTATGAGATTATGCAACTCCCGAATACCGGAGGAACACTTTGTGTGCTACCAAACGTCACAACGTAACTGGGTGATTATAAAGTTGCTCTACAGGTGTCTCCAATGGTACTTGTTGAGTTGGCATAGATCAAGATTAGGATTTGTCACTCCGATTGTCGGAGAGGTATCTCTGGGCCCTCTCGGTAATGCACATCACTATAAGCCTTGCAAGCAATGTAACTAATGAGTTAGTTGCGGGATGATGCATTATGGAACGATTAAAGAGACTTGCCGGTAATGAGATTGAACTAGGTATTGAGATACTGACGATTGAATCTCGGGCAAGTAACATACCGATGACAAAGGGAACAACATATGTTGTTATGCGGTTTGACCGATAAAGATCTTCGTAGAATATGTAGGAGCCAATATGAGCATCCAGGTTCCGCTATTGGTTATTGACCGGACACGTGTCTCGGTCATGTGTACATAGTTCTCGAACCCGTAGGGTCCGCACGCTTAACGTTCGGTGACGATCGGTATTATGACTTTTTGTGTTTTGATGTACCGAAGGTAGTTTGCAGTCCCGGATATGATCACGGACATGATGAGGAGTCTCAAAATGGCCGAGACATAAAGATCGATATAGTGCATGACTATGTTCGGACACCGGAAGTGTTTCGGGAGGTTTCAGATATATACCGGAGTACCGGGGGGTAACTCCCCGGGGAGTATATTGGGCCTAATGGGCCTTAGTGGGAGAAGAGGAGGGGCGGCCAGGGTAGCGTCGCGCCCCTCCCCCTCTAGTCCGAATTGGACAAGGAGGGGGGCGGCGCCCCCCTTTCCTTCTCTCCCTCTCTCCCTTCCTTCCCCTCTCCTACTCCTACTTGGAAGGGGGGAGTCCTACTCCCGGTGGGAGTAGGACTCCTCATGGGGCGCGCCATAGGAGGCCGGCCCCTCCCCCTCCTCCACTCCTTTATATATGGGGAGGGGGGGCACCCCTTGGAGACACAACAATTGATCATTGATCTTTTAGCCTTGTGCGGTGCCCCCTCCACCATAATCCACCTCGGTCATATCGTAACAGTGCTTAGGCGAAGCCCTGCGTCGGTAGCATCATCACCACCGTGATCACGCCGTCGTGCTGACGGAACTTTCCCTCAAAGCTCTGCTGGATCGGAGTTCGTGGGACGTCACCGAGCTGAACGCGTGCTGAACTCGGAGGTGCCGTGCATTCGGTACTTGAATCGGTCGTATTGTGAAGACGTACAACTACGTCAACCGCGTTTTCATAACGCTTCCGCTTACGGTCTATGAGGGTACGTGGACGACACTCTCCCCTCTCGTTGCTATGCATCACCATGATCTTGCGTGTGCGTATAATTTTTTTGAAATTACTATGTTCCCCAACAGTGGTATCAGAGTCAGGTTTACGCGTAGATGTTATATGCACGAGTAGAACACAAGTGAGTTGTGGGCGATACAAGTCATACTGCTTACTAGCATGTCATACTTTGATTCGGCGGTATTATTGGATGAAGCTGCCCGGACCGACATTACGCGTACGCTTACGAGAGACTGGTTCTACCGACGTGCTTCGCACACAGGTGGCTGGTGAAGGAAATATGCCCTAGAGGCAATAATAAAGTTATTATTTATTTCCTTATTTCATGATAAATGTTTATTATTCATGCTAGAATTGTATTAACCGGAAACATAATACATGTGTGAATACATAGACAAATAGAGTGTCACTAGTATGCCTCTACTTGACTAGCTCGTTGATCAAAGATGGTTATGTTTCCTAACTATAGACATGAGTTGTCATTTGATTAATGGGATCACATCATTAGGAGAATGATGTGATTGACTTGACCCATTCCGTTAGCTTAGCACTTGATCGTTTAGTATGTTGCTATTGCTTTCTTCATGACTTATACATGTTCCTATGACTATGAGATTATGCAACCCCCGTTTACCGGAGGAACACTTTGTGTGCTACCAAACGTCACAAGTAACTGGGTGATTATAAAGGTGCTCTACAGGCGTCTCCGAAGGTACTTGTTGGGTTGGCGTATTTCGAGATTAGGATTTGTCACTCCGATTGTCGGAGAGGTATCTCTGGGCCCTCTCGGTAATGCACATCACTTAAGCCTTGCAAGCAATGCAACTAATGAGTTAGTTGTGAGATGATGTATTACGGAACGAGTAAAGAGACTTGCCGGTAACGAGATTGAACTAGGTATTGAGATACCGACGATCGAATCTCGGGCAAGTAACATACCGATGACAAAGGGAACAACGTATGTTGTTATGCGGTTTGACCGATAAAGATCTTCGTAGAATATGTGGGAGCCAATATGAGCATCCAGGTTCCGCTATTGGTTATTGACTGGAGACGTGTCTCGGTCATGTCTACATTGTTCTCGAACCCGTAAGTTCCGCACGCTTAAGGTTTCGATGACAGTTATATTATGAGTTTATGAGTTTTGATGTACCGAAGGAGTTCGGAGTCCCGGATGAGATCGGGGACATGACGAGGAGTCTCGAAATGGTCGAGACGTAAAAATCGATATATTGGACGACTATATTCGGACATCGGAAAGGTTCCGAGTGGTTCGGGTATTTTTTGGAGTACCGAGGAGTTACGAGAATACGGGAGAAGAAGTATATGGGCCTTATTGGGCTTTAGGGGAGAGGGAGAGGCAGGCCTCGCACCCCCCCTATTGACTAGTTCGAATTGGACTAGGGGGAGGGGCGGCGCCCCCTCCTTCCTTCTCTTCCCTCTTCCCCTTCCTTGTCTCCTACTCCTACTACATGGAAGGACTCCTAGTTGGACTAGGAAAGGGGGAATCCTACTTCCGGTGGGAGTAGGACTCCCCTAGGGCGCGTCATAGAGAGGGCCGGCCATCCCCTCCTCCACTCCTTTATATACGGGGGCAGGGGGCACCCCATAGACACACAAGTTGATCTTCGTGATCATTCTCTTAGCCGTGTGCGGTGACCCCTCCACCATAATCCTCGATAATATTGTAGCGGTGCTTAGGCGAAGCCCTGTGACGGTAGAACATCAAGATCGTCACCACGCTGTCATACTGACGGAACTCTTCCCTGACACTTTGCTGGATCGGAGTCCGGGGATCGTCATCGAGCTGAACGTGTGCTAGAACTCGAAGGTGCCGTAGTTTCGGTGCTTGGAACGGTCGGATCGTGAAGACGTATGACTACATCAACCGCGTTGATATAATGCTTCCGCTTTCGGTCTACGAGGGTACGTGGACTACACTCTCCCCTCTCGTTGATATGCATCACCATGATCTTGCGTGTGCGTAGGAATTTTTTTGAAATTATTACGTTCCCCAACAGTGGTATCAGAGCCTAGGTTTTATGTGTTGATGTTATATGCACGAGTAGAACACAAGTGAGTTGTAGGCGATATAAGTCATACTGCTTACCAGCATGTCATACTTTGGTTCGGCGGTATTGTTCGATGAAGCGGCCCGGACCGACATTACGCGTACGCTTACGCGAGACTGGTTCTACCGACGTGCTTTGCACACAGGTGGCTGGCGGGTGTCAGTTTCTCCAACTTTAGTTGAACCGAGTGTGGCTACGCCCGGTCCTTGCGAAGGTTAAAACAACACCAACTTGACAAACTATCGTTGTGGTTTTGATGCGTAGGTAAGAACGGTTCTTGCTCAGCCCGTAGCAGCCACGTAAAACTTGCAACAACAAAGTAGAGGACGTATAACTTGTTTTTGCAGGGCGTGCTGTGATGTGATATGGTCAAGACGTGATGCTATATTTTATTGTATGAGATGATCATGTTTTGTAATCGAGTTATCGGCAACTGGCATGAGCCATATGGTTGTCGCTTTATTGTATGCAATGCAATCGCCCTGTAATGCTTTACTTTATCACTAAGCGGTAGCGATAGTCGTAGAAGCATAAGGTTGGCGAAACGACAATGATGCTACGATGGAGATCAAGGTGTCGCACAGGTGACGATGGCAATCATGGAGGTGCTTCGGAGATGGAGATCACAAGCACAAGATGATGATGACCATATCATATCACTTATATTGATTGCATGTGATGTTTATCTTTTATGCATCTTATCTTGCTTTGATTGACGGTAGCATTATAAGATGATCTCTCACTAAATTTCAAGATAAAAGTGTTCTCCCTGAGTATGCACCATTGCCAAAGTTCGTCGTGCCCAGACACCATGTGATGATCGGGTGTGATAAGCTCTACGTCCATCTACAACGGGTGCAAGCCAGTTTTGCACACGCGGAATACTCAGGTTAAACTTGACGAGCCTAGCATATGCAGATATGGCCTCGGAACACTGAGACCGAAAGGTCGAGCGTGAATCATATAGTAGATATGATCAACATAGTGATGTTCACCATTGAAAACTACTCCATTTCACGTGATGATCGGTTATGGTTTAGTTGATTTGGATCACGTGATCACTTAGAGGATTAGAGGGATGTCTATCTAAGTGGGAGTTCTTAAGTAATATGATTAATTGAACTTAAATTTATCATGAACATAGTCCTGGTAGTATTAGCTTATCTATGTTGTAGATCAATAGCTCGCGTTTTGCTTCCCCGTTTATTTTTGATATGTTCCTAGAGAAAACTAAGTTGAAAGATGTTAGTAGCAATGATGCAGATTGGATCCGTGATCAGAGGTTTATCCTCATTGCTGCACAGAAGAATTATGTCCTTGATGCACCGCTAGGTGACAGACCTGTTGCAGGAGCAGATGCAGATGTTATGAACGTTTGGCTAGCTCAATGTGATGACTACTTGATAGTTTAGTGCACCATGCTTAACGGCTTAGAATCGGGACTTCAAAGACGTTTTGAACGTCGTGGACCATATGAGATGTTCGAGGAGTTGAAGTTAATATTTCAAGCAAATACCCGAGTTGAGAGATATGAAATCTCCAACAAGTTCTATAGCTAAAAGATGGAGGAGAATAGCTCAAGCAGTGAGCATGTGCTCAGATTGTCTGGGTACTACAATCGCTTGAATCAAGTGGGAGTTAATCTTCCAGATAAAATAGTGATTGATAGAATTCTCTAGTCACCATCACCAAGTTAGTAGAACTTTGTGATGAACTATAATATGCAAGGGATGACGAAAGTAATTCCCAAGCTCTTCGTGATGCTGAAATCGACGAAGGTAGAAATCAAGAAAAACATCAAGTGTTGATGGTTAACAAGACCACTAGTTTCAATAAAAGGGCAAAGGGAAGAAGGGGAACTTCAAGAAGAACGACAAGCAAGTTGCTGCTCAAGTGAAGAAGCCCAAGTCTAGACCTAAGCCTGAGACTAAGTGCTTCTACTGCAAAGGAACTGGTCACTGGAAGCGGAACTACCCCAAGTATTTGGCGGATAAGAAGGATGGCAAAGTGAACAAAGGTATATTTGATATACAGATTATTGATGTGTATTTTACTAGTGTTCGTAGCAACCCCTCGGTATTTGATACTAGTTCAGTTGCTAAGAGTAGTAACTTGAAACGGGAGTTGCAGAATAAACAGAGACTAGTTAAGGGTGAAGTGACGATGTGTGTTGGAAGTGGTTCCAAGATTGATATGATCATCATCGCACTCTCCCTATACTTTCGGGATTAGTGTTGAAACTAAATAAGTGTTATTTGGTGTTTGCGTTGAGCATGAATATGATTTGATCATGTTTATTGCAATACGGTTGTTCATTTAAGTTAGAGAACAATTGTTGTTCTTTTTACATGAATAAAACCTTCTATGGTCATACACACCAGCGAAAATGGTTTGTTGGATCTTGATCGTAGTGATACACATATTCATAATATTGAAGCCAAAAGATGCAAAGTTAATAATGATAGTACAACTTATTTGTGGCACTGCCGTTTAAGTCATATTGGTGTAAAGCGCATGAAGAAACTCCATGCTGATGGGATTTTGGAATCACTTGATGCTTGCGAACCATGTCTCTTGGGCAAGATGACTAAAACGCCGTTCTCCGGAACAATGGAGCAAGCAACAGATTTGTTGGAAATCATACATACTGATGTATGTCGTTCGATGAATATTAAGGCTTGCAGCGGGTATCATTATTTTCTGACCTTCACAGATGATTTGAGCAGATATGGGTATATCTACTTAATGAAATAGAAGTCCGAAACATTTGAAAAGTTCATATAATTTCAGAGTGAAGTGGAAAATCATCGTAACAAGAAAAGAAAGTTTCTACGATCTGATCGTGGAGAAGAATATTTAAGTTACGAGTTTGGTCTTCAGTTAAAACAATGTGAAATAGTTTCACTACTCACGCCACCTGGAACACCACAACATAATGGTGTGTCCGAACGTCATAACCGTACTTTATTGGATATAGTGCAACCTATGATGTTTCTTACCGATTCAACACTATCGTTTTTGGGGTTATGCATTAAAGACAGTTGCATTCACATTAAAAAGGGGCACAATCTAAATCCATTGAGACGACACCGTATGAACTATGGTTTGGCAAGAAACGAAAGTTGTTGTTTCTTAAAGTTTGGGGTTGCGATGCTTATAAGAAAAAATTTCATCATGATAAGCTCAAACCCAAATCGGAGAAAAGTGTCTTCACACGATACCCAAAGGAGACAGTTGGGTACACCTTCTATCACAGATTCGAAGGCAAGACATTCGTTGCTGAGAATGGATACTTTCTAGAGAAGAAGTTTCTCTCGAAAGAAGTGAGTGGGAGGAAAGTAGAACTTGATAAGGTAATTGTACCTTCTCCCTTATTGGAAAGTAGTTCATCACAGAAATCTGTTCCTGTGACTACTACACCAATTAGTGAGGAAACTAATGATGATGATCATGTAACTTCAGATCAAGTTACTACCGAATCTCGTAGATAAACCAGAGTGAGATCCGCACCAGAGTGGTACGGTAATCCTGTTCTGGAAGTTATGTTACTAGACCATGACGAACCTCCGAACTATGAAGAAGCGATGGTGAGCCCAGGTTCCGCGAAATGGCTTGAGGCCATGAAATCTGAGATGGGATCCATATATGAGAACAAAGTATGGACTTTGATTGACTTGCCCAATGATCGGTGAGCCATTGAGATTAAATGGATCTTCAAGAGGAAGACGGACGCTGATAGTAGTGTTACTATCTACAAAGCTAGAATTGTCGCAAAAGGTTTTTGACAAGTTCAAGGTGTTGACTACGATGAGAGTTTCTCACTCGTATCTATGCTTAAGTCTGTCCGAATCATGTTAGAAATTGCCGCATTTTATGAAATCTGGCAAATGGATAAACAAAACTACATTCCTTAATGGATTTATTAAAAAAAGTTGTATGTGATGCAACAAGAAGGTTTTGTCAATCCTAAAGGTGCTAACAAAATATGCAAGCTCCAGCGATCCATCTATGGACTGGTGCAAGCATCTCGGAGTTGGAATATATGCTTTGATAAGTTGATCAAAGCATATAGTTTTATACAGACTTGCGGTGAAGCCTGTATTTACAAGAAAGTGAGTGGGAGCACTACAGCATTTCTGATAAGTATATGTATGACATATTATTGATCGGAAATAATGTAGAATTATTCTGCAAAGCACAAAGGAGTGTTTGAAAGGAGTTTTTTCAAAGAAAGACCTCGGTGAAGCTGCTTACATATTGAGCATCAAGATCTATAGATATAGATCAAGACGCTTGATAAGTTTTTCAATGAATACATACCTTGACAAGATTTTGAAGTAGTTCAAAATAGAACAGTCAAAGAAAGAGTTCTTGCCTGTGTTACAAGGTGTGAAATTGAGTAAAGACTCAAAGCCTGACCACGGCAGAAGATAGAAAGAGAATGAAATTCATTCCCTGTGCCTCAGCCATAGGTTCTATAAAGTATGCCATGCTATGTACCAGATGTATTGTATACCCTACACTGAATTTGGCAAGGGAGTACAACAGTGATCTAGGAGTAGATCACTGGACAACGGTCAAAATTATCCTTAGTGGAATAAGGATATGTTTCTCGATTATGGAGGTGAAAAAAGGTTCGTCGTAAAGGGTTACGTCGATGCAAGTTTTGACACTGATCCAGATGACTCTAAGTCTTAATCTGGATACATATTGAAAGTGGGAGCAATTAGCTAAAGTAGCTCCGTGCAGAGCATTGTAGACATAGAAATTTGCAAAATACATACGGATCTGAATGTGGCAGACCCATTGACTAAACTTCTTTCACAAGCAAAACATGATCACACCTTAGTGCTCTTTGGGTGTTAATCACATAGCGATGTGAACTAGATTATTGACTCTAGTAAACCCTTTGGGTGTTGGTCACATGACGATGTGAACTATGGGTGTTAATCACATGGTGATGTGAACTATTGATGTTAAATCACATGGCGATGTGATCTAGATTACTGACTCTAGTGCAAGTGGGAGACTAAAGGAAATATGCCCTAGAGGCAATAATAAAGTCATTATTTATTTCCTTATTTCATGATAAATGTTTATTATTCATGCTAGAAATGTATTAACCGGAAACATAATACATGTGTGAATACATAGACAAATAGAGTGTCACTATTATGCCTCTACTTGACTAGCTCGTTGATCAAAGATGGTTATGTTTCCTAACCATAGACATGAGTTGTCATTTGATCAACGGGATCACATCATTAGGAGAATGATGTGATTGACATGACCCATTCCGTTAGCTTAGCACTTGATCGTTTAGTATGTTGCTATTGCTTTCTTCATGACTTATACATGTTCCTATGACTATGAGATTATGCAACTCCCGTTTACCGGAGGAACACTTTGTGTGCTACCAAACGTCACAACGTAACTGTGTGATTCTAAAGGTGCTCTACAGGTGTCTCCGAAGGTACTTGTTGGGTTGGCATATTTCGAGATTAGGATTTGTCACTCTGATTGTCGGAGAGGTATCTCTGGGCCCTCTCGGTAATGCACATCACTTAAGCCTTGCAAGCAATGCAACTAATGAGTTAGTCGCGAGATGATGTATTACGGAACGAGTAAAGAGACTTGCCGGTAACGAGATTGAACTAGGTATTGAGATACCGACGATCGAATCTCGGGCAAGTAACATACCGATGACAAAGGGAACAACGTATGATTTTATGCGGTTTGACCGATAAAGATCTTCGTAGAATATGTGGGCGCCAATATGAGCATCCAGGTTCCGCTATTGGTTATTGACCGGAGACGTGTCTCGGTCATGTTTACATTGTTCTCGAACCCGTAGTGTCGTGGGTTTGTCACGGCAGATGTCCTAGCGAAAGGACTTAGTCGTGGAGCCATCGCAACGGGTTAACTTGAAGGGGTTAAAGCGGACGCAAGGACACAGTGTTTATACTAGTTCGGCCCCTTCGATGAAGGTAAAAGCCTACGTCTAGTTGTGATGGTATTGATGTGTTTCGAGGGCTAGGGAACGATAAGCTTCGCCTAAACCTCGAGTTGTTGTCCTCTCCCTTTAAACCGTCATCGGGTCGTCCCCTTATATACATGGGTGACGCCCGTCGGTCTACAAAATCCCAACCTCCGGTTCATAAACGTGCCCGGGTTGGTCTCTCTATTCCTAACTTACAATGCAAGTTTACCTCAGGCCGGTTTACGGCCATAAACCTCTAAACCGATTATAGGCCTTGGGCCCTTCTATTTCTCCTTGGGCTTTAACATCTTGGGTCCATTGACGGAGCTAACCCGGGCCCTGTAGGCCGGTTTACCCCAAATAGCAATATCCCCAACACGTAGGGTCCGCACGCTTAAGGTTTCGATGACAGTTATATTATGAGTTTTGATGTACCGAAGGAGTTCGGAGTCCCGGATGAGAACGGGGACATGACGAGGAGTCTCGAAATGGCCGAGACGTAAAAATCGATATATTGGACGACTATATTCGGACATCAGAAAGGTTCCGAGTGGTTCGGGTATTTTTCGTTGTACCGGTGAGTTACGGGAATACGGGGGAAGAAGTATATGGGCCTTATTGGGCTTTAGGGGAGAGGGAGAGGCAGGCCGCGCCATAGAGAGGGCCGGCCCTCCCCTCCTCCACTCCTTTATATACGGGGGCAGGGGGCACCCCATAGACACACAAGTTGATCTTCGTGATCGTTCTCTTAGCCGTGTGCGGTGCCCCCCCTCCACCATAATCCTCGATAATATTGTAGCGGTGCTTAGGCGAAGCCCTGCGATGGTAGAACATCAAGATCGTCACCACGCCGTCGTGCTGATGGAACTCTTCCCCGACACTTTGCTGGATCGGAGTCTGGGGATCGTCATCGAGCTGAACGTGTGCTAGAACTCGGAGGTACCGTAGTTTCGGTGCTTGGATCAGTCGGATCGTGAAGACGTACGACTACATCAACTGCGTTGATATAACGCTTCCGCTTTCGGTCTACGAGGGTACGTGGACTACACTCTCCCCTCTCGTTGCTATGCATCACCATGATCTTGCGTGTGCGTAGGAATTTTTTTGAAATTACTACGTTCCCCAACAGCTGGCGGGTGTAAGTTTCTCCAACTTTAGTTGAATCGAGTGTGGCTACGCCCGGTCCTTGTGAAGGTTAAAACAACACATACTTGAAAAATATCGTTGTGGTTTTGATGCGTAGGTAAGAACGGTTCTTGCTCAGCCCGTAGCAGCCACGTAAAACTTGCAACAACAAAGTAGAGGACGTATAACTTGTTTTTGCAGGGCATGCTGTGATGTGATATGGTCAAGACATGATGCTAAATTTTATTGTATGAGATGATCATGTTTTGTAACTAAGTTATCGGCAACTAGCAGGAGCCATATGGTTGTCACTTTATTGAATGTAATGCAATCGCCATGTAATTGCTTTATTTTATCACTAAGCGGTAGCGATAGTCATAGAAGCAATAGTTGGCGAGACGACAACGATGCTATGATGGAGATCAAGGTGACGCGCCGGTGACGATGGTGATCATGACGGTGCTTTGGATATGGAGATCAAAGGCACAAGAGGATGATGGCCATATCATATCACTTATATTGATTGCATGTGATGTTTATCTTTTATGCATCTTATTTTGCTTAGATCGACGGTAGCATTATAAGATGACCTCTCACTAAATTTCAAGGTATAAATGTTCTCCCTGAGTATGCACCGTTGCGAAAGTTCGTCGTGCCGAGACACCATGTGATGATCGGGTGTGATAAGATCTACGTTCACATACAATGGGTGCAAGCCAGTTTTGCAGACGCAGAATACTCGGGTTAAACTTGACGAGCCTAGCATATGCAGATATGGCCTCGGAACACTGAGACCGAAAGGTCGAGCATGAATCATATAGTAGATATGATCAACAAAGTGATGTTCACCATTGAAAACTACTCCATCTCATGTGATGATCAGACATGATTTAGTTGATTTGGATCACATGATCACTTAGATGATTAGAGGGATGTCTATCTAAGTGGTAGTTCTTAAGTAATATGATTAATTGAACTTCAATTTAACATGAACTTAGTCCTGGTAGTATTAGCATATCAATGTTGTAGATCAATAGCTCGCGTTTAGCTCCCCTGTTTTATTTTTGATATGTTCCTAGAGAAAACTAAGTTGAAAGATGTTAGTACCAATGATGCGGATTGGATCCGTGATCTGAGGATTATCCTCATTGCTGCCCAGAAGAATTATGCCCTAGAAGCACCGCTAGGTGCCAAACCCGCTGCAGGAGCAACGCCAGATGTTATGAACGTCTGGCAGAGCAAAGCTGATGACTACTCGATAGTTTAGTGTTCCATGCTTTACGGCTTAGAATCGGACTTCAACGACGTTTTGAACGTCATGGAGCATATGAGATGTTCTAGGAGTTGAAGTTAATATTTCAAGCAAATGCTCGGATTGAGAGATATGAACTCTCCAATAAGTTCTATAGCTGCAAGATGGAGGAGAATAGTTCTGTCAGTGAGCATATACTCAAAATGTCTGGGTATAATAATCACTTGATTCAACTAGGAGTTAATCTTCCAGATGATAGTCATTGACAGAATTCTTCAATCACTGCCACCAAGCTACAAGAGCTTCGTGATGAACTATAATATGCAAGGGATGGATAAGACAATTCCCGAGCTCTTCGCGATGCTAAAGGCTGCGGAGGTAGAAATCAAGAAGGAGCATCAAGTGTTGATGGTCAACAAGATCACCAGTTTCAAGAAAAAGGGTAAAGGGAAGAAGGGGAACTTCAAGAAGAACGGCAAGCAAGTTGCTGCTCAAGTGAAGAAGCCCAAGTCTGGACCTAAGCCTGAGACTGAATGCTTCTAATTAATGCAAAGGGACTGGTCACTGGAAGCGGAACTGCCCCAAGTATTTGGCGGATAAGAAGGATGGCAACGTGAACAAAGGTATATGTGATATACATGTTATTGATGTGTACCTTACTGGGTATTTGATACTGGTTCTGTTGCTAATAGCTGCAACTCGAAACAGGGACTACGGATTAAGCAAAGATTGGCTAAGGATGAGGTGACGATGTGCGTGGGAAATGGTTGCAAAGTCGATGTGATCACGGTCGGCACACTACCTCTACATCTACCTTCGGGATTAGTTTTAGACCTGAATAATTGTTATTTGGTGCCAGCATTGAGCATGAACATTATATCTGGATCTTGTTTGATGCGAGACGGTTATTCATTTAAATCTGAGAATGATGGTTGTTCTATTTATATGAATAATATCTTTTATGGTCATGCACCCTTGAAGAGTGGTCTATTTTTGATGAATCTCGATAGTAGTGATACACATATTCATAATATTGAAGCTAAAAGATGTAGAGTTGATAATGATAGTGCAACTTATTTGTGGCACTGACGTTTAGGTCATATTGGTGTAAAGCGCATGAAGAAACTCCATTCTGATGGATTGTTGGAATCACTTGATTATGAATCTCTTGGTTACTTGTGAACCATGCCTCATGAGAAAGATGACTAAAACACCGTTCTCCGGAACTATGTAGAGAGCAGCAGATTTGTTGGAAATCATACATACTGATGTATGTGGTCCGATGAATAATGAGGCTCGCGGCGGGTATCATTTTTTTCTCACCTTCACAGATGATTTGAGCATATATGGGTATATCTACTTAATGAAACATAAGTCTGAAACATTTGGAAAGTTCAAAGAATTTCTGAGTGAAGTGGAAAATCATCGTAACAAGAAAATAAAGTTTCTGCGATCTGATCGTGGAGGAGAATATTCGAGTTATGAGTTTGGTCTTCATTTGAAACAATGCGAATAGTTTCACAACTCACGCCACCCGGAACACCACAACGTAATGGTGTGTCCGAACGTCATAATCGTACTTTACTAGATATGGTGCGAACTATGATGTCTCTTACTAATTTACCGCTATCATTTGGGGTTTATGCTTTAGAGACGGCTGCATTCACATTGAATAGGGAACCATCTAAATCCGTTGAGACGACGCCTTATGAACTGTGGTTTGGCATGAAACCAAAGTTGTCGTTCCTTATAAGGTTTGGGGTTGCGATGCTTATGTGAAAAAGCTTCAACCTGATAAGCTCTAACCCCAATCGGAGAAATGTGTCTTCATAGGATACCCAAAGGAGACAGTTGGGTACACCTTCTATCACAGATCCAAAGGCAAGACATTTGTTGCTAAGAATGGATCCTTTCTAGAGAAGGAGTTTCTCTCGAAAGAAGTGAGTGGGAGAAAAGTAGAACTTGTTGAGGTAACTGTACCTGCTCCCTTATTGGAAAGTAGTTCATCACAGAAATCTGTTCCTGTGACTTCTACACCAATTAGTGAGGAAGCTAATGATGATGATCATGTAACTTCAGATCAAGTCACTACTGAACCTCGTAGGTCAACCAGAGTAAGATCTGCACCAGAGTGGTACGGTAATCCTGTTATGGAGGTCATCTTACTAGACCATGACGAACCTACGAACTATGAGGAAGCGATGATGAACCCAGATTCCACGAAATGGCTTGAGGCCATGAAATCTGAGATGGGATCCCTGTATGAGAACAAAGTGTGGACTTTGGTTGACTTTCCCGATGATCGGCAAGCCATAGAAAATAAATGGATCTTCAAGAGGAAGACGGACGCTGATAGTAGTGTTACTATCTACAAAGCTAGACTTGTCAAAAAAGGTTTTGGCAAAGTTCAATGTGTTGACTACGATGAGATTTTCTCACTCGTAGCGATGCTTAAGTCTGTCAGAATCATGTCAAAACTACATTCCTTAATGGATTTCTTAAAGAAGAGTTGTATATGATGCAACCAGAAGGTTTGTCGATCCTAAAGGTGCTAACAAAATGTGCAAGCTCCAGCGATCCATCTATGGACTGGTGCAAGCATCTCGGAGTTGGAATATACGCTTTGATGAGTTGATCAAAGCATACAGTTTTATACAGACTTGCGGTGAAGCCTGTATTTACAAGAAAGTGAATGAGAGCACTACAACATTTCTGATAAGTATATGTGAATGACATATTATTGATTGGAAATAATGTAGAATTTTCTGGAAAGCATAAAGGAGTATTTGAAAGGAGTTTTTTCAAAGAAAGACCTCTGTGAAGCTGCTTACATATTAAGCATCAAGATCTATAGAGATAGATCAAGACGCTTGATAAGTTTTTTCAATAAGTGCATACCTTGACAAGATTTTGAAGTAGTTCAAAATGGAACAGTCAAAGAAAGAGTTCTTGCCTCTGTTACAAGGTGTGAAATTGAGTAAGACTCAAAGCCTGACCACGACAGAAGATAGAAAGAGAATGAAAGTCGTTCCCTATGCCTCAGCCATAGGTTATATAAAGTATGCCATGCTATGTACTAAATCTATTGTATACCCTACACTGAGTTTGGCAAGGGAGTACAATAGTGATCTAGGAGTAGATCACTGGACAGCGGTCAAAATTATCCTTAGTGGAATAAGGATATGTTTCTCGATTATGGAGGCGGAAAAAGGTTCATCGTAAAGGGCTACGTCGATGCAAGTTTTGACACTGATCCAGATGACTCAGTCTCAATCTGGATACATATTAAAAGTGGGAGCAATTAGCTAGCGTAGCTCTGCGTAGAGCATTGTTGACATAAGAAATTTGCAAAATACATACAGATCTGAATATGGCAGACTCGTTGACTAAACTTCTCTCACAAGCAAAACATGATCACACCTTAGTACTCTTGAGTGTTAATCACATGGCGATGTGAACTAGATTACTGACTCTAGTAAACCCTTTGAGTGTTGTTCACATGGCGATGTGAACTATGGGTATTAATCACATGGTGATGTGAACTATTCGTGTTAAAACACATGGCGATGTGAACTAGATTATTGACTCTAGTGCAAGTGGGAGACTGGAGGAAATATGCCCTAGAGACAATAATAAAGTTGTTATTTATATTTCCTTATATCATGATAAATTTTTATTATTCATGCTAGAATTGTATTAACCGGAAACTTAGTACATGTGTGGATACATAGACAAACATAGTGTCACTAGTATACCTCTACTTGACTAGCTCGTTGAATCAAAGATGGTTAAGTTTCCTAGCCATAGACATGAGTTGTCATTTGGTTAACGGGATCACATCATTAGAGAATGATGTGATTGACTTGACCCATTCCGTTAGCTTAGCATTTGATTGTTTAGTATATTGCTATTGCTTTCTTCATGACTTATACATGTTCCTATGACTATGAGATTATGCAACTCTCAAATACCGGAGGAACACTTTGTGTGCTACCAAACGACACAACGTAACCGGATGATTATAAAGGTGCTCTACAGATGTCTCCAATGGTACTTGTTGAGTTGGCATAGATCAAGATTAGGATTTGTCACTCCGATTGTCGGAGAGGTATCTTTGGGACCTCTCGGTAATGCACATCACTATAAGCCTTGCAAGCAATGTAACTAATGAGTTAGTTGCGGGATGATGCATTATGGAACAAGTAAAGTGACTTTATAGGAGGGAGTAGGACTCCTCATGGGGCGCTCCATAGGAGGCCAGCCCCCTCCCCCTCCTCCACTCCTTTATATACGGGGAGGGGGGCACCCCTTGGAGACACAACAATTGATCATTGATCTTTTAGCCATGTGCGGTGCCCCCCTCCAGCATAATCCACCTCGGGCATATCATAGCACTGCTTAGGCGAAGCCCAGCGTCGGTAGCATCATCATCACCATCATCACGCTGTCGTGCTGACGGAACTCTCCCTCAAAGCTCTGCTGGATCGGAGTTCGTGGGACGTCACCGAGCTGAATGTGTGCTGAACTCGGAGGTGTCGTGCGTTCGGTACTTGGATCGATCGGATCGTGAAGACGTAAGACTACATCAACCGCGTTCTCATAACGCTTCCGCTTACGATCTACGAGGGTACATGGACGGCACTCTCCCCTCTCGTTGCTATGCATCACCATGATCTTGCGTGTGCGTAGGAAAATTTTGAAATTACTACGTTCCCCAACAGCAGTGCCCCTAGAGGAATTCTGACATAGCCGGAGGAGAGGGGGAAGATGCCCCTCCTCCTCCTGCTCCTCCTCCTTTCTGGATGTTGAAATATGACCCCTTGACTCAATTTTATTGGTTCCCAGAGAACCGTAACTCCCAAAAATCTGAAGAGAATTTGATGGTATCATCTATTTCATAGAGTCCTTCGTCTAATCTTTCTATTCTATCTAGTTTATATTCTAGTGTGATGATCTTTTTTAGATTTTTCTTGTGCTTAGATTTATTTTCCATTGTGTTGTACCGAGAATTTTCAATTTTCAAAAGAATTTTTAAATCTCCCATTCACCCCCTCTGGTCGATATACTATTGGTCCTACATGACCTACCGCCAACACATTGAAGCCTCGCACATCATTCTTTGAAGTTGTGGAACCTCCTAGGAGCCCACCCATGGCAACCTAGACGTGACACTACGTGTACTAGACGTGCACAAACTAGCAGCCCACACCCTAACATCGACGCCACATATCACTAGATGAGTACAATGGGTGGTACTAGGACAAGAGCGGAAGTTAGACCGACATTTTTATATATCACTTATTAAAGTAGTGGTCCGTCTATCTATGCGCCGAAAGTGTGTCAGAAAATGGATATGTATATCTTCAACTCCATCTTTCTTAGGCTCTTACGTCTCCCATGCGCCGAAAGTGTGTCGGGAAAAGGATATGCATATGTTCAACTCTATCTTTCTTATGATCTTATGCATTCTACGATGCATGCCCTATCATTCAGAAAAGGCGGTCGACAGGATTTGACCCACAGTTTCCTATTATTCCAAATAACGCAGTCCCTATCTATCTAAATATCTATCTGTAGTGCGGCATACATCTTTAGGCACCGATCCTACTTAAATGTCGGGCATGAATGTTGTACTGACCAAAAATTGATATTGCTCCCTGCGATCATCCTATAAAGCACCCCTTTGTTGCCTACACAAAGAAAGAAGCTGACCCCTAAGATCTAAGAGGACTCACAGAGCAACGAGGCTATCTGGTATGCTTTTCATAGTTATAAAGGGCATTCTTCCATTGAAATTTTCTAGGCGTACTATGCATGACTTGAATTATGAGTTCTTGTATTTTGTATATTCGAAAATCATAGCTTGTTTTTTGGTACATGCTCGCACCAAAGAAAAGGATTGTTGCTTGTCTTTGTTGGCGAGGTTCCCGAACTTATTTTCTTTCCCTACATACTATATATGTTATAGCATTTTTTTCTTGGTCTTGCACATCATAGGGTCCTTGATGGTAGATAACCAATTATGTTTGAGAAGTACTCAAAGTAGGTTATTTATTTTATGTTCTCAAGTATACATCAGTGCATAATTGTGTTCTCTTTGTTCAGTTTTATTATGTTGGAATATTGAATAAAAATAGTCGATTCGAAGAAAAAGGATGACTGAAATTTCATCTTTTATATATGACATGTGTCACTTTCCTTGTCATCAGAGTTTTTCACATGAAAGTTCAGAACAAGAACTTGAACAAGTTTTAGAATTTTCTATTAGAATATAGAAAAATTATCCTAAAGTGGCTCAGTTAGTCAAAACTTTCCCTCTTGTAAAGTGTAAGATCTTTTTTTAACTTGATTGACTAAAAGTAGAAGACCTTTTCTTGTTCAATATAGAAAACGCCCGTTATTCTATATAGACTAGTCAAGTAAGACTATATATAAACTAATAAGACTATGTATTTTACATATAAACTAATCCATCCATGTTATTTCTGTGAAACATACTCTCTTTCTTGCCATTGTTTTTTCCTAGTTAGTTTAGATTTCACCTTTGAAAAACTAGGAAACTTTGGAATATATAACATGTTTGTTCCCACATTTGTGTCACGGTTGATAACAGATTATTGTTTTTGTTCAAAATAAATATTCATTTTTTGTTATAATATTCACACCACTCTAAAAACAAAAGAAACTTCTATTTACATGCTATAAATTTGTAGTAGTAGTTGGAAGTCTGAAGTTCACATATAGACTTATGTATCTGCATATATGTATAGTCATCCGAGGCTTAAAATATACGTGTATATACTTATAGTTATTCATGTATATATTTATATAGGAGGCAATTTGTTTCTTTTCACATAATAGAACATCATATTATTCCAGAGGTCTTAATTATTTTAATACATACACTTTATTGGTTCTACAGTCATATTGGAGAGCATTTCATCGGTATCAACCAAATGGATGGAAACTCAAGATCTTCATCAAAACGAGCGAAGTTGTTGGTCATGAAGATGGGTCCTCGGATTAAGGTCGCAAAGTCACAACACAAAACCATATAAATTTATTTGTGTCATCTTAATCTTTTAGGCACCAACAAAC
The DNA here is from genome assembly GCA_032464435.1 of Aegilops umbellulata. Taxonomy (NCBI): domain Eukaryota; kingdom Viridiplantae; phylum Streptophyta; class Magnoliopsida; order Poales; family Poaceae; genus Aegilops; species Aegilops umbellulata. The sequence continues at coordinate 635,027,474 of CP136055.1, forward strand.
ATTTATGTGCTTTTTTATCATGCAAAATTCTTTAATCTTATCAAGTGTATAATATATTTTTAGACATGCCACGATGTTATTGTTGTTATGTAGTCTTGATTGTGATAATAAAAATTGATATTTAGCATATTATCATAGTTAAATATAATACTACCAATATACTAAACTAGTTAGTGTTATTCATCACAGAAGCTCTCCATCAAGCAACAGAATGAGCGTCTGGAGATTGAGAACAAAATACTGGCGATTGAGAACCACAAAATGCGCGAGGAGTTGAGGACATACCGATGTGTTGCTTGCTTGAAGATTGAAAATGCCTGCCTGAAAGCTGAGGTTTGCCAAAGTAGATCCAAGACATACAATGATATACAATAACACTTCTATCGTTCATTATTTCTAAATCAAGACTAGGAAATATTATTACTAGATATAGAATATTTACAACTGAATAATATATTTCTATCATATTGAATAGCTAAACGCCCAATGGCTAAAATTCTTGCATTGTAATAACACGAAAACATTACAAAAATGTGTGAAAGAAAATCAGCCAACATGACGATAGATACATGGAATTTGAAATATAATGCAAAAGTGTGTGCTATTTACATGTTCAAGTCAAACAAATTGCACCCATGTCAGCATGTAAATGGTTTATGAAGTAGTGTCACTCATTTTTAATGTGCATCTAAAGAAATGTTTATATTCCACAAAACGGTTAAATAAGGAAATTTATTTTGCTTCCTAGTTTGACCCAATAACGTGACCATGTAGCACATTCAACATTTCTTGGCTAGGAGTAAAATTTAAGATCTGGATTAAGCATTAGCCTCCTACCATCACATGGATCAGTAGTATTTCTGAAAATAGCAAAAAAATTGTCAACACTTACTAAAAGTAGCACCCTGTATAACGGGAAAGTGAATTTCAACACCCAATGAGATATTGAGATATATCATACACCAAATGCTTTCCACGCGCGTGGCCGGGGGGGGGGGCAGTATGTTCGAAATTGTTTTTTAGAATGAATCAAGTTTGCGACTATGCCACTGCTGACTATTGATCATAGAATAAATAAGAAATTTATATTTAGTTGCACCAAATATGCCCAACTGCAAACAATACTAACCAGAATCTTGATAATATAGGATCTAAAAACTACACTAGCATAGATGGAAAATATGATTATAAAGATATTAATAATTGCGTATGTGTGTGGAGACTACTGTTCAAGTGTTTATACAAAATTTAACACATTTAATTTGTGAGAGGTCCATTTTGGTTGATTAGTGCAGTTCGATATACTTAGATGTTGCCTTTGATTGAATAACTGCCCAATCAATAAACATAAAATATTTTGAATATTCATTATTATTACCACAATATTTACATACTTACATGTTTAACAACTTAGAATTCAGCACATAAATCCATAAATCTTATATTTACTAATTGGAAGCACCATACGAGCCTCCACGTTAATCCTTAAAAACTACTTTAAAATAACCATTAGATCGTAATTATGCGTCTAGGATTAAACCAGGTAGAAAATACTACCAACCTCATGTAAAAGCCCCAAGAGTACATACATGTTATGACGTCTATGAGTTTTTCTTTTCTTTTGAGAAGTACAACGTCCAGGATTAAGGAGCCACCTCACGCTACAAGGCCAAAGAGTTCTAATATGTTACAATGTCCAGGATTAAGGAAAACAACACCCAAGAGTCCAGACATGTTACAATAGAAAGAAACGCCTGGATTTTTTCATTAAACGAAAGGAAAGAAACGTCCAGGTTGAAAAAAGAGATGAAAGAAAACAAACTAGATTTTCTTTCTTTCCAGAAACGTGCTAGGTGCATGCATGGAGCTCATAGAAAAATAAATATCATGCCTCAGTGTCACTGACGCACGCACGTAGTCCTCTTCGCTAAAAATATGCGTACACTATTTCAATGTGTGGTGCATATATCTTGGTACGTGAACAATTTTTTTCTCACACAAAGATCGCCATGCACATAACCACAAGATAAAAAACAAACCCCGCCGATAAATCACCCACACAAATATACTTCATATTAAAAATGGAATATGTTAACCACACGTATGCATGTCGAACCATGGAGTAAATATGCAAATATTAACCGGTACAGAGAAGAATCACACATAATATATGTACAATAATTTTAACAAGAAAACACATCCTCATATGTATTTATTAATTGCTAAAATAAGAACAGTTAAAATATATGTATGGTGTCACCAATTTTGTATTAATTTAAAATGGTAATATATATATATTTAAATATTTTCCAGTAAAATATTAATATATTAGTTTAAATATTTTGTATTTCTATTTTCTACAAGACTTTAGACAAAACAATAATTACAAAAACTCAATGAGTAGCATATAGTTTTTCATGCAGTAGCGAGTGCAATATTAAAAATTGCTAGCCCGTGCAGTAGCACGGGTTGACGACTAGTGAAGAAAAATGAGAAACTGAAGCTCGAGAACACAATGTTTTTAGCACAAAACCATCATACCAGTTTAGACTTTTACTATTATATACTTTCTACTTCAAAACTCAACAAACATATAATTCAATGTAAAATGTTTTTAGAGGAGATATACGAAAACATGTAGTCCAATCAAACAATGAAGAGCTAAGACGCTTGTCCAGTATAGATTATGAAAGTAAGTATTCAGTTAGATAGGTATAAATTAACTTACTATATTTCAAACATGACGAAAACATATTAAGAAATATCCATACCCATAAATTAAGAGCACTACATATAAAATGCTCTTTTATTCCCTTGAAGCAATGAAGTTATGCATTAATTATCATTTGTCCAATACAAAGATACATCACTTTATAATTACTCTAGTATGTTAGTGTTGTGTTCTTGTTTCTAGTATACTACTTACGACTGAAATCCATAACTTTACTACTTTTGAAATAGTTACCGGCAATAAATTGAGCACACACAAAAAACATAATATGTACCTTCCTTGGTAAATATTTATTATTGAAGGAAATTCAATATACCTTGTTAGGGATGTGTTTTTTTAACCAGAGGCAAAACCTTGGTCTTGTTTCACTAATCGAGACCAACATATTCTATTTTTTAACATGAGTAGAAACCAAAGATAGAACATGTTGAGTCATCGACAAGCTAGCATCACCATCATTTATAAAGATGACAATGTAAACAGGATAAATTTGACACACTGCTAGGGATATGCATCCATCAATTCTCATCGTCTATTAATGTCATTCAGCCATTGTCATCGATATTGTGTCAATAGGAAAAGTGATATCCTAGCTTTCCCTAGAACCAGCTTCTTACTATCCTACACCGTGGAGTTTTTCGGGGAAGTCAAATCAAAGATGCAACTACCTAATGGTGTAGGTGTACCATAAAAACTAGCCTAGAGAATGGTTATGCGGGTGGTTGTACCCCTGGTTCACCAGAGATTAAACCCTAGGTTTAACGTCCAGTGTCTCGTTAAAGAGGGAATATTCTTTCGGTGGGAGACGACGTTCTCACAGATAATGAGGCGTCTGTGGTAATTTCGTCAATCTTAAAATTTTGCACTATGGTATTCAGTAGGCCCTTTGTGGTGATCATGTGGGTGATGGTGTGCATGTGTATGTGTGTGCATGTTGTGTTTGTGTGTTTTCAGAAACTAGACTATTGCCTACTGAACGGTTGTAGGTGTGGGTGGACACATGTTAGGATGGCCATAGCTCTACACTCAGTCACTCACATTGGTAGCATGTGTTGGTTTGGCTTCTCTAGCTACCGAAACATATTGGATTGGCTGTCACATTTTCATATCAACAGGAAAAAATTGGAGATTTTTTGAGGGGTAAAGGACACTTTATTGATTAATTGGGAAGTTCAAAGGAATACAAAAAGGGTCATGTGGATAGCCCAACCACAAGTGGTGACCCTGGTTAAGAGAAACCGAAAATTTAACCAAGCTATGAGCTTCTTTTGTTTCTGTCCCTACCTTTGAAGATGATATCACATGCTTCAAAAAGTTGGAGATAACATCTTGTGTATCTAAGTGGGCTTTGTAAGCCTACTAGTGTGTGCCGCGAACTATAATGTTGGCTTGTTTTGATAATTTTGGCCAAACTAGTCCTTTTGTATCTAGCGCGAGACACATCTCCATTTGCCAACATGCTGCTACATATGGTTTTCTTCAAATTAATTAACATGATCAGTCCAAGCTACATTCAGTTCTTTATTTGCTGCTAAGATGCACTATATATAATGGCTTGTTCTATTGGCTACAAAACTTGGCCGCATCTTCAAACTTTCAGGTCCTAATAAAGTGCATAGCATAAATAGCAAATACATATTTCTTACAATCCAAAATATTTGAGATAGAAAAAACTACTATACAAAATTCATTGGGGTCTATGCACCAAGCTCATTCATGTTTCAAGAATCAATATATAGTTGCATGCGGCCTGCTTTGTTAATTATTTTTGCCTCGATTTCTTCACATTGCACACCATGATTTTGCAAACATCAAGGCCTTACTTCATGTCGTATTGATCATTCTTGCTAGATGTCTGGTCAAGCTATCAGACTTACCTGTATTGTTTTTTGCAGCTTGCACGCTCATTTCGTAATGCTGCTGCAATTCTAGAAGCTGAAGCACAATCTGAACTGGAGATTGGGTTTTCCTCTACAGCACCCCAGATTCCAGCGGATACTAGCGCAACTGGACCACTCCAGCCAGGTGCAGCAGGGACCCAAGATGAACCGCGCGAGTAATCAACTGGCATCAATTTATTTGCTATAGTTACAAAAACCTATATACATACAGAATAAAGGTTTCAAAGACTCGATGTGTTAGTCATTTCAATTACAATAAGTGACACTACAAGTCCATTGTGTCTTGTAGTTAAGCACCAAAACCTTTTTATGTGTTACTGGTACTTGAGAAGGTTGTATGTCTTCTCATCTCTACCTTTTACATTTGAAACATGAGATATTATAGTGTGTTTGTACAATCTCCTGTCCTATAAATATGTTACTTATTTATTTTATTTGCGAGGAAATTTGTTATTTATTGGATGGGATTGCTATGTTTTTGAAGTATGTTTATGCGCTATTTTTTGAAGTCTTGTCCATATACTTGAGAAGGTCATGAACCATGCCGCAAAAAAGGATGGCGCGCCAATGGGCTTGATTTGGAAAGGAAAAAAATACTCCATACCGTTTATACTCTAGAAATCTGTCGAGATACAGTGATGTGGTCAATCAGAAGCAATACACTTCCAACCATGCAAGGCCAAAGAATATATCTTTTCCTTTGTCTAAGAAATAAAAACACTGATCCAAGTGCGCAGTGCTCCGAAATTTCTGGTGGTACAAACTATATTTCACTTAAGTTATTGTCATATGCCAAATTTCTAACGAATATGTAACCTGAAATTTACAAATGATGTATTGACTTACAGTTCAGATATATGGAGAAGTAGGGGTTTCCCAATCTTTGAACAATGAATTCTGCGAATTAACAAGCACTGACAAGTTCAAAAAAACACGAGAATGTTCGAAACAAAATCACTAGAACGACAGCTATTCAATTCCTGGCTGCCAAATTCTACTAGACATCCTTCAGTCTTCTAGACATCCTTTGTCAAAATCGAAGCATCCAGTCAAAAAACCTGCTGAATTTTTCTACGTTGTGTCTCATCGACCACCTGCCAAAAAAACAAGCTAAAAAAACAAGCTACGCAAACTTCAAGTATAGGAAAAAACAAATATCTTAAATAAAAGACACGTTTCTAAATATGTGGAACTCATAAAACAACTCTTAAGTCACTCCATATGCTACTTAACAAAGCAAAAAAAAAAAACGATATCTGCGTGACATGAGACAACTGAATTTTACAGCTGCGGTTTACAAAGATCCTAAGAAAAGAAGCTGTCAATTATCAAAAGCATTGCGGATCAACATTTGCCACGACTAAGTGGAGACGTATGTAATAAATAAATAAAGAATAGAAGTCGAATGATTATCTTTTTGACATAGATTAGCCAGTCAAGAATTAGTCAGGCTAGCATGTTGGCAGCCTGACTACGCATGTCAGGTAAAGACTCACTTATTGGCAGGGAAACACATCATATAATATGTTATCTATCCATCAGTAGGCTCACATTGAAGTACCAGTCTGTCACCTTCAAATCTTCGAACCAAATTTGAAGATCTCTCCAAAAACCCATTGCTCTGTTTATCTCAACACAAATCTTCCACTACAATTGCTCAAGCCCCGGAGGTTCAACTTGATGGATGTCCTTTTCTCTGCAATTGTAGGTGACCTCATCAGCAGGTCTGTGTCCTTCATGATCAGCCGATACTCCCAGCAGCAGCCTGGCACCGACAAGATTGTGCAGAGGCTGCAGAGACTTCTAATGAGAATCGACACCGTCGTCGAAGAAGCTGAGGGACGGCGCATCACCAACCAGGGAATGCTCCGTCAACTCAAAATGTTGAGGCAATGTATGTACAGAGGCCACTACGTGCTTGATGCTTTGAGATTCCAAGCCATCCGTGACAAGGAGGGGGAGGAGGTGAGCCATTCATCATCTGCACCGTCTAAATTAAGGCCACCTAAACGACTTCGTGCCTCTTGCGCCTAAATAAGTATGTTTGGGATACAGTTAAATGCGTGGTTCACATTTTCTTCTTTCCTACCACCGGGATTTTAGATTGATAATTTAATGACAGGCATGCTGGATTGAGTGCTACAGAAAGATAAAAAAACTAGCTACAGATTTACAGTCGCTCCGGTCCTGTGATCCACATGGGGGGCATACGGTGCTGCATATTTCAGGAATAAAATGCCTGCACGATTCAATTATGTGGCCTTTGATGCACACACATGATTCAGAACCGAGAAACTCTGCCCTGAGGAGTTCAGGTTACTTGAGCTAGCGGCACCAGACGTTGTCGACGACACGAGAGCAGTACAGAGGCATACAGTTATAAGGACCCAGAAGAACTGATCAAATGAGATCCTTGATAACATGTCTGCTCTAAGTCAGCATTTTGTTCGTGTTATACATTTACCATGTTTCCTAAGCAAGATTGCTAAAGGGGAAAAATATGACAAGCAGCAGTAACATTTTGGCATTAAAAAGCACATATCATAGCACAAGGAAATCAAATCCTACATTTTGGCAACCTCGAAGAAATACGAGAAGTGAAGTGTGAGCTACGTAGATGATGCCACAATTCAGTTCTTGGAAGCAGTAGACGGGGTAGGCGAGCTAGGAGATGCAGACCCAGACGCCGAGGAGGATGAGCAGCGCGGGTGGCCTCCCCGAGCAGCGCGGCGGCGACGGCGGTGGCGGCGAAGGTGGTGGCGTTGGTGACGGGCACGGCGACGGAGATGGGCGCGTCGCCGAGGAGCGGGAAGAAGGCCGCCGAGGCGGAGAGGTTGGCGAGGAACGGCGCCGAGTACTGCCACGTGACGTGAGGAGCAGGCCGGCCCACGGCCGGACGGCGCCCGTACCGGCGGGGAGGGAGCGGGAGCGGCGGTCCCAGACGAGCGCGCCCCGGCGCATCAGCGCGTTGGTGGCGCCCCACACCAGGCCCACCGCCACCATGCTCGCCGCGTCGCCGCCCACCGCTGCCATGCTCGCTCGCTCGCTCGCCGGGGGTGGATCTGGGGGGCTGGACGGCGGTGAGCTCTCCCTCTGTTTCTCTGCTTTACTCGCTGTGACTGGATCTCGTTGACTTGTTTGCTTTTGAAGGTTTGTGTTTGTGTAATTTCAAATTTTGGCTTCTGAAAAAGGAAGTTTGTGTTTGGGTAATTTCAGTTCTTGGCTAACCTCTAGACTATAGAGAAGTTACGACAATTTGCTGAGTTCTGGGCATGCTAAATCTTCTACTCCCTCGGTTTGTAAATATAAGTCTTTTAAGAAATTCCACCATAGACTACATACGGAACAAAATTAGTGGACAACTACACCCGAATATGATCTCTACAGTGGGATATCTAAAAAGACTTATATTTAGGAACGACTTGGTTCCCGTTCCATCTATGAACCAAACGCAGGAACGAGGCTCTGGTGCAGGTCCGACCCATGCCGTTTCACTTCGTGACACGAATCAAACACACCCTAAGCTCCTTAGTAGAAGTCAAACTCCTAGGAGCGATTCAGGCCACTGTTTTGTTTCTGGCATCGATTTCGCCTGATCATCCAAATATGAGGACATCAATACCATTGTTACACCCACAGCGTCTGCTACTATACATACTGGACCGATTACTAGAGCTCGCGCACGTCAATTAAATTATCAGGTACTTTCGTTTCTTGGTAATGATTCTAATGTTCATGAGAATATGATTCTGCCTAAATTAGATACATTTGTTTTGCTTACAAATGAAGGGTCTAGCTTCGAGAAGGATGAACATTGGAGCAACAACAAGCATAGAGTTGATGGCATGCGCAAGGGAGACAAGAACAGAGTTTCAAGTGATGATTTCAGGACTTTAAAGCCACCATAATGAGTGCATGAAGCCTTGGACGAAATATACAAGATGCCACTTCATAATTTTCGTCCAGAGGCTATTCTAGGCGTTGTGTCACCTTATTTTTGGGCCAGGCCCATGTAATTTCGAAATACTTCAATATAGGTTGTTTTTAGAGTTCGTATGTGTGGGGAAACAAGAGTTAGGGTTGGTTTCAGACCCCTCCTCCAAGGGCCACGAAATTCCCCCTCTTCCTCTATATATACAGCCCTTAGGGCATCGTTTAGACTTTGGGTTTTGTTTAGATTAACAGTTCACCATAGCTGCAACTTCGCCTACTTCGTTTGTGTTCAACGACCAGGCAAAGGCGTCACAGAACCCCACCTTCATTAATAAAGCTTTCCTCTTATACTCACAATATCCAGATTGCAATCTCAGTTTCGTGCTTGTTCTTCGTTTGCTCGCAGGAAACAGACCCTCGTGGTCAGGTTGATCGTGCTCCGGCGTGGTCAATAACCTCTCGGAGTTTGGTTTAGCGATTGCTAAGGCACGACGTCCTCGTACGTTCGTAGTCGGATCATCAAAGTCTACTCCACCATCTCATCAAAAGACGGGACACCTTCACCTCAATCATGGTGTGGAAGAGGAATGGGTATTGGAGTGCGTATGCAGAAGTGGAGGTGGAGAGGAGCTGAGCTGTGTGAGTTGTCCGTTTTATAGGCTTTGTGAGCGGCGTGGACGCATGGGCCTGGTCTATTGATGAGTGGGACTGTATGTCTTTCTTGACAAAGGCAACATGACGGCTGGGAGGGCGTCGTGTGGCACGTGTCGCTCGGTTTATTGTAGATCAGATGATAGAAAAACCAGCAAACATGAAAGGTGGGGGGGGGGGGGGGAGGTGGCATTTGAGTAGGAAGGATTTGCGTCTTCTCAGCACAGTGGAGCCTTCATGCATGCGTTCTTCTAGTGGCAGTCGAATAATCCGCTGTTGCCTCTTCCGTTTTCTGTTTTTAGTTTCTTGAGTGTGGTGGACAACACCATTTTCAAGCTATGCTTTACTTTTTTTTCTCTCTTTTTTGTGATTGCTCTATGTGTTGTGCTATATGATGCTCTATCAGCTTATTGCACCGTACAACTGTTGTTTCTTGTTGGACTTGTGTAATTTCTATCTGGTTAATGGCTTCGCTAATTCAAAGCTGAGCTGGAGTTGTCTATTCATTCTAAAAAAATACCCAAAAAATCTGGACCTGATTCACGCTGAATAAACTATTACTCCCTCCGTCCGGAATTACTTGTCGCTTAAATGGATGTATCTAGAATTAAAATACATATAAATATATTCATTTCAACAACAAGTATTTCCGGACGAAGGGAATACAAGAATGTGAGTAGCCAACTTGGAAAGAAAAAGAAAAAGCAACTAACATACATGAAAATCATTGAACAAACTTTAATCATGGCTTTTGGCGATCGCAATTGAAACCCACCCATAGGGGTGCGGCGTAAAATGGATGAAAAATAGTGGTCTATGCCCCAAGTCTGTCAACGCTCTTGCCCAGCGTCTTGAAATGTCTGGACAACGGCACCAAGTGGACCAACATCGAAACTACTTTGCGGACGACGTACATGGACGATGCATGCACGATGTGCAATCGAACGGTGTCCTGCACAGAGCTTGATGACACCAACGGCTTGATTAATAGTATCGTCCGTAAATCGTGCATAGGATACCGTGTGTATAGCAACGTTGGACCAACTAGATGACTTCCCGCGCGTTGCTGCGGGATGTTGAAGATTAATTTTGGATACATTCTATATGCATGAAATGATCTAAATCGAAAGCTATTATCTTCTGAAGTAATTCTATGTGAACAAAGATTATGCATGTACGTTGGACTATTGAAGATGGAATAATTAAATTGGAGTATGCATGCGCTACAAAATAAATCTAGTGGATGATGACATGGCACATTTGGTGATGTGGAGGGCTGCATGTTGAGAGAATTAGGCTTAGTGGGGATCAACTATTTATGAATTATTATAGATATACATGTCATCGGTGTTGCCAAACCTTATCGCGCACCTCCATAGACCAATGGAACACCGTTAACCTACGAAATCCTCTTGGAAAAGATTATTCAAACAGTCGCGACCACTGCTGGCAAAGGTCAAAGCGCCAAACGGAACCAAAATCTTGACACACTACCCAATAGATCCGGTTCGCCTAGATCCCTAGGACCACACCCTCGCTTGTGTGTTGATGGTGTCAGAGTGAACACCTTTGATGGACAGAGGGACTCAATTACGTCACCACTAGGACACAAGAACCAAGACCTACACATTGGATGAAACCCTAGCCTCTTCTACTTTCAAGGAGGAGTTGAAACAGATCAAACGACAATACAACGCACACCATACCAGAGAGCACCACCAAACGACAGATCCGGCCGCCCTCCCCCGCATCGCTGCCGCCGGAGGGCCGGCCAGCGAAGCCGCGCCGGACCACATGAAGGTGGCGGCGGGGCGGATCTGGCCTCCCGCGCGCTTGACCACGACCTCGTGCCCCACCCCCCCCAGGTGGCTGTCTGTTGGTCCGGAGGGGCTGTAGGTGCGCCTTGGCTGTGCCGGGCGGCCGGATCCGACCTCCCCTCGTCGGCCTTCCCCCCGCGCAGCTCGGGCCTGCCACGCTTCCCCCCGTCGCCGAGCTCCTCCATGGCAGTCGCGGGCGCCCCCACCTCCACCCCCTCCAGCTGCTGCCCCCGCCCCCTGCCGGTCCGGTGGTGTGGATGCGTGGTGCCATGGCCGCGGCCATGGGCACCCATCCCTGCAGCTCCCCCTTCCATTGGCGGCGCGGCCTGGTGCTGCTGCTGTCTGCGGCTGGGCGCGGGACTTGCGCCGGGTTGCGGGATGCGCGCGGCCTGTCCCGTGCAAGCGCCCCTTCCCCTCCTCCGGCGGCACCTCCTCCCCCTCGTGCGGACGTAATGGCTCTCGTGCGACAGTGGCGAGGCGTCAGTGGTACTGGTAGGCACGAGGCTCCTCGCGATGGGTCCTTCCTGGCGCTGCTTCGGCCCCGGTGGCCTCGTACCCGCGTTTTCCGGTGTCCGAGGCTTGCCGGCGTTCTCTGCCGGGCGGCCTCAGCCTCGGCGACCAACGGCTGCGTCCCTTCCAGCTCGTTGGCTCGCTAATGTCCCGATGGCTACGGCCACGGTAGCTTGGGGCTGCGTCTCTCCAGTCCTAGCTACCGGCGTCACCGGTCACCGTCGCCTCCCCTCGCGGTGGTCCTTGCGTTGTCGTCGACCCTACCCCGTATGCCTTAAAGCCTCCTCCTTTTGTCAGATCCGATGCTCGTAGGCCCTGAGGTGGTGCCACCCTTCGGCGGCAGATGCAGCACCACCTACCCCTTCCAGCCTGGTGGTTCCGACCAGCATTGGCTTCCTCATTCAAGATTCCACACATGGCGGCTATGGGATTGCTCAGCTTCAGGCCAGGGGGAAATCTCTGCTCGGCAAGCCGGTGCTGGCAGCGACGGCGCCCGTCGGTGTCGTTCTTCCTTCTTGAAGGCGCTGTCATGGCCTTCAGTTGTGTCCCTCTTCGAGCTCGGGGGAAACCCTAGGTTCGGTTGCTCCGGACCGGATGGCGAAGATGCCTCGGCGTCGTCGTCCTTCTTGAAGGCGCTATCTTGCTCGCTCGTGGTGTCCCCGGTGTTGGCTTGGCGATGTTGAGGCTTATCGCTAGTTCGGCATTGTCACTCTTGGTCCGGGCTGGGTTGGTTCTATTTGTGTTGTTTCCCCCCTTTTTTGTTTGGGCCGAGTACCCCTCTTCTTCTGCTCAGGGCACCATTTCACGCCTGTTTGCGTTTGTGTTATGTATTGTACCCCCGCTGTACTCATTCTCTTCCTTCTATCAATGTAATGATACGCAAGCTTTGCGTATTCGCGAAAAAAAAGTGTCTGGTCTGCAAGAAAAAGCATCTCACACCACCGCCGCTTGAAACTCAAAGCAATCGGACATCTCCACGCAATGACACCACTCAACCAAGATCAACCTTCCCCAGACGGCTCACAACGTCATCGCGGACCAATACACAATGGATTTTGAGCTTTCACCCGGCAAAAGTGACCGGGTATGAGAGGAAAGGTCTCTTCAACAACCCGTGTAAGAAAGGAAAGTGGCACCCTTGGACGTCGCCGCTGCCATTACCTCGCCATCAATCGGACATGCGAGCGAGGCCGCTGTGCATCTGTGTTGACGAGGAGGAGTGCTCTAGAGAGATGGTAGGGGGTTGTACCTTCATATCTGTAGGCGAAAGCCGAAGAAGGCCCTTCACCTCGACCATCGCCCACCGACACCACGTCGCCCAAGGGATAGAGGGATCCGACCATTAGCACCTGCAGGGCACGCTTGCCGCCTCATCAACCAGGATTGCCGCCCCGCGTCCGATGCCCTCCGCATGAGAAACGGAGCAACACGAGCCTTGCTGCCACCTTCACCGCGCTCGTCGGCCTTTCTCGCGGTCCTCCTTTAGTGATGACCAGCCGACTAGGGATATGGAGGAGGAGGGTGGCCTGGGAACCCTAGTTGCACCCTGTGCACCACGGCGCGAGTGCTCGAATTATTTATCTAGAATATGGCTCAGAGTGTTCCTTTTTAGAAACAAAAATGGAAGGACTTAGAGCATCTCCAATAGATGGTCTAAAATTTGGCTGTCCAAAACTGGAGATGTAAAATTTGGACCGCTAAAAAGTGCATTTTGGAGCTCCGAAAAAAGCTCAACTCCAACAGATGGTCCAAATTGATGGTCCAAAAGAGCAACTCCAATAGATGGTCCAAAATAAAGATGTAAATTTCTTAAAACGACAAACTACTAGTCCATTCAACATAGTTCAAACATCAAATTCAACATAGTTTCATACATGAACTTCAACTACTACTTATTCAAACTACTAGATAAGCTACTCCTCATCGTCGGAGCTGCGGAACTGCGCCCAGAACTCCTCCTTTTCCGGGTCATCGCACCCCTCCTCCTCCTCCTCCTCCTCCTCCTCTGAGAAGTCTGCCCAGTCCTCCTCAGAAGAGGACCTGATGGGGATCACCGTCGAGGGACCGGCCTCCTCCTCCTTCTTCACCCCCTTCTTCTTCTGCTTCGCCTCACGCTTCCAATAGTACTCCAGCTCGGCCTGGACGTACCCTGGATGCTCCCGAGAAAACCTCGCCATCGCCTCCTCGTCGGTCTCACCGGCACTGACGACAACCGACGGCTTCTTCGTCGTCTTCTTCTTCGTCGAGATCTCCTTCATCTTCATGCCCTGCGGCACAAGCATCTCCGATTCCGCCCGCTCTCGATCTCTGGGAAGTTGAGGTGCTCCCGAGGCCTCTCGGCACGCCACACCGCCACGTCGTAGGCACGCGCGGCCTCGTGTGGCGGAGGGGTACGTGCCGATCCACCAACGCCTCCCGGTGTCAGAGAACTCCACTCCGAAGTTACCGGAGGGCTTCTGCCTCACGCCGAAGAAGCCCGACTTGCCCTTCGGCGTCTTCTTCGGCGCCATCGGAGAGCGGTGAGAGTGGTGGAGCGGCGGCGGCGGCGTGCGGCCGGGGCGGTGGCGGACGGAGTCGGGCAGGGCGGAGCTGAGGGGCGGTGGCGGACGGAGCCGGGCGGGGCGGAGCTGCGGGGCGGCGGCGGCGTGCGGGCCGGTGGCGGACGGAGCCGGGGCGGGTCTGAGCTACGATGGATGGGCCGGGGCCGGGCGGAGCTGCGGGGCGGCGGCGACGTGCGGGGCGGTGGCGGACGGAGCTGGGTGGGGCGGACCTGCGGGGCGGTGGCAGACGGAGCCGGGGCGGGTCGGAGCTACGGCGGGTGGGCCGGGGCCGGGCGGAGCTACGTGGCGGCGGCGGTGTGCAGGGCGGTGGCGGACGAAGCCGGGGCGGGTCGAAGCTACGGCGGGTGGGCCGGGGCCGGGCGGAGCTGCCGGGCGGCGGCGACGTGCGGGGCGGTGGCAGACGGAGCCGGGTGGGGCGACGGAGCCGGGTGGGGCGGAGCTGCGGGGCGGTGGCGGACGGAGCCAGGGCGGGTCGAAGCTACGGCGGGCGGGCCGGGGCCGGGCAGAGCTGCGAGGTGGCGGAGCCGATGGGGCGGTGGCGGGCGGAGCCGGGTAGGGCGGAGCTGCAGGGCGGTGGCGGACGGAGCCGAGGCGGGTCGGAGCTACGACGGGTGGGCCGGGGCCGGCGGAGCTGCGGGGCAGTGGCGGACGGAGCCGGGTAGGGCGGTGGCGGACGGAGCCGGGTAGGGCGGAGCTACGGGGCGGCGGCGGCATGCGGCGCGGGTCGGAGCTGCGGCGAGCGGGCCGGGGCCGGGCGGAGCTGCGGGGCGGCGAAGCCGGGTGGCGCGGTGCCGAACGGAGCCGGGTGGGGCGGTGGCGGGTGGAGGCGGGTGGGGCGGAGCCGGGGCGAGTCGGAGCTACGATGGGTGAGCCGGGGCCGGGCGAAGCTGCGGGGCGATGACGGACGGAGCCGGGACGGGTCGGATCTACGGCGGACGGGCCGGGGCCGGGCAAAGCTGCGAGGCGGCGGAGCCGGGTGGCACGGTGGTGAACGGAGCCGGGTGGGGCGGTGGCGGAGCTGCGGGGTGGTGGCGGACGGAGCCGGGGTGGGTCGGAGCTACGGCGGGTGGGCCGGGGCCGGGCGGTGGCGGACGGAGTCGGGTGAGGCGGTGGCGGATGGAGTCTGGTAGGGCGGAGCTGCGGGGCGGCGACGGCGTGCGGGGCGGTGACGGACGAAGCCGGGGTGGGTCGGAGCTGCGGGGCGACGGCGACGTGCGGGACGGTGGCGGACGGATCGAGCCGGGGCGGGTCGGAGCTATGGCAGGCGGGCCGGGGTCGGGCGTAGCTGCAGGGGGTCCGAGCTGCAGCGGACGGGGCGGGGCGGACTCCGCGTTGGCGTGCGCTGCGACCGCGGCCGGATCCATGACCCGCGGGCGACGAGGCGGCGTGGAAACAGCGGCGAGGGGTGAGGCGGGGCTGGATCTGACGCTGGTGGCGTGCGACGGGGCCGCGGCGGACGGGCGACTGGTCGTGGGCAGGCAGACGGGAAAGAAAAGGAACTGGCGGTTGGGCGTCCGCGGACGTCGGCTGGTTTTGGATCAGATGCACCCCGTGATGTAATTTGCACCGCGAGGTGTTGTATTTTACATCACAAGGAGGACGCAGTCCATTTTTTATATATAGACCGTCTATTGAAGCTGTGTTTTTGGCCGACAGTTCGAAAGTTAATTATTTTTATATTTGGACCATCTATCGGAGATGCTCTCAAGTTTGCAAGAAGAAACAAAAAAATTGCAAGTTGGACAAGTAGTACACGACGGAGCAGTAAAACGGTGGTAATAACTTTACACGTGTAAGTTCGAAGGGACGCTCGTATTTACCAGTGTCTTCTTCCTCCTGCTCTGGCTCCCACTCCCACTCCCACTCCCACTCACCCCACCCATCGGAGCTCCCGAAGCAAGTGCATCCAGCCAGCCAGAGCCAGCCATGGCGATCGAGGAGCCCACCAAAGTAAAGCCCCCCACCTTCCCTCCCCCTCCCCCTCCTCCTCCTCTGCTTCTCTACCCCACTCAACTCACTTATTATTTATTTTATTTATGGTAAACATTTCTTGGGGTTTCTCCATGCTATTTTTTGTCTTTCCAGTGCAGTGATTATCTCCTTCTGTATTTATGGTGATTGATTCTTGAGAAGAAAATAATAAGAAAAAAAAGCCCCATCGTTTTCTCCGATTGCATATATAAATATCCAGCTGCTGCTAGCCAGGGCTTTGTTCAAGTCTGCGCCACCCTTGGATCCGCTTTTTCACCGACGGAGTTTTTGTTTCTACGGACTAGAAAATTACTGCTGCTAGTTATTGCTAGATCACTAGATGAAATTTTGCAACAGAATTATTGAACCGTTGCCCAACTAATTTCCAGAGGAAGAGAGGGACGCCAGCGGACTCTGCAAAGTCCAAGAAGATGGTCCATCGAAGGCGCGCTCTGCTTGATGAACGCAGCAGCAGACACGGCGGAGACGACGACGACGGCGATTTTGAGCCAGCGGTTAGAACCTCTCTAGAATTGCTGCATTTCAGTTTGAGGCACCTCTGTTCCCCCAGGATTCAGAGTACCAAATGCATGTTCAGAGTCCACTTCAGCAGTCCTTTCTTGTCAACCATTTCATTACCCTTCCTCTGTTGTTTCCTAATCTTTTATTGTTGCTAAATCACTAGATGGCATTTGGTGACAAAATTATTGATTGATTTTGAGCCGATGGTGAGAACCATCTGAAACTGATCACACATTGCTGCATTCCAGGAACCTCTGTTCTTCCAGGCTTCAGAGTAGTATATCAACTGCGTGTTGTCATACATATATCACACACACCTTTTTTTTTTCTAGAAACGATCTGACATTATTGATAACATAATAGTGTATGAACAGGAAACGATGGGAGTTATTGTTATCGGAGAGTCTCGGCTGAGCCTGCTATGAGGCCACTTGTAGTCTTTTGTATCAGGAATTTCATTAGCCTTTTCTGAAACTATATATGTGTTTTATTTTGGTCCTGTACTACTTACTGCTTGATCACTAGTTGAGATTCAGTAAGTACCAAAATGATTTGATTGGTTGATTGATGTTCAATTACTCTGCATTGGTTGTGTGACTAATTTCCAGGCGATGGGAGGGATGCCAGCGGGTGATTCCCCCCATTCTGCCAGGACCAAGATGGGGCAGAAGATGTCATTGGCGCATCAAAGGCTCTCTTTTCTTGATGATGGCAGTAGCATCGGTAGGCACATCGCCGCTGCTGCTGCGGCGGCTGATGATGATGGTGGTGCTTTTGAGCCGATGGTAAGAACCTTTATGGAACCAAACTGAAAATTAACTGCTTATGTTTTTTCTTATAGCGCTCATTTGTACTGCAGCGACTAGTACAAGTATACAGTGACTGCATAGCATCTTCCATGTTATTAGACTATATTATGTATGCATTTTTTGTATCTTTACTAATTTTGAACTTCTTGTGACGTGATAATAAAAATTTGGCAATTGTAGGATGAGGAGTTCGCTGTTGATGTTGCTCAGAAGAATAAGGCAGTTGATGGCAGCGATGACGACTTTGTTCCATTGATAGTGAGTGTTTTATTGCTTTAGTTATCTTGTATATGCACCAGTTACACCACACATGGGCCCATTCACAGCATCAATTTTAGTGAAAACATAATGTCTGACATCATCACAATAGTTCCTAGTTTTCATTTCCATCTCAATCATAATTTCCATAAAATACAATCATATAAATTATCGGTGTAACCTCATTAATTATGGCAGATGATGAGAACCAAGAATGTGAAGAGGGAGCCTGGAAAGCATTCCAGCTTTCGATATAAACACAAAGCCCAGAGAACTATCACTAAAGCCCATAAAGTAAGATACACTCCCTTATTCCAGTCGCATATATAAGCATGTACTGAATTCATTGTTCTGTTTTGGTTGGTTACTCTATTTTCAGAGGAAGAAGACAGGGAGGCCAGCAGGTTCTGACAAGAGAAAGAAAGAGAAGAAGCCAATGTTGGTTGACAACAACAACATTAGTAAGAGCAACAAAGACACGGATACTGATGTTGAACCAGAGGTAAGGTCGCGCTAATTACTTGTTGATACATCACACCCTTTAAAAAAATATGATGCTTTAACTGAGTATAAGCAAGTCAATATGTGTATTACGTTCTCGAATGTGGATGGTATAGTCAAAATTTCTTGTTTGGGTTTAGGGTTTAGGGCAATAGACTAACTATGAACAATTTGTGACTTGACAGATACCTGATGATGATGGCCGGAAGAAATATGCAAGGTGTTTCAACTTTTGTTGTTTTCTCGTTAGTAGAGTGTTCAAAAGCTGTCAAGTGTGTCTATCTGAATTATAGTGTTTTGGGCTTCTATGGCAGTGCTTTCGACAGAGCTTTAGAGGTAGAAAACAAATTGCCGGCAGAAGGTCCAAGCTTCATCAAGCTTATGCAGAAATCACATGTTGTTAAAGGTTTTTGGCTAGTAAGTATCTATTTATTAGGTGTTTGAATTTTTGCCCGATGCCGAATAATCAGTGATGTTTTTTATTCTTATGAACAACACTCAGCTGTGTTTTTATTTAGAAGATTAAATTACAAGGCAGTTGATATCTCCAGAAAACGCAGCCATACAATTTAGAGCGCGTCTACATTTGTGATATTCAAATTTTTAGATAGAGGAGCTGAGATACAAGTGCCCCCGATTAGTTTTTAGCTTTTTTTTTTCTTCCACCACATTTGAATTTTGTGTTGCTCTCCCAGGGTGTCCCGCTCAGCTTTTGCAGAGAGCATCTTCCAAATGATGATGTTACAATTGCATTAGAAGATGAGGATGGACACAGCCATGATACAAATTACCTAGCTCGCAAGCAGGGACTAAGTGGTGGGTGGCATGGGTTTGTGGTATGCCATGGTCTTAAGGTCGGCGATGCCGTGATCTTTCAACTCGTGGGACCAAAAAGATTTAAGGTGAGTGCCTCACAAATGTTATGCCCACTGCTCTGTAATTCTTCTATAATGTCCCTTTCCCGAGTGCGCGGCAGGGGTACTAGTTGCTCGTTCATGATATTTATAATGGTATGATTTGACGATTCATTGTTGTGGACAGGTGTATATACTGAGAGAGAATAAGTTCACTACAACCGATGGAGCGCTCGGTCTCTTGAGTTTGGACACGTCCATGGAAAACAAAATACCCGGTGAGTAAATTTGTTACCATCTTCCATCTTGCAATTTTATGAAATCTTTTTAATCATGTGTTGTCTTCTGGTACGCAGAAAAAGAAAACGAAACTTCGGATGAAGATGTCAAGTCCAAAAAGGATCTAGAGCTCACCAGAGTCAGCAACAAAACGTCCGACGACGGTAGCAATGACCTTTTTAGTGAAGAAGCAGTAAACGGCGGCATCATATATACCAGACCCTGAAGTGGTTGTATGCATCTTTCTGATGCAGAGGCCGGGGAGTTCCCCCTTTCCGAAAAAAAAAATACCAGACCCTGATTTCGACGCCGTGAAAACATTCAGATCCTTCAAGACCGTCGTCGAAAGTTCTGTCATTGACCGCAAACTAGTCCCCGATCACCAGCTTTGGACGTACTACAAGCTATGCGGCGCCTGGAAAGCGTTCCTCCACAGGCGTCTGCCGAAGTACATAAACCCAACGCTAGCCTCAGGGTGATAGCAGAGACGGCCAGCATCGCCGAGGGCATCAGGTCCTATCCCACCTCATCCTCTTCCTCCGAGGACCTCGCGGCGTGGAACCTTCGAGCTGCTGGGCATGACATCGGCTTCAGGCGCAAGCGCGTCGACGAGCTCCTTTTCCTCCTCGACGCTGGGCCATCAGATGATCGCCCGTCTGAGCGGTACGAGGAGATGAAGCTGGAGCGTGCTCGCGCAGTGGAGAAGGTGAGGGCGCTCGAGACGAAGATGGCGAGCCTGAAGGATGCTCTGAGGGAGATGGACATGGAGATGGAGGAGATCGCGGGGGAGAGGAGGGGCCAGGCTGATGCTATGCTGCAGCTGGCGGCCGCGCCATGGTGATCGGCAGCGATTCAACGTGCGTCTTGCGTTCTATGTGTGCATTTTGGTGGCTGGCTGGCATCTCCTCCTTTCAGGTCATCACACTTGGTCGACCTATATATGTGTCTAGCTAGTTCTAGTTGGTTCTCTCTCTGTACATACTAGCTAGCTACGATCATGTGTTTTGTGTGCACAACAATAGCAGAAGATGGAATTATGAGATGCGGCCTGGTTTCAGGGTTTATCATGAGATTGTTGAGCTCTTGGTTCGTGCTTGCAGGCTGCAGCTACTAGTTTTGGTGCCAAACTGAAACATAAACGATCTGTGTTAAGAATAACCCGAGGCATGCGAGCGATCCACCGAGGATCAAGCAATCGCATGAGGCATGGCATCAAGATTTGTTGACGCGAGGAGACGTTCCCGTCGACGACGAGGCGACTACGATAACTTTGTAAATCTCAAGATGATATGTCGGCTCAATCTCTCAAAGATGCTCATAGGGATAGGGTGTGCGTGTGTGCGTTTATAAGGGTGAGTATATACACGTACGTATGAGCACTTGCGTCTGTATTGTGTTAAAAAAAACACCGTATTTGCTGACCGTTGATGAACTGATCAACGATCAAGTTAACCAACCAAACTTGGCCTTGGTCATTAGAAAGCATTGCACGATACGCAGGTTCGCAAACAAGTAGGAGTAAAAAAGAGTAGCCATCCGTGCATGTTTTGCTTACTCAGTAAAAAAGAACTACTCCCTTCGCCCCGTAATGTAAGACATCTTGGACACTAGTGAAGCACCCAAAAAAGGTTGTATATTATGGGATGAAGGGAGTAAACCATAACTACTTAAGATGTCTAGCTAATAAGCCTAGAGGAACCCTAAAAGGAAAAAGCCTAGAGGAACCCTAAAAAGAATTTGATGGTAACATTAAAACCCGGTGTAGATCGATCGATCGATCGATCGATCTAATGACAACTAGACCTCGTCGTGCACGACGGCGTCGTCCCGGAGCTCGGTGTAGGCGTACCCCACGGCCTTGTGCTGGTCGAGGATGTCATTCTCCATGTCCAGGATCCTCCGCGCGGCCTCGAACCCCTCAACGAGGACGGCGAGCTTCGCCTCGTCACCATTCACCACCCGGCGGAGGAGCTCCTCGCTGAAGCTGCGGAGGGAACCGCGAGCGCGAGGCGGCCTCGCCCTGAGCGCGTCCATGAACTCCTCGGACACAAGGATCATCCTCTTGCCGTCGCCGTCCCTAACCTTGAACATCGGCAGGCCCGCCGCCCTCGCCTCCTCGGCCGTCGCTCCGATCCGGGCCACCGGCGTGTCCATGTACGTCGATCGCCTGCGCGTGCCGCCGGCTGCTCGCTCGAGTTTCGGCTTCGGAGTCGGTGGCGTCGAAGAATCTGGATTCGTTTATTTGGCTCAAATAAATTACTTTGGGCGCACGGCTGATCAAACCGTCTCCGGCTTGGACTCGGCTGGGTGTCCGGCTAAGTTTGCGGTCATTGAATTATGACGTGCTGCATTTATCTTATTCTTTTTTTTCGAGAGAGAAATTTCCAATCTACTCCCTCCGTTCCAAAATAGATGACTCAACTTTGTATTAACTTTAGTACAAAGTTGAGTCATCTATTTTGAAATGGAGGGAGTATTCATCAATCATGGTAGTACAGAGAACACAAGATGTAATAAAAATTATAACCAGGTCTATGGACCACCTAGCGACGACTACAAGCACTGGAGCAAGCTGAAGGCGCACGGCTGTCATCGCCCCTCTATCACCGGAGCCGGGTAAACCTTATTGTGGTAGACAGTCGGAAAGTCGGGCATTTATCTTATTCTGATAATATATGTGTGGTAGTAAAAAATAAGGGGAAATCGCTACAGATAGGGAAAAAAGGTGATTAGATTCAATATGCATGGCTCCCGGAAGCATTTGCTCCGCGTAAAAAATGATTTAGTAAAAGTTCAAAAAAAATACAGAAAAAAATTGGACATGTCCAAGTGTCATCAGCAAAAGTTTAGGTGAAAGCCCAATCATCTTTTACATGAACAGAATACCAAAATTTTGCTACTTCTAGACCACTAAACTTTTTTCATTCTGTTGAAACACAACTGTTTCGTTTCGCATGAAAAAAATTCAAAGGCACTTTTGAACACTAACATGAACATCAGAACTTTTAAATTTTTTCACATTTGTTTTGAATTTACAGCTGGCTATAAACTCGTGGGACACCCTAAACATTCGCTAAGCACGGGCACTTGAATACAATTGTCATTGTGACAGACAAGATCACAATAATCAACCGTAATGCTCCCTCCGTCCAGGTGCATAGAGCGTTTACAAGAAATCAGGTATCTTTTTTTAGGAAAC
Source organism: Aegilops umbellulata (assembly GCA_032464435.1). Lineage (NCBI taxonomy): Eukaryota > Viridiplantae > Streptophyta > Magnoliopsida > Poales > Poaceae > Aegilops > Aegilops umbellulata. The sequence continues at coordinate 635,049,971 of CP136055.1, forward strand.
TTTCAATCTATTTATCAATAATCATGACAGTACAAAAAACACCAGAAGAAACATAAATTACATCGGTGTATGTAGACCACCTAGCGACTGTAATTAATATCCCTTGTAACCAACGGGTCCCCTCATTCGGCTCGCACATGCAACCCCTCTAATTTCTTGGCTCCCCTTCTCACACATGCATATCTCAAACCTTTCATCCCCAGTTCCCCACACATGCAGGGTTAAACGCCTCTTTTAGTTGCATCTTTTGTGGGAACATGACAGGTTCGTTTCCACAATTTCAAACATTACATTGACCGATCTTAGTGTGTCTTGATCGATGTGTATGTCCCAAGGTGCCCTATGCGCCTGGAACCGGAAGGGGTATAATAAACCAACCCTTAAGAGGAGGGGAACGTCACGAAAAGACATGCTTATATCCGCGTGCGCGAGCATAGGGCGCTCAAGGGAAGCGAGGCGACATGCCTTGTTATGTCACAACTAATGGGTGGGACCTACATACGGGATGTTGGGAGATATCCTTTTTTGGTAGACGAAATGTGCATGGGGGCCCACAAATGGTTCATTCCCTTCTCTCTCCACCTTTTTTATCTCATGTGCGGGCACTATTGTTCAGCCTTTTTCATATTTCCCTTTCATTTGTGAAGTTTGAAATCATGCTGAAAGTTCAAATTCCGAGACAACAAATCTGAAAAATTCCTAAATTCAAGTCCAAAATTTTAAAAGGCTAAAAAAATCTCAAAAGTTTTTAATTCTAAAAGATGGCCCAAGAAAATTTGAAATTTGGCACTGGAGTTTCTAGAAGTCACCAAAAACGGACCAAGATTAGGAAGTGCCACAAATGTTGAAAACTTCAAAAAAAATCGAACAGAGTGCAAACGCAAGCGCTCATACATACGCGCATACACTCATCTCTATGAACGCACACCTTACCCCTATGAGAACCTTCGAGAGATTGAGCTGGCATATCATCTTGAGATTTAGGAAGTCACCCTAGGCGCCTCGTTGTCGACAGGAACGTCTCCTTCCACTAAAAGCACATCGCCGAAAAATCTTGAAATAAATTCAGGAATAATGCAAGCACCAGGACCTGAACCCTAGTGGGCTGGGGATACCATTGTCCCTCTAACCATCCAATCACATGGCGGTTCACGAAAACTTCAATTTTGGGTTGTCAGGATTTGACCGGTCCAAACTTTGTTGGTTAGTCGCCCTATGTGTTGGGGAACGTAACAGAAATTCAAAATTTTCCTACGTGGCACCAAGATCTATCTATGGAGAAACCAACAACGAGGGGAATAAGAGTGCATCTACATACCCTTGTAGATCGCTAAGCGGAAGCGTTCAAGTGAACGAGGTTGATGGAGTCGTACTTGTCGTGATCCAATTCACCGATGACCAAGTGCCGAACGGACGGCACCTCCGCGTTCAACACACATACAGCCCGGTGACGTCTCCCATGCCTTGATCCAGCAAGGAGAGAGGGAGAGGTTGAGGAAGACTCCATCCAGCAGCAGCACAACGGCGTGGTGGTGGTGGAGGAGCGTGGCAATCCTGCAGGGCTTCGCCAAGCACCGCGAGAGAGGAGGAGGGAGAGATGCAGGGCTGCGCCATAGAGAGGTCCAAAACTCATATGTTGGCTGCCCCAAACCCTCAAGTATATATAGGGGGAGAGGGGAGGCTGCACCCCCACCTAGGGTTCCACCCTAGGGGCGGCGGCCAGCCCCAAAACCCATCTAGGGTGCGGCCAAGGGGGGGAAGAGGGGAGACTTGCCCCCCAAGTTAGGTGGGTGCGCCCCCTTCCCCAAACCCTAGGCGCCTTGGGCCCTTGTGGGGGGCGCACCAGCCCACCTGGGGCTGGTCCCCTCCCACATGTGGCCCATGCAGCCCTCCGGGGCCGGTGGTCCCACTTGGTGGACCCCCGGGACCCTCCTGGTGGTCCCGGTACATTACCGATAAAACCCGAAACTCTTCCGGTGACCAAAATAGGACTTCCCATATATAAATCTTTACCTCCGGACCATTCCGGAACTCCTCGTGACGTCCGGGATCTCATCCAGGACTCCGAACAACATTCGGTAACCACATACGAACTTCCTTAATAACCCTAGCGTCATCGAACCTTAAGTGTGTAGACCCTACGGGTTCGGGAGACATGCAGACATGACCGAGACGTTCTCCGGTCAATAACCAACAGCGGGATCTGGATACTCATGTTGGCTCCCACATGTTCCACGATGATCTCATCGGATGAACCACGATGTCAAGGACTTAATCAATCCCGTATACAATTCCCTTTGTCTATCGGTACGATACTTGCCCGAGATTCGATCGCCGGTATCCCGATACCTTGTTCAATCTCGTTACCGGCAAGTCTCTTTTACTCGTTCCGCAACACATCATCCCGTGATCAACTCCTTGATCACATTGTGCACATTATGATGATGTCCTACCGAGTGGGCCCAGAGATACCTCTCCGTCACACGGAGTGACAAATCCCAGTCTCGATTCGTGCCAACCCAACAGACACTTTCGGAGATACCTGTAGTGTACCTTTACAGCCACCCAGTTACGTTGTGACGTTTGGCACACCCAAAGCACTCCTACGGTATCCGGGAGTTGCACAATCTCATGGTCTAAGGAAACGATACTTGACATTAGAAAAGCTTTAGCATACGAACTACATGATCTTGTGCTAGGCTTAGGATTGGGTCTTGTCCATCACATCATTCTCCTAATGATGTGATCCCGTTATCAACGACATCCAATGTCCATGGTCAGGAAACTATAACCATCTATTGATCAACGAGCTAGTCAACTAGAGGCTTACTAGGGACATGGTGTTGTCTATGTATCCACACATGCATCTGAGTTTCCTATCAATACAATTCTAGCATGGATAATAAACGATTATCATGAACAAGGAAATATAATAATAATCAATTTATTATTGCCTCTAGGGCATATTTCCAACAGTCTCCCACTTGCACTAGAGTCAATAATCCAGTTCACATCGATATGTGATTAACACTCAAAGTCACATCCCTATGTGACTAACACCCAAGAGTTCTGGGTTTGATCATGTTATGCTTGTGAGAGAGGTTATAGTCAACGGATCTGAAACATTCAGACCCGTATGTACTTCGCAAATTTCTAAGTCATCTTGTAGATGCAACTACTACGCTACCTTTGGAGCTATTCCAAATAACTGTTCTACTATACGAATCCAGTTTACTACTCAGAATAATCTGGATTAGTGTCAAAGTTTGCATCGGCGTAACCCTTTACGACGAACTCTTTTACCACCTCCATAATCGAGAAAATTCCTTAGTCCACTAGTTACTAAGGATAACTTTGACCGCTGTCTTGTGATCCATTTCTAGATCACACTTGTACCCCTTGACTGACTCATGGTTTGGCACACTTCAGGTGCGGTACACAACATAGCATACTTTAGAGCCTACGACTAAAGCATAGGGGACGACCTTCGTCCTTTCTCTCTATTCTGCCGTGGTCATGTCTTGAGTCTTGCTCAATACTCACACCTTGTAACACAGCCGAGAACTCCTTCTTTGCTGATCTATTTTTGAACTCCTTCAAAATCTTGTCGTGGTATGTGTTTGTTTGAAAGTACTATTAAGCGATTTTGATCTATCCTTATAGATCTTGATGCTCAATGTTCAAGTAGCTTAATCCAGGTTTTCATTGAAAAACACTTTTCAAACAACCCTATATGCCTTCCAGAAATTCTACATCATTTCCGATAAACAATATGTCAACAACATATACTCATCAGAAATTCTATAGTGCTCCCACTCACTTCTTTGGAAATACAAGTTTCTCATAAACTTTGTATAAACCAAAATCTTTGATCATCTCATCAAAGCGTACATTCCAACTCCGAGATGCTTACTCCAGTCCTTAGAAGGATTGCTGGAGCTTTGCATACTTGTTAGCATCTTTCAGGATTGACAAAAATCTTCTGGTTGTATCACATACAACCTTTCCTCAAGAAAATCGTCGAGGAAACAATGTTTTGACATCCTATCTGCACGATTTCATAAAAAATGCAGTAATCGCTAACATAATTCCAACAGACTCTTAGCATCGCTACGAGTGAGAAAGTCTCATCGCAGTCAACTCCTTGAACTTGTCGGGAAACATCTTAATGACAAGTCGAGCTTTCTTAATGGTGACATTTACCATCATTGTCCGTCTTCCTTTTAAAATCCATTTGTACTCAACAGCCTCACGACCATCGAACCGTTCTGCCAAAGTCTACACTTTGTTTTCATACATGGATCCTCTCTCGGATTTTATGGCCTCGAGCCATTCATCGGAATCCGGGCCCACCATCGCTTCTCCATAGCTCGTAGGTTCATTATTGTCTAGCAATATGACTTCCAAGACAGGATTACGTACCACTCTGAAGTAGTACGCATCCTTGTCATCCTACGAGGTTTGGTAGTGACTTGATCCGAAGTTTCATGATCACTATCATAAGCTTCTACTTCAATTGGTGTAGGTGCCACAGGAACAACTTCCTGTGCCCTGCTACACACTAGCTGAAGTGATGGTTCAACAACCTCATCAAGTCTCCACCATCCTCCCACTCAATTCTTTCGAGAGAAACTTTTCCTCGAGAAAGGACCCGATTTGAGAAACAATCCCTATTGCTTTCGGATCTGAGATAGGAGGTATACCCAACTGTTTTGGGTGTCCTATGAAGATGCATTTATCCGCTTTGGGTTCGAGCTTATCAGCCTGAAACTTTTTTTTTTCACATAAGCGTCGCAGCCCAAAACTTATAAGAAATGACAGCTTAGGTTTCTCTAAACCATAGTTCATACGGTGTCATCTTATCAGAATTACGTGGTGCCCTATTTAAAGTGAGTGCTGTTGTCTCTAATGCCTAACCCATGAACGATAGTGGTAATTCGATAAGAGACATCATGGTATGCATCATATCCAATAGGGTGCAGTTATGATGTTCGGACACACCATCACACTATGGTGTTCCAGGCGGTACTAGTCGTGAAACAATTTCCACAATGTCTCAATTGTGTACCAAACTCGCAACTCAGATATTCATCTCTATGATCATATCATAGATATTTTATCCTCTTGTCACGGCGATATTCAACTTCATTCTGAAATTACTTGAACCATTCAATAATTCAGACTTGTGTTTCATCAAGTAAATATGCTCAGTATCTACTCAAATCATCTGTGAAGTTAGAGCATAACGATATCCACTGCGTGCCTCAGCACTCATTGGACTGCACACATCAAAATGTGTTACTTCCAACAAGTTGCTTTCTTGTTCCATTTTACTGAAACCGAAGCTTTCAGTCATCTTGCCCATGTGGTATGATTTGCATGTCTCAAGCGATTCAAAATCAAGTGAGTCCAAACGGTCCATCTGCATGGAGTTTCTTCATGCGTATATACCAATAGACATGGTTCACTTTACTCAACCTTTTTTCAAAAAATGAGTGAGTCCAAAGATCCATCAACATGGAGCTTCTTCTTGCGTTTTATACCAATATGACTTATATGGCAGTGCCACAAGTAGGTGGTACTATCATTACTATCTTATATCTTTTGGCATGAACATGTGTATCACTATGATCGAGATTCAATAAACCATTCATTTTAGGTGCAAGACCATTGAAGGTATTATTCAAATAAATAGAGTAACCATTATTCTCCTTAAATGAATAACCGTATTGCGATAGACATAATTTAATCATGTCTATGCTCAACGTAAACACCAAATAACAATTATTTAGGTTTAACACCAATCTCGATGGTAGAGGGAGCGTGCGATGCTTGATCACATCAACCTTGGAAACACTTCCAACACATCTCGTCAGCTCACCTTTAGCTAGTCTCCGTTTATTCCGTAGCTTTTATTTCGAGTTACTAACACTTAGCAACCGAACCGGTATCTAATACCCTGATGCTACTAGGAGTACTAGTAAAGTACACATTCACATATTGTATATCCAATATACTTCTATCGACAGCCTTCTCATCTACCAAGTATCTAAGGTAATTCTGCTCCAGTGGTTGTTCCCCTTATTACAGAAGCACTCAGTCTCGGGTTTGGGTTTAACCTTGGGTTTCTCCACTAGAGCAGCAGCTGATTTGCCGTTTCATGAAGTATCCCTTCTTGCCCTTGCCCTTCTTGAAACTAGTGGTTTCACTAACCATCAACAATTGATGCTCCTTCTTGATTTCTACTTTTGCGGTGTCAAACATCGCGAATATTTCAAGGATCATCATATCTGTCCCTGATATGTTATAGTTCATCACGAAGCTCTAGTAGCTTGGTGGCAATAACTTTGGAAAAACATCACTATCTTATCTGGAAGATTAACTCCCACTCGATTCAAGTGATAGTTGTACTCAGACATTCTGAGCACAAGCTCAACGATTGAGCTTTTCTCCCTTAGTTTGCAGGCTAAGAAAATCGTCGGAGGTCTTATACCTCTTGACGTGAGCACGAGCCTGAAATCCCAATTTCAGCCCTCGAAACATCTCATACGTTCCGCGACATTTCAAAAATGTCTTCGGTGCCTCAATTCTAAACCATTTAACATTACCGTACTATCATGTAGTCATCAAATCGTGTATGTCAGATGTTCGCAATATCTACAGACCACGTTCGAGGTCCAGCACACCAAGCGTTGCATTAAGGACATAAGCCTTCTATTGTCCACATAATTGCTACTATCAACTTTCAACTATATTTTCTCTAGGAACATATCTAAAACAGTAGAACTAAAGCGCGAGCTTACGACATAATTTGCAAAGATCTTTTGACTATGTTTAGGATAATTAAGTTCATCTTATGAACTCCCACTCAGATAGACATCCCTCTCGTCATCTAAGTGATTACATGATCCGAGTCAACTAGGCCGTGTCCGATCATCACGTGAGACGGACTAGTCATCATCGGTGAACATCTTCATGTTGATCGTATCTACCATACGACTCATGCTCGACCTTTCGGTCTCTTGTGTTCCGAGGACATGTCTGTACATGCTAGGCTCGTCAAGTCAACCTAAGTGTTTCGCATGTGTTCCGAGGCCATGTCTGTACATGCTAGGCTCGTCAACACCCGTTGTATTCGAACGTAAGAATCTATCACACCCGATCATCACGTGGTGCTTCGAAACGATGAACTTTTGCAACGGTGCACAGTTAGGGAGAACACTTTTCTTGAAATTTTAGTGAGGGATCATCTTATTTAAGCTACCGTCGTTCTAAGCAAATAAGATGTAATAACATGATAAACATCACATGCAATCAAATAGTGACATGATATGGCCATCATCACTTTGCTCCTTTTGATCTCCATCTTCGGGGCTCCATGATCATCGTCGTCACCGGCATGACACCATGATCTCCATCATCATGATCTCCATCATCGTGTCTTCATGAAGTTGTCTCGCCAACTATTACTTCTACTACTACAGCAAACAGTTAGCAATAAAGTAAAGTAATTACATGACGTTTACGTTTGACACGCAGGTCATAAATAAATTAAAGACAACTCCTATGGCTCCTGCCGGTTGTCATACTCATCGACATGCAAGTCGTGATTCCTATTACAAGAACATGATCAATCTCATACATCACATATATCATTCATCACATCCTTTTGGCCATATCACATCACATGGCATACCCTGCAAAAACAAGTTAGACATCCTCTAATTGTTGTTTGCATGTTTTACGTGGCTGCTATGGGTTTCTAGCAAGAACGTTTCTTACCTACGCAAAACCACAACGTGATATGTCAATTGCTATTTACCCTTCATAAGGACCCTTTTCATCGAATCCGATCCGACTAATGTGGGAGAGACTGGCACCCGCTAGCCACCTTATGCAACTAGTGCATGTCAGTCGGTGGAACCTGTCTCACGTAAGTGTACGTGTAAGGTCGGTCCGGGCCGCTTCATCCCACAATGCCGCCGAATCAAGATTGACTAGTAACGGTAAGCATATTGAACAAAATCAACGCCCACAACTACTTTGTGTTCTACTCGTGCAAAGAATCTACGCAACAGACCTAGCTCATGATGCCACTGTTGGGGAACGTAACAGAAATTCAAAATTTTCCTACGTGTCACCAAGATCTATCTATGGAGAAACCAGCAACGAGGGGAATAAGAGTGCATCTACATACCCTTGTAGATCGCTAAGCGGAAGCGTTCAAGTGAACGAGGTTGATGGAGTCGTACTCGTCGTGATCCAATTCACCGATGACCAAGTGCCGAACGGACGGCACCTCCGCGTTCAACACACATACAGCCCGGTGACGTCTCCCATGCCTTGATCCAGCAAGGAGAGAGGGAGAGGTTGAGGAAGACTCCATCCAGCAGCAGCACAACGGCGTGGTGGTGGTGGAGGAGCGTGGCAATCCTGCAGGGCTTCGCCAAGCACCGCGAGAGAGGAGGAAGGAGAGATGCAGGGCTGCGCCATGGAGAGGTCCAAAACTCATATGTTGGCTGCCCCAAACCCTCAAGTATATATAGGGGGAGAGGGGAGGCTGCGCCCCCACCTAGGGTTCCACCCTAGGGGCGGCGGCCAGCCCCAAAACCCATCTAGGGTGCGGCCAAGGGGGGAAGAGGGGAGACTTGCCCCCCAAGTTAGGTGGGTGCGCCCCCTTCCCCAAACCCTAGGCGCCTTGGGCCCTTGTGGGGGGCGCACCAGCCCACCTGGGGCTGGTCCCCTCCCACATGTGGCCCATGCAGCCCTCCGGGGCCGGTGGTCCCACTTGGTGGACCCCCGGGACCCTCCTGGTGGTCCCGGTACGTTACCGATAAAACCCGAAACTCTTCCGGTGACCAAAACAGGACTTCCCATATATAAATCTTTACCTCCGGACCATTCCGGAACTCCTCGTGACGTCCGGGATCTCATACGGGACTCCGAACAACATTCGGTAACCACATACGAACTTCCTTAATAACCCTAGCGTCATCGAACCTTAAGTGTGTAGACCCTACGGGTTCGGGAGACATGCAGACATGACCGAGACGTTCTCCGGTCAATAACCAATAGCGGGATCTGGATACCTATGTTGGCTCCCACATGTTCCACGATGATCTCATCGGATGAACCACGATGTCAAGGACTTAATCAATCCTGTATACAATTCCCTTTGTCTATCGGTACGATACTTGCCCGAGATTCGATCTTCGGTATCCCGATACCTTGTTCAATCTCGTTACCGGCAAATCTCTTTTACTTGTTCCGCAACACATCGTCCCGTGATCAACTCCTTGATCACATTGTGCACATTATGATGATGTCCTACCGAGTGGGCCCAGAGATACCTCTCCGTCACACGGAGTGACAAATCCCAGTCTCGATTCGTGCCAACCCAACAGACACTTTCGGAGATACCTGTAGTGTACCTTTACAGCCACCCAGTTACGTTGTGACGTTTGGCACACCCAAAGCACTCCTACGGTATCCGGGAGTTGCACAATCTCATGGTCTAAGGAAACGATACTTGACATTAGAAAAGCTTTAGCATACGAACTACATGATCTTGTGCTAGGCTTAGGATTGGGTCTTGTCCATCACATCATTCTCCTAATGATGTGATCCCGTTATCAACGACATCCAATGTCCATGGTCAGGAAATTGTAACCATCTATTGATCAACGGGCTAGTCAACTAGAGGCTTACTAGGGACATGGTGTTGTCTATGTATCCACACATGTATCTGAGTTTCCTATCAATACAATTCTAGCATGGATAATAAACGATTATCATGAACAAGGAAATATAATAATAATCAATTTATTATTGCCTCTAGGGCATATTTCCAACACTATGTTGGTGGGTAAGGGTACCCATTCGGAGGAGGATGCCTTATGGGTAAACCTGGAGCATATCACTGACCCGATTGTCTAAGGGTTAGAGTCATGCACGCACTACTCCCGAGTAAACATTAATAGGGATAAGGAGGGGAACACTCTTTCGGGGATTCAGTAGTTACGGAAGATATGTTCCCCTAAAACTAAAAGTTGAGACGGTTTTGGGGGGAAAGTTCAGTGAGAAAAAAAACAGAAACATGAGGAATAAATTAGAATGGAAGAAAGTACCCTTTTTCTCTCTCTTAAAATAGGTTTTTTCCACACTTTATAGATACAAGCCACTCGACCCTAACGAAACATTTTCCTCCTCTCCATCCACCAGTGAGTCCCATACTAGGGTTTCTCCGCCTCTTGCCGGAGCCGCCACCGATCTACCTTGTCTCCTATGGTCTTAGGGCCATGGCGGCATGGTGCATCCTCGCCCTTGCCGGTGGCAGGGCTCATGCTGCGTTTTGTTGTTGTTTTTCAGGTTGTGTGGGGGTTTGATGAGTGATGTTTTTACACTCATCACAATGTTTGTTTAAACATGATAAGCTTGAAAACTACGAGAAAATCATCTGATATTCCTACTAATGACTAATGAATGTGAGAGATCACGAAACCCTTTGTCTAGTTTATTTTCATAGAAAGAATTAAATTATGGGGATAAATGATCACATAGAACGAAACAAATTAATGGAGAAGGGGTGGAAGGAATTGAAGGCGCGGCAAGGAGAACAGAGCGAAAGACGGCGTCTAGTATGACCGCATGCGCTCACACGAGCACCCGTACATACCAAGTGCCCACGGCTCCAGGAGGTCCAACCCAACAACATTTATGAAGGGCCCCGTACCAGAATTGTGGATGAGGGCGAACAGAATGTCAAGCAGAACACTACATAAGTCATTTTCCAACCCTAGGCATCGCCATTTCCATTCTTACCACCATAGTCGTCACCATCACCATCACCGCGGCATCCCCCCTCCAATTTTAGCCATACATGTAATGGTGTATCGCATCTGGCAACCATTGTAAGAGATATTATCAATTCATCTTTATGTCTTCTCCAACGATTTCCTCTTGCGAGCTGGTTGTCATGTGCGAGTAATTCAGTAAGGAAATAGGTTGAGACATAGTCTTGCAACCCTATGTACTTGTATAAGGGGTCGATGGAATGACTCTGAATTATTAATGTCATGTATGTGTCTGATTGCTACAGAGTTGTCTCCTGTCTCTTTATCGTTCTACGACCCTGCAGGTACCCAGGATCTCGAAGTTCAACCAAGGAGAAGGTCAGGACGAGTTCAATCAAGGAGGAGGTTAGGAGCAGTGTAACGCCCCGGATCTGATGCGCCAGGTGTCCGCCAGTTATTCGCCGTCGTTGCCATGTCATGTGCTTGCGTGTTACACTTTGCCATGTCATCATCTGCATTTCATATCATGTCATCATGTGCATCGCATTCGCATACATGTTTGTTTCATGCATCCAAGCATTTTCCTCGTTGTCCGTTTTTGCAATCCGGCGCTCCTATGTTCCCCGGCGTCCCCTTTTACCTTTTTCCGTGAGCGTGTATTAAACTATCTCGGAATAGACCGAGGCTTGTTAAGCGGCCTTGGTATAGCACCGGGAGACCGCCTGTCAAGTTTCGGGTCATTCGGAGATCGTTTGATACTCCAACGGTTAACCGGGTAACCGATAAGGCCTCTTTTGTAATGCAGCCCAACACCCCTCCAAAGTGGCCCAAAACCCATCTAAGTCTTCTCCATCCTCTCGGTCGTCGGATCACGATCGTGTGGGCAAAAACCGCACTCCATTTGGAGCTTCCTAGCTCCCTCTACATATAAATATGTGATCCCCTCCCGAAATACTCGCAGTCCAAACCCTAACCTTCTTCCCTCCGCGCCGCCGGACAAATCTCCCCACCGCGTCGGACATGTCCGCCACCACCAGCCACGTCGCAGCGGCCAATCAGGGCGCGCCACGTCACCCGCGCCGCCGCCCCAGCCTATCGCGCGCCGCCACTTGTCGCCTCCTCTCTCTCCCCGCGCCGCCAGCCCGCCGGGCCCAGGCGGGGCCCGCCCGGCCCATCGCGCGCCGCCGAGCCGCCCGATCCCGCCCGCTGCTTCGGCCGCCGCGCTCGCCGCCGCCCGCCTTCGGCGCCCGCGCCGCCATGCGCCACCGCCTCCGCCGCCATGCCGCGCCGCTGCCGGTCGCCCTCCGCCGCCTCGCCCGCGTTCGCCGGCCCCGTCGCCCGCCGCCGCCTCGGCATCCACGCGTCGCCCGCGCCTCCGGCCGCCCCGCGCGCCGCCTGAGCCTGTCGCGGCCGCCCTCCTCGCTGGTGATGCGTCCCCGCGCCGCCGCTGCCGGATCCGGCCTCGCCGGCCCCGGATCCGCTCGCTCCGGCCACCTCTCCGCCGTCTTCTTCGTCATCTCCGGCGCCAACTCCGGCGAGGTCCGTGGATCGGGACCAGATACACCAATCCCTCCATCCAAACGCGCCGTCCCGCACCCTGGATCCCTCCGTCCCGCTCGTCCTCGTCCCGCGTTGACTTTTCGCGAGGGTAAAATTCTTCCAAGTCCCGAATATTTTGCATTATGTTGACATCTTCATAGCATCATATCTCTGTATCCGTGGCTCCGTTTCGTGCGTGTAATATGTCAAATTGTTCGGCTCGATGAGTACATCCTTTCAGCTCACTGCATCATTTTCATTTGAGTTCATCTTGATGCCCGAAATGCTGTAAGAAGAGGGGTATGTGATGTTAGTTTCAGATCTGTTTCAGAACATGCACTTTTGTCATTTTTGCCATGATTGATGTGTGCATCCTATGAAGTTGAGTCCTACATGTGTTTTGTAATATGCCATGCCATCTTTCCAGAGATTTATGCCATGTATTTTTGTGATCTATGTGGTGACTAGCACAAGCATGCCAACTAGGGATCATAATGTTGCTGATTTCAGAGACTTAGTAATTTTACAAAGTCATGTCCTGCTGTTATTTTTATACCATGTGTTCATGTTGTTTCAGAGAGATCTATGCCTCGTTTGAGAATGATCAGTAAGGGTGTTTTGAACATATGGATTTGTTCTATCCATCCATGCCTTTGTTTGTAATTATCGAGATCCATAGCTTGAGTCAATCGAGCTCTACTTTTGCTATAAAATGTTACTGGCAGATTGTTTACATGTTATTCGATTTTGCCAAGCTTGTTGTAGTTGTTCCTTGCATGATATATTGTTGTTATTGCCATGTATAGCTTCTATGCCATGTATTCTTGATGGATGTATACTTATTTTTTCATGCAATGCTCTGTAGTGAGTGCATCGAGCTCATAAACATGCCTACTTGTTATCTGTTTTTGACATGTCCAGTTTTCTGCTAAGTCTGAAATCTGTAACGAAACTTGCTTAATTGACATGGGTGTTATTATATTTTATGATCCCTTTTGGCTTATTGTCAGTAAGGGACTTTTGTTAAGTGATTTGAGTAGATTCGTGCCATACCTTACTTTGCTATGTCCTGTTCCTGTAGCATGTTGTTTCCTTGCTCTAAACATGTCATCCTGATGTTAATTTCTGGCATGTTATTTTCACTAAGTCTGTGAACCTGTTATCTTTTGCACTTTTGCCATGCTTGTTTGAACCTGTTGTGGTGTGATTTAGCCGTAGCTTAGTGTTCATTTGTTGTCAAGCATCTTGAGTAGATCACTTTCATATACTTTGTTGATATGTTTGGGTGCAGTAGTTTAATTTATTGTTGCTTGCTAAGTAGCATCATGCTGTTAATGGCAGAATCTTGTCATTTGCAAACCGTGCATCCGATTCCGGTGATCTTTATATCGATTTCAACCGAAATCACCTCACCTTTCCAGTGGCATACTTGGTTTGCCAAGATTATGCCTGGTTCATCCTTTTCCTTCCGAAGCATGCATATGCATTGCATACCACATCTCGCATAGCATGCCATGTTTATGTGGTGGTTGTTTACTTTGTTGTTTGCTTCTTTCCGGTGTTGCTTCTTCGGGTTAGCTCCGATAACGTTGCGATTGTGAGGATCCGTTCGACTTCGTCCGTTTGTCTTCTTCATGGACTCGTTCTTCTTCCTTGCAGGATCTCAGGCAAGATGACCATACCCTCGAAATCACTTATATCTTTGCTTGCTAGTTGCTCGCTCTTTTGCTACGCCTTTGCTGCGATACCTACCACTTGCTTATCATGCCTCCCATATTGTTAAACCAAGCCTCTAACCCACCTTGTCCTAGCAAACCGTTGTTTGGCTATGTTACCGCTCTCCTCAGCCCCTCTTATAGCGTTGTTAGTTGCAGGTGAAGATGAAGTTTGTTCCTTATTGGAACATGGAGATGTTGTTCCTTGTTGGAACATGTTTACTTGTTGGGATATCACAATATATCTTATTTAATTAATGCATCTATATACTTGGTAAAGGGTGGAAGGCTCGGCCTTATGCCTGGTATTTTGTTCCACTCTTGCCGCCCTAGTTTCCATCATATCGGTGTTATGTTCCCGGATTTTGCGTCCCCAAAGCGGTCGGGTGATTTATGGGACCCCCTTGACAGTTCGCTTTGAATAAGACTTTTCCAGCAAGGCCCAACTTTGGTTTTACCATTTGCCTACCACCTATACCTTTCCCTTGGGAGTAGCTTGTCTTATCCGGTGTTGCCCTGAGAACGAGATATGTGCAGCTCCTATCAGGATGTCGGCGCATCGGGCGGCTTTGCTGGACTTATTTTATTGCTGTCGAAATGTCTTGTAGCCGGGATTCCGAGACTGATCGGGTCTTCCCGGGGAGAAGGAATATCCTTCGTAGATCGCGAGAGCTTATCAAGGGCTAAGTTGGGACACCCCTGCAGGGTTTGAACTTTCGAAAGCCGTGCCCGCGGTTATGTGGCAGATGGGAATTTGTTAATGTCCGGTTGTAGAAAACCCGAAGTTGATCTTAATTAAAATACATCAACCGCGTGTGTAACCGTGATGGTCTCTTCTCGGCGGGGTCCGGGAAGTGAACACGGTTGTTGGAGTTATGTTTGACGTAAGTAGTTCAGGATCACTTCTTGATCATAGTTGTTTGACCGTGCTTTGCCTTCTCTTCTCGCTCTCATTTGCGTATGTTAGACACCATATATGCTAGTCGCTGCTGCACCTCCACCTCACTACCCTGTCCTACCTTTAAGCTTAAATAGTCTTGATCTCGCGGGTGTGAGATTGCTGAGTCCCCGTGACTCACAGATACTTCCAAAACCAGTTTGCAAGTGCCGATGAAACCGTGCAGGTGACGCAACCAAGCTCAAGGAGGAGCTCGATGAAGACCTTGTTCATTGTGTTGTTTCATTTCAGTTGTTCAGTAGTGGATCCCAGTCGGGACGATCGGGGATCTGTGTAGCATTTGGGGTAGTCTTCTTTTATTTTGGTTCCGTAGTCGGACCTTGATTGTATCTGTATGATGTAATGATTTACTCATGTATTGTGTGAAGTGGCGATTGTAAGCCAACTATGTATCTCTTTCCCTTATGTTTTACATGGGTTGTGTGAAGATTACCTCACTTGCGACATTGCTTTCAATGCGGTTATGCCTCTAAGTCGTGCTTCGACACGTGGGAGATATAGCCGCATCGAGGGCATTACAAGTTGGTAATCAGAGCCTTCCCCGACCTCAGGAGCCCCACTGATTGATCGTTTTTAGCGGCCGAGTTGTGTCTAGAAAAATGTTTTGAGTCATTTAGGAATTATGTATCGGAGAGTTTAGGAATTCTTTTTACTTCCCAGTCTCCTCATCGCTCTGGTAAGTCATCCTGACGTAGAGTTTTGACTCTTCTCTTCTGAAATTTCACTAAAAAAATTTTTAGGATCACGCGGGTATCTTAGAATCGTTCCGATGGTTTTGTGATGACAACATTGTCTTGGTGCCTCCTGTCAGCAGGGGTTTAGTGGAGGTGTCCCGGGGAGTCGAGCTCCGAGGTGTTGTCGTCATAATTTTATCGTTGCAGTTTTGGAATACCTGAGTTTAGTACGCCGACATCGAAAATCTCTTTTGTACAGTTGTTGGTGAGATAACCCTGATAGCCCAGTACTGAGGCGAGTGCAGGAGTATTGCCATAACTCGTATAACGGATGTTTTTCGAAGGTTGAGGTAGACAATTTCCGAAGGTTTCTTGGTTATGTGTTGAAGGATGGATACAGCTGGATCTAGGCATTGTTAGTTTGGGTGATATATTTTGTGTCCCCTGTATCCCCAACACCTGATTGCATAACCAGAAAGTTTCGGGAGTTTATAAGTGGGAATTCAAGTAGCTCCTAGAATATCTTTCCAACAGACACATGATACGATATGGGATCTATCATCTGTTTGGTTCCGGCTTATTCTGCGAGCCAATCCTTTGTTTTTGTTTTTGGTTTGTGGTATTCGAGTTGCTTCAATGTCAAGTGTGGTTTCCATACCTTTTCCTAACGGTGTTCTCATATTGCTATGTGAATACTAATCCTTCTTGATCATCGAGGTTGTCATGTTAATTCTTTTCCAGCCGGTGTGTCCCTCTTCAAGTGGATCTGATCACTTCAACATTCGCAAGATCAATTACCAGTTCTTCTCAACGGTGTTTGCTTCATCCGTTCCAAGTTGTCTTTGTTTTCCCGCCCTCCCACCCTTTCTTTTTCCTCAAGGACTCAGATTTCTTAATCAAGTATCCTTCTATTGATGGAAGTTTCTTCATTCTTTCCTTCAATGTTCTTATCCGGTGATTATCATGAAGATTCTAACGGAGCTTCAAGTTCATCAATCTTCGTTCTTTTTCTTCTCCGATGGATTCAGTTCAAGCTTGTCAATCATATTTTTCCTCGTTTCTAATGTTTTCTCGTACCGGTGCACCTCTTAATCATCCAGTTCTCGCTATTTAATTGTTCCGGAGTGATGAAGATATCTCAGAAGATTCAAGTTTCCATTCTCAATTCACTCAAGTTCTTTTGAGGACGCTATCTCATTCAAGTCATTTAATTCAACCGGTGCAATCTCCCTTTCAAGTAATCGTTCAACGGTGTTTGTTTTGAGTGGGCCCTAACCCACAGGTCTTTTTCCAGGATCTTACCTGACTCTTCTAATTTTCCCGGAGTTATTCTCAAATTCTTTTTCAAGTTTGACGTAAGAATGTATTCCATCAGTCAAATGTCTTTCCCCGAGATCTTTCAAATTCTTTTCATCATTGGTTCAACCTTTCCAATTCAAATTCCGGAGTGCCTCAACAATTCATGGTGGTGTTTCTCATCGTCATTCTCAACATTTGAAGACCGAAGAAGAGTTTCTCTTAAATCTTGCCCCATTCTCTTCAAGATTCATGGTTCTAGCTTGTTGCCATCCTCTCATAATTGTTTTCGATTGTGAGAATTCTTTTCACCCATCCGGAGCATTTTAGGAGTCTTTTCAGTTTGATTCTCCGGAGCCCATCATCTCAGAATTATTCATTCAAGCTTTCAGCTCTCGTTCTCCAAATCATACCGGTGCATCATTCAAGTATTATCTAATCAGTTCATGATCTCTTCGTTCTCATGTATCTAAATCCTAGCAAGCATCTTCGTTCATTTGCTAACTCTTCCCGGTGTTTCTTTATCTTTTCTTCGTCCATTTTAAATTCTTACGGTGGTTCGTTCAAGATCCTTCTTCCTTTGTTATCATATAGATTCATTCATTCTTTCCAATCCTACCGGTGGTTCGCTGAAGACCTTCCCAAGTTGAGCAATATCTCTCTTCAATCCTTTCTACGAGAATAAGTAGTATGCCAAATCCATTGCTTGTCATCAATTTAAATTGGCGAAGGATAAGCATAATGTAATTCTTATTCATGTTTCATCGAGTAAATTCTATTCCCTATTCCGGAGGTTCTTCAAATTCTTGATTTCAATTGTTTCATCTTGTGTTCATCGGAGTTCCAAGCTCTCGCAATTATATCACCACGGAGATCCATATAATCATTGCAAGGCTTCACCTTGTGTTCAACTTCTTTTTTTTCCTATCATCCTTTTATTTACCGGAGTTCTTCATGGAGGCTCTACATGGTGGTTCGTTAAGGATTCTTTTCATTCTTCAATTGTTCTTCAAGATTTCTCTCGGAGTTAAGATCCGCCAAGCTATACTCTATAATAAACATGGTGTTCCAACACATGTTTTGTTTTGCGGAGTTCAAGTATTCTTCTTCTTGCATTCCGAAGTGCAATTCTTTCTACCTTATCTTTTGAGGTGGTGTTATCTCATTCTTGACAATTTCCCTTCATGCTTCATGATTCACATGTTGTTAAGAATGAGATATTTTAAATCCACCAATCTCTTCGTTGGAGTTATCTTGTGTTAGATTTCACCTAAAGCCTTCCCTAAGGAATGTTGTTATTGTGGTGCTTCTCAATGACCCAAGCTTGCTCTTTATACTCTTGGTGGAACACGTTTTTCATCTCGTCGTTGATCTCAAGCAAGCAATTGTTTTCGTTAGTGGCAGAAGTTCACCTCAAGTTTTGAGATGTCTCTATAAGCCCACGAGGATCATATCTTTTCGTTGTTGGTTTTCCAACAACTCCGTTCAATCCTTCTTTTTAAGGAGGCTCTTTCAAATTCAATTGTGATAGAAGTTGTTGTTCTCTTCTCTGTTCTCTTGATTCCACTCTTTCATTTGTCCCGAAGGCATTGTGATATTGCTCTCTTCGAACCATCTTCTTGTTTTGTCAAGATCATGTCTTTTTCCTTGCTAATCCATTTAACCGGAGTGCTGTCCGAATTTGTTCTTCCTTATTCCTTGTTTATCTCGTTTCAACCAGAGTGTTTTCAGTTCCTTCTTGTCCATTGTGCTCGTAATTCAAAACTTTGCAACCTCCAAGGTTCACATGGTGTTCCTTGTTCCTCTTATCTAACGGAGTGTTCGCAATCTCATTCATCTTCATTTCATTCTTCTTTATATTGTTTAACCTCTCAAGGTTCTTTGGTTTCACCCTTTTGTCAAAGAAGCAACTTAGTTTTACCTCTTCTCTTTCTCTTCCGTTTTCCCCTCCGGTGCCATCCTAGATCTCGGGACGAGATCCTCTCGTAGTGGTGGAGTGTTGTAACGCCCCGGATCTGATGCGCCAGGTGTCCGCCAGTTATTCGCCGTCGTTGCCACGTCATGTGCTTGCGTGTTGCACTTTGCCATGTCATCATCTGCATTTCATATCATGTCATCATGTGCATCGCATTCGCATACGTGTTCGTTTCATGCATCCGAGCATTTTCCTCGTTGTCCGTTTTGCAATCCGGCGCTCCTATGTTCCCCGGCGTCCCCTTTTACCTTTTTCCGTGAGCGTGTATTAAACTTTCTCGGAATGGACCGAGGTTTGTCAAGGGGCCTTGGTATAGCACCGGGAGACCGCTTGTCAAGTTTCGGGTCATTCGGAGGTCGTTTGATACTCCAACGGTTAACCGGGTAACCGATAAGGCCTCTTTTGTAATGCAGCCCAACACCCCTCCAAAGTGGCCCAAAACCCATCTAAGTCTTCTCCATCCTCTCGGTCGTCGGATCACGATCGTGTGGGCGAAAACCGCACTCCATTTGGAGCTTCCTAGCTCCCTCTACATATAAATATGTGATCCCCTCCCGAAATTCTCGCAGTCCAAACCCTAGCCTTCTTCCCTCCGCGCCGCCGGACAAATCTCCCCACCGCGCCGGACATGTCCGCCACCACCAGCCACGTCGCAGCGGCCAATCAGGGTGCGCCACGTCACCCGCGCCGCCGCCCCAGCCTATCGCGCGCCGCCACTTGTCGCCTCCTCTCTCTCCCCGCGCCGCCAGCCCGCCGGGCCCAGGCGGGGCCCGCCCGGCCCATCGCGCGCCGCCGAGCCGCCCGATCCCGCCCGCTGCTCCGACCGCCGCGCTCGCCGCCGCCCGCCTCCGGCGCCCGCGCCGCCATGCGCCACCGCCTCCGCCGCCATGCCGAGCCGCTGCCGGTCGCCCTCCGCCGCGAGCCACCCGCGCCGCCGCCTAGCCCGCGCTCGCCGGCCCCGTCGCCCGCCGCCGCCTCGGCGTCCGCGCGTCGCCCGCGCCTCCGGCCGCCCCGCGCGCCGCCTGAGCCTGCCGCGGCCTCCCTCCTCGCCGGTGATGCGTCCCCGCGCCGCCGCTGCCGGATCCGGCCTCGCCGGCCCCGGATCGGCTCGCTCCGGCCACCTCTCCGCCGTCTTCTTCGTCAACTCCGGCGCCAACTCCGGCGAGGTCCGTGGATCGGGACCAGATACACCAATCCCTCCATCCAAACGCGCCGTCCCGCACCCTGGATCCCTCCGTCCCGCTCGTCCTCGTCCCGCGTTGACTTTTCGCGAGGGTAAAATTCTTCCAAGTCCCGAATATTTTGCATTATGTTGACATCTTCATAGCATCATATCTCTGTATCCGTGGCTCCGTTTCGTGCGTGTAATATGTCAAATTGTTCGGCCCGATGAGTACATCCTTTCAGCTCACTGCATCATTTTCATTTGAGTTCATCTTGATGCCCGAAATGCTGTAAGAAGAGGGGTATGTGATGTTAGTTTCAGATATGTTTCAGAACATGCACTTTTGTCATTTTTGCCATGATTGATGTGTGCATCCTATGAAGTTGAGTCCTACATGTGTTTTGTAATATGCCATGCCATCTTTCCAGAGATTTATGCCATGTATTTTTGTGATCTATGTGGTGACTAGCACAAGCATGCCAACTAGGGATCATAATGTTGCTGATTTCAGAGACTTAGTAATTTTACAAAGTCATGTCCTGCTGTTATTTTTATGCCATGTGTTCATGTTGTTTCAGAGAGATCTATGCCTCGTTTGAGAATGATCAGTAAGGGTGTTTTGAACATATTGATTTGCTATATCCATCCATGCCTTTGTTTGTAATTATGGAGATCCATAGCTTGAGTCAATCGAGCTCTACTTTTGCTATAAAATGTTACTGGCAGATTGTTTACATGTTATTCGATTTTGCCAAGCTTGTTGTAGTTGTTCCTTGCATGATATATTATTGTTCTTGCCATGTATAGCTTCTATGCCATGTATTCTTGATGGATGTATACTTATTTTTTCATGCAATGCTCTGTAGTGAGTGCATCGAGCTCATAAACATGCCTACTTGTTATCTGTTTTTGACATGTCCAGTTTTCTGCTAAGTCTGAAATCTGTAACGAAACTTGCTTAATTGACATGGGTGTTATTATATTTTATGATCCCTTTTGGCTTATTGTCAGTAAGGGACTTTTGTTAAGTGCTTTGAGTAGATTCGTGCCATACCTTACTTTCCTATGTCCTGTTCCTGTAGCATGTTGTTTCCTTGCTCTAAACATGTCATCCTGATGTTAATTTCTGGCATGTTATTTTCACTAAGTCTGTGAACCTGTTATCTTTTGCACTTTTGCCATGCTTGTTTGAACCTGTTGTGGTGTGATTTAGCCGTAGCTCAGTGTTCATATTTTGTCAAGCATCTTGAGTAGATCACTGTCATATACTTTGTTGATATGTTTGTGTGCAGTAGTTTAATTTATTGTTGCTTGCTAAGTAGCATCATGCTGTTAATGACAGAATCTTGTCATTCTTGTTTTGCTTGTCATTTGCAAACCGTGCATCCGATTCCGGTGATCTTTATATCGATTTCAACCGAAATCACCTCACCTTTCCAGTGGAATACTTGGTTTGCCAATATTATGTCTGGTTCATCATTTTCCTTCCGAAGCATGCATATGCATTGCATACCACATCTCGCATAGCATGCCATGTTTATGTGGTGGTTGTTTACTTTGTTGTTTGCTTCTTTACGGTGTTGCTTCTTCGGGTTAGCTCCGATAACGTTGCGATTGTGAGGATCCGTTCGACTTTGTCCGTTTGTCTTCTTCATGGACTCGTTCTTCTTCCTTGCGGGATCTCAGGCAAGATGACCATACCCTCGAAATCACTTCTATCTTTGCTTGCTAGTTGCTCGCTCTTTTGCTATGCCTTTGCTGCGATACCTACCAATTGCTTATCATGCCTCCCATATTGTTAAACCAAGCCTCTAACCCACCTTGTCCTAGCAAACCGTTGTTTGGCTATGTTACCGCTCTGCTCATCCCCTCTTATAGCGTTGTTAGTTGCAGGTGAAGATGAAGTTTGTTCCTTGTTGGAACATGGAGATGTTGTTCCTTGTTGGAACATGTTTACTTGTTGGGATATCACAATATATCTTATTTAATTAATGCATCTATATACTTGGTAAAGGGTGGAAGGCTCGGCCTTATGCCTGGTGTTTTGTTCCACTCTTGCCGCCCTAGTTTCCGTCATATTGGTGTTATGTTCCCAGATTTTGCGTCCCTAACGCGGTCGGGTGATTTATGGGACCCCCTTGACAGTTCGCTTTGAATAAAACTTTTCCAGCAAGGCCCAACTTTGGTTTTACCATTTGCCTACCACCTATACCTTTCCCTTGGGAGTAGCTAACCCGAGGGTCATCTTTATTTAGCCCCCCCCCCCCGGGCCAATGCTTGTCTAAGTGTTGGTCCGAATCGAGCAGCCTGCGGGGCCCCCTCGTGGAAACTCGAGGCCTGGTTTTACTCGTAGCTTGTCTTATCCGGTGTTGCCCTGAGAACGAGATATGTGCAGCTCCTATCAGGATGTCGGCGCATCGGGCGGCTTTGCTGGACTTATTTTATTGCTGTCGAAATGTCTTGTAGCCGGGATTCCGAGACTGATCGGGTCTTCCCGGGGAGAAGGAATATCCTTCGTAGATCGCGAGAGCTTATCAAGGGCTAAGTTGGGACACCCCTGCAGGGTTTGAACTTTCGAAAGCCGTGCCCGCGGTTATGTGGCAGATGGGAATTTGTTAATGTCCGGTTGTAGAAAACCCGAAGTTGATCTTAATTAAAATACATCAACCACGTGTGTAACCGTGATGGTCTCTTCTCGGCGGGGTCCGGGAAGTGAACACGGTTGTTGGAGTTATGTTTGACGTAAGTAGTTCAGGATCACTTCTTGATCATAGTTGTTCGACCGTGCTTTGCCTTCTCTTCTCGCTCTCATTTGCGTATGTTAGACACCATATATGCTAGTCGCTGCTGCAGCTCCACCTCACTACCCTGTCCTACCTTTAAGCTTAAATAGTCTTGATCTCGCGGGTGTGAGATTGCTGAGTCCCCGTGACTCACAGATACTTCCAAAACCAGTTTGCAGGTGCCGATGAAACCGTGCAGGTGACGCAACCAAGCTCAAGGAGGAGCTCGATGAAGACCTTGTTCATTGTGTTGTTTCATTTCAGTTGTTCAGTAGTGGAGCCTAGTCGGGACGATCGGGGATCTGTGTAGCATTTGGGGTAGTCTTCTTTTATTTTGGTTCCGTAGTCGGACCTTGATTGTATATGTATGATGTAATGATTTACTCATGTATTGTGTGAAGTGGCAATTGTAAGCCAACTATGTATCTCTTTCCCTTATGTATTACATGGGTTGTGTGAAGATTACCTCACTTGCGACATTGCTTTCAATGCGGTTATGCCTCTAAGTCGTGCTTCGACACGTGGGAGATATAGCCGCATCGAGGGCGTTACAAGCAGGGAGGACGCAGAAAGCTATTCTGAACATCGGTGACAAAAAGATTTAGTACCGTAGCGGAAAGTCAATCCTTGGGGATTCATGAGGTGTAGTCATTAAATGCCTGGTCGTTTTGTTTGAATTATATTCCTAATAACCTAGGTAACCCCGCGAGACGGTAAAGGTCTGCAGCCGGACAACTAACTCTTGATGCAGGTCGCGCACCGGCCAAGACGTAATTTGGACACATCCTTCATTTCATCGCGTTGCAAACACATCTTAACAGGTCCCTTCCACAGCATATAAGATCACGATGATCCCTAGCGAAAATATATGATTGTAAGAATCAAAACCTCATAGCCGTGTTTGTTTCAGTTATAGTGTTTACACCTCTAAGATTGGTAAGGCCTGGTTACAAGAGCTGAAATTTAATTCTCTCGTAAAGACTTGGTAGAGCCACTGACGTAGTGGATACTCCCTCCGTTCTGATTTACTCGTCGTGGTTTTAGTTCAAATTATCGAAGAAGAGAAAAAGGCACACTACCTAGTGGAAAATCCAATGTTAAGGTGAGCCTATTCTCCGTTTACACAGCCCGAAGGCGTACTTTGAGAGTACGCGTCGTGCTCTGCTTTCGCTACTAGGCTCCGCCCAGAGAACCCAATCAGGGGAACTCGAAAAAAGATCTCCGCTTTGCCCTGCCTGCCTGCGCCGGACGGAGCCACCCACCCCACCCACCCAAGCGATCCACCGGAGCGGCGAGCGGCAAGCGGCGGAGGAAGGGGGAGATGGCGTCGACGGCGGCGGGGGAGGAGACGGTGCGGGCGTCGCACATCCTGATCAAGCACGAGGGGTCCCGGCGCAAGGCGTCGTGGAAGGACCCCGAGGGCCGGGTCATCTCCGCCACCACGCGCGCCGACGCCGCCGCGCGCCTCGGCGAGCTCCGCGCCCAGATCCTCGCCGGCAGCGCCTCCTTCGCCGACCTCGCCGCCCAGCACTCCGACTGCTCCTCCGCCCGCCGCGGCGGCGACCTAGGTACGCACGCTGCGATGCGCCGCCTCATTCTAGATTTGGATGCGTGGCCGCTACGAGTAGGATTTAGGGTTACGATCCGAGCTGTCGATCCGGCGATTCGGCGCTCGGTTATTTCCTAACATGGGCAGGGGACATCAGGAATGTATTTAGGATGTATCATCATGATTCATGATTCATGGATGATTGGAAGGTGTCTCGCTCATCAGTAGGACTACTTTTTATGGAGTTAACATTAACATTAGATCCCAGGGGCCCAAATTCTGAGTAGGAAACTGATTTTTATGCGAAGATAGGCGGATCGATCGGCTGGCGTGTTTTCATGGCATTCCTTCCTGGATCCACCAACTAATCATGTGTGCCATACTGTGTTGGGAAGTGATGCCATTTCGTAGCACGAAGCGGTGATTGCTGGGTGTAATATGTAGGAATGAATATGGCAGTTCAAGGATAGCTAGGTCTAATTAAGAGGACGGTGGATAGGGTTCACTTGAAGGCGCATAAACATTTTTTAAGATTGCAACTTGTCTTTAAAATAAGAATGCTAAATATTCAGTTGGTTGCCCCAGCACGCGCCTTTCGTTGGATCTTTGATGTTGATTATATCTGTGTGAAATAAGTTGGCCGGAATTGTTTCGTAGTGTTAATTGTGATCTCTTACATTTGCATGCCTCATCATTTACTGATGTTTTGATATTAAATATAGTTGAAGTACGCCATACATTCCTGTGCTTGCCTGCTGCTGGAATATATTCCCTCTTATGTAATGTCATAAAAGAGCATCATTTTTATGATATGACAATAGTGACATGGTATGGCCTATTTCAATTCCCTCCTTGCTCCTTTTTGTTCCCATTCTGAATGATGAATGTGGGGTTAGGCTTTCAACAAGAGAGAGAGCTTGGGTTTCCTTATGATATTTAAAGAAAACCTGAAGCTAAGATTGTCGTGTCGCCTAACTAGTTTGAAGGAAGAAGTGTGAAGCAGAAGTTGTTCTGAACTCACAAGTTTGAGAGCAGTTATCACAGAACCTTGCCTTGTTGTGTTGTTGTTAGACTTATATATCAGTGCGCATCTCTTCCGTGAAGTTTGTACTCTTGCTGAGTAGGGTGAAGAGTCTCTACCATGGCGCTGCAACCATGATGCTATTGATTGATTGTTACATTTTATCCGCTCAATTGATAATCCACTCTCTGTTAAAACACATCAATGATGTTCACTCATGGAGTTCTTGCTTGCACCAAACATGTGCTGCCGACACTGATTGCACCTCTTCACGTTCCACCACAACTGCGTCTTGGTAACCATTATCTTGCTATGAATCCTTGATAGGCACCTTTGGGAGGAGGCAGATGCAGAAGCCCTTCGAGGACGCCACGTATGCTCTCAAGGTGGGGGAGATCAGCGACATCATCGACACCGAGAGCGGGGTTCACATCATCCTGCGCACCGCATAAGGAGAAAGAAGCCCCACGCCGTCAACGTCACAACACCCTGATGTTATTTAGCCCTTTTCCTTCTTCCAGGGCCTGCGGCTCTTCTCATTCCGGCAGCCTGAAACTTGAATGAAGAAAATGTCTTGTATCGTCTAACCGTTTTGCTACGGCCATTTGAGCTGGTTGATACATACTTACATCACAGGTCAATGTTTGAGCTTATGATGTCTTGATCAGGAGATGTTTTCTTTTCTTCATTTCATTTGTGATAAATCATTTCAAATGAATGTTGTGTGCACCATGAAATCTCTCCTACTTATAGTAAGGTTTTGATGTTTTGTTCGGCCAATCTTACACCCCCCCCCCCCTCCCTCCCTTTCTCTGTATTGATTTTTTTTCCTTTCATTTATGACCTGTTAACACCGTTCTTTCCTGAAAACTGCATAGATTTCCCACCTCACATTGACTTTACAAATAAAATTATGTTTTTGTTGGTAAACCGAGTAAATGGTTACCAAATAAGGTTATAGTATACAATCTTTTTTTAACACAATCACACTATGTAGGTATAAGGGTTTACTAACTAATTTATTTTTTTTACAAAATCACACTATATGTGTAGGTAAATTATCGAAAATACAAACGTGAACATGGTTCCATGTGCACCCACATGGATCGTAAATTAGCAAAAAAATACAAGGAAAATTTTAAAAATTCTAAAATTTGGAGGTCCCAAACCTGCTCTACTCACGTGTGAAGCTTCGTGAAGTATTGACACCTGTGGTATTTTTTTGAAGTAAATACAATCAAGACCATACTATTCATCAAACAGTGTTTCTTAATATAGGTTTAGTTTTGACATTTTTGTCCAGAATACCAGATTCTTTTGATTTTTCTAGTATTTTTTTGAATTTATTATTCATAAGGGATGCGCATGGAACCATGTTCACCAAATCCACGTCCAGTAAATCATGGGCTAACTCACCAAAAATATGTATGCCCCTTTGCGACGCACAAGCAACTAGTAACGGGTCATCTTCAGATAGGAAAAATAATTTGGGAATTCATTTCTCGTAATTTTGCAGGAAACCTTCCAAATCGTCCAACAACTCTGTGTTAACCGTTTGAGAGAGAGAGAGAGGCCATATTTCACTGATGAGAAAATTAAACGATATAACTGAGCCACCAATAACTTAAATTAATAAGTATGTTTGGTTGTATAGAGAACTGTTATGGCTTGCAATTAGCAGGATCCTGCATTCTTCAAATAAAAAAGCAACCACCATTCAGAAAGAAAGAAGATGCAACAGCATCATGATGTTGCACAATACTACTGAATAACCATTATGAGGCAGGCAACATGGAGGCCCTGCTGAATTTCAAACTAACTGAGAAGAGACGCGGTCTTATTCAGCGTCATATAAACTGCCGAATAACCATCGTGCAGCGTTCTTCTAGCCGTTCTCGGCGCGGTCGTACGAGTTGGACTTGTGCTTGGGCGCGAAGGTGAACCCTTCCGGGACTTTGCCGAGCAGCAGCTCCGAGATCCTCACCTGCGTATTGCATAGAGGAGGTGGTACATCAGCTTCCCAGTCATGTTGCGAGTAGTTCATCAGTCAACCGGATGGAGAAAGAGGAGGGCAGCTGGCTTACCCAGTCGGCTGCTGAGTCAGAGGCCATCAGGGTCTCGAGGTCGTCGCGGCCGCAGTAGCTTGGAGGCCTCCAATTCAGATGCTGCGGGACGACATCCAGCAGACCGACCGGGATGTACCGGCACGTGTAGCTCAGCCATTCTAGTAGGAAATGGCGTGTTGTCTCCACACCTGAAAAGCACATGAAACTATAAGTTGAGAATGAAGATAATTATTGGCAAGACAATTTGTAAGTTTAAACGATGGGCCATACAACTCCCCGTGAAAATATGGCAAGGAAAATGTCCTAATTTCTACATAATATCAGAGCTGAGAGGACTCACCTTTGGTGTCAGAGCCCCAGTGTTCGAGACCGAAACGCGTAAAATCTTTCAGGATATTCAATCTCTCGCCTGATGTGATATCCCAGTCCCTTTGTTCTTTTATCTCAGTAAATATCCAAGGCTGCCAAGCATCAAAACGGCATGCATGAGCACCAACACAATTTAATACAATAAACCATAAAGGCAAGCCCATATAGACATTTCCTGCCGACTATGTGTTCCATTATGTTTGAAAAATCTCAAACATCTAATCTAGACTGATCATTCAAACATCTCATCTACAGGCACTATTAGACTGATCATTCAAACATCTAATCTAGACTGATCATTCAAACATCTCATCTACAGGCACTATTAGACTGATCATTCAAACATCTCATCTAGTACAGACATGCAGAGAGGTTATTAAATAAGCTAGTAAAAGCATTACAAAAATGTTAGGACCTATGAGCATTCAAGTAATACTGAGTTTGCATGTATCCTCCTGAATTACTACTGATTATATGCTACAGTTTACCTTGTCTACCAGGTATCGATTCAATATGAAGTATGCATTATAAAGACCGTCCACTAACTATGTAAACAATATGGATGCATAGTCATCAACCATTTGGCAGCTACGAACAGGGACCAACTGTACAGAATTTTAGAATAATTGGCATCTGAATTTTTAGATTTAACAAGAGGGATAAATGAGACATTCATAGAAGAGGAACAAATGCGAAAAGTACAGTTTATATGCTGCAGTTGATCCACAGAAGAAGACATGCAAAATAGTTATTTCAATTCTAGAATGGTTATAAGGAGTACCATTCACACAAAATACAAAGAAGACACATGGAGAGCATTAAACAGCGTCACAAATATCCAATGTTTTGCAACGATGAATAGCACTTATTCTTATTATGGCAGACGACCATGAAAGTTTGGTAGAAAATTTATCAAGACTAAACACTGGAGCATAATTCACTGATCTAGAACTGAACACAACTCCAAGCTAAAATGTGGTTCACGATCATGCTTCCCCAAAATACTCAGAACCATTTTGTATATTTTTCTCATAATATATAACAACTTAAATCATGTAAACTGCTGTACATACTAACCTTGACAAGCGCACCTCGAGCAATCATGCAAGTGGAAATTTTGGAGCTGCCAGAAACATGCCTGTTCCAGTCGGTAAAGGAGAATATATCACCATTTCCAATGACATGCAAGTCGTCAGGGGCCTTCTCTGCACACTGGTTAATATAGTCCCAATCGGCATTTTTGCTGTAGCGTTGTTGTCGCGATCGACCATGTATTGTTATGGCTGAAGCACCCCAGTCATAAATGTCTGAAACTAAAGAATCAGCACGGTTCCTGCCTTCGAAGAAAGCTGTTCTTACCTAGAATCAAGAAGCAAAGACAAGGTGAGCACAACAGTTCTGCTACTATATTTTAGTATGTGTGTCGTTGAATTACCTTAACAGTTAAAGGCCTTTTAGTAACGGCAGATGATGCTTGAACAATACTCTTAATCCTCATAGGTTTGTTAAGCAATGAGGACCCAGCACCCTTGTTGACTACTAAATCAATTGGGCAGCCCATATTTATGTCAACGAAGTCAAACGAACACTCGTTATCCACAAGTTCAATTGTCCGTGCCACTGTATCTGGAAAAGCTCCACAGATTTGCACCCCGAACAAATCCTCTGATGAATGTCTTCGCAGCAAAGCCCACTCTGAAGCTTGCCCCTACATGAAACATATTCATATGAAATGGCGTCACAACGAATAAATAGATGATAATTCATTAACCACTGTATCTGGAAATGGCAGCATTTTGTAATGGATGTAAGAAATTAAGTCCACTCAAAGACACAAAAAGGGCATATGTCACATATGATGATGGAACAGACCAGCAAGGTGCTTTGTTTTCTAACCTGCATAAGATTTGTGCACATAGCCATTTCTCCGCAAGTAATATCAGCTCCCAATGTTTTGCACAGCCTCCGGAAAGGAAGATTTCCAACAGTGGTCAAGGGAGCAAGGTACAACTTCTCCCGAAAATCTATTATCTTCCTTTCACGTAAATGAGGTGTTGCGACTAGGTCAACTCTGCAAGAGCTTGGGATATTTGAGGGCACTTCTAATCCATTAACTAAATTAGGATCTTCAGGCTCCGGCTTAGTGTCATGAGTACCTAACCCATAATGTTAGTGAAAAGGTTAATAAATGAAAACATACTATGAGCAATAGGAGCACTTAAAAGAAAGGCTCTTAAAATCCAGAAACAAAATTACCAGCTCCTTCTTTGTTAATTTCAACAACTTCAATCTTTGACTTCTTTGCTGCCCTTGCAACAGAGTCACCATCCAAAGGTTCTCCCCCCAATTTATCCATTTCTTCGCACAAACTGGAATCATGTTCCACATTAACAGCAGTATTGCAAGAAGATTCAGTTTTTTCATCACCATTCAGTTCACATGATACGTCTGGATTATCATGATCAGCGCTCCGATCTTCAGCTAATGCACTTGCTTTAATCTTGATGACTTCCTGCATTATGAAACACACCGATTGAGACTAAATGAAAGTATTATCATGTGACAGAACTCACAGAATAGATCCTAAAACAACAGATTCTGCACCAACGCCCTATGTTGCATCAGAAACTTCATAACAATAAGTTATAAATTATAATCAAAATAAAAAGTGGTATATGACATAATAAATTTCAATAGCCATGTGTTGACAAGCATTTTGAGGATCTTATACCCATATGAGTATCAGGCACATAGTAACTGCCAATGCTAAGAACATACATCTCTTCTATGTATTTAAGAAGTTGAGTATGAGAGGACCACTATGATTTACATTTGGAGATGCAGTAAAATCACTAGGCAAAGAAATTCCAATATTGCAAAAATTAGAGCTACGACTACTATATGTATTAGCCATTCCCACCTAGCAGGTGATAACCGGTAACCATTAAATATACAAATTTTAACCCGTACAAATGCAATGTGCTCCAATAAACATAAATCGTGCACTCTGTGTCCATGATAACAAGTGTAAAAGACAGACCTGATAGACAATAGAATTCAAGAAATTTAAATTATGTACCTTAAGACCAAGATGTTTGATCTGCTCACTGGCCCTGGGAAATTTATATTTGGTTTTCCATAAGAGCTTTTGAACATCTTTACTCAAAGTGTTTATCTCATGACTTTCAGAAGGTGCATGGTTATCTTTGTGTGTACCAGAAAATCGGCAAGTTAGTCCATACGGACATGGCTGCCCCAGAACAGTGAATGGACATGTTCCTTCAAGGTCAGCTGGTTTCTGCGAAAGTAACAAAGAGATCAGTTATGAGTTATAGGTTCAGGGAGAAGATCAAATCAAGAATGGCCAAACAAACAATACCTGAGCCAAATAAGCATCTATGTCATGGGTGAAACGGCAAGAAGCACCAAATTTGCAAGTGTCCACATTTCCACTTTTGGCAACTGCCACACAAAGACGCAACACCGACTCCTGTTCCTGCATAAGTTGGACGTAACGTACCCAAATTAAGATGACGACCAACAGTTTGTAGTATATGTTGCCTACATAATAAATACACAAAGGTCTGCCATGTTCATGGGGCACTACGAAGCATGCAGATATTTATGATCGGAGCGCATAGGGGAAGATGGTAATACTCCTGTAGATAATAAGTGATGGGAGATGCAGGCATGCAACAGGGGTAGTTCAGAGGTGGTTTTGCAACAAAGATGGTAGATAATAATTCATATATCTCATTAGTAAAGTAGCCCCGAATTGTCATTGAAAATCAAAGCAGGCCAGTTTACATCATTACTACAACCAAGCATTAGATGGAACATAATGAGTGTAAAGTTGCTTAGCAAAAATTGTTAAAAGACATTTTGGCCACACAGGAATAAAAAAAAGTAACAATTACTCAAGTACATATTATATGTATCCACAAACGTGTACTTGCATCAGAGAGAAATCAGTAGCCACAGGACTGCTTCTTTCGTATACTATAATCAATGAAACAGAGCATGCATTTATAAAGGCCAGTGAAATTTTTTAATCCACACATTTGTATTCATTCAGTGTGCGATTCTTGCTCACAACTTATGTACTTACTAGCCATTAGTGTCTAGGCAAAACAAATCTTGTCAAGGCAGGCTCACGACCAATTTCTAGAAACTATTTAGCCTGAATTCATCAACACATTTTGTCCAGTTCACACTTTGCGCAGGCACATATCATCAATTTTTCATGAAACGGGTACGCCACGACCGAAACGCCGTCCGACTACAATGCAACCACGCGCAGGCATTACCACAAGCACCTGGCACGCGCGGCTTCACAACACTACGGACTACGCTGTCTGTGGGGCATTACCGCGAGCACCTTGAGTGCACCACCGTCGTTACCTGCTTGCGGTCGCGCCTGAACTGGCGCTTGGACTTCTTCTCGAGGGGGGCGGCGCCGCTGGCCCTGCTGCCGTCCTCGCCGGGGGCGTCGCGGACGGGGGCCGGGCGGAGGAAGGCGGGCTTGACGGGCGCGACGCCGCGGGCCACCAGCTCCTCCGGCGTGGGGGGCGGAGGGGGAGACGGGCCCGCGTCGACGGGGCAGGGCTCCGGCCGGTCGTCGGCCGGCGCGATGTCGGCCATGGCAGCTGCGTGGCTGCGGCGGCGGCGGCGGCGGCGAGGGGAGTGGAGCTGCAGCCTGCGCGTGATAGAGGAGGCTGCGGCGAGGGTTTTATGCTGCGGGGGCTTTTTCGCAGTAAAACCCATTTTGGGATGGCAATTTACAAAAGGTGAAGGGCCAATGCTGGAAATATTTTTTTAGTGCAAAATTTACACCAGAGATCCATCGGAGACACACCTCACGCCCTCCGAAGATGTCTGACGCACCACCGAGACAGAGGCTAGAAAAGAAAAACCTTATTCTATCTTCAGATAGGCACCGTCGCCTCACCTTCCTGAGCAAGATACAAACCTTAAGCAAACTCGAAAGAACGCCTACAAATTAAGTAGGTGCCCTCTCACTGCCAAGGACCGGGATCTACCGCACCTCCATAGCTCTAAGGCCACAGGAGACGAGGCAGATCGACGACGCTGGTAATGGGAGACGGGAAAACCCTAGACGCGTGGAAGTTGTTCGTGTGGTGAGGAGAAAAACATGTTCGACTTTCTTATTAAGAAGTCTTCTTTATACTACATGACTAACATATTTTGGTCTTGTTGAACCAATACTAGATATCAAGGGTGGATTTACCGTCTCTACAGCGTGCAGTGCCGCCAGCCACCAGCAGGGCGAGTAGGGTAACTTCCTCACCCGGTGGCTAGACGCGTATCAACCTCAAGCCTCGTCGATGTCCATCCCATGGCACAAAAGAAAAAAAAAATTGATCTGCCACTGCCAGCCCAGGCTTGCCAAAAGTGTCACGTTTCATGTTCAATGCTGAGCGTCCGATATGTTTAGCATGTAATAATATCACACCCAATATAAACGCAACCATAATTGGCGCATATTAACATATAATTGATATTGTACCTGATAATAATGTGCATTGCAAAATTAGGCCTCTAGCAATTAATTTATTCTAAACATAGCGGCGATCCCTGGGCTATAAATATGAGTAGGTTAAGTATGCACCCATGCACTAAAAATATATCAAAAGTTCAAACTTGAACACCAAACTATCACGCACACTCGAAGAGATCGTTATCCCACGAGAACAATATGGCCGGTGCAAGCGATGTAGTTGCTTTTCTTCTTCTTTCATCCATGATAGTCTCCGCAGGTAGAGTTACATTCACTTGTTCTACCGGCCGCTCTTCGATGCAAGCTTTATGTTGATGATGGAATTTCAAGAATACTTTTGTTTGGTTTGCATGATATATTCACTAAATGTTCTCATGTATTTTATCTAGAGAGACGCCGACGACGTTTACTTTCTAAGCGTTTACTTTCTAACCATCTTATCTGTGAAGCCTTATTTGTTAAAATTTGAAGGTACTTTGATAAAATTTTCTTCATATATGCGCCTTCGTTTTTGCTTGGACAGCACCTGCAACATTAATACCAAGATGTGGCGAATCTTTTCATTCATGGGGTGAGCACGACTCCTGCATTCCTCCTGAAAATGATGAGTGCGACTCATGGTGCAAGAATCGATGTGCCAGAGGGGCATGCGAGCTCAAGCAAGGAAAACATTATTGCCATTGTTACAAGAACTGAAATTTTTAACTGCTTAATAATTTTTTGGAAGCTATTTGTAATAAGAAGTATAAGTTACTTAAGATAATTAAATCTCTACTCCTAAAAGGGACCTGGTAGCTTCACCTCCATGGTTTTATTTCATCTCACCATCACCTCTTCACGTTGGTTTTTTCACCTTCCCAATAAAAACTTTTCTATCCTTTCTAAACGTTCCTAACCAACCATGTTACAAATGGGCAGGAACCGATAGCACGTTTACGAAACAATGAAATCCAGTTTGGTGGCAATCAATTCCAAATACTAACTTCCCTATTGCATCGATCCCTGCTTTTCCTAACAACCAAATCTCTACTATTAAAGGGCAATCCGTATGTAGTCGTTGTTGGTACCCAGCCCATCCATCGAACGAAGTCCTCCCCATTTCTATTTTTTCCATCCAAAAAATCGAGACACAATCCATCTTTCCTTTCATGCATATCTCTCCCGAAGAAAATCGGGACACAATCCCCTCCTTCCCATGAACACGTGTTTCCCCTGAAAAATCAGGATGCAATCGAGATACGACATGCAATCAAACACGATGAAGAACGAAATCAAAGACTGGGACACAAGGATTCAACGTGGAAAACCTCTCTAACATGAAGGGGGGAAACCACGGGCGCCAGCAAGCAATCTTCAATATATCGGGGGAGGTTACAAACACCTGAGATTTACAACTGATCAACATATCCCATGTGGTAGCTTACAAGAGGTATAATATCGGTGACCTAGGTCAATACTGATCCATACCTAGAGGCAGCAAAAGGAGTGGAGATTCCTTCTTGATTACCCAGAGGGACATCCTCTATGTAAAACAGTCCTCTTGCCAATTCTTCACCGTATCTATAAATTTGCCTTCCAGCCATATCGAGTTGGGCGTCCTGCTGATCATGGGAGCCCCATACTCAGTGGGCTGGGAGCCGTTCGATTGCATTTTAACGCAGAAGAGTCTCAACCATAACCCAAAGTGAAGCTTAATACGAACAAAGTCCTCACAAAAAGTGACGTAGCATGCAATGTGCATAATAGAATTCAGGGCGAGGTGGTGGAGTTGGGGCCCAACTAGAGCAACCCCAGAAGAAAGGGATGGAATGGAAATCCAAAGCCACGGAGGAGATGTGATGTGAATATCACACGCTCATCGGCGCGAGTGTTCGGCACCTGAGGATAAGTGAGGGTGCCGTCTAGATACAGAGTACTAGGAGATGTGAGGCTGCACAGATAGTTGACAAGACAAGCCCCATAAACACCACATGAATATATATGAAGCTTTATGATTGACGATGGCAAACTGATATCTTCCTGCAGGGCCATGAGCTTTGCGCAACCCCTCACTGTCGAACTTCTAATTAAGGAGTTGGAGTGTCTGCAATTGATCTATTGGCAAATGCAACAGATTTTCACAGACAAAGGAAACAATATTCTTGGCCCAGTATCGCTAGATTTGGACAACCATAGATCTTCAGCCTGGAACGTACTGGCTTTTGGTGCACTGATCCTGCACTAGGATGATAAGTTGCACGAAGAGTAGACAAACCAGCATCAAATATTTCAAGATGAGCAAGAGTAGATGGCAGTGCTGGTATATTTCTCAATACCATGCATTGTCTAATGAATAGTTCCTTGAGCTGCGGAAGCAGAATCATATCCTCCGATCCAACCCACTCCTCTAGGGATGGTGTTAGATGATTCTACGTATCCCCAACCGGATCGACCACGTGTTGTAATTGATCCTGTATAGTTGGTTACCATATAAGGTTAAAACCGACTTGATGAACTTGCGATACAAGTTTTGTAACCCTGTATATATACCAATCAATGAGATCAATCGAGGCGTGCACTTTAGCAGCCGGATCATATTACATTACAGATGGAAGCATTTCAATTAAGAGCAACTTAAGAGATGGGGAGGCAAAGGGCATCTCACAGCCATAAAAGGAGTCTTCTATTCTTTTCACTGCATTCATATGTTGTAAGTAGAGATATTTGAGTGAAGGTAGTCCGCCTAAAGGTGGAAGGTGTTGCCAGTTGTTGCAATATGAGAGACAAACATATGTCAAGTTTGTCAGCATAGGATTTTCCATCCAACACGGAGATCTCATACCATTATATCCTTCAATCTTCAGCTTGGCAAGATTCGTGTGAGGTCGAAGGCTATTTAGTAGTTCCTCCCCATCTGCTTCCAGTTGACCACTCTTCCAAGAGAGTGACAACATAATGAGATTTTCCTTTTCACCCAGCTTAGCAGAAGTTCCTTCTTGTGCACTGACATTCTCAAGCCCACTAGCATATAAATGACAGAGACCTTTTAGATCCTCAGGCTCGCGTGCCAAACCATAGCGAGGTGGGACACAAATAACATTTAACTCTTGAAGAGAAGTTAAGTGTCCAAAGTTAGGCGGAAATCCAATTAGATAACCCGAAAAGAATAGATATCTCATATTCACCAAGTTTTGCAGTCTACAGGATACCAACAAACATTTATTTAACTCTACCCTTTGGAGATGATATATAACTTGTATATAGAGCAAGGACACCAAAATGTATATTTTGCCACTTTCTTACGCGGTTCCGCATGATACAAATATCGAAGGTGCGTTCCATCAAATGATATAAGCAGGGTCTGCAGTTTCTTTAGTGCAGAGAAATCCGTAAACGATGTATGATTTACCATTGTAAGTATTGCATGGCGAACTGTTCTTGGAATACTACCATGATCATCTCTGGAAATTCTGATACATTCCTTTTTGAGAACGGTACGTCCTAGATCATGCAATAAATCATGTATCACATAATATTCATGAGAAAACTCACCACGATTAGACATACCAATGGACTCTGTTGAGCGCAGTTCAAAGAAAGACTTCCTTGTTAGCATGCCCAATAATGCTCACCCACATCCTCTGGTATCTGATCTTCATCTGCAGATTGCTGGATCAGTCCAGAGCCCATCCATAACTGTATCAGATCAGCTTTTCTGAACCAATAATCTTCTCGGAACATGCTGCAATATCTGAAGCAAGCCTGTAAGATGTGGAGGAAGATGATGATAACTTAATCTTAAAACTTTCATAACACCTTCATTACCATGCTCAATGCTAGAGATATTTTCTCCTAGCATTAGGTTCCAGAATATACTATCCATAGAGTTGTTCAACAGCCCACCCAATACCTTTGCAGCTAATGGGCTTCCACTCAACTTTTTAGTGATCTTCTTTCCAATATCTTGCAAGTTCATATGATCATCAGGATTCACTCCAAATAATGCGTGCTTGTTCAGAAGTGCGAAAAGATCATTATCTTGTAGACCCTCCAATCTCAAAGACTCAGCCCTTAAGCATGGTATTGAACTGTTGGACAAACACCCGCTTACACTTGTACAAAGAGCTGCTCACCATATTACCTCTAGATTTCACCTTTTTCTCAAGCTTGTAGTACTCCACATCGTCGAGAACGTCCTCGGCCTCCTCGACGGCATCTCTGAGCTGCCAAATCTATGCGTCAAGGGCCTCGCTCGAGCCCCTAATCCACTCCATGTCAATGGCATCAAAGACTAGCGGGAGAATCCTCTCTAGCTGCTCTTCCACAGGCTTCATGCTATCTGCTTTCGTATATTTGTCCAGGTAGTCAAACGACTTGCGGACAATCGCAGAGATGGTGATGGCATAGACTTGGTAAAAGCTAGTCAATATATACATTCTCAGTGAGACATTTCCCCTCTTACTTGGCAACTTCCAGCCACTTCAAGGACAGCTAAGAGAGACAATTTTTGTGTGTGTGTGTGTTTGGGTTATTATTAATTCTGGAAGGATTACTACTTGGATATGTCAAAATCCAGCGAAGGGTAATAAAAAGCCAGACAGATCAATTGCATAACACACGCACGAAACCGAAGAATAATGAAGGCATGTTGTGAAACGTAGAAGGAAACAAATACGCCTCCCAGTTTATGGCTTGATCTGCGGCCAGCTAAATTAGCTTTATTAGTACTTATGTTCCCAATCGATTTCTTACCCAACGTAAACGCCATGTCAATGTCACTAATTGAGATCCAATTAGATGTTACGCTTTGTTCCTACTTGATTTTTTACCCCGTTAGTTGCTCCATTTCATCTGTATATATATATATATGTATGTAGCTGCTCGCTTGGCCTACTTGCATACTTAGTCTCCGGAACCATCGAGCTACATCCATGGCATCCTCCAAGCCTCTCGCCGCCATCGTGCTCTTCCTCCTCGTCGCTCTCCTCATGGTTGCCGACGCGCAGCCGGCACCCAAGATAGGTATGTACGTGCATGCATGCATGTGTGACGTGTCCTTGATCAACTAATAATACGTGATCTGATGCATATTTTGCTGTTCCCAGACTGTCCATCGGCGTGCCAGGCTAGATGCGCGAAGAATTGGAAGAACAAGATTTGCAACAAGGATTGCAACATCTGCTGCGACAAGTGCAACTGTGTCCCCTCCGGCACCAGCCAGGCGACCCGTAACGAATGCCCCTGCTATGCCAACTTAAAGAACTCCAAGAACGGCAAGCTCAAGTGCCCCTAGAGTAGACCCTAAAGGCATGCGTGAGTGCATGCCAGAGTTATACGGAGTTATCTGATGAAATGATCATGATCGTCCAAATCAAATAATATATAGCCTTATTGTCTAATAGTGGTTTCATTTTGAATTTCCTTTCGAGCTTTACTTCGGTCCACCATCCAAGAAAAGTTTACAGATTTCGATGCGGATTAAAAGATGTAGTTTTGAAGCTACCCCTTCAATAATAATAATAAAAGATTGTTCCGATCTCTTATTTGATCCATTGGAAGAATATGAATTATAAATAGTTGATCATAAATGTACGACAATACCCTTTTTTATGTAACCTTAAGGCTCGTGTAAATTTTTAGGGGGTGTATTATTTATCCTGTGGCGTATGTAGTTGATCATGCCTAGGTTTTTCGTTACCTGGCAGTGTTTCTATATATCTACTGCTTGTTAAACAGTGTAGATGGTGTAGGGGATATGGATGATGAATGATACATATACTCGACTAGACAGCCGTTGACATATCAGTATTTTTTGGAAATGAGTTCAACTGTGGTAACAAATTAATTAGTAGGCAATGTTAACTTGGAACTCTAACAAATCATCAACATCTGCACCTTTTTCTCAATTTCTTTGAATCAAACCTTCAATTCTTTTTTCCGAGAACCCACAAGAGATCTGCGCGTCTATGTAAGGAGAAGATGTTGCAATTACAAGGATTAAGACCACACAAGGCAGAAGGAACCAGACCCACCATCCTCCTATGGGATAACTAGTAGAGTGCCCGTGCGTTGCCACGGGCTCTTGAAATAGTTTATCAGAGTTACATGTTAGAATCCACACATACAAACAATATAACACAAACTGAAGTCCATTATTGCAATGTAACAAGCTGAGTGATGTTACAACTTAACATCTATTACAAAAATATTAATATCTAGATGATGCGTTTAAGAAATTCTTTCACAATATCAGGAAAGTTTCCTCTAGCTTCATTCCCGCGATGTTTTAGCAAGTATAATAAAAATTGCTTCCTCAATTCATACCCATCCTGCAGAAAAATTAAATGTAGTTAGTATGAAAAATTCACGGAGAAGGTCTTAAAACATGTA
The DNA here is from genome assembly GCA_032464435.1 of Aegilops umbellulata. Lineage (NCBI taxonomy): Eukaryota > Viridiplantae > Streptophyta > Magnoliopsida > Poales > Poaceae > Aegilops > Aegilops umbellulata. Next base: position 635,089,761 of record CP136055.1, read on the forward strand.
ACACACAATACTCACCGCGCAAACCGGCTTGACCAATTCTTTACCGTTCCACCAGAGCATAAAATGAAAAACAAAATAGCCAGACGCATTCCTGGAAAACTTTCAATTAATAATATAATGATACGAAAAGTAAATATTCTTATTATGAATTCATTACCCGTCTATACTCGTTGGAACACCGGCCGGAAATAAACGATGCCATTTAGGTATATCAGAATTCCACCCAGGCAGCTTTATTTCGAGTGCTTCTTTGAAATCCCTTGAAAAAAAAATTAATTTCAGTGAATGCCTCAAGTTTTTATCCTCTGACAATTCTGATGATTGAATAGGATCCATAATATGTACACGATGTGCCTCTTTGTCGATGATGTACAGGATGTATCGGCCGATGGATGCATAGGGAAGATAAATCTTCAAGTGGAGCTATTAGAAACAAAAACAAACCATGATAACAATGGTCAAAATATTTTATTTACCTTATTGCAAGATGAGATGTCGGTCTCCATCCCAGGCCAGCTATCAAATAATGTTGCCAACGTCTGGATAGTTTCCTTCTCACAAAACTTCTGACCTCGTGTTGACTCTAGCAGCATGGACTAAGTAGAAGAAAAAAAATATTGTTTCAACATGTTGATACTAATGGCACCTAGAATGAAGAGTTATGGTAACTTACACAAAATCGTAGATCCATGTAGTGTATAGGAGGGTCTGTGAACAATACTCCCTCGTCACATGCCAGCATAAGCACGGCGGTGTTGAAGCAATCATTGTCCATGGGCTGATCCATGTTAAGTATGCACTGAAGTTTTATAAGACTTAAGCTCATTGGATCGGGTGTGGAGCTCCGGACCCACACCTTCCTGTAATTTGGATGGTAAGAAGAACAATAATATACATCCGCACATTAAATATTGATACATGATACTTACTCCAAACATCCAGCATCATTGATCGACATGATGTAGCTGCAGAGGCCGGCAAGTATTTCACGTTGGTCCGTGGGAATGATAGTGATTGGGGCGGGATGTTTCTCTTCGACAACGTCAGATGGATTATCCAGGATCTCAAGATCAGAATTATCATGGAGCAGACAAGTTTCTTTGCTAAGAGGTTGATGGTACACGGGACATCCTTTTAACTTATTAAGCTCTGAATCGAGCAAAATAATTGCTATTTTTTGTCAAAAATGTTTCATATCCTCCTACAAAAAAAAATTTGAAAACAATTTATAAGATATTTTGATAAAACATTATGAGATAATGCATAAAACCGAAATACCTGCGTAAACTGGTCTGACAGTCCATGTGGTGTCCAGTATTCCATATAATTTAGCATAAACAATCCACATGATACGCTATAATATTATAAAACAATGCTTTAGAATATCACACAGATGAATCTAAAAACAAAGTATTGAAACAAGTGCTTACCCATCGGTTTGTATTGCCTCCTGAATTTGCTCTACAACCGTCCATTCTGTAACATTGAGATCAGGCCACTTATGACCTTTGATAAACTCCGGACTATGCTCTGCAAGTTTCAGCCATTTCTCGAGCCCTAATAACTTTTATGTGTATACGAGAAATGTTAAGAATAAAGTCAAACAAAATAAATGCTAAGATGAGAAAAGATATAGATAGTTACCGTAGTAGTAAGGTCATTGCGTTTGACATTCTCACCAAGTGAGTCCAATACTTGGATCTCTCGTTTTTTGGCGTTGGCAAATGCTAGATACCAATGGTAGCCCGGCATGTTAATCGGAATGAACAACTGGTGTAAATAAGATACAAGTCACAGTCACAATTAGATATAGTTATTAATAAACATTAAACATATGAACTAAATAAAAACAATCCATAATTATATGCATGGATTACGAGACAAAAACTAACCATATCTTGTTGTAGATAACTATTAACATGACGCACGATGCGACGATATTTTGATGGGTCTATGTCTCTTTCCCCGTCTTCTTTTATCTGGCCGGATACAAACGTGCTAATAATGTGTACCTTTTCACCCGCCCTGTCTTGTAAATGCTCATGAGCAAGCATGCAATATATGTAAGCATTTATCACCTGCAAACAATATTTAAATTATATTTATACATTATGATATTAATATATAATCAATTAATTACAAGGATTGTGAAATTGGTCTTACACCATCATGTAAGAACATGTCATTTTTAATAAGGCATTCCAAATCATCAGTTGCTAACAAGGCATCTCCAATGTCCACAAACTGGGTATTCTTAGGGGCAGACTTGATTGATTCGATGACTGTAATATCTCTAGGGGTACAAACATATTCTATGAAATTCATAAAAAAAGTGAGCCAACTTATTAAACAATAAAAGCAAAATTTGTTGAATACAAAAAAATATATCACAAAAAAATGTTGATAATAATATATAAAAAATACCTTGTGGGATAACATGTAAATTAGCATCCTTTTTTGGTTTATTATGAGATATAACCTCTTCGACGTGATTATGTTGTGAATTTCCAGCCCCTTGCAGCGACATTGCATCTGAACCCTCAATGGATTCTTTCCGTGCATCTCCAGAGTCCATATCCATGTATACTATATCCTGAAAAAACAAAAATATAAATACACCATTCATTTTATCGTATATAACATAGATACAGAGTAAGGTTAGCTATATGCACCTCTTCTCGCGGTGTATCAGTGCGGTCTGTCATCGTTGTATCCGTGCGTATGTCGAAACCCATCAATTTATATCTATGCTAAAATATATTTAATATTTTTTACTACATCATAAAACTATATATAATATATAATACAAAACAACTATTTTATCTGATAATAAGAAAAGCATTTGGTTATAATAGAAAAAAATGCTTGTTAAATCATTTTACAAGGAGAACAATTCGGGGACAACAACAATCTATAATGTTCATATAAGTTAGTAGGCGTTTAAAATTGCTTAAACTATTTTAAATTAAATGATAGGCTATGGGAAATTGACAAACAGAAACTAAAACAAACAACCCAACATACCCTTAATATATGTAACGAGCATAAAAATATTTATTTTCATGAACCAGGTTCATATATATAGAATTTTGTTTATTTACAAATCAATAATTACGATTTTATTGTTTAATATCATTTTGTGAGGTACAAAAAAATTACAAACAAAATCATCCCAGCATTAATAACAAGTATACCATGATGAATTATATATGATGAAATATAAATGATATTTCCTACTGCATCATATTATTATATGTAGTATATAATAAACCATTTTGATATTATTATAATTATATGTAACACAACTTATTCGTATGCAAAAAATGTTGTTTAAAAAAATATTATGAGAAGCCCACCTCCCCCGCTGCGGCCGCGCTTGGCGGCCCACCTCCCCGCCCGTCGGCCCACCTCCCCGCCTCTCCACCTACCCCGCCGCCCACCTTATCCAATCCATTCGCTCCACTCCCCTCCACTCGCTCCTCTCCCCTCCACTCACTCCCCCGTCGCCCCAGTTTCCCCTCCGCCGCCGCGTCGCCGCGTGCGTCCATGGGCTGGCGTCCGCGCGGCTCCGCCCGGCGACCGCCGCATCAGGCCCTCTCCTTTCCACTCAGTGGCAACCAATCGCCCTCTCACCTCACCCCCGACGCATCACCGCGCACCTCGCCGAGAATGCAACCACCAAGACTCCGCCCGGCGACAGCTGCGTCTCCGGCGAGCCGTGTGCGACTGAGGGGACGCACGCATCAAGCTTCATCGCGCATGCGCGGGTGCTGGATCCGGTGGCGGTCCGTTCAGATCCGCCACGTTGCTGGTCTCCGGCGATGTCAAGGTCGAACCGAGGCGGGGTGCATCAATCTGCAACGACAGAAGCTACGGTACGCGCGTCCGAACCCTTTCCTCCTCTACTTCTTCCATTTGTGGAATCCCTGGCCTGATCTCCTCCTCGCCTTCTGTTTCGAGGCGGCTCCCCGACGGCCAAGACACGGCCAATGTGGTGCATCCTGTCGTATTCATCGCCGGCAAGAAGCAACACCACGAGGTGCAGTCACGGTGGTCCACCACTCCGCCGTCTTCCGCAACCCATCCCCACTTCCGTGGCAAGGTGAGACAAACGTCCCCTCCCCCATCCTCCGTCACCACTAATGGCCGTAGGTCCGCGGTTTGTTGTAGTTTAGTGCTAGCTACGTGAGGGTGTACTGCTAGAACGTTAGCTTTAGGAGAAGAGAGATGGATTTGAGACAACAGATCGAGTGTTGCCGTGTGGAGTGTTGGGTATCTTTTGCACTTGCTCCATCAGCATAGTGCTACTATTTCATATCATTGATTGATGATTTGTTTTTTCATAATTGAATTGGCGAATGATGAAAAGGTGTAATGTTCAGGGATTTTTGCTGGATGAAAAGGTGTAATGTTTACTTAGTAATTTTGGTTTCTTAATGTTATTAGGAGACCCATTTATTCCAGCTGCACTTTATGGAAATATAATAAACTAAATAGCAGACAGTGCTATGATGTCAATAGTCATCTGGTTATGAAGCTGTCATTTTAATCATGAGATAGTCACTGTTCGATCTTTCTTTCGATTACTGGAAACAATTTTGTGTCTTACCACCCCATATTGAATTTGTGCTAACTATACACAAATTGGGCTGAACTGGGATCATGGTATTTAACCATGATAAGCTAAAGGTAGTTGCAACATGTTTAATAAAGTCACTTTTGCTTCTTCTTGTTGTGAAAACTATATTTGTTGGAGTTGAGCTTAAACTAATTTCTTCATGCTGTTGATGTTTTTTGTGGTTTCATGCACTTTTGTTCGTGAACTTGGAGAAAACTTGGAGACTATGCTTATTGGACAGGCTGCTTCTTGGCAGTGCAAAGTAAGCAGAACAACCCACACAACCAAGCAATCAAAGTAAGTAAAAGCAGCACAATATGTATGCATTTTATGTACATTGGTATGATACGCTCATTTACTCACATTGATTTCAACTAAACTTTATTGTGCAGTAGGAGTAGTTGCTAGAAGTATACTTTGTTGAAAGCTCATCGATGTGCCAACTTTTGATAGTCAAGGTATTGTTTCTGAAAATAGTTTGCTTAGCTTCAGTGTTGTTGGATTCAATATATATTGAGCTATGTTTTTGGTGCTACAAGGAAATTCTGGACACTTAAAATCAAGTTGGGCATACATGTCAACTCATTTTTTAGGAACCACATATATATCAATTATGTGAGGTGAGGGGATAGAGTTGTGAAGGCAAATTATAAGTAAAACTACTTGACCTAAAAACTTCTTATCTACCGTTTGCTATCAAAACTCAGTGTCTTCTGTTTGCCATAATAGCTTCTTGTCTACTGCTTTGTCATGTTTCGTTTTTTAGTACATATGTACATGTGTGTGGTGAGCTTCATGTCTGAAATTTGCATTGTGCTTACAAGTCAATAAGGCATCTAATGCCAAATAATATTATTTATCTTCACTTGTACATTAGAGTCATCTAATAACAGAGGTCAATGATGTGACCATATCTTCATGAGTTAGAGACACTACAAGTCCTTAGAGTAATCTAATGACAATAATTATTTTGGTAATCTTTGCCCAAGGATGGGTTTTTCTGGTGGAAGTTTGCTTGGCTACGAAAATAGTTTGCTTGCCTATGCAGTCTACAATATATGATGAATCTATTTTTCTTCAGTTGTAGCTCACCTAATAGGACATGATCATAATAAAACCTCCATTATACTTTTTGAGAAGATACAGACCAAGAAATCTTCATGCCTAGATGAACTCGCCTTCTTGATCCTCCTCTGGAATTTTTCCTCTAGGACTGGCTAATTTGATCTCTTGCTATCTGTGATGGGCGAAGGGAGAGAAAGGAGGGGGAGGAGGGATGGCATAGGTTAACATATATAGATAGGCCATGCGCCGGATAACTGGGTAGGAAATCATGGCTTGTTCTAGTCCCACCATATATTACTGTATGATGCAGATATATTTCCTTTCGAGATTCAATGCCCACCTGTTAATATATTAGAAAAGATGTCAATAATTATAACTTTCTAAATAGGTAAATTGATAGTGTATTCATTAATTAATCAACTTATCATTGATTTGCATGCCAAGATTTTTTTTTGCATGCCAAGATTACCTTTAACTGGCCACACATTTTACATTGTATCTACTTAAATAATAATAAAATTAATTATTTAGAGATATTTGAGATTCTAAATCTGATCAAAATCATGTCAATTATCTCACGAGTATCATTGATTCCGTTTGGCCTGTGAATACGCTATATTTAATATAACATACAGCGGGAATATAATGACGACTTTAGATCTTTAGTTAGAAACGCAATAATTGTATATATCAAAATAATTAAGATGATAGTAATTAAGGTGATAGTGCGTTAAGGTAAGTGTATTCACGCAATTAATATATTACCATTAATTACAAAAATGTAATCAATTAAAATATGGATTATTTACCCAGTTTTTACTATGCTTTAGTCACGCAATTAATAAATTACCATGTTTTCAGTATCATTTCGTCGATTAAAAATATTACCATTATTTACAAACATGTAATCAATTAAAAAATGGATTATTTACTCAGTTTTTACTATGCTTTAGTCACGCAATTAATATATTACCATGTTTTCAGTATCATTTCGTCGATTAAAAATATTACCATTACTTACAAACATGTAATCAATTAAAAAAAGATTATTTACTCAGCTTTGATTATACTATATGTCCAGGATATTTGATTTTAGGAAATGTGATGAGACGTCGTTGTGTTACTTTGCAACTACTATTTTACGGGCATTTTAAAATAGTCACAATTTCGATGGTAGCGTGTATTGATATAAGAAAATGAAAAATATCTGCTTTTTATGTTCATACACATCAGCTTGTTGATCTCCGTGTATTAATATAAGAAAAAGATAAATATAGCATGTTAGGCGACAAAACTAAAAGGGAAGATAAAAAACAGATAGTAAGAAACCAAGCATGAAAAAATATCTGTTCTTTATTCATACATTCATAGTTTGATTCCAAATCGATTACAATGCAAAATGCTATCAAGCAGCGTTGAAACATATAACATAAAAAGATGTAAAGAATATTGTATAACTCCTCATGATTGCTCTTTTCAAGGATCCGTCTTCTTGTCGCATGCTTGCTTGTGCTTCATCACCAAATATTCCAACTGATTGATCTTCTTTATGAGAGTTTGCATGAGCTTGTTGCTCTCCTTGGTTGCCTGCAGAATTTGATCGTTTGTAGTAGCCCAACCGTCCCCCAAACCTTCTTTCCTGTCGTCTTTCCTAACGGGATAACTACTACTAATAGGCAGGTTAATAGGCTCGACGTAATTATGCATCCTAAGACTTTTTGAGGTTCGCGTGTTACCCTCAGCAAAGGGACGCATCAGCGCAGTGCCATCATCATCTTCCAGTACACCGCGATCTTCACTTTCTTCTTCCTGCCAACGAATATCCTCAACAGCAACATGGCTGAAGCGAAATGAACTGTTGGTTGACGCCATGTGAGAGGAGGATATCCTGACAAGAATTCGTTTTACGTTTTGAAGAGAGGTATGGTAAGGTCACTGAAATGGTTGTTGAATATATAAGCGTTTCTAGGAAGCTCTGATCACGAAATTGGTAAACATATCGACCGATTCGGTCACGATCAATTATTTTTTATTGGGATCAAGACAAAAAAGATAACCTGTGAGTAGAACCTACTATATGATACAAGACAAAAAAGATAACCTGTCTTAAGATTTCATTTGTGATAAACCGAATAGGATTTTTTTTAAAGGAAGCAAATAAAATAGTTAACATGCACGTATTGTTTCAGTGTTATAGGATAACCTGTCTTAAATAGCTGTTTGTATAGAAAAACATTGGTAGTACAACGTTGTCTTGTTTCAGTATGTTATTTTTTAGAATACATAACAAAAAATACAATCTGAATTAATTAACTTAGCACACACGGTGGATTATGTTTCCAACATTCAGGATGTGGTTATTCGAAATACTAATAATAAAACAAAGCAACTCATTATTTCATAGTTGTGCAAAGTGAATTTTTTAACCAAGAGATTATATTTTCATGAACATGAATGCTATAAGTGTATTAAATATACAATACAAACGTATCAAATTTAATACATGAACATATCCGAATTACTGAGACAGCAGATATTAAAGCTTAGGTTACTTCATATTGTTGTGTTATGACGTAATTTTCCATTAATAATCACAAACTTGCTACGCCTTATTATGTTTATGCAAAACAACACATCAATCTGACCACCAATGTCTCTACCGATGATATAGTATTGTTGATACTCAAATTATATAAGGATTAAAGCACACGCTATTTTTTTTACCATTTTTTCAGTAAATTAATCGTAACTCCATAACAATCAGCTTGTAAGGACTTCCTTGTAAACGATGTTCTTCATGGAGGTAAGCAGTGACACGGTAGGTCTTTTACGCTTTTTAGAATTCTTAGACTGCTTCTGGCCCTTCTCCTTCGGCTTGTCCTTCTCAATGAGGATCTTTATGTTGCTCTTTGCGGTCGCTCGAGACAATGCGACGTAGAGTTGACCATGTGAGAACACTGGATTAGGTAGGTACACACCAACAATCGGGATGGTCTGACCTTGAGCCTTGTTAATCGTCATAGCGAAGCTAAGCCTTATAGGAAACTGCTTCCTCTTAAACTTGAATGGAAACATGTCGTTCTCAGATGGGCACAAAGGTATTCTAGGAAGGAAAACCCTCCTACCTGCGTGTTGTCCAATCACAATTTCTGCGTCAATGGTGTTCCTCTCAAAACCTCTGACAACAAGCCTGGTCCCATTACACAAACCATTAGCTGGATCAATGTTCCTAAGCAGTATGACAGGGCAGTTCATCTTGAGTTTCAGTGCATGCGGAGGAAGACCGTTTGGAGTCAATCCGTTAAGAAACTCAGGAGCATAGTATCCATATGGATCGTCCTCCGCACTGTCAAAGCTATGGTAAATTACTTCGTCTCCGTGAAAACGCTCTATCATGCGTGTGTTTATCTTGTCGACATTGTCATTGGTTGTGGAAAGGATTGCGCGAGATGTCATGTAATTGGAATCAGTCATGTTATCATCTAGACTCGGAAACACGTGTTCAATCAGCTTCTCTAGGTCATCAGTATCGCCTGTAGACGGCAGACAGATGTCATTCGGTAGCAGTATGTTGCCCTGATCGTCAGCTTCCTCGGTGCCATTTCCGATCCTAAGCAAGTAATCTGCAAACCACGTGTCATTATGAGCCCTCATGTTGGTGATGAGTCGAAGTTTCCGCATACACTTCCATAGATGAGAACTCCGGAGGGTTGCATCAATTATGTGGCCACGCGACCCCCTTGTGACAACAGGAAGCACCTGCCTAAAGTCACCGCCAAAGACAACAGTCTTTCCTCCAAAGGGTATGTCGCGTGTTCCCATTATGTCACGCAAGCTATTGTCCAATGCCTCAACCGCCTGTCGTTTAGTCATGCTGGCCTCATCCCATATGATCAACGATGCCATCCTTAGTGCTGACGTGCTTGCCTCCATATATATGAGTCAAATCTAGAGCTTCTGGAACAAACCGAAATCAAAATGATAATGTCCTTAGTATGTTAATGCACAGCTGCAACACAAACTCTGTAAGATAGATAGGGTTCACAACGTAAGACCTATCTTGTAATACCGTTTGGACTCTGTGATACGGCTGCGGCCAACTCGTCAGTGAGACCGCTGAGAGACACAAACGTTGATGAGGAAGCCCGAGTGCCCGCTAGATGCAAAAATAACCGACAGTGATCATAACGGGTCAGTTTGGTGCTATCGGAAGAGTTGAGGATACTCATTAAGTTTTACACTAACCTGTCTTCATTTCGGAAGGCCGCGCTACAAATGTGATATCACCATTAGTGGGTTGACGAACAACATAAACTGTGGCATTTTCAATGATGGACTGATCTGAAATTGGTTCATACAAGTAAACCGAATTTTTTATAATAGGTGGAATCAAGGTGTGTGAGAAGTCAATGAAGGAATGCACATTGTTTTAATTAAAAAATAAACAACTATACCAGGTGTTGACCCGCAAGCTAGCTTATGATGATCAAGTTTCTTTGCTTCCTCCTCTTTCTTCCGCCGATAAGTAGCTCGCCTCTTGGCGTTTATCTGATCCCTTTGTTCATCAGTCAAGATACCTTTTTTATTTTGGTTCGTGGCATTCTCGAAAGATCCAGTAGTCATGTGCTCCGACGTTGGAAGGGTTTGGGATAAAACCAGAGCAGCTGACATAGAGTCCAGGTGTATTCCTACATAATCAGGAGACACATCAAAACCATCTGGAACAGAACAAAAGCAACATTTGGAATGTTCTTAGACCGTTCCTGACATTCTTGAAACACAAATGCCAAATAACCGAGATTCCCGGGTCTCCCTTCCAATATGTTTTTTGCTCACCTGAGCTCAGATCGGGTGATTGATTTTCACTATCAAGTTTCTTTGCTGCCTCCTCTAACTTCCGGCGATAAGTAGCTCGCCTCTTGGCGTTTATCTGCTCCCTTTTTTCATCAGTTAAGATACCTTTTTTAGTTTGTTTGGTGACATTGTCGAAAGATCCTGTAGTCACGTGCTCGGACGTTGGAAGGGTTTGGGATACAACTTGAGTAGTTGACTCAGTGGACATGTGTATTCCTCCATCATTAGGAGACATATCAAAATAATCTGTAACAGAACAATAGGAATATGATATTTTCTTAGACTGTTTTACAACTTCTGAAACACAACCTCTATAAGCATGAGGAATAACCGAGATTGCCGGGTCTCCTTTTCAATATGTTTTTTGCTCACCTGAGTTCAGATCAGGAGGCCGCTGAACACATCTGATATCACCATCAGTGGGTTGGGGAACATCCTGGTCAGCGGTCTGTTTAGGTATGGAGTGGCCTGGAGCGTGTCTCATACAAACTACTGAGTTTCAAGTGATGAAATTAAGATAACAAAATGATGAGTACTCTATCCGCACAGCCTCATACCTGGACTAAGAGGGCGATTATCAACAACGTTTGTCCCATCCATCTGGTATCCAACAACTTCAGTATCCATTAGTTCATTATGAACAAAAAACGATTGTCCAGACGGTTCAAGTGTCAGCCCATCTGAGTGTCATTCATACAAGTAAGCGATACCATTTTGGTAAATAATTATTATTGAATATAGGTAAATTGAAAATCCAAACGCCATAAATGGATCAGCGCATTGGTCTCACCATCAGATCTCGAAGTAAAATTATCTGAAACAACGACAATTAAGGATATCACGGTCGGGATATAGCTTGACATGTAAAATTTACCTATTGTTTCACCCGATGATGTTGTATGTTTCGCAGTTTTGCTTTGTGGATTCCCCATACCCACCTGCAAGCAAAGTCTTCATAATTTTAACAATGGCATATGAAATGTACTTAATGAAGTTGTGTACCGTCAGACACATAATTTGTTACCAAGCAGCTTCTTATTTGTTTGATAAATATTGTGGTTTCATGTACTTTCGTTTGTGACCTTGGAGAGAACTTGGAGACTGTGCTACACTGGACAGGATGCTTATTGGCAGTGCAAAGTAACCAGAACAAGCCACAAAACCAAGGTCTCAAAGTAAGTAAAACCAGCAAAATGTTTATGCATTCTCTGTACGTCAGTATGCTATGCTCATTTACTCACTGTGATTCTAGACTATGAAGCTACTCATGACATGGTAGTCATCGCAAGATAAATGTTTCAGGACTATTACAGTGTCCCTTACATTGCTTCCGGCTTGTGTACCTTAATAATTACAGCTGGCTCGGCTTGGCTTGGCTTAGAGTTTTTAGAACTGCCATATATTTTCTCTGCACTTTCTGGTTTGATATTAAACTAAATAGCAGACACTTTCTGGAAACAATTACGTCTCGTACTACCGCTCGTGTTTAATGAAGTCACTGTATCAAATTTCAGAAATTGGGCCTGCCATTCCATGCTCCACGATTTGAAGTTCGTCAGCTTCAAGTATATGCAAACCAAGTAAGCACAGTCAACCATCTCAAATATGCAAATTTTTAAGTGCTGTCTGGCCTACCATGTTTCAGCAAAGATAGTCACAAACGAAAATAAACTATTTTTCTTTACGTAGGTAAAGAGCAGAAGTTGCAATACTTACAGCAAAAGTTGGATACTTGATGCGTCCAGAAGGGGATCAAGGCGTCACGTGGCCCAGTCTCCTACCTCGATCCCACACCTGAGCAGCGACGGTGACTGCAAGAGGAGAAGCGACGGTTGAGACCCAGAATGGGTGGACGTCGTCGGATCGGGTTCGTGATCGCCGGTGAACGCAAACCGCGGGATCGCGGCCTCGTGTCCGCGGATCCAACAGATCGCCGCCGCCTCCTGTAAGTGCTACGGCCAAAGGATGGATCGGCCGCGTCGTGCAAGTGCGTTTGCGATGGGATGGATCCGACAAGGTCTCGGCGTACTGGTGGATCTGGCGTGCGATCCGGCGGCGGCTGAGTCAGATCTGTGTGAACGAGGGATCGAGTCAGATCTGTGTGCCCGAGGGATCGATCCCAGTAGTTTTTGATAGGATGACGAAAATAAACCGGAATGTGATGACGAAAAAAAACTGGCGATGGGAGTATGACGAAAATTAAACAGCGAAAATTGACCAGACGACTATTCACCAAGTCGTTCATTAGGAGTAGTAGATTCTCGCTAGGATACCATAACCCACCACACCGAACTCGTGGCAGAGGGCGCGTATCTTGTGGATGACACCAACGTCGAAAGGGAGGTGTACTTGAAGACTCGGTTCTTCTTCATATTGGAACATATAAGCAGAGCAACTGATTACCACACTAAATTAGGAATGTTTGGCGCCAAATTATTTCTTAGACAAAATAAAACTTGAGCTAATTAAAATACATTTTTTTACTCATTCGCACCGTTGATGCTTTCTTTGATTTCCTGGATTGGAGCAATGGCTGAAGCCACACGCACAGGTCTTCGACGTGCCATTCAGAACGAGGCTGCTTCACACGCTTGGCCATGCCGTTGGCAAGATTGTAACAGAACATGCCACATCTAAAGGGGAAGTAGACATACCCGCCGCTCGTGCCTAGTTGTGCAGCGTCCATGGTAAAGCTGGCAGGAGATCCGAGAAACAGTAATCGATCACCCAAGCTCCGGCCGTCCTTCCTTAGCCATCGCTTCCAGCTGCTGCCTTCCACTTCTTTCAGTGCATGCACTGTCACTGATAGCACTTGGTGGTGGTTGTCGTAACATTGCAATGACTCATCCACCCAGATGGACGCCATCAATAGCTCGCCATGAGAGTCCAAGACATAGGTGGAAACATGAATGTGCCTTTTCTCCCCAACTCTATTCCACGGCTCCTCGAGCATTCCACCGATGTTGTTGCCGTTGGCTTCGAAATTCAGCGTTAGGAAACACCATATGTTGGCGCCCATGAAAACTAGGATTTCGCCGTTGTGATATGCAGCGCTACAACAATTCCTTATAAGTACACTCAACCTTTTCTTCATGGTTTCCCAAGTCACATTGCCTGGGCGCAGGATGGACACCGGGAAGGCGAGCGTCTTATCAAAACGATGATCCTGGCATTGTTCGTAATTAAATTGGTACAGAAAAATGGTGCCATCAGCGTAAACAATGCCGCGGGGATACTCCATCACCTGCTCAAGTGGGAAAGGAGGCAAGGGGGTGACCTTTCCAGTGAAAAGTTCGATGAGTCTTGGCTCAGGATGCGCGACGAAGAGCGAGGCCGCGGTGCCATCTGCGGCAACCACCCAGTTCCTCCCGGTGGTGTTAGGTGGTGCGCCCGGCGGCTCCGTGATGGAAACATAGCCATGGTTGCTCGAGGCCTTGGAGTAGATACCTCGAAAGTTGACGGTGGATTGCCAGATGATGCCCACATCGTCTCCCGGTGCGATAACCCAGGGCAGGAACATGGGGCGAGTCGCCCCCGCCGTGTCGCGCCATGGCTTGCAAACGGCGTGGAAGCGGACGAAGTCGCCAGCGTCGTGCAAGTGGCCGGAGATGGAGAGAGAGAGAGAGAGAGAGAGAGAGAGAGAGAGAGGTTCAAGTGGGAATGGAGGCAAGGGGGTGACCTTTCCAGTGAAAAGTTCGATGAGTCTTGGCTTAGGATGCGCGACGAAGAGCGAGGCCGCCGTGCCATCTGCGGCAACCACCCAGTTCCTCCCGGTGGTGTTAGGTGGTGCGCCCGGCGGCTCCGTGATGGAAACATAGCCATGGTTGCTCGAGGCCTTGGAGTAGATACCTCGAAAGTTGACGGTGGATTGCCAGATGATGCCCACATCGTCTCCCGGTGCGATAACCCAGGGCAGGAACATGGGGCGAGTCGCCCCCGCCGTGTCGCGCCATGGCTTGCAAACGGCGTGGAAGCGGATGAAGTCGCCAGCGTCGTGCAAGTGGCCAGAGATGGCGCGCGCGCGCGCGCGCGAGAGAGAGAGAGAGAGAGAGAGAGAGAGAGAGAGAGAGAGAGAGAGAGAGAGAGAGAGAGAGAGAGAGAGAGAAGTTCAAGTGGGAATGGAGGCAAGGGGGTGACCTTTCCAGTGAAAAGTTCGATGAGTCTTGGCTTAGGATGCGCGACGAAGAGCGAGGCCGCCGTGCCATCTGCGGCAACCACCCAGTTCCTCCCGGTGGTGTTAGGTGGTGCGCCCGGCGGCTCCGTGATGGAAACATAGCCATGGTTGCTCGAGGCCTTGGAGTAGATACCTCGAAAGTTGACGGTGGATTGCCAGATGATGCCCACATCGTCTCCCGGTGCGATAACCCAGGGCAGGAACATGGGGCGAGTCGCCCCCGCCTTGTCGCGCCATGGCTTGTAGACGGCGTGGAAGCGGACGAAGTCGCCGGCATCATGCAAGTGGCCAGAGATGGCGAGAGAGAGAGAGAGAGAGAGAGAGAGAGAGAGAGAGAGAGAGAGAGAAGTTCAAGTGGGAATGGAGGCAAGGGGGTGACCTTTCCAGTGAAAAGTTCGATGAGTCTTGGCTTAGGATGCGCGACGAAGAGCGAGGCCGCCGTGCCATCTGCGGCAACCACCCAGTTCCTCCCGGTGGTGTTAGGTGGTGCGCCCGGCGGCTCCGTGATGGAAACATAGCCATGGTTGCTCGAGGCCTTGGAGTAGATACCTCGAAAGTTGACGGTGGATTGCCAGATGATGCCCACATCGTCTCCCGGTGCGATAACCCAGGGCAGGAACATGGGGCGAGTCGCCCCCGCCATGTTGCGCCATGGCTTGTAGACGGCGTGGAAGCGGACGAAGTCGCCGGCATCATGCAAGTGGCCAGAGATGGCGAGAGAGAGAGAGAGAGAGAGAGAGAGAGAGAGAGAGAGAGAGAGAGAAGTTCAAGTGGGAATGGAGGCAAGGGGGTGACCTTTCCAGTGAAAAGTTCGATGAGTCTTGGCTTAGGATGCGCGACGAAGAGCGAGGCTGCCGTGCCATCTGCGGCAACCACCCAATTCCTCCCGGTGGTGTTAGGTGGTGCGCCCGGCGGCTCCGTGATGGAAACATAGGCATGGTTGCTCGAGGCCTTGGAGTAGATACCTCGAAAGTTGACGGTGGATTGCCAGATGATTTCCACATCGTCTCCCGGTGCGATAACCCAGGGCAGGAACATGGGGCGGGTCGCCCCCGCCGTGTCGCGCCATGGCTTGCAAACGGCGTGGAAGCGGACGAAGTCGCCAGCGTCGTGCAAGTGGCCAGAGATGTCGAGGAGCAGATCGAACGGGAGGAAGGTCCACGGACTGGCCGCTGGAGCGTACCTGGCCATAGCCGAAGTTGCCCTATTTCGAGCGATGCAACTTACGTGCTCACGCGTATGTTAACGCGTGTACGTCACGACTAGTTAGCTGAACCAAGCAAAATCGCTTACGATCGGGCGATCGGCCACAAGTCCAAGCCGGAGACGTCCACATCCCACACGTAAGGCTTTGGGGAAACCATAAGTATCGTCTAATCGCCGGCCGGATGCGTACGACCACTAGCACCATCAAGACATAACGCCATGGAGGACATGCCGGAGGCCCAGGTCGTGGTTTCCAGGCTCAGAGCGACGGCCGAGGCTGCGACGGCGGCGGGGCTCCCGTTGATCAAGGTCACGGACGACGGCCAACGGCTGCATCTGGTGTCCCAGCGGTTCATCGACGACCTCAGGTCGTATCGACCTCGCCGCCCCCTCCATCGCCTGAGCAGCGAGCGCCTCCTACGCGTGGTGCACGGCGACGAGGCCAAGCTGGCGATCCTGGCTGATGGGTTCGAGGCCGCGCAGAGGGTGCGGGACATGGAGAAGGACATCCTCCAGCAGTACAGCGCCATGGGGCACGCCTATTTCGTGATGCGTGACCACGACAACGTCGAGGTTTAGGCTTTATGAGATGATTAATTATCCCGAATCCTGTAGGCCTGCTAGCTGCTATGCTACCGAATCCTATTAATTAGCTAGGCATTGGGATTAAGCTTTAGCTTTTCTTTGCTGATCGAGCAAAACATGCTGTGATACCTTTTTGAAGGCATCGCCGTGGAGAAGCTTCACACCTCTATCCGCTACCTCCGGGAGAAACCCTAAATCAGTAGATCAGATGACGGCGGCGCGTTGGTGTCATTTCCTCCTTGGGGGCGTCATTTTTGGAGGCGCACACGGGTTCGAGGGACCAGTGGCGGCTTTTTTGGTGGAGCGATGCTTCATCCTGCACATTGATGACGGCGGATCTCGGCGGCATGGTGCAGTGGAGACTCGGCGTCCGATGCGCGGTGTTGGACTCGCGCAGGAGGGGGTTGTTGTCTGGCGTCATGGTGGTGTCGATGGCAGAGTGGCCTGACAAGCTAGAAGCCTCAATATCTGCTCTGAAGACGGACCAGTGGAAGATGGCGGCGACGACACATGTGAGTGCGGCTGACCAGTTCATGCCCCAGACCCGGTATGTGGCTCGGCTGGGGCTTCTGGCTTTTGATGATAGGCTTAGGTGAGTGGACTGGGTATTTGGCCCAGCTAGCGCCCCTTCATCATATGGATAGGAGTAGTGGCATATGATGCCAAGATGACGGATTTAGGTATATTGTTGTAATACTTTGTAAGGTCCTTGAGAATAATCAATAAAGTGACCGCATGCATCTCCCAGATGCAGAGGCCGGAGGTCATCCTCCTTTTCTAAAAAAAATAATTTATTTGTTGGCTATCAAACTAATTAAGGCTTTCTCCAATCTTTCGGAAGACGTTCCCGAAATTACACTCGCTTATGTGCCCTTCTCGAATCTTTTTGAAACAGGCTCTTGCCCGACTTATAGGTTACAAGATAGTGAGTAGGTCTCTTACACACCAGATCTCGGGATAGCAGGCCAACTCAATCGCATGTCACTACATTGCCGAAAGATAACACAGTTAGGTCTGAATACAACGCCATGACACGCTTTAGGGCACCTATAAGTTCGACGATAGCGCCCTCAGGAGGGAAAACAACACTACACGTCGCCGTTGTCGAGTCTGAGACGGGCAAAGAACCCTGGCATAGAGCCAAGAACCACAATGACGTCCTCAAGAGGCGCAACACTCGTTGTTGCTCCTCTTGCCGCCCAGACGACCAAAGGACATAGTCACCACCGCCTCCATGATGCTCGCCGGAGAGCCAAACATACGGACCATCACCCGGGCCGCAGCCCCGGCATCCATGCCACTAGACGCTGCCAATCATCCATGTCATGGCCACCCAACAAGGGTAGGAGGAGTGAAAGGCAACTCGACATGCATCAGCCACCGGGTTTGGGTCCTGACTCCATGGTAAGAAGCGCCCACTCTTGCGTCAGCAGCTTGTACCAGTGGACCGGGGAGGGGGTGATACAACACAATGACTATCGACGGCCCCTACCAAGAAAACTCGAACGCCGCCATGCCCATTGCCATCGGCTCCGAGCCGTTCGACGACACAATAGTATCCGGAGATCCCAACTTGGACCAATGCAACCAACACGCACCAGACAAGAGAGCACAACGCGAAGGAAACCAATGCGGACCAAGTCAACCCCCATACCTGTGCACCACCGGACGTCGTCCACCACCAGAAACCATAAACCAGATCCGTGTCATTGATATCGCTCGGGGCCTCTGGACATATAATTAGTAAACAAGATCTAGCAAATAACACAAGCGATGCGGCAGGGTAGAACAATCTTTTGGTTTCAAATAATTTAGAGATTAAAATAAATTATAAATGCCATTTTGACGTGGATTCAGGATCAGCCAGACGCGGATAACTTGCAGATGGGGCGTGCTATGCAAGCAACCAAGCTTCAAGATATAGAAGCCACTTGCAGATGGGGCTCTGACGAGGAAGAGTAGAGCATGCCAGACGACGGTGCCTGGTATCCCATGTGGGACAGTCCGTGTCTCATGTCCTACTCTACCTCGCCAGCGACCGGACCTTCACGTCGTGGGTCTCACGGCCGCCGGGCATGGGCACATAAGAGAACATCAAGGATGGGTCCCCACGAAGATTAGACTAGGTTTTATGTTGCATGTAGTTGTATGCATTTGAGAATTTTCTAATAGGTATCCGGTTGCCGGAAGAGGAAATTTGATGATTGATCGCTCACTGTGGCGGACGTGTGTGTGTGTTGGGGGGCGGGGGGGGGGGGGTGGGGGTGGGGGGTTGGAGGCTGATTTCTAAGTATGGCTGTAGATGCTCTAAAGGTACCATTATGATGATTTTTGCTACTAGTTTGGAGGGTGCGACGGCATGTCTGGTTGGGTCTCCATAAAGCTGTTTCTTCTTAGAAAAAGATGAACAACAAAGTTTAGCGACGTTGTACAAAAATAAAAATAATACAGCCTAGGGTTAATGGGGAAGCTATAAGTAAAACCTGGACTCTCCTGCACCTCAACCGCTCCACGTACGTACCACCATCAAACCAATCTCGACCACGTCGCCTCCGTCGATCAACCAAACTCGAAGGACGCAGCGCACCTCGTCGATGAACACACCACCGGCCAGACCGCTCCCGAGGATGGTGGTGACGGAGGACGGGAGGAAGATGGAGCTGGTGAGCGACAAGACCATCCGCATCTTCCAGTCGCGGCCGCCTCGTCCTCCCATACGCACATACAGCGCCGAGTTCCTGCGCGGGAAGGGGCTCGACGACGAGGGCGTCGCCGCCATGCTCCGGGCGTACCAGGCGGCGCAGGACCTCCGGGACATCGAGAGGGACGTGCTCCAGCAGTACCACGCCAGGGGATACGCCTACATCGAGATCCCCAGGGACTACCCCGGCGCGGATGTCGTCGACGAGGAGCTCCGGGTCATGGCCGTGGAGCTCAACCAACCAATTAATTAATTAGCTCCATCACCTACGTACTACGTGTTAATGCATCAATTCCATCAAGAAATTAATTAAAGCTGCTGCTCCGGTGACTTATTTTAGATACTCTACGCTTATATTAGACCTCGTAGGCATCGTAATAGCTAGTGTGATTTAGTTTTTTCATTAGCTCAACAAAACATGCATATTACAGTACTTACTACTTTTTTATTGTGAAATTGTGTATTAGTATGAGCAAAGGTGAGTACTTCAATTTTGATGAGGAGTAAAAAAGGACTTCTTGAGAAATTACTCTAGTTGAATTAGGGTTTTTTAGGCGTTCTCAAACCTGTCTACATGTGTTTCATCTTGGTTAATTCACCTCTCAATATATATGACTTGTTTTAGAGGATCACTGGAATTTTAGGGATTTACGGTCGGTTTTCAAACACCTCCATATATAGAAATTGTTGGTTTTCTAAACTGTTTGAGGTAAGCAGTAATGATGCATGGAGAGAAATCTAGATCCAGGCACCGAGCAAGGGAGGGAAGCCCTCTCGTAGACATCGTAATGCTGTGATTTAGTTTTTTCATTACCTCAACAAAACATGCATATCACTACTTTTTTGGTTGGAAAATTGTGGATTATGAGCCAAGGTGCAATGCTTTGAAATAAGATGCTTAAATTTTGAGGAGTAAAAAGGCACCCTTCTCGAGAAATTACTCTGGTTAAATTATGGTTTTTTGGCGTTCTCAAACCTTTGATGGTGCATGTCTATGTTATATTACGGTGTGATCGACTTGTTTTGTATTGCATATTGTATGGGCTATTCATTTTGTTTCAAGAATGTTAAGGCACTTCTCACTATACATGACTTGTTTTAGTGGATCACTAGAATTTTCGGGATTTACGGTCGGGGAGGCGCAAGTTTGCAGTAGCGGGACAGGTGGGCGGCGGCGCAAGTGCGACTTCGTCGTGGTTGATCCCTACGGTGGCTGGGGCAAGCGGTGCCCGCCGGCGACGAGGGGAGACGGAGGCTGGGGTGCGCGGTGCCCGTGGGCGTCGGGGGAGGAAGAAGGGCATATTAGCATGAGATTTAAAATGATAAGGTCTTTTTTGGCAAAATTACAATTGAACTGCGCCGGTGACAACTTTTTCTGACCCGCCCACGGGTGCTGCTGGAGCGTCCCCAAGGAACAAACAGCAACAAGTCAGGGAGTTGAACAAACTCGCGAGGCCGGCAATGATCCAGACACAATACCCAGAAAGAACATAAGACCCAGAATCCTGAAAATGGATTTTGAAAATGCCCTATTCGGTGGCGATGTAATATGTGTTTACTGTTCGAACGTGATTACTAAATGCCCCTTCCTGCACCGATGGAATCCAACAATCACGAAGAAGACTTGTACATAAAAAACGGACTTATCCATGTGCTTATGTAGAACACTGTAACATGTGACGGACAGAGGAAACATGCAAAGACCTGGAACTCGAGTCGAGTGAATTTCAAATTTTCAATAGTAGGTGGCAACGATGGAGAAGCTCATGGAGAAGGTCGATCTACCGCCGGCCAAGACGAAGCTTACGTCTACTTTTTTATATATTAAAATAACTCAACTTGCTGGCCAGTTGCCAAAATGCCATCTAGGTACCCGTTTCATATACGAAGATGATTAGTTGAGCTCACGGTATTGGTCCATAGACAAAATTTTAGTACTAATTAACAGGCTAGACTGGACTAATTCAGATTTACAAAATGTTTCCACTGCAAGTTGTAAGAATGATTGTATAGTAAATATTGTACTACTTGGCGAGACTTGACTAATTCAGATTTACAAAATGTTTCCACTGCAAGCTGTGAAAACGAATGAAGAGTAAATATTGTACTACTTGACTAGACTTGACTAATTTGGACTTACAGAATATTTCCAGTGCAAGTTGTGAAAACGATTGTATAGTAAATATTGTACTACGGAAGTACGGAATTTACTAAAAGGACTTGACTAATTAAGTTTTATAATTTGTATTTCACTGCAAGTTGTAACAATGATTACATCTAACCTAAAAGAAGATTATATTTAAAAGCCAATTTACCTTGAAAGGTGTTAGTGGTTGAACTAGTCATTGTCACTCAACGATTTTATAAATGAAAATTTGGTACAAGTTGGAAAAAGACCGAAGGACTAAAGATTATGCCATGGAGGCCTGCATCACCAGATAAAAAAATGTTATCTGTTCGTCGTTGTGTGGTTCCGCCGGGAAGAAATTAGTATATTGGGAAATTGACCGATGGGATTGATAAGACGAAAAGGGCATGACACATGCATCGTGTGCGCACGCTGCCACCTATAGGAATCTGGTGAGAATAAATGCAGAAATAGGTGCTGAAAAACATCTAAAGCTAATGGAATGCCATTTTGTATTAAAAATGTGAAGCATGAACTATACGGCATGCTACCAGCGCCCAGCACATCTAGTACCATGTTTGGCGCACAACAATTTATGAATATTTTTTGTGAAATGTAGCTTATGACTGATACACATGACTTGCCTTGCTTACATGACTTGTAAATGCTGCATAGTTGCATGGACAGATTGATAAAAAATATATTATGACATGACGCAATGACATGACTGATGACTTGACGAATGGAATGACATGACTTGACGAAATGACATGACTGCATCTGCATGAAAAGAAAATATTGGCAACTGTTTACAATTACTTAGAAATAAAGGATTAGAAGCAAAATAAAAAAGCCTTATCACTAATAAACTGGGCCTACCCGCAAAAAAACTGGGCCTTGTAGCCGGTGTGTTAGTGCTACAAGTGTTCCTTTTGTCGGGATTTTTTTCTCGCTGGGTAAAGAAAGACAACTTTTGCTAAGACTAGCCACAGTGGGAGTAACTTCAGCAGTAACTTCAAGTCCAACTCAGCAAATTTGTCTATGTGGCAATGAGTTAATGAAGAGAGAGGTAGTTCTAGTAACTTAGCTAGTTACTGTAACATCACACATATCAAGGCAAGATGAGTCTATAGCATAATAAATGAAGTGTTGCATGTTACTACGCATATGTTACTTCCCACTATAAAGGTAGTAACATAGAGTAGTAACATGCCCATGTTACTACTCTATGTTACTACCCATTGTGGCTAGTCTAAAGACAACCTATATCCCAATAAGTGCTCCCGTTCAAATGCACATGCAAGTCATCGATATCATCTAGCGCATTTAACCCTTCTATTTTTCCATTCCCATATTTCACCACATGCAAGCCCTCTACATCACCATTTTATTTCTATTATATCTGAAACAGGTAATTGAACTTGAATGCCAAAACATCAACTTCTAATTTTATTTTAAATAATTTCATTGTTATAAACTTTCGCAGCAACGGACAGGGTGTTATACGCTGAAACGCACTAGTGTCAGCTGACACCAGCGTGCGGTCACACCATGAGCTCGATTCCATGACCACGATGATGGAGGCGAACACGAGGGAGCGGTCAACCGACGGCCAGCCATCTTGACCAATGAGGCGGAGTTGGATGCATACTTGGCAACAACCATAGAAAGTTGCGTCAGCGGTATCTTAAATGGTGTTGCAAATAATTTTGGTATGCCAAGAGAAGGGAATTGTTTTCACGAAAACAATAGGAAACAACGTTGGCCGGGTATCATGTGGTGGACGGACGGCTTATATTTATGCAACATCAACATCATCGCCCGTGCATCGCCTGCGTCTGCTTAGGGGGGCAGCCTATTCTGGGTCTTGTTTGAGCCTGCGTGCTCTGATCTATGTTGAGCCTGCGCGCTCGGGTCTGTTCGCTACTTGTCATTCAGTCTGGGACCCCCTGTGTTTACCTTTGTAGGTGCCTGTGGTACGTTGGTACTTTGCTGTATATGTTTGTGGTTTTATTAATTTAAGGGATACGTATATTTTTTGACCTCGAACTCTTCCGAGAGTTCAGAAATCATCCCTCAAGTCCAAATCGAATAGTTTTCGTCCCTCAACTATCAAAATCGGATAGTTTTCGTCCCTTGTTCCACTTCGGGCGGTTTTAGTACGCGGTGAACAGTAACTCGGTGAACAGTAAAATCGAAAAAAAATAGAGAAACAAAAATAAAAAAAATCTGAAATTTTACAGCATCGAAGATAGTCTGGTGCACTAGACCCGTGCAAAAAATCGTGGTGTTTCGATATTCGAGCAGTTCATGACAAACAAAAAACTGTAAATATGTATGTTGGTGAACAGTAAATTAAAAAAACAGGAAAAAAATTAAAAATGTATATGAAACTTTTTGGCATCAAAGATGCTCAGGTACGTAAGATGCATGCAAAATTTCGTGATCAAATGACATACGAGGAGCTCCAGCCAAAAAAACAAAATAGCACACTTTTTCAAAAAAAATAAATTTGAGCCAAATTTTGTTTTCTTTGCCACGAGTTCGTACAATGCCCAAACACCACAAAAATTTGCACGCACGTTGCGCACCCAAGCCTCTTTGATGCCAAAAAAATTCATACTGTTTTGATTTTGTTTGATATTTTTAAAATTTACTGTCCATTGTGTATATATTTACAGTTTTCTGTTTGCCACGAGCTGCTCGAATGTCGAAACACCACGAAATTTTGCACGGGTCTTGCGCACCAGATATCTTCGATGCTGTAAAATTTCTGATTTTTTTGCTATTTTTTTATTTTACTGTTCACCGAATTACTGTCCAGCCCGTACTAAACCGCCCGAAGCGGCACGAGGGACGAAAACTATCCGGTTTTGATAGTTGAGGGACGAAAACTATCCGGTTTGGAGTTGAGGGACAATTTCTAAACTCTCGGAAGAGTTCGACGATGAAAAATATACTTATCCCTTAATTTAAAGCCAGATGCCGCTGTCATCTTCGTTCTAAAATATAAAAAAGAATGATTGTATTGTAAATATTGTACTAGTTGACGAGATCGACTAATTCAGATTTATAAAATGTTTCCACTGCAAGTTGTAACAATGATTGTATAGTAAATATTGTAGTAGTTGACTAGACTCGACTAATTCTAGATTTACAAATTGTTTCCATTGCAAGTTGTAATAACGATTGTATAGTAAATATTCTACTACTTGACGAGACTTGACTAATTTAGATTTACAAATTGTTTCCACTGCAAGTTGGAACAACGATTGTATAGTAAATATTGTACTATTGACAAGACTTGACTAATTTAGATTTACAAATTGTTCCGACTGCAAGTTGTAACAACGATTGTATAGTAAATATTGTACTACCGAATTTACTAGAAATACTTGACTAATTAAGTTTTATAATTTGTACTTCACTGCAAGTTGTAACAATGATTGCATCTAACCTGAAAGAAGATTACATTTAAAAGCCAATTTAGCTTGAAAGATGTTAGAGGTTGAACTAGTCATTGTCGATCAACGATTATATAAATGAAAAATAGGTACAAGTTAGAAAAGGGCCGAATGCAAAGAGGGTAACATAGACTTGACGGACTAAAGATTATGCCGTGGAGGCTGGCATCACCAGATCAGAATAAAACTGTTACCGGTTCGTCGTTGTGTGGCTCCGTCGGGAAGAAATTAGTGCGTTGGGAAATTATTGACCAACGGGTTTGAGGAGACGAAAACGGCAAGATGCACGTATCGTGTGTGCAGGCTGCCACCTATAGGAATCTTCTTAGAAGAAATGCAGAAATAGGTGCTGCAAGTGGGCCTTTTGTAGAGAATTTTTTTCTCGCTGGATGAAAGACAACTTTAGCTAACGACATCCTATATCTAAGTAAGTTGTCCCGTTCAAATGCACATGCAAGTCATCCATATCATCAACATATTTAACCCCTCTATTTTTCACTTTCCATATTTCACCACATCCAAGCCCTCTACATCATCATTTTATTTCTATTATATCAGAAACAAGTAATTGAACTTGAATGTGAAAACATCAACTTCTAATTTTATTTTAAATAACTTGATTGTCATAAACTTTCGTAGCAACGGACGGGGTGTTATATGCTGAATCGCGGTAGTGTGAGCTGACACCAGCGTGCGGTCACACCGTGAGCTCCGACGACAATGGAGGCGACGGCCGGCCGTCTTGGCTGATGATGCGGAGTTGGATGCATACCTCGCAACAACCATATATAGAAAGCCGCCACAAGTTTGTCGTCCAGCAAGCCAGGTATGTTCCAAGCAAGGAGAAAGAGAGAAAGTAGTGGGTGTTGCAAATAATTTATTGGAGTGTGCCAAGACAAGGGAATTATTTTGGCGAAAACAATAGGAAACGACGTTGGCGGGGTACCATGTGGTGGACGGACGGCTTATATTTGCGCAGTGGTCGGAGCGTCTATGCAAGTTTGCAGGTCGTATTATTTCCCTCAAAAGAAAAACTTGCAACTAGTATTGCGGTAGCTAGGTACGTAGACGTAGCCATGCAAATGCAATTGATTGTGGGAGTCATCTCCGTCCCAGGCAAGAGCGCCGGAGCTTGCAAGCCCGCGGACGTGATTCACCCCGAGCTGCTCGAAGCCGTGAGCAGGGGCGACTACAACGAGCTGCAACGTATTCTTCTGCCCGGAAAAAATGGAGCCACGGCGGAACATGCCGGCAACGACGACCGTGAGGCTACTAGTGGCGCACTGGGCTTCTTGAATTGTTTAGATTGCTTACCACATGCATTATGTGCTGGCAAACTGGGCTCGTCGTCTACCAAAAATGGAGCCGCGGCGGAACATACCATCGACCTCCCCGGTGAGGCTACTAGTGGCGCATTATGTGGTGGCGAACTGGGCTCGTCGTCGCAGTCCACTGGAGCGGTGGGGGGTCAGCCCCTGCCCTCATCGCCCGCGACCCTCCTAACCGGAGTGACGTTCCACGGAGACTCTGCTCTCCATGTGGTCGTTGCCTCCGGTGATGGCCGCGGCAGCAAAAAGGAGGATGGCCGCACAAGCGAAAAGAAGGATGGCCGCACCAGCGACAGGGAGGATGACCCGGATTTCATACAGTGTGCGGACTTGATCTACCAGGAAGCCAAGCACCTCCTGGACAGCCCCAACAAGAATGGCGACACGCCGCTGCATTGTGCTGCCAGGGCAGGGCACGGAGATGTCCTCTTTAGACTCATTGCTCTGGCAAAACAGGAGGGCGGAGACAAGAGAGTCGAGGAAGTCCTGACGAAATCGAATGAACTCGGGGAGACGGTCTTGCATGAGGCCGTCCGTTTTGGGGACGAGAAGCTCGTTTCCGACCTGGTGTCAGCCTACCCGTCGTTGGTCCGGTTCCCCTTGGAAGGCACCTCGGCGTTGTACCTAGCGATCTCGCTTGGAGACGAGAGTATAGTAGACGTGCTGCTAAACTCAAAGGACCCAGCGGGGCTGTCTTATTCAGGACCTGCGGGGCAAAATGCCTTGCACGCTGCTTCTCTGCATGGCGGAGGTATGTATGTATGTGCCTGCCCTCAAGTAATTTGGCAATGTTATTGTAGATATATTCTCCTTGTTCCGTAATAGTATAGCAACGTATAGATTTTTCTGTGGAAGTCAAACCTTGTACAGTTTGACCAAATTTATTGAGAAGATATCAACATCGATGATATTAACGGTACGCCATTTTTTTTGTATGACTATTTCAAAGATCCAAAAGTTATAATTGCTTAGTTAGTCTAGTTAATGGTCGGATGTTTCCCTTTTTTTAGGGATTTTAGCAAACTCCTCTTTTTTCCCTCCTATTGTGTGATTTTAGTAGTAGATTTTAGTACAACATATAGGTTCAAACGGGTTGTAAGCCTACATCTTTTATGCTTGGATGCTAGTTCTTGGGTATAATGCTAGGAAGTAGTGACCCGTTATGTTTCTTTTCTAGAAAGAATGATAAACCTATGGCTTTTGCACCGATTGATGCACATAATCATATATTATATTATTTATTATTATATCTATGCCAAGCAAAGCTAAGAAGCATCGACACCAACAAATCAGTGCAAAATAAAAAAATAAACTGAGGTCATCCAAAATGGACCTGCCTCACACAATTATTTCCAAAAATTTTCTATGACTTTCCTATTCCTATGATATTTCTATCCAATAAACCAAACGAGGCTTTAGTACAAAACTACACACGCACGCACGCACTTTATTAGACCACAACATTAGATAATGTCTATGCTCCTTACTTCTAGGGATGACACAGAAGATACTGGAATGGAGCAAGAACAACGCTGCCATCATCAGGCATCCGGACGATTTCGGGAGCACACCGCTCCATTTTGCTGCCTCGGCTGAAGGCAAGGAGATGGAAGAAGCAAGCAATTTCGGCACTCAATTCCTATTTCAGCGCCGGCCAGACGACCCTACTCCGGTTCGTCAGCTATTGGACGCCCACAAATATTCTGCATACCGGCCAGATAATAAGGGACAGTACCCTATACACATCGCCGCATCAATGGGCAACTGTAAGGTCGTGACTCTCATTCTTGGCAACTGCCCAGAGTGCGCCGGTCTGCGCGATGCCCATGGGAGAACGTTTCTCCATGTCGCGGTTGACATGAGGTGGGAAAAAATAGTGGACCACGCCACCAAGAACGATACGTTCGCCTCCATACTGAATATGCAGGACAACAACGGCGACACGGCGCTGCACTTAGCTGTCCAGGTTGGGGTTCTAAGGATATTCCGTAATCTGTTACGGAATAACCATGTATCATTGAATCTGGCAAACCACCAGGGCCAAACTCCAGCTGACCTCTCAAGGAGCACTATTCCAGTTGGGTTTTACCACAAGACGGTAACCAAAAAAATTGAGCTTGATTTTCTCTTGCTATCTATCTCCATCTCTCTTGTTAGAAGCTACTCCCTCCGTCCCATAATATAGGACGTTTCTTGACACTACAGTAGTGTCCTACATTATGGGACGGAGGGAGTAGCTTATTAATGATTTTACTCTCTGTTCCTATTGGTTTCTGCAGAATGCTCGGATGTGGATACTTTGGTCCCTGTTAAAAGCTAGTGCTCTCAACGGCAATGACAGGCGTGATCACTTCCAGGAAAAGAACATTCATAAGATAGACGAGGGCAGAGAGTCGAAGAAAATGACGGAGGCGTCGCAGATGACTGGCATTGGCTCTGTACTTGTCGCAACCATGGCATTTGCTGCAGCTCTCACCTTGCCTGGAGGTTACATAGCCAGTGAGCAGAAGAATGGTGGTACGCCAACCCTTGCTGGGTCTTACGCTTTTGACGCGTTCATGTACGCTGTCGCGGTAGCATTCATCTGCTCCATGCTTGCCACGTTCAGTCTCATGTACTCAGGTATGGCCACGGTTGACTTGAAGATCAGAAATGACTACTTCAGCCAATCCGTAAGTTGGATGTGGAATTCCAGCAGAAGCTTGCTGGTTGCCTTCGCATTGGGGGTGTACCTCGTGCTGGCACCCAAAGACGGTACCACTGCCATTGGTGTTTGTATTCTCACATCAGGCACGCTACTCTTCAGGAACAGGGAAGTCGGCCGAATCCTTATCTGCACGTATACGTTGCACAAGAGAGTCGGAATCATCATATGGCCGCGAGTTGCTACCAAGATCCTCATGATGATATTTCAGTCATATTTTGTCTACATTGTTATTTTCATTTTCCCGGTATGTTTTAACGGGATTTTCAAGCTCTTTCCAATCTTGGGTACATCGAAATAAGTTGAGCAGGTCATGGTCCTACATAGAAACTGTTAAGTGTGTACGAAACAATCACAGACGAATAAGAATTCATATGTTGATGAGAACGACGATGTTTTCTCGGTTGCTGCTGCATTTTGTTGATGTTCAATACCGCTGTTTTGAGGATCATCTCTACTATTAAAAGGGAATCGAATGTCGTCATGGTTCGACCTCCCCGCGTGGTTCCACCATCTCTCCTGCTCACCTACGACAACCATCCTCCCCCTCGCACGATCCCTCGCGTGAAAAAAAATCGCCAAAGAAAATCAACTTTCCAAGCCAAAGAAAAGCTAGGGAAAATGGTCCCCACGTCCGCCACC
Source organism: Aegilops umbellulata (assembly GCA_032464435.1). NCBI lineage: Eukaryota > Viridiplantae > Streptophyta > Magnoliopsida > Poales > Poaceae > Aegilops > Aegilops umbellulata. Next base: position 635,119,230 of record CP136055.1, read on the forward strand.
TTCTCCATCCCTCCCCCACATGCCGATCTTTCCCAGGCCTTTATCTCCCAAATCCCGAACCATCCCGTCTCCGTCCACCCAGATCTGCTAGAGGTCGACCCGTACCTGCCGCCACTCTCCCACGTCTGCAATCGTGATGGCCAATGGCGCTTGGTCCGCACGGCAGGACACGCGTGTCCGGGAAGACCAACACGTGCAACGACCACCTGAACAAGCTTCTCACATGGATCTATCTCTTTTCCTTTCGGAAATGTTAACGCCCACAAGTGTGGGCGATAGTCAACTCACCCACACGCCTCCATCATCGTACAGTAACTTCTATACGAATCTTGGCACGAATTAGCTGATTTTGTATGCCATGTAGAACAACTCGTGTGTGTGATGTGTGAGAGAGAGGTCGTCCACACATCTGTTTTACCACACGGAGGGGCCGGTGTGTGGGTGTTTAGCAGTTCACCCACACACCAGTTTTCAGTCACACACAAGGGCTGGTGTGTGGGCAGTTTGCCATCTCGCCCACACGCCCGCCTCCTCTCCCACACCCAAGCTGCCAGTTGTCATGCGTTTTGCAGTGTACATGGCAACTGCCCTAGTGTGATTGCAAGCAGATGGCAACTCTCTATTTTTTTACCCGAACATGTCAGTTGCCATATGTTTGGCATGGTACATGGCAAACTGCCCTAGCGTGCACGTAAGTAGATGGCAACTCTTTATTTTTTAAATGGCAACTGCCCTAGCGTGCTTGTGAGCACATGTCAACTCTCTCTTTTATCCGAACATGTTTTTTGCCATGCCTTTTTTTTGTAGCGCTACATGGCAACTACCTACTGTTAGTAGGTGGCAACTCCTAAAGTTTTGAAATCATGGCAACTGCAGTAGACCAGACCACACATGGCAACAACTGTAGTTGTCCAAAAAATGGCAATCTGAAACTTTGACCTGGGATGGCAACTGCAGTTGAGAAAACATGGCAACTGTACTTAAACGAACATGGACGAGCGTCCGGCAACTGCGGGGCGCGCGGTAAAGTGTCACGTGGGGCGCGCGGGACCATGAGGTACGAGGCCTGACGTACCGGGCGTGTGGGCGTTATCTATTTCGCCCACACGCACGTGTGTAAGAGGGACCGGGAGGGGAAAAAAGAGACGTGTGGGCGCTAGTTGTTTTGTCCACACACAGACGTGTGGGCTGGTCCTCTTAGGCACCACACAGAACGTATGAGCAGATTTCTTAACGCCCACACGTGTGGCAGTTAGCGGCGTCCTTTCCTTTTTGCTTTGAGGTTGTGCTTGTCCGTGAAAATACATGGTTGATTGATGAACTTTGTCTTCGTGTCTGTTTCAGATCCTGAACGTCTTAAAAGACACATCAGTCGGTCTGGATGTGCATCTCTCTAATCTCTGAGGTATAAAAAATTGCATCTAGTTCAAGCTCCCATGTATTATATAACAATTTATCCTTAATATATGATAACCTACTGTACAGTACAAAAATATTATATTAGTACATGTGGCTAATGCAATCGCTAATTCATTGGGTTTGATTATAGCTAGCTAACTCCATGCCGACGACCAACTATGTGCGGATGCCACATCCAGGACAGGTGCGCTCCTGGAAGCAGCTCGACGTTGCCCTAGGCTTTACATTCTGGTAATGCGAATATCCATCTGCCTCCTCTGCTCAGAGTCATTGTTCTGAAACCCTGAAGTTTATAGTAAGTTCACCCTCTACTGTTGTCGCAAGCATCATAAAATTAAAATAGGTAAATAGTACAACAAGTGGTTCGGTTCATAGTGGGACCCGGTATGTCATGCTCCTTCTACGAACAACAAAGACAATGCAGCGACAATTAATCAGAGCTGCTGGTGAATAATATGACTACAGAGAGTTGAGATGTCACTAATGGCTTCACCTATGAGCTATGAGTTGTTAAGGCTATATTATTTATCATTTATTTCATGCAATATTGATCATGATTATAGCAACAGAGAATACTTCCATGTAGCTGTCTGAATATGGCATGAAAACCAAGTGTAAGGGCAAAATTTAAGATTCCCTTGTATCATTAGAAAAATCATTGTCTCACTTTTTTGGACTGTATTTTGTTTTTCATTCTTTGAACTTTTTTAAATTGGGTAGATGCATAGCTGAAGTAGATTGTATTAGGCTACATGTGCATTCCACATGTTTGATACTGATGAAATCAGAGATCCGATGATTAGATAATTCTTATCTAGCTCGCAATCCCCAACAATGGACTTAATACTACTTGCATAACAACTAAACTTTGGTGTGCACTCAAGTAACTAAACTCTTATTCATTTCTTTTTCCTCACCAACTTAACACAAGGGAGTTCCTTTTTTATTTACAATGAATCAGATATGAAGTAGTGTTTTTTTCTGCCTCAGATGCTACAACAAATCATCTCAAACATGCTAACATTTTCTGATCCGACTTCCGAGCTTGTGTTTGGAATTAGATTATATAAGTGTGCTTGATACATATTATTATTTCTGAAAGGAACATGTTCATCATCAAAGCAACAGATTATAGGCATACGTTCTTGGTAAATTAATAGCAGTACTATTCTTTCTCTATACCTTGTTTTATTAGAGAAGCAGTTGAGATGTTCTACTCAGACTAATGCATTGCATGTTTTGTGTGTTTCAACCAGAGGCCAAAAAGCCCAAAAGCACTTTAAAAATATGTATTGAGCTCTGAAACTATGATACTTGTAAACAATGTTTGTGCATCTCCTTTGAACATTTACTTTTTCTCGACTCTTGTTTTTTGTTGTTCTGCAACCAACTTCAAGGGTGAAATGAGATAATATAGAGACGTATGAGTTGGCTTCGTCTATCGACACACTAGGGAAGATCCATAGTTCAATCCCCTCGCAGCCCAATTTTTTTGCTGCTCGTCCGCCCGACAGAAAAAGAAATGCATGGTAGGCCTAGTTCGCCCAACTGGGCGACAACAAAAATTGGCAACTACGTGTGGAACGGGCAGAACAAAGTCCATAAATATATTTAATAGGAGGACCAACTATTTGTATGTAACCAAGCTCATCTAGCTTAGTTGGCATCCGCCTGAGGAACTGAAAGGGATGTCGCAAGTTTGATTCCTTACGAATGCAAAATATTTTGCCTCACTCGGCGAGGATGGATGGGCCAAATGTGGAGCGGGCCCAGTAGGGGAGTGTGGCTGAGGCCTAATACAGCCTGGGTGACAGAGCAATTATTTTATTTTCTTTTTCTCGAGTGAGCTGCATGGGAGCTACTCTATCAATTACCGAATATTCTTGGAAACGCAAACAGTTTTTGAAATATTGGACAGTTTTACAAAATGCAAATAGTTTTTTTGAAAATTCCATAAAATTATGGAAAACATGAACAAAGTTTGAAAACAGGAATATTTATTGAAATTCACAAACATTTTCTTACAACATGAACCTTTTCTAAAAGCGAGAGCAACTTTTTAATTTGCGAACAATTTTCGAAACTAGGAACATGTTTTGAACGTTTGGAACAATTTTATGTAATAGATTTTTTTAAAGCTAACATATGTGACTTTCTGAATATTTCACTAAAATAATAAATTTTTTTGAATTTGGAACTTTTTCTAAAATTCATTTTTTTAAATCACGAATTTTTTGGAAAACACAAATAGTTATTAAAAATGGGAAAAAAATTTGAATAAGTTTTGGAACGAGAACGAAAATTTAAAATTCCAAACATTTTTCAAAATGGGAAGAAAATTATAAAATTCTATTTTTCTAAAATTTAAAAAAAATTGAAATTCTGAATATATTTTTGAAAATTTGAATTTATGAAAAACGAAAAAGAAAAATAAACTTGCAAGAGAAAAAAGAAAAAGAGGAAGAAACAGAAAAACAAAAACAAAAACGGGCCGGCCCAGTCTTGGGCGCCTCTTGCGAAGCTCTGACTATTCGCTTCCTAGTTGCGTGGGCAGGAAAATAAGTGGGCTGCCTTTACTGGGCCAGAACGCCTATGGCCCACGTACGAAATTCTGGACAAATTGTTTTTTTTTTGTTTCTAGTAGAGGGACGCATAAGTTCCCTAAAAAAGCAGAGGGATGCATAAAAAATTTAGTACCACCTCAAATAACAATTTAGTCACGGCAAGAAATGTCGGGCAACGTGCATTTGGGGGGAGGAAATGCCAGGGTGGCAGCCCTAGAATGGAGGTCCGCATGGTTGGCTCTTCGGCGAACATCCTTGCGGCCCTGGTGGCTAATTCTCTTGGTTGTGTGGGTGGCGAGAGAAATAGCGGCGTGTGGCTCGGACGTGCTCTATCATGTCGCCCTCATTTGGACCTGGTGATCTGATCCTGTCATGCTTGTCCTGAAATCCTCGTGGTGGCATGTTGGAGTTGCCGGGGGAAAGCTTCGTGCTTTGTCGCTGACGACGGCGATGCTCGTGGACGCCGCTCTCTTCTTGCAGACGTCGTCATGGTGCTCTCTCCGTGTCTGGGTTCCAGTGAAAACCTTTGTCCATTGTGGACTTGGCAGCGGCGACGCTTTGTGTCGTTCTCCCTCCCGAGAACGTTGTCACGGAGCTTAGGTGTACTAGGGCGTAGCATGACGCTGTACTATGGCATAACAGGGCGTAGCATGACTCTACAATCCAACCTTCAATATAGGAGGGAGGGGCAACGTGTGCCTTCATATTCTAGTGTCCCTTAATGTTTGTCAAAACGTCCGTGTCATCAGCTCAAGTGCTGGCTAACGATGCTTTAGTTGCCTCTATTATAGTTCACTTTCTCCGATAGTACAAAATACATGATGCTTTCAACGTGCAGTTTCAATTTTCAAGATGCGAGTTTGACCTTTCTATGTAAATTTTATATTGAAAATTATCATAGGCCCCGTGGTATCGATGCTGACAGATTGGTAGATTCCTTCTATATTAAAAGCGATGTCCACTCCGACTGAAAGAGACACCCCATCTGCTTCTTTTGGTTCTGCAATGGCACTCATACAACACCAAATTACAAGAACACATAATTGAAAAGAAAAACACATGCATGAATGCATGCATTCTCTATTACTCCTAATTGAAATATGTCATGCTCCATAAAGTGCTAACATTAAGACTAGAAGGAAAGCAACATTGGAACTTTTTTTACACAATTTTCTGTTCGAATTAAAGAATGAGACTCTATTTTAAGTACGAAATTTAGAATGAGAACTAAAATAGCAGTTTGGATTTTGTACAAACGCCATCTGAAAACCTCGTTAGCTTTGGTCGATAAAAACAATGCAACTAGTTTCAACATATGAACTTTGAGTTTGAAAATGAAAGTAGGTAGCGACTTGGATTAAGCAGTAAACGAGGTAGGAAGTTGAATTTATTTCTCACAAGCACCATGTACAGAAATTAACATGGACATTAAAAGGGATTTGTATATGAAATTTAACATACAATGGAATTGAGAAATAGCAAAGAAGACCAAACAAAAAGGCCCACAGCGGCAGTTGTTGTTCTGTTGCGCTGGTCCTATGAGGCTTTCTGATTGTCTACTACAACAAGTTGTGTCCGACTCCAGCGAGGAAGGGGCGATGATGACGGCACGCCTTCGGCTCGCTTCAGTGTTTGTAGTCGTCGCTAAGTGGTCTACGAATCTGGGTGTAATCTTTATTATTTCTAGTGTTCACTGTACTATAATGATGGAAGATGAATAGATCGGTAGTTTCTCAAAAAAAAAAGCCCAAGGAATGAAAAAAAAGGAGTGACGCGGTCACACGGAGGCAGATACTCAAACCTGAAATCAACGCGGGCCCCATGGGCTGGTGGCGACAGTTTTGTACATCCGCCTACAGTGAAAACGATGTCCACCGATCAAAGAAAACTGAAAGAGACACCCCATCTGCTTTTGTCGATTGATTCTTCAGTGCCGCTCCTCCACCACCACTCATCATTATTCAGCAGCTCATCTTCCTCGTGCAGCCAGCAGAGGTTCTCTCCCTCCCTATCTCCATAGTTTCTCTGTTGCATATTTTTTTCATGTTGTGAATCAACATCTCTTCCCAGCAGCGGAAGAACAGAAGTGTTCGTTGCTCATCTTCCTCCTCTTGCAGTTGCAGAAGAACAAAGGTGGTCGGCCATGGAAGCAGCAGTAGGAGATGAGGAGAGGCCCTTGCTCCATCATCACCCACCTCCTGGCCCCTATCAGGCAAGTACATAGAAAACCATACATATATAGCAGTTGTTCACTAGCGATTCTGCACAAACAAGTATAGTTCAATTCTGTATACCAGTGTGACAAATTATAGGTAAAAAAACATAGCAGAGGCTTTTATGTATCATGCAGAATGGGGATTCAAGGTTAAATACTTGCGATAGAACCGTCGATGTTAACGGACAACCAGCACCTAAGGCGAGCACAGGAAACTGGAGAGCCTGCTTCTTCATTTTAGGTACTACTACTTCATTCTAGGTACTCCCTTCGGCCATTTTTATTTTGCATACAAGTTTTGTCCAAAGTCAAAGTATCTATTCTTTGACCTAATTTATAGAACAAAAGTATCAACATTCACAATGCCAAATCATTATTATTAGATTCATTATGACATGTAGTTTCATAGTATATACATTGGGTATTGCAGACGTTGATATTTTTTAATATAAATTTAGTCAGATTTTGCTATGTTTGATCTGACACAAATCTATTGCGTGGAGTAAAAAGGACCGTAGGGAGTACAACAGCAGCAGCGACTCGCTGATTCCTCAATAAATGCAAAAGAAAAATATGCTCAACATTAACTCTCATTGTTTGACTTGCACTACATTTTAGGTATCGAATTCAGCGAGTGCTTGGCCTTCTTCGCCATCTCTAAGAACTTAGTCACCTACCTCACCAGTGTGCTCCACGAAAGCAACATTGACGCGGCAAGGAATGTGTCCACTTGGATTGGCACAACATTCTTCACGCCACTTGTCGGAGCTTTCTTGGCAGACACGTATTGGGGAAGATACAAGACAATCGTGATTTTTCTCTCAATTTACACCGTCGTAAGTGGAACATATGTTGCTGATGAACATAATACATTATGTGTGCATTATGCGTGGATGGGCGCATCAACTGATGCAGAGTCAGGGACACCACTTCCCTTTTCTTAAAGAAAATGCACGGCCATCATTCTAGATTAACTTCCATAACTTTTTTTTCTAGGGGATGCTTGTGTTGACGTTTTCAGCGATACTCCCATCGTTGATGCAATCCTCCAACCATCACGAGATCCACCGTGTTGCCGTCTACGCGGGACTCTATCTTACAGCCCTTGGCAACGGCGGTATCAAGCCCTGCACTTCTGCCTTCGGCGCGGACCAGTTTGACATGGCTGACCCAGCGGAGCGCGTGAAGAAGGGATCCTTCTTCAACTGGTACTTCTTCTCGATCAACGTTGGCTCTCTTCTATCGACCACTGTGATTGTCTGGGTGCAGGATAATGTCGGTTGGGGGATCGGCTTCGCCGTACCGATGATCCTCATGAGCCTCGGTTTCGCGGTGTTTGTAACCGGTAGGAGGGTGTACAGGTACAAGACACTAGGAGAGAGCCCCATGACAAGAGTGTCCCAGGTTGTTGTTGCAGCTGCAAGGAATTGCCATATGGAGTTGCCTGATAATAGCTCAGCCTTGCATCACCTACCTTCACCGCCAATAGAGGCTACCTTCAAGGTTCACCATACCACTCAGTTCAGGTTGGTAGTTTTTATTTTATGTTTGCGAATATGTTCAGGTTGGTAGTAGAAATGTAGAATATCTCCAAGATCAAACATACTCATGTTGCTGTCTGACTTTTATATCTAGAAATATTACATTTACTGGCCAGATTTTTGGACAAGGCTGCCATTGTGCCAACCCCGACGCCGGGGAAGAAGGGCGTGGAGGCGGGTCCGTGGAGGCTATGCACGATGCGTCAGGTGGAGGAGGTGAAGATGCTGCTGCGATTGTGCCCCGCGTGGGTGTCCATGGTGGTCTTCTTCATGATCACAGCGCAGATGTCGTCGACGCTGATCGAGCAGGGCATGGCGATGGACAACCACGTCGGGCCATTCACCGTGCCACCAGCCTCCCTTGCAGGCTTCGACGTGGTTGCAATGCTCGTGTTGATCCCCGTCTACGACGCTGCGCTGGTGCCCATCGCCCGGCGCGCCACCGGCCTCGACAGGGGACTCTCACATCCGCAGCGCCTCGGTGTCGGTCTCGCGCTGTCCACGCTCGCCATGGCCTACTCGGCGCTACTTGAGAGGAACCGGCTCGCGGCGGCCACGACCGGAGCAACAGTGAGCATCATGTGGCAGGCACCGGCGTACACCATATTGGGCGCCGGGGAGGTGTTCGCCGCCATTGGCGTGATCGAGCTGTTCTACGACCAAGCGCCCGACAGCATGAGGAGCCTGTGCACGGCACTCGCGCAGCTCGCTGTCGCAGCGGGGAACTACCTTAACTCGGCCGTGCTGGGCTCCGTCGCGTCCGCCACGGGATGGATCCCGGAGGACCTCAACGACGGCCACCTGGACTACTTCTTCTGGCTGATGGCGGTGCTCGGCGCACTAAACCTGCTGCAGTTCTTACTCTGCTCCATTCCGGCCATGAGGCAGAGCAGCTGGTAGCCCGGTTTCGTGACAACAGTCCGTGTTCACTCGGAGATGAGAAATCCGTGCACATAACTCACCCTGCCACAAAGAGTTACACGGAATCTTGGCCAACGGACAATCGAGAAAGAGGTGTTTGATGTTTTCGTTATGATCGGCAAAAGCTACACCTAGATGAGCCCGTCCAGTTGCGTTTTGCCAGGTTATCCTTAGTTAAAATGACTTGTTTATGCACAAACCACAGAAACACTTTGATGCATAAGGGGACCTTTACTCTCCAAACGTGAATCGAGAAAGGGACAATGCTAGAGTTAATGACATCCAGATACATAGACTTAACCGAGAACACACCGTTCTTAGTAAGTTTCCAATACAGCTGATCTGGTTGCTGGGTCAGCCGAACCTCCATTAAACGTCTAACAAGGTGGAGCCAAGCCTCCCAACGATTTCCAACTAGCGTCCTCCGAAAACTAATATTGAGGGGAGTGGATTGTAGAACAGATGCAACGTAGGCTTCTCTACGTCGCACAATGTTGTACAAAGTAGGATATTGAAGTGCAAGGGGAGTCTCCCCAAGCCACGTATCGTCCCAAAACCTCGTAGTGGCTCCATTCCCGACAATAAATTTTGACTTGTTGAAAAAAAGTTGTTTGACTCTCATCAAACCCTTCCAAAAAGGTGAGTCGGAACCTCACATTTACCTGGGCCAAGGTTTTAGCATAAAGATACTTATTACGCAAAATGTATGCCCAAGTAGCTTCCGTCTCGGACGATAGTTTAAATAGCCACTTGCTAAGGAGACATATATTTTTGACTTCCAAATTTTCAATGCCTAGACCCCCTTGGTCCTTCGGCCTACAGATTATATCCCACTTAGCAAGCCTATACTTTCGTTTGAGGTCGTCATTCTGCCAAAAGAATCGAGATCGATAGAAATCTAACCTTTTCCTGACTCCCACCGAAACCTGGAAAAAGGATAAGAGAAACATAGGCATACTGATAAGGACCGAATTAATCAGAATCAATCGTCCTCCGTATGACATGAGCTTCCCTTTCCAACAGCTCAGTTTCTTTTCAAAGCGATCCTCGATGCATTTCCACTCACTGTTAGTCAGCTTACGATGATGAATGGGTATACCTAAGTACGTAAACGGTAAGGAACCCAATTCACATCCGAACAATTGTTTATACGTGTCCTGGTCCTCCTTTGCTCTTCCAAAGCAAAACAATTCGCTCTTGTGGAAGTTAATTTTGAGGCCAGATAATTGTTCAAATAAGCATAACAACAGCTTCATGTTTCTTGCTTTCGCCAAGTCGTGCTCCATAAAGATGATTGTATCATCAGCATACTGAAGAATGGAAATCCCTCCGTCAACTAGATGTGGGACCAGGCCACCTACCTGCCCTGCATCCTTTGCCCGACCTATTAAGATAGTGAGCATATCTGCCACTATGTTAAACAGGATCGGTGACGTCGGGTCTCCTTGCCTTAGCCCCTTGTGTGTTTGGAAATAGTGACCTATGTCGTCATTCACTTCAATCCCTACACTCCCTTTTTGCGTAAAGGAATCAATCTGATTTCTCCAGGCCGGATCAAAACCCTTCATACGCAAAGCTTGTTGAAGGAAAGGCCATTTAACTTTATCATATGCTTTTTCAAAATCCACTTTAAAAACTAAGCCATCAAGTTTTTTTGAGTGGATTTTATGGAGCGTTTCATGCAAGACTACAACCCCTTCAAGGATGTTTCGATCAGGCATGAAAGCAGTCTGGGACGGATGAACCACAGAATGCGCAATCTGCGTAAGTCTGTTCGTCCCGACCTTGGTGAAGATTTTGAAACTAACATTAAGCAGACATATAGGTCTGAACTGCTCAATGCGAACCGCGTCTGTCTTCTTAGGAAGAAGAGTTATCGTTCCAAAATTCAGCTTAAACAACTGAAGCTGTCCCTCAAAAAACTCCTCGAACATGGGAATCAAATCACCCTTAATAAAATGCCAACACTTTTTGTAGAACTCCGCCGGAAACCCATCCGGTCCTGGAGCCTTATTATTCTCCATCTGTGCAATGGCTTCAAACACCTCTTTCTCAGAGAAAGGAGCAGTCCGGAGCTCATTCTCGGCAGTCTCAAGTTGAGGAACATCCTCAACCCTAGACTCATCTAATGACACAAAATTCTCTTCCGGGGGACCAAACAACTGCTTATAATAATTGGTAATGTAAACTTTCAGATTGTCTTGACCAACTATCGTCCCTTCGTCTTGTTCTAGCTAGAAAATTCTCTTTTTACGATGCTTCCCATTAGCAATCATATGAAAGAATTGAGTATTGTCCTCTCCTTGTACTATCTTGCGAACCTTAGCTCGCAACGCCCACTTCAATTCCTCCTCACGAAGAAGCTGTTTAAGACGCATCTCCGCCTCTATTTTTGTTTCCAACTCACTGGAATCCAAGATAGAAGTTTCAGCTTTAACTTCAAGGTTTTGAATAAGTAGAAGAAGTCTCTCCTTCTCCGCCTTATAAATACCATGCGTGTGCCTAGCCCATCCTCGAAGGAACCTTCGGAGATGACGAATCTTACATTGCCATCGCTCGATAGGCGTCCTTCCTCCTGAGTCTTTAGCCCACTCCCAAGCTAACAACTCAAGGGAACCTTCTCTTTCAAACCAGGCAAGTTCAAACGAGAAAATGTTCTTGTTGCCTACAAAAGTTTGAACCCCTGAATCAACTAGTAACGGTGTATGATCAGAGACACCCCTTGTCAATGCCTGCACGGTTACCAGAGGAAACTTCTGTTCCCATTCGACACTTGCTAGGACACGGTCAAGTTTCTCAAACGTCGGGACCGGTAACGAATTAGCCCAAGTGAATTTCCTACCCGAAGCTCTATCTCTCTGAGATCCAAACTTTTGATAATAGTGTTGAACATAAACGACCATCGGCCGTCAAAATTGTCATTATTCTTCTCCTCCTTCCTACGGATAATGTTGAAATCCCCCCCCCCCCCCCACTAAGAGGGGGAGCTGTTCGTTACCACAAATACGAACCAGATCCGCCAAAAAGTCTGGCTTGAGCTCTGGTTGCGCAGCTCCGTACACCGCCACCAAAGCCCAATCAAACCCATCTGCCTTAGTTCGAACTCGAAATTTGACGGCAAAATCCTCCAAAACTACACTCCGAACTTCCATCGTTTCGCACTTAACCCCAAGTAAAACCCCACCGGATCTTTCTCGAGGGGGGAGGCAATGCCAATCAAAATCTACCCCCCCCCCCCGGACAACGTGGCAAGAAATTGTGAAGTGAAGTTGCTTCTTCCAGTCTCAGACAATGCAATAAAATCTAATTGATGTTCAAGAGAAGCCTCCGCTAGAAATCTTCTTTTAGCCAAGTCTCTAAGACCTCTGCTATTCCAGAAAATGCCTCTCATAATTCATCATGAAATTTTTTTGCAGTGCGGATGCTAGCACTCCTACGTGCTGCCGAGACGGGATAAACCTTCCGTTTCCACGTCCGCTTTGGCTTAAGGTGACCATCAGCCTGGTCAGCACAGTCATTCTCTGCTTCTATCGCCTCGGGCTCATCTACATAAAGAGACACCTCAGGAATGGTATCCTCCTCCGTCTCGGGTAGTGCAGGGTCAAGATCGGCACACAAGCCATCAAGAACCCTAACCCCAAGCGCATCTATCTTCGAGTCGTTCATAGGTTTAACAGCAGCAATGTGACGGATCATATCTACCGCACGATCAGCTTCCAAATCAAGAATGTCATTAACCGACCTAGAGACCTCAATATCATTTTTACCAAGTGAAACTCCTAATTGATTTGCATTACGAATAATTTCAACATCATTAAAATGCAAAATAGAATTCGACTGATCAACCGACATACCGGTGGAGGTCTCGACGTCGCGCAGCTTGGCAGCTCTCAAAGCACACCTCAGCTGCATGTCATCAACGTCCGGCTGTTCCTGCAGCCTCCCGCTGACCCGCCTCCCCTGGGAGACCGGGTCCGGGATACCGCCAAAGGCGATGACCTCCTCGCGTGAAGCTCTGCTAGGGGAAAGGCCTCCTGCCCATCCCCCAACAGCGGCACCCCGGGCCTTAGCCACCGGGCAGGAGAGCAACACGGTGACGACTCCCGCGGCATGTCCACGGGCGACCCGCCGGCAGCAGGAGCCGAGGAGACCCGCGCACGGTGCTCCGGAGAGGAAGCCGGGGAGACAGGCGCGCCACCTGACCCGCCCACCGCAGCGGGGCAAAGAATGATGGCGGCCTCCTGCACGACCATCCCTCCTCCCGCGCGCGGCGATGTGGGGAAGAGCACCGAGTCCTCCGTGGGCGCCGTCGGCGTCGGCATCACAGGAGATCGGGCCTCCTGCCCGTCACCTCTAGCCATAGCCGCAAGCGCAGCACCATCCTCGGTAGTCAACAGCGAGGCAGGAGATGTGGGAAGGGCCGCCTGCACCTCGGGATCTCCCAACTCAAGAACTGCCGGCGCACAAAGAGGAGCCACGGGATCCACGGAACCCGGAGAAACACCCCGAAGCCGAGGCGGAGCAGAGAACGGTCCCAAGGATCCAAGCTGCAAAGTGGACGTCGGAGCAACCCCAGAAGATCTAGCAGGAGCAGTATCAGTAGACTCAGACGGACCTACCGGACCCTTGGCCCCGTCTTCACCACCCATAGCCGAATCATCTTGGTTCCCCGGGACACCTCCTCCCTCGGTCGTGTCCATAGGGTTATCATGCTCAAACTCATCGAACAAATTAGGATCCTCATATAGAACGTCCAGCTGATACATAACACCATCGTACGTCCAGGGCACCACATTCGACAAGAACTCAATATTAGCAACACTGACAAGTAAACGCGCCACTCCGTTGGCCCTAGTGAATGGCATATCCACCTGTTCAGTCTTGCCGATCAAAGACCCCAAACTCCACGTCACCAAGAAGCTATCCAAGGGATCAGATGGCACCCCGGAGAAACAAACCCAAATCTGCCTCAAAGGCGTGCCCTGTGGCTCCTTCTTCTTCCACTCATCAAACTGCAACACAAAACTAGTGCCTGTGACCCTGCTCATACCGAACTTGAGGATTCGCAACTGATCCTCCTTAGACGGAAAATCAACTTTATAAGACGTATCATTAAGCTTGAGCAATGACCACTGAAAATTACCCGGAGCGAGTTCCTGCAGCTGCTGAATGATCCGTGCCTCGGTCAACGGTCCATGAACTACCTTCACCACCCCTGGGAAAGAAGTCTCTACCGCTGGTGCCAGAGGTGCCACACTGGGAGACTCGAAGAACATCAACTCCGAGCAGCAGACCCCGTATATCTGAACAGTAGGCTTAGGCCCAAGCATAAGAGGACACTCAGCAGCAGCATGCTTCGGTTTCCAGCACAGGTCACATAATTCCGCAGTGCACTCAGCCATAAAGTGTCCCGTGTCACCACATCGAAAACAAGTAAGCTTCTTCTTCTTAGCCGCCCACTTGGACAACTTGTCAGCCTCGGATTTGTCCGTACCATGCTCAGAAGCAGAATCACCAGTCTGCATTGGTTCCGGCAATGTGACTTCGGCCAGGGCCTGAACCGTTTCCACCGCCACCTGTGGTAGAACTGAACCTCCGTCGGCCACCACCTCAGTCTCAACCGTAGTCTTCGGATGCCTAGGCGGGTAGTTACGTCTGTGCCCACCTCGACCTCCGCGGAATCGGCCCCGGAAGGAGTGGTTATTAGGAGCAACCACCCCCTCCATGAAGTTACCGGGCGGACCCTGAAAACCCCGGTTGGCATTGCCGTCGTCCGTCCAAGCATAACCACGGCCACCGCCGGAGGACGAAGATCCCCGATGCAAACCAGCACCGTAGGCGTCGTAACCGTCATCGCCCCACTGGCCACGCGGGGGATTCCGGTCATCTCCCGGCGACGGCCCAACCCCACGGCCGAGCGGGCCTTGGCCAGGGCCACCGTGGCCGGCCGCCATTTTCCGCGGCCACAGCCTATGGTTCGGCGGCGGCTCAGCCCTAGGCGGAGGTGGCGGGTCAGCCCTAGGCTGCTGTGGCGGCGGGGGCAGGGTCCGAGCGGGCGGTGGAGGCGCTGCCCGAGGCGGCGGTGGAGCAGCCCGTTGCGGCGGCGGGACCGCCCGGGGCGGAGGTGCCGCACGCGCGGAACCCGGCGCAACAGCGCCCGCCGTCGATGAGGCCGAGCCGCCCGCGGCCCCGGACTGGCTTCTCGCCACTGGGGATCAACTTCTTAAGAATGTAGGATTATAAAAACATATGTCTATTTATTTATTTATCACAGAGGTGGCAGTATGTTTAAAAATCTGGATTCACACTGCCCGGCAGATACAAAATGATGGGAGCAAACAAAACATAATCTCTGTGCCAACACGGCAGGTATAGCATCATACATTCATACAACAATAAAGAACATGAAAAACTTTCACAGGATTGGCATCCTTTAAACAGCCCATTAATTCCTGCTCCTCCGCCGGGAGAAAAAACCATTCCTGCTTATATCATTCACTATTTGTATTCCTGGGCGGTTTTCCTTGCTAGAAGCAACATCTTCGTGGAAACTACTTCATTATTTCCATGATTGTGAATCCATCCGAATATCCAATAACAAGACTGCACATATATTTTACTCTGGTGAGAAGCTTGAAATTATCAAAAATTATTGCAATAGACAGCGTATAGTAGTGTGTGAATGATTCTGAATACATCCAAATATCCAATAACAAGACTGCACATATGTTTTACTCTGGTGAGAAGCTTGAAACTATTGAAAATGGTTGTGATAGACAACATATAATAGTGTGTAAAACAAAAATATGTAATTTCTCCCATTATGGATAGATTAGCAAATGGGTAGTGTATTTACATAAACACCTAGCTACGTACTAATGCCAAAAGTTGTTGTCTAGTGTCTACGTACTAATATGGTGGCCCTAGTGGCTTCTTGGGAGTATTGTGCCTCCATACCGCTCCAACGGAGACGTACTTCCTCTCAAAGGGAAGGAACTTCGATAACACATTCTCGTCTCCCCCGACTCCACTTGTGGTTATCTCTTAACTTTATTACTTGTGTTGTTTATCTTGCTTGCTTGTGTTGTTACTATTGCTAGCATCATATAGGTTGGTCACCTAGTTGCATATCTAGACAACCTATTTGTTGCTAAACCTAATTTGTTAAGAAAAGGTCAAAATTGGTAGTTCCCTATTCACCCCCCCCCCCCTCTAGTCAACCATATCAATCATTTCAGACACGATACTCTAAAATTAAAGAGTAACGGGATTTTTTTTGTTACCTTTTTATGCTCTCAATGTATCCAAAACCCTTGATGTAGCCGTCGGTAAAGTGAACTTTGTTCTCATACCTGCAAAGAAGTGTTTTTTTATCTTACTACATTTAGCCTATATGCCCTCAATGATAAAACGAACCCAAGTCTTCGCCGATGTGATTGTAACCATTGATGCATGGTGTCACTCAACTAAAACACAAGAAGTAATGTATCTCCATGAGAAATGAACTATGCATCGCTGTCAGCATGTCAGAGGAGAGCCTCAATATTTGAGGCATGTAACGGGGCTCATTCGGTTGAACAAGAAATATGTGGAAGGGACGGAGTACATCTGAGACCAGATCTCACTGAGTTTGTTTTCTTTTGTTCTACTTTACAGAGTTTATACCCTGTCATTTTGCAACTTTCCATTATCAAAGAAAAGCGCAACAGAAAAGTGACAAGATAACACAGACCACACAAGTTTGGGAACCATTGTCTTCGTGTGTATTTGTATCAGTGAATGAATCAAAAAAGAAGACCAACAATGCGGGCGGACCAGGAAAAGAAGATCCGAAAGAATGAGGCTAGGTCACTTAAGGTGTGTGGATGTACTCTCTCTCCGTTTCAGAATACAATATATATTAGTTTTGTCCTAAGTCAAATTTTCCAAGTTGATCATTTTTATAGTAAAAAAAATATTGGCATTTATAACACCATATAAATACAACATGAAAATATATTCCATGATAGATCTTTTTTTTGCGGGTGATAGATCTAATGATATCGGTTTGGTATTGTAGATGTTAATATATTTTTCGCTCAACTTGATCAAAGTTTACAAATTTTGTATTTAAGACAAAACTAATACACACTATATTTTGAAATAGAGGGAATACAATCTTATCTCCTAGGTTCAAATTGTCATTAATTCAATTTTGGGGTCTTATTTAGTAAACCGCCAGGGCTTCAGTTATAGTTTTTATCTTCTAGAAAGACAAAAAAAAAAGGAAGAGACCAGGCAGGCTGGACCAGAGAGACTAGATGGCTATGTCTCAGTTCAAGTCAATGGCAACCCGCCGCAACATGTAGAGGGGCAAGGCTAGTTAGTACTAGAAGCGTTACCTGTGCGTAATTGAGTCACAAAAAGAAACAACATTGTCTTCTGAAACTGTAGCCAAAATCTGATGACCCCGGGGCCGGCCCACAACAGCAACAGAAATATTGTTATACATTGTTTGGAGCCCCTTGATTTGTCGAATACATTTTATCAATTGCAAATCCCAGATCTGATAAAAAAAAGGATATGAAGGAGATCAATGCATTACATCACTATAATATTAGTACTGTACTATCGATGCATTACTGCTGTTGCGGAATAATGAAGACGGGCTTACATGTGCTTTCCCATTCGTAGATCCTGCGACAATATATGACCTATCACCACGTGCAATAAAATAATCAACCGATTTCAGTTCATCCGCAGAACAGTTTAATGTCGAGATAGGCGTGTGAGAATAGATGCTCCAGATCTGTGCATTGGTGCAAAATTAGAAGGCACAAAAAGGAAATAAAATTTTGTTAGATGGTACAAAACGTAGGAGTACTTGTAATGCAGTTGGTATTAATTATACAGTTTTAACCTTTACTGTTCCGTCCAAGGAAGCACTAGCAAATGTGTTGCCCACACCCTGCGGATTAAACTTGGCTTGCTTCACGTCACCTGAGTGCGCTTCGAATGTCCTAATGCACGCCCAGCCAGTTTCCCAGTTCCATAATTTGATCTGCCGGCCGCACGCTGACAGCACTAACGGCTGGCTCGGGTGAACCGCCAGTGAATTGACCCAGCGGTCACCGGCTGTGAATTGATTCAGCATCTTCAGTGCTTTGTTACATGAATACGCCTGGATGAGCCCATTGAAACTACCCATCACAAACCAATTCATCCGTGTGATGAATTTAACAGCACTAATCGCATGACCTTTATTTCCCCCTTCGTTAGTGTTGCATTTCATCATTATTTCCTGCCAGAAACGAAAATAAAAAGTAATTCATTAATCAATTCGACTATTCGATATTCTCCTCGTCTGTAAATATTGCTCGTGCTTCGCTCGCTCACCGGCTTTGGCGTGCCTGGCTCACGGTGAGAATGCCGAATCAGGCACTATATAAGTAATTTCACTACTTTTCTCAGTCTTCGGCTACTAATTCTCGTAGCGCGTACTTCGTGTTGCCTAAGATATCCAAAGCCTTATACAATGATGTGCACAAAAATGTGTAACCATGCCATTACCTTTTATGTGAACATCGTACTAAACCTTGACTAAATATTACAAATTGCAATAGAGTAAAAGATAATGAAATTTATTTAGATTAATTAATCAAGTAGGCTGAATACTACAAACTGCAATCTTCAGGTTTCATTTATCAGTGTGTAACCCTGATTGAGTATATGATATGAGAAGATGACATAATTAAATCTTGACTTCAGGTCTAAAAAGTCATGTATTCTGGACGTGTTTACAAATAAGGGATGTACATTTATAGCATCTATCTATTGTTACACACTATGCAATGCATTCCTTCGCGCCTCCATTGGCACTGGAAGATATAAAGGCTACGTACCTGGGTCTGATGGTTCCAAAGGGAGATCTTTCCAGTTGAATGACCTAGCAAAATCCTGTGTGGCAGAAGAAGGCACTTAAAAGATGAAGATTAATGAATACCGCAAATTGCAATTTTCATCAAAACTCTATTATCTATTTTACTTGTTCTGTAGTCTGTCAATACTCTTATTTCAAATACGATACTTTACGACTCTGCAGTTATCATGTTTGTGAGCATTTAAATCAAAACACTACTAAAAAAAATCGTATCAATTGAAAAGCTCATCCAAGTCGACAAATGGAGTATTCTATTCCAGGCAGCCCATGTTTACTGTAGCCATGAGTAAGGTGGTTGACCAAACTACATGCTCGCGCATTGACTTGGTACTGGAGGAGATCGTATATCCGATGCATTAAGATTGTTGAGGCCAAACCGGTGCACCCGAGCTAAAAAGCACTTATGGTAAGTTCTAAGCATTTTTTTATTTTTTCATCTACGATGTTGCAAAAAATTTAAATCCAAATTCGACCCATGGCTTGAGAAACAACAAATTCTACTACGATGGTGTTAATGGGCACAATTCACAGCTCAGGTTCATTTCTCTACTTTTCATAACATGAATTGTGTTCTTTGATTCTCAAGTTATGAGTTGAATTTGAATTTAAAATTTTCTTACATGATAGATGTATGCTGTGCATATATACTCAACATATTTCAATAATATTAACTAATTTTAGCAATTGTGCTTTTTTTTAGAAACACCGAGTACAACCAGTCATCTCACACCAAAAAATCCACTTTAATGAGATACAAATGACGTCAAATGTGTGGTTTGATCTCTAGTGGGCTAAGGATAAAATCACCCATCAAACCATCCAACCAATTGTTGGTTCTATTTTAACAATTGGTTTTAGTCTGAAATGCACCGAATACAACCGGAGATCGGTTACACCAGGTACTTTTTCAAACCAAACAACTCCAAATGGTTCGCTTCTAGTTGTACGTACGTCTAGTATCCTATAACTGGGTGCAAATATAGTGTTCAAAATAAAAACAGTTTAAGTAGTGACTAACGGGAGAATGGTGTTTTGGTTCTCGCCTCCATGGAGGCCTTTTTCTTTTGAAAAAAAATCAAAATTCAAAAAATTCCGGTTTCAAAAATATCTGAAACAAATTGTACAAGTAAACAATGATGTGAGGCGTATGTGTGTAAAATTTCAGGATGAAATAGTTGAAATGCGATCTATACAAAAAGACAAATTCATGGTCTGGGAGGATGAATAGTATCATGTGTTAAAAAACCCACATATTTGTCTTTTTTGCACAGCTCATGTTTCACCGTATTTCGTCCTGAAAATTTAAACACTTATGCACTATGCCTTCATCTATCTCTGTAAAAAAATTCAGATTTTTTTTTAAATATAAAAATATGAATTTTCAAGAATTTTGAATTTTGCATTTGAAGGCCTCCGTGGAGGTCGGCTTCCAAAAGCACTTTCCGCTAACGGAAGGTGCTATGAACCGTTTTGTGGCGATATGTGCTCATATGGCATATCCATATCGATTACCCTCATAATTAATATCGCTAGAAGCACAGACCTACCAAGGCTTTGTCGGATGCACGTCCATTACGCTCATAATTCCTTGCTCAAGCCAGCATATGTCGATCATCTGAACCAATCATGGTTGGTAAGATATTTGAGCGAAGATAAGCAAGATTAAAAAAGATGATGGAATTTCTGTTACCTTGATTCTCGGTCGGATCAGCTACCAGATAACAAACATGCGGCGACACCAGGACCAAAAGCAGAAGGGCAAACCATCATGAAAAAAATATCAGACAAAATCCTGGTGCTTCCAAATCTGTTTTGCATGCCGAAAAGACCAACTGACCTCGAAGGTTGCCGTCTCGCTTGCTGGGTAACTAGCGGTAGTTACTTTTAATTGTTGCACCTTACCTCTGTTGTCCGTTACGTGCAGTGTGTAGTCTAAAAAATTGTTTAGCCGGATATCCATAAACTCACACTCGGTTGAAATGCAAGGGCACATCTACAATTAATAAAACAAACAGCCCATATATACGGAGTTAAAATACGTATGCATACATACATAAAAATATG
The DNA here is from genome assembly GCA_032464435.1 of Aegilops umbellulata. NCBI lineage: Eukaryota > Viridiplantae > Streptophyta > Magnoliopsida > Poales > Poaceae > Aegilops > Aegilops umbellulata. The sequence goes on from CP136055.1 coordinate 635,139,873, forward strand.
AATGGTATTATTAAAATAAACTACAAGCTATGGACTCAGTATTTTCATGATTGTCATAGCAGTACCTACCACTGTACCCGCTACACATACCTAGTTTTGCATTACCCTACTCTATTGATACTTCTACTCCACAACATTTGATATAGTCATGTGTTGCCATAAAGGCATCCATATGTTAAAATCATTTACAGTCTGGAGGAGTAATACTAAAATTAAAATAGGTTACCATAGTATGATTTAATAAACTGGGCATTAAATATGATTATTTTTCAAGAACAAAACGACTGTGATGTGTATGTACGAAGTGAACCATTCTATCCTTGATATTGATTAGTCATGATCTCTACATATACACACATGCATGTACGTTTAGTAGGAAAACAAGAAAAACAACATAAGCAATTCTGTAATTAGTGATCACACCTCGTATGACCCTGTGTCATTCCTTGATGCCTCAAGAAGTTGTAGCACAGTCTCCATCTCATTTAGCTTATCGACGATTACCCCTATGCTCGGTCTCTTGTGTCTATCAGCATCCACACAGCGTAAAGCTATTTCGATGCATTGCTTTGCTTGTTCGGAATATGGCTCATACAATGATTTTGCTTGTAGCATATTCTTCCAATTCACATGTACCTACAATATGGGACATAAAGTATGGTTGTATATTAAAAAATAGAAGTATTATCCATGATGAAATATGTACTATAAACTGATATCAATAAAGGCAACAATTTCTCTTACAAGCTCGACGAATTCTTTGGGAGACATTTCAGCAATCCTGAAGTACCCTGTTGGTCCGGTCATTATCTTTATGATTACAACACCCAAACTGAATATGTCAAACTTGATTGAGATTACACCTGCATCTATGTACTCTGGCGGTAAGTACCCACTGCATGGCACATCATACATGTTACCAATAACATTGGTCCAATGCAAATATATAGAATTTGTTAAAATATTTAAAAATATTTCATTCGCGTGGGAAATTAATTAGCTTACGGTGTTCCCATAGCATTTTTTGTCATTTGTGTGTGTTCTCCTCCGAGCCTTGACAAGCCGAAATCTGCTATTTTTGGAACCATGTTCTCATCCAGCAATACATTGCTTGGTTTTAAATCCAAATGATATAAAGGGGAACCCAATTCCTCATGAAGGTATTGCATTCCCTCACAGATCCCCTTAATTATTGCATAGCGTGTGCACCAATCGTGTCCACTAGATTCATCTGTAGCAAATAAAGGACATACTCAAAAATTTGTGTTATGAATGATTAATTAGCATGCTACCTTCTAATACAAATATAACACCATGCATCATACCAGAAAGAAATTTGTCAAGGCTTCCATTAGCCATATATTCCAGGCAAATCGCCCTTCTTCTCATCTCCGCAAAAACCATTTTCCCATTATATGGTTGGTATACACAATGAGTTTCATGAGAATAGCCAACTAAGCGCACAATATTTTTGTGTTGGAGGCTTGCATGGTTGAGATACTCCTTCTCAAATTGCTCATCAAGTCCTGGAATGTAATGAAGCACCTTCACAGCAATTCTTTCCCCGTCTTCATGTTCTCCCTATTCAAAATCTCACATGCATGCATTGTTTAATTTTCTGTTTGTAGTGAAATATTTAACATTAATAAAGCAGAAATTGGTACATAGCCATGGTTGAACATGTGTGGCTTGTGAATATGAACATGCTTCTTTTCTATAATCAAAATCTCAGCAGAGTGGTATGTACTCATGTGTGTTTGACTGTTTGGCATGCACCTGAATTCATAAGGAGTAGGTTCTAGATGCATCAGATATATACATGATTGGTATTCTGATAAATAGTGCAGTGAATAACGAATGGTTCACCAGGGGATGTATGGTGTGCGTGCAATTCACAGGTGTGCATGGCACCACCATGTCTTTTTTTGGATAAAGGGTGTATTTTATTGATTCCTAATGAAACATCAAGGGGATATAAACATAGTGAACACACACCAGCCTCTGCATTTGCATAACTAAGATGCACACAACTAACACCATCGCACACACGCAAAAAATCATGCCGGCAGAGTGCAAAGTCATAGAAGACTGAAGCTATGCCAGGCGGAGGGAGAAGAAAGAAAAAAAATCTGAAGCGATCAAAACACGATCGAGGATATGCAACGACGACCGGCCCCAACGATTCCTGGACAACACAAGGACTGCTAGAAAAGTTCTCGAAAAGCAATGCCTCCAGGAAGGAATGTAATGACGAGTAAACGCCGCCATCGCCGAATCCAACACTGCCGGATCGTGGGTTTTCGCCCTAAAGATTTAGTTCGAGCAATGCCTCAATGGGTAACAGCGTAAAAATGTTGCCATTGCCAGGTATACCAACTAGGGTCAGACCTAGGGTTTCACCCCGGAGGTTGAGACTAGGTGCTCGATCAGCACCACCCAATCGTCGAAGTCATCCTATGTCGTCTCCTCCACTTGCCTCGATCCCAGGCACCCCCATGTCTAACTATAGCAAATTATGGCTAGGTAGAAACCATAAATACAGCATAAATCGTACCATGTAAACATTTCCATACGAACCCGCACCAAGTTTCCGGTCCTCAGAGAAACGATTTGTAATATTTTCCAATAAATGGAAGGGTAAAACCTTTGGCGCCACAGTTGCACTGTTCAGATCTCCCATTTCTCCAATGGTGCTCCTGCCATCAGAATTGTCATCTTCATTGCTCTCAGTATGTGAAACCACCATGACATTTTTTTGAGCTATCATAACATTCTCATTCTCATTTCGTCCCGTGCCATTGGTCTCAGAGCTTGGAGCTCCAAGAGTAGTACAAGAATCATTAGCGGCAACACCCATGTAACCCAGTTCCTTGGTTTGGGGAGACACCCCATTGCTCATGCGCGGATCTGCACCCCGGTGCCTAGGTCCAGAAGTCCACCTTATAATCTTGGTTACAAATGAAATGAAGCTGATACATAAAGAACTTAAGGTAATGTAAGGGAGGATGAGAAGGTGTAAGTAATTTCTGGGTCCGCCCTTGACATTGATTTTAGCTGCATACGCACAAACACACACACACACAGAAAAAATAAATCAATTCCTCAAATCAAAAGCTTGAGCGAACTGACTGGTGTTAATTACAGTAGTTGATAAGGAGAAAAGGTAGCTACTCCCTCCGTCTTGAATTACTTGTCGCTCAAGTGGATGTATCTAACACTATTTTAATGCTATATACATCCATTTGAGCGACAAGTAATTCGGGACGGAGGGAGTAGTTCTTACTCCATCAGTTCCTAAATATAAGACGTCGTCTTATTATATGTAGGAACAAGGGGAGTAATTAATTTCTAATTAGGCAGTGTACCCTCGAATTTGTACCTCTAATGGCGGTGTTGGATCCACCGGAGTAGTAGACTGAAACATTTCGAGGCTGTCGTAGAATGTCAAAACACTTGAGGCACCTGAAAAGGCGAAACCCTCCTTTGTTTGCACTTTCCATATATCAAACAAGAAAGGCTCTTGAGGTGCCTGCAAAGGCTGTATCGAGCAGGTTTAAATTGTAGTGTTGCTGTATCTGCAAACGTCCAAGAGAAAAACGATAGCAGATTAGCCGCTACTGGTTGGAGTAGTAGCATCTACTCCCTCCGTTCGGAATTACTTGTCTCGGAAATGGATGTATCTAGAACTAAAATACGTCTAGATAGATCCATTTCTTTTCTCTGCGATAAGTAATTCCGAACGTAGGGAGTAAGTCTGGCTGAAACCCTCAAGATCCAGCGAGCATGAATGAATTAGTAACACGAATCCATAATACTCGCTCCTCATCAAAACATAAGGCGACCAAGTTTATGCAAGAAGAAAAAAAAGTCAACATCTACGGTAGCAACCACCTTGAAGCAAGCAAATATACTAGAGTAGTACTGGAATCTTTTTTGACAGGGAGAAATTGAGAGATCCCGGAGGAAGGAAGAGGAGGCCTAAGGCCTTGGCCCGGCGGCGGCGATCGAGCGCAAAGACTGACAACCCGCGCATCTCCGCCCGATGGAAGAGGCCTCTCTCTCCGCGTGAGCAGAGTGAAGAAACGAGGGACTAGGACTAGCTAGGAAATTTCAATCTCGCCGGCGGGGCGGATTCGTGGTCGGAGGTGGGTTTTTTTTTTTTTTTGAGAGAGAGATTGGTCGGAGGTGGGTGGAGTGCTTACCGGAGAGGAGAGAAAGCGTTCGTCGCAGCTCGTGTGGATCCTAGTACTAGTAGGGTAATTAAGCTTTGGTACGGTGAAAAACGTGTGGTTTTGTAGGGCTATAAGTATAGGGCCTGGCAGGAGAGGAGAGTGGCATGCCTGTGGCCGTGTGGACCGACCGATCCGGTTGCGGCGCCGACCACGCGTCCCACACGTCGGCCACATGCCCCCCTTGTTATCTCCGCCCCGTCCAGCGCATATTAAAAAGTTGCAATAAATCCACTACTGTAGTAGTACTCTTGGCAATTAATCGCTCGTTAATCCCCAAGTAGGCAACCCAACCCATCGCCCTTTTCCCCGACCAACGCTGCTGCTATGCACACGATGCCGTGCCAACGATTTCTGCACGACAGCCCAGTCCGTTCGTGTATTTCAAGGTGAGGTCTTGACCATGGAGACGAGGGTCAGATCGTCAGATGGCATCACAATCAGAGGAAATTTTACTATACGACGGAACAAAATACTGTAGGCATGCGGCTAGGAGGCGACGGCGCCGCGCCGTCCGTGCGCGTGTTAGTTTGCGGCCATCCGGTCAAAAAGGTGGTATCCTGCCGTGATGCTGCTCGTGTAAGACTAGCCACAATGGGGAGTAACATACACTAGTAACATACACATTTTTTTAGACTATGTTACTACCTCAATAGTGGGTAGTAACATAAGTGTGGTAACATGCAAAGCTTCATTTATTAGGTTATAGACTCATATTGCATTGGGACATGTGATGTTACAGTAACTACCTAAGTTACTGTAACTACCTCTCTCCTCATTAACTCATTGCCACATAAGCAAATTTGCTGAGTTGGACTCGATGTTACTGCTGAAGTTACTCCCACTGTGGCTAGTCTAAGGCGCATGCATACGGTTCGTTCTGTAATTTTCACATTTTTCAAAAGGGACATCCTCCTCTGTACACAAGCAAGCAAGAGAGAGCAACACTTGTTGCCAACACAGACCCCACCAGCTCTGCTTGCTTCTTAAACAGAGCAGAGCATCCAAGAGGCAGAGGAGGCGGAGGCAGAGGCAGGGAGAAGAAGAGGATGGCGCTCCTGCTTGTGCTTACGCAAATACTTTGCCCAAGGGCACGTATCGTGGCCCTTCTTCTTTTATATTTCTTTTCTTCCTTTTCTTCACGGTGATACTAAATCTCACGCAGGGTTGTGCATCAACCAACCGACCAAACCTACACGTACAAAGAGTTCTAACCGGACTCAGCTAGACATCCAAGTACAATCCGGACACGACTTCGCTGCGTTGGCATGCAAGCCAACTCTAGCGTAATTCCTAGTTCTACTCTAACTCCTGATTACCGGCAACCTTGATCACAGTTAACCTAAACCTAGCTTACTCAAGACCCCAACTCAACCAGCTAGCTAGACTAGTGGTACACCAGTACGGACATCTACTCAAGATTACTGCTAACAATTCGGCGTGGTTCTGGCGAGCAGCCTACTGCTGAGGTGGAACGAGGTGAGGTACGGCCAGAGGAAGCCGCCGGGGACAAAGGGGTGGCCGCTCTTCGGGTGTTGGTTTTTGATCGCCGGATCAAATCACCACTAGGACCTCTGCACACTTACATACAAAGCAACCAAGCAAGCTGCCTAGCTAGCAGGTTGAGAGATCTACAGTGCGCCGCACACGTCTAGGCGTCTAGCCATTACTTCACGTAGGAGACGTGAGCACCTGGTAGAGGCTAGCTCCTGATCAATCGGAACGAATCGGTCTAGACGGAACTTCTGCGTAAGTCGTAACTTGGCGAACGGAAAAACTGATCGGTACACTTTGTTGATGGCTACAGGCTCGACAACTGTTAATCTTTCTATTGCTTTAAACTCTTTTTCGTTGATACAGGGGTTTGTCACTTTGTGTATGTCTCCGTGTAGGATTAGAATTAGACACGGAGTAGTATTATTGTCACAGGGAAATTGCAGTTTCTTCTACTCTATTTAGTACTAGTACTATTAATCAGCAGACCCTTTTTTCTATAAAGAGATTTCTTAGTAATTATTATATTACTCCTAAAAGTTATTCCTGCCTACACGAATCCATGAGCTACGGAAATGTGCCGGTTTGGCAGCTGCTTTCCGGTTGTGCAAAGTGACGGGGAGAGCTGTGTCCCCCTAAAGCTCACATAATAACACACGCTCATCACTGCTTCAGCTACCAAACTACATATTACCATTTGTAAATTATGATACTACAGATCATCAAAGGAGAAACAACCTGGGCTTCTGTTCCGGACGCACATCCTGGGCTTCCCGACGGTGGTGTGCATGGACCCGGAGCTCAACCGGCGCATGCTGCTACAGGGCGAGGCCGGCGGCCTCGTACCCGGCTACCCGCAGTCCATGCTTGACATCCTCGGCCGCAACAACATCGCCGCCGTGCACGGGGCGCCATGCTCGGTCTCGTCCGCCCCGCCATGCTCCGGCAAAGCCTCCTCCCCAAGATCGACGCCTTCATGCGCGACCACCTCAGCGGCTGGGCCGGCAACGTCGTCAACGTCCAGGCCAAGACCAAGGAGTCAGCACTCAGTACAGTCTCTTCCATCAAATCTCCTAACTCGTACAGCCTGTAGGGTACACAGGCCACCTTCACAGTACATGTAGAGACAGTTGGGTGGCAGGTCGGATTACGTTAATGGCAGCAACTACTTACTGTACAAGTTAATTCTCTCTGCCCCAGAGATTAGTGCCCGCACTGCTTTGCTCTGAAAAAATGGCCAGTTACTAGTAGAAACTAGAATCTGAAAGCTTGATGTTTTGCAAAATCGGTCCACGGTTTGGGGATAGAATACATGCATCTGTTCATGTTTACTGACAATTTTTTGTTCAAATCCATTTCGTTTGTTAATTGTTTTGCTTATACTAACTGGTGGACGCCAGATGTTTTTTTTACAAAAGGACGAGGACCCCCGGCCTCTGCATCTGGGCGATGCATGCAGCCACTTTATTAATTATTCACAAAGACCTTATAAAGAAATACAACAGTAAGTCTGCAGCCACCGTCTAGGCAACAACTGTCGTTACTCCTATCCAGTGGATGCAGGGATGCTGATAGTCTGGGCCTAATACCAAATAGACCTCGCAGCCAAACATAACATCTAAGACCTGAGGCCCCAACCAAGCCTGCCGGATATGGGGCACACACTGGTCCGACGCGCTCTCAGAGGCCGCCTCCGCCAACTGCCACCACTTCATCTTCAGAGCTGTATTGACGCATCAACCTTGCCTAGTCTAACTACCGTCGACGCCACCACGGCGCCAAACAGCACCACCTCCCTGCGCGCGAGCTGCTGAGCACGTCGCGGTCGCCGCCGGTACACCTCAGCACCATGCCGCCAAGTACCACCAGTCGACACAGCTTGAAGTCTTTGAAAGGTTTGTCGTGCGTAGCACCTGCCGAACAGGCATGACAAAGCGTAGCACCTGTCGGCCAGGCATGACTTGACATTTTCACCGAAGCTCCGTGCAAGACGAAGCCGCTCCACCTCCTGCCTCTATCTCCCAGCGCTGCTCCACAAACAATGCTCCCAAGGGAGAAACGACACCGCAATGACGCCAGATGTAACCGTGATAAAAATAGCCTTGTTGTAGTGAGCCATCTACTACTACTTGACTAGGAGCAAGTCGTCATGACTCGGTCGACGTGACGGAGCCAATGTGAAACATGCCATAACGAGTTGGATCCATTGACTATCAAAACCCAACTTCTGCAACATACTAGACTCCAAGAAAACTGACTCAACTCAGTCGTATTCCTTGTGCATATCTAGTTTAACCGCACACAAACCATTTCCCCCTTCTTCTTCTTCTTCTTCTTCTTCTTCTTCTTCTTCTTCTTCTTCTTCTTCTTCTTCTTCTTCTTCATGATGTGTAAGCACTCATAGTCTACAATCACATTGTCAGTGATAATGCATCCGGGGACAAAAGCACTTTGTGTATCACTGATGATCTTGGGGAGGAATATTTGAACCTGGCTGCCAACATCGTTGCAATGACTTTATACACCACATTACATAAACTAATCGGTCTAAATTGTATCACTTTTTCTAGTGTATCGACCTTAGGGATTAGAACATTGGTAGTGGTGTTTCAACCTTCAGGTATGACCACACTATTAACAGCCGCCAAAACCTCTGTCAATAGATCATCTCCCAAGAGATGCCAAAACTTTTTTTTAATAAAAAACAGCATGTAGGCCATCCTGACCGGGGGCTTTTAAATCCCCTATACTAAATGGACCCCTTTTCACTTCTTCATCCGTGTACGGTGCAAGTAATGCTTCATTCCTATAAGTTAAGACTTTCGGTTTTACCTTCTCAAGAACTTCCATGTTCGGCACATGTACCTCTACTGTAAAGAGATGCTGAAAATAGCTATCAATCAAAGCTTTCATAGCCTCATTATCCTCTTTCCAAACGCCATTATCATCCATTAGATGACGAATGAAATTTATTTCTTTTCCTTGCTAAAGCAAAATTATTGAAAAAACTTGTATTACGGTTGCCGAATTTTAACCAGTTCGCTCTCGCCCTTTGCACCCAATAAATCTCTTCCTTCTCCATAGTTTCTTCTATCTCAATCAATAAGCTTCTTTGCCGATCTGCCGACTCGTCAGTGAGTGGCCCCGATCGCAAAGTTTACAGCTCCTCCTTCAACTTTTTTAGATGTCGTTGTGGTGATTTGAGAATTGCATGATCCCATTCATGAAGCTCTTTGTGTACCGCTGTTCTCCACTCCGCAAGAGAAGACAACCCCAGCGTTCGATTCCAAGCCTCTGTTACTCGATGCCCCACCTCATCCTCCTTGAGCCATCGTGCCTCAAAGCGCTTCCGCCCTTTCCCTTGCTGTCCAATATTCCCCGCTTCTCCCTCTGTGTCCAACACGAGGGGTCTGTGATCCGACTTGATATGTGGAGCATTGGTGACCACCGTGTGCGGGAAGATGCCATGAAAGCCCGCATTGCACACAGCTCGGTCTAAACGTTCGCGGAGTCACCGTCTCCTCCAATAAATTGATCACCAACATATCCCAGATCAATCCAACTCACAGTCCACTAATGCATCTCTGAAATTTTGCATCATACGGACTGGTCATGGAGCACCCTCCTTCCTTCTTATGGGAGTATAAGATCTCGTTAAAATCCCCTACAACTACCCAAGGTAGGAAGGATTGTAGATATAGACTCCTTAGGCAGTCCCACGTCAAGTGTTTGTCCTCCCATCTCGGCTCACCGTAAAAACCAGTGAACCTTCACTTCTCCTCTGCCGCACTTCCCACTTTAACACCATCGAAGTTCTTAGTCTTACCCATCACTTCGAGCACAAAAGGGTTGCGCCAGAATAGTAAGAGACCACCGCTGGCCCCTATGCTCTCCACCACTTCAAAGTGATCCATTTTCAACTTCCTCATTAGCTTTTCTGTCCTAGCTTTATTCTAATGTGTTTCGGACAGAAAAAACACATCTGAATAATCCCATTGCTTCTGGGGCGCGGCCTCCAAAGTCTGGTAAGGTAACTTGCATATACAGGAGGAAAAACGCATGGATAGGAATCTTTGGCCTGATTGACTCGGCTAACCTCAACCCATATAATGTCCAATAATTCTATACCTACGAACACGTTACCCTGCTAAATCATTTTATACTGCAAATCTTTTATACCGCGAATTATCCCCTACTAAATCATTTTTGCTATGAATGTTTTCATTCACTGCCATGGCAACATGTTTATATTGCATTCCTTGTTGCAACGCATGGGCAATTCTCCTAGTTAAAGTAAGGGCTTTAACAGTCCTCAAGTCCGGATTGACTTGGGTAAATTACTTCTTTTTTTGGTGGGGGAGGGGGGCTAAAGGACGATTTTATTATCTTAAGATGTAGCATCAAGTGGATACAAATCATTATGAGTAACACCCGGCCTCTGCATAATTAGGATGCACGGAGCCAAACTCATAAGTCAGAAAAAAAGACATGAAACAAAACTGAAAAATCGACAACAATAGAGTCCTATAGACCGACACTATGCCTATGTCGAAAGAGGTGGTGGATCAATCAATAGGTTATGTCGCAGGAATGAGTCTGGCAGTAAGAGTAGGGGGTACGTAGGAGGATGTAGTGTCCTAGCTACGGCGAGGTTGTACACACAGGTTTACGAGTTCAGGCCCCTCTCGGAGGAGGTAATAGCCCTACGTGGCTTGTCGACTGGATATATGTGAAAGTTACAGGGGGTGCGAACCCTTATGCCAGAGGAGGGGGGTGGCTTATATAGAGTGCGCCAGGCCCCTCGCGGCCCTCGGTTACACAGGGTTCAATGTGAGTTAAGACTAGGATGTTACTGGTAACGCCTAATATTAATGATCTTTATGGCGACGGAGTGAATGCCTGACCATTGCCATCCTAGGGTGACTTTAGGCCTTCTGTACTCCGAGTGATTCTTTGTATGGTCGAGTGATGTTACCATTGTCGAGTGAAATTGGGATCTCCGAGTGGAATCTCTTTGTCGACTGGATTGCACTTCAGGGTGAGTTCAGTCGGTATCTTCTGTTGGACTTTGTATGCCTTTGACTCTAGGGCAGTGTCCTTGGGTAGGGTGTCTAGGTCGGGCCTAAGACCCTACCCTAGGTACATTTCATTGTCATTATCCCCCGAATGGATTGAGGACCGAGTGAAGAAGGGTTGAAGTTGGTTCTGGCCCGATTCAATGCTTCAAAGGTATTTCTTCAAGTTCCTGAAAGCATACTGGTACTTTAACCCTGGATCAGTCGCCTTAACCGATTCTGGTTTCTGGTATCACCGAGTGAATCATGCTGCGTATCTTCGAGTACATTGGAATGTGATATCTTTGGTGCGATTGACTGCTCTGCGGTTCCTGGATCTCGCAGGATTTGAAATTTGGAGAAGCGTGCAGGACGGGGCGTGACGCAGTAAGCGGAGTAAATAGATAGGGACACCTTGATCCTCGCGCCCCTTTTTCTACCACGTATCGAACCTGCGTCTATTAGGGGATGCGATTGGATCGCGCGGTCCCACGGGTCAGCCACTCGGAAGTGGGAACATAAAGGACGTCGTTGCCCATGCGAGGCACTGTTCCCACGATTCGCCACTTTTATCTCTGCTTCTCCACCTTGCTTCTTCCTGCTCTCCACGCCTCCGCCCATCCCTCTCGAGCTCTGCCTCCATGGTGAAGGACAAGACCGGGCCCTGGAGCGCATGAAGAAGGCGACGGCGAAGGGCAAGAAGGCGGCAAGGGGGTCGTCGTCGCGGTCCGGTCTGTCGCCTGGTTGGATCCAGGGGGACTGGATCCACTCCACCGTCGTGAAGGAAGACCTGAAGAACCTCGCCGCTGATGGACTGATTGCTCATGGGTCCCGGAGGTTGCCAGAGGGGGAATCCAAACCCCAGCCGTGCGAGGGTGAGTGCGTCCTCCTCACCACCCACGTGGACCGAGGTTTCTCCCTGCCCCCGCATCCATTCTTTCGGTTTTTTTTGAACTTCTTCGGTGCTCAGATCCACCACTTTCCTCCCAACACAATCTCGTACCTTGCCGCATTTGTTTCAATGTGTGAAAACTTCCTTGGGTGTTAGCCACACTGGGGTCTGTTCAAACACATTTTCACCTGCCGATCTCAGTAGGTGAAGAAAGCTAACCCAGATGATGAAAAGACGCATGTGATCCAAATGTGCGGGGGGTCAGGGATCCAAATGAGAGGTAGGAGTACTTTTCCCCCATGACCTTTCCCGAGTCAGTTAGAGGGTGGCAGTCGACTTGGTTTTACTACAAAGACTTGGGTTTCAGTCCTTGGAGGATTAAACCATTTGCTCTTTCGGCTTGCCCATTCGACTGCGGGTGCGCAACGGATGCGAAGTCGATCCGAGTGCCTTGGAAGCGCAGAATGCCTTGAACTCCTCAAAATCAAAGTTTGAGCTATTGTCTGTGATGATGATGTGTGGAACTCCATATTGGAACACCAACTCTCTGATGAAATTGATGGCGGTGCTTGGGTCTAATTTCTTGATAGGTTTTGCTTCAATCCACTTAGTGAACTTGTCAACTGCAACAAACAGATGAGTGAAACCACTTCTACCGGTTCTTAACGACCCAACCATGTCCAGCCCCCACACAACAAAAGGTCAAACGAGTGGAATAGTCCTCAAAGCTGACGCAGGCTTGTGGGACATGTTCGAGTAAAACTGGCAACCTTCACACTTCTCGACGATCTCTTTCGCCATTTCATTTGCCTGCGGTCAGTAGAATCCTGCTCAGTATGCTTTTACCACGATGGTTCAAGAGGACGCATGGTGACCACAGATCCCCGAGTGAATCTCATTCATGATCAATCGACCCTCTTCTGGAGAGATACATCGCTGAGCCATGCCAATAACACTTTCTCTGAAAAGTTGTCCGCTTATTACTGTGAAGCCTTTGGATCTACAGACGATCTGACGAACCTCAACCTCATTCTCTGGGAGCTCCTGCCTGAGCAGATATGCAATATATGGCATTGTCCAGTCGAGGGTGACTACCAAAACCTCCATGATTAGGTCGACAACCGCTGGCACCTCGACTTCAGTCGGGTTGGTAGAACTTATTGGTCCGGAGGCTCCTCTATAAAGGGATCTTCTTGCCCTGACGGGGTATAGAGGTGCTCCAAGAACACATTACTGGGAATAGGCTTCCGAGTGGAACCTATCTTCGGCAGATCATCAGCTGCTTGATTCTTGAGTCAGGGAACGTGGTGGAGATCCAACCCTTCAAACTTCTTTTCTAACTTTCTTACTGCATTGTAGTATCCGGCCATGGCAGGACTCCTGACATCCCACTCCTTCATCACCTGATTGACCACCAAATCTGAGTCGCCGTAAACCATCAAGCGACGGACGCCGAGTGAGATGGCCATACGCAACCCCTAAAGAAGTGCTTCGTATTCAACTTCATTGTTGGACGAATCAAAGTGAATCTGGAGAACATAACTGAGTTTGTCGCCTCTTGAGACACCAGGACTACTCCAGCACCAGAACCATTTAACATCTTAAAACCATCTAAGAACATGGTCCAATGTTTCGAGTGAACTTGAGTCGGCTGCTGCTGCTCCATCCACTCTGCCAGGAAATCTGCGATTGCTTGAGATTTGATTGCTTTCTTTGCTTCAAAATTGATATCCAGAGGACGAAGTTCAATTGCCCATTTTCTCCACTCGACCAGTTGCATCTCAATTGTTCAAAATTTTGGACAATGGAGCGTCGCTGACGACTGAAATCAAGTGGTCATGGAAGTAATGTGCAACTTTCTTCGCAGTCATGTAGATTTCATAGACAAGCTTCTGGTAATGTGGGTACCTTTGCTTGGACGGAGTCAAGACTCCAGAAATGTAATACACTAGGCGTTGTACTTTATAGGCCTTGCCTTCTTCTTCTCGCTCGGCTGTGAGCACTGTGCTAACAACCTGCCCAGTGGCTGCAATGTATAACAATAGCGGCTCTTCGATGACTGGAGCAGCAAGCACCGACTGGGTGGAAAGTAGGGCTTTGAGCTCTATAAACACTGCTTCAGATTCAGGAGTCCACTCGAATGTATCAGACTTTTTCATCAGTCGGTAAAGAGGTAATGCCTTTTCACTGAGACGAGAAATGAATCGACTCAATGTAGCCAAACAACCTATGAGCTTCTGAACATCATGCACACGCACAGGGCGCTTCATTCAGAGAATTGCTCCAATATTTTCCGAGTTTGCATCGATCCCTCGTTCGAAAACGAGAAAACCGAGTAACTTTCCTCCCGAGACTCTGAATGTGCACTTGGACGGATTAAGCTTGATGGCATATCTTCTTAGGTTGGCAAAGGTTTCAGCGAGGTCGGTCAATAGGTCGGAACTCTTGCGTGACTTGACCACGATATCATCCATGTATGCTTCCACGTTCCGACTGATTTGAGCGAGCAGGCACTTCTGGATCATGCGCATGAACGTGGCGCCAGCATTCTTGAGACCTAAAGGCATGGTGACGTAGCAAAAACACCCGTATGGGGTGATGAATGTCGTTTTTATTTCATCGGGCCCATACAGTCGGATCTGATGGTACCCGAAATATGCATCCAAAAAAGACAAATGCTCACACCCCGCAGTCGAGTCGACAATCTGATCGTTAAGGGGTGATGCAAATGCCACTAGTTCATTCTTTCTTTGAAAACTTTATTATTTCTATTTTGTTTTAGATTTTATTTTATTTTCTTTTGAAGGGCAATAGTAATTCCACTAATTCATTTCTTCTTAGAATTTTTATTTGAAATTCCAAATTTACATTTGTATTCTTTCATATTATACAAAGCGTAATTTCTATGTAAATTGTTTGCAAATTTAGTCATTATTTGTTTTTTAAATTTTCTTTCTTCCAAAAGGGTATTCAATACGAATCCCACTAATTCATTCTTACTTAATAACTTCATTAGTTTGATTATTTTTTTAGTTTTTTTCTTCTTTAAGGGTAATATGAATGCCACTAACACATTTGTTTTTATGAAATATTTTATTGTAAAATAGTATTATTATATTCTCATTCTTGCATATTATTAAAAGACACACTTTTTGTGTAAATTGTGTGTAAAATTTTCTCATTGGTTGTTTTGTGTAATTTTCATTTTCTTTCATCTTAAAAATGCCACTATTTCATTATTTCTTAAAAAACTCATTGTTTCAGTTTTGTTTTTTGTTCTTATTTCATTATGTTTGTACAGAAAACTAGAAAGACCTTGTACCGTAATTAAGTTTCATTTGATCGATGGATTAAAACTTACGCATAGAAGATATATCTATGAACTCTATCACTTGTGTACTGCGGGGAGTAGTATTTTGCACGGCGACAAATTTTGGATGGAAATTTGATGTTGAAAAATCATACGCATGTGAGGGTATGCATTTACGTGCGCGCGTGGCGTTGGTTGACGTTTGATAGTCGCTCGCTGCATTGGTGGTTCTAGCAAGAAGCGTGTCATTACCAACCTGTCAACTTGTAAAGCACCCATAATTTTGTACTCCCTGCATCTTATAATGTAAAACGTTTTTTGACACTACATTCTCATTCTCATCTTTCTACTGTTCCTTGCCAACACCCGGCGTGAATCTGTGTATTAGCCGCGTCAGGTTTTGGTACGACGAACCTCCTATGGCCATGGCTGTGCGAGCTCTCTGGCCGTACTCCTTGGCCTTCCTCCTCCTCTCCTCGGCCACGTCGCCACCGCCCATGAGCTCCGACACCGCCCGCGCGATGTCTCCGCGCGCCACCATCACGGGCACGTCCACGGCCAGCCGCTCGTTCAGGAACTGGTCTGCCAAGTGCGGCCACGTCACCACCGGCACGCCGTGCGCGACCGACTCCAGCAGCGAGTTCCAGCCGCAGTGTGTCACGAAGGCCCCCACGGTGCGGTGCGACAGGATGGCCGGCCGTGCGTGCTCTTAAAGGCAATTTTTCTTTGTCTTGAGCGAAACATGGAGCATGGCAAGGAACTGCTTGGGGTGCACGCATGTACGTACAACACTCGCTTGCTTGCTTGCTGCACCATCCGTGTGAAACCACGACTAGCTTTGCGGCCGGGCATCCGACCTCCCACGCCAGGCGTCGTACGTGATGTGGGCCAAGACTTGATGACGGTCCGTGGGTAACATCTGTTGACCAATCGGGAGCTGGCCGGTGGGTAACCGCGACCGGCGGCGTCAACGTATAGCGCCAACCGATCCACCATACCCAAAGCAGGGGCGGCACAATCCTCCCATCATGCCATGTGATGCTACTACGAATTCCTACGACTACCACGCTATCTAGCCACCCGCACGACTCCTAGGGAGGGAACTCAGACGACTAGCTATGATGGCGGTTTCTCGACGGATACAACTTTCTTACATGCACGCTCTCCTCCAACCAACGTCTACCTCCCACGCCAGAGCCGTGGGTAATGTGGATCGACCAATCAGGAGGGAGGGAGCAGCAACATATGTCAGACATCGGATGTGGCGATTGGCCGGAGAGGCGGTCGATCCAACGAGGGAGCGGCAAGCGACCCGCTCCCACGGTGGCGCCACCAAGCTGTGTTTCTTCCGTCCACCCAGCTGCTCGCGATTGATTCCGTGGGCCGTCGGATGTCGACGGACGGACGAGATCGGTCAAAGACGAACCATGGGTAACGCTTGTAGACTAATCATGAGCTCGCTACAATTTTCGGCGTGTATATGAATAGGATGAGTGTATGCGCGTGTATATGAGCGCTTGTGTCTGTACTGATGCTAAAAAAAGAAAATTTGGGAGGGCCCTAATCTGCGCGCGCGACGTCTCATATTACTAGTAGTTTGGATCCTTATAGAAAAAGACCAAGAGAAAAGAAAATGAAATCCCCCACCAACACACACCTCTCTCTCTCTCTCTTCTCCCTCCCGCGACTGCTATCGCCGCCGCCGCTGCCGCCGCGATCCCGGCGAGTTCCGGCGGCACGCAGCGCACCGCCGAGACCCCCTCGCTCCGGCCCTCCGGTCATATTCGCTCCCTCGCAACCCCGCCCAATCCCCGTGGCTAGGGTTGCGGGCGGGGCTTTCTTCCCCGTGTGGAGCGGCGCCCAGATCCACGGCGCCGTCGGCCTCCAGAACCATCACCAGCAGCGGCAAGACGGCGCCATGGATCCATGGAAAACAGCAGCAGCTATGGAGATGTCCTGTCTTGTCCCTCCCTCCATGGGAATGTACACGGAGGTCCGCCATGGAAGGTCCCACCGCTTCTTCCACCATAGATGGAGGCCATGCAAGGTCCTCTCATGCCCATCCATATTGGAAGAAGCCTTGCTTGCTTGCTGCAACTGTTCTTCACATCAGAGGCGACAAAAACTGCACAAGTCTGAAACTTTTACTTCCTTCATTCTTCAGAAAACTGTAAACTCTGCAAATTTATCTTCAGCTTCATACTAACAACCATACTACTACCTTGATAATGTTGGTGTCCTCAGCCGCAGACTGCCGTGTGCCGCCTTCTTCCATAGACACCGCCGCCGCTGCTCCGACCCCGCTGCCGACGCCATGGAAATCGTCAAGGTATCTCTCTCATGTCCTGCGTGTCCCAGCCATCAATTACCCGGAGATGTTGCTTCTTTTCACTAGTGCAGCAATTTGCATGTGTCCAGTATGAGATTCGACAAGAGAAGATGACCTCTTGTTGCGATAATTCTTGTGCTGTCTATGGCAATTATGTCTTGTCTAATTACTTCACTCTGTATGGATCCAACAACTTTGTTTGCTACAGAATAGCACCATCCTGAAGTAGTCTACAATTCTGTTTAGGATCACGCCCCTGTACAGCTACCCTTCCAATCTGCACAGTTTTGCTTCTCTTGCTGTATGTACGTATGTACGTATGTATGTATGTATGGGCAAAATGATGATAGGTGCAGACCTGAGCCGCCTGCCATGTCGTTTATAATAAACACACACTTGCAATAGTAAGATAAGATGATATTCAAATTGCCTAAGAGCTTGACTTTTTTTTTCTTGCATTGGTAACCATCACAGATACTATAACACTTTCTTAAATGCTGCCAAGTTCCTTGGTGTGACTCCATTTCTCTGCTTTGACGTTGATGTTTCACCAACAGAGACCCTCAATGATGATCAAGGTGGAGTACAGGGCATCGAGGACATGATGAACCGCCGTTCCCCTCCAGGAAGGAGCACTTCATCCCGCTCATGACAAAGTTTTGAAAGAGGAGAGGAGCTCCCTCAAGGACCAAAAGAGGAGCCCTGTGTACGGAAAAGTAAGTGATGTTTTATTGAATCACCATCGCAGCAACCTTACTATGGCTGGGCGTTCCCTTCATCGATGCTCTTAACTCTAACTCAAGTGCTTGTGATGTTGAATTCCAGCAGCTTGTGATGCTGCTTTGTTAAGTGCTTGTGTGGTGGTTTCGATTTGACCTAGAAGACCGTCGCTTCGCTCCTCCGGGTCTGCTTCTTCCCAGGTCGCCGCCGCTCCCACGATGGGAGGTATATATCACCCTCCTCTTTCTCTCCCTCTAACGCTATGCTCTGGTTGTGCACGCCCATCCACTTTGCTTGCTGCAACTTATATTCAGAGAGGGAAAACTGCACAAAACTGAAGCTCTCATTCCTTCTTCAGAGAGGAGAGGGGAGGTCCTATCCTACCTAGTTCATATGCATCTGCAAATCATTGTAGCTAGCCATGAACGTGGGGAGGGGTGAATGCCAACACCAATCCAACCAGGAACATGGGGAGGATCAGACCATGCCTTTGATGCATGCTATTAAGTGAACAGGGAAAAATATATGGACGTAGGCACTGTACCATCTCATGGTGGTCCAGATTTTAATAGAGTTGGCTTCTTCATATTGGAATATGGTTGGTTGAGTTAACCAAATCATCAGTTTACCATGGTGTTACACTTCTGAACTTCAGTCTAATCTGCTAGTCTGCGGAGTAGACCATGCTCGTGCACGGATAGGATAGTATTCCAGGGTGGGTGTGATTGTGCGCATGCTGCGTTTATTGTTTTGTTTTAGTTGAATATAAATAAGCAGCAAATATATTTTCTTTTTTTAAGTAACATTATTAGGGGCCTTCCTCAACCTGCAGGACAGCAGGGCGATGGTTGCAACTATGGCGGCTGGCTACTTGTGCCTCTCAGCAGCAACATGATCAACCACGATATAGCAAGAGGTTGATGTTTTTTCTTTTCTTTTCTTCAAAGTAGAGGCTGATGTTCTTTTATTTCTTCAAAAATAAATAGTAATAATATTAGTTTGGACTTGTTTGTGCCCATGGATTAGTGTGACAATTAGTTTGCATCACATTCATAAATATATTTGTATCTTTAGTTTTTGTCTTTCAAGTTTCAACTATGCGTGCTATCTTTGGCATTAGTAGTACCACAGTTCTGATTTGGTAGACGTGGTTCTGACGTTTGGTTTACATTTTGCTGTGTTGTGTCCTAGTTTGATTAATTCCCTTGCTGTATGTTTAATTCAACATCATCAACAGGTTGTACTAGCCCTTGTTGTTGTTGTATGTGCACTCCGGCTTAGCATGGTTATGCTTTCAAGTATATACGATCAAGTAGAAGAGCACATCTTCAGTGAAAATAATTTTTCGTACCTGTAAAGGATCCTTCTGACTTTAGAACGTTTCGGTGTACTCTACACTTCTTGTAGAAAAGTCTCTTTGCCTCTGGGATTCATTACACACACGGGTTAATCCTTACCGTTCTTTCTGTTGGTTTGTGTACATGTTCTTTTTGGGTTCTGATGTAATTTCAAGAAATGCATATTAATAAAAACATCTCATTTGTTTTTCTGTGTATGATGTCACTCGTCGATAGGTACTTTTTGTAGTATTCTCATTTGTACTCCCTCCGTCCCTTAATATAAGATCTTATTGCGTCCAATATGTGAGAATATTGGATGTAATAAGATCTTATATTATGGGACAGAGGGAATATTAGTTAATTCTCATTTCAAATCCTTGGACTGGTGGCTGGGATTGTATTCGTTATTCGGAGAGATCGATTTGTACCCATGTTCAACTAGTAAGCTTGAGTACTTGTGCATGCATATTGTCCCTTTTGAGCAATTGAAGCCTCCGTTAGAAACTTGACTAGTCCATGTGTCTTGTCTCTTTTGAGCAAACGATTGTCTTGTTTTTCTCTAGCATTGACCATGCATGTCTCTTGTGATCCTTGTGCAGGCCGTCTGGCATTAATTCGACTACGGTGGTCTGATGGCGCCTTCCCTTGTCCATTGAGGATCCTTAGTAGGCAAGAACAAGTGCCACCACTGATCCGAAGCTCGTGCTAGGGGAAGGAATTCTGTCACTGCCTTCTATGTGGGTGGTGAGTGCAGGCTCTGCTCCTCCTAGTTCAGCATTCATCATCAGTGGCCCTTACTCCCTCTCATGCCCATCCATATTTGCTTGCCGCAACTTATATTCAAAGACGACAAAACTGCAGGAACCTGAAACTTTTAGTTCGTTCCTAATTCAGAAAACTGAAAACTCTGCATATTTATATTCAGGTTCATACTAACCATACTGCCTTGATAATGTTGGTGTCCTCAGGCACAGACCGCCGTGTGCCGCCTCTACCATGGCCGCCGCCGCTGCTCCGACCCTGCTGCCGACGACATGGATATCATCAAGGTATCTCTCTTTGCTCTCTCTCATGTCCTGAAGGTAAATTCCGAAACCTGAAGGTTGCATGTTGACTGCAACAAGAAAACTCCAGAGGTAAGTTCTGAAAGACGAAGGTTGCATGCAGACTGCAACAAGTAAACTCTAGAAGTAAGTTCTGGAATCCGAAGGTTGCATGTAGACTACAACCAAAAAACTCCTGAGATAAATTTCATAAGGAAAATAAGTAACCCTAAACCACAAGTCCATCATGGATATAAAAATGATGAGGTCAGCCAGGAAACAATTTTGTAACGCCCTCGATGCGGCTATATCTCCCACGTGTTGAGGCACGACTTAGAGGCATAACCGCATTGAAAGCAATGTCGCAAGTGAGGTAATCTTCACACAACCCATGTAATAAATAAGGGAAAAAGATACATAGTTGGCTTACAGTCGCCACTTCACACAATACATAAATAAACATCCATCATTCAAATTACACTCAAGGTCCGATTACGGTACCAAAATGAAAGAAGACTACCCCAAATTCTACATAGATCCCCGGATCACCCCAACTGGGCTCCACTACTGATCATCTGGAAAATACACATAGTAACGGCCACATTCCTCGTCGAACTCCCAAGTGACCTCGGTCGCGTCATCTGCACTGGCATCGTTGGCACCTGCAACTGTATTGGTAGAATCTGTGAGTTACGGGGACTCAGCAATCTCACACCCGCGAGATCAAGACTATTTAAGTTTATAGGTAGGAAAGGATTGCGAGGTGGAGCTGCAGCAAGCGACCAGCATATATGGTGGCTATCAACGCAAAAGAGAGCGAGAAGAGAAGCAAAACACGGCCGAGAAGCTAGAAGTGATCAAGAAGTGATCCTAGAACAACCTACGTCAAACATAACTCCAACACCGTGTTCACATCCTGGACCCCGCCGAGAAGAGACCATCACGGTTACACACGCGGTTGATGTGTTTTAATTAAGATCAACTTCGGGTTTTCTACAACCGGACATCAACAAATTCCCATCTGCCTCATAACCGCGGGCACGGCTTTCGAAAGATAATACCCTGCAGGGGTGTCCCAACTTAGCCCATTATAAGCTCTCATGGTCAACGAAGGATATTCCTTCTACCGGGAAGACTCGATCAGTCTCGGAATTCCGGACTACAAGACCTTTCGGCAGTAATAAAAACAAATCCAGCAAAGCCGCCCGATTGTGCCGACAAATCCTGATAGGAGCTGCACATATCTCGGTCTCAGGGCACATCCGGATGAGCAGTCCGTACAACTAAAACCAAGTCTCGAGTTGCCCCGAGGTGGCGCTGCAAAGGGCTCTTGTTTGGACCAGCAATCGAAGGAGAACTGGCCCAGGGGGTTAAAATAAAGATGACCCTCGAGTCTGCAGAATCCAAGGGAAAAAGGATTAGGTGGCAAATGGTAAAACCAATGTTGGGCCTTGCTGGAGGAGTCTTATTCAAAGCGAACTATCAAGGGGGTCCCATAAATCACCCAACCGTGAACGCAAAATCAAGGAACATAACACCGGTATGACGGAAACTAGGGTGGCAAGAGTGGAACAAAACACCAGGCATAAGGCCGAGCCTTCCACCCTTTACCAAGTATATAGATGCATTAATTAAATAAGAGGTATTGTGATATCCCAACAAGTAAAAATGTTCCAAACAAGGAACAACAAGTCCATGTTCCAACAAGGAACAAACTTCATCTTCACCTGCAACTAACAATGCTATAAGAGGGGCTGAGCAAAGCGGTAACATAGCCAATCAACGGTTTGCTAGGACATTGATGGTTAGGGGCTGACATGGCAATATAGGAGGCATGATATAGCAAGTGGTAGGTATCGCAGCATAGGCATAGCAAAAGAGCGAGCATCTAGCAAGCAAAGATAGAAGTGATTTCGAGGGTATGGTCATCTTGCCTGCAAGGTTCTTAGAGTTGTCGAAAGCTTGGTTCTCGTAAGCGTTCTCAACAGGTTACTCGTTCACGTACTCGTCTCCCGGCTCTACCCAAAGCAAGAACACAAGCAAAGGGGACAACATCAATCATGATGCAATGCGCAAGCAACATGATGCAAAACATGACATGATATGCGAGATGGGATATGCAATGCATATGTGTGCTTCGGAAGGAAAAAGATGAACAAGGCATAATCTTGGCAAACCAAGTATGCCACTGGATAGGTGAGGTGATTTCGGTTGAAATCAATATAAAGATCACCGGAATCGGATGCATGGTTTGCAAATGACAAGCAAAACAAGAATGACAATATTCTGCCATTAACAGCATGATGCTACTTAGCAAGCAACAAGAAATTACGCTACTGCACCCAAACATAGCAACAAGGCATATGACAGTAATCTACTCAAGATGCTTGACAAAAGATGAACACTGAGCTACGGCTAAATCACACCACAACAGGTTCAAACAAGCATGGCAAAAGTGCAAAAGATAACAGGTTCACAGACAGTGAAAATAACATGCCAGAATTTAACATCAGGATGACATGTTTAGAGCAATGAAACAACATGCTACAGGAAGAGGACATAGCAAAATAAGGAATGGCATGAATCTAATCAAAGCACTTAACAAAATTCCCTTACTGACCACAAGCCAAAAAGGATCAGAAAATATAATAACACCCATGTCAATTAAGCAAGTTTCGTTACAGGTTTCGGACTTAGCAGAAAACTAGACATGTCGAAAACAGATAAGAAGTAGGCATGTTCGTGAGCTCGATGCACTCACTACAGAGCATTGAATGAAAAACTAAGCATACATACTTTAAGAAGACATGGCATAGAAGCTAGAAATGGCAAGAATAACATCATAGCATGCAAGGATCAACTACAACAAGCTTGGCAAAATCGAATAACATGTAAACAATCTGCCAGCAACATTTTATAGCAAAAGTAGAGCTCGATTGACTCAAGCTATGGCACTCCATAATTACAAGAAAAGGCATGGATGGATAGAACAAATCCATATGCTTAAAACACTCTTACTGATCATGCTCAAAAGAGGCATAGATCTCTTTGAAACAACATGAACACATGACATAAAAATAACAGCAGGCAGGGACTTGGTGAAATTACTAAGTCTCTGAAATCAGCAACATTAAGTACCCTAGTTTGCATGCTTGTGCTAGTCACCACAGAGGATAACAAAAATACATGGCATAAATCTCTAGAAAGATGGCATGGCATATTACAAAACACATGTAGGACTCAACTTCATAGGAGCCACACATCAATCATGGCAAAAATGACAAAAGTGCATGTTCTGATAAGAATCAGAAACTAACATCACATAGCCCTCTTCCAACAGCATTTCGGGCATCAATATGAACTCAAATGAAGATGATGCAATGGAACGGAATGATGTACTCTTCGAGGCAAACAATTTGACATATTATACGCCCAAAACGGAGCAATATACAGCAATTTATGATGCGATCCAGATGCAACAGTAATATGACAACAAAAGACTTAGTGAAAATCGGGGAGAAGAGAGTCAACCCGCGGATCCGCGGATCTGGATCGGGGCACGCGGTGCCCGAGGTGGCGGCAGACGGCGGCGGAACCGGGGCGGCGCGGCGCGGGAGGAGAGGCGCCGGGGCAGCGGGCGGCGCGCGGCGCACCAAGGCGGCGGCGGCGCGGTGGTGGCGCGGGGTGGCGCCGGCTGCCGGCGGCGACGGGCGAGGCCGCGGGCGGCGGCCACGGCGGGTGGCGGCGGGCCGGAGTTGGCGGCGGGCGGCGCGAGCCGGGCGGCGCGGGCGAGGAGGCGCAGGTGGGCACGGGCGGCGCGGCTGCGGGCCGGGAGGGCCCCGCACGGGCCTGGCGGGCCGGCGGCGGCTTGCGGGCGCCGAGGCCACGTGGCGCCCTCCCGTTGGCTGCGGGCGGCGGGCGGGCCGTGTCCGGCCGGTTCCGGACACGTCCGGCGGCGGAGAGGGAGCGGGGCTAGGGTTTAGGGGTGGATTGATCCGGGATTTCGGAGGGGGAGGTGTTTTTATAGGTAGAGGGGGCTAGGAAGCTTCAAGTGTAGTGCGGTTTTCGGCCACGCGATCGTGATCGAACGGCGAAGGACATGGGAGTGACTTAGATGGGTTATTGAGCTGTTTTGAAGGGGTGTTGGGCTGCAACACACACGAGGCCTTCACGGTTACCCGGTTAACCGTTGGAGTATCAAACGACCTCCGAATGACCCGAAACTTGACAGGCGGTCTATCGGTGCTATACCAAGGCCGCTTGACAAACCTCGGTCCATTCTGAGAAGGTTTAATACCCGCTCACGGAAAAAGGTAAAAGGGGACGCCGGGGGACATAGGAGCGCTGGATTGCAAAACGGACAACGGGGAAAATGCTCGGATTCATGAGACGAACACGTATGCAAATGCGATGCACATGATGACATGATATGAAATGCATGACATGATATGAAATGCATGACATGAACAAAATGCAAAACAACGGGAAAACCCAACCACGGAAGGAAATATTATATCACATAGCCGGAAATGGCAAGAGTTGGAGTTACAATTATGGCAAGTTACATCCGGGGTGTTACAAATTTGCACACACGCACTGCTAGCCAACCGGCCGAGCAGTGTTTGGAATGAAGTATAGTTACTCTGACCTAAGTTCCGCCCCAAAGAAAGTAAAGTAGTGGAAGTACATTGCATTACAATGTACGAACAAATGTTTGTGTATGTATAATTCAATACATAGAATGCGGAAATGATGCTTTGCTCCCGTGGGCGTATATAACCTTTATTTCTTACTGAAAATTAATAGTAAAACTTAGACAACAAAAACAGTACTCATTGTGTTGAAGTAGTCTAACTCTTTATCGACCATTTAGTTGTAATGAGTGATTTTAAGCCTGGTTCATTAATGTTGATCTCATACTGCGTTAATGTTATTTTTCACCTATAATTTTCTTTGTTTTTTCTCATTCTGTATACGATGTATTCCCTCCGTAAAGAAATATAAGAGCGTTTAGATTAACTTTTTTTTATAGAGGGAGTATATCTTACTCCTTTTTATTCTTTATTCAGGTCTATCAAGTTTGTGCTAAGTACAGTGCTATGCTAGTATTTTAGCCAGTTATTAATCAGCACTATTAACAGTTAGCCTTATTCTGCAGGAATGTCTCAAGGGCATACTGAAGAACAAGACTGTTTTGCTGGTTACTCACCAAGTGGATTTCTTACAAAATGTGGATACTATATTCATGAGTTCCATTTTTCACCTGCGCGTATTGATTTGGAGAAAATAGAGTAGACATATATTCTTGCTTCAGAAATGAATAAGCGAATAACTTGGAACAAATTGCAGAGCATCAGTAGCAATGTTTTCTTTTGGTTCAGTAAGTATGGAATGAACAACTGTATTCTTCATACCTATGGTTACTAAAAACTTTCTTTGTATGTTCTTCAGATCTATTTAATCTTATTTTATTTATCTTTACCTTTCAACATATGCCATACTTATGGTACTATGTGAAAGATAGCATGGTGATATTATCGACAGATAACAGAGATGAAACTACATTATACAACCTGGATATGAACATGCAGGTGATGAAAAATGGTGGGATTATTCAGTCAGGAAATTACGGCGATTTACTAGATTCGTGTTCACATTTCATGGCTCTTGTTGCTGCTCACCACAGTTCCATGGAAGCATCTGGTGTGCAAGATCACAATGTTTGGAACACCGAGAATTGCCCAGCCACCACGGTATCACAAGAGACCCCTTCTGTTAACTCCAACTCTAGTAATGAAAACAGTGATACAAATGACGCTGCGGCGAGCAAAGAAGCAGGTTCGTCGAAGCTGATCCAGGAAGAGGAGAAGGAGAGTGGACGAGTAAGCTGGCATGTGTACAAGCTATATGTCACACAAGCTTGGGGCTGGCGGGGAGTTCTGCTCATTCTAGCTTTGTCTGTGCTGTCAGAGGGCTCCACAATGGCAAGTAACTACTGGATGTCATATGAAACATCAGGTGGCACCATATTTGATATCTCAAAGTTTCTTGGTTTCTATGTTTTGATAGTCTCTGTTTCGATTGTGTTTGAATTTATCGCCGTTCTTTTCCAAGCATTTTTTGGGACTTAAGTCAGCCCAGGCCTTTTTCAGCAAGATGTTAGACAGCATTCTGCGAGCTCCGATGTCATTTTTCAACACCACTCCTTCGGGAAGGATCCTAAGCCGGGTATGTCTTATGAGGCCATAGATTTAGTTTGTTTACCGGCCATGTATATAGATGCAATCATGTGTGCATTATTTTTTCAGGCATCAGAGGACCAGACTAAAATAGATTTACCTTTTATTCTATACAGGTGCCGGCATATTGTTGTGCATTTCAGTGGCTAGTAGCATCGCAGTAACCTGTCAAGTAGCATGGCCATCAGTCATGGCAGTGCTTCGCCTACTGCTTCTGAACATTTGGTACCGGGTATAATCCAGACACTACAATGCATCTTAGAGGACTGAACTAATTCTTCATATCACCAAACCTTATGTGAATAATGGCAAGTTTTCTTTTCTGACTTTTCTTAATGTTCCTCAGAATCGTTATATTGCAACATCCCGAGAGCTAACTGGCCTTCAAGGAGTAACAAAGGCACTGGTTATTGATCACCTCACGGAGTCCTTTTCGGGCTCTCCAATTATAATGTGCTTCGGGAAAGAGGATGAATTTTGCCGAAAAATCTTGGACATGATTGATTCGAGTTTGCGCATGTCTTTCCACAATTATGCAGCAAATAGGTGGTTTGGGTTTTGCCTTGAGCTAATTGGCACACTTGTATTGTCTATAACTGCTTTTCTCATGATCAGTTTGCCTAGCAATTTCATCAAGAAAGGTATTATTAAGTCTCCATCAACTGAGTATTTATAGAATTGCTTTTCATAGGACAGAGTATAATTTATGGCCCTCATGTTCCATATGTTTCTTTGGTCTAAATTTATCTGTTTTCTTGAATCCGTTATGAACTCTATAGAAAATTGAATCTTGTGCTAACTGTTAAGCATGGAATTTATGTGAAGACGCAACTAATTGAGTACAGAACATAATGTCATATTGAATTTAACATTCATGGCTCACTCGATTACATTATGACATAGAAATAGAGTCCTCTAAAAAAGACATAGAACTAGAGTTGCCGATTCGCAAACCACAGACCCCCCCCCCCCCTTGAACTAGATTCTTAGGAAGTGACAGACAATTGATCTGACTGACCTATGAATCTGATAATTCTCATGATACACAAGAACAAGTCAACTCATTTAGCAAAAAGAAAAAACCAACATCATTAATTGCGTATACAAATAAATAAAAAAGATTAAGTCACAGAGATAGTAGCACATTCATATGTGTAATAAACTAGTTCTAGCAACTGGGCAAACTTTTCTTAATTTTCTGACTTTCTGGCCTGGCTTTGTATAATTGTTAGTGACCTTCAAATGCATTATGTCATTCCTTCATTCATATTTGTTACTCTTTTTAATGTAGAATTTGTCGGCATGTCTCTGTCCTACGGTCTTTCTCTCAACTCCTTGGTGTACCATGCGATTTCCATAAGTTGTATGATAGAAAATGATATGGTCTCCGTGGAGAGGGTGAATCAGTACAGTAGCCTTCCTTTTGAGGCAGTAGGGGCTTTAACAGATTGTCCTCGTCCCATGCGTAATTGGCTCTAACGGGGAGACATTGACATAAAGGATCTAGAGGTCAGCAATTCTTCTTTTCTTTTGTTGATTCTTCCTTTGGCAAGCTTTTTTAAAGCTACCATTCTCTAGGTGACTGATAGAAATGAGCCACAGAATGTTGTTTGTTTAATTTCAGGTCAGATATAGACCAAACACACCACTGATCTTGAAAGGCATTATGATAAGCATCCGCAGTGGAGAAAAGATTTTCGTTGTGGGAACGACCGGCAGTGGCAAGTCAACTTTGATCCAGGCATTGTTCAGGCTTGTGGATCCAGCGAAAGGCCAGATCATCGTCGATGGAGTCGACATTTGCACTCTGGGCCTTCATGACCTGAGGTCTCGCTTCGGTGTGATTCCTCAGGAGCCTGCGCTCTTTGAGGGAACCGTGAGAAGCAACATTGATCCAATGGGGCAGTACTCCGAGGCTGAGATATGGCAGGTAACAGGATATAGCCCCAGTGTGTAATATATGAACTTCCTCTGGGATATGAGTAATTCATTGTTTCTGTTGGTCTTAATATATTAATATGTAAGGTAGAGATTTCTCTCCTTGTTGACGTTTGGCCTTGCTTCCTTTCATCAATTTTAATAAAATGAATGTGTGCATCTTTTTGAATTGACCGACAGGATCTCTGTTAGCCGGGGGGTTAATTTTAACCTCCTTTTTGACAGAAAAGATAAAGGCTAGAGACTGCTCTACTTTCTGTTTCAAATTAATATATTTGTTCCTATATACGCAGGCCCTTGAGCGTTGTCATCTGAAAGACACAGTAGCTGCAAAACCTAAGAAGCTTGATGCACAAGGTATATGCTTATCATATGATAATCTAGAATTATGACCAAGTGATACAATGCAAAATGGCAGTCCAGGCTTCATAATCTTTAGGTCTGATCCTATAATTAATGATCATGTGATCCTGAATTCCAGATCTTGAATTACACAAATCCAATCGTTGCTTAGGTACAAGTTTGTTTAATGATGGAAGATATTATGCAGCATGGAAAGTAAATGGCATTGTTAGTAGAGATTATTACTGCACAAGCTTTTCAGTGCAATCTAGGCATTCATTTCATATTCTTTGGTGACAATATAGTCAAATACGTGTTGCCTGTTTGTTTGTAGTTGCAGACATGGGTGAGAACTGGAGCGTGGGGCAATACCAGCTCCTGCGGGCGTTCATAACCTTATTTCTTACTGAAAATTAATAGTAAAACTTAGACAACAAAAATAGTCTCAATGTGTTGAAGTAGTCTCACTCTTTATCGACCATTTAGTTTTAATGAGTGATTTTAAGCCTGGTTGATTAATGGTGTTTGTAGTCAAGAGTTGTGTTGTCCATCTACTAATTGGTCATTTTGATCTCATGCTGCGTTCATGTCATCGCGCTAACACTTTCTCTAAAAAGATTATAGCCATGAAGTATATTTGGTCTTAGTAAAATCCCTACACTTTCTCTAAAAAGATTATAGCAATGAAGTATATTTGGTCTTAATAAAATCCCTATCTTTTTTGTGGCAATTGGTGCTTTGGGTTTGAGATTGAATTATTTTTTGTCCATTTGATGATTACATAAGAGAATAAGCAGGCTTGTTGGAGAAAAAAAAATGATGTCCTCACATATATAGTTCTTGGTTTCATCTTGTGCTTGTTTTCCGAATCATTTTAAGAGTGTTGTTAGTTTATGCTCATCTTTTTTTACAAAATTTTCAGTTGAGTGTCCTTGTTCATCTTGTTGAAATCTCTAGAAAGACAAATATTTGGGAACGGAGGGAGTAGAAAACGTACTGGTGAATCATGTCCTGGTGCTCATAATCACCAAATTTCGGAACATGCAAAGCGCGATGTAGCATATTTATAGAATAGAACCCTCAACATCGCCCGTGGGTGCTTTAAGTATCATGTTTTTTTAACATGATAGCGTACAAAGCTGATCTGCTTGATATGAGCCTTTTTGAATTGAAGGTTGAGATACCTTGAGCCTAAAATGAAAAATTCTTCCATTGTTGGTTGCACCTTTGTAGTCAGAGACTGTTAGGGCATTGTTGACTTTTTATTTCTAGTTGATCTGATCCCTCTATCCTTGTTGCTAGCATGCTCTTCTATTTTATTCTTGTACATGCTATTCAAAATGAAACTAGTGTGGATTATTTCTTTCCACTTACTTCAAATTGTGTTGCGTTTGGGCGGTGAGAATCAAATATTTTAAAAAGAGTTAGAAATTTGCATGGCATTCTTTTTGTATTTTCATCTTCTATGACGAAATAAGAAATAATGACATGCTCATACTCATATCTGTTTGTTCCATGTAATACTTGGTTTCTGAATGTTGTCAATACAGGGTATTATTTTAACATATTTTCATTTGAGTCTCCTAGCTTGTTTTGTATGAGAAAAAGTTAAATATTTGATTCACACTGTCTACAAATTTGTCACTTTCTTGTGAGAGCAAAACAAGGATGTTAGATGCATACAATTTTTTCCCAAACAGTCTCAAAAGTCACTCCCCTATCATGCATGAATCAACCATGCATGTCAGTTCTAGTACAAGGTTCAAGGAGATAATAGAAAACCATGCTCTGTTTGCCACTCTACTACGTCCAACTACTTGTTCTAGTCTAGAGCAAGACATTTCCTGCACACTCTACTACTACAATGCTCAGTTTTTTCCTTGTGCGCAAGTCTGATCATGTTATGTTCATGATTAATGTATGTAGTGTAGTTAACTTCTCTTCTGCAACACGTTGAAAGGTGCATGATCCAGTGGATGTTTGCTAAAAAAACTGTTGCTCTTTAGTTCGAATATTCATTTTATTTCGTTTCAGCACCTGATTAGGCTAGTTTACAAACATAAATAGAGCAGCCAGCAAACATTTCCCACACATGGACTGTTAGCCAACTGAGCGAGCAGTGCTTGGAACGAAGTAGAGTTACTACGGAGCCAAAGAGACATGGTCTCTTATCTATTCAGCAAACTGCGTTGGATGGGAGGCACCAAGAAAGAGAGGGTGTAGTCTGTATTAAAATGTTTATATACATCTGTATGTAGTCTGTATTAAAATGTTTAAAAGGCTTTATACCCGCTCTGTTCGGAAATGCTCTAAACGTATACTCCCTTCATCCGGAATTACTAATCCTCAAAACCTAGTTCTAAAATACGTTTAGATACATTCATTAGAATATGTTAGGCGAAGGCCCAACCCGTCGGACGCAGCAAAGTCTTGCGTGGGCTTCGACTTTGCCTGGGCTCTTTAACCAGCATCACAGATAACAAAATCTATAGTGAAAATAACTTCACTTTAGAATGCATCATGTTGTTTGGTTGGGTGGCAACCCGTGGGTTGTCTCTCGTATAGGTCGTGTGTTCGACTTCTATTTCCGGCTGTTATTTTTTAGTCTTCAGCAGACTCCTGGTTTCGTTCATACGTTCCGTTTCCTTGGTTTGCAAAAATATATGTTCCTCCAACGGACGGACAAAACTAAAAAAATGGCATATGTAAAAATCGTAAAAATCCTCAAGATGGGACGAAACAAAGCGGAGCCAAACCAAGAATACCTATTCCCTTTAATAGTAGGTATAGATATAGATTCATTTTTATCCATATTTCTACATCAAGTATTTTCAGATCGAGGGGTAATATTTAGAAATGGATAAGCCAACCCAAACCATTTACATCGGGTCCACTACTCACTGCCTCATGGGCCCACTGCTCAGATAGACTGCGGCTTGCCGTGCTCTTGCGCAGGCTTGCTCTGCTCTGCTCCACTCTCATCCGCCGTTGACGAGCTCCGCGCCACCGGCCGACCATCTCCATCCCCGCCATTCCATGGACAACGGTGCTGGCGATGCGGGGGAGGCCCGCGGGCACGGAGAGTGGCTGCACGTGTACGCCCGGGTCGAGGAGATGTTGCCGCGGGTGGAGGCGCTCGCCGCTAGGGCCGGCTCTGGCCCAGGGCAAGAGGGGCGATGCTGGCATGTTGGCTGTGAGGCCCCTGGGGTGGAACTCACATGATTGATCCAAGGTGCTAGAAAATTGAGAGGAGTTGAGTAGGATGCAGAGTAAGGGGATGAGGAGCAGACAACTAAGAGAGAGAGAGAGAGAGAGAGAGAGAGAGAGGGAGGGAGGGAGGGAGGGAGGGAGGGAGGGAGGGAGGGAGGGAGGGAGGGAGGGAGAGAGAGAGAGAGAGAGAGAGAGAGAGGTTTCTCTATTTTCATTTTCATGCCAGCTCTGTTTACAATCTGGGACTAAGTAGTCCACACACACGCAAAGCCCACACACACCTATCCAGGCCCAGTGTCAGCCTGGCCGGCGGACCCTGGGTCCACCCGTCTGTCGTCCGGTGACGTCGGATCTGATGGAGCCGTGACACTCCTACCCCCTTGAGGCCTTGTTCGGTTGCGTGCAAAACCGAGGGGATTGAAAGGGTTTGAGGGGGATTTAAACCTCTTATAAGTCAAAATACATCTCAATCCTTGCCAATCCCTTCCAATCCTCTTGGGAGGAGGATTAACCGAACAAGCCCTGAGTTGGAGCCTCGTCCCT
The DNA here is from genome assembly GCA_032464435.1 of Aegilops umbellulata. Classification (NCBI taxonomy): domain Eukaryota; kingdom Viridiplantae; phylum Streptophyta; class Magnoliopsida; order Poales; family Poaceae; genus Aegilops; species Aegilops umbellulata. The sequence continues at coordinate 635,172,556 of CP136055.1, forward strand.
GAGAGGTGCTGACGGAAAGCGAGCGCGTAGAACATAATAGTCCTCCCAGGTTGCATGATCAGTCGTGACGCCATGCCACTGTTCCTTTCTTCACCATTCGACGATTGAGAATAGCCTCTGGATGTAGTGTGACTGCTGACAAATCAGGTGGAACTAGCAATTCTTGAAAAACAGGAGTAGAGCTAGCAGTGAACGGCTTCAACTGAGATATTTGAAATACTGGATGTATCAGGCTAGAGGCAGGTAATTCCAGTCGATATGCTGTAGCACCCACCCAAGTCGTGACACGAAACGGCCCAAAATACTTCAGAGCTAACTTACGACATGGGCGGTTAACGTGAGATGATTGAGCATAAGGTTGAAGGTTCAGTAATACTTCTTCCCCGACGGCAAACTCCTGGTCCTTTCGATGTTTATCTGCCTGGAACTTGATGCATTGCTGAGCTCGCACCAAGTTGTCATGAAACGTGGCCATGAAATCCTCCCGATTTGTTGCCGGTTCAGAGTGATGTATGCAGATTACCTGCTTCAATCGGCATTGTGCCAAAGTTAGGATGCACACCATACACAGCCTTGAATGGGGTATTACCCAGGGAGGTATGGTAAGATGAATTATACCAAAATTCTGCCATCGGAAGGCACCTTTTCCAACGAGCTGGACTGTCATGAACTGCGCATCGCAAGTATTGCTCGAGGCACTGGTTCACACGCTCAGTCTAGCCATCCGTTTGCGGATGATACGTTGTAGAATAGCATAATTTGGTGCCAATCTCTATGAGAAGCTTCTTCCAAAAAAGCTAGTGAACACTTTATCTCTGTCTGTTATGGAAGCAGGCACCCCAATCAAACGAAACACATTGTCGATGAAAAATATCGCCATTGATTGAGCAGTATAAGGGTGCTTGAGGGGCATGAAATGTGCTATTTCATAAGACGATCAACGACAACAAGGATTACTTCAAAACCCTTGGATTTGGGCAGACCATCGATGAAGTCCATGGTGATGTCCTTCCATGGCCGAGTCGGCACTGGAAGTGGCTGCAGTAAACCACCTGGATGAGTGTATTCATGTTTCGCCTGCTGACAAATTTGACACTGCCGAATCCAATCTTCTACCTGTTGTTTCACGCCTGACCAATGGAACAGCTAAGACACCAAGTGATAAGTAGCTCTGACTCCAGAGTGACTTCCCACAGCACTTGAGTGCAGGGCACTGATCAGTTTTGTTTGCAGAGCAGAATTGTTCCCAATCCACAGTCGTCCTTGGAATTTAATTAGACCTTGATCAAGTGAACAACCTTATTCATCTGGACTGTGCACTGCCAGGCGTGTCAACCGAGCCAATGCTCCTGCATCTTTCTGATAAGAATGCAAGACTTCTTGTATCCACAACGGTTGACAACTAGAGACTGTTGAGATCGTACCCCACCAGGTACAAACTAATACGCGTGTCAGCCACCGGTTGATCAGATTTAGCTAAGGTAACAAGTGGAGAAGCGTAGGAATACATCTCTAGTTAGGAATAGGGTTCTTGGTATATGGACATGCACTCAACACTTGATACAGCCTTTTGGTGCATGCATGCACCTTCCTATCTCGCTTTTAAAGGTTGCATGGCAAGAGGGCCAACTTGCCAAAGTTAGAAATAGGGTTCTTGGTATATGGACATGCACTCAACATTGATACAACCTTTTGTTGTATGCATGCACCTTCCTATCTGGCTTTTAAAGGTAGCATGGCAAGAGGGCCAACTTGCCTGGCTGTTCTTCGACAGCTGACTGTTCTAGGCACCTGATAAATTGGCCAAAATAAATGGTAATAAAACAATTTTATGGTTGGCCTCATAAGAAAATATCATGGAAATGATTTTGGTGAAGTTTGATCACATGGCCATGTTAAGTTTATTTTAGTTAGGATTAAGATTTCAACAAAATCCAATAAGAACCAAATGACATTCAGAAGTTTTGTTGGTTCCATTTTTATCTTTATTAATGTTACTGGTCTTCTGGTTACCAAATCGTAGGGTGTGACATTCACCTTACCAATATCACCGCACCAAAACCAAGGAGCTTCCAATCCTTTGGGTTCATCCGGATGCATCATCTTATTCTGTCTCTCATCAATAGATTGGTAGAAGCTTATCTTAACCAAAAAAAAAAGGAAGAAGCCATTCTTTTACTCACTACACGGCTGTGGGAGAAGGATATTTTTGGCTCTTCACCTGGGCAAAGAGGTGTACATTTGTAAACAAAAGCTCAGTTCGCTCGGTTCCAAATATGTGCTCTCGCAAGAGGGCCAACTTGTCCGGTTGTCCTCTAGCTATCTCAGTGTCTACGCACGTGATTGTGTGTTCTCTAGCTAGCTAGCAGTAGAGTTATCTCACATTTGGTATTACGTACGTATGTGTTTTTTCTTTCCTTTTGGACAAATTAATATCGGGTGGTACGTGTTAATTCAACCGAGCATCATAATTGGAGTAAATCGGCACGATAAGGGCAACGATTATGTGGACGCCTACGACTCCGGTCTCCTATAAAAACAGACCAATGCCAAGTGCATAGACCACAGTACTGCATCGAGGATCTCACAGCCACCATCCCATATTACTACGTCGTCGTGCATCAGTTTGCTCTCGATGGATAGCCCTCTCTTTGGCCTGCTTGCCTTCCTAGCGTTGGTAATTAATTAGATCTATCGGTTCCTATCTCATTACACGTTTCTGAGCTGCTTTCCTGTACTTTTTCCATGTTAAAATGGGGCCGTGGTTAGCTACATGATATTGACATGTCATCTATCACTAAGCTTATACTCCTTCTGTCCACGAATAAATGTACATCTAGCTTTTGTCGTAAGTCAAAGTTTGAAAACTTTGACCAATTTTATAGAGAAAAGTGGTAGCATTTATGGCATTAAATCAGTAACGCTAGATTCGTTTTGAAATGTACTTTCATAATATATTAAATTTATGTAATACATGCTACTACTCTTTTCTATAAAGTTGATCAAAATTTAATGCCTATGTTACTACCTTCATAGTGCAAAGTAACATAAATATAGTATCATATGTATGATTGTATTTATTAGATTATAGATTTATTTTGCTTTGGGTTGCGTTATGTTTATGTTACTGTAAACACCTCCCTTCTCACCAACTACGTGCCACATCTCCCCACAAAAAAAACTACATACTACCACATAAGCGAACTTGTCTTGAAATGCGCTATGTTACTACTCCTCATAATAGAGGATTCTAGTAGATCTCTCTAATTAATATTGTATGCAGATTGCGTCGGCCGGAGGCCATTCCCATGCAGGTGCAAATGGGGCTCCGGCGGAGAAGTACTGGAAATCTTCTCTTCCCAACACTCCTATGCCAGCCTCCCTCTCTCACCACCTGGACACTCCAGCAGCAGCAGGTAGTACTTCCTCTGATTCATCATGTAATGCGTATTGATATTTTGAGAAGTCAAATAATGTAAATTTTGACCAATTTTATAAAAAATATATTTATATCTACAATACCAACTATATAAAATATGAAATTACACCTGATGACCAATTTAATGATATATGTTTGGCATTCTAGATGTAAATGTTTTTCTCCACAAACTGGGTTAAAGTTTGCGAGGTTAGACTTTCAAAAAAAAAATCTATATACACTACATTCCAGAACGGAGAAGGTATCATATATACATTCTTATAATAGTAAAAAGCAAACAACAAACTTGCTTAATTAGTGATTGGCGTACGTTTGTTTTTTCTGATTCTTTTTCCTCTCCATAGCTGGAGGCACGTCTGTAAACGTCAAGCCTTCGAATAGGGTCAGACCCCTACACTATGGGAAGGTCGCGGCCACGACCGAGATGCAGTTGCTGCGCGGGAACAAGAACTACGGGAAGGCCCCGACTGCAACCGAGATGCAGTTGCTGAGTGGCCAAAAAATATATGGGAAGGCTGCGACGGCGACCGAGATGCAGTTGCTGAGTGGCCAAAAAATATATGGGAAGGCCGCGACGGAGACCGAGATGCAGTCGCACGAAGACGCTGGCATTGCTTTCTTCTTCCTGGAGAAGGACATTCAGCCCGGCAACAAGCTTACCTTTCATTTCGTGCCTACCACAGCCGGTGAGAAGTTCCTTCCACGTATCGAAGCGGACGCCATCCCGTTCTCCTCCGACAAGATCCCAGAGATCCTGAGCCGCTTCTCAGTGAACCCGGAATCCACAGAGGCGGCCGAGATGACGGCGACACTGCACGAGTGCGATGAGCCCGCAGCCAAGGGTGAGAAGAAGGCATGTGCCACGTCGTTGGAGTCCATGGTCGACTTCGCCACGTCCAGCCTCGGGACCAGCCTCGTCAAGGCCGTGTCCACCATCGTCGGTAAGGAGGGTTCCCCGAAGCAAGTGTATGCGGTGACCACCACTGGTAGAAAAAGAGGTTTCCGTCCAGCCTCATTAGTCGCGGAACTGTAGGAACCGCGACTAATGAAGTCTTTAGTCGCGGTTCGGCAGACGAACCGCGACCAAAGGCCTGGGCCCAGGGCGCTCGGTGGCCAGCTGGTGCATGTGAGGGGCTTTAGTCGCGGTTGGCCAGGCCAACCGCGACTAAATCTCCTCCCCTATATATACCAGTTCAGCGCACTCACTTAGCCATTTGGTGCCACTTCTCTTCACAAGCTTTACAAGGGCGTGTAGGTTTGCTTTTGGTTCCTCTTATGCACACAAGGTGTTTGATGAAATGCCCCAAGAGCCACACTTGAGGTTGCTCATTTATTTTTTCCTCCTCGATCGCGGTTAGCAACTTGAACCTTTCATGCATGTGTGTCATTGATAAAATATGCATGCGTGTTGTTCATTGTTTAATTTTTATTGTTTATAGCTAGTTAGTTTAACAAATGCATGATGGTTAATTATATATTTTATATTATAATAATGCAGATGAATCGGCAATGGATGTACGGTAACCGACTCTCCCGCGAGTTCACTACGGGTTTGAAAGATTTCCTCGTAGTGGCTAATGCGAACAAGCAGAAGGGTTTTGTTATCTGTCCATGTATTGACTGTAAGAATCAGAAGGGTTACTCTTCCTCAAGAGAAGTTCACCTGCACCTGCTTCGGCACGGTTTCATGCCAAGCTATAATTGTTGGACCAAGCATGGAGAAAGAGGGGTTATAATGGAAGAAGATGAAGAAGGGGATGATTTCATTGATGAAAGCTATCTTGCTCATTTCGGTGATACTTTCATGGAGGATGCTGAAGATGAAGGGGAAGGTGAAGAGGAAGGTGAAGGGGAAGGTGAAGGTGAAGGTGAAGAAGAGGCACGTGATGAGACCGTTGATGATCTTGGTCGGACCATTGCTGATGCACGGAGATGCTGCGAAACTGAAAAGGAGGGGGAGAATTTGGATCGCATGTTAGAGGATCACAGAAAGTCGTTGTACCCCGGATGCGATGATGGTCTGAAAAAGCTGGGCTGCACACTGGATTTGCTGAAATGGAAGGCACAGGCAGGTGTAGCTGACTCGGCATTTGAAAACTTGCTGAAAATATTGAAGAATATGTTTCCAAAGAATAACGAGTTGCCCGCCAGTACGTACGAAGCAAAGAAGGTTGTCTGCCCTCTAGGTTTAGAGGTTCTGAAGATACATGCATGCATCAACGACTGCATCCTCTACCGCGGTGAATACGAGAATTTGAATGAATGCCCGGTATGCACTGCATTGCGTTATAAGATCAGAGGCGATGACCCTGGTGACGATGTTGAGGGCGAGAAACCCAGGAAGAGGGTTCCCGCCAAGGTGATGTGGTATGCTCCTATAATAGCACGGTTGAAACGTCTGTTCAGGAACAAAGAGCATGCCAAGTTGTTGCGATGGCACAAAGAGGACCGTAAGTCGGACGGGGAGTTGAGACACACCGCAGATGGAACGCAATGGAGAAAGATCAACAGAGAGTTCAAAGATTTGGTCTAAGTATAGATGGCATGAATCCTTTTGGCGAGCAGAGCTCCAGCCATAGCACCTGGCCCGTGACTCTATGCATCTACAACCTTCCTCCTTGGTTGTGCATGAAGCGGAACTTCATTATGATGCCAGTGCTCATCCAAGGTCCGAAGCAACCCGGCAACGACATCGATGTGTACCTAAGGCCATTAGTTGATGAACTTTTACAGCTGTGGGGCAGACCTGGTGTCCGTGTGTGGGATGAGCACAAAGAAGAGGAATTTGACCTACGAGCGTTGCTTTTCGTAACCATCAACGATTGGCCTGCTCTTAGTAACCTTTCGGGACTGTCAAATAAAGGATACAATGCATGCACGCATTGCTTACATGAGACTGAAAGTGTACATTTGCCAAATTGTAAGAAGAACGTGTACCTTGGGCATCGTCGATTTCTTCCGAAAATTCATCCAGTAAGAAAGAAAGGCAAGCATTACAACGGCAAGGCAGATCACCGGCCGAAGCCTGCAGAACGCACTGATGCTGAGGTATTTGATATGGTCAAGGATTTGAAAGTCATCTTTGGAAAGGGTCCTGGCGGACAATCAGTTCCGAAGGGAGCTGACGGGCACGCAGCCATGTGGAAGAAGAAATCTATATTCTGAGAGCTAGAATATTGGAAAGTCCTAGAAGTCCGCTCTACAATCGACGTGATGCACGTTACGAAGAATATTTGCGTGAACCTCCTAAGCTTCTTGGGCGTGTATGGGAAGACAAATGATACAAAGGAAGCACGGCAGGACCAGCAACGTTTGAAAGACCCTGATGACCGGCATCCGGGATGGTTTCAAGGTCGTGCCAGCTACGCTTTGACCAAAGAAGAGAAGGTCATCTTTTTTGAATGCCTGAGCAGTATGAAGGTCCCGTCTGGATTCTCGTCCAATATAAAGGGAATAATAAACATGGCGGAGAAAAAGTTCCAAAACCTGAAGTCTCACGACTGCCACGTGATTATGACGCAATTGCTTCCGATTGCTTTGAGGGGGCTCCTGCCGGAAAATGTTCGAGTAGCCATTGTGAAGCTATGTGCATTCCTCAATGCAATCTCTCAGAAGGTAATCAATCCAGAAGTTCTACCACGGTTACAGAACGATGTGATCCAATGTCTTGTCAGTTTCGAGTTGGTGTTCCCGCCATCCTTCTTCAATATTATGACGCACCTCCTGGTTCACCTAGTCGAAGAGATTTTCATTCTCGGTCCTGTATTTCTACACAATATGTTCCCCTTCGAGAGGTTCATGGGAGTATTAAAGAAATATGTTCGTAACCGTGCTAGGCCAGAAGGAAGCATCGCCAAGGGCTATGGAAATGAGGAGGTAATTGAGTTTTGTGTTGACTCTGTTCCTGACCTTAAGCCGATTGGCCTTCCTCGATCGCGGCACGAGGGGAGACTAAGTGGAAAAGGCACGATCGGAAGGAAATCAACGATATGTATGGACGGCCATTCTCTGACTGAAGCACACCACACTGTACTGACCAATTCCAGCTTGGTGGCTCCGTACTTTGAGAAACACAAGAATATTTTACGCTCGGACAACCCGGGGAAGCCTGAATCCTGGATTAGGAAGGCCCACATGGAGACTTTCGGCAGTTGGTTGAGAAAACATTTAATGAATGACAATGATGTTGTAGATCAGCTGTACATGTTGGCCAAGACACCATCTTCGACTATAACGACTTTCCAAGGGTACGAGATAAATGGGAATACATTTTACACGATCGCCCAAGATAAAAAGAGCACCAACCAAAACAGTGGTGTCCGCTTCGATGCAGCAACCGAGAATGGGCAAAAGGTCACATATTATGGTTACATAGAGGAGATATGGGAACTTGACTATGGACCCTCCTTTAAGGTCCCTTTGTTCCGGTGCAAATGGTTCAAGCTAACATGAGGTGGGGTAAAGGTGGACCAGCAATACGGAATGACAATGGTGGATTTCAACAATCTTGGTTACCTTGACGAACCATTCGTCCTAGCGAAAGATGTCGCTCAGGTTTTCTATGTGAAGGACATGAGTAGCAAACCGAGGAAACGGAAAGATAAGAAAACGATCAGTACATCATGCGATGATCCAAAGCGCCACATTGTTCTTTCAGGGAAAAGAAACATCGTGGGAGTGGAGGACAAGACAGACATGTCAGAAGATTATAATATGTTTGCTGAAATTCCGCCCTTCAAAGTGAACACCGACCCAAGCATTAAGTTAAATGATGAGGATGCTCCATGGATACGGCACAATCGTAAGCAAGCAGGGACACAAGGAAAGAATTGATGTGTAATAATTTATTGTACCAAACTTTGTATTTGGTCGATGAACTGAATGATGTATCAAACCTTTTGTCAAACCTTCAAGGGATTAGTTTTATTTTTCTGATTTTTTTGATATATAATTGTATTTTTAAGATTTTAAAATGAATTAGTTTTATTTTTCTGATTTTAAAAGGAAAAAGGAAGAAGAAGAAAGAAGGAAAAAGGAAAAAAAACAAAAGAAAAAGGAAAAACATAAGAAAAACAGAAGAAAAAAGGAAAAAGGAAGAAAGGAAGAAAAAAAAGAAGAAAAACAAGAAAAAGGAAGAAACAAACAGAAGAAAAAAACAGAAGAAAAAAAGAAGAAAAAAACAGAAGAAAAACAAGAATTTAAAATGAATTAGTTTTATTTTCTGATTTTTTTGATATATAATTGAATTAGTTTTATATACTGCACTTAGCAGTTTCCGCCACTTCCCATTCTTCTCTCGACGCCGAAGCCCTGCCCCGACGCCGATCGACGCCGAAGCCCTGCCCCGACGCCGATCGACGCCGACGCCAACGCCCTGCCCCGACGCCGATGCCCTACCCCAAGTGAGCGCCGCCGCCTCCGCCCCGAGTGAGCGCCGCCGCCGCCCGTGCCCTGCCCTAGCGCGCCGCCGCCGCCTCCGCCCCTGCCCTGCCCTGCCCTTGCCCGCCGCCCGCCGCCCGCCGCCCCCCTGCCCGCCGTCCGCCGCCCCTGGCCCTGCCCCTGGCCGCCGCCGCCGCCCGCTGCCCGCCCCTGCCCAACAAAAATGAAAACAAAACAAAACCAAAAGAAAGAAGAAAAAAAAGGAAGAAGAAAAAAAAGGAAGAAGAAAAAAGGAAGAAGAAAAAAAGAAAGAAGAAAGAAAGAAGAAAGAAAAAAGAAGAAGAAAAAAAGAAGAAAGAAAAAGGAAGAAGAAAAAGAAAGGAAGAAGAAAAAAAGAAAGAAGAAAAAGGAAGAAGAAAAAAAGAAAGAAGAAAGAAAGAAGAAAGAAAAAGGAAGAAGAAAAAACAAGAAAGAAAAAGGAAGAAGAAAAAAATGAAAAGCAAATGAAAACCAAATGAACACCAAAAGAAAGAAGAAAGAAAAAGGAAGAAGAAAAAAAGTAACTTAAAACTTAATAATTAACAAAAAACCGTAAAATTTGATAATTAACCAAATGGCGAGGGTTATACATGTGTGTTGTCCTCGCCTCCCTCTCCGTGACGCCGTCATCTGCCGCCCCGTCTCGCGCTCTACCGCGACACCCTCTCCCACCCCTTCCTCGCCCCCTCCTTTTGCCACCGCCCTTTCGCCACCGCCACCGCCACCGCCCCCCTTCTTCACTTAATTAATTTGTTTTTACTACATGTTTTCAGGACTGACATAATGGCGGACGATAGAGCTGACCCGATTATGGACAACTATGATCCGGACGGTGAAGCACATATGTTCGGCATCATACACGGCGATATTCTATATGTGCCGACCGGACAAGAAGAAGATGATATCTCTTCTTATCTGAACCTTGACGGTGAAGATGAAGGGCGCCGTCAGCAAGATGATGCCGAACAAACATCGATAAACGACGATCTTCAAATGGAAGTAGCAACCACCTCCGGCGCCAAGGTATATATATACATTGAGCCTCTGGTGATACAAACTAACTGATTTGAATAAATATGTGTGTACTAACGCGCGCGACTCTCTTTCTTATTTTAGCCCTCGGCCGGATCGTCGAAACAATCGAGTACGTCGTCAAAGCGTGGCGCAACCAAGACGATGAAACAAGGAGAAACATGCACCATCGAGGTTGTCGACAGTGCAACCGGCAGGCCGCTGGAGCCCCGCAAGAACGCCACCAAGTTTGTCAGCCAATGCGGAGCCGTTGTTAGAGACAACGTCTCGATCACCGCCCAGGAGTGGAATGAGCCAAAGAAGGCACGAATTGCTGGTTTCAGTTTTGTCGATAAGAGAACAAAAAAAGATTGCTTCAAGAAGCTTATGGAACATTTCGTTCTACCTCCGGAATACAACAAATTCGATGAGGAGGGTAACAAGATTGAGGAAAACAAGGAGAGGAGGAGGCTAGTCAAACAGTTCGCTCTTCATAAGATGGCCGACGCATTCCGGAAATTCAAGCAAAATCTAGCCCATGACTTTGTCAAGCAGAACAAGACTCCGGATTTCAAAGGACAATATGAGAAACTGAAACATGATTGGCCAGAATTTGTGAAGCAAAAGAAATCGGAGCAGTTCATTCAAATATCGAAAAAAATAAGGAAAATGCGGCTAAGAAGGAGTACAATCATATTATGGGGCCAGGAGGGTATCACCTTTGGCAGCCTAGGTTGGAGAAGATGGAGAACGAGCTGAGGGCGCGAGGAATCCGTCCAGGTACGGAGGGATGGGACCAAAGGGCCAAAAGCTGATGGTACGGGCATGGGGGAACGCTGAACCCGGAGACAGGGGAGTGTGTTTACTAGGGCAAAATAATTAAACCCACCCAAGCCTTTATTGACGCAATGAGGGATGCTCAAGAGGGGAAGATCAAGTTCAACAGAGAGAACGACGCACTGACAAAAGCCCTCGGGAATGCTGAACACGGAGGACGTGTACGAGGCATGGGGCACATTCCGTGGAAAATAGGGTTCCCCCAGAACGATGACCCGTACGGTTACAGAAGCCGTAAGAGAAAGATGGATCGGGAAGCAGATGTTGTGGCGTGGTTGGCATCGGAAATGGATGTGATGAAGAAAACCGTGAGTGTACTAGTAGCCGAAAGAGATGCAGCTCGGGCGCAGCATGAAGATCATCCAGCGGATCTCGGAAGCCAGCAGCGGAGAAGCAGCGTGGCTTCCACGGAGGCCCCACCGGCTGGTGCAGATGCACCGACGATCGAAATTACTGCACCGGAGCCTCTGGTGGTCGAAATTACTGCACCGGAGCCTCCTCGCTACCCCGTGGACGATATAAAGGAGATGAAAGAATGTCATCTGTATTATCCTATCGGGAACATGTCCATGAAGGTAGCCATCGGCAGTGCTTTACCATGTTTACCTGGAGCACTCCACCACAACAACCCCATTCAAGATGGCTATGTTCGTGTCACGGTGGAGGACATAGTCCAAGGGTTTGAGGACCTGGAGATTGACATTGCTACACCTGAAGGGGAGAAAAGACTTGGAGATGTCAAGCGCCATTTCATTCTATGGCAAAAGAAGTTTATCAAGTTTCCAGGCGAGGCGCCAAGGACAACAAGTCCACCCCCCTACGGTGGTGGTGGTGGCGGTGGCGGCGGTGGTGGTGGTGGTGGTGGTGGCGGTTCACCTACACCTCCGTCACGTCAGCCGACGCCTCCCAGTCCACAACGTCCGGCGGGTGATCAGACGCCGCCCCCCAGTCCTCGTCCGGCGGGTGATCAGACGCCGCCCCCCAATCCACCTCCGGCAAAGAAGCAGAAGCAGTCCTGGATTATTAACCCGGACCCTTATGTACCTAAGACCACAAAGGTACCGGAGCCATCACTGAAGCCTCTCCCCACAAGGCCTTGGGAACGTAGTGCCGAGGAAACTGCCGCGGCCGCGGCTGCTGATCTTGAGAAATGGAAGGCGGACTGCAAGAAGAAAAGAGAGCCCGAGCCCAAGCCAGTATTTTCTGATGAGCAAAAGAAGTGGGCTAAGTCATTTTTGAGCACACCGTCCCAAGCCGCGAAGAATCTGCCTGACGACTATGCACGTGAACTTCGTAGGCAGGCACTCATGTTGAAGGAGAAGAAAGAGCGGGCGGAGAACCAGGAGAACAAAGCCTTGGAGGAGGCCGAGAAAACGGAATTAGAAAGTAAAAAAAGCGGGAAACGAGTTGCCCAGCTCGGGGAACAAAGTAAACAATCGATTGCCCCGCTTATAGTGAAAGCCGCCGGTCCGGATGACCCCGATATCATAGCAGCTGCGGCAACACATGGATTGACTATAACGAGTGCCAGAGAACAAGCGGCCAACTTAGGTATTACTCTTCGTGAACTGTTAGGCCTTGATGAGGCGCCAGTGAAGGAGGTAGTAATTACATATGTGAAGAATGTGCCTCTCGTCGAGCCTGCGCAGGAAGAGGATCTACCTCCACAAATGAAAGGTCTGCTGAAATGGTACAAGGGTTACATAAAAAATAAAAACGCCAAAGAATATATTTATGCGGAAGTTAGATATGAGCATCACTTCAAACATTACTATGTACAAATTCATCTGAGTGAATTGTTCCAGCTTTTCAATCTGCGCGAGCTCGACAAATCTATCATCAGTTGCTACGTTCTGTAAGTGATTTATTTCTACCCCATCTCGTTCATATTGCCTGCACTATATATATGTCCTAACTATATTGTTGTGTCCGCTATTATACATGCAGAATGAAGATTAAGGAGTGCAGAGTAAGGAACATCCATGATATTGGGTTCATTGACCCACACATCGTTAATGGATATGTGTTGCAGCATCACCCCGCCGACATGGAGGCAGACCTGTGACAGTTTCTTACAAAGCAGGAACTCAAAAGTAATATTCTATTTCCTTACCATTTTGGGTGAATGTTTCTGTCTTGTGCACATTCTCTTTTGTTTACTCCATGCATGGTATGTGGCCGGCTAATCGATGAGTTATGCATGACGTACTGTGCATGTATCGTGTCCGCAGGTTCCACTGGATTCTGCTAGTAATTAAAGTTGACACCTCAGAATGTCTCGTCCACGACTCTCTGAATATGGATCCAAAGCTTTGGGGCGGCATGAGAAGAATGCTGCAGAAGTAATTATTTTCATTCATTTGCGCTCTATATCGATCGGCCTATTTCGTTCATTTCCTAATATCAAGTAACTAATAACTCTCTTGTTCATTTAATTTTCTTTGCCTCGTAGGGTTTGGAGACGGTTCGTAGATACAAAGGTCGGTGAATTAAAAAAAGAGCTAGAATTCAAAAAGTCAAAGGCTAAAAATGGTGGGGATATTCAGCCAGCGGGGACCAATCTATGTGGATACTATGTCTGTGAGATGATCCGGAGATACACCTCTGAGCGGGTTCCGAGTGATACCAATGCTCAGAGGAATAACCTACGGATGATGCTTAGTCCAGAAGCTCGCTTCCGACCACTTCAAGAGGAACTAGCTGGATGGTTCAGGAGGGAAGTCCTCCAACCTAAAGGAGAACACCATTACGAGGACGTAGAACTTTATATGCATTAAATTATGTATGGAAACTTGTTCAAAATTGTATATGGTCATCCGATGATATTGAATATATACTGTATATTCCTCTTGAATTTTTTTTGTTCTAATTTCAAATTTGTTTGAAATTGTACATTCGTATGCACGTATGTAGTAGCGTAGAATATGTGAAACTCCTTCAAAATTAAAATAAAGCATAAAAAAAATAAAACAATATAAATTAAACAAAAAACAGGTTTAGGGGGAGGGGGGCAGGTTAGGGGGGGGGGGCTAAAACCCTAAACCTGCGGCGGCCTTTAGTCGCGGTTGGCCAGAAGAACCGCGACTAAAGGTCCTCCGCCCCGACGGTCACCTGGCGCCCACGTGGACGGGCCTTTAGTCGCGGTTCTTAAGCAACCGTGATTAAAGGGGGGCCTTTAGTCCCGCCTGTTTGGTCGTGGTTGCGCAACCGCGACTAATGACAGTTGCGAACCGCGACCAAAGGCCCTTTTTCCACCGGTGCACCCTGAAGCGCGCATCGGCATCCCTAAGCGCCGAGCAGCAACTGATGGTCTGCCATGCGGAGTCGTATGCCTATGCTGTGTTCCTCTGCCACCTGACACACGCGACGAGGGCGGTCGGCAAGGATGGCGTTGCGGTGGAAGCCGTCGCGGTGTGCCACGTCGACACAACTGGCTGGAACCCGATGCACATCGCGTTTCAGATTCTCAAGGTGAAGCCTGGTACGGTGCCCATCTGCCATTTCCTGCTGCAGAATGACGTCGTCTGGAGCCGTAGCGGCTAAAGGTCCCCCAAAGTGTAAGACACCACATACTGTGCCATCAATATGGTGTATTTTATCTTTCTCGTTCTGTTGTTGAAATAAGGCAGAAAGATTGCCAACTTCGTTGATAGTATACGGGAAATATGGTGTTTTGTATGTTTTTCTTTTATATTTTCTGCAGAATTGCCAAGCCATTATATACGAAACAACTTGTCGTTTTCTATTATCTTTAAAAAAACTTATATTTTATGTAGAATTGCCGAATCATTATATACGTTGCTTTTTTTATTTGGGGCCTCTTTAGGCCATTTTTTCTCTTATCGGTAGTCGGATCCTGTCTTATTATTTGATGATTGTACTGGTGGATTGTAACTTATGTTGTCGAAAAGCTCCTTTTGCGCACGGCGTTCAGTGTTATGTTTAACCCAACCATTCGCATGCATTTGGATCACCATCGAGCATTTATTGAGCATTGTATAAAGAAGCTGCGTCTGTTTTTCTCCTGGCTGTATTGACCGCGTAATGTAGCAAGGTTGCTCCTGGATTCGACCAGCATGCGCAGCAGATGTCCCGTGAGCCAGAACTGTTGAACGTGTATTCTCTGCGTGTACGTATATAGGTCTGGGTTGCATATTTTGCACCTGTCACGTCTCTCCCCCTCTGTAACTTGTACGTAGCTTGGTAGACAAGACATCAGGTGCACCCCCCGTCCCTCGCGTCGCCCCTAGGGGGCTCGGGGGAGTCTAGGGTTTTCCCCCGCAGCCTCCCCCACCTCCCCCACCCCCCTCGCCGCCACCGGAGACGACCACCGGGAAAGCCCGCGTGGGCGCCGGGGAAGGTGGCGGCGGGGTCTTCGGCGCTTCTTCTTCGCGGAGGCCATCGGATCCAGAGCGGCGGCCCCTGCTGGCGTGGCGTGCGGCGTGCCTGAGGGTTCGGCCGTGAGGACGGCGAGCCGCAGGCGTTCCAGATCTGGAGGTATTGACCCCTTCCCTTCCATGCATCCCTTCCCAGTCCCCGGTTCGGTTTGGATCTTGCCGGATCCACCTCCGGTGTGTTCTGGTGGAGCAGATCGGTGTCCGGGGGAAACATTGGCCGCCTTGGCTGGCCGGCAACGGCGACGCCGCTTTTTGGTGCCGCTTTCCTCCTTGGGGGCGCTGCTGAGGGCACCATCTCTTCACTCCAACCCATGTCCGGGTGAAAGCCCAAGATCCGATGCGAATCGGGCGTCGGCGGAGCCCCGTGCACCGTAACCTTCCTGGAGGCGACACTAAGGACATTGGGATCGGATGGAAGGGTCTGCATGTGAGGGGTGGGGGTGTGCTGCCTCCCTTTCGGTGGAGCGGTGTTTCTTTCTACATATTCTTGGCGGCGGCTCTTAGCCGCATGGAGCAGCGGAGGCTTGGCGTCAGATGTGTGGTGACGGACACGCGCAGGAGGTCGAAGCTGTCTGGCGTCGTGGTGGCGTCGGCAGCAGCGAGACCGGGCAAGACCGATGCAACAGTACAGCTCTGAAGATGGATATGTGGCAGGTGGCTGTGGCAGCCTCATACCTGGCAGGCGTCCTGGTTGAGGAGCACGCCGGACTGGTGGGGGCCCATACCCGGCAGGCGTCCTGGTTGGGACCTCAGGTCTTAGATGTTAGATTTGGCTGCGAGGTATGTTTGGTATTAGGCTCAGACCATCAGCGCCCCTTCATCAGTTAGATAGGAGTAGCGACAGAGGTTGCGAAGATGGTAGCTTTGTTCTTACTGTTGTACGACTTTGTAAGGTCTTGTGTTAATAATTAATAAATTAGCCGTATGCAGAGGCCGGGGTTATTCCTCCTTTTCTAAAAAAATCTATATATGTGGCGCGTGCACGATCAATGTGATTATCGATGCATGCAATCCCATTCTTCCTAACATACATGGTAACAGTTTAGCACGTCGATCCTAACCATAGCTTCCGCTAGTCTTGCCGCCGCCGCCTCTAGCCGCAGCCGCTGGTCCGTGTCGCCGCCGCCGCTCATCCCCATCGTCAATGCCCTCTTGCAGCTACACCAACCCCGTGTCCTCCAGTCGCCACCGCCGCATCCAGCAGCCGCCGCTGCTCCTCCCTGGTTGCCGCCGTGACTCCTCCCCCAGCCGCTGCTGTTGCGATGTCTTCTGCCGCGTCGTCTGTCTTCGGCTACATGTACGTAGACACGCTAGCTTCCTTAATCCACATGCGGCCGGCCCCGTCGACGGACGGCGGCCACGCTCCGCCCGCCCTGGTTCAGCCCTTCGGCGGCTTCACCGTGCCTTCGCAGCCGGCCGGTGCCGACTCCGCGGCTCCGCTCACCTCGCTGATGGTCGGCGGCCACGCTCCGCCCGCTTGGTACATGGACTCGGGCGCCACCGCTCACATGGCATCTCATCTCGGTACTCTAACCTCTTCCACTCCGGTTCATTCTCCTATTCGCATCACCGTTGGTAACGGTTCCTCTTTACCTATCACACATGTTGGTCGTACCCGTTTCCTTTCACATCTAAGCCTATCACCATGTCTAATGTTCTTATTTCTCCTGATTTAGTTACCCTTGTATCTGTTTGTCGTCTTGCTCGTGAGAATCCCATTACCGTTGAATTTGATGATGTCGGTTTTTCTGTGAAGGACGTCCGTGCTCGGATGGTCCTTCACCGATGCGATAGTCCTGACAAGCTCTACCCGGTGCACTCTTCCGCCACCGCCTCCACCACCCCAGTCGCCCTTGCCGCAGGTGTCGTCCTTTGGGATGCTCGTTTGGGACACCCGGACCCCACCACCTTGCGTCGAATTCTGAAGAGTTTTTCATTCTCATGCAATAAGATCGCTGACCATACTTGTGAGGCTTGTCGTCTTGGCAAGCACGTTCGTCTTTCCTTTAGTGCGTCCACAAATATTTCCACTTTTCTGTTTCAGTTAATCCACAGTGATGTTTGGACATCCCCGGTTGCAAGCAACACGGATTATCTTTATTATTTGGTGATCTTAGATGACTTTTCTCATTATGTGTGGACGTTTCCTCTTCGTCGCAAGTCCGATGCACTTGCCACACTCACCGCGTTTTACGCGTACATCATCACACAGTTCGGTCCTCCCATCCTTGCAAGGATGATGTGGATCTCTCTCTCCTGAAGATGGGATAGCGGTTCGATGATGATGGCAGCTTCTATAATGTGTGTATGTGGTGTATGCTTTAGATCTGTTGCTGGTTCCGATACGTTATATAAATGGATCGACGATGATATCGGTTATAGAAATGGGGAGCGAGAGCACTCCACATGATCAAGTTTGTAGGAGTGAGTAGAGGCTTCAGGTGGTTTGATGTATATTCTTGTCAGACCTTCATGAAATAATTAATAAAGATGGCTACATGCATCGATTGATGCAGAGGCCTGGGGTTTAACCTCTTTTCCAAAAATGAACTAGAACAATACTTTCCGAGTAAGTTTGAGTGTAAACTAGATTACGGAGTGCCATTTTGGTCTACAATTTTAGATTTCTTGGTCTTATTTTGAGCCTCCAACCTTTCTTGAATTTCCAAAATTGGAGTAAACGACAGCATGGGCCGAAGCCACTTGCACCTTTCTTCGGACCACCGCCCAGGTCGCAGCCACTACACGAGCTTAGCTTCAGCGTCGACGAAGCTATACCTAAACGCACTACGCTCAAAACTAAAGTAGGCACACCCTCCGCCTACGTCCAGCTTCGCAGCAAAGCTGGCCGGAGTCCCAAGGAACAAGACATGGTTTCCTGGGCTCCAGCCATCTCTCAACACCCACCGCATCTTGCCGCTGCCGTCTGGTTCTTTCCGGAGCATGCGCACGGACACCGATAGATCCTGCTCCGGGCAGTAAGTATTGTGTGGGTGATGTTTCTGTAGAACAGATGCCCATAGCAGATCGCCACCAGACTCGAAGATATAGCTGCATTTACAAGAATAATTTTCATCATCTTTTACGTTGGAGTACTTCGGATCGAGCATGCCACAGCTCGCATCGAAATTTGGCGTCGGGGCACACAAGAGGTGTGTGCCCGCGCACATTAGGACCTGGCCGTTGTTGATAAATCCGACGTCTTCTCCATGATTGTCCATCCTGCATCACCGGGAGGACGACGTCGCCGTGGCTGCGGCGGCACATGGGCGTGTCAAAGGAGCATCGGAAGTTGACCATCGAGTGCACAAAGAGACCATTGCATGACGCGAGAACCCACGGCAGACACGTGGGGCGGGTCAGCAGCTCCGCCGCGTCGCGCCACGGCCTGCAGACGGCATGGAAGCGGACGAAGTCGGTGGCGTGCTGCAGGCGGGCGGAGATCTCCAGGAGCAGGTCCGGCAGTAGACGCGTCCATGGACTGGCCGTGGGCGGCGCCGCTGGGCTCGCGCAGGACACGGACGACACCATCGATTGGATCTACGTAGTGAGGTCGAATAACAGGTCCTACATAATCATGTAGAGAAATCTCTCCTAGCATCTCTTTCCAAGTTCCTACCTGATGTCCGCGTCAGGACTCGAGTCCTTGACGAAAATTCTCTCATGGAAATCACTCCACGTATGCTTTTACAGGTGCATAAATTCCCGGAAAAAATTGGTGGCTCGCTCCCCACGGAAATTGCACCCGTATTAATTGGATGAAATACCATGTTTTGCAAACATGCCCTTGTGAGGCTAATTATAGTACCATATGTCAAGGTTATTTCCTTTTCTCCTCCTCCTCCACAAAAACAGCTAGCGTTTCTGCCTCCCGCCGCCGCCGCCGCAGATCCGCTCCTCTCCGGTGGCCCTAGGGCCATGGGGCGCGGTGGATCTCTGTAAGGGCCGGCGGAAGGTTTCCGTTTTTAGTCGTTTTTTTCAGTTTTGTTAGGGTTTGTGTCCTGTTCAGGAAGACGAGACGGCGGCGGCTGCCTGAAGATGTAATAAAGGTCTCCCCGCCAAGACCCCGTTCCGGCGGTGCGTCTACCACCGTTGGTGGGCGTGTGGAGGTGTGTCTCCGGCGGATCTATTTTTGGTGGATTTGCTCGGATCTCGTCGTTGTTCGTTTACGTTCGTGTGTCTTCGAGTTGGATCCTTCTGATCTACGTTCTTCTTCATCTGCGGCGGTTGTTGTTCTGGTGCGCTGGCCCTACGGGGCCTTAGCACGACGACTTCCCGACTGTCTACTACGACAAGTTGTGGCCGACTCCAGTAATGGAGGGGGATGATGGCGGCGCGCCTTTGGCTCGCTTCAATACTTGTAGTCATCGCTAGGTGGTCTACGGAGCTAGATGTAATTTTTATTATTTTTAGTATTTGTTGTACTCAGGGGCGGAGCCAGCCCAGCGGGCCGCCCCGGGCCCTCTTCATGTACTGTAGTGATGTGCACAGTAATTTGCTACAATCTAGGGAGAAATTGGGCCTCACGCCCCAGGCCTGTATCCGCCACTGGTTGTACGGCCATGATTGAAGATGAATAGATCGAAAATTTTCTCACAAAAAAGATTATTTCCTTTTTTTCCCGCCAAAAAAGGTTATTTTGATTTTGTACTTTACCGATATTGCTAAAACTCGGTCGAACGAAGTCTCAGTCAACCGTATAGCCATTGGATCTTTTGCACAGAGATTCATGTAGGACTAAAACAAGAGAAAATTGCTTCTATACCATCGACAACCTCTGCAATGGCTTATTTACCATCCAACAAAGCTTCAGTGCTTATATACCAAACACAAACAAAATCTATTGCTTATTTGCCATCGCCGTTAGTCTCCCGTTACCAAGTCTCTGTTTTCTTGTCAGTTTTCTTGCAAAATCCAATTTTACCCTCGCTGCAGATAAAAAAAAACAACTCGCCCCCGCACCTGACTCTCTAAGACCACGACTCAACGCACTCACACCTGACCCTCCCCATCCCCACGCACGCACGCGCAGCGGCAATGGCGGAACCGCCGCCGGCGCCACCATCGCCCCTGCCGCCGCTCCCCCAACCCCCGCTGTTGCCGCAGAATCTCGACGCCGCTGCGCCTCAAGGCTACTCGCCCACCGCATCTTCGACCCTATCCAGGCGACGCTTAATGGCGGAACCGCCGCCGGCGCTTGCCCAGCCCCTGCCGCATGGTCCCGCCGCCGCCGCGCCTCTATCCCTCTCGTCTACCGCGTCTTCGATGGCCTCCGCAAACGGGCTAGCAGTGGCAACCTCTCCCAGCGGCCATGTCGCCCAGAACCCTAGGATTGGGGATTCCGGCGAGGTGGAGAGTAGGGCAGTGGCGCCGACGGCCGATGCTCTTCCCAAGATCAACTCTTCTGTGGGCGCACTCGCAGCAGCCCTTCCGCCCCAGATTTCCATGCCCGACGAGGAGGAAGGCATGGCAGACGAATGCGGCTCAACCTCTCTCTCTGCTATTTGTGCTAGGTAATTTCTCGGGCTCTCTCTCTCTCTTTTTATGCAGTTTTTGGTAGGAGAATACACAATTGACATGGTTTGCATCATCCACAGGATGATCCAGTCTTGTACTTACACAATAGAGGTCAAGGTTTGTGGCAGTGAATCAAAAATCAATGGGGATTCAACATTTAGTTGGCAGATTATTGAGGGTACTAGGACAAGTATGAATGATTTGCTGGCTTGTATTGCTGGAACTTCTTCTTTTGCTTTATGCTCAGAGGATAATATAATTCTTGAGTATATTGATTCCATTAGTGGCAAAAATATCTCTGTGTCAAATGATGAAGAATGCATGAAAATGTTTGACTGTTTTGAGAAGAATAGAAGTGGCCATTTGATCATCAAATATTCTGAGAGAAGTGATAATGTTGATGTTCCATGTACTCCTTCGAACCAGACACCATCTATAGCACTACCTAGTCAACCAAGTAATGTCATGGATGAAGCTAGTGTATGCCTAACAGATACATATCTTAACAATCCCCATGAAGAATATGAACATGTTGGTGTAGACGAGGAGGACCAATACTCAATTGGCAGTGTTGGTTCCGATAGTGATGATGAGGTCGGAGAAAAAGGTATACCAAATACTGATTATGTTGAGGATAGCAGCGATGATGAGGAATGGGTTGCGGAAGATGCTAGACCGAATGCTATTCCAGAAATTGCCTATGACAAAGAAAACCCGCCAATGCATGTTGGCGCAAAGTACCCCAACATTGAAGAGCTTAGGTTGGCAATTGCTACATATGCTGTGAAGAAAGAGTTCGAATTTAAGGTTGAAAAAAGTGAACCTACTCGATTCAGGGCTTATTGTCGCCGGGCGAACAAGACGGGCTGTAAATGGAGAATTCATGTTGGGAGGTTGGATGACCGAGAAACTATGGAGGTATTTTAGTTGCATAATTTTGTTCAATGATGTTTTGTTATGAAATGCAGTTGGCTGACACTAGTTTTTCCCATTGTTTATTTAATGCAGGTCAAACTTCATGTGCAGGAGCACACATGTTCTAGCACAAAGAAGAAAAAGAAGCAGAAAAATGCTTCAAAGGCATGGGTATGTGAGAAAGTCATGGACTGGGTAAAAGAGGATCCTAGTGTTCGGCCGATGGAATTACGCAGGAGGCTACATGACAAGTACAAGATCAAGGTCCAATATACAAAAGTATTCCGTGGCAAAGGGCTAGCAATGGCTAAGTTGTTTGGTAATTGGGATGATTCTTTTGACAAGCTATATGCTTGGAAAGCTGAGGTTGAGAAGAGGTCTCCTGGAAGTATAGTTGCGATTGACCACATGGAGTATGATCAGAAAAAATATTTCATACGAATGTTTGTTGGGTTGAAGCCTTTGTGCGATGGGTTCTTGGCTGGCTGCAGACCTTACTTGGCGATAGATAGCACTCATTTGACAGGCAAGTATAGAGGCCAATTAGCTACTGCTTGTGCTATTGACGGGCACAATTGGTTGTACCCTGTAGTCTATGGAGTTATCGACTCGGAAACTACTGAAAGTTGGGTGTGGTTTATGGAGAAGCTTCGTGAAGCTATTGGCTCTCCCCCCGGTCTAGCTATATGTTCAGATGCAGGAAAAGGGATTGACACTGCAATCGAACAGGTATTTGGGTATGCTGAATATAGAGAATGCATGCGACACTTGGTTGTGAACTTCAAGAAAAAATTCCATGGTAAAGTTTTTGATGATCATTTGTGGCCAGCTGCTTATTCATGGACTCCTCGAGGGTTTGACTATCACATGGCAGCCATAGAGGAGAAAAAGGCTGCTGCAATAGCATACTTAAACAAGTACCACACCAGGCTATGGTCAAGGAGCAAATATTCAACCTCCTCAAAAGTGGATTATGTGACAAATAATTTGGCCGAGTGTTTCAACAACGGGATCCGCAAGCACAAAGGTTTAATGTTGTTTCAGCTCATGGACAAGATAAGGAGAAAGATTACGGTTAAGTTTGAGAAGAGGAGAAGGGTAGCTAGAAAATTTCTAGGTCGGGCGTATACTTCCAAGTGTCATGAAGGAGTTGAATGACATAAGCAGGGGGCTGGACATTGAATATGAGAGAATAGATGACATGGTTGCAGAAGTGAGTGAGAGTGTTGCGCTAGGTGGCAAGCGCCACGTCACTGATCTAGCAAACAAGACATGCACATGCAGGGCATTTCAAGTCTCCGGGAAGCCTTGCAAACATGCAATTAGCTTTATTACTGGAATTAGGGGGGTCACAATAGAAGACTTCGTTGATGATTGTTACAGTGTTGCCAAGTTTGCTGCAGCTTATGCTCCTATTCTTCCTGGCCTAACCGACATGTCTCAATGGCCAAGTGTGAACAAAGAATTCTTCTTGAACCCCCCAATCCTTAGGAGGCCCCCTGGGAGGCCAAAGGTACAGAGGCACAAAAGTGGTGCTGAAAATAGCAAGGGAAAGGGAAAGAAAGGCCAGCACCAATGTCCAATTTGCAAAGCTTATGGACATAGATGGTAAAGCTGCAAAGATGCTGCTCCTGAAGCACTAGAAGCCTATGCAGAATTAGCAAAGCAGAAAAGGTACTTTCTATTTCAATATGAGATTTCTGTTCCACCTTACTCTTGTCTTAATTAAGCTATAATATGTGAAACTCATGTAGGGACAAAAGAAAGAAAAAACCCATTACAAAAGCTATTTGTACAACAACAGATCAAGCAACTGATTGTACACTACCTCTACTTCTGTGTCCAAGTGAAAATGAAACTGCACTAGCTCTACTTTCATGTCCAAGTGATGCAATTCAAGGCGATGTTGCCACGTCGACATCATCAAAGACTACCTCTAAATCTAGAAGGTATGAAAACTGCACCAAATTTACTTATATTCTGTGAGTGTACCATAGTATGTAATCAACTTTTTTTATGTAGATCAAAGGTGATATCTGCTGCGCCTGACAGCCCTGCAATGGGAACTCGAAGTAAGAAGAGAGCTGCGCCTAACAACCAAGCAATGGCCAGTCGAAGCAAAAAAAAGTTGAAACTGTGAAATGCTCTAAAATCTTGCGTATTATTTCTGTATCGCAGCTCTTCATGTGTATGCTATTTTATTTAGAGACTTGCTTGTGTGAACAACATATTTTGGTTGTGGTATTTTGGTTCTGGACGATGCAAACTTGGTACTGATTGTGTGAGAATTAATATGGTGTTTCATGAATGTCTTCTAAATGATGTGAATTTTCTTGAGTATATTACTCTGTTGCTGGAATTTTTTATATCCTGGAATTGTTAGATAATCACTATAATTTTGCTGGAATGCTGAAAATAGAGGAGGAATGTTGTCAAATTTTTTTCTGGACATGTTCTACAGTTGTTTGCTTATTTGCAATTGAGGGCAAGATGGTCATTTTGGGCACTTAACGGATTGAGTTAACACTAGACTAACTGATAGTGGTATATAGGCAATAGATTTTGTTTGTGTTTGGTATATAAGCACTGAAGCTTTGTTGGATGGCAAATAAGCCATTGCAGAGGTTGTCGATGGTATAGAAGCAATTTTCTCCTAAAACAACCATCCGGCCGGCCCTAGCAGCATGTTACCCCATCACTTGCAGCACATCGTCCCATCGGTCGTGACATCTGTCGTTGCCAGTTGGAGGATGTTGTCTCAATGGTCATACCATCAAGTACGCACTATTTGGAGAGGCCATTTGTGCACCGTTTAACTAAGACCAACATCGTCAAACACACCATTGTATATTTGTGTCCTTTCCTCTTTTTTGTGTTCGTAACAGTATATGGCGAGAGATCTAACATTGCGTGCTTTATTTGTTTGCAATCACGGGGATCTTAGAAATTACCTATGAAGATGATTTCCGGCCAGAACATCCCCTTCATCGACAGAGCTGGAGTATGCCTTGGAGCAGCAGAGCCTATCACCAGCTATCAGTACAAGATGGACACAGATGGCTGCATATCGTTCTGTGAGGCTAGCTGGCCGGAATTCCTGGAGGGAAAGAGACAATGACACACTAGTGGTGATCACGACAAGGAACAACATCAACAACAACTTGCAGATTATGGTTGTCGTTGACCTTATTTATAAATAAGGTCCAAGTCATGAATATGTAATCCGATGAAACATAGATGTTCGTTTGTTAAGTGGAACAAATTTGAAGTGTTAGTGAGTTTCTCCTTTGTTAAGAATCATATAACTATGTCAATTTACCCTAGTGAAATAAGGTGTACAAACATTACCGTGGAAGAGCCATGGCAACAAATATGATTTTCCGAGGTGACTATATGAGTGGCGGTCTCTAGTTTGCACCTGCCACTAGATACCCAGGTACCAGTGACAGGCGTGTGCCCGGCACTGATGCCATATTAGTAGTGATGGACACGCCTCTTGGGATTTTGGCGCCCGCCACTAATGCCATATTAGCTAGGTCTTTGGCGCCTGCCACTGCTAGTCGTTCCTGTCTGCAGTAGTGGGGTGAGAAAAAAAGCCCGCCATTGTTATTGTTGTTACTATTAGTGGGCACGGTATTGGGCCCACTAGTATTTGAGTTACAAGTAGCGGGGTTACTTCCAACCCACCAATGATAACTTCAATATAACCGGTAACCGATTATCAGTGGCGTGTTGCCAGTTGCGGGCTCCCAACCCACCACTAAAAATCATTTTAGGTTTGCCACTGATAATCTGTTTGCTGTAATGGGTGTTTTATCTGGTCTAGGGATTGTTTTGTGCATGCTGTCGTATCTAAATGTCTAACTTGACTGTTTCTATCAAGTGAAAGTTTCTAGCAATCAGTTGTACATTCGTACAACTCAAGTTGCACAATTGAGAAGGAAGTACAACTTTAGTATTCTGAAGTATGCAAAAAAACAATGATATGGGAGAAAAAAATCAAGCATAAAAATAAGTGTGAAAACAAAATTTAAGATAGGAAACGGGTCATAAAAAATGCTAAATTTAAACTTTGTACATGTGGTCCTGTATGTAGAGCGTAGAAAAGTTTTGGAGCAAAGTTGGTCATTATCTGATGAGCCGCTTCCATTTATCAAATCGCTTATGTAAGAAAATCACCAATTTGATAGCGTGTTTCTGGTGGGGTGGGTGGTGTTGAGAACAGACACAAGATGCACTAGTCGGAGTAATAAATTAAACAACATTACATCCAGATGTTTGGTAGTAAATTACAAAGTTACAGAATACTTAAAGATGCAATTACCAATTCATTTCCTTAATACCTAAGTTCAAGCCCTTCAACGAGAAAGTATGAACAATTTACAAATAAAAGGCCGCGAACTAGAGTGCCACTTTTCGTTCCAAAATATTTCTAAACAAAATAAAATGGAAGTTACTAAATTACATTTTGCCATTTTGGCTTAAGGGTTAATTGTTATGCATCATATTTTGATGGCTCGAGCGCAAATTTAATGTCGGGGCAGAGCCACACACATGTGGCTTTGCATCCAAGAGGCAGCCACTTCACGAGCATTGTCTTGTTGTCAACAAAGTTGTATCTGAACACACCACGCCTAAAGACAAAGTAGACACAACCGCCGCCTATATCCAGTTGTGTGGAAAAATTGGCAAGACACCCCAGAAATAGGACATCGTTGTCGAGGCTCCGGCCATCCCTCACCACCCACTCCCCCTCGCCAATGCCAGGCTCTTTCTGAAATGTAGCTGCATTCATGAAAATAATTTGTATCTCATCCACATCCCACCTCGACTCGAGGCTACCACTGAAGCCACCACCCTTGGCTTGGAATGACCAGTGCTACACCCACAGACTTACATTGAGTTTTACGTACTCCATCCATCCATGAAAGAGTGTACTTTCAACTTCGTTGGATGGTCAAACTATCTAAAAGTTCGACCGAGTTTGTGCAAAATATATCAATGCTTGTGAAACCAAATAGGTATATGACGAAAATATATTTTATCATGAATCCAGCTAATGCTACTAATTTGATGGCATAAATGTTGGTCTATTATTGTATAAATACGGTCAAATATAAAAAAAATAACTTTTTAACAAAGTTGGAAGTACACTCGAGGTATCACTGGAATTTTGGGGATTTATCATTGGCATTCTAACACCTCTAAAAAATTGATTGGTTTTCTAAACTGTTTGAGGTATGTAGTAATGATGCTTGAATAGAAACCTTAATCCAGTCACCGAGCACCGGAAGAGAAGCCCTCTTGTCCTCCATCCATGCGCTCCTCTTCATAATTTAGTGCATATAGATTTTTTGAAAAGTCAAGCGTCACAAACTTTAACCAAACTTGTGGAGAAAAAAACATTTACATCTACAATGCCAAACTTATATCGTTATATTCATTATAAGATGAACTTTCATACTTTATATATTTGGTATTGTGGATATAAATAGTTATCTCTAAAAACTTGGTCAAAGTATTTAAAGTTTTGGCTTTTCAAACTAGTAGAAAAAGGGTTAAACGTGAAGCACATTAGTGCCGGTTTGAATTAGAGCCGGCACTAATGTGATCAATAGTACCGGTTCGTGGC
Source organism: Aegilops umbellulata (assembly GCA_032464435.1). Lineage (NCBI taxonomy): Eukaryota > Viridiplantae > Streptophyta > Magnoliopsida > Poales > Poaceae > Aegilops > Aegilops umbellulata. The sequence continues at coordinate 635,199,722 of CP136055.1, forward strand.
GGCGATCAATAGTACCGGTTCATGGCGAACCTTTAGTACCGGTTCATGCCACGAAGCGGTACTAAAGAGGCTGTGGCAGCCTGCGGTCAGGCTATGGCCCCACCATCACCATTTAGTGCCGGTTCAAACCACGAACCGGTACTAATGACGTTGTGGCAGGCTGTTTTTAGTCCCACCTCGCTCCCCTAACAAGCCTTTTACCACCTTAAATATGTTATTTCTCAAACTATCACAAGCACTTGGTCTTCATTGAACTCTATGTGTAGAATTTATGGCCGCAATATGAGTCTTCATCGGTTTATAAATCGTTGCTGACTCATATTGACAATTCAGATTGTACACACAAAGATCATTGATGATCAAAGTATTTTTTATGTTATAAGATCATATTGACAATTTAGACTGTAAAGAAATATAAGATCATGATGCAAATGCTCTTATATTTTTTGCGTTCAGTATGCACCATTCAAAGCGACGCCATCAACTTTCAACCATTTCTGCCTTCATTTGCTATTTTTCATGCATTCAATGATTTGTTTTGAGAACTAAATGACCTGGAAATTGAAAAGCACTACAAATGAACTCTCAAAAAGTTGAAACTTGGCATGGTATCATCATTTCACCCACATAGCATGTGCAAGAAAATAAAGAGGCTTACGGCTAAAACTGGATGCACTTCGTTTACAAACTAGACAATCTCTTTCGAAGTATTCAGGTTTCTGACGAAATTAAACTCATCTGTTACAAAGGCATTTCATTTTTCTAAACTTATTACAACTCTAGAATTTTTGTGCATTCAGTATGCACCATTCAAAGCGTCGCCATCAACTTTCAACCATTTCTGCCTTCATTTGCTATTTTTCATGCATTCAATGATTTGTTTTGAGAACTAAATGACCTGGAAATTGAAAAGCACTACAAATGAACTCTGAAAAAGTTGAAACTTGGCATGGTATCATAATTTCACGCACATAGCATGTGCAAGAAAATATAGAGGCTTACGGCTAAAACTGGATGCACTTCGTTTATGGACAATCTCTTTCGAAGTATTCAGGTTTCTGACGAAATTAAACTCATCTGTTACAAAGGCATTTCATTTTTTTAAATTATTACAACTCCAGAATTTTTGTGCATTTAGTATGCACCATTCAAAGCGACGCCATCAACTTTCAACCATTTCTGCCTTCATTTGCTATTTTTCATGCATTCAATGATTTCTTTTGAGAACTAAATGACCTGGAAATTGAAAAGCACTACGAATGAACTCTGAAAAAGTTGAAACTTTGCATGGTATCATCATTTCACCCACATAGCATGTGCAAGAAAATAGAGAGGCTTACGGCCAAAACTAGATGCACTTCGTTTACAAACTGGACAATCTCTTTCGAATTATTCAGGTTTCTGACGAAATTAATTTCATCTGTTACAAAGGCATTTCATTTTTTTAAACTTATTACAACTCCAGAATTTTTGTGCATTCAGTACGCACCATTCAAAGCGACGCCATCAACTTTCAACCATTCCTGCCTTCATTTGCTATTTTTCATGCATTCAATGATTTGTTTTGAGAACTAAATGACCTGGAAATTGAAAAGCACTACAAATGAACTCTGAAAAAGTTGAAACTTGGCATGGTATCATCATTTCACCCACATAGCATGTGCAAGAAAGTAGAGGGGCTTACGGCTAAAACTGGATGCACTTCGTTTACAAACTGGACAATCTCTTTCGAAGTATTCAGGTTTCTGACGAAATTAATTTCATCTGTTACAAAGGCATTTCATTTTTTTACACTTATTACAACTCCAGAATTTTTGTGCATTCAGTATGCACCATTCAAAGCGACGCCATCAACTTTCAACCATTTCTGCCTTCATTTGCTATTTTTCATGCATTCAATGATTTGTTTTGAACTAAATGACACTGAATGGCTCCAACCGGTACAAAAGGGTGACCAGTACTATAGTTTCTTAGTAAGCTGTTTTTTAGTCCCACCTCGCCAAGAGAGAGGGACTAGGAGCGGTTTATAAGCCCTGAGTGCAGAGACGATGAAGAAGAGGCTCAATGCTCACGTTGCTTAGCTTCAAGCCTTTAGAAATATGGTAGATTGCACGGAGCTACGCGCAATGCAGTTTACACTATTCCAAAAGCCTTGAAGCAAATTAACAAAGTATTGCACCTCTTTTTTTAATAACTTATTACAACTCCGGACTTATTACACTTCTGAAAATGTTGAAAGTTGGCAAACTAGATGAATAAAACTACTCACAAATAAATAGAAGAAAATAAATATAAAAGAAAAGAAAAAACTATACAAAAAACTACGCAGAAATAAATAGAAGAAAATAAAGCAGAAAATAAAAAGTCTATAAAAAAATTGGGGCGCTTTCCTGTGGGCCTGCTAGGCCACGGACGTGCAATTACAGGCCTTAATTGCCCAGCAGACTCACAGGGCAGCGCGCAGAGTTTAGGCCCACAAGCCTGCTTATAGAGGAGTTCGAAAGTGGGGAGCCACCAACCGGTACTTAAGGCCTGCTCTTCCCGCCTCTTGGCCTGACCTTTAGTACCGGTTGGTGGCTCCAACCGGTACTAAAAGCCCACCCTATATATACAACACTTACGAAATTTCAGTTACATCTCCCCACTTTTTTCGTCAACCTCTCGCGCGCCGCTCCCGTCGTCGCCGCCCGTCGCCCGTCGTCGTCGTCGTCCCCGCCGCCGCCCCGAACGCCGCGAGCCGCCGTCCGTCGTCGTCCCGCGCCGCCGTCCGTCCGTATCTCGCTCTCTCCTCGCGCGTACCCGGCGCCGCGCCGCCGTCCGCCCGAATGCCGCGCGCCGCCGTCCGTCCCCGCCGCCGTCCCGAACGCCGGCGCCCCCGCCCCATACGCCGGCGCCCCCGCTCGTACGTATGGGGCGGCGGCGTACGGGCCGGCCGCACACACACACACATATATATACCACACACGCATACACACACATACACACATACGTACACACATATACATATACACACACATACACACACACACACATTTTTTTTACTAATTTTCCGTTTTTTAGAAAAGTTAATTAGATGATCGAATGTTAGATTAATGTCGAATGTTAGATGAATTAGCCAGCTAGATAGAAAAATTGTCAAACTAGAGATTAGAACTAATTGAATAATTAATATAACTAGTTTATTTTTAGTAAGAAAATTTAGGTATATGAGATTTGAACTAGTTCAATAATTAATATAACTAGTTTATTTTTAGTAATAAAATTTAGGTATCTGAGATTTGAACTAGTTCAATAATTAATATAACTAGTTTATTTTTAGTAAGAAAATTTAGGTATCTGAGATTTGATGATCTAATTAAAATATTATTTGTTAATGAGTTTTTCTGTTTATTTAATTTTTTATATATTTTGAGTTTATATAAATGTTAGATTAATGTCGGGCGCTACAGTTCTAGCTGTACTGGCGATATGTATGATATATAGTATTCGACGTGTATTAGTGATAATATTCGATGTACGGACACATGAAGATGATGTAGTTCTTCTTATAATTGAAGGCATCCTAATTTGAATACTACTTAATTTTGCGATTTGATTTTTCTTATTGAATGCTCAAATTGGAGAGCACTATGCAAGGCATATGCATATGATTAGTTGAATAATGATGATATAATTTAGTCTTTGAATTATGAACGTATAGGAAATGTCATCATCGGACGACGAAAGTCTCCCGGGGGAGTGCGACTGGTGCCACGACGATCGAGGTGAGTGCGACAGGCCTCACCTGGACGATGGTCGGCGCTTCAGCATTAAGCTCGAGGAGACCTTCGAAGTTGAAACGGTACGCAACGACGACAAGTGTTTTTTTTCATAATTAAGCATGACTTCAACTATTTCAACGTGTAATTTTCATCTTTTACAATTCGAGTATAGTTGATCCCATGCCATGCAAGACGCTATGTCTTGGAGAGGATGGATTTTGAAGACCATGAAAATTTTGAAACGAAGAAAATTCACCTAAGGACCCATCATGATGTGGATTTTAAAGTAAAGTTGTATAACACTGAGAGCGTAACCCATTTTGGTTGCAAAAATTGGGAAGCATTTTGCAAATTGTATGGTTTTGATGAGGGTATGCTTGTCACCATGGATCTTGGTGATCCTGAAATCGAGCAAGACAATATGGACATTTGGGTCCTTGTTGATACTCCTCCAGTTCTACCGCTATGTGAGTTTCTCAAACATAGTTAATTATTAATAGAACTTATATTGTTCATTTCAAAATAGTTGACAGCTTATTTCCATTGACAGCTTATTTTGAAGTATCAAAGAATGTGCAGAAGATGGTAGATAGAACTTACTACACCGATGGCTCTGAGTTAACTTACAAGGAGAAAACTCATCTGGTTGGATTTTGTAATGATATTGAGAATTCCAATATCTACAATCGAACTCCTCAACATTATGGTCAATACGTGCCACTAGTGCACGTGTTGAACTACGGTAACTACCATGGAGATACCCTGGTAAGTTTTTTTACTATTACGACATCCGTGCATCTTTTTGCATACTTTTAAAACTAGTACATCATTGCTAACTACGGAGTTATTACTATGTTTTTCAACAGCTTATCCCAGAGGATTGTGTGCCTCATTTGATGTATCAGAATGGCGGCAGCCTTCGCGTTTTAAACATATATCCAGGTCATTCTACGAATCTCAACTGTCCATACCGGATTTGTAAAACAAGTGGAGACATGACAATCAAAGGATGGAAAAAATGTATGGACAGTCGTAAGGAGCTTCTTGGAAGCAAAAGGAAGCGAGGCGCAAGAATTGGAGACATGATGATCTCCATTCTTTATAATGGAGAGTCAGGGTCTATATTGTTTTATGCTATTTTACCTTAAGTGTGTTTAGATCCGATCCTACCTGATACTGATGATCATGTGCTAAGAACAATTATGTAGGGTTGGGTTCGATGACTATGAGGATGATGATTGTATGACTTATTATTAATAACGAGTAGAAGTTGTATGATGATGCTTGATTAATTAGCTAGTAGGACTTGTTATTATATATGATGATGTATGATGCGAGCATGCATGAGTTATTATATATATATATATATATATATATATATATATCTGCGGGTGAAACGAAAAAGAATTAAAATGGAAAACACAAAATTAAATGAAAAAGAAATCATAAAAACCAAAAACCCCCCAAACATTTTAGTACCGGTTGGTGTTACCAACCGGTACTAAAGGGCTCCCGGCCCCCGGAGCTGGCTCGTGCCACGTGGTTGCCACTGGTTCGTGCTGAACCCTGACTCTCCGGTACTAAAAGGGGAGGGGGGCTTTAGTGCCCACACTTTAGTGCCGGTTCCTAAACCGGCACTAAAGGGCCTTATGAACCGGTGCTATTGCCCGGTTCTGCACTAGTGATCAAAAAATCTATATTTCTATTCCACGTCGGTGATATTTGGCGCAAGCGATCTTGCCGTGGTGCGGTGACCGATCTGGCCAAGTATCTGCGTAATATAGCAATGGGATGTGGTTGTATCGGCGACCGTAGGTTCTGGTGCAGCTAGCACATCTAGGCTGGCTCCCCAAGGATTTGATGGTGGAGAGGATGGCGCGCCCTGGGAAAAAGTGTTGTCCTAACTGGGGCTGGTGCCAACAATGATGGCACCCATGTTGCGCCTTTCTCGTCCATGGAGGTGTCGTCGAGTAGTTGTTTCTTCCACTAATCTACCTGTCACCTGTCATGACATTTGTATGTCGTTGATAACAAAGCGAACATGTCTTCACGTATGCCGTTGTGATATCGGTGAACACGGCCTCGCTTTGCCGCGTACGCCACTGTCAGGCACGCTAACATCATGCTAGTGGGTCTGACACGGTTAACGGCAACAAATGGAGTTAGCGTGACTAAAAGGCTGTGGTGTATGATGTTAGTATCGACAACACTGTGGTGTCTACCGAAAGGAGTCCGTGGGGTGCCACGCCGGGTTGCCCCCAACGTTGACGCTAAGAGACTGCAAGCGTTTCTTACGGGGGGGGGGGGGGGGGGGGGGGCGGACGAGCATATAAATTTTCCACGGAACCATGGGCACTCGCTTGAATGCAATTTTATTTTTGCCATTTAGCCTAATAAATGCTACTACGTTGCGTGTGATGCATCTTGCGAAAATGCCTAAGGCTGGTTCGTAATGGTAGTATCGTAGTTAGTATCATGTATGCCAACTAGCCAATTTTGATGATGTGTCATAGCATTAAATGAAGAAAGAGAGGGTATAGTATCATATCATGATACCGTATCATATTAAATGCTATGCTACTTTATGTCATGCATGGCAATAAATAAAGTACTATATGATACTAATATATGATACTATGCATTAAGGAGGTAGTATCATATGCATGATACTAGTATATGATACTTCCCATTACAACCAGCCTAATGGAGGCCGCGCTCCAGGTAGGTCGGAATCCTGGCCGTCTAGATCCTTTTGGGATCCGTGCCTTTCCTGTATTCACGCTCGCTGTCCCGCGTAGAGCTCTCTCTGCCCGCGTATTGCGCAGTGCATAGGAGGATAGCATCAGCTAGAGAATCTAGGCAGTATCACGTGCCATCAGTGTTACTTGGCACACATCGGGTCCACTCAGAAACTGGGCAACGCGCGTTTCCAGTCCTAGCTCGATGACAAGACTGCATCAATTACTTTCCTAACAGACGAATCGAGTTCTATTAGTGAACGATTATCTTAGGTCCTGCCATATAAGTTGACTAAATGCTCTCCACACGTGGAAGTTGAACATTTGTTGTATTTCCCTTGTATTAAGCATATGGAAAATTTCTAAATGTTCCAAATGTGAGAGGTTTGTGTATTAAGAAGTTGAACAAAATGCATAAGAAAGAGAAAAAGACAGAATACAGGATAAAACGAAAATGGGCCGGCCCAGTGTTGGGCGACCTGTGCGAATCTTTGGGGTATTCGACGCTCTGTGCGGTAAATAGGGTTCATCCAGCTGCGTGTGTAGGAAAATAAGTGGCCTTGCTGCACTCGGCCTGAACGCCCGGCCCAGGTACGAAATCTGGACAACCCGATTTTCTTTTTTAGCACATGAAAGCACAAAAATTTAGTACCACCTTGGGTAAAAGAAAACGACAATGCTATTTTCCTGCCGACTGTTGGTTTGCAACAGGCACGTACGATCTGGCGACCGCTCGATCCACTCATCCCGCGCAACAATCGCTAGATCCAATTTTTTTTTCCAGTCTCCCACGCAACAATCGCTCGATCTGGTTTTTTATAGTCGCGCGCGTGGAAAAGAAAAAAAAGGGCGCTAGCAAGAGTCGAACCAAGAACCTATTGGTTGAGGCCATAGCACGCTACCAACTGAGCTAACTCGCTCTTCTGGTTTTAAATGCAGATTACATATCTTTTATACCTCATTAAATGAGTGGAAAGGAAAAACAACTTGATCCGTTTCTCTTAGGCGACAAAACCGGGAACTTGTGTGTAAATAGCATGGTATTTGATGCATGTGGACATACTAAATTATGATGCAAAGACCGTAATAACTTATGGGTAAATAGCACAATTATGCATCGTAGATCTGATAATTTACATACAAATACCATTGGTAATTTTGACCCGGAAAAAAATATTGAAACATATCCCGATAACTTCTGTCAAAACAACAGGATAATATACACATCAATTTTGTGTAAATAACACAGTAATTTACGCACGACCTAACAATATAACAAACAACCGTGGTCACACAATAGAGCCGGTAACTTTTGACTGGGGAAAAATTTAGTGGAAAAACAAACCCCGGTAACTTTTATGTAAATATGATAGTAATATACGCACAATTGAGCCGATAACTCACATACAAACACAACGGTAATTCTTTTAACCCCAGAATGAAAGTTGTTGAAAAGAATACCCCCGGTAAATTTTGTGCAAATATCATGGTAATATAAGAAAAACAAAGATGATAACTCGCGTACAAGCACCATGGTAACCTTTCTACCGAAAAAATGTTAAATAATCTAGTCCGGCAACTTGTATGTAAATAACATGATAATATAGACACAACAAAGTTGATAACTCACGTACAAACACTCTGGTAACCATTTGACCCGAGGAAAAGTATTGAAAAACAACCCCTGATAAATTATGTGTAAATAGGATGGTAGTATACACACAACAAAGATGATAACCCACGTACGAACACCGTGGTAACTCCTTTGACCGTAGGATAAAAGTTGTTGGAAATAATACCCCGGTAATTTCTGTGCAAATAACATGATAATATACACACAACATAGCTGATAACTTTGACTTTGAAATTTTTCTCTTTGGGAAACATTACTCCGATAACTGTTGTGTAAATGACATGATAATTTATGCACTGCAGCCCTAATAATTTAGATACAAATACGACGGTACTATTTCAATGCGAGGGGTGCTTGAAGCGTACCCTGGTAATTTATGCACCGCTATCATGATAACTTATGTACAAACACCACGGTAACGTTGACCTAGAAAAAAGTTTTTAAAAAATCTCTTGATAACTTTTGTGTAAATATCATGATTTTTACAGACTGCAAAGTATAATAAATTTGTACAACACCCAGCCGTATCTATGACCCAAGGAAAAATATTTAAAATATTTCCCAGTAACTTATGTATAAAAAGCATGATAAGTTACGTACCAAATGGTTGATAACTTTTGTACCCTCGCAAAAAAAAAACTTGTGTACCCTGGCATGCTTTTTACAACGAAGTTACCATGATATGTCAACAATTTTTACTATGTTAAAATTACCATGATGTTGTAAATATTGACAGAGCAGCCGGGCTATCTATATAGGATAAAAAATATAAAGGAAAGAAAGAAAAAGTATCCGTTTCCAGGTCACGCTAAGTAGAGGTACAAATACTATCTAACCTTAATCTAATCATTGGCTCAATCTAGACCGGGTGGTTGCGAACCACTATGGTCTACCAAGAGGTGGTGGGTAAGATTCCCACTTCTGCTAATTCTTTTTATTGCTTCTAGAAGAAAAAAAAGATGCGGTGGATTGATCGAGAGAAGCGGATCGTACTGGGTGGGATCGTCCGGATCTGTCGCTAACGACCAGTCGACTGGTCGTTAGCACAGTCCAAAAGAAAAATCTTTTCGTTGGTGAACGGATGAAAAAAGCGGAGAAACGCACCTTGCTTTATTAGTAGGTATATATATATATATATATATATATATATATATATATATATATATGTATGTATGTATGTATGTATGTATGTATGTATGTATGTATGTATCCCAAACACACATATTCTCATTCACACACATATCTTGAAATGAACAACTTTTTTTAGTCACCTATATATCTCCCAAGAGAGACCGAGAGCACGCGGTTAATTATTAGATGATGATAGAGAACGATTGAGAGAGCACGTGTGGATGGCTAAATAGCTAGCTAGATCTAGTTGTTGGGGAGGAGAGGTGAATCTAGCTAGCTAACTAATGGAGAGGGGTTATGGTGGAGGGGGGCATTAATTAATGGGGAGACAAGAGAGGTGTAGGAGAAAGAGAGAGGCCATTTATGGAGAAGGGTGCTATTAATGAGGAGAGAAGAGAGTAGGAGGAAGAGAGAAGAAGAGCAACAATGGAGAGTGGAGAGGGGAAGGGGGGGGGGAGGGCAAAGTGGGGGAGAGGAGGGGGAGGGGGTGAAAGGTGGCACCAGCCGCAACTAGCAGTAGCGCTGCTTAGCAAAAAGCGCTGGTGCTATGGGACTTAGTAGTAGCGCTTTCCAAGAAAAGCGCTACTACTAAGTGGGGCCCATTAGCAGTAGCGGCGCAGTAAAATCAAGCGCTACTACTAAACAGTTAGTAGTAGTGCTTCTTTCTGTACAACACTACCGTCGGTGGCCTCATTTGGTCCCACATAGTAGTAGCGTGTTTTTGGTTTCCAGCGCTACTACTACAGAGTTACTAGTAGCGCCCGCCTGGAAAAGTGCTACTGCTAAATATCAGCAGCGGTTACTATTTTACAGTGCTACTACTATGCTACTGTGTATAAGCATTTTCCTAATAGTGTTCCTCGATCATCATGGATCGAGGGTGTGGGCACCAACAGGCGAACAACATGCAACACTCGAAGTGGCGCCTTGCGAAGAAGAATACAACGGCGAAAAGCTAAGTCGCAAAAACTTGAGGGATTTCCTCTATTAAATTTAAGGTTATTCTCCTAGAATGGTTTCGGTTCTTGTATGAAAAACCCGCACGTGAAGGAACCAGGTCGGGATCAGTCGCGCCCTTGTCCCGCTTCGAGCCCACTCGGCGGCTCAGGTGGCTGCACTGAGAACGACAAGATGTCTTGCCGACAGCGGCATCCCCAGCAGGCTGCTAAGGATCCGTCCTCTAAGCGCTCGCGGCAAGGGTGCGCACGCCGGCAAGCCTATTCCTAGCCACGTGTAGGGTGTGTACCATACAAAGAAAAATCATTCAAGGAGGATAGCATGCATTCGATCTAAAACATAGCAAGTTATATTACATTAATGGTTGCCGCAGTTCTAACCAAGAGAAATCGTTTTTTTTGGCACGAGTCTATGGTGGTGAGAAGGAGCGAAGCGCCTAGTCCCGGCGCTGGCCCTCCACCCTCTTGACCTGGTCAACCAAGCTGACGATGGGCATGACAAGCTCCTCGAGCGCCTTGCGATTCGCATCCGCTGGCAAGCTATCCTGGTTGAGGTCGTGGTTGAGGTCGACGCCGGGGTTCCTGAACGCCACCTTGGTGAGCACCTTGAGGAGGGCACCCTAGCAAAGCTTCCGCGACTCGTTGGCCAGGTGGGTCGCTTGGTCATCGTGGAGCAGCTTGAAGGCATCAAGGATGGCCTCTTAGAACATGGTCACCCTGGCGCTTTCAGTTGTTCTCCCATCATGAGAGAACCTGAAACTTGACATGCCCATGTGGACAGCCGCACAGTGATCCTCTCCGCGACATCGACGAGGCGCTCGGTCCAGATCTTCATGCCTTTTACGTAATCATTGTGCTCGGCGGCAGTACTCCTGAGCAATAGCTTCTTATCCTGGAGGCCCTTGGCCAAGATCTTCTCGCGGGCCCTGCTGCTCACAAGGGTCTCCTCCAGGGTGGTCAGCTTCAGCTTCAGATCGGCAATGGAGACGTTGGCTTCGGAGAGCAGCTTGTTCTTATCAGATATGGTGACCTGCAGGCCTGCCAAGGTGTCGATAGTTTTGTCTCTATTGCTCTTGAGCGTCGAGACCTCCTCCTTGTGCTTCTCCAGCTCCGCCTCCAGCTTCTCCACCTTGCCGGACAACTCATTCTTGGCGGCCTCTACGGCTTTAGCAGCATTGACGGCCTCCTTCAGCTTCCCGGCGTGGTCCAGGACCAGAGCGTCGAGTGCATCCTTATGCTTCTGCTCCAGCTCCTGGGTCCGCTGCGCGACGAGCTTTTCAATTTCCTCATCCTTGCCGCGGAGCGTGGCGGAAAGTGCCTTCTCGCGAGCGGAAAGGTCTTCTTCCTGGGCCTCGAGCAGGACACGGCGCTCCCTTAGCTCACTGTCCTCCTTGGCAGTTCGTACAGTAGCTTCCTCCTGGGCCTTTTCAACGTCTGATTGCTTCAGGAGGACCTCATTCCAGCGCTGGCTTAGCTACTCCTGGCTGGCCTTCAGATCCTGCCGGGCCTCCATAAACCAGGCCTGCATCTGCTCAACACGCTCTTGGAAGCCCGCCTCCGCCACGTCAATAACCGCCATCCTGGAGTCCAGCTTCTCCTTGCGGGCTCGGTGAAGCGCCTGAAGCTTCTAGAAATTAATGCTCATGGCTTGGAGGAGCTGGTCCTCTTTGGAACCGCCGCTGCTGGCGCCTGGCTCGTCAACAAACTGAAGCCCGGAAGCAGCAATGGCCTCTTCGTCAAAGACCTCCCCATCGGCAGGCGCCCCGGTGCTTGCCGTCCCCGGGATGGTGACGGACAAGTCCTCGCCAATCTTCAGGTATCTGCTCGAGGTGGGGGCTTCGGAGGTGGACGGTTGGTCGTCGACCGCCGTCTCCCCGACAGCTGAGGGCTCCGGGACCGATGTAGCACCAAGCGCTCCTGAGGCAGGGATGCCATCAGTACGGTCGCCGGTCCCCTCGCTGGCTTCTCCGGCAGATCCCATGGCGGCCTCTTCATACGCTTCCTTGGCGGCCTCGTCAGCAACAACCTTGTCGGCCTCGGCAGCAGCATCCTTGGAGATCTCCTCGATGGAGGCGTCAACATCCATCTGGCCCACCGAGGAGAGGTCTGAAAACCAATGGGGAGGAAAAAGATGAGACCTGGACTAAGATTCGAAGCAAGAAGAAAATGTTGCACTGAAAAGCTGACCAAAACCAGGAGGCGAGCGACTTACCTACGACGAGCTGGGGGGGGGGGGTAGTTCCTTCCTCGACAACACCCGTTGCCGGGATGGAGCCACCAGCACCTGTGCTTGCGGACTCTCCCTCCGCATGTGTGGGCTCGCCGGTGGAAGCCCTTGCTGGGGACCCATCCTTGGGTGGCGTGGTGGTCGATGAAGGAGGCATGTTGGGGGTCGCCCTTGGCGGCTCCTCCTGTTGTCTCTCCTCCCCTGCAACCCCAGTGTCCCTTGGCGGCTCCTCCTGTTGTCGCTCTTCCTCTGCAAACCCAGCAAGATTAACGGCAAAGAAACACACCCCAACGCTTGCCAGTGGAAAGTGGGTAATGGACTCATGCTAAGGGCTGAGTCGGGGGCTGCGTTGTGGGCTGGGGCCCAGGCTGATCATGATCACTTCTGGCGCCTTTGAGGTGCTTGCCGGGGGCTCGTTGCCCGTCGAGGTTTTGGCCCTCTTTTCCATCCTCTGCGCCAAGGTCTCCGTGTCCCTGCAGAGGTAACCCAAGACAAGATCAAATCAAGCAAAATAACCAAAACAGGAATTTGGGAAACAGACAAGGTGATGGAGCACTTACTCATCCCTTTCTTCGTCCTCCTCCTCAGGCCTCCTCCTGTTCGGGCTCATGGAAGAGAGGTCGTAGCTGGCCTCAGCGGGATTGCTGCTTGTGTATTCCTTAAACCCAAAGTTGTGCCAAATGAGTCCACCATACCTACCTAAATGCGGTGTTTCCTTACCGTTGTAAGTAAATTTGTATGTCCCAACTCTAATATTCAAAATAAATTTCCGTTTTGTGTGCCCGTACCGCTCATGAAGCGGCAGGGGGTAGCCAACATTTTCCATGCTAGGTGGGTTATTCTCACGATGAGTGTTTATTCACTTGTCATTGCACGAGAGTGTGGCAGGTAATAGGGATGCCCAGTCCTGAAATGAAATGATTCTTTTAATATGATGATAATAATAAATTCCTTGGAAAGGTTTGGTATGGAAGGCACCCATGGATACGGATAGCCATGGATTGTGTAAAAATGCTGGAAAGGAAATAAACTTTATTTTCAGTTTGGGAACCGCCTATGACTTGTCTAGCATGGAAGATATTGGGAATTCTCGGTCGTTTTTGTTTACACGAAAAACATGCCTCTCAAAATAATTTTATCTCTCAATTTAAGCTATGAGCTCTGGCACCTCTACAAATCTCTACTTCCCTCTACGAAGGGCCTATCTAATTACTTTTATGCAATTTTTATTTTTTACTTTGAGTCTCCATCTTCTCTTACAAAGCACCGACTAGGGAACACTATTGTCATACTTGTGCATTGGATGTAGCTAATATTTGAGTGTGTTGCATGAATGGTCAACGATTGAGCATAATGGGCTAGGCATAACTTTCTTAGCGTTGATATTTTGAAAGACATGGTGTCTTGTTAGTATGCTTGAGTATTGATGTCTTCATGTAAAATTATAGAATATTGCTTTGAATCATTCAAGTCCAAATGGCCATGCTATAAAAGAAAAGATTATATGATGAATATGGTAGGTACACTAGTGCAGAACCGGGCTTTAGTTCGTAAGGGCCTTTAGTGCCGGTTCCACAACTGACACTAAAGAGTGGGGACTAAAGGTCCCCCCCTTTAGTACCGGTTCATCACGAACCGGCACTAAAGTGCCACCACGTGGCACGATCCAGGCCCGGGTGCGTGCATGACATTAGTACCGGTTCGTAACACCAACCGGTACTAAATTTTTGGGGGTGTTTTGGTATTATTTTTTATTTTTCCATTAATTTTGTGTTCTCAATTTAATTTAGTGATTATTTTAGTTGTTAAATCATTAGATGAAAGTACAGTAGATTAGTTTCAACTGGATGCATGTGGATCCTAGCTAAGTGATCAAGTATATGCCATATCCATATTATACTTGATCACCTAGTGATCAAGTATAATATGGATATGGCATATACTTGATCACACTTAGCTAGGATCCATCCACCTGAAACTAATCTGCGGTTTATTTCATAAATGATATAACAACTCATACTAATATACCACAGTATACTAGCTAGCTAAAAATCATCATAGTCGTCATTACCACTGTTTAATCATCATAGTCATTACCGCTATCTAATCACCATCAACATTAGCTTAATGAAAAAACATTCACTTGTACCAGAAGCAAAGATATCATCGAGTTCAACATGGTCATGATATTATAAGCGTTCATAACACCACAAAAGCAAATCACCCTTTGAGATTAAGTCCAGGACGTAGAACACGGACATGAGAGGACAAGTACTAAGAGCATGAGCTAGCTAAATCACTCATGCTGCTCTCTCTCAGGTAAAATAGCATAGAACATGTATAGCTCTCCCGATTCATCATACTGGAGCATGCAGATGAACCTGTCTCCTAATCGTGGGCTGCGCTTCTCATTGCTGCCCCCTAGTACTTCTTTGGGATCGTTAACAATTTTGCTCCAATCTTTCACTATTAAGCATTGATCGCTTTTAGAGATCCTGAATGCACTCATGTGCAATGTAGGATATCTTGGCCGTAAGCTAACCGTTGACATGTGACCTTTAGTCTCGATCCACTAAGGCACAACTGTCATCGGGAGTCCCTGTAGAAGAACATCGTGTAGTAATTAATATACTTAGCAATGAAATTTTAGCAAAAAAATAATGTATGCAAAAGACACACTAAGGACAAATAGTAAAAAGCTTACCATCTTTCCTAAATAGATGTGACCTTAGTTCAATACGATCATTATTGGTCGCATGTTTTGAGTACTAACATTTCTAAGTGCAGGAAGAAAATTTGTCTTGACAGTATGAAGATCCTCAAGCCATGAAACATAATGACTTATCTCCTCGCAGTTTAGTTCAGCTTCGGGACAGTAGTAGGTCCTGTCTATCAAGCGCCGGACATGTTTGCTTGAATGGAAATAAGCTGTCAATAGAAATTAGTTGTCAACTATTTTTGAATAAACAATATCAAAGACATTAATATGGTTGAGAAACTCACATAATGGTAGAACTAGAGGCGTCTGCACATCGACCCAGATGTCTCTATTACTTTCAATATCATCTTTCGGACGAATATCAAAGGTGATAACCATATAAGGCTCAAATGCATAAGCCTTGCATAGTGCTTGCCAAGTTTTGCATTCAAACTAGGTGTACGTGTTTGCATTGTATACTTTGACGTTGAAAGTATAACCATGCTCGGTTTTCAGGTAAACTCTCTTTACCTCCATAGTTTCCATAGCACTGAAACCTATCTTATCCAAGACACAAATTCTTGCATGGCAGGGGATGCGCTAGTAGAATAGTGAAAATTTCAAATTATAAGTTGAAGCAAATGAAGCATATATATATATAAGTCATGCTTAATTACGAAAAAAGACTTGTCGTTATGACTTACTGTATCCACTTCGAAGGTCTCATCCAGCTTGATGCTGAAGCGCCTATCATCAACAAGGAAATTTCTGTCGCAGAGGCCGCGCTGGTCTTCACAGTATTCGCACATAATGAAATCTTTTTCGTCGTCAGACGACATTTCCTATGTTCATATAGGTGAAACATTAAACACTTACTAGTTCTATTAATTCAAGTAATTCAACTACTTCTATTTATTCAACTAGTTCTATTAATTCAACTAAGCATTTACTAAACATAAACTTGTTCTATATATTATTTTTCTTAATAAAATAAAGTAGCTAGTTCTATATAGTAATATTTTAATTAGATCATCAAATATCAGATACCTAAATTTTCTTACTAAAAATAAACTAGTTCTATTAATTCAACTAGTTCTATTAATTCAACTAATTGAACTAAGAATTAACTAAAAATAAACTAGTTCTATTAATTCAACTAATTCAACTAAGAATTTACTAAAAACAAACTAGTTCTATTAATTTACTTACTAAAATATATAAAGTAGCTATATAGTAATATTTTAATTAGATCATCAAATCTCATATACCTAATTTTTTTACTAAAAATAAACTATTTCTATTAATTCAACTAGTTCAACTAAACATTAATATTTAACAACTTTTCTATCTAATTCATCTAACATTAACATTCTAACATTCTTATCTACGTAATTCATCTAACATTAATCTAAACAATAGAAACAGAAAATAAGTAAAAAAAATGTGTGTGTGTGTGTGTGTGTGTGTGTGTGTGTGTCTGTGTGTGTATGTGTGTGTGTGTGTACGAGAGGGGGGACTGGGCGGCGGCGCGAGAGGGCGACGCGACGGGGACGGCGCGACGACGGGCGGCGGGCCGTGGGCAACGACGCGATCGATCGAGATGGCGACGTAGTACGGGGCGGCGGCGCGAGACGGTGATGACAGGGACGGCGACGACGGGCGGCACGGGCGGCGAGGGCGGCGGGGCCGCCGAGGGCGGCGCGTGATGGGCGACGGCGCGGCGGCGGCGGCGATGTCGCATGAAGCAGTTGAAGATGAAGTGATGGTTGATGAAACTGAATTTTTCGTAAGTGTCATATATATAGGAGGGGCCTTTAGTACCGGTTGGAGCCACCAACGGGTACTAAAGGCCAATTTTGGCCAGGTCAAGCAGTGGGAAACGGCCCCCTTTAGTACCGGTTCATGAGACCAACCGGTACAAAAGGCCCACGCATTAGTACCGGTTGGAGCCACCAACCGGTACTAATGGTTGTGTGCTGCCACCCGCGGTGCACTATGTTTAGTCCCACCTCGCCGAGCGAAGGGCAGCCGCACTGGTTTATAAACCCAGCCGCGGCTGCTCCTTCGAACTCCTCTATATATAGTAGGCTTCTGGGCCTAGCTAGGGCGCGCTGCCCTGTGAGCCTGCCGGCCCTTCTGGGCCTGAATTTGCACACCCTAGATCTGGCAGGCCCATTGGACAGCGCCCCAACAAATTTTTATATATTTTTTCTTTCTGCATTATTTATTTTCTTCTATTCATTTTTGAGTGATTTTTTCATATAGTTTTTTGCTTTTCTGCTTTATCTATTTTCTTCTATTTATTTCCGAGTAGTTTTTTTGCTGTATTTAGTTTCTTTGTGAATATATTTTGCTTTAGCTCTCTAAACAAATTGGTAAATGATGACGTCGCTTTAAATGTTGCATACTGAACGCAAAAAAAGTCTGAAGTTCAAATAGGTTTAAAAAACATTGAAGTGCCAGATGAGTTCTCGTTCGAAACCCTGATACTCCGGAAGAGATTGTCCAGTTTGTACACGAAGTGCGTCCAGTTTTTGCCGTGACCCTCTCTACTCTTTCGGACATGCTATGCGGGTGAAATGATGATACCATGCCAAGTTTCAACATTTTCAGAGTTCATTTTGTAGTGATTTTCAATTTCACGGTCATTTAGCTCTCTAAACAAATCGGTAAATTACTGAAAAACACTAAATGATGTCAGAACGTGTTGGAAATTGACGACGTCGCTTCGAATGCTACAAAATGCCGACTCAAAAAAAGTCTGGAGTTCAAACAAGTTTAACAAAAATGAAGTGGCCCGTGTAACAGATGAGTTCTCGTCCGAAACCCTGATACTTCGAAAGAGGTTGTCCAGTTTGTAGACGAAGTGCGTCCAGTTTTTGCCGTGGCCCTCTCTACTATTTACCGCATGCTATGCAGGTGAAATGATGATACGATGCCAAGTTTCAACATTTTCAGAGTTCATTTTGTAGTGATTTTCAATTTCACGGTCATTTAGCTGTTGGGGAACGTAGTAGAATTTTAAAATTTTCTACGCATCACCAAGATCAATCTATGGAGTCATCAAGCAACGAGGGAGAGGGAAGTGCATCTACATAACCTTGTAGATCGCGAGCGGAAGCGTTCAAGAGAACTGGGTTGATGGAGTCGTACTCGTCGTGATCCAAATCACCGATGACCAAGCGCCGAACGGACGGCACCTCCGTGTTCAACACACGTACGGTTGGGAGAGACGTCTCCTCCTTCTTGATCCAGCAAGGGGAAGGAGAGGTTGATGGAGATCCTGCAGCACGACGGCGTGGTGGTGGAAGCAGCGGGGATCTCGGCAGGGCTTCGCCAAGCTCAGCGAGAGGGAGGCGCCAGGGGCTTGGGTGCGCAGCCCTCCCTCCCCCCTCTTTATATAGGGGCCCTAGGGGGGCGCCGGCCCCTAGAGATCCCATCTCAAGGGGGGGGGGCGGCCAAGGGGGGAACTTGCCCCCCATGTTTGGTGGGGCGGCCCCCACCCCAGGATTTCCAACCCTAGGCGCAGGGGGAGGCCCATGGGGGGAGCACCAACACACCAGGGGTTGGTTCCCTTCCCACTTCAGCCCATGGGGCCCTCCGGGATAGGTGGCCCCACCCGGTGGACCCCTGGGACCCTTCCGGTGGTCCTGGTACAATACCGGTGACCCCCGAAACTTTCCCGATGGCCGAAACAGGACTTCGTATATACAAATCTTTACCTCCGGACCATTCCGGAACACCTCGTGGCGTCCAGGATCTCATCCGGGACCTTAAGTGTGTAGACCCTACGGGTTCGGGAACCATGCAGACATGACCGAGACAACTCTTCGGCCAATAACCAACAGCGGGATCTGGATACCCATGTTGGCTCCCACATGTTCCACGATGATCGCATCGGATGAACCACGATGTCGAGGATTCAATCAATCCCGTATTCAATTCCCTTTGTCTATCGGAACGACACTTGCCCGAGATTCGATCGTCGGTATCCTGATACCTTGTTCAATCTCGTTACCGGCAAGTCTCTTTACTCGTTCCGTAACACATCGTCCCGTGACCAACCCCTTAGTCACATTGAGCTCATTATGATGATGTCTTACCGAGTGGGCCCAGAGATACCTCTCCGTCACACGGAGTGACAAATCCCAGTCTCGATTCGTGCCAACCCAACAGACACTTTTGGAGATACCCGTAGTGCACCTTTATAGTCACCCAGTTACATTGTGACATTTGGCACGCCCAAAGCACTCTTACGGTATCCGGGAGTTGCACAATCTCATGGTCTAAGGAAATGATTCTTGACATTAGGAAAGCTCTAGCAGACGAACTACACGATCTTGCGCTATGCTTAGGATTGGGTCTTGTCCATCACATCATTCTCCTAATGATGTGATCCCGTTATCAACGACATCCAATGTCCATAGTCAGGAAACCATGACCATCTGTTGATCGACGAGCTAGTCAACTAGAGGCTCACTAGGGACATGTTGTGGTCTATGTATTCAGACATGTATTATGATTTTCGGACAACACAATTATAGCATGAACAATAGACAATTACCATGAACAAGGAAATATAATAATAACCATTCTATTATGGCCTCTAGAGCATATTTCCAACAGTCTCCCACTTGCACTAGAGTCAATAATCTAGTTACATTGTGATGAATCGAACACCCATAGAGTTCTGGTGTTGATCATGTTTTGCACGAGGAAGAGGTTTAGTCAACGGATCTGTGTCATTCAGGTCCGTATGCACTTTACAAATATCTATGTCTCCATTTTGAACATTTTCACGAATGGAGTTGAAGCGACGCTTGATGTGTCTGGTCTTCTTGTAAAACCTGGGCTCCTTGGCAAGGGCAATAGCTCCATTGTTATCACAGAAGAGAGTCATCGGGCCCGACGCATTGGGATTAACTCCTAGGTCGGTAATGAACTCCTTCACCCAGATTGCTTCTTGTGCTGCCTCCGAGGCTGCCATGTACTCCGCTTCACATGTAGATCCCGCCACAACACTTTGCTTGCAACTGCACCACCTAACTGCCCCACCATTCAAAATATACACGTATCCGGTTTGTGACTTAGAGTCATCCAGATTTGTGTTGAAGCTAGCATCGACGTAACCCTTTACGACGAGCTCTTCGTCACCTACATAAAAGAGAAACATATCCTTAGTCCTTTTCAGGTACTTCAGGATATTCTTGACCGCTGTCCAGTGTTCGATGCCGGGATTACTTTGGTACCTTCCTACCAAACTTACGGCAAGGTTTACATCAGGTCTGGTACACAGCATGGCATACATAATAGACCCTATGGCCGAGGCATAGGGGACGACACTCATCTTTTCTCTATCTTCTGTCGAGGTCGGGCATTGAGCCGTGCTCAATCGCACACCTTGTAATACAAGCAAGAACCCCTTCTTGGACTAATCCATATTGAACTTCTTCAATATCTTGTCAAGGTACGTACTTTGTGAAAGACCAATGCGGCGTCTCGATCTATCTCTATAGATCTTGATGCCTAATATATAAGCAGATTCTCCAAGGTCCTTCATTGAAAAACACTTGCTCATGTAGGCCTTTATGCTTTCCAAGAATTCTGTATCATTTCCCATCAATAGTATGTCATCCACATATAATATGAGAAATGCTACAGAGCTCCCACTCACTTTCTTGTAGACACATGCTTCTCCATAAGTCTTCGTAAACCCAAACGCTTTGATCATCTCATCAAATTGAATGTTCCAACTCCGAGATGCTTGCACCAGCCCATAGATTGAGCGTTGGAGCTTGCATACCTTGTCAGCATTCTTAGGATCGACAAAACCTTCCGGCTGCATCATATACAATTCTTCCTTAAGAAAGCCGTTAAGGAATGCCGTTTTGACGTCCATTTGCCATATCTCATAATCATAGAATGCGGCAATTGCTAACATGATTCGGACGGACTTCAGCTTCGCTACGGGTGAGAAAGTCTCATCGTAGTCAACCCCTTGAACTTGTCGATAACCCTTAGCGACAAGTCGAGCCTTATAGATGGTCACATTACCATCCGCGTCTGTCTTCTTCCTAAAGATCCATTTCTTTTCTATGGCTCGCCGATCATCGGGCAAGTCAGTCAAAGTCCATACTTCGTTTTCATACATGGATCCTATCTCGGATTTCATGGCTTCTAACCATTTGTCGGAATCTGGGCCCGCCATTGCTTCTTCATAGTTCGAAGGTTCACCATTGTCTAACAACATGATCTCCAAGACAGGGTTGCCGTACCACTCTGGTGCGGAACGTGTCCTTGTGGACCTACGAAGTTCAGTAGGAGCTTGATCCGAAGTACCTTGATCATCATCATTAACTTCCTCTCTAGCCGGTGCAGGCACCACAGGAACATCTTCCTGAGTTGCACTACTTTCCGTTTCAAGAGGCAGTACTTCATCAAGCTCTACTTTCCTCCCACTTACTTCTTTCGATAGAAACTCTTTCTCCAGAAAGGATCCGTTCTTGGCAACAAAGATCTTGCCTTCGGATCTGAGGTAGAAGGTATACCCAATGGTTTCCTTAGGGTATCCTATGAAGACGCATTTTTCCGACTTGGGTTCAAGCTTTTCAGGTTGAAGTTTCTTGACATAAGCATCGCATCCCCAAACTTTTAGAAACGACAGCTTAGATTTCTTCCCAAACCATAATTCATACGGTGTCGTCTCAATGGATTTCGACGGAGCCCTATTTAAAGTGAATGCGGCAGTCTCTAAAGCATAGCCCCAAAATGAGGGCGGAAGATCGGTAAGAGACATCATAGATCGCACCATATCCAATAGAGTGCGATTACGACGTTCGGACATACCATTTCGCTGAGGTGTTCCAGGCGGCGTGAGTTCTGAAACGAATCCATATTTCCTTAAGTGTGTGCCAAATTCATGACTCAAATATTCCCCTCCACGATCTGATCGTAAGAACTTTATTTTCCTGTCACGTTGATTTTCCACCTCACTCTGAAATTTCATGAACTTTTCAAAGGTCTCAGACTTGTGTTTCATTAAGTAGACATACCCATATCTACTTAAGTCATCAGTGAGGGTGAGGACATAACGATAGCCACCGCGAGCCTCAACACTCATTGGACCACACACATCAGTATGTATGATTTCCAATAAGTTGGTTGCTCGCTCCATTGTTCCGGAGAACGGAGTCTTGGTCATTTTTCCCATGAGGCATGGTTCGCACGTGTCAAATGATTCGTAATCAAGAGACTCTAAAAGTCCATCTGCATGGAGCTTCTTCATGCGTTTGACACCTATGTGACCAAGGCGGCAGTGCCACAAGTATGTGGGACTATCATTATCAACCTTACATATTTTGGTATTCACACTATGAATATGTGTAACATTGCGTTCGAGATTCATTAAGAATAAACCATTCACCAGCGGGGCATGACCATAAAACATATCTCTCATATAAATAGAACAACCATTATTCTCAGATTTAAATGAGTAGCCATCTCGTACTAAACGAGATCCTGATACAATGTTCATGCTCAAAGATGGCACTAAATAACAATTATTGAGGTTTAAAACTAATCCCGTAGGTAAATGTAGAGGCAGCGTGCCGACGGCGATCACATCGACCTTGGAACCATTCCCGACGCGCATCGTCACCTCGTCCTTTGCCAGTCTCCGCTTATTCCGCAACTCCTGTTTTGAGTTACAAATATGAGCAACCACACCGGTATCAAATACCCAGGAGCTACTACGAGTACTGGTAAGGTACACATCAATAACATGTATATCACATATACCTTTGGTGTTGCCGGCCTTCTTGTCCGCTAAGTACTTGGGGCAGTTCCGCTTCTAGTGACCACTTCCCTTGTAATAAAAGCACTCAGTCTCAGGCTTGGGTCCATTCTTTGGCTTCTTCCCGGCAACTGGCTTATCGGGCGCGGCAACTCCCTTGCCGTCCTTCTTGAAGTTCTTCTTACCCTTGCCTTTCTTGAACTTAGTGGTTTTATTCACCATCAATACTTGATGTTCCTTTTTGATCTCCACCTCCGCTGAATTCAGCATTGAATATATATCATGGTCTTTTCCATCCCCTGCATATTGAAGTTCATCACAAAGCTCTTGTAGCTCGGTGGGAGCGACTGAAGGATTCTGTCAACGACCGCGTCATCCGGGAGATTAACTCCCAGCTGAGTCAAGCGGTTGTGCAACCCAGACATTTTGAGTATGTGCTTGCTGACGGAAGTATTCTCCTCCATCTTACAACTGTAGAACTTGTCGGAGACTTCATATCTCTCGACCCGGGCATGAGCTTGGAAACCCATTTTCAGCTCTTGGAACATCTCATATGCTCCATGCTGCTCGAAACGCTTTTGGAGCCCCGGTTCTAAGCTGTAAAGCATGCCGCACTGAACCACGGAGTAATCATCAACATGGGACTGCCAAGCATTCATAACGTCTTGGTTTGCTGGGGGTGGTGCTTCACCTAGCGGTGCTTCAAGGACATATGTTTTCTTGGCAGCTATGAGGATGATCCTCAAGTTCCGGACCCAGTCCGTACAGTTGCTACCATCGTCTTTCAGCTTGGTTTTCTCTAGAAACACGTTGAAGTTGAGGGTAACATTAGCATGGGCCATTTGATCTACAAGACATATTGTAAAGATTTTAGACTAAGTTCATGATAATTAAGTTCATCTAATCAAATTATTTAATGAACTCCCACTCAGATAGACATCCCTCTAGTCATCTTAGTGATACATGATCCGAGTCAACTAGGCCGTGTCCGATCATCACGTGAGATGGACTAGTAATCATCGGTGAACATCTTCATGTTGATCGTATCTTCTATACGACTCATGTTCGACCTTTCGGTCTTCCGTGTTCCGAGGCCATGTCTATACATGCTAGGCTCGTCAAGTCAACCTAAGTGTATTGCGTGTGTAAATCTGGCTTACACCCGTTGCATTCGAACGTTAGAATCTATCACACCCGATCATCACGTGGTGCTTTGAAACAATGAACCTTTGCAATAGTGCACAGTTAGGGGGAACACTTTCTTGAAATTATTGCGAGGGATCATCTTATTTAAGCTACTGTCGTTCTAAGCAAATAAGATGTAAAACATGATAAACATCACATGCAATCAAATAGTGACATGATATGGCCAATATCATTTTGCTCCTTTTGATCTCCATCTTCGGGGCGCCATGATCATCATCGTCACCGACGTGACACCATGATCTCCATCATCGTGTCTTCATGAAGTTGTCTCGTCATCTATTACTTCTACTACTATGGCTAACGGTTTAGCAATAAAGTAAAGTAATTACATGACGTTTATGTTGACACGCAGGTCATAAATAAATTAAGACAACTCCTATGGCTCCTGCCGGTTGTCATACTCATCGGCATGCAAGTCGTGATTCCTATTACAATAACATGATCAATCTCATACATCACATATATCATTCATCACATCCTTTCGGCCATATCACATCACACGGCACATGCTGCAAAAACAAGTTAGACGTCCTCTAATTGTTGTTGCAAATTTTTATGTGGCTGCTATAGGTTTCTTAGCAAAAACGTTTCTTACCTACGCCAAAACCACAACGTGATATGCCAATTTCTATTTACCCTTCATAAGGACCCTTTTCATCGAATCCGATCCGACTAAAGTGGGAGAGACAGACACCCGCTAGCCACCTTATGCAACTAGTGCATGTCAGTCGGTGGAACCTGTCTCACGTAAGTGTACGTGTAAGGTCGGTCCGGGCCGCTTCATCCCACGATGCCGCCGAATCAAGATAAGACTACTAACGACAAATAAATTGACAAAATCGACGCCCACAACATGTTGTGTTCTACTCGTGCATAGAAACTACGCATAGATCTAGCTCATGATACCACTGTTGGGGAACGTAGCAGAATTTTAAAATTTTCTACGCATCACCAAGATCAATCTATGGAGTCATCTAGCAACGAGGGAGAGGGAAGTGCATCTACATACCCTTGTAGATCGCGAGAGGAAGCGTTCAAGAGAACGGGATTGATGGAGTCGTACTCGTCGTGATCCAAATCACCGATGACCAAGCGCCGAACGGATGGCACCTCCGCGTTCAACACACGTACGGTTGGGAGAGACGTCTCCTCCTTCTTGATCCAGCAAGGGGAATGAGAGGTTGATGGAGGTCCAGCAGCACGATGGCGTGGTGGTGGAAGCAGCGGGGATCTCGGTAGGGCTTCGCCAAGCTCAGCGAGAGGGATAGGTGTAACGGGGAGAGGGAGGCGCCAGGGGCTTGGGTGCGCAGCCCTCCCTCCCCCCTCTTTATATAGGGGCCCTAGGGGGGGCGCCGGCCCCTAGAGATCCCATCTCAAGGGGGGGGGACGGCCAAGGGGGGAACTTGCCCCCCAAGTTTGGTGGGGTGCCCCCACCCCCAGGGTTTCCAACCCTAGGCGCAGGGGGAGGCCCATGGGGGGAGCACCAGACCACCAGGGGCTGGTTCCCTTCCCACTTCAGCCCATGGGGCCCTCCGGGATAGGTGGCACCATCCAGTGGACCCCCGGGACCCTTCCGGTGGTCCCGGTACAATACCGGTGACCACCGAAACTTTCTCGATGGCCGAAAATGGACTTCCTATATACAAATCTTTACCTCCGGACCATTCCGGAACACCTTGTGACGTCCGGGATCTCATCCGGGACTCCGAACAACTTTCGGTTTACCGCATACTAATTTCTCTACAACCCTAGCGTCACCGAACCTTAAGTGTGTAGACCCTACGGGTTCGGGAACCATGCATACATGACCGAGACAACTCTCCGGCCAATAACCAACAACGGGATCTGGATACCCATGTTGGCTCCCGCATGTTCCACGATGATCTCAGCGGATGAACCACGATGTCGAGGATTCAATCAATCCCGTATTCAATTCCCTTTGTCTATCGGTACGACACTTGCCCGAGATTCGATCGTCGGTATCCCGATACCTTGTTCAATCTCCTTATCGGCAAGTATCTTTACTCGTTCCGTAACACATCATCCCGTAACCAACCCCTTAGTCACATTGAGCTCATTATGATGATGTCTTACGGAGTGGTCCCAGAGATACCTCTCTGTCACACGGAGTGAAATATCCCAGTCTCGATTCGTGCCAACCCAACAGACACTTTCGGAGATACCAGTAGTGCACCTTTATAGTCACCCAGTTACGTTGTGACGTTTGGCACACCCAAAGCACTCTTACGGTATCCGGGAGTTGCACAATCTCATGGTCTAAGGAAATGATACTTGACATTAGGAAAGCTCTAGCAGACGAACTACACGATCTTGCGCTATGCTTAGGATTGGGTCTTGTCCATCACATCATTCTCCTAATGATGTGATCCCGTTATCAACGACATCCAATGTCCATAGTCAGGAAACCATGACCATCTGTTGATCAACGAGCTAGTCAACTAGAGGCTCACTAGGGACATGTTGTGATCTATGTATTCACACATGTATTACGATTTTCGGATAACACAATTATAGCATGAACAATAGACAATTACCATGAACAAGGAAATATAATAATAACCATTTTATTATTGCCTCTAGGGCATATTTCCAACATTAGCTCTCTAAACAAATCGGTAAATGACTGAAAAATAGTACATGATGTCAGAACGTGTTGGAAATTGATGACTTTGCTTCGAATGCTGCATAATGCTGGCTCAAAAAAAGTCAGGAGTTCAAATAAGTTTAAAAAAATGAAGTGGCCCGTGTTACAGATGAGTTTCCGTCCGAAACCCTGATACTCTGAAAGAGACTGTCCAGTTTGTACACGAAGTGCGTCCAGTTTTTGCTGTGACCCTCTCTACTCTTTCGCACATGCTATGCGGGTGAAATGATGATACCGTGCCAAGTTTCAACATTTTCAGAGTTCATTTTGTAGTGATTTTCAATTTCACGGTCATTTAGCTCTCTAAACAAATCGGTAAATGACTGAAAAACAGCAAATGATGTCAGAACATGTTGGAAATTGATGACCTCGCTTTGAATGCTGCATAATGCCGGCTCAAAGAAAGTCTGGAGTTCAAATAAGTTTTAAAAAAATGAAGTGGTCCGTGTAACAGATGAGTTCTCGTCCGAAACCCTGATACTCCGAAAGAGATTGTCCAGTTTGTACATGAAGTGCATCCAGTTTTTGCCGTGACCCTGTCTACTCTTTCGCACATGCTATGCGGGTGAAATGATGATACCGTGCCAAGTTTCAACATTTTCAGAGTTCATTTTGTGGTGATTTTAAATTTCACTATCATTTAGCTCTATAAACAAATTGGTAAATGACTGAAAAACAACAAATGATGTCAGAACGTGTTGGAAATTGACGATGTCGCTTTGAATGCTGCATAATGCCGTCTTGATAAAGTTTGGAGTCCAAATAAGTTTAAAAAAATGAAGTGGCCCGTGTAGCAGATGAGTTCTCATCCGAAACCCTGATACTCCGAAAGAGATTGTCCAGTTTGTACACGAAGTGCGTCCAGTTTTGAAGTGAGTGGCGGCCTGCGGGGAGGACCGGCGCGGGGGATTGAGGGGGAGACCGAGCGAGTGGAGAGAGTGAGGGTGTAAACATATAAAAATATACATAAAAAATACAATGATTATCAATGATCTTTTTATGTACAATCTGAATTGTCAATATGAGTCCTCAACAGTTTAGAAACCGGTGAAGACTCATATTGAGTCCACAAATTCTACACATAGAGTTCAATGAAAACCAAATGCTTGTGATAGTTTGAGAAAGTAACATATTTAAGGTGGTAAAAATCTTTCTAGGGGAGCGAGGTGGGACTAAAAACAACCTCTGCCACAACATCTTTACTACCGGTTCATGCCACGAACCGGTACTAAAGGGGCTGGCCGGGCCCCAGCCTCTTTAGTATCGGTTCATGGCATGAACTGGTACTAAAGGTTCGCAATGAACCGGTACTAAAGATCTCCTCCCGCCTAGCCGTTTGAACCGGTACTAATGGACACATTAGTGCCGGCTCAAATGCAAACCGGGACTAATGTGTCTCACATTTGACCCTTTTTCTACTAGTGGTAGCATTCCACATGAAAATTCTGTTTTTATCATTTACCTACTTGAGGACGAGCAGGAATTAAGCTTGGGGATGCTCGATACGTCTCCAACGTATCTATAATTTTTGGTTGTTCCATGCTATTATAGTATCAATCTTGGATGTTTCATATACATTTACAAGCAACTTTATATAATTTTTTAGGACTAACCTACTAACTTAGTAACCACTGTCAGTTGCTGTTTTTTTGCTTGTGTTTTACTTTGCAGAATATCAATACCAAATAAAGTCCAAATGCCACGAAATTTTTTGGAGATTTTTTCTGGCGATAAGAGACACTAGAACCTTAGGGAGGAGATGAGAAGACGAAGGAGTAGCCCACAAGGCACCAGGGCGCGCCCAGGGGGATAGAGCGCGCCCTGGTACCTAGTGGGTCCCGCAAGCCTCCATTTGACCTAACTCCACCTCTATAAATTATCAAAAATCCGGAAACCAACAGAGGAGTCCACGAAATACTTTTTCCTCCATCACAAGCCTCTTTTCTCAAGAGATCCCATCCGGGGACCCTTTCTGGCACTCTGCGGGAGAGGGAATAAATCACGGAGGGGCTCTACATCAACCTTCCTGCCCTTCCGATGATGCGTGAGTAGTTTACCACAGACCTACGGGTCCATAGTTAGTAGCTAGATGACTTTTTCTATCTTGATGTTCTTCAATACAATGTTCTCCTTGATGTTCGTGGAGTTCTATCTGATGAAATTCTTTTTTGTGGTGTGTTTGTTAGGATCCTATGAACTGTGAGTTTATGATCAGATCTATCCATAAATATTATTTTTCTCTGAACTGTTTTATGCATGGTTGTTATAGCTTCGTATTTCTTCTCTGTTACATTGATTTTGTTGGCCAACTAGATTGATTTATCTTGCAATGGGAAGGGTGCTTTGTGATGGTTCTATCTTACGGTGCTCAATCCCAATGACAGAAAGGGACATGACACGTATGTTTCGTTGCTATTAAGGGTAAAAAGATGGGGGTTATTCATACGCGAGTTTACCTTGTCTACACCATGTCATCTTGCTTAAGGTGTTACTCCGTTTCTTGCAAACTTAATACTCTAGATGCACGCTGGATAGTGGTCGATGGGTGGAGTAATAGTAGTAGATGTAATATACATGATCATTGCCTTGGATATCCCCTCCTCTTCGGGGAAATCCCAACGCAGCTCATAAGCAGCACCACCCTGGAGGCGTTTGGAGCAACAGTACTGTTGCCGTTGTTCTTCTCCTTGAGCTGCACCACCACCACCATCTCTTCTTCCTCGCCAGAGTCTAGATTGTTTGGCATGGTTTGGTGTCTTGGCTCCAGCGCCCTGACAACCATCGCCACCGCAACTTCTTCTTCCACCTCCATCGCCACCGCTTCTTGTTCCTCCTCCACCGGCACCACAGTCCTTGTCGTGAAGTACGCTGCGACAAGATGGTCATGAGGGCGCCTGTACTCTCTGTACTTGGCCTACCTTGACCTCTGTCGGGCGTCGCTAGAGTCGGCCTGATTCATGGCCCAACGAAGGATGTCAACTGACATAGCGCCCTTCGTTGGGTCAGGAATCAACGTCTTCAACTCCTCCAACGTCGCCTTCTTCAACAACGCGTCTGACTCTTTCTATATGTCTGCCATGCTTGTGAAGTTGGAGCACACTTCCATGGTGTTCTCGAACTTGCTGCGGTCACCCAACAAGCACCCGAGGAAGAAAGCCCTCCATCCAACGCCCCAAGGGAAGTGGTTGGAGTTGCTACTGGAATTCATGGCGGTAGACAGGAGGGAGAGTGAGAGACAAAGAGATCACTGAGTGAGATTGTGGGTAAATAGTGACCGTCAGGATGGGTAAATAAAGGGGTTATGGATGATTGGTTTTAATGGCGATCAACCTCGGAACTTTGTTCTCTAAATAATGTGCGCTCTTCGTAATGCAAATCGACACGGACAACAAGGGCAAGGAGCTGGTGCCACCCATGGAGAAGGGCAAGGAGGTGGTGCCGCCCATGGATGTTGGGCCGACCACACCCGAGGAGGAGGCCACGGATGAGGACGTGGTGCCCGAGGAGCCCCCTAATGGCAAGCGCCATAACTACGGCTACTACCATGAGGAGGGAGGTCCAACCCACTTCTGCAAGGTGATCCTTGACCCTCAACTTGAGTGCATCCCAATGCCCGTGGACTTCACCAAGCACTTCCCGGCGGTGCCGCAAGAGTTCAAGCTCAGGATCAACACTGGCTCCTCATGGAGGGCGACTGTCTAGCTGATGGACGGCAGGGTGACCCTCGACCAGTGCTGGGCGCGCTTCACCGCCGTCCATCAAATCAGGATCGACTACATGGTGAAGTTCAAGCTGCTCACACCCAACATGCTCAAGGTCATCGTCTTCAACGACGATGGCATTGAAGTGGTGACCAAGTGTGGCAAGCATGGCGACACCTTCACCATGAATGCCTTGGACTAACCTTCCTATGCTCCAGCTGGTTTAGTTTCTTATCGTACTCCTTTGCGTTCGAACTGATATGTTTAAGTGTGGCACTTTATTTAATTGCGGCTAGCTATGGTTACAACTATCTTCTGTTCCATGTGTATGATTTTTTCTTCACGCCTCTGTGTGTTGGTAACCTCACCAACAAGCCGAAAAGGTTACCAGACAACAGCTGTTGCATGGAACAAAACACCATGTAGTTGCGTCAGCCCAGCCAATGCAGGCAACCAAATGCTATGCCAAAATTGCTACCCTAATGCGAGAGGCCTAAATGCGGGCAACCAAACAATGCGCAGATGTCGACTTTTTGCTTGTTTTCCTTCAACAATGCTCTGTTCAGCCAAGCTGAGCTAGCCAGGCC
Organism: Aegilops umbellulata; assembly: GCA_032464435.1. NCBI lineage: Eukaryota > Viridiplantae > Streptophyta > Magnoliopsida > Poales > Poaceae > Aegilops > Aegilops umbellulata. Next base: position 635,230,817 of record CP136055.1, read on the forward strand.
TGGCTCCTACAGCAACCAAACACGCCTTGCTCTAGTCCCGTACATGTTACACTGCTCATAATGTACATGTTGCACAAATGAGTGCATGTTGTATGGTGCTTATAGTGCTAGAAGCACGAGTATTTGATCTAACAACTGAATTCATCATCTTATGTCAATTCCAATTCTGAAGTTGATTGCCACATGCAGAAAACACAAGTTACACTACATGGGATTACATCACCAGGGGGAAGTACAAGTATGTTAAATGCTTTTTTGGAAAAAGAGGTTAAAACCGCCGGCCTCTGTATCAATCGATGCATACAACAACCTTTATTAATTATTCAACAAAGGTCTGACAACAACATACACCAAGCGACGCGAGGACACCACTCATACTTACAAACTCGATAATATGGAGTGCTCTCACTCCCCATATCGAAAATCGGTGTCATCACCGATCCATCCACATAACATATCGGAACCTACAGCCGGTGCATCAAACCTAAATCTTACACCACATTCGCACGTTTTAGAAGCTGCCATCATCATCAAAACACTAACCCATCTTCCTGAAAGACATCTGTATCATCCTTGCTAGCTCGGCCATCCGTGAAGCCACCACAGCGCCCAACAGACCACCTTCCTCCATGCAAACTGTTGATCACATCGTGGTCGCCGGTACACCGCAGCACCATGCCACCAAGTACCACCAGCCGACACAGCTTGAAGTCTCTGGAAGATCTGTCGTGCGTAGCACCTGCTGAACAGGCATGACACAGCGTAGCACCTTTGGGCTAGGCATGACTTGATATCTCCACTAAAGCTCTGGCAAGACGAAGCCGCTCCACCTCCTGCCTTTATCTTCCTGTGCCGCTCCACAAAAAATGCTCCCAAGAAAAAAACAAGACCACAGTGCCATCATCGTCCGATATGGAAGACCAAATCCTAGGGTTTCTATCGGAGCAGCATGAGTGGGTCGGCAGTAATTACATGACAATGTCTTTATCAAGATAACGGCGCAGAACACCGCACCTGCCGTCGGCTTGGTTTTCACCGGCAACTAGGTCACCCCGACTCACAACCCGGACTAGATGACGGATCTCGAGATCCGACCACCTAGCCTTAGGCCGACCACCTCCGACGGAGGAGATGGCCACCACTGCCAAGCCCAGGGTCGTCCCCCGTGGGCGTCCCCATGATGCAGATCAAGACTAGGAGCGCCACCGTGATTCGAAGCTGAACCGGAGGTTGAGCGGCTGCATGGCCACCGCCACCTGCTGCTGTGGCTGCAGACCCGCCGCCACAATACAACTGTCTGCCATCACCGCCGAGGAGATCAAGATAGGAACCGCCACAGTGATCTTGAACAGCTGGCACATGAGAAGAAGGCTGCCGCTGTCAAGCCGCTCGGGTTTTACCCTACCGGCGGCAGAGAGGAGAGTGGTGGCGGCGGGGGGAGAGGGGGGGGGGGGGCGAGGGGGGAGGCGGGGACGCCTCTGTGCGGGGCGGTGGCGCCGCACGGGAGCGGGGGTGGGGCTGCGGTAGTATTCAGCTAATTCAGATACAAAGTATGTCAAGGTTGAACTATAAATTTGTTACTCTAGGAAGCACAAGCATGTTATCATTCAAAATACAAATTATGTTCAAACGAAGTCCCTGGAAACCTATCAACTTCGGATCTAGCTAAGATATTTTGATTTTGAAATTTGGATCTTGGCAAGAAAACACGCACACATGACTTACCATTCTCCTGATCCGGTAAGAAAAACATACCAACACTCTGTATTTTATGTCAAATGTCACTAACAGAGAATATTCGGAAAAAATCACAGCTTCATTCTTTTCTTCTGGATCTTACATTATTTCGAGAAAAAAAAAGATACATGTGAGTTTGCATCATGATCCGGACGAGAGTAACGGATCACCAAATCACACATATAATAAATCATTAACAAGGTTCCAAGCATTCATGCTGAAATATACGAACGATCTAATTAAGCACTAGGCGGTAATACTTGAAAGGAAAAAACAACTAGCGTATGCATGCATGTAGCTAGATGGGTATGGGCTTGACGAAGAGGGTCTTGATAATGCCGTCAAGATGCGTGCTGAATGTGAAGGCATCTTTCCTATCACCATAGTACACCGGCAGGCTGAGAGTGAAGTTCACAACCCGTTGCACCACTGGGAAGAGCTCCCTGCGATGCTCAAACCTAGCTTGGTTGGTGGTCTTCCATTCATCTTCTATCATCGAGTCGATTGCAGCAAAGGCGACCTTGTCTGTAACCTTATGCTCACTGACGTAGCACTCCACACAGTTGGCCACGTCCCCCCTATTGTTCCGGTGCTGCATGCATGCAAATAATGATTTAATTATTTTATGAAGTTGATGCGTTCTTCAAAAACCAAATAAAAAAAGAAGTTGATGCTGGGTCTAACTTTTGTCGACTAAATCTATGTTCAGACAATAGATATATGTATTCATTGTCTGTGGCAGAATATATAGAGTATATGTATGCTGTTAGATCTACTACAGCGAAAATGCACTCTCCACTACGAGGTCTTAAAAACACATGTGGGCAAACTAATGAAATAAGCTTGTATTGTATGCATATCAAAAATATTATGTATAACCTTTATCTCAAATCCTTAAATTTTGCTATGCCAATTTTCAGTGGTCGTATTATTGTTCATAACAGTAAAACTGCCTCTACAATTTGCTTGTCTATGGGTTCACTTCCCCATTGGTCTTTAGGTGTCTGATTTTTTTCCTTCCAATTGCCACAACATTACATCATTTCTTCTGGAAAATCAATGCAAAATCCATGGGTTCTACATACTAATGCAGATGCTTTTATCTACGTTTCGGACCAATTATTCCATTAATTTACTAATATGTTTTGATAAAGTTATTCTAATTTGAAATTATCCTAACTTTGATATATGGTTCACTTTAATGAAAGCTTAATCCCGCAGTGCATTGTGACAATAAGGAGAAGCCCCCAGTATTTAGTTTGAGCACTAATCTTCCTTAATGAATTTTTTTGCGGGGTAATCTTCCTTAATGAATTAGTATTATTGGACGTTTACGTGATAGAAATAGTCACCAATATTTAAAAAATATTTCTGATGTCGTAACCTTACTACAACCTCATGCCCATACCTAGTTATCTATTCATATACTAATTAGAGACTTCCTAAAAAGAAAATGTGAATCAGATTGAACTAAACAATAATAACCACCCGTCTTCCATTATTCCAAGTTGTATGGTCCAGATTGTTCATATTGGTTACAAAAGAAGCATTGCTCTTGATCTAATAAATACTGGAGTATGCTAGTAGTAGTATGCCAGAGATTATAGTTACAGATAAAATATATTCCCATAAGTGTGTACGTACTTTAGATGAGCCAGCAAGGTCATTCATTAAGCGCCCAATCTTGGCGCATGCCATGACGACATCGGGGTATCCAAGTGCCCACTCGAGTGCTCCCTTCGGTGCTCCATCACCCATGCAAACCGTCATATACACACATAGCGCGGTGACGCCTGTGGACATGGCAGCCAGATGCAGTTTATCTTTAAAGCTTGGTTTGTGGTTCTGGTGTAACCACTCGGCTTCTTGGAGATAAATTTTTGACTGTTGTTGGAACTGCGTGGATAGACATGAGTAACAGTACCGATTAACAAAGAAATATTTTTAGTTTAATATTCAAAATAAAAAAGTACATCGTACCACATAAATTCTAATATTTTTAGTCTAAGGAACCATAAATTGTTTAAAAAGGTAACACATGTCACTAATACAAAGATGTAATTAATATAGATAATTTTGTACCGTATTCTTGATGTGATCAATCGGGTATCTACCATTAAGTGTCAACTCATCCTCGAACTCCCTAAAGCACATCAGAAGTTTATTATAGAACTTCTTCAAGTAGTCGGGCACAAGGGAAACAGCACTCTCATTCCATCTGCATGACAAATTGGTTAGTTGAAACAAAAATTAACAAATTCGACTGCTGTTGCAGGAATGAACCTCTGTTCTCCGGATACACAAAGCTATCAGCGAGAAAGAACCTCTGTATGGCTCCGTCTAGCTTCCGATACTCCACCAAGGTGGCACGAACGTCATTGATGTCATCCAATAATGTGTGCACAAATGTGCACTTTGCAAATATCATTCGTTCTAGAGAGTACTCTTCCTCATAGAAGACAGAGTAGCCCCAAAGGTAGCACTCCACCACACGATCCCGAGCAAAACTTAGCTCCACGGATCCTGACAGATCATTATACCACCTGAAAAATCCATAAATAATTTTAAGTATTGATAAATAGTATAGTATGTGCGTGTCTGTGCTTACTTAGTGTGATATGTCAAAGAAGATGTCCTGACACATACTCTGAGATAGCTTTGAGCTCCTTCAAGTGGACACTCTGGAGGAGGTTAAATTCCAGCTTTGCAAGCTCTAAAAGAGTTGGATTGTACCCTACTTCTTTTTCGTATTCTGGCATGTATCGCAGTGCCTCCAACCTCCTGTAGGTCCTTGGCATGGGTACATGCAAGGCACGCTTGACCTGCTCAGCTAAAGGGGACACAAGGTTTGGTGCCAAAGATTCCAGATGATATTTCGTGAAAGAGATGGCCTCTTCCAGTAATGGCTCGCCATGGGTTAACATGTATGCTGCATTGTAGAAACATAAGAGCCCCTTTGGATCTTTTGTTATATCCTGGTTAAAGGTCCCATCTTCTCCTTTGAACTTTTTGAACACATCTGCATGAAAAGTTAGTTCATTTTCGTACTTGAACATATGCAAAGGTGATCAATGCTTATATATATGAATACCTGGAGATACCCAAAGTCCATGTTCCCGAAGAAGGCGGAACCGAAGAGAAACATCATGGAGATTAGAGCTATTGAATTCACTTCGATGGATCTCAGTTAGTGCAGTAGCCGTTTGTTCTCCAAACAGGTGTACTATTCCTAGGCGTTGGACTACATCCACGAGAGTCATTCTTTCTATATTGTTGGTGCAAGTCCTAAACAATAAGTGAACATCTTTCTTCAGTTTATCTGTTCTGGTCTTCATCCATTCCCGTGAGCTCTGCATACATGTAATGGTTACCATCAACCATACTAGTCACTAACTTATACACCAGTCATATTCCCTCAGTCCCAAAAGATAGACTGTAAAATTTTGTAAAGATGAACTTTGACCAAATTTATAGAAAATACATCAGCATCTGGAATGAAATATATTTTCATATGGTGTTTGTTTAGATATAGTTGATGTTCTCTATTAACTTGGTCAAATTTATGTGAATTTTGATTTTCGTGAAAACCAGTGTGCACTATATTATGGATTGGAAGAAGTACATGCAAATGTGAAAGGTAGAACAGAATACTCCTATAATTTATGACAAGTGGCCCCATGAGACAATGCATGGATGATCATTAATGTCTAGCGGCCCCGAAAAAATGGAAGTACCGTAAGAGCATGGTTAAAAGTATAGTAAACAACCGGCTATATGAAGTTGACATGTCACATATAGTCAACCAAATAGTCAACATGTATAATAGCTAGTTTATAAGTAGTACATTAGTACTGCATGACCCGTAGTACACTCTCATAATATTTCTTGGAGTCCGTGCTACAGCCGGCTGTTAATCTACCGCTCGCACCCCTTCTGTCTCATCCAACTCAGGCACGGATATAATTGTTTAATCTAGCTGAATGTACCTTATTATACTTGCTCTAAGAGCAAGTACGATAAGGTGACACAATCAGACTATTTGGACTTAAATATTACTCCCTCCGTCCCAAAATAAGTGTCTCAACTTCGTACTAAATTTAGTACAAAGTTGTACTAAGGTTGAGACACTTAATTTGGGATGAAGGGAGTATATCGTTGCTTAGTTGAAGGAGAGAGAAGACGAGAGAGAAAAGGAACCGGTTGTAGATTATTAGCCAGCTGCAGTACAAGCCCAAAGACACTATGTGAGATTGTAAGGTGGGCCAACTATAAATAAAGTAGTACATATTCTAAATTTTCTATTGTACATGTCGTCTATTAGATTGGCTTTGTATGACATGACAACTCATTATATCCGATTGTTGTCTGTATAATTAACATGCTCTAAGACCTTCCGTAGTATAGGTATCATATGGAGCACGACAATTGTTTGGTGCTGCCCGGGATAGCTGCCACCCATCAAGGTACCGTATGATGTCATAATATTGAGATTTGCGCTTCAAAGTTAAGAGAGAGGAACCGTGGAAGAACTACAAGATAATCAACCCTAATTACAGACAAGTTGTCTGCGCTTATGAACTAGCACATCAGAGATATGATTTTCAGGAATTCTCCTGACTGCAATGATATATGTACATTTTTGTCTTTAACAAGGTAAGTACTGTTTTTCGAGATGCAGTACTTACCCTTGTGCATGCAGATACAATACTTACCTTGTGCATGCTACATACAAGAACAAAAATCTATGCAGCTTCTGAACAAGGCAGTCATGTGGTTGCCGACAAAAGTCATGGGTAGTATATGTAAGCGCCATTTGCCAAAAGAAGAGTCTTATTTCAGTTCGCAACACCAGTGGTTTAACCATTGCTAAGGAAACACAAGCTATGCATTACCTAGTGACCTTAGCCGGAATACACGTGTTTGCATTGAGATGCAAGTTGGAACAAAAAAAAATACATGGGAGAAACATGCTACACCTAGCCATGTGCCTGTGTGATTCTGTGAGTGCAGACGGGCCGTTTTCACCGTACCAAAGTGCCGGATTTCACATATCCTTCTGAACCATGTTTGTGTTTATTGGTTGACCTCAGAGCAAATATAGCCTGGCAAAGAAGAACGGGCACAAGCTATTGGAGTTGATGCAATTTCATGGTGGCTAAAGCACTTCGCTGCTCACATACATACTACTCCATCTTTCCTAAATATAAGTCTTTGTAAAGTTTTCACTATGAACCATATACGGATGTCTATAGATGCATTTTTGTGTGCAGATTCACTCATTTTGTTCTGTACGTAGTCTATAGTGAAATCTCTACAAGGTTGTCTAGACTTGATAGATTGATTGTTAGCCGGGTCCGAGTTTCCCGGCTAATAATCTATCTATCAAGGTTGGCAGATCCGATCTTCAATGTAATGTCCCTGTCCCTGATAGTATTGGCACGTGCGGCAAACAGACAAATGAACTAATCATGTTTTACAATTCACTTCAAACTAATTAAAAAGGTCACTGTCGACGGGCTTCACAGATCTCTAGGAGGTAACGTGTGGTGGATGCCCATGGGACAACTATCCCCCGTGAAGAAATCAGAACTAAAGAGTGGATGCCTAGGGATCTATGTAGGTAGCTTTAAGCATAGAAATGCTATTCACTCCGGCCGTAGGTCTAATACGTTTTTAAATGTTAACTGTTATCACGGGTCAGAACAATAATATACAACATGCATGTTAGACGAAGTATACCATCGAATTCGTATGTGACAAAAGATTGTAATGATATGATTTTTATATGATACTCTCATATAGTAAAAAAAATTAGCAATGATCGAAGGCAACCTCAAACAACATATTGGACCCTATATATTTGAAGAGAGGAAGTTTCTATTATTCTATATGAGTGAGCACAACATAAATTTACATATACTCAAGCTGAAGCAGGCATGCATACATTCAGTGGCTGCGGCTCGTATTTGCGGAAGAAGTCACTCCACACCGAGGGCTCGAAGACGGACGCCATGAGGAACGAAGGAATGTTTATGTGTCCTATGACTCCTATCTTGATGCCTTTACTAGTAAGCTCACACTTATATATACACGCACAGACGAACACATAAAATAGCATGTGAGTAATTGACATACCAGCTAGCATATATAAGGGTCCTACAATATTTTGTCTTGCAGTGAAAACTAGTACACGTAAGTAAGTCAGTAACAGGTACTCCTTCCGTCCCAAAATATAGATGTTTTTAACACTTTCGTAATGTAAAAAAAAATGTCTTACATTTTGGAATGAAGGCAGTACCGGATAATTACTACTCGCTTTGTTCCAAAATATACGATTATATTTATACTATTGACGAAGGGAGTACTCTAGATGTCTAATTTTGCCTTCGTTGCCCCTTACAACCTGTCGGTGTTATTGTTTTGTTTTGAGAAAGTCGGTGGTAAACTAATAATGCCATATTTTCAGTACGTATATAAGTCATGAGATCCTTAATTAACGGAAATAAGCAAAGTGTTTTTTTTGTTTCTCTCTCAGATCAATTAATCAACAGTGTCAAGCAGTGGTTACCCTCTCTCGAACCAGGCATTCGCCCCGTTTTATATATAAAGTAACAACAAAACAAAGTACACGACCGAGCAATACAATATAGTGGGAGGACCATTAACAAAGTAGATCACAAGATAACCATGAATCTAGAACAAGCCTAACACCTAGCTGACGCCCGACCAAAGACACCTGGGCTCCACGGTAATGCCCCCAAGAGGGAAACAACGCCAAGCATCGCCGCTGCCAAGTCCAACCAAACAAACTAGAGTTTTCACTCGGAGCCTTGGCACAAGGGAAGATCCATGACGACATTTTTCAGGAAGCAAGCGACACCAACGGGCGCCGTCATTGCTAGCGCTAGAAACCTGAAGCTTTCGCTCGGAAACTCGCCTACACCACTTGAGGGTCCTGGTCGCCACCGCAACCATGGTCAGCTCATCCACACTAGATCTGAGCACTGTAAGAACATACTAGAGTTTCCCGCTACTACACCCCTTGTCGCGCCACACGACCGAGAGGTGAAGCTACCACGGAGACTACCGGAAAGATAACCTAGAGCCCGCCATCAAGGATCACCATCTCGACATACATGCCTCTAGGCACCTCTAATCATCCACATCACCACCACCCAACCACGATAGTAGATGCGAAAGGCACCTCCTTTCACCTCCAGCCCGACATCAGCCACCGGGCCCAGGTCAGCGCCTCCACCGTTGGAAGCACCCACAACCGCATCCCCAGCCAGCCTAGGTGGGCCGGCGGGATACGATCCAGTCACTACCGACGGTCGCCGCCAAGCACGCTTGAACACCACTAAATCCATGATCTTGAGCGTCGATCCATCTGATGACACAACAACGCCCAGAGAGCAAACTCAGACCGATGCCAGGAACAGGAAGCAAGCATGTGGACCATAACACAAAGGCAAGCGCAAGCGTAGACCAAGAAATCCACCGACCCCCCTACACTAACACCAAAACGTGTGGACGCCACCCAAACTAACCCACAGACCCCAACTCGACCTTGCCGGAGATGGCAATGGATAGGTAGCGCCGATGGAAAACTGTCGGACAATGCCACTGGGAGGAGCGAAGACTACCCCACAAGATTTGACCGTTCAGATCCAGACGGGGACGCCCAAGGTAGCCGACAACTACCGCCGCCAGGGCAGCCGCAACAGGCCAGCCATGCACTCCTACGCGCCAAACACACCACCACCTCCAGCCTCAGTTGAGCTCCACCGAACACTTGGCGAACCCGCTTCCACATGCTCGCAGCTAGGGAAGACATCCAGCCGGAGTCATACGCACGCCAGAACCCCCACAGGTGCGCATCCAAGCACCACCAACACCACCACCCCGCCGTCAACCACCATTAGAAGGCACAACCAAGGTCAACAATCCACTCCAACGATAGCTCGTGGCACTTGTCGTCACCGGACACCAACCAAGCCCGGAGCTAGCCGGAGGTCGGCAGATCCGCCACCACCAGAGGGCACTGCAGCAGGGTGCGACCACCGGGCTAGCCACCCCCGCAGCAAGCCGGAGCCCCACCACCACAGAGTTCAAGGCTTATCAAATCCTCTCCACGGTAGATCTGAGCTGCACCTAGGAGCGCCTTCACCGAGAGGAGGGCACACACTCCCACCCACATCAGCCAATTCAGGCCACCGCATGCAGCCCGTGCCCCCGCTGCCAGCCTTCGCCCGACCCTGACGGCCCGTGCCGCTTCGAGCAGGCGAAGGAAGAGACCCTGTCGTCTTCTAAAATGGTCGGGTTTTGCCCGCTAGCACGCCGAGGCGGCGGGGAAGGGAAGGGGCCTCGAGGAGGGGCCGAGGTCTGGGTGCTAGGGTTTACCCCCTAGCGCTCGCGGTAGTGTATCGGGAGGGGGTGGGGGTGGGCCCCAGAAGTGGTTGCTTATAATCACTACTCACCAATTCCAAATACCAGTGTTGAGTAAGAAGGTGTGCTAGAGCACATTTGCATTGGAGAAACCGGAACATCTAGCATTAAAGCATATCAATTAAGGGGTAATTATTGTTGAGCACTTGTTGTCTTTTACGCATACGATTTTTCTTCACCACAGTACAATACAGACGCATACGCTCATACAAACGCACATACACTAATCACTATGAATGCACACACGCACACCCTGTCCCTATGACACCTCGGAGAGACTGAGCCAGCGCATCATCTTGATATTGACGAAGTCACCACAAACGCCTTTGTAGTCGACGAAAACATATCCTCTCACTGAATGAACATTGCCTATAGGCCTGAAATTAATAGAGATGAACGCTACTGGGCTGGCGATACCACTATTCTCCTAACCATCTAACCACCGGTTGGTTCGCCGATTATTTTTTGTATTTGCACAAGTAACAAACATCTATGTTCCTGATACGGATAACTAATGCACGTCTTGGTCGCATGACTACAGTACTCCCAACTATGAATGCTCTAAGTGGAGAGTAACATACTACTACTTGCTTTGGTAGTATGATCTGTATGATACAAAGTCCATAAAATGCATATAATATTATAGGTTAGTATTTTAGATGGCCTTACTTCTTGTTTCGGATTATATATTGTAGTACAACATTTATTATGGTAAGATATCATGATATGATAGTTCTAGCATCTTCTCTTTCTGAATTAATACTATGACATGTCATATGTCCGATTGGCATCAATTGGGTTGCATGTTACCTATGATACCCCCACCTATGATACCCCCACTATAGGTTGGGATGGACTCCATTCCAAAGTGATCTGTTCATTTTCGCATAAGGGATTTTTTTTTGAAAAGGAAGATAGCCCCGGCCTCTGCATCAGAATGATGCATGCAGCCATTTTATTTAAGAAAAGTGCGAAAACAATGTCCTAGGTCCAGCACTGGCTCACAAAAGTAGCCAAGGCAAAGTGAAAAACAAGTATAAAGTGCCATATCCGGCTAGAAAATCAGGCTACGATGACTAAACACCTACCCTATTATTTGGCATAAGGGAGATGAATCCTCTCTTCATATATGGCCACATCACGTCCTGTGTCATTGTGTGGGTGCCATTTATGCCACCAGCCACCTACATATTTGGGGCCAAAAGGTCAAATTAGCTGTCAGAACTTGCTTAATCATCAACGGTGCTATGTATCATAACGTTGCCCTGTAGTGGTTGTTATGTGTAAATGATCAAATTAGGAGGTTTCCATAAAAACCTAGTCCCAAATATATTGCTTCTTCGTTATTTTGTTGACTTGGTCTTTCACACTGTATTTTTTTTTGAAACTTGGTCTTTCACACTATAGGGGTGTGGGTGGGTGAAAACATATTTCGAGTACCACTGCATTAAAGCTAAACCCTCTGAAAATGTGCCTAAGCCTCAAATGCTTATCTAGCACTACTCCCTCCATGTCAAAATAAAACAAGTTCTAAGATTTTCCTATGTGATTTTTTTAAAAGTTTGACCAAGTATACAGAAAAACCAACAAAGATCAACGATATCAAATATATATTATTGTAGCGTTCTTGGCCTAAAAACAATTTGATGGTACAAAGAAACTGCGTAAAATATCTACAACACCTTCCAATTCGTGATGTGTAATTTCAGGAAAGTCATGACGACCAAAGCTGGCACTATGATCTGCCAATATTAAATATTTGTCAGAAACTCAGAGACTCACGTGTTTACACTGCTATGTAGATTCATGTCCAATACTGGAAAGTGGCACGGGATTATTTTGAGCACTGTCTAATGCATGTGTCATCTTAAAACAAAATAGGACCATCGTCATACCTGTACGAAATAAGTCACGCAATTTCTGATGTGTCTGCCATCGAGCTCAATTTAATACGTGTCTGCCATCCAGACAGTGCAACAACTAATCCAGGTGTCTCTTACTCCACTCCATTAAAATTATTGACCGGATGAGAGGGAGACATACAAACGGTGTGTTCGGGATAACATATTTTTTTTTGCGGAAGGGATAACATAATTGTTGCAAAGGAATTGCTGCCTTAGAGCTGGCTAGCACCCCCCCCCCCCCCCGCCCCTCGGCAAAAGTAAGTTGGTTAGCAGCACCTTTTAAAATCACGGGCGATGGTCCAGTCATGGCAGCCCTAAAATCTCGCGATAGGTGCGCTAAATACTGTGAAGTTGGTAACATATCCCACTATTTAGTAAACGGCGGACAAAGAATATTTTTTCTTCATTTCATCTATATCTATATTTATGGAAAAAAGACAGAAAGGGATAGATTCAACAAATCTCAACCGTTAAACTAGGTCAATCCAACGACCTAGATTGCTTCAATGGTGAGGGCTCAACATACTTAACATATAATAAATATCATACCAAGTATTAACATAAAAATAATCAACACGCAAATAGTATCTTACTGTGCGTAATTATTTACTGCATAATATTAACGTGCATTGGTCGTACATATTTACCAGTAGCGGAAAAAAATTAGAGGCGGCGAAGCACATATCTACGACGCTTCTCCATTCACAACGTATAATTTCAGGAAAGTTCTGTCGACCAAAGCTGACACTCTGACCTACCAATAGTAAATATTTTTCAGAAACTCAAAAATCACGTACTCACACAGCTATATAGACCTGCCAATAATGGAGGGGGCCACGGGCTGTCTAATCTCCAATGTCTGCCTCATATTCGGTGAACCAGATCTGTGATTTCTGTTATTAATGTTATAAAACAAAAGAGGATCATCATGCTACCTGTATGAGACATGTCAGACAATTTAATACATGTCTGCCATCCAGCTCAATTTGCAGTCGGATAATTACCACTTTTACAGTGCAACTAATACTCTATGTGTCTCTTAGTCTAAATTAGAATTTCTTTTAGAAATTTCAAGTGATACCAGCTCTTCTATGCTCCCATGATACCGATTTCAATAACTCAAATTTAAATGTTTCCAAAAACTCCGAAAAAATTATGGATGTTAACAGGACGATGGTTACAAGTAAGGATGGCAATTTTATCCATGGACATGGATACCCATGGATATCCGACCCGTATGGATAGGGTATGGATATGCTTTTGCGCCCATGGAAATCGCCCAAACCCGACCCGATTACTGATGGGTAGGGCACGGACATAATCTTGTACCCATGGATATACCCAAACCCGACCCGATAGTCTAACTTAATGGGTAATATTCTGCTATCCCTACCCCACATTCACATGTCCGACTGTAATTTTACCCATTATTATCTAAAACATGCAAAACAAATTGCACAATCTCCACCATAACTTTTATTAGTTGACACTCATTCCCCGCCATAATATTACTTCTGCACCCCTTCTCATCCTTTTATCTCGTTGTTAAATGACTCATCATTAAGTATCAGCCCCGTCTCCTCTTCTTACTCCTACGCATCCCTAGAGATGGCCGGCGTTGTCAGCCGCTACCTCCATGTATGGTGGAGCAATGCAATAGCCATCACCACTGTCCTGCGACAATGCAGCTCCGTGTCCCCCGGCACCTCCGTCTTAGCTTTTTCACACATGCATTAACACATGGGTGCAACAACTTATGTGCACATTGTGTTATGTCTTATGTATATGTCTAGAAAGGACCCGATGGATATCCAACAGGTATGGATATCCATCGGGTTTGGACATGGACACAATATTTCGCCCATGAGTTTTTTCATGGGCGGGTAAAGACTGTCGTCATGGATGTGGATATGGATTTGATATTGTTCAACCCGATCCAAACCCGACCCATTGCCATCCTTAGTTACAAGCCCTAAAAAATCCAGATCGAACTTCAAAACACACATGTCGAAACAAAAAAGCCAAATTCAGTGTGAATAGTGTCGTTTTTTTTGCTTTTTTTCTTCTTTTGACACTATTCATGATGGACTTTTCTTTTTTGTTTCTCCATGTCTATATAATATCCCGATCGAATCTGACATCGGCACCTCAGATGAGTTTTCCCAAGGTCGATCTAATGTCATCCATGGTAATTTCAACGGAGCCTGTCTGGTCAAGCCGCTGTACTGCAACGTCAGATCCGATCTCCAGCTTGGTTTGACAACTTGTAGAATCTGTCCTAAGCCTAGTAGATCCTCAGTGCTTGGGCAGGCATAACCTGCTACCCTTCGACCAGATCTGAAGTCATGGTGGAGGAAGCCACGACAGGGTCTGAATTATCGACCTCTATGCTCTAACTGGTTGTTGGAGTTTTGATCTTCTCCTGTGGCTTGGTTAAGCCGAGATGTGACGCAGAGGCCGTGTCGCCGTCGATCGAATCGTGAACGCTTGATGCCATTGAGCCACTTCGATACCCCAGAGGGACTTGCATGGGCCACAAAAATTACAGCTAAATTCGTTGGATCTCGCGTAGGAGATCCCGATTTGGTAGTCTTTGCTAGAGGGTAGCAAGGACACAAGGGACACGAGGTTTACCCAAATTCAGGCCCTCTTAATGAGGTAAAACCCTACGTCCTGCTTTATTTGTGTTGACTGTTGATTGGGTACAAAGTATAGGGGTGATCTACCGCAAGATCGTGTATGAATGAATCTGTCTTCTACGGCCCTGGCACCTCGGCTCATATAGATACGAGGGTATCTAGGGTTTACATATGGTCGGCCGTATCTAAGGGGCAAACGTGCCAAGGTCTATCTCTACACCTTGGAGTATACTCAAGTCTTTGGGTCTTTCCTTCTGCTAGCTTCTTGGTACAGATGAACGAGGCCCGCCAGTTATAGGCTTTTTTTTGGGGGGGTTAAGTCGGCCGAACCCAAAGGATGGGCAACCGACGTGGCGAGCGCCACCTAATCCAGGACTCCTTTACTTAGGTAAGTAAATGCAAAATGAAAGACCACTCCATTTACAATAATACTACCTGCAACTTACTCATTTCACACGGTTGTGGCGTGTTTCCAGCTCATAAGGGGACTGAAGAAATTTTGAAGGTTGAAGCTTGCGCTTCCCATCATCCTCTTCCTTACTCTCATCCCCTTACTGGCACTCTCCCTCACTTTTCGGCACATTATTTTCAAACTATCAAAAGTTTCCTAATAATGTGTTGGAGATACTGCGGCGCTAGATTCGCTGGATTGAACATTACCATTTTGCGGCATTCGGATAATAGATGGAAAGTGTTTTGTTGGTACGAAGGAGGATGACGCTGGAGAATTTTCATTCTCATGAATAACGTAAGAATCTGATTCATTACCCTTCCCCGGTGTAGGTCGATACAGCTGCATCATGAAGGGGCTCCTCATTTACGTGCCTCCACACTCTTAAATGATGCTTTAATATTTTCTTCCATACGTATATGAAAGGAAGCACTGTCGTCACATTCCTGAAATTCCGTTCTTTTGAAAAACGACCCTTTCCCCTCTCAACACTTCCGTCCAACCGCTCGTCCACTTCGCCACATGATGCGGCGAGACGCTTGGGTCGTGCGGCCGGTTAGGTGTACATATTTGTACGTACAACGTATCGCTTCAGACGGGCGCGTACCTCCGCAGATGGGCAGGCGAAGCCTTTCTTATATAGGACTATCATAGCATTTTTATGAAGAAGTATGGGCTAATCTCAGCAGTCCTTATGTTTAGGGGGAGAGGGGGGTACCGAAAGCAGAAGTGGTAACGTTCATATGTCGTTCTCCGGCCTATGTAGGTGAGTAATATGAGGAGACGAGGAACAATTGTTGGAGAGTTCTTGGCCTAAGAAAAGTTTGAGGGAACAAAGACACTGCATAAAATATCTACAACAATTTAACATTCACGACGTATAATTTAGGAAAGTCAAGTCGACCAAAGATGGCAGTATGACCTGTCAATAGTAAATATTTGTCAGAGATTTACAGAATCACGTGTTTACACAGCTATGTAAATTCATGTCCAATAATGGAAAGAGCGACAGGACTATTTTAAGCCCTTTTTAATGCATGTTTCATATTCAGCGAACCAGATCTATAGTGCAGTCCATCCTAAACGAAAAGAGGACCATTGTGCTACCTGTACGAAATAAACCACACAATTTCTGATGTGTCTGCCATCCAGCTGACTTTAATACGTGTCTGCCATCCAGCTCAATTTGCAGTCGAATAATTACCACTGTTACGGTGCAGCAACTGCTCTATGTGTCTCTTACTCCACGACAGTAGAATTATTGGTAGGATGAGAGATATACATACCGTTTGTTGGAGATAACATAATTGTCTTAGCTAATGATTTGATTGTTTTGCAAGGAACTGCTGCCTTAGGGTTGGTTAGCAGCATCTTTAAAAATCACGAGCAATAGACCAGTCGTGGCTTGCCTAAAATCAAGCGATAGCGGCGCTAAATACCACGAAGTTGGTGATATATCCCATGATTTATTTAAGCAGTGGACGGAAAACAATTCTTTGGTTCATCTGTATCTATCTATATAAAAATGACCGTAAGAGATAGATCCAACAAATCCCGACCATCAAACTAGATCAATCCCATGACCTAGATTGCTTCATTGGTGAGTGCTCGACATTTTTATCTTGTAATTAATAGCATACCATATATTAACTTCAAAAATAATTATAAAACAAACACGCAAATAGTATCCTATTTAATATTTGTGCTATATTAATATATTGCCTAACATTAACATGTATTGCATGTACACATTTACTGGTAGTGGAAAATATTTAGAGGTGGCTAAGCACAACGTAAATAATCTACAACACTTCTCCATATCGTATTATTTCAGGAAAGTTCACTCGACCAAAGCTGACACTCTGGCCTACCAATAATAAATATTGTCAGAAACTCACAGAATCATGTATTCACACAGCCATGTAGATTAAAGTCTAATAATAGAGGGGGTCACGGGATTATTATTACCACTGTCCAATCTCTAATGTATGTCTCATATTCGGGGAACCAGATCTGTGACTATTGTTAATCTTGTAAAACAAAAGAGGACAATTATGCTACATGTACGAAACATGTCAGACAATTTCATACGTGTCTTCCATCCATCTCAATTTGCAGTCGAATAATTACCACTGTTATAGTGCAACTATATTCGCAAAAAGAAGGCCGTAAGAGATAGATCAAACAAATCCAGTCCATCAAACTAGATCAATCGCATGACCTATATTGCTTTGATGGTGAGTGCTCAACATGTTTAGTGTGTAATAAATATCATACCAAATATTAACTTCTGAAATAATCGTATAACTAACACGCAAATAGTATCTTACTTAATATTTGTGTGCAATTAATATAGTGTCCAATATTAACGTGCATTGCATGTACACATTTACTGGAAGCGGGATAATTTAGAGGTGGCGAAACACTCCGTAAATTATCTACAACACTTCTCCATCTATATCAATACCAATATAAAAAGAGCCAAAGGGGCAGATCCAACTGATCTGAGCCATCAAACTAAGTCAATCCCACGGCCTAGACTGCTCCAATGGCGATCATTTAACGTGTTTTACATGCAATTAATATCATACCAAATATTGCACTAATCACATAGTAAACACACAAATAATAGCATACCTAATATCCGCGTGCTATTAATATATTGCCTAAATAATAATGTGCGTTGCACGTGCTCATTTACTAGTACCGTATAATTTTAGCAAAGTTCAGGCGACCAAAGCTTACTGTGTGTAATTATTTACTACATAATATTAACGTGCATTGGTCATACATATTTACCAGTAGCGGAAAAAAAATTAGAGGCGGCGAAGCACATATCTACGACGCTTCTCCATTCACAACGTATAATTTCAGGAAAGTTCTGTCGACCAAAGCTGACACTCTGACCTACCAATAGTAAATATTTGTCAGAAACTCAAAAATCACGTATTCACACAGCTATATAGATTCAAGCCAATGATGGAGGGGGTCACGGGCTGTCTAACCTCTAATGTCTGCCTCATATTCGGTGAACCAGATCTGTGATTTCTGTTATTAATCTTATAAAACAAAAGAGGACCATCATGCTGCCTGTATGAAACATGTCAGACAATTTAATACATGTCTGCCATCCAGCTCAATTTGCAGTCGGATAATTACCACTTTTACAGTGCAACGAATACTCTATGTTTCTCTTAGTCTAAATTAGAATTTCTTTCAGAAATTTCAAGTGATACCAGCTCTTCTATGCTCCCGTGATACCGATTTCAGAAACTCAAAGTTAAATGTTTTCCAAAAACTCCGAAAAATTATGGATGTTCACAGCACGTATGGTTACAAGCCCTAAAAAAATCCAGATCGAACTTCAAAACGCACATGTAGAAACAAAAAAGGCAAAATCAGTGTGAATAGTGTCATTTTTGCGTTTTGTTCTTCTTTTGACACTATTCATGATGGATTTTTCTTTTTTGTTTCTCCATGTCTATTTAAAATTTTGATCTGAATTTTATACGGGTTCTCGACATATGTGTTGTGAACACCCATGATTTTTGTTAGATTTTTCGGACATGTTTAAATTTTAATTTTGTAAATTGGTATCATGGTAGCATATAAGGGCATACATACTTTGTGTTTGAGATAACCTAGGCTCAAGGTTTGAACACATACGTACAGTGTATTGGCGACACAGGTCATTATGTTTAGACGCAAAAAGTACTGAGAAAGGAAATCCAATGTCTCCTATCCTGTTCAATGTCGTTGCTGATATGTTGGCGGTCCTCACCGTTAGAGCCAAAGAGGACGGGTAGGTGGGCTCATTCCTCATCTCATGGATTCAATTAGTTTTATGGAACATGATATGTAAAAAATTAGAAATATGAAACTGGTCCTATGTCTTTTTGAACAATTGTCTGGTTTGAAAATAAATTTCAACAAGAGTGAAACTTTTCTGTTTTGGGCTCGTAAAAGAGGAACAAAAAAATTATACTCCCTCTGTCTGGAAATACTTGTCAGAGAAATGGATGTATCTAGACATATTTTAGTTGTATATACATTCATTTTTATTTATTACTCCGACAAGTATTTTCGGACGAAGGGAGTAGATGTTGTTTGGTTGTGAGTTGGCATCCCTACCATTTAGTTTCCTAGGAATCACAATGCATCACCGTCTGTTAACCAACAAAGAATGAAATTGCATTCAGGATCAATTTAAGAAGAAGCTAAGCTGTTGGAAGGTCTAGCTTATGATTTATGCGGGTTGGCTAATTCTAATAAATTTCATGATTAAAAGCATGCTGATTTTCCTATTATCCTTCTTTGAAGTACCCGTGGGGGTAAGGAAAAGGTTGGACTTCTATAGATGATTATTTTTTCGGCAAAACGGTGAGAATAAGTCAAAGTACATACTAGCCAAATGGGATACATTATCCCGATCGAATCTGACATCAGCACCTCAGATGAGTTTTCCCAAGGTCGATCTAGTGTCATCCATGGTAATTTCAACGGAGCCTGTCTGGTCAAGCCGCCGTACTGCAACGTCGGATCCGAGCTCCAGGCTTGGTTCGACAAGTTGTAGATTCCGTCCCAAGCCTAGTAGATCCTCAGTGCTTGGGCGGGCATAACCTCCTGCCCTTTGACCAGATCTAATGTCATGCTGGAGGAAGCCACGACAGGGTCTGAATTATCGACATCTATGTTCAGATTGATGGTTGGAGTTTTGATCTTCTCTGATGGCTTGGTTAAGTCAGGATGTGACGCAGAGGCCGTGTCGCCGCCGGTTGGATCGTCAAAGCTTGATGCCATTGAGCCACTTTGATATCCAAGAGGGACTTGCATGGGCCATAAAATCGGAGCTAAATTCGTTGGATCTCGCGCAGGAGATCCCGATTTGGTCGTCTCTAGCGTCTTGGCTAGAGGGTAGCAAGGACACAAGGGACACGAGGTTTACCCAAATTCAGGCCCTCTCGAAGAGGTAAAACCCTACGTCCTGCTTTATTTGTGTTGACTGTTGATGGGGTAAAAAGTATAGGGGTGATCTACCGCAAGATCGTGTATGAATGAATCTGTCCTCTACGGCCCTGGTACCTCGGCTCATATAGATACGAGGGTAACTAGGGTTTACATATGGTCCGCCGTATCTAAGGGGAAAACGTGTCAAGGTCTATCTCTATGCCTTGGTGTATACGTCAAGTCTTTAGGTCTTTCCTTCCTCTAGCTTCTTGGTACAGAAGAACAAGGCGCACCAGTTATAGGCTTTGGGGGGGGGGGGGGGTAGGTAAGTAAATGCAAAATGAAAGAACCACTCCATTTATAATAATACTACCTGCAACTTACTCGTTTTCACACGTTTGTGGCGTGTGTCCAGCTCATAAGGGGACTGAAGGAATTTTGAAGGTTGACGCTTGCGCTTCCCATCATCCTCTTCCTTACTATCATCCCCTTACTGGCACTCTCCCTCAGTTTTCGGCAAATTGTTTTCAAACTATCAAAAGTTTCTTGTGAATGTGTTGGAGATACTGCGGCGCTAGATTCGCTGGATTGAACATTACCATTTTGCGGCATTCGGCTAATAAATGGAAAGTGTTTTGTTGGTACGAAGGAGGATGACGCTGGAGAATTTTCATTCTCATGAATAACATAAGAATCTGATTCATTACCTTTCCCCGGTGTAGGTGGATACAGCTTCATCATGAAGGGGCTCCTCATTTACGTGCCTCCACACTCGTAAATGATGCTTTAATATTCTCTTCCATACGTACATGAAAGGAAGCACTGTCTTCACATTCCCGAAATTCCGTTCTTTTGGAAAACGACCCTTGCCCCTCTCAACACTTTCGTCCAACCGCTCGTCCACTTCGCCACATGGTGCGGTGAGACGCTTGGGTCGGCCGGCCGGTTAGGTGTACATATTTGTACGTACATGACGTATCGCTTCAGACGGGCGCGTACCTCCGCAGATGGGCAGGCGAAGCCTTTTTTATAGCATTTTCATGAAGAAGTATGGGCTAATCTCAGCAGTCCTTATGTTTAGGGGGAGAGGGGGGGTACCGAAAGCATAAGTGGTAATGTTCATATGTCTATGCCTACGTTCTCCGGCCTATGTAGGTGAGTAATATGGAGGAGACGAGGAACAATTGTTGTAGAGTTCTTGGCCTAAAAACAATTTGAGGGAACAAAGACACTGCATAAAATATCTACAACACTTTTCCATTCACGACGTATAATTTAGGTAAGTCAAGTCGACTAAAGATGGCAGTATGACCTGTCAATAGTAAATATTCAGTTTGACTAATTCACATCTAGATGTTTTTTAAGGATGTCACATCTAAGCTCTTACAAATATATAATGCATCAACAAGAAATAAAAAAAACTAGGACAAAAAAAATAGACCACAAACAAAGTGGACATCAGCTTAGATGTGACATAACTACTCCCTCCGTTCCAAAATAGATGACTCAACTTTGTACTAGCTTTAGTACAAAGTTGGGTCATCTATTTTAGAACGGAGGGAGTATGTCACATCTAGATGCGTCCTAGACGGACCCGTAAATATTTGTCAGAGATTTACAGAATCACGTGTTTACACAGCTATGTAAATTCATGTCCAATAATGGAAAGAGCGACAGGACTATTTTAAGCCCTTTTTAATGCATGTTTCATATTCAGCGACCCAGATCTATAGGGCAGCCATCCTAATAGAAAAGAGGACCATTGTCCTACCTGTACGAAATAAGCCACACAATTTCTGATGTGTCTGCCATCCAGCTGACTTTAATGCGTGTCTGCCATCCAGCTGAATTTGCAGTCGAATAATTACCACTGTTACGGTGCAGCAACTGCTCTATGTTTCTCTTACTCCACGACAGTAGAATTATTCGTAGGATGAGAGATATACATACCGTTTGTTGGAGATAACATAATTGTCTTGGCTAATGGTTTGATTGTTTTACAAGGAGCTGCTACCTTAGGGTTGGTTAGCAGCATCATTCAAAATCACGGGCGATAGACCAGTCGCGGCTGCGCTAAATACCACGAAGTTGGTGATATATCCCATGATTTAGTTAAGCGGTGGACGAAGAACAATTCTTTGGTTCATCTGTATCTATCTATGTAAAAATGACCGTAAGAGAAAGATCTATCAAATCCCGACCATCAGACTAGATCAATCCCATGACCTAGATTGCTTCAATGGTGAGTACTCGACATGTTTATCTTGTAGTAAATATCATACCAAATATTATCTTCAGAAATAATCATAAAACGAACACGCAAATCGTATCCTACTTAATATTTGCGGTATATTAATATATTTTCTAACACTAACATGTATTGCATGTACACATTTATTGGTAGTGGCAAAAAAATTAGAGGTGGCTAAGCACTACGTAAATTATCTACAACACTTCCCCATACCGTATAATTTTAGGAAAGTTCACTCGACCAAAGCTGACACTCTGACCTACCAATAATTCCCTTTGGTTCACTGAAACTGAATTGTATGCTTCCAATTATGTCATTGTGGGACATCTCTAATGGTGTCATATATACGACTATGTTTTATTGATGCCACCACTTTTTGCACCATTTTGAACGTGTGCAATGCAACTTCGTAAATAAAAAATTGCACAAAGCAAAACAATAGTACAGTTACTCAATTTTCTAACTAAAACATAAGAGCAAGAGAAGAAATTTAGATTATTTTTGGAACTTTTAAGCAATCAGTAGTATATAGGAGAAAATTTACATTTACTTTCCTGCCGGCTATTTAATATTGAGGATACAAGTAACTCTTGCAACATACAATACATTTTATGCATAGCTTAAAAAGATGGGTTTGAACTCTTTACCTATATAGCAAATTTAGACAAATCAAAAAGTATTGAAAAATTGTATCAGTAGCATACTAAATAAAAGACCATGATAGAGGGTCATGGTTCATTTGCCGCAAATAGTGTTTAATTATTTTGCAATATGATATTAGAAGTGGGGCATTCCATGGAATTCATCCCCATGTCTGATTGGTTATCCTCAATTTACTTATTTTGATGCATGGACGCTATAATATTTTATATCATGAAAGGGCATTACTGATTGGCATACATTTGATTAGTTACAACTGTTTTCGGAACCAAAGGGCTGAAATATTTGATTTGTTAATGCCTTCATTTATTTCTTCTATACGTGCTTTGATGGATAGAGTTTACATGAGCCTCATCAGGTAATGACCAATTTATAATTATCTTCATAAGCATAAACAAGTTTGATATATACTTATCACCCTAATAATATAAATATGTCCAATTGAGTATTCGCATTGTCTTTAGACCCAACTCGATGCAACTTATTTTTTGGCAAGCTAGCTTTGCTAAAAACAGGCCCTACTGAAAAAAGCTGTCGGTGGAAAACGACACCTATGGGATCACTGGAAGGGAGTCTACGGTTGGCGGGCGCGGAGTTGTGCAAAGAGCGGGTCTGGTAGCCAGCACAAGGATCGTTTACCCAGGTTCGGGCCGCGAGGATGCGTAAAACCCTAGTCCTGCTTTGGTGTATATTCGAGTGTTCTTGAGCTCTCGAACTTGCTACGGTGCGTGCGTCGTCCAAAAGATCCGAATCCCCTCTCAGTACGCCGCGGGCCTCCTTTTATAGTCTAAGGGGCTAGCACAGTGGCAAATGGGAGGTGGAAAGCTATACCGTGTACAAGCTTATCTCCTGTCACTATAGGACAAGACGCATTAAATGCGCTACTTAGGTGTCCACTTGCTTTATCGGGGATGGCAACGAGACCCGTCTCGTTCGTCGCCGCTCTGTCTGGCTGCGACACGCGTCCAGGCAAACGAGGCATGCAGGGCCATGTAGGCTGGCAAGCAGCTGAGATGGCATGGTGGTAGGGTCTTCACGAACATCTGCATGCCACCACGCAGGTGCTTGACTAGCTGGATTAGGAACCACGTACTGCCACGTGGGTACTTGCCTTAGCTGGTGTGTCGGCCGCTGAGCTGGGGCGGCAAGGGCTTGCCGCAGTCTTGTGTGTATCCCCGGGAAGGGTCTTGCCGAGGCCTTGTGAGCGCCCTCGGCAAGAGGCTTGCCGGGGCTTTGGGGGTATCTTCGGCAAGGAGCCTTTGCCGGGGCCTCGTGGGCATCCTCGGCAAGGAGCCTTGCGGTCGTCTTGTCTCCTGGTTCTCATCTAGGATTGGCAGGCTCTTTGTCTTCACAAAGATCTGCATGCCACCATGCAGGCGCTTCCCGAGGCTTGGCTCCAACGTTGTCGATGGTGTCGGAACTCTTGGGCTCAAGTGTGGCCGTGATGCTGGCGTCGGTTGAGTTGCCCCGGCAAGGCTCTTGCCGGGGCTGCGTAGGCCGTTTCGTTGCTTGGCCTTCTTGCGCTTCTGTCTTGGCGCTTGCTCTGGTATCCTTGTGCCTCTGCTTCCCTCTTCTGCCCTGCTAGGTGTGGTCATAGGCGCGGCTCTAACTGCCCGTGCACAAGTAAAGGGGTACAAAGAGAGCCCCTACTTTTGTACACCGACAGGAGCCCCCGGGCATGGGCCACACATAACCGTAACATGTTGTTGGGTTGGGCCCAGAATGGTGCACAGGCATGAGGGGTGGAATTTTCACCGCAATAACTTCCTCGTCTGTCACGCTTCCCCATGACCCGTGTTGAATGCGTGACGTGGGGGTCGTGCGTGGGGTGACCGTGGCGCGCTTGCGTCATTCCATGGTTCTAATAGTAAAGAGGCGGTCTGCGTTCTCCTCATAAAAATAGAGGAGGCTGCAAAGGCGCGGCTCATTTACTAAGTGGACTTGGGTCGTGGCCATCATGGCTGCCGCACCCCCCGATCACGGGGTGCGAAATGGCCTTTCCACTTGCCATCTGAATCATGGTTAGCCCGCCACGTGTCCTCCATGCGTCGGGAAGGGCAGACGGTGGACACAGAAGGCGTGGGTTTTAATGCCAGGGCGGAGGGCCGGGCACCACTGATTGGGGCAGCGGGTCGGTCCGGTCCCCTTGCGCCTCTAGCGGTTGGATTGGTCGATTGGGGCGGTGGCGCTCAGGCTCATTCGGCCTTGTCCCTCTATATAAAGGGAGCGGGACAACGTCTTCTCGCACCCATCTTCTCCCAACCTGATCTTTCTCTTTCTCTTCGCCATGGCGAGAGGGCGTGGTCGTGGCCATGCTCCCGCGGAGGCGACCAGGTCTTCCTCCTGCGAGAGGGCACCGGCGGTCAAAGAAGAGTCGGATGCCCAAGACGAAGGCCCTGCCAGAGGCAGGGGCGCCGGTCGGGGCCGCGGTTGACGAGGTGGTCGAGGCAGAGGCGAGCGTGGACGGGGGACTCCTGCGTCATCATCATCTCCGTCTCCATATCCTTAGCCATCTCCTCCTGCATCACGGAGCGGCCCTGTCGGGGACATGGCGTTGGAGTTCATTCTGCAGATGCGCGAGCCGCCGCGCAGCCGCCTCCGTCTTCCTGAAGCGTTCGCGAGGGTGCTGGAGGTCGACCAGCCACCGAGGTTGAGGCTTCGCATAAAGGGGTGTTGCCATGGCGCCATGTGGGCGTACACAAGGTTCCCCGCCCCTCATGTCATGCTTCTCCGTCGGGGTGGAAAACCTTCACGCGTGCTCACTGCTTGATGGAGAGACACGTCCTCTGCTTCAAGTTAGTGGAGAGCGACCGGCTCTCCGTTAAGGTCTTCGGGCGCTCAGGACACAGGCTAGGGTGCTGCGCGGAGAGCTCGACCGATGCCGAAAGTTCCTCCTCGAGCGACAGTGATGGGGAGGACAACGACAACGACGACGAGGGCAGCGGGCGGGGGGATGACGGGTCCAACTAGGTGTCAGACACACCATCCCTAGGCGACGCCGGCAGCACCATCATCTGCATCGCCAGCTCCTTGAACTTCTCGGGGTCGCCTCCTTGGGAGGCTGGCTTGGGAGGCTGGAGAATACGAAGAAGGCGGGTGTGGCGGGCCGTCAAGTCGCAGTATGCAGGCACCGACGCCTTCGTCGCGTATTGTCGGCCCGCTGCCTCATCTTCCAGCTCTTCTCCCTGCACTATCATCACCAGCCCTCTTTGGGACAGCCGCCAGGATGTTCTCTTGGTGTCTTCTTCTGCTCGTGCCTCGCCTAGGCACTTTTTTTGCCCTCCTGCCACCTTGTTCCATTTCCTGAGGAGAGGGACAAGAAAGGAATTACGGGACGTTATCTCTTTTCACTTTTTAAGCCTACATGCCTTTGTAAGATTTAAATCATGTAATCCCCTTGCTCATGTTTGCATTCCGTACGAACTCTACCTGTTTGGAACGTATTAATGAAAAAGGGTGCTTGCCGGGTTTTTTGTGCGTGAGCGAGGCCCATGCCAAGGAATGAATCCTTGTTATTTTTAAGATAAACATTGTCGCCCGGAAACAGGCCTTGCCGCCCTCTTACTTCATTCACGACCATACTCACGCTCTCGGCGGAGGCAGGGGCGAAGTAGGTTTAAGCCTCTCGTTTGCTTCTTTGTCACCGCAACTACAACCAAGTTCTGGCCCAGGGGATAGTTCTTGGGCACAGGAAAAGGGGAGCACGGTGGCCCAGGAATAAACGAGGCTTCATACGTCCCAATTTCATACGGGAATGCATATCAGGGGATAAAGGACTTATCTGGATCAGCAGCCCCCGGCGACCTTGGCTTGCCGTGGTCGGATCTTCGGGTCTCCAGCCCCTGGCAACCTTGGCTTGCCGGGGTCGGGGCGTCGGCCTATTCTCTTTCCTCCAAACAGCCCAGCAGAGATGTTCATGCACCCCGCGAACCTAAAAAGAACGGGAAAGAAAAGAGATATGCACACTCGACCTCTATGCTAGGGGTTAGTCGCTGCTAAGCACTATCAACCCTAACCGAGAGAGAGACTCAATCTAGCATGCATGCTAAAACTTAGGGCGCCAGCGCTTCATTTATTTATGCTCAAGGTCTGCGCCTGGCTTTGTACAAAGGGTTACATAACTTGTCGGCAAGGCTTGTACAAAAGATGGCTTGCCGGGAGGCCCGACAACCGCACCTTATGGGTAAAACTTGCGAAGATGTTCGATGTGCCAGGAGTTGCTCACTGGAATACCATCTTCGGTCTCCAGGCGGACTGCGCCGGGCCTGGTGACTCGTATTACCCGATAAGGGCCTTCCCACTTCGGCGTCGACTAGTTGGAATTCTTGGCCGACTGAATGCGCCGAAGAACTAGGTCGCCTTCCTCAAAGCTTCAGGCATGAACCTTGCGGCTATGATAGCGGCGCAAGGCTTGCTGGTAGCACGCTGCTCGCACAGCCTCCCGAAGACGATCTTCCTCGAGGAGCATTGCATCATCTTGCCGCAATTGCTCTTGCTCAAGCTCATCATAAGCGAGCACTCGGGGTGACCCGTATGTGAGTTCCGTGGGGATAATTGCTTCTGCCCCGTAAATGAGGGAAAAAGGTGTCTGGGCAGTGGCTCGATTTGGTGTCGTTCTGATTGACCAAAGAACCGCTGGCAATTCATCAATCCAGCGCCTTCCGCACCTGTGTAGCCTGTCAAAAGTCCTCGTCCGGAGGCCTCGCAATACTTCAGCATTGGCCCTCTCAGCCTGGCCGTTGCTCCGTGGATGTGCAACAGAAGCAAAACAGACCTTGCTGCCGAGGTCCTGGATGTACTACATGAAGGTGCGGCTCGTGAACTACGTGTCGTTGTTGGTGATGACTCTATTTGGCACACCAAAACGGCAGACTAGCCCCTTGTGAAGAATTTGACGGCTGATTGTGATGTCACCTTTCTCACTGCTTCCACCTCCGTCCACTCTGTGAATTTGTCGATTGCAATGTACAAGTACTCAAAGCCCCCGACAGCACGGGGAAAGGGGCCCAGTATGTCGAGCCACCAGACCGAGAATGGCTAGGAAAGAGGGATTGTTTGCAGAGCTTGAGCTAGTTGACGAAGCTTCTTTGAATGAAACTAGCACGCTTTACACTTGGTTACTAGTGTCGTTGCATCTTGGAGGGCAGTGGGCCAGAAGAAACCTTGCCGGAATGCCTTGCCGGCAAGGGCCCTCGACCCTATGTGGGAGCCACATATGCTTTCGTGTATCTCTGCCAACAGCTCCAGTCCTTCCTCCCGGGGGATGCACTTCAATTTCACACCGTTCGGCCTTTCTCCGTATAGAACGTCGTCGACGAACTGATACATGGCAGACCAACGGGCTACTTTCTCCGCTTCTTCCTGCTCCTCAGGAAGCTCCCATGTTTGGAGGAATTGGACGGTATGTTGTGCCCATGCCGGAGCCTGAGGCTCGTCGACAAGGACCAAAGGCATTTCCTCTGCCATGGGAGCGACTGTCTCTACGGCCAGGGCTTGACGCCCTGCCGGAGTCTGTTGCCCCATGGCAGGCTCAGTGTCCACAACAACATCATTTGCCGGGGGCTCCTGGGAGCTCAGCAGGAAAGTACTTGTCGGGGCCTGATTTCCTCCACTTGTTCTGCTTTGTTGATGGTTCAACGGATGGTTGAGTTAATCGAAGCACAAAAGTACCTGGTTCCACAGGCAGTTTGAGGGCGGCGCATTTCGACAAGTAGTCGGCGATGCCGTTCTCCGCTCGGGGAACATGCTACGCCTGTATACCATCAAAACGCTCCTCCAGCTTCCTCACTTCATCTACGTAGGCCTCCATCAACGGGCTTTGATAATCCTTGTTAAGTTGCTTGACGACAAGCTGTGAATCACCTCTGACAATGAGCTTCTTGATTTCGAGGTCTGCCGCGATCTTGAGACCGGCAAGCAAACCCTCGTATTCAGCAGTGTTGTTCGTCGACATCTCCCTGGGAAAGTGCGTCTGGACTACATACTTGAGGTGCTCTCCGGTGGGTGCGACGAGCAGCACACCAGCACCGGCGCCTTGCAGCGAGAAAGCCCCGTCAAAGTACATAATCAAGTCGCGACCTATTTCCTTGCCGGGGAGAGTGGTCTCCTGGATCTCTTCGTCGGGCGTTGAGGTCCATTCTACAATGAACTCTGCCAAGACTCTACTCTGGATTGTCGAAGTGCTTTCAAACTTCAAACCAAAGTTCGGTCCCTCAACATCGCGGATGTGCAGCAACCCATCACGCATCTCAATGGTTTGAGGGTGTCGCAGCACCTCCGTGAGGTATGGGTTGATGACCTTTTCGAGGAACTTGTCCTTGGGGGCGCTTGGAGACGTCATGATAATCTAGATCTGTCAGAAAAACAGCTCAAAACGAAAACGAAGGACAATTGCGTGATACAGGAGTCAAAACCATCGGGAGATTATATAATGAATTTTCACCGACCAAAATACTTATCATGCAAGAAAACGGAGTCCGGAGAGCACACGAGGTGCCCACAAGGTAGGGGGCGCGCCCAGGGGGGTAGGGTGCGCCCTCCACCCTCGTAGAGGCCTCGTGTCCTTCTCGGACTGCTTCTTATTTTTCTATTTTTCTAAATATTCCAAAACGGAGAAAACTTGCATTAGAACTGTTTTGGAGTCGGTTTACTTACCGTACCACATACCTATTCCTTTTCAGAGTCTGAAACATTCCAGAAACTGTCTCTTATGTATTCCTTCGGGGTTACAGTTTCAATAACATTGGTTTCAACATTTATGGGATTACCTGAGATATAATGTTTGATTCTTTGACCTTTCACCACCTTCGGATTTGTACCTTCAAAGTTGTTGATTTTTATGGCACTGGAACGATAGACCTCTTCGATAACGTAAGGACCTTCCCATTTAGAGAGAAGTTTTTCTGCAAAAAATCTTAAACGAGAGTTGTATAGCAATACATGATCACCTACATTAAAATCACACTTTTGTATCCTTTTGTGATGCCATCTTTTAACTTTTTCTTTAAACAATTTGGCATTTTCATAGGCTTGGGTTCTCCATTCGTCAAGTGAGCTAATGTCAAATAACCTCTTCTCACCAGCAAGTTTGAAATCATAATTGAGTTCTTTAATAGCCCAATAAGCCTTATGTTCTAGTTCGAGAGGTAAGTGACATGCTTTTCCATAAACCATTTTATAAGGAGACATACCCATAGGATTTTTATACACAGTTCTATAGGCCCATAATGCATCATCAAGTTTCTTGGACCAATTCTTTCTAGATCTATTAACAGTGTTTTGCAAAATTAATTTGAGTTCTCTATTACTCAATTCTACTTAACCACTAGACTGTGGGTGATATGGGAATGCAATTCTATGATTAACATCATACTTAGCAAGCATTTTACGGAAAGCACCATGAATAAAATGTGAACCACCATCAGTCATTAAATATCTAGGGACTCCAAACCTCGGAAAAATAACTTCTTTAAGCATCTTAATAGAGGTGTTGTGATCAGCACTACTAGTTGGAATAGCTTCTACCCACTTAGTAACATAATCAACAGCAACTAAAATATGTGTATATCCATTAGAGGCAGGAAACGGTCCCATATAATCAAAGCCCCAAACATCAAATGGTTCAATAACAAGTGAATAATTCATAGGCATTTCTTGATGTCTACTAATATTACCAATTCTTTGGCATTCATCACAAGATAAGACAAACTTACGGGCATCCTTGAAGATAGTGGGCCAATAAAAACCAGATTGCAATACCTTATGTGCAGTTCTATCTCCAGCGTGGTGTCCTCCATAAACTTCGGAGTGACACTTGCGTAGGATCTGTTCCTGTTCATGCTCAGGTACACAACGTCTAATGACACGATCTACTCCTTCTTTATAAAGATTTGGGTCATCCCAAAAGTAATGTCTTAAATCATAGAAAAAACTTTTTCTTTTGTTGGTATGTGAAACTAGGTGGTATAAATTTAGCAACAATGTAATCACCATAATCAGCATACCATGGAGCAGTATGAGAAGCATTTATGACATTTAATTGTTCATCAGGAAAGCTATCATCAATAGGTAGTGGGTCATCTAGAACATTTTCTAACCTAGACAAGTTGTCTGCAACGGGGTTCTCAGCTCCCTTTCTATCAATAATATGCAAGTCAAATTCTTGTATCAAGAGAACCCATCTAATGATTCTAGGTTTAGCATCTTTCTTTTCCGTAACATATTTAATAGTAGCATGATCCTTGTGAATAGTTACTTTAGAATCAACAATATAAGGTCTAAACTTATCACATGCCAATACAACTGCTAAAAATTCTTTTTTAGTAGTAGCATAATTTCTCTGGGCATTGTCTAGAGTTTTACTAGCATATTGAATAACATTTAATTTGTTATCAACTCTTTGCCCTAGAACAACACCTACAGCATAATCACTAGCATCACACATAATTTCAAAGGGTAAATTCCAATCAGGTGGCTGAACAATAGGTGCAGAAATCAATGCTTTCTTAAGTATTTCAAATGCTTCCACA
Organism: Aegilops umbellulata; assembly: GCA_032464435.1. Taxonomy (NCBI): domain Eukaryota; kingdom Viridiplantae; phylum Streptophyta; class Magnoliopsida; order Poales; family Poaceae; genus Aegilops; species Aegilops umbellulata. The sequence continues at coordinate 635,262,382 of CP136055.1, forward strand.
CAATCATCATCAAAGACAAATGGTATATCTTTTTGTAATAAATTATTCAGAGGCCGAGAAATTTTTGAGAAGTCCTTAATGAACCTCCTATAAAACCCGGCATGACCAAGGAAACTTCTTATACCTTTGATGTCCTTGGGACATGGCATCTTTTCAATAGCATCAACTTTAGCTTTACCAACTTCAATGCCTCTTTCAGAAATTTTATGCCCCAAGACAATGCCTTCATTAACCATAAAGTGGCACTTCTCCCAGTTCAAGACAAGATTAGTTTCTTCACATCTCTGCAAAACTCAATCAAGGTTGCTCAAGCAATCATCAAAAGAAGATCCATAGACGGAGAAATCGTCCATGAAAACCTCACAAATCTTTTCACAAAAATCAGAGAATATAGCCATCATGCATCTTTGAAAGGTAGCAAGTGCATTACATAAACCAAAGGGCATACGTCTATAAGCAAAAGTACCGAAAGGGCAAGTAAAAGTGGTCTTAGCTTGATCATCAGCTGACACAGGTATTTGAGAGAAACCAGAATAACCATCTAGAAAGCAAAAATGTGTATGTTTGGATAATCTTTCTAGCATTTGATCAATAAAAGGTAAGGGGTAATGATATTTTTTAGTAGCCTTATTTAATTTGCGGAAATCAATTACCATCCTATAACCTTTAATAATTCTTTGCGGAATCAATTCATCTTTATCATTAGGAACGACCGTAACACCTCCCTTCTTAGGGACACAATGGATAGGACTTACCCACTGACTATGAGCAATGGGATAAATTATACCTGCCTCAAGGAGCTTTAATATTTCCTTTCTTACCACTTCTTTCATTTTAGGATTCAGCCGTCGTTGATGATCAATAACTGGTTTGGCATCTTTCTCCAAATTTATTTTGTGTTGACATAGAGTGGGACTAATGACCTTAAGATCATCAAGAGTATATCCAATAGCAGCACAGTGCTTCTTCAGAGTTTTCAATAATTTCTCTTCCTCCTTCTCTGAAAGGTTAGCACTAATAATAACATGATATATCTTCTTTTCATCAAGATAAGCATATTTAAGAGTATCAGGCAATGGTTTAAGCTCAAACACGGGATCACCCTTGGGTGGAGGAGGATCCCCTAAGATTTCAACAGGCAAGTTGTGTTTAAGAATAAGTCTCTGTTTAAAGAATACTTCATCTATTTCCCTTCTTCCATTCATAAACATATCATTCTCATGGTCTGGCAAATATTGTTCTAAAGGATCACTAGGAGGTATGGCAATAGAAGCAAGACCAATAATTTCATCTTTACTAGGCAATTCCTCTTCACGGTGTTGTCTACGAAATTTAGAAAAGTTGAACTCATGAGACATATCACCTAAACCAATAGTAAAAACATCCTTTTCGCATTCTATCCTAGCATTAACGGTGTTTAAGAAGGGTCTACCATATATAATGGGACAAAAGCTATCTTGTGGGGAACCAAGAACAAGAAAATCAGCAGGATATTTAGTTTTCCCACACAAGACTTCAACATCTCTAACAATTCCCATGGGTGAAATAGTATCTCTATTGGCAAGCTTAATTGTAACATCAATTTCTTCTAACTCAGTAGGTGCAATATCATGCATAATTTCTTTGTATAAGTCAATAGGTATTGCACTCGCACTAGCACCCACATCACACAAGTCATGATAACAATGATCTCCTATTTTAACAGAAATAACAGGCATGCCTACCACAGGTCTATGTTTATCTTTAGCACAAGGTTTAGCAATTCTAGCAGTTTCATCACAGAAATAAATAACATGCCCATCAATATTATCCGCCAAGAGATCTTTAACAATAGCAATATTAGGTTCAACTTTGACTTGCTCAGGAGGTGTATAAGTTCTAATATTGCTTTTACGAACCACAGTTGAAGCTTTAGCGTGATCCTTTATTCTAACAGGGAAAGGTGGTTTCTCTACATAAGTAGTAGGAACAATAGGATCATTATAAGTGATAGTATTTTCTTCAACTTTAATAGGTGTAGCTACTTTTACTTCTATGGGAAGATGATATTTAAACCACTTTTCCTTAGGGAGATCAACATGAGTAGCAAAATATCTTTGAAGGGAGATGCATTGACATGGTATAGTCAAGTCCATATTTAGTGCTAAATTCATGGAAAACATCGGTATCCATAAAAGATTTAACACAATCAAACTTAGGTGACATACCTGACTCCTTACCTTCGTCGAGATCCCAATCTTCAGAATTGCGTTTAATTCTTTCCAACAAATACCATTTGAATTCAATAGTCTTCATCATAAAAGAGCCAGCACAAGAAGTATCGAGCATGGTGCGATTGTTATCAGAAAGCCGAGCATAAAGTTTTTGAATAATCATCTCTCTTGAGAGCTCATGATTGGGGAATGAATATAACATTGATTTAAGCCTCCCCCAAGCTTGAGCGATGCTTTCTCCTTTGCGAGGCCAAAAATTATATATATAATTGCGATCACGATGAACAAGATGCATAGGATAAAACTTCTGATGAAATTCCAATTTCAATCGTTTGTAGTTCCATGATCCCATATCATCACATAGCCTATACCATGTCAATGCATCTCCCTTCAAAGATAAAGGGAAGACCTTCTTCTTGATAACATCATCGGGCATACCTGCAACCTTAAATAATCCACAAACTTCATCACATATATTAGGTGCTCATCAGGATGTAATGTTCCATCTCCTGCAAAAGGATTAGCTAGCAGTATTTTACCATACGCGAAGGAATTTCAAAGTAGACATTTTCATTTTCAGTAGGTTCAGTAGGTTGAGGAGCAACTCTTTGCTCTACTGGTCAGGGTGAAGATACCCCGAACAAGCCCCTCAGAGGACAACTTTCCATAGTAACAAGTGACAGTAAATTTCAGCACACTATATAAATTTTTCCTTACCAAATTCCACATACCAAAGGCGCCAGAAAAGAGTCTTGATTCCCACAAGTATAGGGGATCTATCATAGTCCTTTCGATAAGTAAGAGTGTCGAACCCAACGAGGAGTAGAAGGAAATGATAAACTGTTTTCAGCAAGGTATTCTCTCCAAGCACTAAAATTATAGGTAACAGATAGTTTTGTGATAAGATAATTTGTAACGAGCAACAAGTAACAAAAGTAAATAAAGTGTAGCAAGGTGGCCCAATCCTTTTTGTAGCAAAGGACAAGCCTGGACAAACTCTTATATAATGAAAAGCGCTCCCGAGGATACATGGGAATTATCGTCAAGCTAGTTTTCACCACGTTCATATTATTCGCGTTCGGTACTTTGATAATTTGATATATGGGTGGACCGGTGCTTGGGTGCTGTTCTTACTTGAACAAGCATCCCACTTATGATTAACCCCTATTGCAAGCATCCGCAACTACAAAAGAAGTATTAAGGTAAACCTAACCATAGCATGAAACATATGGGTCCAAATCAGCCCCTTACGAAGCAACGCATAAACTTTGGTTTAAGCTTCTGTCACTCTAGCAACCCATCATCTACTTATTACTTCCCAATGCCTTCCTCTAGGCCCAAACAATGGTGAAGTGTCATGTAGTTGAGGTTCACATAAAACCACTAGAGGAGAGATACCATACATCTCATCAAAATATCGAACGAATACCAAATTCACATGACTACTAATAGCAAGACTTCTCCCATGTCCTCAGGAACAAACGTAACTACTCACAAAGCATATTCATGTTCATGATCAGAGGGGTAGTAATATGCATAATAGATCTAAACATATGATCTTCCACCAAATAAACCAACTAGCATCAACTACAAGGAGTAATCAACACTACTAGCAACCTACAAGTACCAATCCTAGACTTAGAGACAAGAGTTGGATACCAGAGATGAACTAGGGTTTGAGAGGAGATGGTGCTGGTGAAGATGTTGATGGAGATTGGCCCCCTCCCGATGAGAGGAGCGTTGGTGATGACGATGGCGATGATTTCCCCCTCCCGAAGGGAGGTTTCCCCGGTAGAACAGCTCCGCCGGAGCCCTAGATTGGTTCCGCCAAGGTTCCGCCTCGTGGCGGTGGAGTCTCGTCCCGAAAGCTTGCTTATGATTTTTCTTCGGACGAAAGACTTCATATAGCAGAAGATGGGCACCGGAGGGCCAACAGGGGGCCCACGAGGCAGGGGGCGTGCCCAGGGGGTAGGGCGCCCCCCACCCTCGTGGCCAGTGTGTGGGCCCCCTATGGTATTTCTTCCGCTCAGTATTTTTTATTATTTCCCAAAACAACTTTCGTGGAGTTTCCGGACTTTTGGAGTTGTGCAGAATAGGTCTCTAATATTTGCTCCTTTCCCAGCCTAGAATTCCAGCTGCCGGCATTCTCCCTCCTTATGTAAACCTTGTAAAATAAGAGAGAATAGGCATAAGTATTGTGACATAATGTGTAATAACAGCCCATAATGCAATAAATATCAATATCAAGGCATGATGCAAAATGGACGTATCACTTGCTTCCCGGCCTTCTGCTTGACGGGTCGCGCATGAGGACAGACAGCAAGATGGTGCTCAATCACCTCCCTGGGAACGCCGGGGATGTCCGATGCTTGCCACGTAAACACATCGACATTCGCCCGCAGGAAGGTGACTAGCGCGCCTTCATATTTGCTGTCGAGGGTGGAGCTTATGGTGAAAGCCCCTCCCGTGCCATCCTCCTTGACGGACACCTTCTTGGTCTCTCGTGGTGCAGCTCTGGATTTCTTGCTCTTGCCGGTGGAGCTCTCTGGCACGTCCTCGACGGGAGCACTGCACTCCGAAGAGGTGCGCTTGCCGGAGTAGGTGCGAGACGTCTTGCCGGTCTTCTTCCCTCCCGGGGCTTCAGCGGCAGGAGCAAGTGCCTTGGCGGCAGTTGCTGCAATTGCCTCCCGGTAGAGTTGGTCAGCGCAGATCAGCGCATCCTTCTTGTCGAAGGGGACGGTGATGATGGTCATCGGCCTAGGCATGTTCAGCGTGTTGTAGGCGTAATGTGACGCCGCCATGAACTTGGCTAGTGCTGGGCGGCCGAGGATCCCGTTGTAGGGCAAGGGAATCTCGGCGACATCAAAGACAATCCTCTCTGTCTTGTAGTTCAACTCGCCTCCAAATGTCACGGGTAGCGTGACCTTTCCCTTCGGCTGACTTCTTCCCGGATTGACTCCTTAAAATGTGCCCGTCTCTTCGAGGTCTCCATCAGGAATTTGCGGCCTTTTGATCACAACAGGCGAGATCAAGTTCAGACCGGCCCCGCCGTCAACTAGCATTTTTGTCACCTTGAGGTTGCGTATTGTTGGTGAAACCAAGAACGGCAAACACCCGACCGCAGTTGTGCTATCAGGGTGGTCCTCGGTGTAAAAAATGATAGGCGTGCTGGACCATTTCAGTGGCTTTTGAGCATCGAATGATGGTTCCGCCGCTGTGATCTCACGCGCCCACTGCTTGAGCTAGCGGTGAGAAGTGTGCAGCAAGGCGCCACCATCGACGCACATGGCCTCTGTAGCTTCCTGGAACTCATGCTCGCCGGATTCGTCATCCTCCTCATGATCATCGTCTTCTTGCTTTTTGTCGCGGCCCCGAGCGAGTCTCTCTTGCTGGTTATCCTTGCCGTCGCCGCCTCCTTGGCCGCCATGCTTCTTGCCGGATCCCTCGGCACCATCCTGACCATTCTCCTTGTCCCGCCTCTCATACTTAGCTTTCTGCTTCTCAGCAAGCAGCTCAACCTATCGGCAGTTCTGGAGGTTGTGGCCCTTGGTGCGATGGATCTTGCAGTACTGCTTGTCGGAGCCTCCTGGCTTGTCGGCAGCCACCAAGGCCCGTTAGGCGGCGCACCCGGCAATTTCCTTGCCGGGGTCGTCTGCCTTAGCCTTTTTGGCAGCGCCGGTGTCGTCGGATCCCTCGACGGCAAGCACGGTCTTGTCCTTGCGCTTCCTGTTGCGGCGTCGGCCCTTCTTTGCCTGGGCGGCAGCATCTTTGTCTGAGGAATCATTTTCCATACTGGCGTCTTCGCCGGGGTACTTCCTTCCCTCTTCAGCCCGAGCACACCTATCGGCCAGAACGTAGAGATCTGCCACATCCTTCACCTTGTTCATCGCCAGCTTTTCACGCATTTTGCGGTTTCACACATTCTGATGGAATGCGCCGATGATAGCGGCGGGGTGAACGTCCGGGATGTTGTACTGCACTCAGCTAAACCACTGTATGTACTTGCGCAGGCTTTCGCCTTCTTTCTGGGGGATGACATGCAAGTCGCTTGCCTGGCCATGAGCTTGGTGGCGTCCCGTAAAGGCGCCAACAAACTCATGGCACAAATCCGACTAGGAAGAAATAGAATCTACTGGCAAGTGCATCAACCATGACATAACGTTGGGCTTAAGTGCCAACGGGAAGTAATTGGCAAGCACCTTGTCATCGCGAGCTCAGGCGGCTTGCATCGCGATGGTGTATATGCTGAGGAACTCTGACGGGTGAGTTTTGCCGTTGTACTTTTCGCCGACGTCTGGCTTGAATGTGCGGTGAGTGGGCCACTGTAAGTGCCGCAGCTCACGGATAAATGCCGGACAGTCTACCTCGTAAGGTAAGCCTCCAGGGCCTCCCGATGCTGGGTGGTCCATAGTGGGTCCTGCTCGCCTATCTGATTGGTGGCGTGCTTCGTGCCGGCACTCGATGGTGGTTCGAGCGTCTTCATGGGCTCGCTCCCGAAGAATTTGGCGCTGATCGCGGTGGGTCCGTGGGTCGAACGACGCTATGAAAATGTTATCACAAGCATCATCACGACGTACCGGCGCCCGCGGTAACTTGCGAGGAGGAGGAGAATGCACTATGGCTGCAGCGCCTTCGGTCCTCCCACCATTGGCGTGTGGTGGTTCAACATAGCGCCGGCCCGAGGGCCCCGCTGGCCACGGCTCGTCTTTGTTGGCAATGCCGACGAGGCTCTGGATGGTGTCTCTCCACTCGTCGAGCTTCTCCGCAGCAGGAGGGAAGTCGAGGTGCAACTGGGCGCGCGCTAAGGCCTCTGCCGGCGTGGGCGGCGGCGAAAGCTACATGGACCGTGACGTGCTCCGACTTCTAACCACGTTAGAAGGAGCTCTATCACGGCCTCGCGGCTGCACGCCGTTTCCACCAGCGCCTCGGCGGATGCTGGTCTTCTACGTCCCGTGAATGATGCACAGGACTCTTCCCGCGGCGACGCCCGGGGTCACTAGCGTGGTGACGCTGCTCGTCGCGCACAACCTGGGAGGAGCGCGTCGTGGGCGCCGGCGTAGGCGTCTTGGAAGTCGCCGCGCCGCCCGTATGCGGCATGACGCCGCCCTTGGAGGGCCCCGCGCCGCCTGCGGGGGGGCTGGCTCCATCTTTGGACTTGGTGGCGTGTGGTTCGTTGTCTCGTGCATGAACGACGCTGCTCGCCATGCTTCGGCTGCTAGAGCGACGTGGGTGTTCGCGGGCTGCGCCTCGGCTTCCATCCGCGACCACCCCGTCGCCTGCCCGCACTGGCACGGGCCGTTCGGCTCCAGATGAACCGATCGCCATGATAATCTTCTTCTTGGGAGCCATGGCGATGAAAAACTGCTAAACTAACTGCTAGACTGGATTTTCACAACTGCACCCCCTACCTGGCGCGTCAAAGATGTCGGTGAAAAACGACACATATGGGATCACTGGAATCCCTTCTACGGTTGGTGGGTGCGGAGTTGTGGAAAGAGTGGGTCTGGTAGCCAGCATAAGGATCGTTTACCCAGGTTCGGGCCGCGAGGATGCGTAATACCCTAGTCCTGCTTTGGTGTATATTTGAGTGTTCTTGATCTCTCGAACTAGCTATGCCGCGTGCGTCGTCCAAAAGATCCGAATCCCCTCTCGGTACGCCGCGGGCCTCCTTTTATAGTCGAAGGTGCTGCCATAGTGGCATACAGGAGGTGGAAAGCTATAAAATGTACAAGCTTATCTCCTATTATTACAGGACAAGGCGCATTAAATGCACTACTTAGGTGTCCACTTGCTTTATCAGGGACGACAACGAGGCCCGTCCCGTCCGTCGCCGCTCCGTCTAGCTGCGACGTGCGTCCAGGCCAACAAGGCATGCAGCGCCATGTAGGCTGGCAGGCAGCTGAGATGGCGTGGTGGTAGGGTCTTCACGAAGATCTGCATGCCACCACGCAGGTGCTTGACTAGCTGGATTAGGAACCACGTACTGCCACGTGGGTACTTGCCTTAGCTGGTGGGTCGGCCGCTGAGCTGGGGCGATGATGGGGCGGCAATGGCTTGCCGCAGTCTTGTGTGTATCCCCGGCAAGGGTCTTGCCGAGGCCTTGTGAGCGCCCTCGGCAAGAGGCTTGCTGGGGCTTTGGGGGTATCTTCGGCAAGGAGCCTTGCCGGGGCCTCGTGGGCATCCTCGGCAATGAGCCTTGCGGTCGTCTTGTCTCCTGGTTCTCATCTAGGATTCGCAGGCTCTTTGTCTTCACAAAGGTCTGCATGCCACCATGCAGGCGCTTCCCGAGCCTTGGCTCCAACATTGTCGATGGTGTCAGAACTCTTGGGCTCAAGGGTGGTCGTGATGCTGGCGTCGGGTGAGTTGCCCCGGCAAGGCTCTTGCCGGGGCTGCGTAGGCCATTTCGTTGCTTGGCCTTCTTGCACTTCTGTCTTGGCGCTTGCTCTGGTACCCTTGTGCCTCTGCTTCCCTCTTTTGCCCTTCTAGGTGTCATCATAGGCGCGGCTCTAACTGCCCGTGCACAAGTAAAGGGGTACAAAGAGAGCTCCTATTTTTGTACACCGACAAAAGGCTCATAGAAGGGCTCACATTAGTGGTGGGTGCACTCTAGCACTTGCGAGTAGTTGGCGTAAAAATGCGCCCACCAATGCTATTTGCTTACCAATGGCTCTGTGTGGGTGTGTAGCATACTAGACACTTGATGTTTTGTTGATTCAAACATGTCCGCCCCCCCCCCCCCCCCCTTCATAGCTTACCATTGCGATCCAAGGTGAAGTGGAAGATAATTGCAAATGTACTTGTAAAAACTTTTTATATATAGAAAAAAAGGTGTCAGCAGGAGCCTCTCCTATACTGTCGTTGCACAGTCAAAAAAAATGGCTGGCGCCAGGTTGTGCCTGCCACTGGTAACAACTGTCTAGATTAACCGTGGGACGTTTTTTACTAGTGGCAGGCACAAAAACTAGCCCGTCACTGGTACATGAGTTATCGGTAGCCTGTCCGTATATGCGTCCGCCATTGGTATTTTCAATCCCAGCTATTATGTCCAAAAATACTTGTGGTGGCTGCATATAGCCCGCCACATGTAAGAAAATAGAAGTGTCGGGCGTGGTTTTGGTGCCTGCCATTGGTAAACTTTTCTTCCCGTCACTAGTAACTGAAATATCACTGGCCGGAGATTTTGTCTGCAATTTTTTCATAACGTTAGGATTCTAGTGTCTTAGGTTTAGTCTTACGTGCCAATTGTTTTTGTACAAATATCATTGCAAGTTTCTTATCAGTGTTTGGCCTTTTTCACTGTTAATAAGCTATTTTTAGGACATTAATATTTTTCTCGGTATTTAATGGAGATAAATGCACATAAAGACTTAAATATAGAAGACAGACCCTAAATAATTCCAAATTGTGGCATGTCAGAGGTAATTGAACATGTTGAGTGTGGAAAAAGGTTTGTACACTAGCCGAGGATGTACTGGTCACTTTTAATGCAACCCGCTATATTTCCAATGTCTAGAAATGCATTTAATTGCTTAAATATAGCAAACGGATCCCCAAAAATGCCAAATTTTTACATGAAACATGTAATGGTGCGTATTCTCTATGGAAAAAAACATTCAAGGTCAACCGAGAAAGTAGGGGTCGATTCACATGCAAACTTGACTCGTTCCCTCTTGAAACCTAGTATCTTACTTGCAGATGGTCTGGTTTGTAAGAACATTACATAACAACTTTTGCAAAACGTTCTCAATTTTTTACGAGACTTTATGGTTCATATCCTGACCTCTTTCCAAGTTTCGGAATTTTTGAGCATCGTTTAAATTTTTCAAATTAAAATGTCAATACCCACCATCTTGGTGCCCCGATATCGACCACCTGGTGTACGAGACTCCTTACTTTTCCTTACATCAGGCCCAAACATAGATTAAATAACACTAATAAAAAATCAACTCATTATTGAAAATATTTCATGTTCATGTAGTTCTGGATTTAAATTATATCCATTAAATGTCTAGAAAAGCATTTAATGGCTTAAATATAACAGAGATCCCAAGGAGAATACCATTTTGACATGATATGTATAATGGTGTGTATTGCGTCTGGAAAATAAATCAAGGCCATTCGACAACGCAGCGTCGATCCACGTGCAAACATAGCCCGTTCCCTCTCGAAACCTAGTTTCTTTGTTAGAGATGCTCCTTTCTGTAAGCAGTCTGCGTGACAAGTTTTGCAAAACATTTCTCAGATTTTTAGCACAACCACTGGGGTGATATCATGACACCATGCCAAGTTTCATAATTTTTGCACTTTGTTTGATTTTTTTGGAATTAAAATGCCAATAATCACCATGTTGGTGCCCCGATCTTGGCCACCTGGCCAAAAGGCCACTAACTTGACCGATCCTGCATGGCTAAACTGATGTGTTCTGATTGGCAGAACCTTGCCTCCCATGGATCGCTCTCCCGGACGTCCATTTCTCTCTTCCTGTGATCCATCTGCCTCCCTCCCCCCCCCCCTCCCTCTCTCTCTGTCTCTTTCTCCTCTTGCCCCTTCTTCACCTCCTCCCTCACCACCTGGCACTGGTGGCGACCCATCTACCACAAGATCCACAAGGACGGCGGCCATATGGAGGCGTGGCGAACCCTAGCCACAGGTGGTCGCCGACAGCGGTTAGGAATAGTAGGCACCCTCCCTCCATACTTTTTTGTTTGATTCGGAACAACAGGCACCCTCCATCCATCAACGAGGATGACCGCCGGGACCTCCAGCAGCGGTGTGGAGCAAATCGGACAGCGACGGCTCCTAACGGGTCGAGGAGTGGCACGTCGACCTATTGTTCTCGCAGTCTACAGGGGACGAGCACGACGCGAGTTGAACGCTGAAGAGGTCACGCTCCTCGGTCGGTGGTGGTTGTACAGTTGCCGACATTGTCATCCATGTCCACTAGATCTGGCGTCATTTTGGTTTATTTTCATTGTATTGTGATGATTGTATATTGTACAACCTACTGTGGTCTATTTAAAAAAATTATAAGTAGCTACCAATGGTGGTAGAATAAAGGTCCCGCCATTGGTGCACTGACTACCAGTGTCATGCTTAAATTTACAGGGGACAATCAGGTCGGCCTAGGGTAAGCCATACCCGCCATGTGCCTAGATGAGGTTCGTCCAGCAGCATGGTGTGTTTCTGGTCACGAAAAGACCTTGATAGTGTGTTTGTGTATCATGCTCCTGGCGACGTGTCCTGCATTTCGTGCTCAAGGCCGAGGGTACATGGTGACATGTTCATGCACGAACACTAAACGTCTGTTTGTAATGTTCAAGGAAAAAGACTCAGCAAACACGACTTTGCCAGCCCGCGGTAAGCCGTCAAATGGAGCACTCCCTTTGCCTTGTGTTTATCGACCATAGGCAAGTGCCGGTGACACGCGGCAATCATCTCGAATTCCATTAGTGGCTCAAGATGCAACATTTCATATTTGAAATCCAGGGACGAAAGTCACACTTCTCAATTAACCGAGGAGGCGCAACTTAAGATGCAACTGCGTTTATACGAGGACGCGACGGTACGTATACGCTAACCTCGTGGTGGAGTTGCATTTTCCCTGTTGCTGCCAATTTATATATATTGTGAACCCGTGGTGGAAAGCTGGAAGCCACGGGGAAGTTTGTAAGCTGTAGTGCCATGGAGGTGCTAAGTTTGTGCTTGGTAGCCCTTGCCACATTGTTGGTCACTTGGCTTCTCAAGCTTGCTGCATCTTCTGGAAGTAGCAGCAAGGCCAAGAAGCCGCAGCTGCTGCCTCCCGGGCCATGGACACTGCCGATAATCGGCAGCCTCCACCACGTCGTGAGCGTGCTCCCGCACCGGAGGATTACAGAGCTGTGTCGCCTTTACGGGCCAGTGATGTTACTGAGGCTTGGGGAGGTACCCACCGTGGTCGTTTCGAGCGCCGAGGCAGCGGCACTGGTGATGAAGACCAACGACCTGGCGTTCGCAAACCGGCCACGCAGCGTGACGCAGGACATCTACAGCTGCGGTGGGCAGGGCATCGCCCTAGCCCCCTACGGCGAGCAGTGGCGGCAGATGCGCAAGGTGTGCGTGGTGGAGCTCCTCAGCGCCAAGCAGGTGAAGCGGCTGGAGGGCATCAGGGCCGAGGAGGTGAGCAACCTCCTCCAGTCCATCACAGCCTCCACTCGAGCTGGCGGCGTTGTCAACCTGAGCGAGAAGGTGTCGGCGCTCAGCAACGACATCGTGTCACGCGGGTTATTCACTGAGAGGTGCGCCCGGCAGGACGAGTACCTCGGTGAGATCGACAAGATGGCCTCCCTGATGAGCGGCTTCAGCCTCGTCGACCTTTTCCCGTCATCGCGGTTGGTGCGGTGGTTGAGCAACGGGGAGTGCAACATGAAAAAGTGTTGTGCCAGAATGCAAGGCATCATTTCCGACATCATCGACGGGAGGAAGGCGGCGCAGCATGGCGCCGACGCCGAGGACCTGCTTGATGTGCTGCTCAGGCTGCAGGCAGAGGACTCGCTGCCGTTCCCGCTAACCACAGAGTCTATCGGCGTCCTCATCTTTGTGAGCTACCCATCATTTGCTACAGATAATATCTTTCGAAATGTATAGTTATAGTAATTGTATTTTATTCTTTTTTGCAAAAAGTAGTTGTTTCACAATACTACGGTATATTAACTGTGCATGAAATACACAACTTTTATTTTCAGGACATATTTACAGCTGCCACCGAGACATCAGCCACCGTTTTGGAGTGGGCTATGTCAGAGATTTTCAATCACACCAAAGTAATGGCAAAAGTTCAGTCAGAGGTTCGACGAGTATTAAGTCCAGGCAAAGCTGTCATCACAAATAACGACCTCGGTGACCTGCATTATATGCGAATGGTCATCAAGGAAGTCCTTCGGCTGCATCCTCCTATCCCCCTACTCGTTCCTAGAGAGGCCAGAGAGGATTGTACAATCATGGGCTATGACATACCTAAAGGTACTACTATCTATGTCAATGCCTTTGCGATTTCTCGAGATCCTAAATATTGGGATAGCCCTGAAGAGTTTAATCCGGAAAGGTTTGAGAACAATAACATGGATTATTATGGGACACACTTCGAGTTCACCCCATTTGGAGCAGGTCGACGACAATGTCCTGGGATATTATTTGGCACGTCGACTGTGGAGATTGGATTGACAAATCTTCTCTACCACTTCGACTGGGCGCATCCTAACAGGGCAGGCGAGTCAGTAGACATGTCCGAGAAATTTGGTATCGCCACAGGCAGAAGGTGTGACCTGCAGCTGATAGCTATTCCCTATGCACCATCCAGCAGTACTTAGATATATCTACTCTTTCAGCGTCCGTGTTTTCTTCTTAGGCAACTTTCAGCATCCATGTTAAATGCATTGTATCTTCCTACTTTTTTTTAATAGTTTGAATTGCTCACCACATGTGTCACGTGGTTTGTATCTCCGTACTTTGAAATAAAGAGAATTCTAATTCTCAATCGACGAGGGAAGAATTCTTTCGGTTTATATATTTTGTATGGCACGTGTATCATGATATCCAAAAGTATTTGTTAGGGTACATTTAGTTTAAGGGTTTGTCTAGGTCTCAGTCGAAGTCTAAATCGACTGATGACATCAGCATGTGGACAAATCAGGCTTGTTTTATTTCTGTAACTGTTTGTGTGCTTTTGATGTTACGGGCTGCCTTTGTATCTAGTGGGCTTTTGTCACCTTTTTCACTGTGAATGTTGCTTTGTTGCCAGATTTTTCCCTATTCCTTGTGCTTGGGCTGTACGACACACATATATATGTGTTTTGCTATGCAGCTACAACCTTAACAATTATAAATAAAAAACTACAACCTCAAGTCCTCAACGAGTGAGGCAACTTTTTTCTGTTCAAATCATTCCATTTGTTTTTGTCAGAAAAATCCTTGTATATGTAGAATGGTGCTTGTAGTTTTTTTCTAGATGGGCATGCAACTTATTGTCATTTTTCATTCGAGGAAAATACAAGGATTCAAACACAAGAAAATATATTGACGAAAAATAATAATTTTGGTGCGTACACAAGCAATGGATAAAAATAAATAAATAAAGATAAAAATAATAAAAGACACCTACCGAGCACCCTCCCCCACACCCCCATGTGTGCCTTCTAGTTGTGTGCTTATGTCGCTTGCGGTTGCATGTGGTGTGAAGTATATGCGGCTGCACACGCAGCAGACATGCAGCTAGGTTGAACGTTTGCAGTATCAAAATTTTAGAAAACAGTATAAAATAAAAGATAAAAGAAGAAAAACATCACTAAATTTCAGTTGAGTTGAACACATGAACTTACAGTCGAGGGTCAAATTTTTAGAAAACTTGCTGTTTAATATAAATTAAAAATAAATATGTAGTAAGAATTGTATAATTGGCAAAGAAAAAGGCTAAAAAATATTAAAACATGAAAAATGGTTGCATTTGCATTTGCCCCCTTCCCGTGACAAAACGGACACAGAGTTGTAGTCGCGGCAACACTTACAGTTGCATGCCTAGTGACAAACATGCAACTGCCCCTCCCGACAAAACACTGTAGTGTCGGACATGCAACTTGCCCGCCCCCTCTCCCGCCTCCCCCATCGACAAAACAAAGGTCTAGTTGCAACCACGTTGGAGGGCATGCAGTTTCAGTCGGGTGCGGCAATTGCAATTGCGGGGATGTTGTCGGGCTTGCAACTGGTCCGCCCCCTCTACCAGCGCCCCCTCCGACAGAACTAAAAAGTCCAATTGCGATCGGGTGTGACACTTGCAGTTGCATGCCTAGTGTCAGACATGCAACTGGCCTGCCCCCTCCGTTAAAACAAAGGTCCAGTTGCAACCATGATGGGGGACATGCAGTTGCAGTCGGGTGCGGCGCTTGCAGTTGCGGGGCTATTGTCGGGCTTGCAACTGGCCTGCCCCCTCCGACAGAACAAAAAAGTCCACTTGCGGTCGGGTTACAAGACATGCAGTTGCAGATGGGGCACGACAATCAGAGTTGCGTGCCTGGCTGCATACATGCAACTCCACACTCACTCCCCCCCCCCACACATGCACACGAAACAATACATAGTTGCATTACGAGGCGATACTTGCAGTTGCATGGCTAGTATCAGACATGCAATTGTCCCTCCCCGACAAAACAATACAGAGTTGCAATTGCGTTGAAGACTTGCAGTTGCAGTCGGGACAAGACACTTCCAATTGCATGCCTAGTGGTACACATGCAGTTGTCCTCTCGACAAAACACCATAGAGTTGCAATCGTGTTTGAATACATGCAGTTGCAGTCAAGGCATGACAATCAGAGTTGCGCCCCTTGTTGCAGACATGCAACTCCCCCCCACCCCACCCCCAACAAAACAATTGCAGGGCTAGTATCACACACGCAATTGTCCCTCCCCGAAAAACAATACAGAGTTGCAAATGCGTTGAAGACTTGCAGTTGCAGTTGGGACGAGACACTTCCAATTGCATGACTAGTGATACACATGCAATTGTCCTCTCGACAAAACACCATAGAGTTGCAATCGTGTTTTAATACATGCACTTGTAGCCGGGGCACGACAAATCAGAGTTGCATGCCTAGTTGCAGACATGCAACCCTCCCCCCCCCTCCCCCGACAAAACAACACATAGTTGCATCATAGGGAGATACTTGTAGTTGCATGGCTAGTATCAGACATGCAATTGTCTCTCCCTGACAAAACAATACAGAGTTGCAATTACGTTGAAGACATGCAGTTGCAGTCAGGACAAGACACTTGCAATTGCATGCTAGTTCCAAGCATGCAACTGTCCTCTCGATGGAACGTCATAGAGTTGTAGTTGGCGGGCACTTGGAGTCGTGTGCCTAGTGATAGACATGTGTCGGTGTCAAAACCGGCGGATCTCGGGTAGGGGGTCCCGAACTGTGCGTCAAGGTCGGATGGTAACAGGAGACAAGGGACACTTTATTTTACCCAGGTTCGAGCCCTCTCGATGGAGGTAAAACCCTACTCCTGCTAGATTAATATTGATGATATGGGTAGTACAAGAGTAGATCTACCACGAGATCAAGGAGGCTAAACCCTAGAAGCTAGCCTATGGTATGATTGTGTATGATGATGGTTGTCCTACGGACTACAGCCCTTCGGTTTATATAGACACCGGATAGGGTTAGGGTTACACAGAGTCGGTTACATTGGTAGGAGATCTTGAACATCCATACGCCTAGCTTGCCTTCCACGCCAAGGAAAGAATCTTCCGGATACGGGACGAAGTCTTCAATCTTGTATCTTCATAGTCCTGGAGTCCGGCTGAAGGTATAGTCCGGCTATCCGAACACCCCCTAATCCAGGACTCCCTCAGTAGCCCCTGAACCAGGCTTCAATGACGACGAGTCTGGCGCGCAAATTGTCTTCGACATTGCAAGGCGGGTTCCTCCTCCAAGTTCTTCAAGAAGATAATAAACACCAAGAATAGTTTCCGGCTCTGCAAAACAAGTTTCCACGTATTACCATATAGAGAATAATACAAACACAAATCAAATCTGCTGACGTATTCCGCAGTGCGTCATAACACCGCGGCCAAGCCTTCCATATGGATTATTTTTCGCTGTTTCACCTTGGCGCGTTCAACGAGGCGGTTTCCTTGGCACGTCTTGTCAAAGCAGAGATCCTGTGCCCCTTTTAACGGGATTCTCATCAATACGGACGTGGGTAACCCAATCGTGCCCGTTAGCACGTCTTGCCTTAACTAAAGGCCAGTCCAAGACGGTTATGGGGAGGGCTCTTGGTATTCTACCTCTTTATAAAGAGACCACTACCCTGTTCCCCTCTTCTATTCTCAAAACGAGTTCGCCCGTCGCCTCGAGTTCCAACACCCTAGGCTTCCAAACCCCAGGCGGACCAGACCTTCGACGATGTCCGGCTCCAACCTCCAGGGTCAATGGATGCCCTCCTCCGTTACGGAGGAGGACGTATCGAGGTTGAGGTAAGCTAGATTCCTGACCAGCGAGATTCCGCACGGGTTGCCTGTTCATGGACAGGTGATCCCTAGCCCTCAGCCTAGTGAGAGCATGGTATTCGTCTCCCACTTCCTTCGGGGATTAGGTTTCCCGATGGATCCTTTCGTAAGGGGGCTGATGTTTTATTATGGGCTGGAATTCCACGACCTAGCTCCGGAGTCCATCCTCCATATCTCCTCGTTCATAGTTGTGTGCGAAGCGTTCCTCCATGTTACCCCTCACTTCGGTTTATGGCTCAAGACCTTCAAGGTAGAACCGAAGATAATCGAGGGGCGTCATGCAGAGTGCGGAGGCGCTGTTATAAAAAGAAATACCGATGCTCCATGGCCCGAGGGCGCTTTCCAAGAAGATCTCGGCTTATGGCAACAGGAGTGGTTTTACATCACCTCTCCCCGGGGCACCACTTGGGTGGCGCCTCCCGTCTTTCGCTCGGCCCCCCCACCACGCTTAGCATCGTGGATCAACACAGGGTTAGATCGGGGCTTGCCCAAAGATGTTCCTCTGTTGCAGGGCCGCATTAAGGATCTCTTGATAGGAGACCTCAACCTGGTCAAAGTGACACAAGTCATGCTGATTCGCCGGATTCTGCCCGGCCGACATCGCCCCCTCCGCTTGTGGGAGTTCAACCCAGAGGGGCCGCGAGCCCTCCAAAATTTCATGGGCGCGACGCCTATGGAGATGTATAAACTGTTCTTCGGATCACAAGAACTGAGTCCGGATTTGACTGAGGATGCTGGTTTAAGCCGCAATCGCCCGGACATTCAAGTAGGTGACCTTGAGCCCGGACCTTCTATCCGCATAATTAACCTGTTTTTTTAACAGCACTTCTCCTTTCATGCAGGAGTGGATAGCGAAGGCGAAGCTGATTCGGTGTCCGGCTCCCCTTCCCGAAACCAGGCTAGATCCTGTGCTAGTCAGGATGTTAGAGGTGGTGCCTCTAGAGGGAAATGAGGGGGCAGACAAGGAAACCGTGGCCTCTTCGAAAGAGGCCATCCCGGAGGAGGGAATCGATAGTTCCTCTCCCAAGGGGAAGAAAAGGGCCGCCTCTGACGACCCGGAAGCCATAGCTCCAAAATGGGGGAAAGAATCCATGTCAGAGGGCCCGACGCCGGGGAGCCCCTCAGCCGAACTAAACCCTCCAACGAGCCGTAAGTAGAAGGAGAATTATTCTTTTAAGAGAAGTCCTTGATTTATATCTGAGAAGTTTTAACTGAAACCTTACCTTGTAGTTCGGACCTCAAACCTTCTCAGCAGAGCTCGTTGTCGGGGGATCTTCTTCCGGAGATGATGGAGAGCGGAACGCCTCCTCCTTCTGTATCGCCTAGCAAGGCGGGCGACGCCGAAGTGACGTCGTAGAGGATTTCTCCGAATCTGCCAGAGGCAGAAGGTGACCATGCGGCCCCCCAAGGTTCTCCGCGTCCGGTCTTCGAAGAAGGCCACGGGACGAGTCCGGCACCATCTGGTGTTCGGTCAGAGGAGCTAAAGGTTCTGCTGGGGCGAGCCTCTGTCTCAGAGGAGCATCGTGTGTTGATGAACACGGTGATTGAAAAGATTTCATCCGCGGAAAGCGGACTGCACGAGGACGTCAAGAGTTTACTGGCGGGCCTTGAGGTACGTTTCAAATAACGAATATTAGTGTTAGTTGCGCAAAATAACGTGCGCCCTGTGTAGATAGTAGCCCCTGAGACTCTGGGTGTTGCAAAGATGTGCGGCGCGCAGAGGATCTTAATCCCAGGTCCTTTAAGTGGCACCTTTGTATGTAGGTGGCTGATTGTCCGGAGTCAAGCCGGACTCGAGAATTTGCCGAAATGAAGCGACAACTTGATGAGGCAGAAGGTGCTTGTTAACAAGCATCTTGATGATGCTCAAGGTATTGAATTTATTTGGCGATTGTTAGTAAGAGGAGCTTTATGTCAATATCTTACCGTGTGTATGCTTGATGCAGATGGTGCGGCCGCCGTAGAAGGTCTTAGGGCCGAACTCGCCAGAGCGAAGGAACAAGCCAGAAGAAGCGATGCGACTGCCGTAAAAGCCCGTGAAGAGCCGAAAGCCGAACAGGCTTCCCATTGCCGAAGCAAGGAGGAGATGGCTAATATGGCCGTAAAGTTAAAAAGTGCTACTGACCGTTCCAATCTTCTTGAAGAGGAAGGTCGGGCAAGGCAAACGAACTTGGAGAAGGCCGTTGCTGACGCCAAGGATGCCCGCTCTGCAATGAGAGCGGCAAGGGAAGAGCTACATCAAGCCGGACAAATTGCGGATGGAAAGCCTTTCCCGCTGCATAGAAAATTCTGTGATCCGAAGTTCGCCCCGTTGGACAGAGCGTGGAGCGTGGAGGATGCCTATCTGGATTGGGCGACTAGTGCAGCTGATACGACCAGATACTTTCAAGACAAGGAGGGTCATGAAGTGGAGAAGCTCTTCTGGTCGCAGTTCGCCAATCCAGAGCGTCCACTTGCAGTGGACGATATTCGCCTGGCCCAATGGGCCGAGCTGCATAGGTTGTCCGGACTCGCCATGAAGTACGCCATGGATCGCATATGTCCTGGGAGATCGAAGCCGAAGAGTTATTTCAGCTTAGTGCAGCAATTTCTCGATGTGCTGCCACTTGTCGATGCTATGAATAGGTCAGCTTGCACAGAGGGCGCTCGGCTGGCTCTTGCCCGTGTCAAGACATACTGGGCAGATATGGAGCCCACCGTTGTTGCGTCCCGTGATTCGGATAAAAGCCGAGTACCTTCCGAGCACTATTTTGAGGAAGTCCTCGCGGGCGCTCGCATAATAGAGACGCAGTGCTCGAAGGGATGCTATGTTATGACAACATATGTAATTATAAGATAATATTTTGATAAGATGTAGTGGCATATTTTAGACTTGTGCCTTCAAGTATTAAGAACACCTCCTGTGCGGCCGTTTAAATATATAAATTCTGAAAGATTGCAGTCGTTGGCTTCAGCCCCCACGCACATAGTGCGGGGGTGCACGCAGAAGACGCATTTTCACACTTAACCCAACGTCTTGGTCCTACAAAGGAGGTGATAGCGCAGCGGGCTAGGCAACCGGACTATAATGCTTTAACACTTTCACTTAGCCATAGGAGCTTGACAGTGGGACTCTTTAGGTAGCCCTTTAGTGGCGACTGCGTTTACCCGAATTCGGGGCGCATACGAGCCTGGCCGGGAAGCGGCCCTTCGTCAAAACGGAGGAATTCGATAAATTCCTATAAGTCATCGAGTGGCGACCAGTCTCGCGCTACATCATGACAGTCGGTTTTTGGCTTTCTCTACTGAGGTGCTCACCCGGCCGAACCGGCGCACAATCGCAGTAGTTCTCCTGGTGCTACCTTAGCCGACAGAACGGAACGTAATGTGGCCGAACTCAGGAGCCGGGCAACCCAACATGTGACCAAAATCATGACTCGGAGCTGAGGCATATAGTGCCAAAACTCGCGACGCCGAACACTCCCTAAGGCGTTCGCTCTTTGTGGATGCGTGTGAAACAACACCCTTAAGAAGGAAAAAAAACCCTCGTGTCCAGGTACGAGCAAGAATTCTGGCGTGGCCACATACCAAAACGCCAGCCTCCTCCTTGGTTATAGCAAAAGAAACCAGGGGATGTATAACAGCAAGAGACAGTAAAAAATGTTTACGCAGGATCTTAATCTAAAAAGAATCCTTTAGGACGAGTCCCTACTTCACGTCTGCGCCCGTGTCTCCGCTGTGCCGTGTCCTGGACGGGCGCCGTACAACGTTTGTCTGTAAACGAGAGGAACTAAATTGAAAAATGGGTCATGCGGGTAACAAAATATTAAAGTAAAAAAAAATGAAATGGAGCTTTATTGTCTCTGCGTACGGCCCCTGGTACAGCGTACTAAGCCTATATTGATAATTGGCTTGTGCCGAACTCATTGAGTCCGGGCCCGTGGCCTTTAATGACTTACATCGAAAAAGTCCTTTGGCTGGTGAGGCCATTTTATTGTGCGGCTGTTTAAGCGGCCGCGCAATCCTCCATTTGGAGGAGGAGTATTTTAGTGCGCTCCCTTTAAAGAGATGATGCCTCGAGGTCCGGGCATCTTAAGCGTGAGGGATGCATAATTCGGTATTGCGTTGAAGCTCGCGAAAGCTCCGCGTCCCAATAGTGCTTGATAGCGACTTGAAAACGGGACTACATGGAAGGTCAGCTTTTCGCGACGAAAATTATTGGCAGAGCCGAATATGACTACAAGCCGGAGAAAACCCA
The DNA here is from genome assembly GCA_032464435.1 of Aegilops umbellulata. Classification (NCBI taxonomy): domain Eukaryota; kingdom Viridiplantae; phylum Streptophyta; class Magnoliopsida; order Poales; family Poaceae; genus Aegilops; species Aegilops umbellulata. The sequence continues at coordinate 635,283,874 of CP136055.1, forward strand.
TACAATGGGTGTCCGGCCCTGGTGCTACCCCTTGAAAGGAGGTTTTGCTGTGGCGGATTTTCGGTGGGTTTATGCCCATGCGGTGGATTGTATCCTGATATATCAGGTTTAGTCCACTGCCACCGTTCATAAGGACATTGGTAAATTTGAACCCGTCGATTATTGGATCGAGTATCAGGGCAGTCCGGCCTGCGTTTTTGATATTTCTATAATAATCTAGCTGATCAAAAATGATTGGTTGTAATGACCAGTGGCGGGACTCCCGAGGGATATGTTTCGCTGTGCGTACCTTAATGGGCGACACACGTTTTGTGACGTGAAGTGAGTTCACTGTTTTGACTTCTTGTGGGAAGTTCTTTTGTTTCCCGGTGTTCTGCTTTTGAGGTTCGTCTTCTTCTTCACTTGGCGTGTCGAGCCCCTTGTGTTCGGCGTTAAGCTTCCCGGACTGTTTGAAAACCCAACAGTCTCTGTGGGTGTGATTAGCAGGCTTCGCAGGAGTACTGTGTATTTGACATATTCTGTCCAGGATTCTGTTTAGGCTGGACGGATCTTCCCTATTATGCTGAGGGGGTGGTTTTGTCTGATTTTGTTGTGAGTCTTTGAATCCGGCATTGACTGCCGTGCTCTTCGGATTTTTGCCTTTGATTCGGCGTCGGTCCTTATTTTGCCGCGGTTTTCCGTTTCCATCCCTGATTTCTGATGTGCTTGGGTCGCTGGGGCTGCATCGCGCCAACCAGCTATCCTCTCCTGCGCAAAAGCGGGTCATGAGGCTTGTGAGTGCGGCCATTGTTCTTGGCTTTTCCTGGCCGAGGTATCTGGCGAGCCATTCATCTCGGACATTATGCCAGAAAGCCGTTAGGGCTTCGTCGTCCGGACAATCCATTATTTGATTCTTTTTAGTGAGGAATCTGTTCCAGAACTGCCGAGCTGATTCTTCGGGCTGCTGAGTTATGTGACTGAGGTCGTCTGCGTCCGGAGGGCGGACATATGTCCCTTGAAAATTTGCTCGGAAAGCATCTTCGAGCTCTTCCCAACTTCCAATTGTATTTTCGGGAAGGCTTTTAAGCCAGTGCCGAGCTGGCCCTTTAAGCTTAAGAGGTAAATATTTTATGGCGTGGAGATCGTCTCCTCTAGCCATGTGTATGTGGAGGATATAATCCTCGATCCACACTCCCGGGTCTGTTGTTCCATCGTACGCCTCTATGTTGACGGGCTTAAATCCCTTTGGAAATTCGTATTCCAGGACCTCATCGGTGAAGCATAGGGGGTGTGCGGCGCCTCTGTATTTGGGTGTGCCGGATCCTGATGGTGGATTTTTTGCATTGCTTGTAAGAGCTTGCTTTCTTGGCCCGTAAATGGACCTGGCTGGGCCATGATGCGAATCTTTAATTGGGTCACATGCCGCATTGGGTGTCGCGCCGCTTGCCGTTTTGTGGTGGCCGTGGGGTCGTCTATCCGACCGTGTGGCTTTTTTGTTTTTCAAGTGTGGGGGCTCTAAGGCCTCCTGGTCGAATTCGGGCAGTAGTTTTCTCTTCGGATAGCTTTTGATGCGGCGGCTGTCGCCGTACTTGTCTGCGGTCTTGATTACTTTGCTCCATCTTGTTCTGAGTGCATCTTACGCCGTCTTTAGCTTCCGCTTCTGCTTTTTCAGGCTACGTGATGTGGCAACGAGCCTTTCGTGGAGATTCTTCTGCTCCGTGGTTTTATCCGGCGTGGTATCGTCCGGAGTTTTATTATGGCCGGGGGAGGGCTGTCTGTCCTCTTTATCCGTGTTGCCCTGTTCGGACGGTTGTTCTGAAACAAGCTCGTCGTCTACCGTCTCATCCTGCTCTACGGCTCATCGTCTACGGCTTGGCTCGGCGTTTACGTCGCTGTTTTGAGTGCTTTTCAGAGGGTTTACCCCTCTTTTCGCCTCCTTTTTCCTCGTCGTCATTTTTTTCAGGGGTATCCACCATGAATACATCATTAGGTGGGGTGGAGATCCAGTGCCCTATAGGTGTTGGTTCCAGTTCGTCTCCGTCTTCGTCGTCCATGTCGTCGAAGTCTTCTGATCCGAAGTCCAGGATGTCGGTTAAATCATCGACAGTGGCTATTAAGTGGGTGGTGGGTGGGCTTTGAATTTCTTCGTCGTCCGAATCCCAACCTCGCAGACCATAGTTTGGCCTGGGCTCTCCTGACAAAGAGAGAGACTTGAGAGAATTCAGAATATTACCGAAAGGTGAGCACTGAAAGATGTCCGCGGCGGTGAACTCCATTACAGGCGCCCAATCAGATTCGATTGGCAGGGGCACGGAAGTCTCGGAGTTCGGAGAAGAGTCCGGCTCCTTGGAGTCATGGGCCATGCGGAGTGCGGGGCTTGCGTTCGGCTCGATTGCCTTTAAGATCGCAGCCCCCGAGGTGACGTCCAGCCGTTCATCCTCAAAGGACGCAGCGGGCTCCGAGTCAAGGAACGGGGCCGGAGCGTGTGCGGCCTCCAGGACACTGATCGGAGGCAGAGCTATATCATGCCCCTCGGGATAGTGCGGCGCGCTTGGCTGTGGCTCGGATCCGTCGAAGATCAAGTCTCCGCGGATATCCGCCGTGTAGTTTAAGCTTCCAAACCTGACTTGATGGCCAGGGGCGTAGCTTTCGATCTGCTCCAGATGACCAAGCGAATTGGCCCGCAGAGCGAAGCCGCCGAAGACGAATATCTGTCCGGGGAGAAAAGTCTCGCCCTGGACCTCATCGTTGTTGATGATCAAAGGAGCCATCAGGCCTAAAGGCGACGACACAGAGGAACTCTCAATGAAAGCACCAATGTCGGTGTCAAAACCGGCGGATCTCGGGTAGGGGGTCCCGAACTGTGCGTCAAGGTCGGATGGTAACAGGAGACAAGGGACACTTTATTTTACCCAGGTTCGGGCCCTCTCGATGGAGGTAAAACCCTACTCCTGCTAGATTAATATTGATGATATGGGTAGTCCAAGAGTAGATCTACCACGAGATCAAGGAGGCTAAACCCTAGAAGCTAGCCTATGGTATGATAGTGTATGATGATGGTTGTCCTACGAACTACAGCCCTCCGGTTTATATAAACACCGGATAGGGTTAGGGTTACACAGAGTCGGTTACATTGGTAGGAGATCTTGAACATCCGTACGCCTAGCTTGCCTTCCACGCCAAGGAAAGAATCTTCCGGACACGGGACGAAGTCTTCAATATTGTATCTTCATAGTCCTGGAGTCCGGCTGAAGGTATAGTCCGGCTATCCGAACACCCCCTAATTCAGGACTCCCTCAACATGCAACTACCACATCTTCCGATAAAACACCAAAGAGTTGAAATCGCGTTGAAGATGTGCAGCTGTACTTATGGGTGACCCTTGCTAGCTACTCCCTCCCCAACAAAAACACCACTAAGTTACGATCATGTTGAAGACATGTAGCAACAATCGAGGCCGATTGTGCAACCAGATGGCAATATTTCCAATTTTCAAAAGTGAAATGGTTATTTAATAAAAAATGAAAAATAGAAAAGGTAGCAAGAAAAAGGTTTGAAAAGAGCAATAAAGAAAGAAAGAAACACCTCATCGACGGGGCAAATTGCATGAAAAACAAAAAAAATGAATATCCCACTGGATGTCGACTTCCATGTGGATGGGGAAAAGAAAATACAAAAACTATAAAATAAAATAAAGTTAAATAATAATTTTTCCCATATTATGCGTGTTTTCGATCTCATCGCAAAACAAGTCTCGTCACAGTTGCGGACGCGTTTTACCCCTTGATTTGCACGTAGTTTTGGATGCATGCAATTGCATACGTGTTGCACCCTCGTAATTGCATGGATTCCGATAATTCTAGTTGTACGTAAGGGGAACAAGAGTTTTTGTGACAAATAAAAAGAAAAGGCAAAAGTTTTTCTGCCAACCTGACGTACGAAAAATAGGGCATATCAACATTACGAAAATTTATTGCTGGGTAATACATGAATGAATTTTTTTACAAAAAAGAACATGTAACATACAAATAAACAAAAAATCCATGTACAAAAAAGAACAACCAACATACAAATAAACAAAAACTCCATGTACAAAAGACATCAGCAAGCGAGCGTAAAATCCTTCATGCATGTAAAAAAAGTCTGTTCTACAAAATTTAGATGTTCTGTATTGCCAAAAGATAAAAAGAAATTACAAGTAAACCATTTTAATAAAAATAAATTGATGATTATATACACTAAAATAGAAAAGGGAAAAAAATAAAAATAAAGTACAGGTATATACGAGAGTGGGTTGTGTTTAGCAAGTTTCCGGCTTGTGGTAGACAAAAGCAAAACAACGGAAAAGGCCATCCAGCCTCAGGCCAGCCGCGCTTAGCCTTTTGCAGCAAAAAAAACAAATAGGAAGTGGGCTGGTCGCGCGTCTTAACAGGCTGAATTGGTACAAGACACTATATTACGTGAATCTTAAAGCGACAAACATCGAACGGCTAGACTGTCGACTGAGACTTCGGGAAGTCTCAGTTGACTGATTTTTAGCATCTCCGTTAGTTTAAAACTGCGACATTTATTTTGGATTGGTGAGAGTATATATTTATTTGGTACTATACATGGGATTTTCATCATTTAAAACATGTACACGGTATGTACTGGCCCATGGGGCTCGGTAATACAACAAGCGATTTCGTGAGTTCTCTCTTATCTAATCCATTTATACATAGTATCTACCGCAAGTTCCTAACCAAGCTCCACCACAGTTTACGCGCCTCTCGCCCTGGTGAGATAGTTCTCGATGATCTCCAACAGGTGCTGCGTAACCCATAGTTAGAGTTCGTCCATGATACGTGTTGATTGGCTCATCCAAAGAGATTTTTTTCGATCCATCTATCAGGGTTTTACTCTCTTGTCGTCGTTTGATCGGCAACTCCTGTTTGGTTTTCTGATCTATACACCGGCCTGCACCGTCCACCAGCATTCTTCTTATTCCGTGGCATCTTCATTATTTCCAATTAAATGTGTTGCCACATAGCGCCTCGTGGCCCACAATCACTCAAGCCCCTCCCTCAGCCATGGAGCGCCCACGTCGCAGCATGCGGTGCCCTGACGCGATGGAAGATTACATCTACGAAAAGATTTTAAGTAAACATATTACTAAATACCCCCCCCCCCCCTCCAATTTAATCAGGACGGCCCCAGCCACTAATCCTAATCCAATTAACTACCTCCAAATCAGCCTTTACGTAAAAAAATCACACGTAACTTTTCGTGGGTCTAGCATTACTCTGGCGCGCTCCGTGCGGGTAGCTGCTCACATTCTTGTACGTGTCGAGACCAGCCTGTCTAAAGTCCACACATCATGCGGCCAAGCAGGATGTGCTGGTGGCGTCCGCTCGTGTATTCCTGTGATGCGTGGCCTGTGGCTACTCATATGAAGCAGCGCGCTGTCACTTAGTACTGTGGGTCGCCTTTCAAACTGATCTACCGCATATGCGCGTCTCTACAAGATCCTCTGATATCATCATCTCATTGAGTAAGCGCGTAATCCTGCGGTTTTCGTTCCGCTATTAATATTTCGTTCCTCAAATCGAATCTTTCTTTGTCGAGGATCTTTGGTTTAGGGTACTCCATCGAGTTTAGTTTCTTCTTCTAATGGATGTGACCGTCTAAGCTGGCTATTTGAGCGATTTAAGTATCACGATTGTCTGGAGTTCTGGATTGATGGACGGAACCACGGGTTGGGCTCGATTTCAACTCAGCGATAGTGGAGTCTATAGTAAGAGCCGCTTTAGAGCAAGTGTAACCGCATTAGATCAATTATGCCTCAAGTCCATAACTCTTCCTTCTAGGGATCAGATCAACCTAAAGCACCATCAATTGTGGATGAATCCACAAAGCCTTTCTAATTAGCTCGTCAAGCGAAGTAGCTATCAACGGCTTTAGCATGAGAACTAGAACATCAAGCCATGGTAAACTCCTTCGGTCGAGAATTGGGTTGTTCCGTCATTTCTTTGGACCGCAATGTCGCCACCCTGAGGTACATCCTGTTGTCGCATCGACTTGCATGCTGCAGCTACATTGTACCCATCGGCCGTAGCGTCGTCACACACGATCGATCTTGCCATCCCGTACGTTGACATCTATCTTGGAGCCCACTGCGCCGCCTTCCTAGGTGCAGGATTATCACCATCCATGTATGGTCTTCGTCATATTGTTGGGTTCTTCTTCGCCTACTTCAAACTTCGTCGTTGCGCTTCTGGAGGCAATCAATGTTGCCTCCTCATGCTACTTTTGGTTTCATCGACCACAACTTTGTCTTCGTGCAGCACATGCTCATTGCTAGTATCACCGCCACTTCCCCAACCACTTCATTTACTCCGGCAACCATGAGCAATATCAGCACCTTCAACCCCACTGCCATTTTGAGCCACATTGGTCCTGGATCCCTCCTATGTTGGTTCCTCCGACATGTTGTACAGTTTGTGCTAGTCCCCATCTAAGCATGCTTGGTGTTGGAAACACCGATGTGTGCCTTCATCCCCGACGTGTCCTGGGGCTTGGCAAAACCGGTGCAACGCCTTGTCTACAATGGCTTCGAAAACATTGTCTTTGGCATCAACATCCTCCTTGACGACAACCTTGATCATGTCCTCAACTGCACGACGCCTCCTAGATCTCGTGGCTCCACATGTGGCTACCTCGACACCAGCTACCCCGACATGTACATCAATCATGGCATCCCTCGCACGGCTGGTTCAACCACAACTACAATGTTGCACGCTCTCTGCTAAGTGAGTTGACGATGAACTTGCTGATACCAACATTGTAATATCTCACCTTACCATATTTTGTTATAACCCATATAAGAAAGATTAGGGTTACTATTTGTAGAGTTGAAGCATGCCTCGGTAAAATATGTGCCTCGTGTCCCTCCGATGACACAAGGTAGTGTTCCATGACTAAAACCCATGCACATTACTTAATGATGTCGGTTCGGTTGCTGGAGCCGACCATGACAATCCTCACTTCATTGGGTCATAACTACGACATCCAGATCATCATCACTTATTTCAATACCATGGAAAAAATCAGGCTAATAAGGTAGGGGGAAACAACATCACCCTCTCGGACGTCGATGGTAGGTAACACAACGGGAAAATACAAAGACGTCATTGAAGGAAATATGCCCTAGAGGCAATAATAAAGTTATTATTTATTTCCTTATATCATGATAAATGTTTACTATTCATGCTAGAATTGTATTATCCGGAAACATAATACTTGTGTGAATACATAGATAAACTAAACGTCACTAGTGTGCCTCTACTTGACTAGCTCGTTAATCAAAGATGATTATGTTTCCTAACCATGGACATGTGTTGTCATTTGATTAACAGGATCACATCATTAGGAGAATGATGTGATTGACATGACCCATTCCATTAGCTTAGCACCCGATCGTTTAGTATGTTGCTATTGCTTTCTTCATGACTTATACATGTTCCTATGACTATGAGATTATGCAACTCCCGTTTGTCGGAGGAACACTTCACTGGTAGAAAAAACCCCTCTAGTCCCGGTTCGCAACAGCCTTTAGCCCCGGCTGTGCAACCGGGACTAAAGGGTCGCGACTAAAGCCCCCCCCCCCCTCTTTAGCCGCGGCTCTTCCGGACCGCGACAAAAGGCTTTAGTCCCGGTTCTTGTGGCTGACCGGGACTAAAGGCCCGCCACGTGGGCGCCCGTGGTCCGCCGGGGCCGAGGACCTTTAGTCCCGGCTCTCGTGGCCAGCCGGGACTAAAGGCCTCCTCCGCAGGTTTAGGGTTTTAGCCCCCCTAAACCTGGTTTCTTTTTAATTTGTATTGTTTTATTTGTTTTATATTTTATTTTGTGTTTTATTTTATTTTTGATGAAGTTTCAGTACACATATTCTACGCTACTATATATATACATGCATATGAAATTTCAAACAAGAAGAATTCAAGAGGAATATATAATATATATATACAACTTTGAACAAGTTTCCATACACAATTACGATGGATGACCATATACAACTTCGAACAAGTTTCAGTCTCGGGTATGCATATAAATTTCTACGTCCTCGGTATAGTGTTGTCCTTTAGGATCGATGACTTCCCTCATTAAAAATCCTGCTAATTCTTCTTGAATTGGTCGGAAGCGAGCTTCTGGACTAAGCCTCCTCCGCAAGTTATCCCTCGCGTTCCGCACGCTAGCTGATTCCTTCCGCTCAGTGGTTTCTCTCCGGATGTTCTCACAAACATAGTATCCACATAGATCGGTCGCCGGTGGCTGCTGATCCACATTAACTAACTTTCTGAAATCTAGCTCATGTTTGAATTCACCGACAATTTCTTCTGAAAACCGTCTCCAAACCCTACAGGGCAAAGAAAATCAAATGAATAAGGGAGTTATATTAGTTAGTTGATATTAGGAAATGAACGAAAGAGACCGATCGATATAGAGCTCAAATGATTGAAAATAATTACTTTTTCAGCATTTTTCTCATGTCGGCCCAATGCTTTGGATCCGAATCCTTAGAGTCGCTGATTAGAACTGTGGAGGTGTGAAGTTCAATATTTAGCAGAATCCAGTGGAACCTGCGGACACGTTACATGCACAGTCATGCATAACTCATCGATTAGACATACCATGCATGGAGTAAACAAAAGAGAATGGGCACAAGAGAGAAAACACTCACCCAAAATGGTAAGGAAATAGAATATGACTTTTGAGTTGATGCTTTGTAAGAAAGTTGTACAGGTCTTTCTCCACGTCGTTGGGGTGATGTTTTAACACATGTCCATTAACGATATGTGGGTCAATGAACCCAACATCATGGATGTTTCTTATTTTGCATTCCCAAATCTTCATTCTGCATAATAGCGTACCAAACAATATAGTTAGGACAATATATATATATATATATAGTGCAGGCAATAATGAAGAACGAGATGAGGTAGAAATAAATCACTTACAGAACGTAGCAACTCAGCATAGATTTGTCGAGGGCGCGCAGATTGAACAGCTGGAACAATTCACTCATATGAATTTCTACAGAGTACCGTTTGGTGTGATGCTGTTCTGTAACATCCGCATAAACATATTCTTTGTCGGCCCATGATATGAATTGCTTGTACCAACGTAGCAGATTTCGCATTTGTTGTGGTAGACTATTTTCCTGCTCAGGCTCGACGAGAGGCCCCTTCCGCACATATTGGAATGCTATCTCACCTACAGGCGCATCCTCAAGGTCTAAGCAGGCACGAAGAGTCAAACCCATCTCGGACGCTTGTTGCATGGCACCCGCTACAGTCAATCCAAGTGCTGCCGCAGCTGCTATGATCTCGGGGTCCTCTTCCGGACCGGCTTTCACTATGAGCGGGGGGATCGATTGTTTCTTCTGCATCCCGAGCTGGTCAACTTGTTTCCCGCTTTTTTTACGACTTTCTTCCTCCTTCAACATTTTTGCTTGCTTACGAAGTTCATGTCCATAGTCGTCAGGCATATTCAGCTCGGCTTGGGACGGTGTCGTCAAAAAATCCTTAGCCCACTTCTTTTGCTTCTCAGTGAATACTTGCTTGGGCTCAGGCTGTTTTTTGGCCTTCATATCCGCCTTCCATTTCTCATAATCAGCAGCCGCGGCCAATGTGAGGTCAGCTTCACTAAGTTCCCCAGGCCTTGGGAGGAGAGGCTTCAGTGATGGCTCCGGTACCCTTGTGGTCTTAGGTACATAAGGGTCCGGGTTAATAGTCCAGGAGCGGGTTTCCTTGCTGTCCGCCTGCTTCTGCTTCTTCGCCGGAGGTGGATTGGGGGGCGTCTGCTTACCCGCCGGAGGTGGATTGGGGGGTGTCGTACCCGCCAGAGGAGGATTGGGGGGCGTCGTACCCGCCGGATGTTGTGGATCGGGGGACGGCGTCGAATGGCGTGAAGGAGGTGTAGGTGAACCACCACGACCACCACCACCGCCACCACCGCCACCACCACCACCACCACCATCGGAGGGGGGTGGACTTGCTGGCCTTGGCGCCTCGCCTGGAAACACTATGTACTTCTTTTTCCATAGAATGTACTGGCGCTTGACATCTCCAAGTCTTCTCTCCCCTTCGGGTGTAGGTTTGTCAATCTCGAGGTCCTCAAACCCTTGGACTATGTCTTCCACCGTGACACGAGCATAGCCATATGCAATGGGGTTGTTGTGGTGGAGTGCTCCAGGTGTACAGGGTAAAGCACTGCCGCTAGCTACCTTCATGGAAATGTTCCCCACGGGATAATGCAGATCACAGTCTTTCATCTCCTTTACATCATCCACGGGGTAGTGAGGCTCCGGTGCACGAATCTCGATCATCGGTGCACTAGCACAAGGCGGGGCATCAGTGGAAGCCACGCTGCTTCTCCGCTGCTGGCTTTCGCGATCCGCTTCATGATCTTCATGCGGCCCTGCAGCCGATTTTTCTTTCATTAGTACATGCACGGTCTGCTTCAACTCATGGAGTTCCGATGCAAACTTCGTCATAAGATCCGCATCCCGGTCCGTCTTTCTCTTACGGCTTCTGTAACCGTACGGGTCATTGTCCTGGGAAAACCCTACTTTCCACGGAACTTTGCCTTTGCCTCGTACACGTCCTCCGTGTTCATCATTCCCGAGGGCTAAAGTCAGTGCGTCTTTCTCTCTGTTGAACTTGATCAAGCCCGCTTGAGCTTGGGTCATTGCGTCAATAAGGGCTTGGGTCGGAGCAAAGTGTCGATGCCGGTGAACACACTCCCCTGTCTCCGGGTCTAGCGACCCCCCATGCCCGTACCACCAGCTTTTGGCCCTTGGGTCCCATCCCTCTGTACCTAGAGGGATTCCTCGCACCCTCAGGTCCTCCTCCATCTTCTGCCACCTAGGGTCCGCAATGCGGTATCCTCCTGGCCCCATAACATGATGGTACTTTTTCTTACCCGCATTATCCTTTTTTTTCGATATTTCCTTGAAGTGGTCCGATTGCTTTTGCCTCACAAATTCTGGCCAATCATCTTTCAGTTTCTCATGTTGTCCATTGAAATCCGGAGTCTTGCCCTTGTTGACATAGTCACGGGTTAAATTTTTCTTGAAGTTCCGGAATGCATCGGCCATCTTCTGAAGAGCGAACTCTTTAACTAGCCTCCTCCTCTGACGTCCACCCGGAACCTCGTTACCGAATTCATCGACTTTGTTGTATTCCGGAGGTAGAATGAAATGTTCCATAAGCTTTCTCCAGCAATCCTTTTTCGTTCTCTTGTCGACAAAACTGAAACCAAGACGTGCCTTCTTTGGCTCATTCCATTCCTGGACGGTGATCGAGACGTTGTCTCTAACAACGACTCCGCATTGGTTGACAAACTTTGAGGTGTGCTGTAGGGGCTTGCCGGTTTCACTGACAGACTCAATGGCATATGTTTCTCCTGTTCTCATCGCCTTGGATTTGCCACGATGCTTTGTCGTACTCGATCCGGATCCGGAGGGCTAAAAAAAGAAAGAGAGTCGCGCGCGTTAATACATATGTATTCACATTTCAGTAAGTTTGTATCACGAGAGGCTCTCAATGTATATAAATACCTCGCCGGAGGTGGTTGTTGCTACTTGCAATTGGAGATCGTCGGTTGTTGACGGTTGACCTCCGTCGACAATGTCCGTTCCTTCACCTTCTTGATCATCGTCACCGGCAAGGTTCAGATAAGAAGAGACTACATCATCCTCTTGTTGCTCATCTTCTGAGCCCGGCACATAAGGAATCTCGTTGTTGATGATGCCCATTAAATAACGTTCAGCCTCCGGATCCCTAAGCGGCTCGGTTCTGTCGTCCGCCATATGTCACTCCTGCATGTAGTAAAAATTCTTTAAGTGTAAAGGAATTAAAAAATAAGATTAAGGGGACATAGAGGAGGAGGAATTAAAAAATAAGATTTTTTAAGTAAAAAATCTTTTTTTCTTCTTCTTCCTTTCTTCTTCCTCTTTCTTCTTCTTCCTTTCTTCTTCTTCCTTTTTCCTTTCTTCTTCTTTCTTTCTTCTTCTTCCTTTCTTCTTCTTTCTTTCTTCTTTCCTTTCTTCTTCTTTCCTTTCTTCTTCCTCTTTCTTCTTCTTCCTTTTTCTTTTTTCTTTCTTTCTTCTTCTTTCTTTCTTCTTCTTTCTTTCTTCTTCCTTTTTCTTTTTTCTTTCTTTCTTCTTCTTCCTTTTCTTCTTATTCCTTTCTATTCTTTCTTTCTTCTTCTTTCCTTTTTCATTTTTCTTTCTTTCTTCTTCTTCCTTTCTTCTTCCTTTCTTCTTCTTTATTTCTTTATTTGCTTTATTTGCTTTATTTCTTTATTTCTTTTTCTTTGCTTCTTTTTCTTTTTCTTTGCTTTATTTTTCTTTATTTTCTTTATTTCTTTATTTGCTTTATTTTCTTCTTCAATTTGCTTTATTTCTTTGCTTTATTTTTCTTTTTCTTTGTTTTTCTTCTTCTTGTTCTTTTTCTTCTGTGTCTTCTTCTTTAATTCCGGCGGCGGGCCTTCGTCGGCGCCGCTGCAGCAGTGCCCCAGGCGAAGAGGCAGCAAGACGGCGGGTATGCCGCCGGCGACGAGAAGCTGCAGGCGTTCGGCAGAGGCAGAGGCGGCCAAGAACGAGGATGACCGCGCTGCGCAACGAGGATGACGGCGGGTCCGCGCACGGCGACGGCGAGGTGGGGATGCAGGGGGCCGGCAGAGGCAGCGGCAGCGAACAGGGCATGCAGCGACGGCGACGGCGAGGCGGGGCGTCGGCGTCGGGGCGGCGACGGCGAGGCGACGGCGAGGCGGGGCGACGACGGCGCCGACGACAGAGGGGGAAGGGAGGAGGAGGAGCTCACGGCGGCGCGGGGACGCGGGGACGGCGCGGGGACGCGGGGACGGCGCGGCGACGGCGAGGCGGGGCGTCGGCGTCGGGCGGCGCTTCGGCGTCGATCGAGAGAGAGAATGAGGAGAATGGGAGGCGAACTACTAAGTGCTATATATGTAGTAGGACCTTTAGTCCCGGTTGGGGAGGCGGACCGGGACTAAAGGTACCCTTTAGTCCCGGTGCGCCTCCCCAACCGGGACTAAAGGTGTTTTCGTTCCCGCGCAGACCGACCCTTTAGTCCCGGTTGGGGAGGCGGACCGGGACTAAAGGGTGCCCTTTAGTCCCGGTCCGCCTCCCCAACCGGGACTAAAGGTCCGTGGTGGCATATTTTTAGTTTTAAAATCTTAAAAGTACAATTATATATCAAAAAAATCAGAAAAATAAAACTAATTCATTTTAAAATCTTAAAAATACAATTATATATCAAAAAAATCAGAAAAATAAAACTAATTCATCTTAAAATCTTAGAAATACAATTATATATCAAAAAAATCAGAAAAATAAAACTAATTCATTTTAAAATCTTAGAAATACAATTATATATCAAAAAAATCAGAAAAATAAAACTAATTCATTTTAAAATCTTAAAAATACAATTATATATCAAAAAAATCAGAAAAATAAAACTAATTCATTTTAAAATCTTAAAAATACAATTATATATCAAAAAATCAGAAAAATAAAACTAATTCATTTTAAAATCTTAAAAATACAATTATATATCAAAAAAATCAGAAAAATAAAACTAATTCATTTTAAAATCTTAAAAATACAATTATATATCAAAAAAATCAGAAAAATAAAACTAATTCATTTTAAAATCTTAAAAATACAATTATATATCAAAAAAATCTTAAAATCCCTTGAAGGTTTGACAAAAGGTTTGATACATCATTCAGTTCATCGACCAAATACAAAGTTTGGTACAATTATACATTATTACACATCAATTCTTCCCTTGGACGTCCCTGCTTGCTTACGATTGTGCCGTATCCATGGAGCATCCTCATCATTTAACTTAATGCTTGGGTCAGTGTTCACTTTGAAGGGCGGAATTTCACCAAACATATTATAATCTTCTGACATGTCTGTCTTGTCCTCCACTCCCACGATGTTTCTTTTCCCTGAAAGAACAATGTGGCGCTTTGGATCATCACATGATGTACTGATCGTTTTCTTATCTTTCCGTTTCCTCGGTTTGCTACTCATGTCCTTCAAATAAAAAACCTGAGCGACATCTTTGGCAAGGACGAATGGTTCGTCAAGGTAACCAAGATTGTTGAAATCCACCATTGTCATTCCGTATTGCTCGTCCACCTTTACCCCACCTCCTGTTAGCTTGAACCATTTGCACCGGAACTAAGGGACCTTAAAGGAGGGTCCATAGTCAAGTTCCCATATCTCCTCTATGTAACCATAATATGTGACCTTTTGCCCATTCTCGGTTACTGCAACAAAGCGGACACCACTGTTTTGGTTGGTGCTCTTTTTATCTTGGGCGATGGTGTAAAATGTATTCCCATTTATCTCGTACCCGTGAAAAGTCGATATAGTCGAAGATGGTTTCTTGGCCAACATGTACAGCTGATCTCCAACATCATTGTCATTCATGAAATGTTTTCGCAACCAACTGCCGAAAGTCTCCATGTGGGCCTTTCTAATCCAGGATTCAGGCTTCCCCGGGTTGTCCGAGCGTAAAATATTCTTGTATTGCTCGAAGTACGGAGCCACCAAGCTGGAATTTTGCAGGACTGTGTGGTGTGCTTCGGTCATAGAATGACCGTCCATACATATCGTGGTATCCCTTCCGATCTTGCCTTTTCCACTTAGTCTCCCCTCGTGCCGCGATTGAGGAATACCAATCGGTTTAAGGTCAGGAACATAGTCAATACAGAACTCAATTACCTCCTCATTTCCATAGCCCTTGACGATGCTTCCTTCTGGCCTACACGGTTACGAACATATTTCTTTAATACTCCCATGAACCTCTCAAAGGGGAACATATTGTGTAGAAATACAGGACCGAGAATGGAAATCTCTTCGACTAGGTGGACCAGGAGGTGCGTCATAATATCGAAGAAGGATGGTGGGAACACCAACTCGAAACTGACAAGGCATTGGACCACATCGTTCTGTAACCGTGGTAGATCTTCTGGATTGATTACCTTCTGAGAGATTGCATTGAGGAATGCACATAGCTTCACAATGGCTACTCGAACATTTTCCGGTAGGAGCCCCCTCAAAGCAATCGGAAGCAATTGCGTCATAATCACGTGGCAGTCGTGAGACTTCAGGTTTTGGAACTTTTTCTCCGGCATGTTTATTATTCCCTTTATATTCGACGAGAAGCCAGACGGGACCTTCATACTGCTCAGGCATTCAAAAAAAAATGACCTTCTCTTCTTTGGTAAGAGCGTAGCTGGCACGACCTTGAAACCATTCCGGATGCCGGTCATCTGGGTCTTTCAAAAGTTGCTGGTCCTGCCGTGCTTCCTTTGTATCATTTGTCTTCCCATACACGCCCAAGAAGCTTAGCAGGTTCACGCAAACATTCTTCGTAACATGCATCACGTCGATTGCAGAGCGGACCTCTAGGACTTTCCAATATTCTAGCTCCCAAAATATAGATTTCTTCTTCCACATGGGTGCGTGCCCGTCAACTCCCCGCGGAACTGATTGTCCGCCAGGACCCTTTCCAAAGATGACTTTCAAATCCTTGACCATATCAAATATCTCAGCACCAGTACGTTCCGCAGGCTTCGGCCGGTGATCTGCCTTCCCGTTGAAATGCTTGCCTTTCTTTCTTACGTTATGATTTCGGGGAAGAAATCGACGATGACCCAGGTACACGTTCTTCTTACAATTAACCAAACGTACACTTTCAGTCTCATGTAAGCAGTGCGTGCATGCATTGTATCCCTTATTTGTCTGTCCCGAAAGGTTACTGAGAGCAGGCCAATCGTTGATGGTTACAAAAAGCAACGCTCGTAGATCAAATTCCTCTCCTTTGTGCTCATCCCAGACACGTACACCAGGTTTCGCCCACAACTGTAAAAGTTCTTCAACTAATGGCCTTAGGTACACATCGATGTCGTTACCGGGTAACTTAGGGCCTTGGATGAGAATTGGCATCATAATGAACTTCCGCTTCATGCACAACCAAGGAGGAAGGTTGTAGATGCATAGAGTCACGGGCCAGGTGCTATGGCTGGAGCTCTGCTCGCCAAAAGGATTAATGCCATCAGTATTTAGACCAAATCTTAAGTTCCTTGCGTCAGCTGCAAAATCTTTGAAAACTCTGTCGATCTTTCTCCATTGCGTTCCATCAGCGGTGTGTCTCGACTGCCCGTCGGACTTACGGTCCTCTTTGTGCCATCGCAACAACTTGGCATTCTTTTTGTTCATGAACAGACGTTTCAACCGTGGTATTATAGGAGCATACCACATCACCTTGGCGGGAACCCTCTTCCTGGGTTTCTCGCCCTCAACATCGTCACCAGGGTCATCGCCTCTGATCTTATAACGCAATGCAGTGCATACAGGGCATTCATTCAAATTCTCGTATTCACCGCGGTAGAGGATGCAGTCATTAATGCATGCATGTATCTTCTGAACCTCTAAACCTAGAGGGCAGACAACCTTGTTTGCTTCGTACATACTGGCGGGCAACTCGTTATTCTTCGGCAACATATTCTTCAACATTTTCAGCAAATTTTCAAATGATGAGTCACCTACACCTTCCTGTGCCTTCCATTTTAGCAAATCCAGTGTGCAGCCCAGCTTTTTCAGACTATTATCGCATCCTGGATACAACGACTTTTTGTGATCCTCTAACATGCGATCCAAATTCTCCCTCTCCTTATCAGTTTCGCAGCGTCTCCGTGCATCAGCAATGGTCCGACCAAGATCATCAGCGGGCTCATCATGTGCCTCTTCTTCACCTTCACCTAACCCTTCCCCACCTTCAGCATCATCCTCCATGAAAGTATCACCGAAATGATCACGATAGTTGTCATCGATATCATCCCCTTCTTCATCGTCTTCCATTCTGACCCCTCTTTCTCCATGCTTGGTCCAACAATAATAGCTTGGCATGAAACCATGCATAAGCAGGTCCATGTGAACTCTTCTTGGTGAGGAGTAACCCTTATCATTCTTACAGACAGCACATGGACAGATAATAAAACCTTGCTGCCTGTTCGCATTTGCCACTACGAGGAAATCTTTCAAACCCGTAGTGAACTCGCCGGAGAGTCGGGAACCGTACATCCATTGCCGATTCATCTGCATTATTATTATATAAAGTATATAATTAACCATCATGCATTTGTTAAACTAAGTAGCTAGAAATAATACTAATTAAACAATGAACTACACACATGCGTATTTTATCAATGACACATGAAAGGTTCGAGTTGCTAACCGCGATCGCGGAGGAAAAATAAATGAGAAAGCTCAAGTGTGGCTTGTTTCAGGCTCTCGGGCATTTCATCAAACACCTTGTGTGCATAGGAGAAACCAAAAGCAAACCATCACCACCCCACCACCACCTTCTGAAAATTGTGAAGTGTGATGAGCTGAGTGAAGTGGAGTGAGCTGAGTATATATAGGGATGGGCCTTTAGTCGCGGTTGGCCAGGCCAACCGGGACTAAAGCCCTCCCGTCCGCCAGCTGGATGTGCCTTTAGTCCCGGTTGGCCTGGCCAACCGGGACTAAAGGCCTTCGGGGACCTTTAGTCCCGGTTGGCCTGGCCAACCGGGACTAAAGACCCTCCCGTCGGCCAGCTGTCGACCGAACGCGGGGGCCCAGGTAGTTGGTCGCGGGCCTTCTCCCGAACCGCGACTAAAGAGCCCTTTGGTCGCGGTTCGGTTCTGTTGGGGACTAATGGCGGCGTATGGAAGCCCCTTTTTCTACCAGTGCTTTGTGTGCTCCCAAACGTCACAACGTAACTGGGTGATTATAAAGGACCTCTACAGGTGTCTCCAAAGGTACATGTTGGGTTGGCGTATTTCGAGATTAGGATTTGTCACTCCGATTGTCGGAGAGGTATCTCTGGGCCCTCTCGGTAATGCACATCACATAAGCCTTGCAAGCATTGCAACTAATGAGTTAGTTGCGAGATGATGTATTACGAAACGAGTAAAGAGACTTGCCGGTAACGAGATTGAACTAGGTATTGAGATACCGACGATCGAATCTCGGGCAAGTAACATACCGATGACAAAGGGAACAAAGTATGTTGTTATGCGGTCTGACTGATAAAGATCTTCGTAGAATATGTGGGAGCCAATATAAGCATCCAGGTTCCGTTATTGGTTATTGACTGGAGACATGTCTCGGTCATGTCTACACTGTTCTCGAACCCGTAGGGTCCGCACGCTTAACGTTACGATGATAGTTTCATTATGAGTTTATATATTTTGATGTACCGAAGTTTGTTCGGAGTCCCGGATCTGATCACGGACATGACGAGGACTCTCGAAATGGTCGAGACATAAAGATTGATATATTGGACGGCTATATTCGGACACCGGAAGTGTTTCGGGTGATTTCGGAGAAAACCGGAGTGCCGGAGGGTTACCGGAACCCCCCGGAGAAGTAATGGGCCTTTTGGGCCCTAGTGGAGAGAGAGAGGGGCAGCCAGGGTGGGCCGCGCGCCCCCTCCCCCTCTGGTCCGAATTGGACTAGGAGAGGGGGGGCGGCGCCCCCCTTTCCTTCTCCCTCTCCCCCTTCCTTTCCCCCTCCTAGTAGGAGTAGGAAAGAGGGGAGTCCTACTCCTACTAGGAGGAGGACTCCTCCTCCTTAGCGCGCCCACAAGGGCCCACTGGCCTCCCCCCTTGCTCCTATATATACGGGGGCAGGGGGCACCTCTAGACACACAAGTTGATCTTCGTGATCGTTCTCTTAGCCGTGTGCGGTGCCCCCTCCACCATAATCCTCGATAATATTGTAGCGGTGCTTAGGCGAAGCCCTACGACAGTAGAACATTAAGATCGTCACCACGCCGTCGGGCTGACGGAACTCTTCCCTGACACTTTGCTGGACCGGAGTCCAGGGATCGTCATCGAGCTGAACGTGTGCTAGAACTCGGAGGTGCCGTAGTTTCGGTGCTTGATCGGTCAGGCCGCGAAGACGTACGACTACATCAACCGTGTTGTCATAACGCTTCCGCTGTCGGTCTACGAGGGTACGTAGACAACACTCTCCCCTCTCGTTGCTATGCATCACCATGATCTTACGTGTGCGTAGGAATTTTTTTTAAATTACTTCGCTCCCCAACAGTGGTATCAGAGCCAGGTTTTATGTGTTGATGTTATTTGCACGAGTAGAACACAAGTGAGTTGTGGGCGATATAAGTCATACTGCTTACCAGCATGTCATACTTTGGTTCGGCGGTATTGTTGGATGAAGCGGCCCGGACCAACATTACGCGTACGCTTACGCGAGACTGGTTCTACCGACGTGCTTTGCACACAGGTGGCTGGCGGGTGTCAGTTTCTCCAACTTTAGTTGAACCGAGTGTGGCTACGCCCTGTCCTTGCGAAGGTTAAAACAGCACTAACTTGACAAACTATCGTTGTGGTTTTTGATGCGTAGGTAAGATTGGTTCTTGCTTAAGCCCATAGCAGCCACGTAAAACTTGCAACAAACAAAGTAGGGGACGTCTAACTTGTTTTTGCAGGGCATGTTGTGATGTGATATGGTCAAGACATGATGCTCATGTTTTGTAACCGAGTTATCGGCAACTGGCAGGAGCCATATGGTTGTCGCTTTATTGTATGCAATGCAATCGCCCTGTAATGCTTTACTTTATCAGTAAGCGGTAGCGATAGTCGTAGAAGCATAAGATTGGCGAGACGACTACGATGCTACGATGGAGATCAAGGTGTCGCGCCGGTGACGATGGTGATCATGACGGTGCTTCGAAGATGGAGATATTAAGCACAAGATGATGATGGCCATATCATATCACTTATATTGATTGCATGTGATGTTTATCTTTTATGCATCTTATCTTGCTTTGATTGACGGTAGCATTTTAAGATGATCTCTCACTAATTATCAAGAAGTGTTCTCCCTGAGTATGCACCGTTGCGAAAGTTCTTCGTGCTGAGACACCACGTGATGATCGGGTGTGATAGGCTCTACGTTCAAATACAACGGGTGCAAAACAGTTGCACGCACGGAATAGCCAGGTTATACTTGACGAGCCAAGTGTCGGTGTCAAAACCGGCGGATCTCGGGTAGGGGGTCCCGATCTGTGCGTCAAGGTCGGATGGTAACAGGAGACAAGGGACACTTTATTTTACCCAGGTTCGGGCCCTCTCGATGGAGGTAAAACCCTACTCCTGCTAGATTAATATTGATGATATGGGTAGTACAAGAGTAGATCTACCACGAGATCAAGGAGGCTAAACCCTAGAAGCTAGCCTATGGGTATGATGATGGTCATGATGTGTTCGTCCTACGGACTACAACCCTCCGGTTTATATAGACACCGGATAGGGTTAGGGTTACACAGAGTCGGTTATATTGGTAGGAGATCTTGAATATCCGCACGCCTAGCTTGCCTTCCACGCCAAGGAAAGAACCTTCCGGACACGGGACGAAGTCTTCAATCTTGTATCTTCATAGTCCTAGAGTCCGGCTGAAGATATAGTTCGGCTATCCGAACACCCCCTAATCCAGGACTCCCTCAGTAGCCCCTGAACCAGGCTTCAATGACGACGAGTCCGGCGCGCAAATTGTCTTCGGCATTGCAAGGCGGGTTCCTCCTCCAAATTCTTCAAGAAGATAATAAACACCAAAAAATATTGTCCGGCTCTGTAAAACAAGTTTCCACGTATTGCCATACAGAGAATAATAAAAACACAAATCAAATCTGTTGACGTACTCCGCAGTGCGTCATAACACTGCGACCAAGCCTTCTGTATGGATTATTTTTTGTTGTTCCACCGCAGCACGTTCAACGAGGCGGTTTTCTTGGCACGTCTTGTCGAAGCAGAGATCGTGTGACCCCTTTAACGGGATTCTCATTAATACGGACGTGGGTAACCCAACCGTGCCCGTTAAGCACGTCCTGCCTTGATTAAAGGCTAGTCCAAGACGGTTACGGGGAGGGCTCTTGATATTCTTCCTCTTATAAAGAGACCGAGACCTTGCTCCCCTCTTGTGTTCTCAAAACAAGCTCGCCCATTGCCTCGTGTTCCAACACCCCAGGCTTTTAGATTCTAGGCGCACCGGACCATCGACAATGTCCGGCTCCGGCCTTCAAGGCCAATGGATGCCCTCCTCCGTTACGGAGGAGGACGTATCAAGGTTGAGGGAGGCTAGGTTCCTGACCAGCGAGATCCCGCACAGGTTGCCTGCTCAAGGACAAGCGATCCCAAGCCCTCAGCCTGGTGAGAGCATAGTATTCATCTCCCACTTCCTTCGAGGATTAGGCTTCCCAACGGATCCTTTCGTAAGGGGGCTGATGTTTTATTATGGGCTGGAATTCCATGACCTAGCTCCGGAGTCCATCCTCCATATCTCCTCCTTCATTGTTGTGTGTGAAGCATTTCTCCATATCACTCCTCACTTCGGATTATGTCTCAAGACCTTCAAGGTAGAACCGAAGATAATCGAGGGGCGTCACGTAGAGTGCGGAGGCGCTGTTATAAAAAGGAATACCGATGCTCCATGACCCGAGGGCACTTTTCAAGAGGAGCTCGGCTTATGGCAACAGGAGTGGTTCTACATCACCTCTCCTCGGGGCACCACTTGGGTAGCGCCTCCCGCCTTTCGCTCGGGCCCCCCACCACGTTTAACATCGTGGATCAACACAGGGTTAGATCGGGGCTTGCCCAAAGACGTTCCTCTGTTGCAGGGCCGCATAAAGGATCTCCTAAAAGGAGACCTCAACCTGGTCAAGGTGACACAATTATGCTGATTCGCCGGACACTGCCCGGCCAACGTCGCCCCCTCCGCTTGTGGGAGTTCAACCCAGAGGGGCCGCGAGTTCTCCGAAATTTCATGGGCGTGACGCCTACGGAGATGTATAGACTGTTCTTCGGACCACAAGGAGTGAGTCCGGATTTGACCGAGGATGCTGGTTTAAGCCGCAACCGCCCGGATACAGAAGTAGGTGACCTTGCGCCCGGACCTTCTATCCGGACAATTGACTTATTTTTTAACAGTACTTCTCCTTTTTACGCAGGAGTGGATAGCGAAGGCGAAGCTGGTCCGGTGTCCGGCTCCCCTACCTGAGACCAGGCTAGATCCTGTGCTAGTCAGGATGTTGGAGGTGGCGCCTCTGGAGGAAAATGAAGGGGCAGACAAGGAAATCGTGGCCTCTTCGAAAGGGGCCATCCCAAAGGGGGGAATCGACAACTCCTCTCCAAAGGGGAAGAAAAGGGCCGCCTCTGACGACCCGGGAGCCGTAGCTCCAAAGCGGGGGAAAGAATCCGCGTCAGAGGACCCGAAGCCGGGGAGCCCCTCGGCCGAACTAAATCCTCAAAAGGAGCAGCCCTCCAACGAGCCGTAAGTAGAAAGAGAGTCATTCTTTTAAGAGAAATCCTTAATTTATATCTGAGAAGTTTTAACCGAAACCTTACCTTGTAGTTCGGACCTCGACCCTTCTCGGCAGAGCTCGTCATCGGGGGATCTTCTTCCGGAGATGATGGAGAGCGGAACGCCTCCTCCTTCATCGCCTAGCAAGGCGGGCGACGCCGAAGTGTCGTCGCAGAGGATTTCTCCGAATCTGCCAGAGGCAGAAGGTGATCATGCGGCCCCCCGGGGTTCTCTGTGTCCGGCCTCCGTAGAAGGCCATGGGATGAGTCCGGCACCATCTGGTGTTCGGTCGGAGGAGCTGAAGGTTCTGCTGGGCCGAGCCTCTGTTTCACAGGAGCATCGTGTGTTGATGCACACGGTGATTGAAAAGATTTCACCCGCGGAAAGCGGACTGAACGAGGCCGTCAAGAGTTTACTGGCGGGCCTTGAGGTACGTTTTGAATAACGAACATTAGTGTTAATTGCGCATAATAACATGCGCCCTGTATAGATAGTAGCCCCTGAGACTCTGTGTGCCGCAAAGATTAGCGGCGCGCAGAGGATCTTAATCCCAGGTCCTTTAAGTGGCACCTTTGTATGTAGGTGGCAGGTTGTCCGGAGTCGAGCCGGACTCGAGATTTTGCCGAAATGAAACGGCAACTCGATGAGGCAGAAGCCGACATCGTGCTTGTTAACAAGCGGCTTGATGATGCTCAAGGTATTGAGTTTATTTGGCGATTGTTAGTAAGAGGAGCTTTATGTCAATATCTTACCTTGTGTATGCTTGATGCAGATGGTGCGGCGGCCGTAGAAGGACTTAGGTCCGAGCTCGCCAAAGCAAAGGAACAAGCCAGAAAAAGCGATGCGGCTGCCGGAAGAGCCCGTGAAGAGCTAAAAGCCGAACAGGCTTCCCATTGCCGAAGCAAGGAGGAGATGGCTGATATAGCCATGAAGTTGAAAAGTGCTACTGACCGTTGCAAACTTCTTGAAGAGGAAGGTCAAGCCCGGCAGACGGATTTAGAGAAGGCCATCGCCGACGCCAAGGACGCCCGCTCTGGTATGAGAGCGTCAAGGGAAGAGCTGCGTCAAGCCGGACTAATTGCGGATGGAAAGCCCTTCCTGTTGCGGAGAAAATTCTGTGATCCGAAGTTCACCCCGTTGGACCGAGCGTGGAGCGTGGAGGACACCTATCTGGATTTGGCGGCTAGTGCCGCTGATGCGACCAGGTACTTTCAAGATAAGAAAGATCATGAAGTGGAAAAGCTCTTCTGGTCGCAGTTCACTAATCCAGAGCGTCCACTATCAGTGGATGATCGCCTGGCCCAATGGGCCGAGTTGAATAGGTTGTCCGGACTCGCCATGAAGTATGCCATGGACCGCCTGTGTCCGGGGAGATCGAAGCCGAGAAGCTATTTCAGTTTGGTGCAGCAATTTCTTGACGTGGTGCCTCGGATTGAAGCTCTAAAGAGGTCCGCTTGCACAGAGGGCGCGCGGCTGGCTCTTGCCCGTGTCAAGACATACTGGGCAGATATGGAGCCCCCCGTTGTTGCGTCCCGTGATTCGGATAAAAGCCGAATTCCTTCCGAGCAATATTTTGAGGAAGTCCTCGCGGGCGCTCGTATAATAGAGACGCAGTGTTCGAAAGATGCCGTTTTATGACAGCATATGTAATCGTAGATCAATATTTTTATAAATTGTAATGGCGTAATTTAGACTTGTGCCTTCAAGTATTAATAACACCTCCTGTGCGGCCGTTTTAATATATAAATTCTGAAAGATTGCAGTCGTTGGCTTCAGCCCCCACGCACATAGTGCGGGGGTGCGCGCGGAGAACGCATTTTCACACTTAACCCAATGTCTTGGTCCTACAAAGGAGGTGATAGCGCCGCGGGCTAGGCAACCGGACTATAATGCTTTAACACTTTCACTTAGCCATAGGAGCTTGACAGTGGGACTCTTTAGGTAGCCCTTTAATGGCGACTGCGTTTACCCGAATTCGGGACGCATATGTGCCTGACCGGGAAGCAGTCCTTCATCAAAACGGAGGAATTCGATAAATTCCTATAAGTCATCGAGTGGCGACCAGTCTCGCGCTACATCATGACAGTCGGTTTTCGGCTTTCTCTACTGAGGTGCTCACCCGGCCGAACCGGGGCACAATCGCAGTAGTTCTCCTGGTGCAACCTTAGCCGATAGAACGGAACGCAAGGTGGCCGAACTCAGGAGCCGGGCAACCCAACATGTGACCAAAATAATGACTCGGAGCTGATGCATATAGTGCCAAAACTCGCGACGCCGAACACTCCCTAACGTGTTCGGTCTTTGTGGGTGCGTGTGAAACAACACCCTTGAAAAAGAAAAAAGCCCCTTGTGTCCAGGTACGAGCAAGAATTCTGGCGTGGCCACATGCCAAAACGCCAGTCTCCTCCATGGTTATAGTGAGGTAAACCAGGGGATGTATAGCAGCAAGAGACAGTAAAAAAAGGTTTGCGCAGGGTCTTAATCTAAGAAGAATCCTTTGTGGCGGGTCCCTACTGCACGTCTGCGCCTGTGTCTCCACTGTGCCGTGTCCTGGACGGGCGCCGTACGACGTTCATCTGTAAAAGAGAAGAACTAAATTGAAAAATGGGTCGTGCGGATCAAAAAGAATAGTAAATAAAATGTGAAGTGAGAAATAGATACGGTCGAGCTTTATTGTCTCTGCGTACAGCCCCTGGTGAGGCGTACCAAGCCTATAACGAAAATGGGCTTGTGCCGAACTCATTGAGTCCGGGTCCGCGGCCTTTTGTGACTTACATTGAAAAAGTCTTTTGGCTGGCGAGGCCATTTTGTTGGGCGGCCGTTTAAACGGCCGCGCAATCCTCCGCTTGGAGGAGATGTAGTTTAGTATGCTCCCTTTAAAGAGATGATGCCTCGAGGACCGGGCATCTTTAGCGTGAGGGATGTATAATGCCGTATTGCGTTAAAGCGAGCGAAAGCTCCGCGTCCCATTAGTGCTTGATAGCGACTTGAAAACGGGACTATCTGGAAGATAAGCTTTTCGCGACGAAAGTTATTGGCAGAGCCGAATATGACCACAAGCCGGAGAAAACCCATACAGTGGGTGTCCGGGCCTGGTGCTACTCCTTGAAAGGAGGTTTTACTGTGACGGATTCGTGCTGGGTTTATGCCCATGCGGTGAATTGTATCCTGATATATCAGATTTAGTCCACTGCCACCGTCCATAAGGACGTTGGTAAACTGGAATCCGTCTATTATTGGATTAAGTATCAGGGCAGTCCGTCCTGCGTGTTTGATATTGCGAGAATAATCTAGCTGATAAAAAATGATTGGCTTTAGTGACCAGTGGCGAGACTCCTGAGGGATAGGCTTGAATGTGCGGACCTTTATGGGTGCCTCATGCCTTGTTATGTGAAGTGAGTTCACTGTTTTGACTTCTTGCGGGAAGTTCTTTTGCTTCCTGGTGTTCTGCTTTTGGGGTTCGTCCTCTTCCTCACTTGGTGTGTCGAGCCCCTTGTGTTCGGCGTTAAGCCTTCCGGATTGTTTGAAAACCCAACAGTCTCTGTGGGTATGATTAGCAGGCTTTCCAGGAGTACTGTGTATCTGACATATCCTGTCCATGATTCTCTTTAGACTGGACGGATCTTCCCTATTATCCTGAGGGGGTGATTTTGTCTGATTTTGTCGTGAGCCTTTGAATCCGGCATTGACTGTCGTGCTCTTCGGACTTTTTCTTTTGATTCGGCGAAGGTCCTTGTTTCGCCGTGGTTTCCCGTTTCCATCCATGATTTCTGATGTAGTTGGGTCGCTGGGGCTGCATCGTGCCAACCAGCTGTCCTCTCCTGCGCAAAAGCGGGTCATGAGGCTTGTGAGTGCGGCCATTGTTCTTGGCTTTTCCTGGCCAAGGTGTCTGGCGAGCCATTCGTCTCGGACATTGTGCCTGAAAGCCGCTAGGGCTTCGGCGTCCGGACAATCCAATATTTGATTCTTTTTAGTGAGCAATCTGTTCCAGAACTGCCGAGCTGATTCTCCGGATTGCTGAGTTATGTGACTGAGGTCGTCTGCATCCGGGGGACGGACATAGGTCCCTTGAAAATTTGCTCGGAAAGCGTCCTCGAGCTCTTCCCAACTTCCAATTGTGTTTTCGGGAAGGCTTTTAAGCCAGTGCCGGGCTGGCCCTTTAAGCTTAAGGGGTAAATATTTTATGGCGTGGAGATCATCTCCTCTAGCCATATGTATGTGGAGGATATAATCCTCGATCCAGACTCTAGGGTCTGTTGTTCCATCGTACGCCTCTATGTTAACGGGTTTAAATCCCTCTGGGAATTCATATTCCAGGACCTCATCGGTGAAACATAGAGGGTGTGCGGCACCCCTATATTTGGGTGGGCCGGCTTCTGATGGTGGATTTTTTGCATTGCTTGTGAGAGCTTGCTTTCTTGGCCCGTAAATGGACCTGGCTGGGCCATGATGCGAGTCTTTGATTGGGTCGCATGCCGCATTGAGTAAGGCGCCGTTTGCCGTATTGTAGTGGCCGAGAGGTCGCTTATTCGACCGTGTAGCCTTTTTGTTTTTCGAGTTTGGGGGCTCTAGGGCCTCCTGGTCGAATTCGGGCAGTAGCTTTCTCTTCGGATAGCTTTTGGTGCGGCGGCTGCCGCCGTATTTGTCTGCGGTCTTGATTACTTTGCTCCATCTTGTTTTGGGTGCATCTTCCGCCGTCTTTAGCTTTTGCTTCTGCTTCTTCAGGCTTCGTGCTGTGGCGACGAGCATTTCTTGGAGATTCTTCTGCTTCATGATTTTATCCGGCGTGGTATAGTCCGGAGTTCTGTTATGACCGGGGGAGGACTGTTCATCCTCTCTGGCCGTGTTACCCTGTTCGGACGGCTGTTCTGGGATGCGTTCGTCATCTGCCGGCTCGTCCTGCTCTATGGCTGGGTCTTGATCGAGGTGGGGCTTCGCTCGGCGTTTACGTCGCCGCTTTGAGTGCTTTTCGGAGGGTTTACCCTTCTTTTCGCCCCCTTCTTCCTCATTGTGAGTTCTTTCAGGTGTATCCACCATGAATACGTCATTAAGTGGGGTGGAGGTCCAGTGCCCTATGGGCGCTGGTTCCGGTTCGTCTTCGTCTTCGTCGTCCATACCGTCGAAGTCTTCGGAGCCGAAGTCGAGCATGTCGGTTAAATCGTCGACAGTGGCTATTAAGTGGGTGGTGGGTGGGCTTTGAATTTCTTCGTTGTCCGAATCCCAACCTCGCAGGCCACAGTTCGGCCTGGGCTCTCCTGAAAAAGAGAGAGACTTGAGAGATTTCAGAATACCACCGATAGGCGAATACTGAAAGATATCCGCGGCGGTGAACTCCATTACCGGCGCCCAATCTGATTCGATTGGCACTCGCGTGGGAGGTTCGGAGTTCGGAGAAGAGTCCGGCTCCTTGGAGTCATGTGCCATGCGGAGTGCGGGGCTTGCGTTTGGCTCAATGGCTTTTAAGATCGCAGCCCCCGAGGTGACGTCCCACCGTTCATCCTCAAAGAACGCAGCGGGCTTCGGATCGAGGATCGGGGCCGGAGCGTATGCGGCCTCCAGGACACTGTTCGGAGGCGCGCTTGGCTGTGGCTTGAATCCGTCGAAGATCAGGTCTCCGAGGGTATCTGCCATGTAGTTTAAGCTTCCCCACCTAGCTTGATGGCCAGGGGCGTGGCTTTCGATCTGCTCCAGATGGCCAAGCGAGTTGGCCCGCAGAGCAAAGCCGCCGAAGACGAAGATCTGTCCGGGGAGAAAAGTCTCACCCAGGACCTCGTCGTTGTTGATGGTCAAAGGAGCCATCGGGCCTAAAGGCGACGACACAGAGGAACTCTCAATGAAAGCACCAATGTCGGTGTCAAAACCGGCGGATCTCGGGTAGGGGGTCCCGATCTGTGCGTCAAGGTCGGATGGTAACAGGAGACAAGGGACACTTTATTTTACCCAGGTTCGGGCCCTCTCGATGGAGGTAAAACCCTACTCCTGCTAGATTAATATTGATGATATGGGTAGTACAAGAGTAGATCTACCACGAGATCAAGGAGGCTAAACCCTAGAAGCTAGCCTATGGGTATGATGATGGTTATGATGTGTTCGTCCTACGGACTACAACCCTCCGGTTTATATAGGCACCGGATAGGGTTAGGGTTACACAGAGTCGGTTACATTGGTAGGAGATCTTGAATATCCGCACGCCTAGCTTACCTTCCACGCCAAGGAAAGAACCTTCCGGACACGGGACGAAGTCTTCAATCTTGTATCTTCATAGTCCTGGAGTTCGGCTGAAGATATAGTTCGGCTATTCGAACACCCCCTAATCCAGGACTCCCTCACCAAGCATATACAGATATGGCCTCGGAACACGGAGACCGAAAGGTCGAGCGTGAATCATATAGTAGATATGATCAACATAGTGATGTTCACCAATGAAACTACTCCATCTCACATGATGATCGGACATGGTTTAGTTGATTTGGATCACGTGATCACTTAGAGGATTAGAGGGATGTCTATCTAAGTGTCAGTTCTTTAATAATATGATCAATTGAACTTAAATTTATCGTGAACTTAGTACCTGATGGTACCTTGCTTGTTTATGTTTGATTGTAGATAGATGGCCCATGTTGTTGTTCCGTTGAATTTTAATGCGTTCCTTGTGAAAGCAAAGTTGAAAGATGATGGTAGCAATTACACGGACTGGGTCCGTAACTTGAGGATTATCCTCATTGCTGCACAGAAAAGTTACATCCTGGAAGCACCGCTGGGTGCCAGGCCTGCTGCTGATGCAACTGACGACGTTAAGAACGTCTGGTGGAGCAAAGCTGATGACTACTCGATAGTTCAATGTGCCATGCTTTACGGCTTAGAATCGGGTCTTCAACGACGTTTTGAACGTCATGGAGCATATGAGATGTTCCAAGAGTTGAAGTTAATATTTCAAGCAAATGCCCGGATTGAGAGATATGAAGTCTCCAATAAGTTCTATAGCTGCAAGATGGAGGAGAACAGTTCTCTCAGTGAGCATATACTCAAAATGCCTGGGTATAATAATCACTTGATTCAATTGGGAGTTAATCTTCCAGATGATTGCGTCATTGACAGAATTCTCCAATCACTTCCACCTAGCTACAAGAGCTTCGTGATGAACTATAATATGCAAGGGATGGATAAGACAATTCCCGAGCTCTTCGCAATGCTGAAAGCTGCGGAGGTAGAAATCATGAAGGAGCATCAAGTGTTGATGGTCAACAAGACCACTAGTTTCAAGAAAAAGGGAAAAGGGAAGAAGAAGGGGAACTTCAAGAAGAACAGCAAGCAAGTTGCTGCTCAAGAGAAGAAACCCAAATCTGGACCTAAGCCTGAAACTGAGTGCTTCTACTACAAGCAGACTGGTCACTGGAAGCGAAACTGCCCCAAGTATTTGGCGGATAAGAAGGATGGCAAGGTGAACAAAAGTATATGTGATATACATGTAATTGATGTGTACCTTACTAATGCTCGCTGTAGCAACTGGGTATTTGATACTAGTTCTATTGCTAATATTTGCAACTCGAAACAGGGATTACGGATTAAGCGAAGATTGGCTAAGGACGAGGTGACGATGCACGTGGGAAATGGTTCAAAAGTCGGTGTGATCGCGGTCGGCACGCTACCTCTACATCTACCTTCGGGATTAGTATTATACCTAAATAATTGTTATTTGGTGCCAGCGTTGAGCATGAACATTATATCTGGATCTTGTTTGATGCGAGACGGTTATTCATTTAAATCAGAGAATAATGGATGTTGTCGGTGTCAAAACCGGCGGATCTCGGGTAGGGGGTCCCGAACTGTGCGTCAAGGTCGGATGGTAACAGGAGACAAGGGACACTTTATTTTACCCAGGTTCGGGCCCTCTCGATGGAGGTAAAACCCTACTCCTGCTAGATTAATATTGATGATATGGGTAGTACAAGAGTAGATCTACCACGAGATCAAGGAGGCTAAACCCTAGAAGCTAGCCTATGGATATGATGATGGTTATGATGTGTTCGTCCTACGGACTACAACCCTCCGGTTTATATAGGCACCGGACAGGGTTAGGGTTACACAGAGTCGGTTACATTGGTAGGAGATCTTGAATATCCGCACGCCTAGCTTGCCTTCCACGCCAAGGAAAGAACCTTCCGGACACGGGACGAAGTCTTCAATCTTGTATCTTCATAGTCCTGGAGTCCGGCTGAAGATATAGTTCGGCTATCCGAACACCCCCTAATCCAGGACTCCCTCAGTAGCCCCTGAACCAGGCTTCAATGACGACGAGTCCGGCGCGCAAATTGTCTTCGGCATTGCAAGGCGCGTTCCTCCTCCAAATTCTTCAAGAAGATAATAAACACCAAAAAATAGTGTCCAGCCCTGCAAAACAAGTTTCCACGTATTGCCATATAGAGAATAATACAAACACAAATCAAATCTGCTGACGTATTCCGCGGTGCGTCATAACACTGCGACCAAGCCTTCTGTATGGATTATTGTTTGTTGTTCCGCCGCAGCACGTTCAACGAGGCAGTTTCCTTGGCACGTCTTGTCGAAGCAGAGATCGTGTGCCCCTTTTAACGGGATTCTCATTAATACGGACGTGTGTAACCCAACCGCGCCATTTACCACGGCGTGTGAGCGGCAAGCGAGTTTTATTAGGTAGGTGGGGACGCATAACGGCATCAACCTATATAAGGGGATAAAGATCCACCTTTTTCACCTACGCCTTCTTCCTCCTTTGCCCATCCATCTCCTGCGCACTCAAGCTCCAACGCCCAAGTTCGCTCTTTCTTCCCCAACCTACTCCAGCGATGTCCGGAGCGGGTGGCAAGTGGATGGCTTCCTCCGTTACGGAGGGTCAAATCAAAAAGCTTAGGAAGGCCGGATATCTGTCCAAGGACATCCCGCACCGGCTTCCCGAGGCGGGGCATCTTCTTCCCACCCCAAGGCCCCATGAGAGGGTAGTTTTTCTCCCCCATTTCCTCCGCGGACTGGGTTTTCCACTTCACCCTTTTGTCTGGGGGCTCATATTCTACTACGGCCTGGATTTCCACGATCTGGCCCCGAACTTTATCCTCAATATCTCGGCGTTTATCGTCGTGTGTGAGGCCTTTCTCCGCATCCGCCCCCACTTCGGCCTCTGGCTCCAGACCTTCAACGTCAAGCCCAAGGTGGTGTCCGGCACCCAGGCGGAGTGCGGAGGTGCTATGGCCGGCAAAATGGCCAACGCACTCTGGTTCGATGGCTCCTTTGTGGAGTCCTTAAAGGGGTGGCAGGCAGGATGGTTTTACATCACCGAGCCACGCGACTCAAAATGGGTCGCGGCCCCTGAGTTCCGATCCTGACCCCCCATGCGGCTCATGTCCTCGAAAGAGACGGGCCTATCGTGGGGCAACGAAGAAGAAGTGACCGGACTGCAAACTTGCATCCGGTCCCTGATGAACAAGCCCATCCGGCATGTCAACATCAACCAGGTCATGTTCGTTCGCCGGATC
Organism: Aegilops umbellulata; assembly: GCA_032464435.1. Taxonomy (NCBI): domain Eukaryota; kingdom Viridiplantae; phylum Streptophyta; class Magnoliopsida; order Poales; family Poaceae; genus Aegilops; species Aegilops umbellulata. Next base: position 635,315,806 of record CP136055.1, read on the forward strand.
CTCCCGTGCCAAGAACGGGATTTCACTTTGTGGGAATTCGACCCGGCGCAGCACCAAACCCTCAATAGGCTCTTCGACACGACGTATGAAGACGTCTAGAAGGTGCTAACCAAAGGCGCCGAGTGCCCCACATCCGCTTCCGAGGACTGCGGATACAGCTCGCAGCGCAACGCTGGCGAGGTAAGCTATTTATACCTTTCACAGGTTCGTTAAGCTTTTCTACATAGATTAACTCTATGTGGGATCTAAAAACTCCCTTTGCCTTTGACAGGCGTGGCTAAAGATAGCCGGACCAATCAACTGTCCGGCTCCTCTGCCCGAAGACCCAGCCCCAGCTCTCTTAGAGAAGCTGCTGGCTCCGGCGCCTTATGTGGTGCCGGAGAAGAAGGTCAAGAAGAAGAAGACCACCGGGACTCGAAAGAGTGCCCGCAATGTGGCGGTGTCGAGCTCGTCATCTGGCGAATCTGCGACGCCCTCCTCTCGTGAAAACGAGGAGGAGGAACAAGGAAGCTCTCCCCCTCCAGCGAGGGGAGCGAAAAAGAAGAAGGCCGCCCCAACAGGGGAGGCCGAGGGGTCGAGGAAAAGGAAGACCCCTCCGCCGGACTACTCCCCCAACGCCGAAGAGGGCGGAAAGGAGTGGCCAGACAGAACCAAGCGTCCGGCGACATCGTAAGTATTCACATACGAGAATGACTCATAGTATCTTCAAGTGTGCAGCTTACCCTAATGTCGAATGCTATTTGCGCAGCCCGCCCCAAGCCGCACTCGATGATTCATCGAGCGGCTCCCTGGATTCGTCGGACATGAACTCTGTCCCGCCCGCAGTCTCCCCCAGCGGGGCGGACGACACCGAAGCGGCGTCCCGCCGAACAGGGCAGGAGGAGGTGGTCTTGGAGGAGCCGCAAGGCAATCCTCTGGACCCCAGGAGCAAAGGGGATGAAACTCCCCAGGGCTCTCAGTCCGGCTTGGTGCCGGACACCGCGCCGGACTCAACCGTCCTGGCTCGCGGTGGGCGAACTCCTTCCAAGAGGAGTAAGCCGTCTGAGCCGGCAACCTCTGTCCAACCAGAGGCGCCGAATAGTCTGTTGGAGGCGCTTGAAGGTGCCACCATCGACGAGGAGCACCGTACTGTTATGAGTGCGGTGGTCCAACGGGTTCAGTCCGCCAAGAGCGGACTGAATGAAGCTTGCGCTAGCCTTCTAACAGGCTTCCAGGTAAGCAAAAAATATGCTAAATTCATTACCGCATCGACAGTAGCCCCTGATGCTCTGTTCGGTGTTCGGAAAGAAAAGCCGAATAGAGGATCTAATAATTTTCGCAGGAGTCTAATAATAAAAAGTCGAATATGCGTATGCAGGCTTCCCTGCTGTCCACCGCCGCACTGACTGCGCAGGTGGAAGTCCTGAAAAAGGACCTCGAGCGGTCCGAGCAAGAGCTCGGCCTTGCCAAAAGGCAGCTCGTGGAAAAGGAAGGTAAGAAATACCCCTAAAAATAGGTGCCTATAGAGAGGCTTGATTGCAAAAAGAAATAACAGGATTGTACTGCTTATTGTAGGGGCCACAACCGAGGTGGCAACCCTGAAGCAGGCGCTGGCTGAGGTCGAGAAGAAAGCGGCCGAGGAGCGCGCCGAGCGAGAAAAGCTTGGGGTCCAAGTCGGCAAGGTGCAGCAAGAGCTGCAAGCTCTCATGAAGAAACATGAGGGTTTGGAGCTTGAGGCAAAAACGCAAGCATCCGAGCTCGCGTCGGCTGTTGAGACCACCAAGAGTGCCAAGGCCGAAGCCCAAAAGGCCCTCCAAGAGTTGGAGGATGTGAAAAAGATAGCAGCGGGTAAGGCATTCTTAATGCAAAGTAGGAATATAAAGGTGAAATACCTATTACTTACCCGAATCCGGAGTTCTCCAGGGGCGTTCTTCGATCTTCCCCGTAGCGCATCCGACGCCGCCGCATTCTACCGAGCTGAAGAGGACAGCTCGACGGAGAGTGCGTTCTGGTCTCAGTATTCTGAGGCCGGACAGCCTGTGCCCTTGAGCGATCAGCTGAAGCAGCTGGCCGAGCTCCACAAGGCGGCCGAACAGGCCATGAAGGGCTTACTAGTTCGGATGTGGCCTGGAGAGGCCCTTCCTGGGAGCTACTTCGGGCTGGTGCGGCGGCTGGTGGAGGCCTGTCCACGGCTTGAGGTCATCAAGCGCTCCGTCTGCATAGAAGGTGCCCGGAGGGCCCTTGCCCGTGTAAGGGTACACTGGGGCAAGCTGGACGGAGAGAAGCTGGTGAAGGACGGGCCGCCGCAGGGGAAGGAGCATCGCAATCCCGAGAACTATTACAAGGAAGTTCTTGCTGGAGCTTGCCTTGTCACGGATGAGTGTGCCAAAGATGTAATATTTCAATGAACTCGCTCGTTTGTATCCTGCGCGCTGAAAACTTGTTCATATGCGCTTAAGCAATGCTTTCTGAATTTAAAATATTATTTTCTGTGCGGCCGTTTATCAATAACTGAGAGATGGCGAGTCGTCGGCTTCTGCCCCCATGCAACTAGTGCTGGGGTGTTCGGGATAAACCTGAGGGCTCTTGTTCCCATAGTTGGGTCCTTCGAGGGAGGCGATCAGCACAGCGAACCAGGCAATCGGACTATAATGCTTGAACACTCTCACTTAGCCATAGAACGTTACAATTTTAAATTTCGGCGAAGCCCCTAGTTCGGAAGGCCGAATTCGGGGCACTATCCACGCCTTTAGCCGGACTTAACCAGCTCTCCGATCGAAGCGGCATAAGCCTTTAGGGACTCGAAAAACCTCTCGAACAGCGACCGGTCTCGCGCCTTATCATGACAGTCTGTTTTAGCTTTCTCCATTGAGGTGCTCACCCACCTGATCTGGGGCACAATCGCAGTGGTTCTCCTAGTGCTACCTTAGCCGATAGAGCGGAACGTAAGGCACCAAAACATAGGAGCCGGGCAAACCCAACATATGACCAAAATCATGACTCGGAGCCGATGCATATAATGCTATAAGTTCGGGGTGCCGCACTTGTGAAAGTGGACGGACTTCTCACACCAGATAGAAGGGTAATAAAGCCCCCTGGCGTGGTTTGCCGTACCATGGTGTACGGGTGCGATCATGTTATTTGAATAAACATATGTATATTAAAAGAAGATAATGCAAAAATAGACAAAAAGCTATGCATTATTTATGAGGAGGCTGTTTATTCAAGCCGAACGATACAAGTAGTGCGAGAAAAAAAATTAGACTATTTAACATGTCCTGACCAGGCGCAGGCCGCGGAATTGAGAAACAGATATATCGCTCGAAATAGAGACCACCTGAGAGTTTCATGATGCGGTGTTGTTTTGTCTGCTTTCCTGGTCCTGTATCGTCTGTGCGGCAGCGAGGCCGAACACTGTATCCAGAGTATGGAGACCTGAAAGAAAAGAAGAATCCGGCAGCCCCTAGTACGTTTGACGCTGTATTGTTGGCATGCCGTTTGATCTGCCCCTTCCCCTATGCCCATGGAATTTTAAGGGCGTAATTGTGTACTCGAGGTACTAGCTCCGCTATGTAGCGATGGCTGGGGTTGGGGCCGTATTGCTACGCGTGCTCCGAACGCGCCAGTCGGTCTTGCTGCGGGTTACTCCGGGCGCGTTTTGCTTTGTCCGGCTTTGTAGCGGCCGGACTCGAGAGTTGCCTTAACAGGCTGCTTTGTACCTCTGCTGCGAGGGCCGCCGTGTGTTCCTCCGTACGGATGGAGCGTTCGGTGTTTCCACTGACCGTGATTACACCTCGAGGGCCTGGCATCTTGAGCTTGAGATATGCGTAGTGCGGCACCGCATTGAATTTAGCGAATGCGGTTCGTCCAAGCAGAGCATGATAGCCACTGCGGAACGGAACTATGTCGAAGATTAACTCTTCGCTTCGGAAGTTGTCCGGAGATCTGAAGACCACATCAAGTGTTATGGAGCCTATGCAATTGGCCTCTACACCTGGGATGACGCCTTTAAAGGTCGTCCTTGTGGGCGTGATCCTTGATGGATCTATGCCCATTTTCCGCATTGTGTCCTGGTAAAGCAGGTTCAGGCTACTGCCGCCGTCCATGAGGACTCTTGTAAGGTGAAATCCGTCAATGATTGGGTCAAGAACCAATGCAGCAAAACCGCCGTGACGGATGCTAGTGGGGTGGTCCCTTCGATCGAAGGTGATCGGGCAAGAGGACCATGGGTTGAACTTTGGGGCGACTGGCTCCATCGCGTATACGTCCCGTAGCGCACGCTTCCTCTCCCGCTTGGGAATATGAGTCGCGTATATCATGTTCACCATCCGCACTTGTGGGGGAAACCCCTTCTGTCCGTTGTTGTTCGGCGGCCTGGGCTCCTCCTCGTCATCGCTGTCTAGCCCCTTGTCTTTGTGTTCGGCTCTTAACTTGCTTGCCTGCTTGAACACCCAACAATCCCTGTTGGTGTGATTGGCTGGCCTTTCGGGGGTGCCGTGAATTTGGCACGAGCGGTCGAGTATTCGGTCCAAACTGGACGGGCCCTGGGTATTCTTTTTGAATGGCTTTTTCCGCCGACCGGATTTATGGCCTCTGAATCCGGCGTTTACTGCCGTATCTTCATTGCTGTCGCTGCTGACGCGGCGTTTCTGTTTATTCCGTCGTGACCTGCCACCTTTGTCCTTGGTATGTGAATTACCTTGCTTCTTCGATAAGTTGTTGCTGCGAGCTAGCCAGCTATCTTCGCCCGCGCAAAAGCGGGTCATGAGTGTCGTGAGGGCTGCCATGGATTTCGGCCTTTCCTGTCCCAGGTGCCGGGCAAGCCACTCGTCACGGATGTTATGCTTGAAGGCTGCTAAGGCCTCTGCATCCGGACAATCGACTATCTGATTTTTCTTTGTTAGGAACCGTGTCCAGAATTGTCTGGCCGATTCTTCTGGCTGCTGGATTATGTGGCTTAGGTCGTTGGCGTCCGGTGGCCGTACGTAGGTCCCCTGGAAGTTGTCGAGGAATGCGGCCTCCAGGTCCTCCCAAGAGCCGATCGAATCTGCGGGGAGGCTGTTAAGCCAGTGCCGGGCTGGTCCCTTAAGCTTAAGGGGTAAATATTTGATGGCGTGCAAATCATCGCCACGTGCCATGTGGATGTGGAGGAGATAGTCCTCAATCCATACTGGCGGATCTATCGTACCGTCGTACGACTCGATGTTGACGGGTTTGAAACCCTCTGGGATTCTATGATCCATTACTTCGTCTGTGAAGCATAGTGGGTGTGCGGCGCCCCTGTACTGGGCTATGTCTCGACGCAGTTCGGAGGAGCTGTGCCTGTTGTGTTCGGCCCGGCCGGATTTATTGTGTCCGGAGTGAAAACTATCACGTGTCGTCGGGCGTCCGCGCGATCCATAGATCGATCTTGTTTGCCTTGCTTTGTCCTCCAGGATGTCTCGCAGGTCTGGTTCGTGTTCCCGTGCCTTGGTAAAGCGGCTGCGGGGCATGGCTTGTTTGGATGTTCGACCGGCTTCTCTGTCGCGGCCGCGAGGTGGCCGATCTGCCATGTCTTGGGCTTCCCCCTCTGATTGGGGTAGCGGCCTGCGCTTAGGATAGTTTTTGGAGGGGCGTCCGAGCTCGTGCTCTTCGGCCGCAAGGACTTCAGTCCATCTGTCAGCTAGCAAATCTTGATCAGCTCTAAGCTGTTGCTACTTTTTCTTTAGGCTGTTCGCCGTGGCTAAAAGCCTGCGTTGAAAGCGCTCTTGTTCGGCGGGGTCTGATGGTACGATGAATTCATCGTCGCCGAGGCTTGCCTCGTCTTCGGAGGGAGGCATGTAGTTATCGTCCTCGACCTCTCGCTCTGCCGCTCTCTCATGAGGGCGGTCTTCTCCATCTTCCTGTGCCGAATCCTGCTGGTTTTGGTGTTCTTCGGCGCTGTCCGGGGTAGTGTTATCTCCCGTGCCGGAATCACCGTTTCTGTTGTGGCGGGATTTGGAGCGGGCGCCGCTGACGTCGGCGTTTTGGAGGCTTTTTCGAAGTGCCGTCCTCCGCTGTTCCATTGCCATCTCCATCTTTTGGAGCATCCACCATGTATATGCCGTATGACGAGGTGGCGGTCCAGCGCCCTACAGGTGCTGGTTCTTGCTCGTCTCCTCCTTCGTCGTCCATACCGTCGAAGTCTTCGGAGCCGAAGTCGAGCATGTCGGATATATCGTCGACAGTGGCTATTAAGTGGGCGGTGGGTGGGCTTTGAATTTCTTCGTCGTCCGAATCCCAACCTCGCAGGCCATAGTTCGGCCTGGGCTCTCCTGACAAAGAGAGAGACTTGAGAGAATTCAGAATATCACCAAAAGGTGAATACTTAAAGATGTCCGCGGCGGTGAACTCCATTACAGGCGCCCAATCTGATTCGGTCGGCGGGGGCACGGACGACCCGAAGTTCGGAGAAGAGTCCGGCTCCTTGGAGTCACAGGCCATGCGGAGCGCGGGGCTTGCGTTCGGCTCAATGGCTTTTAAGATCGCAGCCCCCGAGGTGACGTCCAACCGTTCATCTTCAAAGAACGCGGCGGGCTCCGAATCGTGGATTGGGGCCGGAGCGTATGCGGCCTCCAGGACACTGTTCGGAGGCAGAGCTATATCATGCCCCTCGAGATAGTGCGGCGCGCTTGGCTGTGGCTCGAATCCGTCGAAGATCAAGTCTCCCCGGATATCTGCCGTGTAGTTTAGGCTTCCAAACCTGACTTGATGGCCAGGGGCGTAGCTCTCGATCTGCTCCAGATGGCCAAGCGAGTTGGACCATAGAGTGAAGCCGCCGAAGACGAAGATCTGTCCGGGGAGACAAGTCTCACCCTGGACCTCATCGTTGTTGATGATCAAAGGAGCCATCGGGCCTAAAGGCGACGACACAGAGGAACTCTGAATGAAAGCACCAATCTCGGTGTCAAAACCGGTGGATCTCGGGTAGGGGGTCCCGAACTGTGCGTCAAGGTCGGATGGTAACAGGAGAAAAGGGACACTTTATTTTACCCAGGTTCGGGCCCTCTCGATGGAGGTAAAACCCTACTCCTGCTAGATTAATATTGATGATATGGGTAGTACAAGAGTAGATCTACCACGAGATCAAGGAGGCTAAACCCTAGAAGCTAGCCTATGGGTATGATGATGGTTATGATGTGTTCGTCCTACGGACTACAACCCTCCGGTTTATATAGGCACCGGATAGGGTTAGGGTTACACAGAGTCGGTTACATTGGTAGGAGATCTTGAATATCCGCACGCCTAGCTTGCCTCCCACACCAAGGAAAGAACCTTCCTGACACGGGACGAAGTCTTCAATCTTGTATCTTCATAGTCCTGGAGTCCGGTTGAAGATATAGTTCGGCTATCCGAACACCCCCTAATCCAGGACTCCCTCAGCTGTTCTATTTATATGAGTAATATCTTTTATGGTCATTCACCCTTGAAGAGTGGTCTATTCTTATTAAATCTCGATAGTAGTGACACACATATTCATAATGTTGAAGCCAAAAGATGCAGCGTTGATACTGATAGTGCAACTTATTTGTGGCACAGCCGTTTGGGTCATATCGGTGTAAAGCGCATGAAGAAACTCCATACTGATGGGCTTTTGGAACCACTTGATAATGAATCACTTGGTACTTGCGAACCGTGCCTTATGGGCAAGATGACCAAAACACCGTTCTCCGGTACTATGGAGAGAGCAACAGATTTGTTGGAAATCATATATACAGATGTATGTGGTCCGATGAATGTTGAGGCTCGTGGTGGATATCGTTATTTTCTCACCTTCACAGATGACTTAAGCAGATATGTGTATATCTACTTAATGAAACATAAGTATGAAACATTTGAAAAGTTCAAAGGATTTCAGAGTGAAGTTGAAAATCATCGTAACAAGAAAAAATAAAGTTTCTACGATCTGATCGTGGAGGACAATATTTGAGTTACGAGTTTGGTGTACATTTGAAACAATGCGGAATAGTTTCACAACTCACGCCACCCGGAACACCACAGCGTAATGGTGTGTCCGAACATCGTAATCGTACTTTACTAGATATGGTGCGATCTATGATGTCTCTTACTGATTTACCGCTATCGTTTTGGGGTTATGCTTTAGAGACGGCCGCATTCACGTTAAATAGGGCACCATCGAAATCCGTTGAGACGACGCCTTATGAACTATTGTTTGGCAAGAAACCAAAGTTGTCGTTTCTTAAAGTTTGTTGCTGCGATGCTTATGTAAAAAAGCTTCAACCTGATAAGCTCGAACCCAAATCGGAGAAATGTGTCTTCATAGGATATCCAAAGGAAACTATTAGGAAACTATTGGATACACCTTCTGTCACAGATCCGAAGGCAAGACTTTTGTTGCTAAATTCGGAAACTTTCTAGAGAAGGAGTTTCTCTCGAAAGAAGTGAGTGGGAGGAAAGTAGAACTTGCTGAGGTAACTGTACCTGCTCCCTTATTGGAAAGTAGTACATCACAGAAACCGGTTTCTATGACACCTACACCAATTAGTGAGGAAGCTAATGATAATGATCATGAAACTTCAGAACAAATTACTACTGAACCTCGTAGATCAACCAGAGTAAGATCCGCACCAGAGTGGTACGGTAATCCTATTATGGAAGTCATGCTACTAGATTGTGATGAACCTACGAACTATGAAGAAGAGATGGTGAGCCCAGATTCCGCAAAATGGCTTGAAGCCATGAAATCTGAGATGGGATCCATGTATGAGAACAAAGTATGGACTTTGGTTGACTTGCCCAATGATCGGCAAGCAATTGAGAATAAATGGATCTTCAAGAAGAAGATTGACGCTGACGGTAATATTACTGTCTGCAAAGCTCGACTTGTCGCAAAAGGTTTTCGACAAGTTCAAGGGATTGACTACGATGAGACCTTCTCACCCGTAGCGATGCTTAAGTCTGTCCGAATCATGTTAGCAATTGCCGCATTTTATGATTATGAAATTTGGCATATGGATGTCAAAACTGCATTCCTGAATGGATTTCTGGAAGAAGAGTTGTATATGATGCAGCCAGAAGGTTTTGTCGATCCAAACGGAGCTAACAAAGTGTGCAAGCTCCAGCGATCCATTTATGGACTAGTGCAAGCCTCTCGGAGTTGGAATAAATGCTTTGATAGTGTAATCAAGGCATTTGGGTTTGTACAGACTTTTGGAGAAGCCTGTATTTACAAGAAAGTGAGTGGGAGCTCTGTAGCATTTCTGATATTATATGTGGATGACATATTACTAATTGGAAATGATATAGAATTTCTGGATAGCATAAAGGGATAATTGAATAAGAGTTTTTCAATGAAAGACCTCAGTGAAGCTGCTTACATATTGGGCATTAAGATCTATAGAGATAGATCAAGACGCTTAATTGGACTTTCACAAAGCACATACCTTGACAAAGTTTTGAAGAAGTTCAAAATGGATCAAGCAAAGAAAGAATTCTTGCCTGTGTTACAAGGTGTGAAATTGAGTAAGACTCAATGCCCGACCACTGCAGAAGATAGAGAGAAAATGAAAGATGTTCCCTATGCTTCAGCAATAGGCTCTATCATGTATGCAATGCTGTGTACCAGACCTGATCTGTGTCTTGCTATAAGTCTAGCAGGGATGTACCAAAGTAATCCAGGAGTGGATCACTGGGCAGCGGTCAAGAACATCCTGAAATACCTGAAAAGGACTAAGGATATGTTTCTCGTATATGGAGGTGACAAAGAGTTCATCGTAAATGGTTACGTTGATGCAAGCTTTGACACTGATCTGGACGATTCTAAATCGCAAACTGGATACGTGTTTACATTAAACGGTGGAGCTGTCAGTTGGTGCAGTTCTAAACAAAGCGTCGTGGCGGGATCTACATGTGAAGCGGAGTACATAGCTACTTCAGAAGCAGCAAATGAAGGAGTCTGGATGAAGGAGTTCATATCCGATCTAGGTGTCATACCTAGTGCATCAGGTCCAATGAAAATCTTTTGTGACAATACTGGTGCAATTGCCTTGGCAAAGGAATCCAGATTTCATAAGAGAACCAAGCACATCAAGAGACGCTTCAATTCCATCCGGGATCTAGTCCAGGTGGGAGACATAGAGATTTGCAAGATACATACGGATCTGAATGTAGCACACCCGTTGACTAAGCCTCTTCCACGAGCAAAACATGATCAGCACCAAAGCTCCATGGGTGTTAGAATCATTACTGTGTAATCTAGATTATTGACTCTAGTGCAAGTGGGAGACTGAAGGAAATATGCCCTAGAGGCAATAATAAAGTTATTATTTATTTCCTTATATCATGATAAATGTTTATTATTCATGCTAGAATTGTATTATCCGGAAACATAATACTTGTGTGAATACATAGATAAACTAAACGTCACTAGTGTGCCTCAACTTGACTAGCTCGTTAATCGAAGATAGTTATGTTTCCTAACCATAGACATGTGTTGTCATTTGATTAACGGGATCACATCATTAGGAGAATGATGTGATTGACATGACCCATTCCATTAGCTTAGCACCCGATCGTTTAGTATGTTGCTATTGCTTTCTTCATGACTTATACATGTTCCTATGACTATGAGATTATGCAACTCCCGTTTGCCGGAGGAACACTTTGTGTGCTACCAAACGTCACAACGTAACTGGGTGATTATAAAGGACCTCTACAGGTGTCTCCAAAGGTACATGTTGGGTTGGCGTATTTCGAGATTAGGATTTGTCACTCCGATTGTCGGAGAGGTATCTTTGGGCCCTCTCGGTAATGCACATCACATAAGCCTTGCAAGCATTGCAACTAATGAGTTAGTTGTGAGATGATGTATTACGAAACGAGTAAAGAGACTTGCCGGTAACGAGATTGAACTAGGTATTGAGATACCGACGATCGAATCTCGGGCAAGTAACATATCGATGACAAAGGGAACAAAGTATGTTGTTATGTGGTCTGACCGATAAAGATCTTCGTAGAATATGTGGGAGCCAATATGAGCATCCAGGTTCCGCTATTGGTTATTTACTGGAGACATGTCTCGGTCATGTCTACATTGTTCTCGAACCCGTAGGGTCCGCACGCTTAACGTTACGATGACAGTTTCATTATGAGTTTATATATTTTGATGTACCGAAGTTTGTTCGGAGTCCCGGATGTGATCACGGACATGACGAGGACTCTCGAAATGGTCGAGACATAAAGATTGATATATTGGACGGCTATATTTGGACACCGGAAGTGTTCCGGGTGATTTCGGAGAAAACCGGAGGGTTACCGGAACCCCCCCCCCCCCGGAGAAGTAATGGGCCTTATGGGCCCTAGTGGAGAGAGAGAGGGGCGGCCAGGGTGGGCCGCGCGCCCCCTTCCCCTCTGGTCCGAATTGGACTAGGAGAGGGGGGAGGCGCCCCCCTTTCCTTCTCCCTCTCCCCCTTCCTTTCCCCCTCCTAGTAGGAGTAGGAAAGAGGGGAGTCCTACTCCTACTAGGAGGAGGACTCTTCCTTGGCGCGCCCACAAGGGCCGGCCGGCCTCCCCCCTTGCATACTTTGCTGGATCGGAGTCCGGGGATCGTCATCGAGCTGAACGTGTGTGCTAGAACTCGGAGGTGCCTTAGTTTCGGTGCTTGATCGGTCGGGCCGTGAAGACGAACGACTACATCAACCGTGTTTTCATAACGCTTCCGCTGTTGGTCTACGATGGTACGTAGACAACACTCTCCCCTCTCGTTGCTATGCATCACCATGATCTTGCGTGTGCGTAGGAAAATTTATGAAATTACTACGCTCCCCAACAGTCATGGGTCACAACTTCCTCGAAAGATGCTTTCGCCCCAATTTATGTTTAAAGCAACAACGGAGCAATGTACACATCAAACCGATACAACATGGTGAGGTAGACCTCATACAACACCGATCCCAAGATAACAGGACCACGTAGAACGCATGCAGACGCTACCGAAAGAGAACATAGGAAGAACTGAATACAACGCCACACTACACCCTATCCCACCTAAGTTCCATGACAATGCCTCCAAGAGGGAGAATGATGCTACGCGTCGCCGCTGTCAAGTCTAAATGGACAAAGGTTTTCACCTGGGACCCAGCCATGAACAAGAGCACCACGACAACGTCTTCAAGAAGAGAGTAGCGCCCTCCAGCGTTGTTGGCAGCGAAAAAGCACGAAGCTTTCGCTCGGTAGCTCCCCCATGCCAGCACGAGGCATCTAGGACTAGCGCGACGAGACTAGAACTCCAGATCCAGATTGGGGCGCCACCACTGCCAGAGATAGAGATCATGCCAGAGCGACCTGCAGCTTCATCTCTTGCTGCCCCTACGGCCAAGAGGCAAAGCCACCACCACCAGCATGGTGCCAGCCGGAGAGACAACCATGCGGACGACCAACTAGATCCGCCACCCTGGCATCCATGTTCGGAACACCACCACCTGCCTACATCACGGTGCACCCACCATGCCTAGAGAAGTAAAAGGCATCTCCTTTCACTGCTAGACCAGTATTAGCCACAAAGTTTTGGGTCAACGACTCCACCGTACAAGGCGCCAACACCTGTGTCTCTAGCCAGTCCCGGGGGACCGAGGGAGACACAACCCCGCGGCTACCGACGGCCATCGTGGAGCACACTCGCACTACGCCAAGCCCACGATCTCTGACACTGGTCTGCCTAGGAAGGTGACAGAGTCCCAACTACCGCACCCGCGAGGAGAGCACCCGCGAGGAGAGGGATCTCATCTCCTGGTTGCCACCCAGGCAAAGCCCAATCTCACCTACCAAGCGCAACCACACCGACCCACCTCGGGCACAAACCAAGCCCACACGAGAGCGAACCCTAGGACCGAGCCACCGTCATTGCACATGCGGCAAGCTCGACACCGTGGCCGACACCCACGCAGCGGGGAGATTGCCACATCCACCCTACGCCGCCATCCAGAGCCCATCTGTTAGATTTGCAACGCCATAAGCTCGAGCGGCCCGCACCACCGCCACGACCGCTTGCAGCCACCCGAGTCAGCCAGAAAGAACCCATCTGGACCTCCAGGCCACCACGGACGAGCCCCGCCACACTGGATCCTCCACCGTGTCGGCCCGCCAAGGCAGAGGCCACGATCCGCGCCACCCGTAGCCCGCCCGCCCAGGCAGAGGCCACGATCCACGCCACCCATAGCACGTGCCTCCCATAAGCAACAGGACGGCAGATCCGGGCGGATCCCATGTCGACGCCGCATCTCTACCCCAGGCGCGCCCAATGACCTGAGAAAATTCCGTGCAGCCGCCATACCACCCGCGAACACCACGGCGTCACCGAGCCATCATCAATAGACACCGCGGCCACCCCGCGCACCTGGTGTCGCACCGCTAAGCCCCGCACCAGCTCCACGTCTCCGTCGGCTAGCCATCCCGCGCCAGCCAGGTGCACCGAGCAGAGAGGAAGACGCAACCCCGCTGCTGCCTAAGCCGGATGACCTAGACCCGACGTCGAGTACTTTCCGGCGACGGTGATGACCGACGACAAACGACAGCGACGAACGGAGCTCGCTGACGGTCTTGGATTGCTGCCCCAAGCTAGCTAGATATGCACGTACACAACAGCCAATTGCTTGAGGCTGGAAACACACGTACGTGTACAACTTGATCGATCTGACCACCAAACAACACGGGCGTACACAGCGGCCAGCCGGCCGGAAGAACAAAACGCACGCACGCGAAGCTGATGTATTGCCGCAGGAACGTCTCGTTCCTGTTTGCTTTATTACTTCAAATCAGATCGATATTGTTACAGGGGTATAGCTACGTATATATAGTAACTAGGACCAAGACACGCTAACCTACTCGGTTACATATTTGAATCCTAGTACTAATAGGTGACTGGCCTGTGTACGACCCGGACACAGCTCCACGTGTCGTGGTTATTTCTAACAGATGTGAGCACACAGTTTTACCATCAGCATGCCATCCATCGCTGAAGAAAGAACGCAATCACGATTTTGCGTAACAACGAGGAGATCTTCACAGGCAGGACAAGATTGCGGTCGTGGTGAAGAATGAGTACTATGCTAGCATCATGAGCTCTGCCCCGGAACATGCGTGCTCTCTGAACCTTTATGCCTGAACATACCAGCGCTGGACATTTCTCATCTTGAGGCCCCGTTCACTTGTGAGGAGGTGGAAAAGGTTGTTAAGTCAATGCGCCGCGCCGAGCAGGACGGATTTACGAGGCGCTTCTATAGTATGTGCTGGAACATTATTCAGAGTGACTTCATGAGGAAGAGACTTCGGGAGGCTACAACTTCCCCACGTAGTTGGTGACTTTGGCGGATACCGTGCCGGACTCAATGAGATCATGGCTGAATGTACCGAGGACAAGATCTATACACACTTTCACATTTATATTTATGTGTTCGGATCAAGGAACCATGTATATGTGCATGACCGTGTAAAAGATGAGGCTAATTCTTGATGCAAATAAAAAAAAATCTTAGAAGTTCACAAGCTTATCTAGAATTATTACAATCATGGTTCGAAAGCTCTCAAACAATATAGTACTACATATACGAGAATGTTCTCAACGGAACTTCTCTTATTCTAAAGCAGAAAGCTACAATGTAGTATAGTGCAAATGTTGAAGCTGAAGATGCGTCATCATAGGATTGACATGTAGATAAATATCGTAACTTCTGCATCACTTCGACTGAACTTCATTGTTCCACATGTGTGGAACGGCTCTGAGTTTCAGGTCATACCTTTTGCTAACCGTCAGCCCGAATTTCTCAGACATGTCAAGTGAAGCTCCATCAGGAAGTATCCAGTTAAAGTGATACAATAGGTTGGCCAATACGATGTCCAAGGTCGACGTGCTGAACAACATTCCTGGGCACAGCCTTCGCCCAGATCCAAAGGGGGTGTATTCAAAGTATGTCCCATTGTAATCTATGCTGTTGTTTTCAAATCTCTCGGGCTTAAACTCTTCTGGGTTCTTCCAGTATGTTGGATCTCTAGAAATTCCAAACACATTGACATACACATTGGTGCCTTTGAGGATATCATAACCCATCATTTTACAGTCCTCTCTGGCCCGGCGGGGGACTAATGGGCCTGGTGGATGCAACCTAAGAACTTCTTTGATGACCATCCGTAGGTAGTGGAGTTCTCCAAGGTCTCCGTTAGTAATTATAGCCCGGTTTTCACCTAGGACCTGCCGAACCTCTTGTTGTGCCTTAGCCATAGCTTCCGGATGAATCACCAGTTCCGACATAGTCCACTCCAAAACGGTCGATGTGCTTTCTGTGCCGGCTGCAAACATGTCCTGGAGGGTAGTGGCAGTATATATATACATATAAATCAGTACTATAGTAGTAAGAAGAAAATTATTCATTGAACGGAAATGTATGGTTCACAAAACATTAATACTAACAAGTGTACGTATAATATAAAAAATACTCACAAACAAGACGGCGCCTATGGTGTCAGTCGTTAGAGGGAATGCCAACGAGGCCTCCTCCTGCAGCCTGAGCAGCCCGTCAAGGAGATCCTCGTCGTCGGTGCCAGAGCTGCCGGGATCCAGCGACTCTTTGCGCCCCTTGATAATCTCAGCGATTATCTGATGGATGCGAGCACAGCTCCTCTTCATGTGGCGCTCGCCATTGCTCAGCCACCGTGATAACGGTGATGACGGGAAGAGGTCGACGAGGCAGAAGCCACCCAGCAGCCGGAACACCTCGTCCAACTCGCGGAGGTACTCTTCCTGCTGTGGGAACTTGCCCCCGAAAACTGCCTGCGAGATCACGTCGTTGCTGAGCGCGGCCACCTTCTCGCTGATGTTGACGGTAGCACCGGCGGAGGCCGTGATGGAGCGGACGAGGTCGCCGACCTCCTTGGCCCGGATGCCCTCCATGCGTTTGACCTGCTTGGAGCTGAGGAGCTCCACGACACACAGCTTGCGCATCTGGCGCCAATGGTCGCCGTAGGGGGCGAAGAGGAGGCCCTTGCCGCCACGGCCAGCGATGTCCAGCGTCACGCTACAGGGCCGGCCTGCGAGCGCGAGGTCGTTGGTCTTCATCACCAGCGCTGCCCCCTCGGCGCTGGAAACGATCACCGTGGACACCTCCCCTAGCTTCAGGAGCATCAATGGCCCATGCCGGCGAGACAGCTCTGTAATGGTGCGGTGTGGGAGGAGGCTGAGGACGTGGTGGAGGCTGCCGATGATTGGAAGCGTCCATGGTCCGGGAGGCAGCTCCTGCTTCGCCGTGCTTCTACCACCAGAGGAAGCTGTGAGCTTGAGAAGCCAAGTGACCAACAGCGTGGCAAGGGCTACGAGGCATAAACTAATTAGCACCTCCATGTCAATACTGCAGTGATGTGTTTCAAGCTTTCCGCTAGCTGGTAAGAATATATATACACGTATGCGGTGAACGGAAATGCAACTCCACTGCTAAGTTAGCGAAAACGTATTATTGATAAGAGAGTGGTTTTTCAGCTTCTGGGTGCCCCTACACCCTCTATGAACAGTAAATTCAGAAAAAATTAAAATAGAATTCAGAAAAAATCTGAAAAACTTCCAACACCACATATGACCAAATTTTGTAGTAGCTTGCAAGTTCTCGTGCCAAACTTCAGATTTATTTAACAAAAAACTATTTATTTGAATTTACGGTTCACAAAGGGCATAGGGACACCCGGGAGCTACCACACATTTCTCACTTTTTTGAGGGATAATATTATTGGGTTCAATCCCGCCCCCGACAAGGGAAGCCCGACAAACGGCAGGCTGTGTTGGGGTGGCCCAGTTGGACCCCATGTGTACACATGGGGCGGTCCATACCGCACACTTGTGTCACACTCATGACCCAAGCGGCACGTAAGGAATAGTGGTCTTCAATCACTATTCTAACCACACCATGATGATGTCATGGAATGGTATTGTAATACTATTTTCTAATGAATAAAGAGGTTATTTGAGGTCAAAAAGAAATGTCATGGAATTGTCTTGTCTAGAGTCGGCAGGTAGTATTCTATTACTCTATAAGTAGTATAAAAGGAATGGAACGCTCTCAACGAGAGTAGTGAAGCAAACGGCAATATGGAACAAGGCCCAGAAATATCTCATATGCTCCTCCTCCTCCATTACTCGACACCGGAGCGCCTTGGGCGAACTTATTCCGGCGGCAGACATCTGAACATAGTTTGGGCTAACAATTGGTATCAGAGCTCCAGATTGACACCTCCAAGACCGACGAGAAGATCGCGGCTGAGGGAGGCGCGTGCGGCCGATGCTGGGTGTGCCACGCTCTGTGCGCGACGTGGGTATGACCAGGACCTCCTTCCCCCTCCTAACGCGCACCAATTACCCAAGTTAGTCGCTCCTAATGAAGGTCATCATAGAGGCGCGACATATGTGGAAAGCTATGGAAACTGGCGATGCCTGGTGAAGACCGACTAACAAAGAAGACAATCATGCGCTCCGTCCCACCGGAGATGGTGCCCACCCGTGGTGCCAAGAAGACGATCAAGGGAGCTTGGGACACCATCAAGACTCTACGCATCGGCGTAGAGCGCGTACGAGAGTTGAAGGCACAAATCTTGTGCCTCTAGTATGAGAAAATCCAGTTCAAGGCCAGTGAGCAAGTTGACCACTTTGCCATGCGGCGGCATGGTCTCATCAACGAGCTCGCAATGCTCGGGGATCCCATCGATGACAAGAGGGTGCTTCTCAAGTTCCTCGGCATCGTCCTCAGGCGGTACAAGCATCTGGCCTGGTCCATCGAGCGCTTGGTGGATATCTCCACCATGACAATCGAGGAGCTGGTAGGTTGCCTCAAGATCATCGAGGAGCATAACAATGAAGTAGACGAACGCGCTTGCGGCGAACTACTGCTCACAAGGGAGTAGTGGAACGCGCGCTTAAGTAGCGCGGCCGTGACGTCTCTTCAGGCAGTGGGGGAAGCGCCCCCACGGGAAGCGGAACTCATGACAGAGGTGGAGGATACCACCAGAGTGGTGGCCGCAACTGCGGTCGCAAGCCAGGGTTGTGCTAGCAACATGACGGGCCTGGGCGAAGCTTCGACGGTAATGGTGACCGAAACCAGTGCCACTACTACAGCAAGTCGGCCCACTGGGCCCGGGATTGCCGCACGATGATAGCCGAAGAGGCAGTCGCGACAAAGGCAAACCTCGTGCAGGCAGATGTGGACCATGGGCCGGCAATGATGCTGGTAAGTATCAAGACCATGCAAGAGAGCTCAGGGTGCGTGCGACAACGGCCCGACAACCACCCATTTCATGCAAGAGGCACGGAGCCCCTCCACGGGAACCATCCCTTCAGTGACAGGCCACACCCCGACAACGACGTTCTCGAGGCCTGTCGACTGGGAGGTGATGAAGGCACATGTGTGGGGGAGGCACATCCCGGCAACCATGTCCCCATCGACGATCGTCAAGCCCATGCAAGATGGCACGGCAACGGTGTCCCCGACAACCTCGGGATCCGATAAGCCCATGCAAGTTGGCACGACAATGGTGCATATGGAGGACCATGCTCCGACCATGATGCTGGTGGCCATCGAGTCCGTGTAGTTGCGCACGGCGACTCAGGCCACCCACACCCCTACGTTGACGGGAGATGGCTCCTCGATGATGGCATGTGCATGCAGCTTCATCTTCATCAACGATGGGAGATCCGTGACCACACCCATGCTTGCAGGCGGCAAGCATAGTGAGGGTTGGTTCCACGACACCGACTCCACGAACCACATGACTAGTTCGGTCGACATATTCACGGAGCTGGACTGCTCGATTACCGGGAAGGTGCGGGTCATGGATGTATCCGTGGTACGTGGACATCCATGGCCGCGGGAGCGTCGTCTTGGCCGATGAAGAGGGTGATCACAGGGTGTTAACGGACATCGATCTACTTCATCCCGGCGATCAAGAGCAGCGTGAGCGTTGGACAGCTTGACAAGGGCTGGTTCGACATTGGCATCCGCCGCGGTGTAGTCACCGTGCGCAATCAGCAAAAGAGGTTGCTCATCGAGAATGGTGTCGCCGAGCGAGAAACCAAATGGTGCTCAGGATGGCACGTTGCATGCTCAAGGCAAAGTAGCTGCCGAACAAGTATTGGGGGGATGTTGTGCTCATGGCCATCTTCATCCTCGACCGCTACTTCACAATGAGCGTCGACGGCAAGACGCCCAACGAGGCGTGGTATGAAAGAAAGCCCGATGTACACTTCGTTTGCACCTTTGGCTGCATCGGGCACGTTAAAACGGCACGCCCATAGCTGAAGAAGCTCTTGCTGTACGCCTTGGCTGATGTGGGCTCATGGCGATTTTACAAGCTACGTTTGGGTCCATTACAGCTAGGAGCGTTGAATTATACAGCTTCGTACAGTTTTAGTGTCTACTTTACTCGGTGCCAAGTTGATAGTTGATTTTGTAACTAGTAGAAGCAATGAATTTAAGTTTAGATGTCGAATAATAAACCCATGAGAAACTTAAAAGGAGCGAGTGTTTGTGGGCTTAACAGAAGCTATGGAATTGTCCATAGTAAATTGGATGTGACTAGATATGCCCGTGCGTTGCAACGGGAGAAAAAAATAATATGCATTTAAAGTTAGTGAGAATTATAAGTGCAAGCAAAACTTTGTGTGCACGGGAACAAGAAACATTTAGCTTCTCGGTTTCATCGGGTGTGAAATAATCAATTAGCTATTTCTTCATTCATTGATCGAGGACATTTAAGAGTTTTCTTACGTCACTATATCCAAGAGAAGGCCCATGAATTATTCTATCTATTTTTCCTTTCAATCGAGAAGATTTTAAGATATGAAGTTCTTGAATATTGTAGGAAACATGAACAATTTTTAAAATACTAAACAGTTTTTCCAAAATTATGTACACTTTCAGAAGGAAACATGAACTATTTTTAAATCCAGAAAAGTTTTTTAAAAATAATGTACACTACGCAAACAAGATTTGAAACAGGAACATCTTTCAAAATTCACAAATATTTTTTGAAAACCCAACTTTTTTTATAAAAACATGAACATTATTTGAACTTGTCAACATTTTTTTAGAATTGGAACATGTGTTTAAAATTCATAACATTTTTCAAAAATGTGTATCTTTCATACACGAACATTATTTTGAATTGTGATATTTTCACTAAAACAAGAATATTTTCGAATTTGAAGCATTTTTAAAATGACATTTTATTTTTAGAAATCTCGGCCAATTTTAAAATACAATAAAAAGTTTGAAAAAGTGGGAAACTTTTTCAAGTTCCGAATATTTTTCAAAATAGCAACAAAATTTTGGAACTCTGACCATTTCCTAAATAAAATAAATGCTGAACATTTTTGAGAATTTTGAATTATGAAATAAATTCTATAAGAAAATAAACTTTGAAGGAAAAAAACAGATAGAGGAAGGAGAATAATAATAGATAACCTAGTAACTTCCTGTTGTGAGGCCATGCAGCCAGTCATGGCGTGTGGTGCATGTCCCCATCCAAAATATTTTGGAGAATAATCCAACTTCCCGATCCAAACATAGAATATTAGGGCAACTCCAACACAAATCACCTAAGCAAATGCAAGTGTCCGGACAGTCCATACACTTTTGGCAACCCAACGACTGTCAACAAAAATGCCCGAACATTCAAAATCCCACAAACCGGTGAGAAACTTGGGGGAGATTTGTGGGTGGATATCCTCCACGTCAGAATCCGACACCACAGCCACCCAAAAAGTGCTCCAGGAGCACTCGTTTTCCCTGGTCCTCTATCCTCATGTGTTTTGTATCTGCGCTTCCGAACTCTGGCACTGACGGTGTACCACCCGGACACCGCCCAAGCCTTGTCGCACCTCCGTTGGTGTACTCGGCGCCCGCTCGGCTTTGCTCATGATGTCATTTAACCCCGGAACGGGCCGCAGCCCAGGTATCCTCCGCACGTGCTGTATCCATCCTTCATTACTAGAGAAAATCCTAGTAGTAGCACGGGTTTAATGCCCACTAGTAGCACGGGCGACCGTGCTATTAATAAGGCGCTACAGCTATTACTTAGCAGTAGCGCGTGCGACATGGGCTACTGCTAAGACACATAGCCGCAGCGCTTGTTCTCTCCCGTGCTGCTGCTAATCTAGCTAGTAGCAGCGTGTTTACTATCCATCGCTACTAGTATTTTTTTATTTTTTATTTTAATGTACTTATTCGCCGTTATATAAATTTTGGTACAATACCAATTATGAGGTTTATATCATTATGTCCATAACAGTGTGTCAAATGAAGGTGTATTAGGTTCAAGTAGAGGCAATATGTGGTGCATGTCAAAGTATACTACTAATCCAAACTTGATCTAGTTTTGACTACTAGTACTTTAGATGTGCACCATATGTTGCCTTCACTTGAATCTAATCCGCCAACACAAGCTATTTAATAATCATCATAGTCATTACCACCAACAATATTTATTTAATCATCATAGTCATAGTGTAGCACATCATCATCTTCAAACTCATTCTAGCTAGCTAATCACCACCAACACTAGCTGCGGTAGCTATCTAATCACCACCAACACTAGCTAATAATAATCATTATAGTCATTACCACCAACACTAGCTACTTAATCATCATAGTCATAGTGTAGCACATCATCATCTTCAAACTCATTTCTAGCTAGCTACTCACTCCTGTTACTCTCTCTTAGGTAAAATAACATAAAACATGTGTAGCACTCCTCCTTCATCAAGTTGGAGCATGCAGATGAACCTGTCTCCTAATCGTGGGACGCGCTTCAGATTGCTGCCCTCTAGTACTTCTCTGTGATCGTTCATAATTTTGCTCCAATCTTTCACTATTAAGCATTCCTCGCTATTAGAAATCCTGAATGCACTAAAGTGCATTGTAAGATATCTTGGTCGTAAGCTAACAATACTCATGGTACTTTTAGTCTCAATCCAATAAGGCACAACATTCATCGGGAGTCCCTGTTGAAGAACATCGTATAGTAACATACTTAGCAATGAAGTATAGCTTAAAAAATATTGTATGCAAAAGATGCACCGAGGACAAATAGTAAATATCTTACCATGTTTCCTAAATAGATGTGACCGTAGTTCAGTACGAACACTATTGGTCGCACATTTTGAGTACTAACATTATTAAGTGCAGGAAGAAAATTTATCTTGACAGTATGAAGATCCTCAAGCCATGAAACATAATAACTTATCTCCTCGCAGTTTAGTTCAGCCCGGGACAGTAGTAGGTCATGTCTACCAAGCGTTGAACATGTTTGCTTGAACGGAAATAAGACAATAGAAATTAGTTGTCAACTATTTTTGAATAAACAATATCAAAGACATAAATATGGTTGAGAAACTCACATAATGGTATAACTGGAGGCGTCTGCACATCGACCCAGATATCGATATTACCTTCAATATCATCTTCCGGACGAATATCAAAGGTGATAACCATATTAGGCTCAAATGCATAAGTCTTGCATAGTGCTTGCCAAGTTTTGCATTCAAAATAGGTGTAGTCGTCTGCGTTGTATAATTTTGCGTGGAAAATACAACCATGCTCGGTCTTCAAGTAAACTCTCTTTACCTCCATAGTACGACTGAAACCTATCTTATCCAAGACAAAAACTCTTGAATGGCAGAAGATACGCTAGTAGAATAGTAAAAAAAACTTAAATTATAAGTTGAAGCAAATGAAGCAGATGTCATGCTTAATTACGGAAAAAGACTTGTCCTGCTTAATTACGAAAAAAGACTTACTGTATCCACTTCGAAGTTCTCGTCTAGCTTGATGCTGAAGCGCTATTATCATCTAGGAAGATTCCGTCGCACAGGCCGCGCTCGTCTTCGCATTATTTGCAAATACCGAAATCATTTTCGTTGTCAGACATTTCCTATGTTCATAGTTGAAACATTAATTGGAAATCGATCGAAGACAACTACCAGAATACTCAACACAAAAATCTGGGGCACTCGATATTTCCTACATATTCTGGCACAAGTCATGCCAAAATTCACGGAAAAATTTGGCATGACCTTTGCTAAAATAGGACATATCGAGCGCCTGAAATTTGCCAGAACGGAAATGAATCAACACTTCGGCAAAACATAGGCCATTCGGAAGTGTAACCTGCAAACATGACCGGCCACTCACTACAGGAATCAGGCATTTTGCCGCCAGCCTCCTAGAGACGGCAAAGGCAATATTACAGACGGCAAAGATTTTGCCGTCAGCACATGACGGCAAACCTTGTCAGTAAAGACAAAGTCAGCAAAGGGGAATTTTGCCGTCAGCATTTTATCGGGCAGACGACAAAGAATTTGCTATCAGTTAACCAATTTTGTCGTCAACGAAAATTGCAGACGGCAAAAAAAGGCGTTTAACAGAACAGGCTGACTAACGGATGGCGTCATCGGTGCCTTTGCCGTCAGCCAGAATCCATCTTTGCCGTCAACCTCAAATACCATAGACGGCAAAGATTTTTTTTAATAAAATAAATATATCTAATCTGTCCAGAGGGGAACGAACTGACGAAGAACACCACAATATCCATACACACTGCTGTTCCAAGAATCAATAAAGAAGAAAATAATTTCACTATACATAACTATTCATCGTCACTTGCTAATCCACAAAACTACTGCGTTTAACCAAGTGAGCAAATTTCACACGAACGGATTACACTCGAGGGTACATAGTTCGATCCGGAGTACACCAACGCGCCACCGACGCCTGAGGAGCTAAAGCCGTCCGCCGCCGCGCCGGAGCTCGCCATCCACGTATGGGCGCTGGATCCATTGGACCCCGCCAACTCCATCGATGCCAAGCCCCGCCGCCGGCAGGGGAGAACAAAGGAGGCGGAATCCCGCGGCACGGGAAGGCACATGAGAGCAACGGAGGCGGAGGCGGGCGCTTTCTAGTGGTCGACGACGAGCGGCGCACGAACCCGGGCGTCGCGCTGCGGACGCCGGTGGCTTCTCGGGTCGACGGGGGCCGGGGCGAAGAGGGGGAAGGGGTCGGGGCCGGTGGCGCTGGAGAGCAGGGCCGGCCATGTGCGGCGGCTCAGGGCGACGGGGGAGCGCCGGCGGTGCACTGGCTGCCCGCGTGCGGCTGCTCGAGGCGGTGGGGGAGCGCCCACGCCAGCGGCGCCATGGAGTGGAAAGTGGTAGCAGATATTCCAATTATCCAACTTAAAAGTGAAATAAGTGATCAAATTTTACTCGTTTTATTATGCATTACAATAGTGTTTATTCATCATCTAAGAAAACATCTGAGCCGCATCCGTATCCGATGACATTCGCATTCGATTCATTTCCACCCATAGATGAACCCTAACTAATTTGATGCAACTAAAATTTGAAGAACCCTAGCTAGGCAGAGGTAGGGGAGGGGGAGGAGTAGGCGTGCTCACCTCGGGTGCCTGCGGCGAGGGAGGGGCAGGCGGCGTCGAGATCGGGGTCAGGGCTCGGGCGCGCGGCGGAGGGCGGCGTCGAGGTCGGGGTCGGGGGCAGCGTCGAGGTCTGGCGCGGCGTCGAGGTCGGGGTTGGGGGCGACGTCGAATCCGGGGTCGGGGGCGGCGTCGAGGGTGTGCGGAGAGCGACGGGAGAGCGCGCGGCGGCTGACGGGCGACGGCGGCGGCGACAGCGGAGGAGTTGGATTTGGGGGAAGTGACAGTGGGGAAGAACGACCGTGCAGTTAAGTCAGAAGTAGCAGTAGCGCGTTCCAGGAAGTGCGCTACTGCTAAGCTAGCTACAGCATTTTCCTCTATATGCGCTACTGCTATTCCTTTCTTTTTTTTTTCCTTTTTCATTTATTTTTCTTCACATTTTTTTTCCTTTCACCTTTTTCTATTTTTTTTATTTTCATTTACTTTTCTATTTGCTTTCCATTTAATTTTATTTCCTTTAGCAGTAGCGCATATCATCGTAAACGCGCTGCTACAAAGCAAGTAGCGGTAGTGCGGTTCTACGTACATCGCTACTACTACGTGTAGCCTATCGGCTAAGCCGTGAGAATTTTAGTACTAGCGCTTTTACCTTTAGGCGCGCTATGCTGAAATTGTATATGTAGCGTCGTTTACACCAGCGCGCTACTGCTACTTAGCACCAGCGTGCTTTTTTAACACGCGCTACAGCTAAAGTTCTGTGTATAAGGTTTTTCCTAGTAGTGCTTGGAGGATGCCATGCCCTAAAATTGTTCGGCCAAATGGCACAGCCAATTGATTTGACGTTCTCGTTGTTTTGAGCGAAGATGATTGATTTGTTCTCAAAGAAGGAGGATGGATTGTTGTGAAAGGTGTGGTTAGCGAGTAATGTGGGTCCATATGAAGGCACGGAGCATAAGGACACAACATTTTAGCAAAGTGTGTGATTTCTTTCATGAGAGAAAGTGCTAGAACCCCTGCAGCACTGAAATGATCCATGATTGCAATTAGAAGTCGCTAGGATATCGATGATATACTATTCAAAAGGCCATCAATAAATATTGCGGTCTGTATGCACAAGTACAAAGGGGGTGGCCAGGTTGCTCCTCGCTTAAAGAGCTTGTATGTTTTGCTTCATACTTCTCGTTGTGTTGGTCATTTGGTTAATTTTCTTAATGTTGCAACTTGTTGATCATGTCGTTTTCTTTCTTTTCTAGCACGTACAAGCATCCATGTTGTACCCAAAGATGGACAACAGGACACTCACATTGATGCATTGTTGGATGAAATTGAATGTGCAAAGCACTTGGAGCAACTTTTCCCATTCCGCCAAGACCGCCATGGAGAAAGAAAAATGATGAAGATGGCGATCCAACAATAGGATGGCTTACATCGGCAACACATATGCCTACAAACATGGTGATGTAAAACAAGAAGTTCAAACTCGAGAAGAGTAAGCTTGATATAAAGACCGCTTTTGAGGAGTCCAAGCTTGAGAAGTTCGAGGCCGAAAATTGAGGGTCTTTGGCATGGACAGCCAGTTGATGGATGTTAAACACATGTTGAATATCGGATGCTTTTGGTAATGCTTGCATTTGTTAGCAACTTTTTGATTGTATGTTTTAATTCCTATTGATCTACTCAAGCTTGGACCCAACATATGATGACGTCAATAGGTGTTTTGCGTTGGCCCTTAGCGGTACTATTCGATTCACACGAAAATAATTCAGGAAGGGGGGCGAGTAAGTTGACAGCATGCAGTGGTATTCTGGCCGCGCATTCACAGCGTTGCCGGGCGCTGGCTCTCACCGATCTGAATCGAGAGGGATCTCAATGCCACTAGATCGGAAACATGTGATCAAATCTGAGCCAGATGCGGTCCATGCCACTCCTGCCATATGCGCATGCATGCACATATCTAAAGACTTGATCACATGTTTTTGATATAGTGTGACTCCTGCCATATGCACATGCACATGTCCAAAGACTTGATTACCGTAAATGCACGGTCCGAGTACCACTGCATTCTGCCAGCTGCCAGCTCACTCGGTCTACTTCCCTAATGGTACCACTAACATGCTATGTTTTCACTAACATTCTATGTTTTTTCCTGGTAGGTGGAATATTTACAAGATCTTTTAGGTGGACTGTCTGCCTAATCTGATAACGTGAGCTTTTTCTTCTTCTTTTTTTCTTTTTTGCTTCTCAGAGATGCGTCCGTATGAATTTTACTTATTTCACTATATTGGGGTCACTGGGAAGATATCCGGTGATACCAAGGCTTACATGCTACCATGATCCGAGAGTTCTTGATCACTTTACAAAAAATCATTCAAAAGTTTCAAAAATACGCATAGGTATAGTAGCTCTTTTGGTATTCAAAAGTTCTGAGATCCAACGGCCCAGAAAGCTGTATCATGGTAGCACCTAAAATTTGGTATCACCTGCAATTTTGGAACTTCTGAATGATTTTTTTTAATATGTTCAAGAACTTCCAGGAGCCGTCAGATCCGAGAACCCCGTATCATCGTAGCACGTAAGCTTGGTATCACCCGATATCTTCCCTGAGGTCACTTGCTATGTTTTTGAATAAGTTAACTTCTCATATGCATCTATACTACTCCCTCCGTACCGGTGCATAAGTTATCTTACATTGTACACCGTGACCAAGGCGGAGACAAAAACGAGAAAACTTAATATTTATTTGCTAATTAATACCATTGCATGCAATGAACTGACCACTGCTTCTTGTGCTAGATAGTCCCAAGACATTAAAATGTACGCAACCCCCCCCCCCCGTCTCTTATAACAAGTACAATAGTGAGTTTATAGCATGGGTACATGACAATTTTGCCTATGTGAAGGAGAGAGACATGAAAAAATGAGGGGAGTGGGTTCTCATGCAAGAGCCGAGCTATATGCGCGCTCCTAAATAGATATAATAAATGTGAACAAAGAGATAGAGAGAAGGTGGAGAAAAGTAGTACTCTTATAGCCAACATTATAGCTAACCTTATTGTATGAGTGGCTAGAAGTGGCGACTATATATGTCATGGCAACATCATATAGCCAGCAGTCGGCTATATTATTAACCATGCTCTTATTGGTTGATTCCTTTATTCATGTCAAGAAATAAGAAACGAGATGGGAGTTAACTCACCACGTCAAGTGTTTTGGGATTATGTCATCAGTAAGGAGTGAGTAGAGCATTTACCTGATTGTTCATTTGGTCAGTTTAACTCTGTGGAGTTGTTGTATATATTATTTTGTGGAGTATTTCGTGATCTGTGTTGTGGTACTGAACTATCTACACACACATGGTGTGCACGTTTTTGTGTGTGCATTGTGCCAAGGTAGCATCTTAGGATCGAATATTATGTGGAGGCTAGCGCAGATTGATAGGTCTGCATAATGTCGGTCCCAGGGCTAGCTATTATTCTTCACAGATCAAGTTATAATTTAGAACAAAGTCTTGTTCTGGAGAGATCGATGGATCCACGGCTTTGCGGCTAAAGACATTGCACCAAGCATTCTTGCTATGGTGGATACTAGAACGATCAATCGCCGCACGGTGGAGGAGGGTTTGGAGAATGCAAGATGGTTGCTTGACATTGTTGGCGATGTTAACTTTGGTGCTCACATGCAACTCTTGCACCTCAATTTGGCAATTAGCACGGTCACTCGGCATCCATCCGAAGATGACTCCTTCTCCTGGCCGGCTGACCCGTCGGGCAAGTACTCTGCTAAATCCACTTACTTCAGGCTCTGCTTGGGTGGCGAGAGGGCTCCGTTTGGCGCTTGTATATGGATGAGCTAGGCTTTGCTCAAATGTAAAATTTTCGTGTGGTTGGTGGTTCAACATCGAATCTGGACGTCGGATAGAAGGGCGAGGCATGGCCTTCAGGACTCTCCTTCCGCCTGCTATACGTGCCTCTAAGAGGAAGACAACGCGGAACATATCCTTGTCCAATGCGTCTACGCTAGAGTGGTTTGGCACTACATTTTTGAAGCTTTGAGGGTGCAAGGCATCATCCCGGAGCCGAGCGATTGTCTGTTGGACTGGTGGTTGGCTAGGAGAGCTCTTTTTTCGAAGGGCGCCAAGCGTGGCTTCGACACGGTCGTTATTGCCACAACCTGGGCTCTCTGGAAGCAACGCAACGCTCGAGTGTTCCACCGGACCCAGCAGCAGAAGATGGCGTCGGATCTGGCCCTTGCCATCCTAGGGGAGATCAAAGAGTGGAGGTTGGCGGGATTAGGAGGCAGAGGTTTTGCTATGTTCTGTGAGAGTGTAGGTATAGGGTAATTTTGAGGGTGTGGTAGGGTGTGCGTCTTAGATGGAACTCCGCTTCCATCATAAATTCTGTGTACTTATTTCTTTCTTCTCTTTTATAAAAGTAAGGTACGCCATTGGCGTACTCTCAGAAAAAAAGTTTTAATTTAGCAGATTGCTATTTTTTAAGTAAATAAAAATGGACATTTGAGACATAGCATTGGATGGTCGGCTCCCACGTCAGTGTTTGTGGACGGGTCCCTGATCCGCCTGCAGATGCGGTGTTTGGTTTACGGGTGCTTGCGTTGGAGATGCCCTTAGTTGTCTCTCTTTCTCTCTAAAAAAAAGTCGTATCTCCAAAAATGGATATAAATCCATCTCCTCAACAGCAGTGTTGCTCAGCTCACCTGTCATATTAGCACTCGATTCTTCCGCATCCGTTAGAGCTGCCTACACGTACGTACGTCTACGATGGCGCCGTCGACGGAGACGAAGGAGTTCAACGTTGCTACGTCAGCGCTGCCGCCACACTTCATTCTCGTCCCCCTGGTGGCGCAGGGCCACACCATCCCGATGGTAGACCTTGCACGCCTCCTCGCCGGACGCGGTGCGCGCGTGAGCGTGGTGACCACACCCTGGAACGCCGCGCGCCTCCAGGGCGTCGCCGACTCGGCGCGGCGCGCCAAGCTGCCCCTAGACATAGTCGAGCTCCCGTTCGCGCCGGCGGACGACGGACTGCCCCCAGGCTGCAGCGACGACATCGACACCTTAGTCCCCATGTTCCAGGCCCTCCACAGGCTCGCCGGCCCCTTCGAGGCCTACGTGCGTGCGCTGGGGCGGCGGCCCGGCTGCATCATCTACGACAGGGCTAACGCGTGGACTGCCGGCGTGGCCAGGAGCGTCGGGGTGCCGCTGCTCTTCTTCCACGGCCCTTCCTGCTTCTACTCGCTCTGCGAGCTCACCGTCGCCACGCACGGACTTGTTGAGGAGCGCGAGACGTGCGTCATGCCAGGCCTGCCGGTGCGCGTGGAGATGACCAGGGCCACGTGCTCCTCCGCCTTCTTGAAGACTCCTGCGTGGGAGGCGTTCCAGAAGAACTCCATGGAGGCCATGCGCATGGCCGACGGCGCCGTCGCCAACACGTTCCTAGACCTCGAGGGGCAGTTCGTGTCGTGCTACGAGGCGGCGCTGGGGATGCCGGTGTGGGCGCTCGGGCCGTTCTGCC
Organism: Aegilops umbellulata; assembly: GCA_032464435.1. Taxonomy (NCBI): domain Eukaryota; kingdom Viridiplantae; phylum Streptophyta; class Magnoliopsida; order Poales; family Poaceae; genus Aegilops; species Aegilops umbellulata. The sequence continues at coordinate 635,345,748 of CP136055.1, forward strand.
TCAGCAACCGCGACGAGACGGCCCTGGCGTGCCGCGGGGACAAGGACAGACCCACCGCCGTGGACAAGAGCGCGGTCACCGAATGGCTCGACGCCATGTGCACCGGCTCCGTTGTTTACGCCAGCTTCGGCAGCCTCGTGCGGGTGCTTCACGAGCAGCTGTACGAGGTCGGGCATGGCCTCGAGGACTCGGGCAGACCGTTCCTTTGGGTCGTGAAGGAGTCCGAGGTGGCCTCGCCGGAGGTGCAAGAGTGGCTGGCAGCCCTGGAGGCACGCACGGCGGGCCGTGGCCTCGTGGTGCGCGGCTGGGCGCCACAGCTCGCCATCCTGTCGCACCGCGCCGTGGGGGCCTTCGTGACGCACTGCGGCTGGAACTCGCTGCTGGAGTCGGTCGCACACGGCGTGCCGGTGGTGACGTGGCCGCACTTGGCAGACCAGTTCCTGAACGAGCGTCTAGCCGTGGACGTGCTCGGGGTGGGCGTGCCCGTCGGCGCAGCTGTGCCTGACGGCGAGGCCGTGATGGTGGCGCGCGGAGACATCGCGCGGGCGGTGTCGGAGCTCATGGGCGGTGGCGACGTGGCCGAGGAGAGGAGGAGGAAGGCCAAGGAGTACGGCGAGAGAGCTCGCACAGCCATGGCCATAGGAGGTTCGTCGTACCAAAACCTGACGCGGCTAATACACAGATTCACGCCGGGTGTTGGCAAGGAACAAAATGGTGAGAGATAGAAAATTATGGATGCGTAAATAACTAAATACATGCTGAGCTATACGCGGTCAGCATTGTCCTCATCATTGCAATATGGGTAGTGTTGCAGTATCTTTTGCAACAAGGTTTATGTTACATAAACTTTTTGTTGAAGATATTTTCTTTTAACTATTTTTACAACATGCGGTTGTCGTGGAAGAGATTTTGAAACACACATGATGTTGCGAAAAATATTTGCATTTTTTTATCTTCATTTTTTTTGTATCATGGGTGCTGCTGCCCAAGGCAATTTTGCAACACACACGATGTTGCAGAAAAAAAATGCAAAAAAAGACATGCAAAGGGCATTCACTAGTAGAAAAATATCTACTCCTAATGGAGTAGTTGGTAGTCTCCGTTTCGGGGTTTTGCGTCCCACCTCCCATCTTCATCTGGCTTCTTTTCGTCCTCCTCCCACCTCCCAGGTAACGATCCCGTTGCACGTAACGCACGCAAAAAAAACGGACCAAGACCACGTAGCGAGGCCCCTCGAACGAAAAAAGTGACGAAGAATGTAGCCATGCCCCCTAGGACGAAAAAAATGGATGAACCGGGAGCAAGGCCCCCTTGCATCCCCACCCGCAAGTGCCCCCTCCCCTCCATCGCCGCCGCCATCACCCTTCTCAATGCAAATCCTCCCTCGATCCAACACCTTCTAGACCGCCATCACGAAACTCCAGGGTTCCGAGCCTCCGCCTCCCAATCCTCCCACCTATGGCGTACATAGATGGTCGTCGCCGCCCACGGCTTCTCCTTCTCCATCGACCCCACTTGCAGGCCGCAGCAAGTTAGCCAAGGTGGCGACCTCCATGGTCGCTCCTCCCTAGCCGTAAATCCTAAAGCGGCTTGAAATCGAGGGGTTCCCTGTGGAACCGATCTCCTTCGTCGATGCGTGGGGTGGCAGTGCAGTGCGGTGGTGGCCGGAGGACGCGCGTGGCTGATGATACGTCTCCAATGTATCTATAATTTTTGATTGCTCCATGCTATATTATCTACTGTTTTGGACTATATTGGGCTTTATTTTCCACTTTTATATCATTTTTGGGACTAACCTATTAACCGGAGGCCCAGCCCAGAATTGCTGTTTTTTGCCTATTTCAGTGTTTCGGAGAAACAGAATATCAAACGGAGTCCAAACGGAATGAAACCTTAGGGAACGTGATTTTCTCACCGAACGTGATCCAGGAGACTTGGACCCTACGCCAAGAAACAAAATAGGCGGTCACGAGGGTGGGGCGCCCCCCCCCCTAGGGCGCGCCCCCTGCCTCATGGGCCCCCTGTTGCTCCACCGACGTACTCCTTCCTCCTATATATACCTACATACCCCAAACGATCAGATACGGAGCCAAAAACCTAATTCCACCGCCGACTATCTATATCCACGAGATCCCATCTTGGGGCCTGTTCCGGAGCTCCGCCGGAGAGGGCCGTCATCACGGAGGGATTTTACATCATCATAGCCTCTCCGATGAAGTGTGAGTAGTTTACCTCAGACCTTCCGGTCCATAGTTATTAGCTAGATGGCTTCTTTTCTTTTTTTGGATCTCAATACAATGTTCTCCCCCTCTCTCGTGGAGATCTATTCGATGTAATCTTCTTTTTGCGGTGTGTTCGTTGAGACCGATGAATTGTGGGTTTATGATCAAGTCTATCTATGAATAATATTTAAATCTTCTCTGAATTCTTTTATGTATGATTGGTTATCTTTGCAAGTCTCTTTGAATTATCAGTTTGGTTTGGACTACTAGATTGGTTTTTCTTGCCATGGGAGAAGTGCTTAGCTTTGGGTTCAATCTTGCGGTGTCCTTTCCCAGTGACAAAAGAGGCAGCAAGGCACGTATTGTATTGTTGCCATTGAGGATAACAAGATGGGGTTTTTATCATATTGCATGAAAGTATCCCTCTACATCATGTCATCTTGCTTAAGGCGTTACTCTGTTTTTAACTTAATACTCTAGATCCATGCTGGATAGCGGTCGATGAGTGGAGTAATAGTAGTAGATGCAGGCAGGAGTCAGTCTACTTGTCTCGGACGTGATGTCTATATACATGATCATACCTAGATATTCTCATAACTATGCTCAATTCTGTCAATTGCTCAACAGTAATTTGTTCGCCCACCATAGAATACTTATGCTTTTGAGAGAAGCCACTAGTGAAACCTATGGCCCCCTGGTCTATTGTCATCATATCAATCTCCATCTCTTTATTATTGCTTTGCTTTTTTTACTTTGCCTTTTACTTTTCACTTTGCATCTCTATATCAAAAATACCAAAAATATTATCTATCATCTCTATCAGATCTCATTCTTGTAAGTGATCGTGAAGGGATTGACAACCCCTAATCGCGTTGGTTGCGAGGAACTATTGTTTTTGTGTAGGTACAAGGGACTTGCGTGTACCTCCACTCGCGGCACCATCGCCGCGACCTGGGCGTACGCGCGTAGACACTCCCCCCCCCCCCCCCCCCCGCGGTCCGCACCCGCGCCGACGCCACCGCCGTCCATGGAATATGGCGGAGATGTAGCTGGCCGGCCGGCGCCGCAGCTGCTCTGCTTTCTTGTCACGACGAGTGGAGTGGAGTGGAGCAGAGCAGAGCAAGCCGTCACAAGGGCTTGGGAAGCTGCAGTATAGCTGACTACTGGGCCCCCTGAGGCAGTGAGCAGTGGGCCCGATGTAACTGGTTTGGGTTGGCTTATCCATTTCTACAATCTTAGCAGGGCTGGAAAAAATGGCTTTTTTGCGTGCACGAGCCGAAATGGGTGTTCCAGCAGCCGCGCAAAAAACGCGTGCGGTATAATGGGTTCAGCACCGAGGAAAACGGCATCGTGCGCTACTTATTTCATGCGTCCGCTTCTGCACGCTGGACATTCGAGCGCCCCGTGACCAACTGCTGCCAACCTCTCCGACCACCCCGCCTTCTCCCCGCCCCGCGCCGCCGCCGGCGAAATTCGACCGATGGAAGGCCGCGCCGACATCCCCCAACCCCTCCCTACAACAGCGACCCCTCCTCCTCCGCCGCTGCAAACCCTAGCGCGGGGTTGAGCTTCGGCTTCGCCGCCGCCGGCCCTCCTCCAAGCACCGGTCTCGCGCGCGCCTTTTCATGGCGCCACGGACGACCATGCAGGGTGGCATCGCGTCGTCGCCGGCCGTGAAGCCAAGGGCCACTGCCTCCAAGCGACCAAATGCGGCGGCAGCGACAAGTATTTTCAAACAGAAGGAGTATGTAAACCCTTTTAGAGAATTTAATGCATACCACATACAGATGTATATAGACATATTTTAGAGTATAGATACCTTTCCAAAAAGAGTTCGGTTTTTCTTTTCCTTTAACTATCTTTGCATAGAGCTCTGAATGATCCCCGGGGGAAAAAAATTAGAGCTCTGAAAGAGATTTTTTATGTAACTATAGCCCTGCTGCCAATGTTACTTTGTGTTTCTGACTCCGTGTCTTGTTTAAATTAGTTTATGCTAAACCAGCAATGATGTCAACTTTTCTTCATTTAAGTGAAAATCAGTATGAAATTGCCGGCCACGTGTTATGTATTCTTTTGAAGTATATTTAGTAGTCTTATGTTATTACCCGCTCATTTACTCATTTTGTAGTAGTTGGAAATCAAAACACCATGGTGGTTTTAAGCATAGGCTTATGGTCTAAGAGGGCGCCGCAACGCAACTGATCGTAGAAACAATTCCACCCCCAAGAATAGTCAAGAAGTTTGATCGGGTGTTTTCCTGACAAAGTGAAACATCCATAAGCTAGTATGGATGGCATTGTCCACAAGCTACGCTGTCGTTGTACCTCATAGAGTAGAGTACAAACTGTAGCAGATTCAAGGCACTGAGCACCGCTATCGTCCAGAAGAAGTAGTCCAAGTGTCCGTCGTCGAGGTCCTCCGGGATCCACATCGTGGCGGACGCGACAACGCCCAGCGCTGCCGAGTTGAGGTAGCTCCCTGCCGCGATGGCAAGCTGCCCGAAGGCGGTGCACATGCTTCTCATGTTGTCCGGAGCCCGGTCATAGAAGAGCTCAAGCATGCCGATGACCGTAAACACCTCACTGACACCCATCACGGCGTATGCCGGTGCCTGCCACATAATGCTCACCACTTCCCCGAGCGCGGCCTTTGCGAGACGGTTCCTCTCGAGAAGAGCTAGGTAAGCCATGGCGAGAGTGGACAACGTTAGACCGACGCCGAGGCGCTGCGGTTGTGTGAGACCTCGGTCCTCGCCAGTGGCGCGCCGAGCCAGGGGCACTAGCACGGCGTCATATACGGGGATCAATACAAGTGTGGTAACCACATTGAAGCTGGCGAGGGAGGCCGGTGGCACGGTGAATGACCCCACGCGGTTGTCCATTGCCATACCCTGCTCAATCACCGTTGACGACATCTGTGCCATGATCATGAAGAAGACCACCAAGGACGCCCATGTGGGGCACAAACGTAGCAGCATCTTCACCTCTTCTACATGAGAGAGTGCGCATAGCCTCCATGGGCTCGTCGCCGCACCTTTCTTCAACTGTGTCGATGGTGATACAATGGCAGCCTTGTCCAAAAATCTTGACATGTAACACATATTTTCAGACTCAAAATTTAAAATGTATGATGTTTACTCACTAGGATATTCTATTACCTACCTGAACTGAGTGGTATGCTGAATATTGAATGTAGCCTCCGATGGTGATGAAGGCGGGTAATGCAAGGTTGTGCAATCCTCAGGCAACTCCAGATGGCGATTTCTTGCAGCTGCAACAACAACCTGGGAAGCTGTTGTCATGGGACTTTCTCCTTTTGACTTGTATCTGTACATCCTCCTACTTGCGATGAACACCATGAAACTAAGACTCGTGAGGATCATGGGCATCGCAAAGCCGATCCCCCACCCAACATTGTCTTGCACCCAGACGATCACAGTGGTCGACAAAAGGGAGCCAATAGTGTTCAAGAAGTAGAACCAATTGAAGAATGAGCCCTTCTTCACCCGCTCCGCCGAGTCGGTGAAATCAAACTGGTCAGCGCCAAAAGTGGAGGTGCATGGCTTGATGCCACCGTTGCCAAGGGCTGTAAGATAGAGTCCAACATAGACGGTGATACGGTGAATCTCACCGTGGTTGGAGGATTGCATCATCCATGGGAGTGTCGTTGAAACCGTCAGCACAAGCATCCCCTAGCAAAAAAACAACAACAACATGGAAGTTGTTTATGAATGCTCAGAACGTAATTAGTTTCAAAAAAAAGGCGGTGCTTCCTCCAACCTCTGTGTCTATCGGTTCACATCAACAGCATATGTTTCACTTACGATGATGTAGACTGAGAGGAAAACCACTAATGTCTTGTACCTCCCCCAATACGTGTCTGCCAAGAATGCTCCAATAAGCGGCGTGAAGAATGTGGTGCCAATCCAAGTGGACACATTCCTCGCCGCATCGATATTGCTTTCATGGAGCACGCTGGTAAGGTAGGTGACCAAGTTTTTGGAGATCGCGAAGAAGGCCAAGCATTCGCTGAATTGGACACCTAGTACAGGTCAAAGTAATGAGAATAAGTGTTGAGCATCTTTCAGAGAAGGAAAAGCAAATGCTGAGTTGTGAGTTCTGCAATATGTCAGTATACCTAAGATGAAGAAGCATGCTCTCCAGTTCCCTGTGCTTGCCTTAACAGCAGGTTGTCCGTTAACATCAACTGTTCCGTCATTAGTGTATCTCGAATCACCATCCTGTGTGGCACAGCAAAACCTATGCTATGAGTATAATCGACTTATTTCCTACTTATCTCGAATCACCAGACTAATTTAGAAGTCTCCACAAATCTAGAGGACGGCTTATATTTTAAACTGGGGAGAGCCAGCCTATGTTTTTTAAGCCGCCTAAAAGTACTCGCTCTAAGGTGGCCTTTGTTTGAGCTGCAGCCAGTGATTCTCGGATTCTAGGCCTCAGAGATTCTGAATCTACAACAAACACGCAAATTATTATTATATCAGATTCCTAGAATCGCTTCTGAAGCTGCGAATTTGGTGATTCCCGAGCTGCCACTTATACAAGTTAAAATCTAGCCCAAGTTCTGCCCTGACGCAAATTTCCCCACGACGGGTACGACTTAGAGGACCACAACTCTTGTTGCAACAGTGATCCCAACTTGGTAGTAAGTCAAGAGAAAAGAAATGATACGGTTTTGTGTGTACTTGCCTGATGGAGTTGAGGAGGTAGGTGATGGAGCAAGGGCCTCTCCTCGTCTCCCGCCGCTTCCATGGCGGACTTGTGCAACGGCCTCCTGCTAGTCCTTCTCCTTCAAACTGCAATCACCAGATCAATTGTTACACTTTCATATTCGGTAGCAATTGTTACAGAATATATATATATATATATATATATATATATATATATATATATATATATATATATAGAGAGAGAGAGAGAGAGAGAGAGAGAGAGAGAGAGAGCGAGCCTGGGGCAGGAGGAAGATGAGCGGTCCAGCCAATGAGGACGTACTGGTTGGTGTTGGGTGGGAAGAAAGAAAGAGAAGCAGATGGGATGTCTCTTTCTTTCTTTCGGTTTGAAACTTTGAGTGGACATCGCTTTCGGTTGTTAAGAGGAACCTACAAATCTGTCTGCCAAACTCGCATCTGTTTTTTCTTTTGTTATTAGGAGTAACGCCACATGGAATCCAGCCCGAATTTATACCTTTTTTGTCGTTGCAGATGATTGTTGGTTGAACGTTGTTGATTTTCTATAGGAAAAGGATTCCCGTCGCGCGGGCCGATCGCTCGCTGAAATCGGTCATCTAGTGGCGTCGCCACGTCCCCCCTAGAGCCTTACTCTCTCTCTATATATATATATATCCTTTATCTGAGGCCGTTGCGCCGCAGCTCGTCGAATTTAGGTGATGCACGGGGTGCCGAAGCTGCGAGCTCTGCCGTGCGCGCTGCATGGGGTGACGACGGCAGTTGCAAGGTGCATGCTGCAGTACTGCGACCGGCACGAGCGTGAGAGCCGGTGGTGACGTGGAATGCTACGACCGACCGAGGTGGAAGTTGTGACCATCATGTTGCGGTGCCAAAGATGGTGGCTAAGACGAATGTTGCAACCGATAGAGGTGGAAGCTGTGACCGGCATGACGCGGTGCTGCCATCGTCCTCGTTGGCGCGAGTGGCAAGATGGGGCGCTGCAAGTCGCAACGCCGGCGTGTGGCGAGCAACCAGATGGAGGGCTCCTGAGCCGCAAAGCCAAGCAATTCCGTGAAGAGGGATGGCTGCGTTTTTTTTCCAACAAGCAACAATACCAGGTGTTGCGAGCTGTGGCGCCAAGCGCCGAGCGTGGGCGAAGTGACCGAGGATTTCTCTCTCTTTGTTAACACGAAGCAGGGGAAGAGAAGATGACGTGACATGATGATCCAACTGTCACAAGTGGGTTAATGGTATATAGGACAGGGTGATTGACCAGGTGGCGCTACCTTAAACAAAATCAATTTGTAGCACAATCTACTTTTATTTACTAGGAATTGCAATTTAGGACGTACTCCCTCCGTTTCTTTATGTAGTGTGTATTGAAATTACCCTTGGCAATTTTGTTGAGTAGTGGCAAGTAAATCAGTTAACCCAGGAAAGTAAAAGATATATACAATTGGTAGAGAGATACTTCCTTCTTTTGCTACAAGGAAAGATACAAACAATGAGGACGTACTGGTTGGTGTTGGGTGGGAAGAAAGAAAGAGAAGCAGATGGGATGTCTCTTTCTTTCTTTCGGTTTGAAACTTTGAGTGGACATCGCTTTCGGTTGTTAAGAGGAACCTACAAATCTGTCTGCCAAACTCGCATCTGTTTTTTCTTTTGTTATTAGGAGTAACGCCACATGGGAATCAAGCTCAAATTTATACCTTTTTTTGTCGTTGCAGATGATTGTGGGTTGAACGTTGTTGATTTTCTATAGGAAAATGATTCCCGTCGGGCGGGCCGATCGCTAGCTGAAATCGGTCATCTCGTGATGTCGCCACATGCCCTCTGGAACCTTACTCTCTCTATATATATCCTTTATCCGAGGTGGTTGCGCCGCAGCTCGTCAAATTTAGGTGATGCAGGGGGGTGCCGAAGCTGCGAGAGCTCTGCCGTGCGTGCTGCATGGGGTGACGACGACAGCTGCAAGGGGCACGCCGCAGCACTGAGACCGGCACGAGCCTGAGAGCCGGTGGTGACGAGGAATGCTACGACCAACCGAGGTGGAAGCTGTGACAGTCATGTGGTGGTGCTGCCTCCGGCACAGCGCCAGATATGGTGGCTAAGAGGGATGTTGCAACCGATAGAGGTGGAAGCTGTGACCGGCACGACGTGGTGCTGCAATCGTCCTCATTGGGGCGCTGCAACTCGCAACGCCGGCGTGTGGCGAGCGACCAGACCGAGGGCTCCTGAGCCGCAAAGCAAGCAATTCCATGAAGAGGGATGACTGCGTTTTTTTTCCGCAACAAGCAACAATACCAGGTGTTGTGAGCCGCGGCGCCAAGCGGTGTTGTGAGGGAGGGGGAGCTGGTTTATCTGCAACAAGCGTGGGCGAGTGACTGAAGATGTTTCTCTCTTTGTTAACACGAAGCATGAGAAGAGAAGATGACGTGCCATGATGATCCAACTGTCACAAGTGGGCTAATGGTATATCGTGCAGGGTGATCGACCAGGTGATCGGATCAGCCAACCGACGCGTAGCGCTACCGTTAAAAAAATCAATTTGTAGCACATTCTACTTTTATTTACTAGGAATTGCAATTTAGGATGTATACGATTCTTCCGCGCTTCAAAAATTCTAAATCAATGAGCCATAGCTTCTTCACGTGTCTTCTATGAACAAAATCAGGAAGCAAAAATAAAACAAAATTTCCCTCATATGTATGATATAACGTACGTACACGCTACAACGTTATAGCATCGTGTAGCGTGCTAATTATGTGAATAGCGCAATAGCAGCTGAATTTGCTAAAATATAGTAGCGTTTCTTTTCATGACACGCTATAGTGGCGCTATTCTCCATGCAAGGTAGTTTTTTTTATCAATGCAAACTTTCAAGAGAAAGGGTTCAATTTTGCACGTTGGATTCAGGTACGGAGCAGGTAAAGTGGCATTGGGGTCAGCTGACTTCAATTAATTAGCACTAACATTGAGTCACATTGTGGTGGATGTGGCAGGGGTGAGTTATGTGCATGAATTTCTCAACTCCAAATGAACACGGACAGTTGTCGCGAAACCGGGCTACCTGCCGCTCTGCCTCATGGCCGGAATGGAGCAGAGCAAGAACTGCAGCAGGTTCAGGGCGCCGAGCACCGCCATCAGCCAGAAGAAGTAGTCCAGGTGGCCGTCGTCGAGGTCCTCCGGGATCCATCCCGTGGCGGACGCGATGGAGCCTAGCACGGCTGAGTTAAGGTAGTTCCCCGCTGCGACAGCGAGCTGTGCGAGTGCGGTGCACAGGCTCCTCATGCCGTCGGGTGCTTGGTCGTAGAAGAGCTCGATCACACCAATCGCGGCGAACACCTCCCCGGCGCCCAGTATTGTGTACGCCGGTGCCTGCCACATGATGCTCACCGTTGCTCCGGTCGCGGCTGCCGCGAGCCGATTCCTCTCAAGTAGCGCCGAGTAGGCCATGGCGAGCATGGACAGGGCGAGACCGACACCGAGGCGCTGCGGATGCGAGAGGCCCCGGTCGAGGCCGGTGGCGCGCCGGGCGAAAGGCACCAGCCCAGTGTCATAAATGGGGATCAACACGAGCATTGCAACCACGTCAAAGCCGGCAAGGGAGGCTGGCGGCACGGCGAATGGCCCGACTACATCTGGGCTGTGATCATGAAGAAGACCACCATGGACACCCACGCGGGGCACAACCGCAGAAGCATCTTCACCTCCTCCACCTGAGGCATCGTGCATAGCCTCCATGGACCCGCCTCCACGTCCTTCTTCCCCGGGGTCGGGGGTGGCACAATGGCAGCCTTGTCCAAAAATCTGGGCAGTAAACGTAATATTTTTAGATACTCTCTTCATTCCATAATGTAGTGCATTTAATTTAATTTCAAGGTCAAATCAAAACTTTGACCAAATTTGTGTAGAAAACATTTGCACCCATAACGTAATATTTTTAGATATAAAATTCAGACAGCAACATGTGTACGTTTGTTCTTGAGGATATTCTACATTTCTGCTACCAACCTGAACTGAGTGGTATGGTGAACCCTGAAGGTAGCCTCTATTGACGGTGAAGGTAGGTGATGCAAGGCTGAGCAATCGTCAGGCAACTCCATATGAAAATTCCTTGCAGCTGCAACAACGACCTGGGACACTCTTGTCATGGGGCTCTCTCCTGGTGTCTTGTACCTGTACACCATCCTACCGGTTACAAATACCGCGAAACCAAGGCTCATGAGGATCATCGGTACGGCGAAGCCGATCCCCCACCCGACATTGTCCTGCACCCAGACAATCACAGTGGTTGATAGAAGGGAGCCGACGTTGATCGAGAAGAAGTACCAGTTGAAGAAGGATCCCTTCTTCATGCGCTCCGCTGGGTCAGCCATGTCAAACTGGTCCGCGCCGAAGGCAGAAGTGCAGGGCTTGATGCCACCGTTGCCAAGGGCAGTAAGATAGAGTCCCGCATAGACGGCGACACGATGGATCCCACCGTGGTTGGAGGACTGCATCAACCATGGGAGCATCGCCGAAACCGTGAGCACAAGCATCCCCTAGAAAAAGAAAATATGGAAGTTATTCTAGAATGGTGGCCGCGCATTTTCTTTCAGAAAAGGGAACTGGTGTCCCCAACTCTACATCAATCGATGGGCCCATCCACGCACAATGGACACATTATGTATTATCTTCAGCAGCAACATATGTTTCACTTACGACGGTGTAAATCGAGAGAAAAATTACTATCGTCTTGTATCTTCCCCAATACGTGTCCGCCAAGAAAGCTCCAACAAGTGGCGTGAAGAATGTTGTGCCGATCCAAGTGGACACATTCCTCGCCGCGTTGACGTTGCTTTCGTGGAGCACGCTGGTAAGGTAGGTGACCAAGTTCTTAGAGATCGCGAAGAAGGCCAAGCATTCGCTGAATTCGATACCTAAAATGTAGGGCAAGTCAAACGATGAGAGTTATTGTTGAGCATATTTTTCTTCCGCATTTATTGAGTCGGCGAATCGCTGCTGCTGTTTTACCTAAAATGAAGAAGCAGGCTCTCCAGTTCCCTGTGCTTGCCTTAGCAGCAGGTTGTCCGTTCACATCGACCGTTGCATCACAAGTATTTAACCTTGAATCCCCATTCTGCATGATACAACAAAGTCTTTGCTATATTTTTCTACTTATAATCTGTGACATCGCGGTACAAAACTGAACTATACCTATTTTTGCAGACTCGCTAGTGAACAACTAGTAAATATGATTTTCAATGTACTCCCTCTGTTTTTATTTACTCCGCATATTAGTTTTGACTGAAGTCAAACCTAGTTTATAGAAAACAATTTGAACATTTACAGTAGCAAATTTCTATAATGTGAAAATATATGCAGTGATGAATCCAGTGGTATTGATTTGGTGGTGTATATGTTAATATATTTTTCTACAAACCTGTTAAAAGTATATAAAGTTTGACTTTAGACAAACCTAATATGCGGAGTAAATAAAACGGAGGGAGTACTTACCTGATGGAGGCCAGGAGGAGGGTGATGATGGAGCAAGGGCGTCTCCTCATCTCCTGCTGCTTCCATGGCTGACCACTTTTGTTCACCTGCAACCGCAAGTGGAGGAAGATGAGCAACGAAGAACGCTCCTAGTCTCTACATAGCTGCTGAGAAGAGATGCTGATTCCGAGCTTACAGGAAAATATGCAACAGAGAAACTATGGAGAGAGAGAGAGAGAGAGAGAGAGAGGCTGCAGCAGGAAGGTGAGCGGTGGAGGATGATGGACTGGAACTGGAGCTGGTGAATAATAAACAGTGGCTGTGGAGGAGCAGCACTGAAGAATCAATCGACGACAGAAGCAGATGGGCGTCTCTTTCTTTCAACTTCCTTTGATGGACATCGTTTTCGGTGTAGCCGGAATCTACAAATCTGTTGCCACCAATACATGGGGCCGGCGACGATTTTCAGCACCATATTTTTATATATGAAAAAAGGACAAGAGTACTCATCTTTTTATTTTTTTAAACACAATACAGTCATAAGCGTTCATATATACGCACATACACTCACCCTATGAATGCACGCATGCACGCCCTATTCCTATGAGCACTTCTAAGAGACTGAGCCGACATATCATATTGAGATTTTGCGAAGTCACCGTAGGTGCCTCGTAGTCGACGGGAACATCTCCTCCAACTAAACGCGTATTGCCGAAAATTCTAAAATAAATTCTGCATAAATGCAAGCACCAGAACTTGAACTTTGGTGAGCGAGGAATACCACTGTCCTCCTAAACATCCAACCGCAGATTAGTTCGCCCCATCTTCTAACCTTCCAATCTGTACCCATGTCCTTTTGTCCAGATATTTCAGGTTTGAGTATCTACCTCCACGTGACCACGTCACTCCTTTCTTTTGTATCACCACGGACCTTTTCTTTTGGTCTTCCTTGCTACAAAACATGATAGTACTTTTACACACACACGCACGCACGTGCGCACAGGGGCGCGCACACACGCATATGATGGCATGATCAATGCATAGCCTCATGATGATACCCATGTGCCATGTAGGATTGGATGTTAGGGAAAGTAGGTTTGGATAGGGAAGTGGGATCCTCCACAAGAGTCAGGTGCTTGGAGAGAGAAAATGTGGTCCGATGTAAAAAGCTGAAAAAGTTAAAGTGAAGAGTAGAGATGTATATGTATTAAAGTTTCTATTTTCTTTTTCTTGACGAGGCCCACTAGTAGTAGCTTGTGTTGGAGAGAAAAAAACAATAAATTGCATCAAGCTAGTTTTTCTCATGGGGCATGTATATCCATATGCCATCATTGTATATGGCCTGAGTAGCTAACGAGGTTTTCAGATTGCGTCTGTACACAATCCACATTGCTATTTTAGTTTTCATTCTAAAGTTCATACTTAAAATAGAGTCTCATTCTTTAATTCAAACAACAATTAGTGTAAAAAATAATCCAATGCTGCTTTCCTTCTATTGTTAATGTACATATTTCAATTAGGAGTAATAAAATGTGCATTCATTCATGCATGTTTTTTTTTCAATTAAGTGTACTTCGAAATTGATGTTGTATGAGAGCCATTGCAGAATCAAAAGAAGCAGATGGGGTGTCTCTTTCAGTTGGAGTGGACATAGCTTTCAGTATTGGAGGAATCTACAAATCTGTCAGCATCAATACCATGCGAGCAATGCTATACACACGATGAAATTGCAGCTGACGTGCGCACGATCCCATGTGGCAGCATCAGCTGCGCACGTACATGCAGGAGACAGTTGGTTTTCCTGTTAGGCTGGTCGTAATGGCGAGTATCATATACTAGTATCATGCATGTGATATTAGTGTATGATACTACATCCGTAGTGCATAGTATCATAAGTTAGTATCATAGCTAACTTCATTTATTACCATGCATGACATATAGTAGCACACCATTATGATACGGTATCGTGATATGATACTCAACCCTCTCTTTCTTCATTCAATTATATGTCACCTCATCAAATTTGCCTAGTTGGCATGCATGATACTACCATTACGACCAGCCTTAGGTGATGCATGCACACTGTGTATTGTTCGCAGATCGTCCAATTGTGTCGTGTGTGAAGCCAAATCGATACCATGCATGGGGCCTGTCACAATTTTCAATAAAAAAAACATAACAAGGTCAAACTCGCATCTCAAAGGGGCCTGTCACAATTTTCAATAAAAAAAATACATAACAAGGTCAAACTCGCATCTCAAAAACCGAAGCGGCATAAAAACGCCATGTATTTTGTAATAGAGAAAGTAAACTAGACAACTAAAGCATTGTTAAGGCATTTCAACACGACCGCTCTGTGCAGACCGTGGAAGCCATCCAACGTGGGACTATATCAGTCCGCAGGGCAGTTCGGACACGTTTTCTCCCGCAAATCGGACACAAACGTGAGGCCATGCGGGAGTCCGGACCGCTCCTAAACCCACTTCTGATCACACTGGCCCATCCAAAACGCCCACCCGGCCCTCTCGTGATTTTCAGCCGACGCCCGGGTCGCATTCATGCCGGCCCAAAGCATGCATGTAGCGGCCGGTGCCGCGATTTGACCGGACGGGAAGGTGGTGTAGGCGGAGTCTACAAATATGTCGCCACCAATCCATGCATGGGGCCGTGATGATTTTCAGCAGCATATATATTTATATATAAAAACAAGATGACAATCGTACTGATCTTCTAATCTTGAAAACAGTACCCACGTCTTTTTATTGAGATATTTCAGGTTTGAGTATCTGCCTCCATGTGACCACGTCACTCCTCTTTTTTTTTGCATCACCTTGGGCCTTTTTGTTTGGCCTTCTTTGCTATTTATCAATTCCATGTTTCGTTTGTAAGTTAAATTTCATATACAAATCCATTTTAGTGCTCATATGAATTTCTGTATGTAGTGCTCGTGAGAAATAAAGCCAACTTCCCACCTCGTTTTACTGCATAATCGAATTTGCTACCTACTTTCATTTTCAAACTCAAAGTTCATATGTTGAAAGTAGTTGTGTCTTCTTTATCGATCAAAGCTAACGAGGTTTTCAGATGGCGTTTGTAAAAAATCCACATTGCTATTTTAGTTCTTATTCCAAAATTTTGTACTTAAAACAGAGTCTCATTCTTTAATTTGAACAGAAAATTGTGTAAAAAACGAATGCTGCTTTCCTTATAGTCTTAATGTTAGCACTTTATGAATCATGGCATATTTTAATTAGGAGAAATAAATAATGCATGCATTTATGCATGTGTTTTCAATTATGTGTTCTTGAAAATTGGTGTTGTCTGAGAGAGAACCAAAAGAAGCGGATGGGGTGTCTCTTTCAGTCGGAGTGGACATCGCTTTTAATATAGGAGGAATCTACCAATCTGTCAGCATCGATACCACGGGGCCTGTGATAATTTTCAATTAAAAAATTACATAAAAAGGTTAAACTCGCATCTCAAAAAACTGAAGCTGCATAAAAGCATCATGTATTTTGTATCAGAGAAAGTAAACTATAATAGAGGCAACTAAAGCATCGTTAGCCAGCACTTGAGCTGATGACACGGACGTTTTGACAAACATTAAGGGACACTAACATGAAGATGCGCGTTGGCCCTCCCTCCTACATTGAAGGTTGGATTGCAGAGTCATGCTATGCCTTTGTACAACGTCATGCTACGTCCTAGGACACATAAGCTCCACGACAATATCCTCAGGAGGGAGAACGACGCAAAGCGTCGTCGCTGGAGAGGAGCACCACGACGACGTCTTCAAGAAGAGAGCGGTGCCCAGGAGTATCACCGTCGTCAGCATCAAAGCGTGGAGCTTTCCCCGGCAACTCATCCATGCCACCACGAGGACTCCAGCACAAGCATAAACAGGCTCAGATCCCCAAGTACAAATCAGGGCGCCGTGATAGAGCACGCCCGAGCCACCTGCCGCTATTTCTGCCGCCAGCCACACAGCTAAGAGAATTAGCCACCACCGCCGCGCCAAGGTACCCGCCGAAGAGCCAACCATGAGGACTGCCATTCCGGGGCCGCCACCCCGGCATTTCCTCTCCCCAAACGCGTTACGCTGCCGAAATTTCTTGTCTTGACTAATTTTTCATTCGAGATGGTACTAACTTTTTTTGTGCCCCTCTACTAGGAAAAGGGAAAATGGTTTGTCCAAAATTTTGTACGTGGGCCATAGGCATTGTGCCCAGTAAAGTCAGCCCACTTATTTTCCTGCCCACGCAGTTGGGAAAGCCATATTTGCCGCACGTAGTGGCATATAGTCTGACCTTCGCACAGGGCGCCCAAGACTGGGCCTGCCCGTTTTTGTTTTTTT
Source organism: Aegilops umbellulata (assembly GCA_032464435.1). NCBI lineage: Eukaryota > Viridiplantae > Streptophyta > Magnoliopsida > Poales > Poaceae > Aegilops > Aegilops umbellulata. Next base: position 635,362,489 of record CP136055.1, read on the forward strand.
TGTTCCTTCCTCCTTTTATTTTTATCTTTGAAGTTTATTTTTCTTTTTCGTTTTTTGTAAATTCAAATTTTCAAAAAAAAACATTCAGAATTTCAATTTTTTGTTCAAATTTTCCAAAAAATATAAAACTTCACAATTTTCTTTCCATTTTGAAAAATGTTTAGAACATTAAATTTTTGTTCTTGTTACAAAACTTGTTAATTTTTTTTAAAAATCCCCCTTTTTAAATAACTATTTGTGTTTTTTAAAATTGTTCGAGATTTCAAAAAAATGCATTTAGAAAATGTTCCAAATTGAAAATATATTGTTGCTTTAGTGAAATATTTACAAATTCAAATATGGTCACTTTTAACAAAACCATTAAATAAAATTGGTCTGAATGTTCAAAACATGTTCCTAGTTTAAAAAATTGTTCACAAATTAAAATAATACTCTTGCTTTTAGAAAAGGTTCTTGTTGTAAAAAATGTTTGTGAATTTCAAAAAATGTTCTCGTTTCAAATTTTGTTCATGTTTTTCCAAAAATATATGCATTTTTTTTATAAAAATGCATTTTATAAAACTTTTCGAGATTTCAAAAACTATTCACTTTTCCAAGATTATTCGATAATTCATATAGTAGCTCCCACGCAGCTCACCCAAGAAAAAGCAGAAATAATTGCTCTGGCCTAGGCTGTATTGGGCCTCAGCCACACTCCCCTAATGGGCCGGCTCAGCAATTGGCCCATCGATCATCGCCGAGTGAGGCAGAAATATTTTGGCCGATGGTCAGCTTTGTTACATAAAAATAGCTGGTCCTCCTATTAAATATATGTATATATAATTATATATTGTTCGGCCTGTTCCACACGTAGTTGCCAAAAAAAATTCTCGCCTGGTCGGCTGAACTGGGCCTACCACATATTTTTTTTCTGTCGGACGGACGAGCAACAAAAAATTGCGCTGCGAGGGGATTGAACTATGCATGGATCTTCCGTATTGTGCTGATGGACAAAACGAGCTCAGGTAGCTTGCAATTATGGTAGGATTAGTCACATCTTGAAGCTTTATATTAAATCCTACCAGTTTTTCTATGTCCTTAAGTTGTCTGCAAATAGGGAACTTGTCTCGAGAATCATGAGCAGAACAAGGGACTTGATAAATTATTGCCAATGGTAGGTTGCACGTGTTAATAAAGAGAATACGCTGGTTGGTTATGACAGGAAGAAAATGTGAGCACGTGTCAATAAAAGAGAATATGTTGGTTTATAGCTCCAATAAAAAAATTAGCATGCGCGGTCAAATATTCAACGTTGATAAAGAATGGATATTCATGACTGATTATTCTAATGAAATGAGATTTATGCGCTGAAATTAGGAATTCATCCGGTTATGGCGTTGTAGGCGAGAGTGGTCGAAGCAACCATGCCCCAAAAGGTCGCCGTGCAGCCACCAAATGAGGAGGCAACCACAAACCGAGACGGAGGCGGACCCAAAGTGAAAAAAGACACGAGTTGGGTGGTCGCCGTCATGCCGATATCAAACCCACCACTATCAAGATATCAGGGGCCAAACATGACCCGCGATAAGACCACAGCTACTCGCTCTGTCGCCCACCCCTACAAAAACTGTTTTGGTGGACACATTAATTATCTCTCTCGTTGCTTAAAAAAAACATCTCTTCCATTGCAACGTACGCGCATATGTGTTAGTATAGTACTACAAAGCTTGTAATTAGCCTCACAAGGGCATGTTTGCAAACCTGGTATTCCATCCAATTACGTGTGCAATTTCCGTGAGGAGCGAGCCACCAATTTTTCCCCAGAATTTCGCACCTGTAAAAGGCATATGTGGAAAGATTACCATGGATAGAATTGTCGTCAAGGACTCGAGTCCTGACGCAGACATCTAGTAGGAACTTGGAAAGAGTAAGGAGAAATTTCTCAACATGATTATGTACGCCCTGTTATTCCATCTCACTCCGTAGATCCAGTCGACGGTGTCGTCCGTCTCCCGCACGAGCTTAATCGCGGCGCCCACGGCCAGTCCGTGGACGCGCCTGCCGCCGGACCTGCTCCTCGAGGTCTCCGGCCGCCTGCAGCATGCCGCCGACTTCGTCCGCCTCCATGCCGTCTGCAGGCCGTGGCGCGACGCGGCGGCGATGCTGACTCGCCCCACGTGCCTGCCGTGGGTTCTCACGTCGCGCGATGGTCTCTTTGTGCACTCGATGATCAACTTCCGATGCTCCTTTGACACGCCCATCTACCGCCGCAGCCACGGCGACGTCGTCCTCGCCGAGCCGCCAGGGGCAGCACCTACTAAGGGAAGGAACTCGGTGGCTGGGGCCGACGGTACGGCCGTATCATTCTTTGTCGCTTCTCCCGCTCCAGGGCTCATTGACCTTCTCACCGGAGCCATCACTCCCCTGCCCACTTCCCCAGATGTCGGTGACGAGATCAGGCGGCGCATGGAGAATCCACATGGCATCGTCTATGGCGACGGCACCGTTTTTCTATGTAGTATTGTTGACAAGTTCCGCTCGTGCAAGCACCTCTTTACGGCGGCCATCCTGCATCCCGGTGATGCAGGATGGACCATCATGGAGAACCCGTCGGATTTATCAACAGACGACCCCTGTGTCATGTATCACAACGGCCAAGTCCTAACGTGCGCGGGCCCACACCTCTTGTCTGCCCTGACGCCAAATTTCAATAAGAGTTGTGGCATGCTCGATTCGAGGTATATTGTAAATGCAGCTATATCTTGGAGTCTGGTGGTGTAATGGGGAGTATCATATACTAGTATCATGCATATGATACTAGTATATGATACTACCTCCCTAGTGCATAGTATCATATATTAGTATCATGTAGTACTCTATTTATTGCCATGCATGACACAAAGTAGCATAACATTTAATATGATACGGTATCATGATATGATACTACACATTCTCTTTCTTCATTTAATGCTATGACACATCATCAAAATTGCCTAGTTAGCATGCATGATAGCTATGATACTACCATTACGACCAGCCTTATGTGCATCTGTTCTACAGAAACATCTTCCGCACAATACTTACTACCCCAAGCATCGATACTGCACTGCAGGGTCAAGGTGTCGCAATACCTCATGCGCTCTCAGGTTTCCCAAGCTTTGTGCTCTACTACCCTGATAAATACTAATACAAGTCGTATTAACTGCACAAAACCCCCATAGCGGCCAGATAATCTCTGCCTCTATCGACATGATCCATAACATCTCATAAGAAAACTAGTCTTTTGTGTGTCTATCATTCGACACTTCTATTTATCAGATTATTATATGGATTAGGGAGCAGATAAGAACCAGCTAGGTGGTTTGCATCGCCTAAAGTGCCACCCTGCAGCAAGCACGCATTAACTACATTTACATCAACCACCCACGAGTATATTGGTTGCTCTTATAGAAGCTTTACGAAGATGATGTCTTTCCAAGCATCCTTTTTTGACAACATAATTAGTTGATGATTCCTATTTTGATTTTGTATGTTATTTCTTCCAAGTAAACACAAACTGTTAGATTATCTACGTGGTAGCATGCTGTGTGTGCGAGCGCGCGCTTATCTAATACTTTAAAGTAGGAACTGCAAGAAAAATATTAGCAAACTTAATTACCATACTATTTGTACGTAGATTGAAAATAGGATGCATAATCTTTATCTAGAATTTAAAATGATTTTAACTTCCTCCAATTTCAGTATGGTCGCGTTGTTTCACATTTTAATTGCTCCTGCTATTGCAAGCTAGACTTGAATTTTGGCTTCTATAGGTATGCAGAATTGATTCACCTCTCCATAGGTTTCTACCTCTCTTAATTCCTCTTCCTATTGCGACATAACTACATCATTTTTTTTGGGGAAAATCAGCGTATAGATACATTGTTTTTGTACTGATTCTTCCATTGATTTTATATACTATTCCTACTATTGTCTCTCTGTGCAATCCACATGCTCTTCTATGTTCTTTTGGACCGATTCTTTCGTTTTGGTTTTCTTGCTATGCTTGGTTAATTAACTAGAATACACTAATTAGGAATTACCCAGTCTTCTGCTATATGTTCACTTGCATAGATGGCTTAATACAACAGCTAAACCGATGACTACATATAACACATACATTGGGTCATTTCTCCTAAGAAGGTTAAGCGACCTGAACTTTTAGCTTTAGTTACAAAGAAGTTGCTGAATGATCTAACATTTTTGGGTTTTTACTAAATCTAATTCTAAAACATGTACTAGTGTCATAATAATATTTTTATTTCATAGCTCAACATATACCTTTCAGTTTCATACCATATTTTCGTAATGTACTCCCTCTGTATCAAAATATAAGACGTTGGATTATTGGTTTCTGCAAGTTTTAGTTTCGTACCATATTTTTGTGAGTCACAGCTTAAAAAAATGTGCTAGCTAGGGACATGAATTTAAATGAAACTATAGATTGAGTCACAATTAAATCAAGAAGCTTTTAGTACATATACTGGTGCTTATGCTTTAGACATTTACTTGTGAAACTGTTCTGATCCCCCAGATACATGCTTGCTGACACAGTATCACTACATTTAGTCTAGCGATAGTTCTTTTTAAGAATGGGGCTGGAATAATTGCATGGCGTATGTTATGTTGGACTCATGAACTAGAACTAATTTATTTTTTGATTTCTTAATTGCAGGATCCAAAGAACTAGCTCGAGTGGACTATAGATCACGGACAGTTTAGTCTTGGCACTTAATTAGGATGGCTAAATTACATTTGAGTTTCATTTGATGGATATTTGCTATGAGAATTATAAATTTTATGAATCTACATATTATACATATGGTTTTGAATATTGTAATTGAATGCATGTATTTTTTTTTACGATTGCAATAGGCTATTGCAACAACACATTTTCGGTTGCCACATGTTAGCACCACGAAAAGTTTAAATTGTTGCAATAGTTTTTCGCTACAAACATTTCACTCGTTGTGATACTTATTTATCACCACTAAAACTAGTATGTTGCAATTTCCTGTTACAACGACTGGAATATTTGTTGCCATAAGTTAATGCCACAAGTGTAGCGGTTCGTAGCAAAATGCCTAATGCCACGAAAACAAAGATTGTTGCCATAGTTTATTGCCACAATCGACTATTGCCACGGAAGAGTATGCGCCACGAAACGAATGTCGCTGGCATAGGTTGTTGCCACAAATGTCTATCGCCACAAGCTATCATTCGCCATGATTTGTTACATGTTGCATTAAAGCTATCTCCACAAAGCAAATTGTGGCATCAGGTGAGTGTTGCCACGAGAAAACATGTGGCAACTTCCCACATGATTGTTGCAATAGCACACTTTATTGCCACGATTGCTTTTTTGTGGCAATAACCTATTACCATGTGTCCAGTCGCAACGGCTGCCAACGAATGTTGTTTCGTGGCAATAGGTACTTCTTGCCACAAATCGGCATGTATTACGACGAACGATTTTGTTGCAATAGACCCGAATCCTCGATCATGGAGAAGACGTTGGATTTATCAACGGTCGACCCTTGTGCCATGTATCAAAACGGTGAGGTCCTAATGTGCGCGGGCACACACCTCTCGTGTGCCATAACGCCAAATTTCGGTGCGAGTTGTGGTATGCTCGATTCGAGGTATAACGTAAAGGATGATGAAAATTATTTTCATAAATGCAACTATATCTTGGAGTCTGGTGGCGACCTGTTATGAGCATCTGTTCTGCAGAAAGATCGTCCGCGCAATACTTACTGCCCCGAGCATGATCTATCGGTGTCCGTGCACATGCTCCAGAAAGAATCAGACGGTAGCGGCAAAGATGCGGTGGGTGTTGAGAGACGGTTGGAGCCCAAGAACCCATGTCCTGTTCCTTGGGTCTCCAGCCAGCTTTGCTGTGAAGCTCGACGTAGACGGTGGGTGTGCCTACATTGTCTTTAGGCGTTCCGTGTTTAGGTATAGCTTTGTCGACGCTGAAGCCAAGCTCGTGAAGTGGCTGCGACCTGGGAGGTGGTCCGACAAAAGGTGCATGTGGCTTCGGCCCATGCTGTCATTTACTCCAATTTTGGAAATTCAAGAAAGGTTGGAGGCTCAAAACAAGGCCAAGAAATCTAAGGCTGTAGACCAAAATGGCACTCTGTAATCTAGTTTACAATCAAACTTACTTGGAAAGTATTGTTCTAGTTCGCGACCATCCATATGTAAATTAATAATTAAGTTAGTTTGTTTTTTTGAAAAGGAGGTTAAACCCCCGACCTCTGCATCAATCGATGCATGCAACCATCTTTATTAATTATTTCACGAAGGTATGACATGAACATATATAAAACCATCCGAAGGCTCTACTCACATCTACAAACTTGATAATGTGGAGTGCTCTCACTCCCATATCTATAATCGATGTCGTCGTCGATCCATCCATATAGCATATCGAAACCAACAACCGGTGCAGCAGACCTAAAGCATACACTGCATGGACATGTTTTAGAAGCCTCCATCATCATTGAACCGATGTCCCATCTTCAGGAGAGAGATCCGCATCCTTGTCAGTCCCGTCATCCGTCGAAGCCACCACGGCGCCCAATGACTCCACCGCCCTGCGCTCGTCCATCCCGACACGAAGACTCTGGAAGATCTATCGTGCGTAGCACCTGTCGACCAGGCATGACAGAGCGTAGCATCTGTCGGCCATGCATGAATTGACATATCCACCGAAACTCCATTCAAGACGAAGTCGCTCCGCCACTTGCCTCTGTCTTCCAGCACCGCTTCATAAGAGATGCTCCCAAGAGAGAATGACACCATAGTGCCGCCATCGTCCGACCTGGAACACCAGATCCTAGGGTTTCCCCCAAAGCAGCACGAGTGGGTCGACAGTAGTTACACGATGATGCCTTCATCAAGGTAACGGCGCAGAACGCAACCATCGCCTGCCGTCTGCTAGGTTTTCACCAACTCTGTCTGCCCAACTCGCAGCTGGGACTAGATAACAGATCTCGAGATCCAACCACCTAGCCTCTGGCTGGCCAGCTCCAACGCAGAAGATGATCACCACCGCCGATTGCACAAACCAGAACAGATCTGCTTGGAGGTGCCCCGAGCAGTCCACCAGGCCCTCGACACCGCCGTCGATCCAAAGCTAGATGGCGCGCCGCCGCCTGAAATAGGCCAGCAACCGCACGCAGCCGCCAGTGACCGTGCAGCCCAACACGCCTACATCCGTTGTCGCCCGAGGCTGGACTGGCCACAGCTGTCGTCGCCGTACCCATTGTCACTACTTCGCTAGACCGGCCGTGCCTCCATGCGCGTAGGGGCCCCGCACCACCCCTGAGACGCGCGAGAGAGGAGGACCCCTGCCACCGTCATCGGTCTCTGGGCGCAGGCCGGTGGCGGCTAGGGTTGGGGTACCACCCAAGTCGCCCGAGCGGGGGGCGACACGGGGGTCGGAGGCCAATAATTTAGGTATCTCTCAAATTATTGTTGACCAGTGGTATATTTGGGATTTCCATGTAGTTTGACACAATATATATTTCTTTTTCTGTAAATTGTGTAGTTGTTAATTCACTTCAAAAAAACTGCTTGTTGGCTAGGTAAGGTGCGGCATGTATCTAGTCATATTATTGTCAGCAGACTGTAATCCTATTACATTGGAATCAGACTCCCAAAAAATTTGCATAAAAAAGTACTTCATTTGACATTTCAAGGTATTTGGGTTGGGAAGATGGCAAACAGAATTCATGGCTCCTATATGTTCACCATATCAGTATCACTATTTAATGGACTTTGTAGCGAAGCAGTGGCTTTTCTTATTTCAGATAGATGCATGCACCGGCAGATTTATTGAGAAGAATCCCAAATTTGCAAATGGAACATGGAGAGGAACGCCATTCTAATCCACTGGTACATGATGGTGTTATAAGGATTGAACAGAATACGTTATAGATAGATGGGATAAATAGACAGTAACTTAGAGGGTGCTTGGATCCCAGGGACTTATTTTAGTCTGGTTAAAAATAGTCTCTTTAAAAGGCTAAAGTTCCAAGTACCCCTGACTGACTAAAGAAGGGCTAAAACTAGTCTTGAGACTAAATTTTTTTTTAGTCAGGGGTACCCCTACTAAAATGCGGATTAGTCCTCTCTCTCCTCATTTAACTCCTCTCTTTTAACACATACGAGTTCTGGATTGGAGGGTTTGAAGAATAATAAATGCTCATTAACTTGATTTTAGTCTCTTTAGTATTTGGATCCAAACATGGATAAGGCTAGCAAGTTTTAGTCCCACTACTTTTAGTCGTGGGACTAAAATGTATCCAAACACCCTCTTAACCGTCCCAAAGTTTGTACAAAGTTGAGTCATTTATTTTGGGACGAAGGGACTAGTATTTTGCTTTTCTAAATGTGGGATCGTGGCCTCGATGCTGCAAATATCTTTTTGTTTTGTTTAAAGCTTTTTGGCTTTCATGATAGCGCCCGCATTCTTGCATGCCGTGAGAAAACGAACGCGACAAATCGTGCATGCTCTTCTTGTGTATTTAGAGGCCCAACTAAGCCAAAGTTTATCAATAAATTTCAGTAAGTATAGTTGTGTACTGTCTGACAAGTGGAGTTGACAAATGATTATTATAGTACTAGATTAAAATACAATACAGTTTATTTTGTTCTTGATGATTCAGATGCTTGCTAATTTTTATTTATATAGAAGATGGTCAAATTAAGAAATATTTGATGACAAGTACCAAGCCAGGATATATTTACATGATTGAGCACCCAAACTCTTGACGCACAAGAAAAGAAGATTTACACCTCCCTGTTTCCCTTGGATCTCCGAAAAGAAGTTAGGCCGGCGTGATCACGGGGGTGCTCCTAACCTAATCCTGACCTTATACTAGTAGATAGACTTCACTTCATCTAACAAGATCTACGAAATTTACGATCGAGTTCAGTTGCAATTGCGTACGTGAGCTGCTGGATCTCAGATGGGGTGCATCACATCATGCGCGTCTCGGTCGTCCGCCACGGCCACGGCCAGGGCCAGCCCGTGGGCCGATCTTCCGCCGGATCTGCTCCTCGAAATCTCCGGCCGCCTGCAGCACGCCGCCGACGTGGTCCACTTCTACGCAGTCTGCCGGTCGTGGCGCCACGCCGCCCCAGCGTCCAGCCGTCCCAAGTGCCTGCCGTGGGTTCTCACTTCCCACGACGGTGATATCGTGCACTCCGTCGTGGACTTTCGTTGCTCCGTCGAAACACCGACCTACCGCCCCATCCATGGCGATGATACGCCGACCTGCCACCATGATGTCATCATCGCAAAGCCACGAGGGATACCACGGATCCATACCAGGAACTGGGTGGCTAGCACGGACTGTCGTTGCCGAATCGATCGAAAGGGGAGAACGAGCGAGAGAGATGAACACACGCGAGGAAGAAGACACTGGTATTTTTTGTGCCGTCGAACTCGACAGCGTTTATCTGTTATTCCTCTTTCTTATCCTTAGCGATTACAAGGCTAACAACTGGGCTAACTAACTCCCGACCATCTGCCCACGATCCACTTGTGCCGCGCCATCCCACGGCTGCGTTTCGTGCGCCTAACTGATCGGGAGAAAAGATCAAAGAAAAACAGAAACGGTGAGTCTGTGCATGCAGCACAACTCTGAACCTGACGACGTGCAACACCTGACAGACCAGGCATGCATCTGTTATTCTAACAGCAAGCAAACTAACTGACGGTGAGCTTAGCTAGAGCCTACATTTCACCCCCTTAAGCTCAACGTCCTGAATCAATCTTGATCATCCCAAGCTTCTGCCGCATCTCAACGAAATTGTTGCGTCCCAATGCCTTTGTCAGTGCATCTGCAATCTGCTCCCTGGTACGAATGTGATCCACTTCCACCTGACCCTTCTCCACACAATCACGTATGTAGTGATACTTGATGTCAATATGCTTGCTCCGGTCATGATGGACTGGATTCTTGCTGAGAGCAATGGCAACTTGATTGTCCATGAACAGCTTGAACTTGGCCTGCGGCCTCCCGAGCATCTCACTGATCAGACGAGAGAGCCACACACCTTGGCACGCCGCCACTGCCGCAGCGACGTACTCAGCCTCGCAAGAAGAGAGAGCCACTATCTTTTGCTTCTGCGAGCTCCAAGTGACAAGATTGTTGCCAAGGAAAAATACATTGCCAGAGGTGCTCTTTCGGTCCTCAGTGTCACCGGCATGATCACTATCTGTATAGCCAACAAGCTTCACCTCGCCGTGCCCGGCCTGATAACGACAGCCGTAGCCCAACGTCCCTCGAATATACCTGAGAATCTGTTTCACGGCTGCCCAATGATGAGTGCTCGGGGTCTCCATGAATCTGCTTACAATTCCCACGGCATGTGCGATGTCAGGTCTTGTGTTGACAAGATAGCGAAGACTGCCTATCACACTGCGGTACAGCTTGGGATCAAACAGCTCGCCTTCATCCTCCTTCCTGAGCTTCAAACGACACTCCATTGGAGTGCTGCTACTGTTGCACTCTTCCATGCCGGCTACCTCTAGGATTTTCTCCGCATAACTCCGCTGATGAAGTGTGATTTCACCCTCTGTTTGGGATACCTGAATCCCCAAGTAGTAGCTGAGTAATTCAAGGTCACTCATCTTAAAGAGCATCTTCATTTGATCCTTGAACTCTCTGATTAGCCCTTTGTCTGTGCCGGTAATGACAAGGTCATCCACATACACTCCAACTAGCAGAAAAATGGACTCATCTCCACGCCTGTAGACTGCATGTTCCAATGGACTTCTCTGAAACCCAAGATTGACAAGAGAATCGTGAAGCTTTGCGTACCAGGCTCTCGGTGCTTGACAGAGGCCGTAGAGCGCCTTGTGCAGCCTCAGTACACGGTGCTCTTCCCCTGGCGCAGCAAATCCGGGCGGCTGGTCTACATACACCTCCTCACTGAGATCGCCATTTAGGAATGCCGATTTGACATCCATATGGTGAACTTCCCAGCGGTGGTGCGCGGCGAGCGCGAGCAGAACACGCACAGTCTCCAGTCTGGCCACAGGCGCAAAGGCTTCCTCATAGTCCACCCCTTGCTTCTGTATGTATCCCTTCGCCACTAGACGGGCCTTGTACTTGGTGATGTTGCCAGCAGGATCCCTCTTAACTTTATAAACCCATTTCAGCCCGATGGATTTCTGACCGGCAGGCAGGTCTAACAATTCCCAAGTCTTGTTCTCATGGATGCAGCGCATCTCCTCCGCCATCGCAGCCTTCCATGGTGCATCACCCAGAGCCTCTTCAACGTCCCGCGGTTCTTCGGCACTGAGAAGACAGCTCTCATGACACTCATATTCAGCATCTTCTTCTGTGGCATCCATGACGCACGACATGCGTCGGTACCTGATTGGTCCAGTGTCCACGTCCCGCCGGTTTTCGTCTTGTGACAGTGGAGTGGCCCACCTAATTTCAGGCGCTCTCAGAGTCTCTTCTGTACTTGGCGTGGCTGTTTCCCCCATGGGTGAAGCTGGCGTCTCTGCCTGTACTGCCGTCCCAATTGGTGTCGTCGGTGGCAGCGGCGTACTAGGCGAGCCACCATGAACTCCTCCGGTGTCCAGCTCCTCCACACCTGGTTCCGTGGTGTACACCACAGTGAAAACGTCCGGCGTGACCTGCGCCGGGGCCGCGGTCACTGCGTCCCAGCTCCATGCCCGTCCTTCCTCGAAGAGCACATCACGAGTGACTTGTACCCTCTTTGTTTCAGGATCATAGACACGGTAGCACTTCGCCCCCTCTTCATATCCGACGAAAATCATCGGCTTGGAGCAGTCAGAGAGCTTTGTAATGCCCGGCCCCAACATCTTGACATGTACTGTGCAACCAAAAGTTCGCAGATGCTGAACGGCCGGCTTTCGCCCGTGCCATGCTTCATACGGCGTGACACCTTCGAGGCTGCGGGTGGGAGCTCTGTTGAGTAGATACACTGCAGTTTTCACAGCCTCTCCCCAGAAATATGCAGGTACTGCCATGCTCTTCAGCAGGCATCTTGCCATCTCTACCACGGACTGATTTCTCCTCTCCACCACACCATTCTGTTGGGGAGAGTAAGGCGCCGTGGTGTAGTGTTTCACACCCCTTTCGCTGCAGTACTCTTGAAATTCCATTGAGTTGAACTCCCCTCCGCGATCAGACCTGAATGCTCGAAGTTTACAGTTACCTTCAGCTTCTGCCATGGTCTGAATCCTCTTGAAACAGGTGTGTGCCTCATCCTTAGACTTGAGTAGCTCAATCCACATGTACCGACTGTAGTCATCAACAACAAGGATGAAGTATTTGTTCCCTCTTGGTGTTGGTGGCGTAATAGGACCACACAAATCTGTATGAACTAGCTCCAGACCATGCTCTGCTCGATATGAACTCGCCTGCGGGAAAGGAGCTCGATGCTGTTTCCCTAGTGCACAGCCATCGCAATACTGCTCGATGCGAGCTATCTCAGGCATACCTCGGACCATGCCTTTTGCAGACATGGCACGCAGCGCTCGGAAATGCAAATGCTCATCATCCACTTTCGTCATCAGACACACCGGCGTGTCAATGGTCAGCATGCCAGTGTACAAACGAGTGACTGATCGCCTAACACGAGCTAGTATGCGTTGAGCTGGGTCATGTACTGTCATCAAACCATTCTGAATCCCAATCTGACATCCACCTTCGTCCAACTGACCAACAGAGATTATGTTGCTTCGCAGGCTCGGTATGTAGTATACCTCTGTCAAGGCACGCTGCTCACCGCTCTGGCACTTGAAAACAATGGATCCCCTTCCACGAATTGCTACATGTGACCCATCTCCAAATTTGACCGTGCCATGCACGCTCTCATCAAGCTTAGCAAACATACTCCTCTCTCCTGTCATGTGACTTGTGGCGCCCGTGTCAAAATACCATAGACCGTCAGGGGATGGCACGGGGATTACCTTTTCTTCATTGAGAAAAACTGCCTGTGGTGCCACTGGTTCAGCCGTTGTGCCCGGGGTGACCATGGCCATGAACAGGCCTTGCTCATGCTCGTCGCCTCCTTCGCGCACCAGATTGGCTTGTTCCTTCTTCCCTTGCTGACCTTGCTTTTCCAGATACGACCAACAATCTTTCTTCCGGTGCCCAAGTTTTCCACAGAAGTGACATTTCCCTTTCTTCTTTCCGCCCGATCCACCAGCGCCGCCGTTGCCAGCCACAGGTTTGCCTCCGCCGGGAGACTTGTTCTTGGCCTGCTGCTTGTTCCTGCCGGCGCCGCCGCCGGACGACGATCCGCCACCGCCGCCCTGCTTCTCGCGGGCCAGCCACTCCTCATGGGTGAGCAGAAGACGCCCAGAGGATTGCGCGCTGTCGTCGAGCTCGTAGTGGTCTTCACAGGCGGAGAGGCGGCCGACGAGCTCCTCGATGGTCATGGTTTTGAGATCAATCAGAGACTCGATCGCCATGGCCATCGGGCGGTACCGCCGCGGCACTACGCGGAGGAATTTCTGAACCGCCTTGTGCTCGGTGACAGGGTCGCCGTACAGCTCCAGATCGGCGATGAGGGCCGAGAGCCGCAGCCCGAAATCTTCGACGGTCTCCCCGTCCTTGAACCTGAGGTCCTCGAACTCCCGCCGCCGGACCTGCGCCTTGGCCTCGCGGGCGCGCTCGCTGCCCATCCGCATGGTCTTGATAGTTTCCCACGCGATCTTCGCCGTGTCCTTTGCGGACAGCACGCGAAGCATCTCCGGCGGAACGCCGGTGAGGATAATCTGCAGCGCGCGCCGGTCGTCATTCCCGTCGGCGGCGTCGTCGGTCACCGCGGACCAGACGCGGGCGACCTGCAACTTGACTTGCATCAACAGCGCCCACTCTTGATAATTCGTACGCGTGAGCATCGTCGACGCGCCCGTCTCCTCGCGCACGACGCGCTCCACCACGCGGAACTCGCCGCTTCCGCTGCCTGTGAGGCGCGCGAGGGGCGCTCCGGACGATGGTGACTGCCCCGCCGCCTTCTTCTTCTTCTTCTTCTCGTCGTCCGACATAGCCGTAGCGGATCAGACACCGCTCGACCACCAAGGCGCAGGATCGAACACCCGAAGCTCTGGTACCAAATGTCGTTGCCGAATCGATTGAAAGGGGAGAACGAGCGAGAGAGATGAACACACGCGAGGAAGAAGACACTGGTATTTTTTGTGCCGTCGAACTCGACAGCATTTATCTGTTATTCCTCTTTCTTATCCTTAGCGATTACAAGGCTAACAACTGGGCTAACTAACTCCCGATCATCTGCCCACGATCCACTTGTGCCGCGCCATCCCACGGCTGTGTTTCGTGCGCCTAACTGATCAGGAGAAAAGATCAAAGAAAAACAGAAACGGTGAGTCTGTGCATGCAGCACAACTCTGAACCTGACGACGTGCAACACCTGACAGACCAGGCATGCATCTGTTATTCTAACAGCAAGCAAACTAACTGACGGTGAGCTTAGCTAGAGGCTACACGGACGGCATGACTGCCTGGATCTTTGTTGCTCTTCCTGAGCCAAGACTTATCAACATTTTGACCGGAGCCGTCACCCGCCTACCTTCCTTACCAGATGAAGCAAGGATGTCCATGGAGGATTTCTGTGGTATCGTCGACGTCGATGGCACCCTTTTCCTCTACAACTTTGAAACCAGGTTCCGCTTGCTCTGGCTTGCTCCCGGTGATGCGGCATGGAAGGTCATGAAAAAGACATTGGATTTGCCGGCACAACCTTATGCCACATATCACGATCGCAGTGTCATAGTGTGGGCCGACGATTCTGTCTTGTGCTTCTTGATGACGCAGGACGTCGAAGCCAACGGCGCTGATATCAGCGGCGGCCTTGAGGCAAGGTGGAACTTAGAGGAGGAGGATATCAATTATTCTCATCAATGCAGCTACATCTTGGAGTCACATGGCGAGCTGTTGTGGGCCTCCGTCCTAGTAAAATGGACTTGGAAACGGCATGGCTACGGCGACCCGGCACGCGCGCTGAGAGTGACTGTGCGTGTGATGCAAAAAGACTTGGGCAGCGGCAAGATGAAGTGGGTGAGGAAGGAAGGCTGGAGCCTAGGTGACTGCGTCCTGTTCCTTGGGTCTCCCGCTAGCTTCGCCATGAAGCTCGACGAAGGCAATGGGTGTGCCTACTTTCTGTATGGGCGTGGCGTGTTTAGATACAACTTTGTCCTCGGCGAGGCCAAGCTCATGAAGTGGCTGCGTTCAGGATGCTATGCTGGCCAGGATTGTGTGTGGCTTCGCCCTAGCCTGTCATTTACTCCAATCCAGGAAATTAAAAAAAGATTTGAGGCTTGAAACAAGATGAGAAAGAATTAATTTCCTAAGACGAAGGACAAATTATAATTAATAGCTCTGCTTTCATTTTGTCTCACATTTTTTGAAAACAAAAAAGAAGTGTTCTTGTTCACACCCTCTTGTTGTAAATATTTTTTAGTTTTTGGCTGCAGGGCTTAAACTTAATTCTTTATGGAATGTAAATTGACAAGTGCACGTTTGAGAATGTGGCACACTTCAAATTTAAAATTGTATAATAGTTCTTTAAGACTTTGTAATTTACTTGCAGACATTTGTATGCAATTCAATTTTATTTAATGTATGTAAATTTCTTATTCAGTATAACGTGACCAGATTTGTACATCCCTGCCAAATTCCGTTATGTTTAATACTTGTGTTGAAA
Source organism: Aegilops umbellulata (assembly GCA_032464435.1). Classification (NCBI taxonomy): domain Eukaryota; kingdom Viridiplantae; phylum Streptophyta; class Magnoliopsida; order Poales; family Poaceae; genus Aegilops; species Aegilops umbellulata. Next base: position 635,378,233 of record CP136055.1, read on the forward strand.
AAATAAAATAATTGTGGACTGCAATTTTTATATAGCATTGGTAAAAGGTTATGAACCGAAATACTTCATAACAATGTGTCATAGAAAAGAATCAGCATTGGTAGGATATATGTTGTGGGATTTATCATTATTATTTGTAAAGGAAGGCAGTGAAAAAATCAGCTGATATATAGATATTTGCTGTTGATTTCCCAGACGCCAGCTGCTGGGCCTTCCTCCCTTAGGATCTTCTCCTCGACGTCCCCATTCACCTGCACAATCATGCAAAGATGAATGTGGATGCTAGTGTTATAAGATCAGGACACTTTGGAGTTGTGGGGGTAGTTTGTTGTGATCACATGGGACACTTTTGGGAGCATCCACCTTAACCTTCAAGAGCATATCGGATCCGGAGTGTCTAGAAGCACTTCCAGGTAGTGAAGCATTGGCCCTTGCAAATGATCACCTTATCCAAAAAAATGACCATCGCTTCAGATTGCAAGGTGGTAGTGGAGGCTATAAGACAGGATCAACATCAAGCTATGGAGCAGTCATACATGAAATAGTGAGCCGTGTTAGTTCTTTTATTTCGTACATGAGCTAAGGAGCTCGAATTTCGAAGTTCACAATCTCGCAAAGCATGCACTTTCATTAGGGGTAGGCCGCCCTGTTTGGTTAGGCCAACCTGTATAACTGTATTTTATTCCTATAAACATCAAGTTGATTGAATAAAGCTTCGTGAGTTTGCCTACCAAAAACCACACGACACTGTTGACTTCGTCCTCCTCTACGTATGCAGACAGTGGCGTGACAATGTGGCGCCCCTCACCCCGGCCACGACTCGCCCTGCATTCGTGTCATGGATTATTGCACCGCTCGCGGGCACGGTCTTACCTTGCACTCGACCTTTGACTTCCTACATGCCTCTTTCAAGATGTCAATCATCCATGGCGAGGTCGTCCTCGTGTAGCCATGGTGGGCTTAAATTTTTTAATTCAAGTATATCAGATATTGCTTTGTCTAAAGATTGGTTTGATGTCAAACATCACGGATCTAGCTTGATTTACTTGAGTAACAAAAAATATAGTTAAAGTAACTCGGATATTGTTTTGATGAGAGAAACTTCTAATCTATTCATAATCAACCATGACAATACGGAGAACACCATATAGATAACACAAATTACAACCAGATCCATGGATGAGCGATGACTACAAGCATTGGTGTTAAAACCCCATAGGACCAGCACATCAGAGTAGAAACCATTGCAATGAATATAATCGTAGATCGGAAGGAATAAAGGAATTGATGACCCGTTCATTAACAAACTTTTTGCTTGTGGGTACAGAGTTGAGGCATCAGTCAAAAGAGGGTTCAAAACATCATAATGTAGACTGATTGTTTGTCCTAAGCAGAATTATGGAACGATGACAGATCGACTCGGAATGACGGTCTTCAAATTCTGAAACAGATCAAACAAATGGGTGTTTCTTTCCAAGGTTTAAAGCTTCTTCGGATTCGACGCGGGGGCAATTGGGCGACACGCACTTGTGCCCAAAAGAAGCTCTTAGTACTACTTCTTTTATGTGCTTTGATTGATGTAATTCTTGGTTTCTTAACTAGAATTATTCAATCAGATTGTAATTTGCTGCCACTCTAATAAAGTGATGGATTATTTAAAAAAATTGTAAACGCATGAACAAACACTAATTAGGCCCAAACAGATCCACCGAAACCAGCACTGACCGAATTCCACGAGTTCCGGCGGAGACACACCTTCACACGCCTTCTGACGATGCTAGGCGCACCATCGGCATGGAGATCGAACGTGAGAGACATTATTCCTACTACTAAGGGGCATGGCCGCCGCCACACAACCGAACCAAGATATTGAACCTAACAAGAACAAGAGCGGGTCCCTCCCGCACATGGGGGGGGGGAGCTTCCTTTAATAAGATTAAGTATTCGGTACGATCGAGATAGCCGTGACAAGACCTAAACCTTGTCATCGTGGTCATCATGGTCACAATCAAGAAATAGGCGTGCCCCATGGCATGATACATCTGGAGGATGTCCTTCTCCATGCCATGCACCCTCTGTGCGGCCTCGTATCGGTCGATGAGGATCGCGAGCTTGGCCTAGTCGCTGTGCACCATGCGGATGAGGCGCTCGTTGGTCAAGCGATGGAGGGGACAGCTGGCCGTTGAGGAGAGAAGTGACAACCTTGACACTAACCCTATCAAAAAAATGACTTCCGCCTAGAGCATAGCACAATGCCACCTCACGAAGCACTAAAGTAGGGGGGTGGCAACGCAGCAGCTACAACCTCCTAAACACCAACCAGCCATCGTCCAATCTAGTGGAGGAAACAACTACTCGACGACATCTCCACGGACTTGAAAGACACAACATGGGCACCATCATTGTCGGTACCAGCCCCCGTCAATAAGAAACTTTCGGCCAGGGTATGCAATCCCTCTTCACCCATCAAATCCTTTGGGAGCAAGCCTAGATGTGCTAGTTGCATACAAGAGTAAATCATCACCGCCACAACCACATCACATTGCCTTGAGACTTAGCCAAATCATGTCACCACGCTGCGCCAAGCTTGCTTATGAAACATCACCGATGTGGAATAGAAACATAAGAGGATGTGCAATAATCATGCATTGGTGTAGAGGAGCGCACAGATCAAGGAGAAAAGGGTTTCCCTCCCGGTGCCTAGATCTTGGTTCCTTTCCATGCATCAGTATTGCATACCTCAAACAGTTTAGAAAACCAACTAATTTTTGGAGGTGCTAGAAAACCGACCGTAAATCCTGAAAATTCCAATGATCCACTAAAACAAGTCATGTACAGTGAGAAGTGCCTTAACATTCTTGAAACAAAATAAATAGCCCATACAGTATGCAATACGAAACAAGTCGATCACACTATAATATGACATAGAGATGCTCCATCAAAGGTTTGAGAACGCCAAAAAACCATAATTCAACCAGAGTAATTTCTCGAGAAGGGTGCCTTTTTACTCCTCAAAATTTAAGTATCTTATTTCAAAGCATTGCACCTTGGCTCATAATCCACAATTTTTCCCAACCAAAAAAGTAGTAATATGCATGTTTTGTTGAGGTAATGAAAAACTAAATCACAGCATTACGATGTCTACGAGAGGGCTTCCCTCCCGTTCTACGTGCGTGGATCTAGATTCCTCTCCATGCATCATTACTGCTTACCTCAAACAGTTTAGAAAACCAACAATTTCTATGGAGGTGTTTGAAAATCGACCGTAAATCCCTAAAAGTCCAGTGATCCTGTAAAACAAGTCATATATGTTGAGAGGTGTATTAACCAAGATGAAACACATGGAGGCACGGTATCAAAGGTTGGAGAATGCCTAAAAAACATAATTCAATCAGAGTAATTTCTCAAGAAGGGTCCTTTTTTTACTCCTCAAAATTTAATTATCTTATTTCAAGAGCATATCACCTTGGCTCACAGTAATACACAATTTTACAACCAAAAAAGTAGTAATATGCATGTTTTGTTGAGCTAATTAATTAATTGGTTGGTTGAGCTCCACGGCCATGACCCGGAGCTCCTCGTCGACGACGTCCGCGCCGGGGTAGTCGGTGGGGATCTCGATGTAGGCGTATCCCCTGGGCTTGGGCGATCGATTACTGTTTCTTGGATCTCCCGCCAGCTTTACAATGGACGCTGCACAACTAGGCACGAGCGGCGGGTATGTCTACTTCCCCTTTAGACGTGTTCTGTTACAATCTTGCCAACGGCATGGCCAAGCGTGTGAAGCGGCCTCGTTCTGAATGGCGCGTCGAACACCTGTGCGTGTGGCTTCAGCCCCAGCCAGCCATTGCTCCAATCTAGGAAATCAAAGAAAGCATCAACGGTGCGAATGAGTAAAAAATGTATTTTAATTAGCTCAAGTTTTATTTTGTCTAAGAAATAATTTGGCGCCAAACGTTCCTAATTTAGTGTGGTAATCAGTTGCTCTGCTTATATGTTCCAATATGAAGAAGAACCGAGTCTTCAAGCACACCTCCCTTGCGACGTTGGTGTCATCCACAAGATACGCGCCCTCTGCCACGAGTTCGGTGTGGTGGGTTATGGTATCCTAGCGAGAATTATCCCATTGGAGGATGGTGGGTCTGGTTCCTTCTGCCTTGTGTGGTCTTAATCCTTGTAATTGCAACATCTTCTCCTTACATAGACGCGCAGATCTCTTGTGGGTTCTCGGAAAAAAGAATTGAAGGTTCGATTCAAAGAAATTGAGAAAAAGGTGCAGATGTTGATGATTTGTTAGAATTCCAAGTTAACATTGCCTACTAATTAATTTGTTACCACAGCTGAACTCATTTCCAAAAAATACTGATATGTCAACGACTGTCTAGTCGAATATATGTATCATCCATCAGCCGTATCCCCTACGCCATATACACTGTTTAACGAGCAATAGTTATATAGAAATATTGTCAGGTAACAAAAAACCTAAGCATGATCAACTACATACACCACAGGATAAAATAATACGCCCCCTAAAAATTTGCCCGAATCTTAAGGTTACAAAAAAAGGGTATTCTCTTACATGGATCAAATAAGAGATCAGAACAATCTAATCTTTTTGATTGAAGGGGTAGCTTCAAAACTACACCTTTTATTCCGCATCGAAATCTGTAAACTTATCTAGGATGGTGGACCGAAGCAAAGCTCGAAAGGAAATTCAAGAAGAAATCACTACTAGACAATAAGGCTATATATGATTTGATTTGGTCGATCATACATGATCATTTCATCAGATAAGTCCGTATAACGCTGGCATGCTTAGGGTCTAGTCTAGGGGCACTTGAGCTTGTCGTTCTTGGAGTTCTTTAAGTCGGCGTAGCAGGGGCATTCGTTACGGGTCGCCTGGCTAGTGCCGGAGGGGACACAGTTGCACTTTTCACAGCAGATGTTGCAATCCTTGTTGCAAATCTTGTTTTTTTTTAGAAAAGGAGGATGACCCCCGGCCTCTGCATCTGGGAGATGCATACGGCCACTTTATTGATTATTCTCGAGGACCTTACAAAGTATTACAACAATGTGCCTGAATCCATCATCTTGGCAACACATGCCACTACTCTTATCCAAAATGATGAAGGGGTGCTAGTTGGGCCACTACCCAAACCACTCACCTAAGCCTAACATCAAAAGCCGGAAGCCGAAACATATTCGGAAGCCCCAGCCGAGCCACATACCAGGTCTGGGACACAATCCGGTCAGACACACTCGTGTGTCGTCGCCGCCATCTTCCACAGGTCTGTCTTCAGGTCATATTAAGGCTTCTACCTTGTCTGGTCACTCAGCCATCAACGTCACCATGACGCCAGACAGCAACCTCCTCCTGCGCGAGTGCATCTCCGCGCATCAGACGCCAAGTCTCAACAGCACCACGCCGCCGAGATCCGCCACCATCAATGTGAAAGATGAAGCACCGCTCCACCAAAGTCGTCGTCCTCTAGTCCCTCGAGCCCGTGTGCATCTCCAAGAATGACGCCCCCATGGGGGAAAACGACACCAGAGAGCCGTCGTCATCTGATCTACTGATCTAGGGTTTCCCCCGGGGGTAGCAGAGAGTGGCCTTGAACTTCTCCACGGCGATGCCTTCAGGAAGGGAACGACGCAGACAGCGTCGCCATCGTCGGCCTTGGCAGTAGCCAATAGCAGGTTTTCACCCAGATCTGATCGAAGACCTCTATCTCTCGTGCACGGGTCGTCGCCGTCCTTGCCAGGATCTGGATGATCCCGCTTGCCAGATCTCAGCAATGGGAAGCCCCCCTCCCCCCCCCCCCACCGAGACCCGCCGGCCGCCGCCCCTGGTAGCCAGATCCATATGCGACTCAGCCGACCACGGCCAACTGAGCGCCCGGGAGCAGCACTAGCAGCCGACGCCCCCGAGCCACCACAGCATCAAAGAGGCAGCCGCCTTCGCACGCCCTGCAGGATAGACCCTAGATCCAACACGACGGCTCCGCCCCTCCTCTGACGAAGCGGCCGCGAGATGCAGCAGAGGCGCCCCGCCGCCACCTTCCTCGGAGCGTGCGCGGCGTTCGCCGGCGGCCTCCTCGGGTGGCGGTGAGACTGGGAGGGCAGGGGGTGGGACGCGGCGGCGCTAGATCAGGGTTCCCCCGGGTCACCAGAGGAGGGGCGACGCGGGGGTCCAAGCCAACTTAATGCAAGGTCGAGCACTCCTCTGGTGGATCTTGTTCTTGTTCTTCCAGTTCTTCGCGCATCTAACCTGGCACGCCGATGGACAGTCTGTGAACAGTAAAATATGTATCAGATCACGTATTATTAGTTGATCAAGGACACGTCACACGTGCATGCATGCACGTACGTACCTATCTTGGGTGCCGGCTGCGCGTCGGCAACCATGAGGAGAGCGACGAGGAGGAAGAGCACGATGGCGGCGAGAGGCTTGGAGGATGCCATGGATGTAGCTCGATGGTTCCGGAGGCTAAGTATGCAAGTAGGCCAAGCGAGCAGCTACATATATATATATACAGATGAAATGGAGCAACTAACGGGGTAAAAAATTCAAGTATAGGAACAAAGCGTAACATCTAACTGGATCTCATTTAATGCCATTGATATGGCGTTTACGTTGGGTAAGAAATCAATTTGGAACATACGTGCATCGAGCCTGGCACGCCGATGGGCAATCTGCACATGGCAAAACATGTGTCAGTTCACGTACTTAATGAGAGAGTTTATATTATTACAAGTTGCTCAAGGACACACCACACATGCATACATATGTACACGTTAGTACCTATCTTGGGTGCCGGCTGCGCGTCAGCAACCATGAGAGCGAGGAGGAGGAGGAAGAGCACGATGACGACGAGAGGCTTGGAGGATGCCATGGATGAAGGCATGAAGCTGGCGGCTACCACTCGTATCGATTGTTGATCCAGTATGCAAGTAGCTAGGCCACACGAGCAGCTACATATATATACAGATGAAATGGAGCAACTAACTGGGTAAAAAATCAAAGTATAGGAACAAAGCGTAACATCTAATTGGATCTCATTTAATGCCATTGATATGGCGTTTACGTTGGGTAAGAAATCAATTAGGAACATAAGTACTAACAAAGCTAATTTAGCTGGCTGCAGATCAAGCCATAAACTGGGAGGCGTATTTGTTTCCTTCTACGTTTCACAACACCTTCATTATTCTTCGGTTTTGTGCATGTGCTATGCAATTGATCTGTCTGGCTTTCTATTACCCTTCGCTGGATTTTGACATTCAATTTACAAGTAGTAATCCTTCCAGAATTTATAATAACCCAAACACACACAAAAAATTGTCTCTCTTAGCTGTCCATGAAGTGGCTGGAAGTTGCCAAGTAAGACAGGAAATGTGTCACTGAGAAAGTATATATTGACTAGCTTTTGCTAAGTGTATGGTAAAGGGGAGGTCGGCATTCCATGATCCTGAGCCATACGTGTAGACCTTGGTGCCAAGTCTCTTTCCACAATTAAAGGGCGAAGAAACTTCATCTTGGAATCGCCTTCGACGGTGGGGCCAGCAACGACTCTGCAACACACAGGTGCTGCTCACTGCTCAATTTACAAGACAGCTCTTGTTTTGCTGGCCGCCATTACAAGACCACTCCTACAGCTCCCGCTTCAATACCTTCCTCTGAAAACTTCCTTTCTTACCTTGGATCCAACCATGGCTTTGGCTTTTGCTGGTAAGGCTGTGGCTGTCTCAGCCGTCTCCGCGATTGTCCGCAAGTCCTTTGACTACCTAGACGGCTAGACAAGTACACCAAAGCAGAGAGGATGAAGCCTGTGGAGGAGCTGGAAGAGACGACTCTCCCGCAAGTGCAACTAGTCTTTGATGCCATTGACATGGAGCGGATTAGGGGCCCGAGCGAGGCCCTTGATTCATGGATTTGGCAGCTCAGGGATGCCGTCGAGGAGGCCGAGGACGTTCTCGACGATGTGGAGTACTCCAAGCTTGAGAAAAAGGTGAAATCTAGAGGTAATATGCTGAGCAGCTCCCTGTACCATTGTAAGCAGATGTTTATCCAGCAGTTGAATACCATGCTTAAGGTTGGTGATTTTAAGAGAATGGTAGATGCCCTAAAGAAACTTGATGAGGTTGCTTCTGCTGCGGAGCGGTTTATCATGCTCGTGGATCGATTTGATCCTTCTAGTTTGAGGCACATTTTTTTTCGAAAAGGAGTTTGAGGCACATGAGACATCAGGGAATTGGTAACTCTCGTGAGACTGGTTCCTTCTTGCTTGATGAAACAACAATCAGCCGTGATACTGAGAGGGATCGGGTAGTTGAATGGTTGGTCAAGCAAGAAAGTGATGGTATTCAATACTGTGATGTTTGCAGTGTCACCACCTACGCTATAGTGGGCATAGGTGGCATGGGCAAGACGACACTAGCACAAGCTGTCTACAATGACCAAGGAGTGAAGCAATGCTTTGATCAGACTATGTGGGTGTTTGTGCCCAATGAGTTTGATGTCCTTGGTCTGAAAAGAAAGATTGTGCAAGAAATTAATGGACGAGGTACCGATATCACTAGTCTAAATTCACTTCAAGAGATCCTGAGAGGGGAGCTCAGCTCCAAGAAATTTCTGCTTGTATTTGATGGTGTATGTGTTAGAAGGGAGAGAGGGGTTTGGTGAAATCGATCGTTTATTGCTTGAGCCTCGTGGGCATCTCTACTCCTATTGAAGCAGTTGGTAGTCTCCGCCGGTTAATTTTTGTCCCACCTCTGCTGGTTTTTTTCGTCCTAAAAAAAATCTACGAAATTTAACCAGGGACAACTATGACTAGCGAACAAAAAATCGGACGACGCCCTAGCCTCCCTCGCACGAAAAAAAAACCTCCTCTCGATCCACCCCTGGCGCTGCCCCCATCTCTCGCTCCGCCGCCGCCGCCGCCCCTGTTTCCCTCCCGCTCAGCCACCTCCACCGCTCCCACGTCCTCGCGTCCTCGCGCTGCCGTTCTCTTCTTCTCTCTGATCTCCTCGCCCTGCCCGACGACGCCGACTCCTCAGCGCCCCGGGCACTGGCCGACGCCCGCGAGTCCTCGGTGCCCCGCCGTTGCCGTCACATCCGAGGCGCATAGGGGCCAGAACTTAGTGATCTGCTGCCTCCGTCGGACTCATCGATCGTGCCCTGGTCGAGGGTCCCGAATCGTGGGATGATGGCGCGGACCGCCGCAAGGGCTTGGCGGCGTAACCCCAGGGCGTGGCGGCCAGCGAGCAGCCCCTGAAGTGCGTGCACCCTGACCCGTGGGACGACGGCACGGAGGCAATCGCATAACCAACGGTAGGGCGTGGCGGCGTTGCGGCCAGTGAGGAGGGGCGGCGTGCCCTGAATCGAGAGGAACAGGTATGTTCACTTTCTGTTCTCTTTGTGTTTGCTTTCTGTAGTCTCAAAGCAGAGCAATGGTCACTGCAAATTTTATCCGAGAATGTGCAACAAAAGCACGTTGAGAAGTTCCTGTGAACCCTAATTTATTTCTTGAAAAAGCAAACTTATTTATCCTTGCTCTGTTTTTTGTGTACTATAAGATTGTTCGTTTGTACCCAGCATGTGTACGTGATGTGCCCTGCCGCTGTGTGTGCTTCCTGCTAATGTGTGTGTGTGCTTCCTGCTAATGTACGTTTGACCATGCGTTCCTGGCTTCCCCGGCGATGCCTACATGGCAGGGCAGGGCCCAGTGGCCATCTTCGGCGCCTTCATGGACTACGTCAGCGCCGACCTCTGCTTCATCATCTACGGCCACGACCCCTTTGCCGTCGGCATCATCTGGTACCTTTGAATGCAAATTAAATATGTTCATGGAGTGGGGTGTAATTGTGATTTGTGCAATGGCTGTCATTCGCGTTCAGTAGGGGCTGCAAGTTCTATCTTAAGTCTTGCATTGCTCATGTATAATGGTTGATAAGATAGTCTTATCTTAAGTCTTGCATTTATTTAAAGATGATAGAAAAACATGTCTACAATGGATCATCTCTTAGCCTTATCTTCAATAACTAGCTATTTCTAAAAATGTGGTGAGATATATTATGCTAAAAGACCATCTCTTAAATAAGAAAAGACAAGCTTTTTCTTAGAATTTCTCTCTCCTCCACCTCATCATTTGTCCTACATGACACTCCTAAAATAGCACCGTTCTACATGCCGTCAATCCATCAGCCGAACTACGTACATCAATGCGGTCATATCAACCAGTCACTCACAATCTTCTTTATCTTTATTACTCCCTCTGTTATTAAATATAAGTCTTTTTAGAGATTTCAATATCGACTACATACGAAGCAAAATCAGTGAATCTACACTCTAAAATATGTCTATATACATTCATATTTAGTCAGTATTTAATTCTCTAAAAAGATTTATATTTACAAACGAGGGGGAGTAGCAAATATGCCTGTGCGTTGCAACGGGAGAAAATCAATTAGATTATGAAGATTATGTGAGGATGAGATAAGGACTTTTACAATGTCATTTTGTAAACTACGCCTGAATCATGCCATAATGAGATAAGGGACATTTAAAAAGTCATTTCAAAAACTGAAAGTGTGATGGTCTCATCCAGACTTGATTTCTTATAGCGCCACACTAAAATATATTTTTCGCTGAGCAAACTGCACTGGTGGAGCATGCCTGAGCTAGACTGATGAATGATGTGTCTTGTCTTAACCTAACTTCACGATGTTTTCCATGACCTGTCAAATTCTGGTACCAGAAATATAGTTGTGTATGGAGACAAATTAAACATTTAGTTATTTTCATATAGCTTACAAAAATGAACCGATAGAAAGTTGTGTTAATTTTTGGGCTCAGCGTTGTACAAAACACGTAAACCTTTTTTACCCGACGCGCAATGGATTAAATGAAATCATAAAACGACCTCTACATATCCCTAAAAAACAAGTCTCTGTAAATGATGGTTTGTTATTTACGGATCTATTTGAAATTTTGTGAACATTTTCTAAAATTTTATGGACTTTTTTCAAATTCCTGAATATGTTTTGAATACATGATCATTTTTTAAAAATCGTGAAGATTTTTTAATCTCATGAACATTTGTTCGTAATCAAGAATTGTTTTGTAATATGCGAACAATCTTTAAAATCATGAACATTTATGATTTTCTAAACACAAACATTTTATGATTTGTTGATATTTTAAAAAACTCACGATTTTTTAAAATTTGGATTTTTTTTAATCCTGAATTAATTTAAAGAAGAAGAACCAAACCAGAAATAAAAAATAAAAGGCAAAAAACGAAATGAAAAAATAGGGGGCGTCACAGCTCTCACATGGACCTGCCCAAGTACGTGTGGAGGGATGATGAGGTGGGCTTGCAATAATAAGACCGAAAATTGCCTCAAAAAGAACTAAAATCTATCTCTACCTAATAATAAAGGGAGGAGTGCTTCTGGCTATCCGTCGTGAATTGCCCTTGAAGTTACTACAAATACATTTAATGCCACCGATAAGTGAAGAAAATGTTTTGATTTTTTCTTTAGTCGCCAATCGTCGCGACGGTTCATATATATCTAACCCCTTAGTATTCATAGGCGCACTGTTATCCTAGTGGCTAGAGCGCTAGTATTCCACCACGAGGACCTGAGTTTGATCCCATCTTCTCCACCATTTTTATCAGAATTTTGGCTGGTGTAGGATAGAGAGCCGCCTCACCCAAGTGTGGCTTAGCCTATCTCACTTTTCCATCAGAATTTTGGCTGGCGTACGATAGAGCCGCCTCGCCCAAGCGTGGCTTAGCAGATAGGATGCGTGCCATTGCAATTTCAGCCCAGCTATTTATTTATAAAATTATGTTTAGGAGGCATCCTTAATTGATGCTTTTTATATGGGTATTCTGAAAATGCCTATTGTATAGGTTTCCTACCCAATTAATCTACTAGATTGGATAGTCTGAAGCTCTCACGAAAGCTATTATTGGCATCGTAGGGTATGTCCATTCCTATCATCTAACATATGCTAAAGGTTACAACAATCACATAACCATCCTCTTTATTTCGTCCATCGCACAATAACCAACCCATATACGATGATGTACACTAAACTGCTGATACAAGTTTTATGTAAACCACACACACCTTGAGTACACTTCAAAAATCGTCCCCCATTTATGTTTTTGCGCAACACCATATATCTTGTTATTTCTCGTACGACATCATGAAAGATTTCAAGGGATTTGCTGATGTTGTCGAGTGTGTGTGTATGAGTGGTGTTTTTTTGCTCCCATTACAACGCACAGTCATGTTTACTAGTAAGACAGAAAAGAAGAGAAAAATGGTAGAAGCGGGGATTGAACCCCGGTGGGGGATTGAGGACTTGGCCAACATGATGCCAGTGTCCATGTGATATGGTATGGGGGTAGCATGGTATAAGAACCGTAACCGAGGGCGACTTAGAGGAAAGAAACAATCGTTTTCTTCACTTATGGATGCATAATGGGTAATTTATTGCAACCTCAGGGGTAATTTTATGACAGCCGGGCAGAAACACTAATGACTTTATTAATTTGTACTAGAAAAAGAGCTCATGTATTGCAATGGGAGGGAAAAATAATAGATGCCCCTAACCAATAACCGTGACTCAAGACCCCAATAGGTCCATGTTATTTATTTGAACACGGCATCGCAGCTCCATGCCGCTTATCCTCCTCCCACCCTCACCAACGGTGGTCTGAGTGCTCACACAATCATAATGTGTTTGAATATGGTCAATCATAAGGCATCTCTCTCCGTGTAAGATGAAAAATCTGCTTTCCTTTTTTCCCTGCGAGGTTTTGCCGACGCGTCCATTTGTTGTTACAGATGATTTCTTTCGTATCCAATCTAATTTTAGTAAGGTGCTCATTTTCAATCAGGATCTACACTGATACAAAAGAGAGGCGAATCATGCACTATTGATTAAGGCAGGACCCTAAATAACATTTTTAAATGGTTAACAGGTAAAATAACATCATATTTAGATTCTATATTTTTTAATCAAATTTCATATATAATATGTTAAAATCGGAGTGACGGTTCAAAAGATATGGCTATTTTAAAAACATATAATATGTACTATATGGGTTAATTAAACCAAATGTCAGGGTATTTTCCGCAGACAGCGAACAATTTTCATGGAGTCACTTAAACCCAACTGCGGGTTGATTTGAGGAAACTACATGGGGTTTTCCGCAAACGATGAAACATTATCTATGGAATCAGTTAAACCGGGACTGCGGGTTGATTTTAAGAAAGAGTGGAGGGTTCTGTTAAAAGACACGGCGGTGGATGAGCCGAACCGTGTCATACTTTATTAGTATGTATAGATATGGATTACTTCTAAAGGGGGAGTTGGTAGTCTCGCCTCACGTTCCATCACTCTTATGTTTTGCCCGTGAACGTCTTACAAATGACCTTTTGCTCAAGCGTAGCCAATTTGGACTGACCTATTCGACGTGTGCATTCACTGAATCAAATCGACACTTTCCCAAAACAAGGTCATGCATTAACTCATCCAAACCAAATTCTAAGAAAATTCAAACAAAATCCAAACTTTTCTTGCCCTCCACTACTTATACCCAAATCAAATCAAATCTTACCAAAACATCAACTATAATCAAAACTCACGCATTTTTTCTACTGATGTCCCAACAGAAAATCGGTGAAGAAAACCACCCCAGCAAAACCCACGCACATTCAAAGATCCCTAGCCGCCACTGACCTCACCTCCAGCTAGTGGCCTTCCACTGCTCCGCGAGGCAGATCGAGCGAGACCCATGGTCGAGGCCGCCGCCGTGCCCCACCGCGCAGCGCCTGAGATCTCCACCTTCCCGCCCTCATCTTCCTCCCTCAATCGCTGGTAGCAACGACCGCGAGTGCAAAATAAGCGACGCCAACAAGAAGTAGGTCGGTCCGTCAGAGAGCATTAGGCTAGATCGCGTGCGAGCGGACAAGGACGCCCACATCTTCATGGTCATCACCTAGCTCGATGTACAACTCTGATGGCGACAAGCCTATGTACTAGTTGTGTGGCACATCTATATAGCGCTCCTACTAATAAGATTTGCTTGGTAATGGGCTAACAGCTGCATGGTGGCTCAAAGCTAGGAAGAACGACTTTTCTATTGTTTGATTCAAACTTGATTTCTTTTTTAAAAGGATGATGATCTCATCCTCTGCATCTGAGAGATACATGTGACCGCTTTATTAATTATTCACAAAGATCTTACAAAGTAATACATCAATATGTCTAAAGCCGCCATCTTGACAACATCTGTTGCTACTCCTATAATGAAGAGGTGCAGAAAATGTTAGCCGAATACCCAGACCTCTCACCTAAGCCAAAATATAAAGCCGAAGACCCCAACCAAGCCACATACCAGGCTTGGGGAACAAACCGGTCCGACGCACTTTCATAGGCCGTCGCCGCCGTCTTCCATCGATCCATCTTCGGAGTAAGTACTGATGCACCGACCTTGCCAGGCCTAATGTCGACGCGACGACGCCACCACCGCGCCAGAAAACACCTCCTCCCTGAGCGCGTCCATCATCACACATCCATCACCGAGGCCCTGTTGCGCCACGCCGAACGCCGCTCCACCGCAGATGCCGTCCACTGGTCCCTCGAGTCTATGCATACCTCCAAGAATGACGCCCCTAGGTAGGGATGGCACCCGCCGGGTTTGGGTACGGGTGGAGTTACCCCATACCCTTACCCATCCCCTTTGAGCTTACCCATCACCCGTACCCATACCCGCCAACGGGTACAATTTTTTCCCATACCCATCACCCTGCAGGGTCAATGGTTACCCACGGGTAAAAATACCCACGTGTGCACATATCAACTTGTGCAAGAAATAAGCATAAACGACAACATATCAACATAATTTATAGACATCAGCACATCGTAACAACATCACATACTTATAAACAACAACACATCATAAACGACATCACATTCTTATAAAAAAACAGCACTTACTCGTAACAGCAACATATCGGGAATGGCTGGGGCGACTGGGGCGGCTGCCGGCGGCGCGCCCGTGGGTGTGTCGCCAGGGACGGTCGGCGGCCCGCGTCGGGTGGGGGGTCGGTTTTGGGCCCTTGCCGGCGCGGACGACGACGATCCGGATGGGGAGGCGGACGCAGCGCCGCCCTCGCCATCGTCTCCTACGCCTTCGGGCCGGATCGGAGACTTATTTCATGCGGGCTACTCGGAAGCGGATGTGGCGATGAATATCGATGCCATGCTGCCTATTGACGACCCGGCCAGGATTGGATTGCAGCACGGAGAGTTGGAGGAGATGGTTCGTCGCGTGGTTCATCGACGGACGGCGGCGACGGCGGTTAGGCCGTGGAAAGGCCCTATCCCCAAGGTCGGTCTTCCTAATCTCACCGTTTTCGATTTAATTCGGCCGGAATCGTGGACTTTTGTTAAGAAGAAGAAAGTGAGGAAGGCGGCGGCGGCGGCGGCGCCTGCGCCGGCGACCGCAGCGACCGACGAGATCCGTGCCGCCAGGGTACGTCGGTTGAACTCGCTCGTGGGCCTTGGTGGCCCGGAGCGGGGTTCGAGTTCTTTGGGCCGTTTCGCTGTTGGGTATGTGGCCCATAGTGCGGCGGCGCCACCTGGGCTGGTTCCTGGGTATGTGGCCCAGTCTAACTTAGCCTCATCTGGTGCGAGCGATTACGTAGACGTGAACCCCTGCATGCGGGAGCGAGATCACGAAGACTCGTGCGTCCTGCAGCCGTCGCTGTGCCCTAGCTATCGTCGGAGGCGAGGCACGCCGGGGTTCCGTTCCTGTGGTCCGGGGAAAGCAACGCGAATCCCTCCTCTCGGGTCTATGGCTGGTCGCGGGACTGCGCCGCCGCCCGCCAAGAAGCCGGCCACTGTGGGCGGGGGCCGGGGAGGAGTCCCTCCGCTCTCGGGTGGGGCGGTGCCGCCGCTGAGTGCCGGTGCTGGTCGCGGGGCCCTGGGTCCGCCTGGCTAGAGGCCACCGGCGGCCGGGGTTGGGCCTCCGGGCTCTCAAGGACGCGGTGTCGGCAACGCTGCCGCTCGGCCGCCGGGGCGGGTCTACGTGCAGGCTGCGGCCGGGAGGGGCGGGCTCCGGCCTCCGGCGCCGGCTTCGGCGCCCATTGCCCCGTCGGCTGCAGGTCGCGGGGGGCCTCGGCCTCCAGGGCCGGGAGTGACAGCGGTGGTGGCTGATGGTGGTGATATGTTGACGGGCGGTCAGCCTCGTGCTGCACCCCCACCTCACCATGTTACGAGACCTCCTCAGAACCGGTCGGGGCCATCGCAGTCCAGGCAAAACTATAATGCGTCGCGTGACCCGCCCCGAGGACAGTGGGGGGACGACGGATATAATGCATATGGTGATGGACAACATCGTGGTTCCTCTTCCACTGGAGGAGGTCGTGGATATGCCTGGCAGAGTGACGGGTCAACCGAGAGACTGTTTCTAGGCCCTCCAGGTGGTTTCGTCGAAGGGGCATCAGGACCGGACAACCGCCAGAGAGGTGGATATCATGGACACCGGGGAGGTCGGGGTGGTGGCCGTGGGAGGTTTCGCCGACAACCTCCACCTCCGGCAGTCGTTGACCGCACGATGGCTCCCGAGGAGACCGGGCACACCGACCTCCCTCCTCAGGCGATGGAGGTGGTGACGGCATTGGCGAATGCCGAGGTTTCGGGGACTGAGATTGCAGCTGAGTCGACCGAGAGGACTGATACTGAGAGGGCGGCCAAGTGGGCGCGTAAGAAGGAAAAGATGCTTTGCTACCGTTGTGGAGAGAAGGGCCACTTTATTGCTGAGTGCGTTGCGGAGCTATGTGATTCATGCGGTAAGCCAGCACATGCCTCAGGAGAGTGTCCGTTGTTGCGTGACCAGGCCCCGGCGCTGACCATGTATGGAGTTTATTGCGCTGAGTTGATGTTTTTTGAGTCTCCGACCGCGAGGGATATTCCGGAGGAATCACCATGCTTGACCACTGGGGTGGTGAAAGTGACCCAGGGTGAGGTAACTGAGGATCAGATTGTGAGGAGGCTTCAGGAGCTGGCACCGGGAGATTTCCATTGGGACCTGATTAGTCTCGAGGCTAATGTTTTTAAGGTCGATTTCCCGTCGGTGGAGGATTTGCAGAAGATACTGAGCTTTGGCTTATGTAGAGTCCCTGGTACTAAGTGTATTTTGGAGTTTCATGAGTGGAACAAGGAGGAGCCTAAGGGCAAGCCACTCACACAGGTTTGGTTGAGGTTTTCGGGGGATCCCTCTAAGCCTTTGAAGGATCCTCGAGTTGTGGCCAGTATGGGTATCACGGTGGGGAAAACGGAAAAAGTGGATATGGCCTTCACCCGTGCTCATGGAGTGGCTCGGCTGCTAGTGAGTGTGCTGGATATTGAGTTTGTTCCTGATGTGGTTAACTGGACCTATAGGGGGGAGGTTTTTCCGCTCAAGATCGAGTTTGAGGACGCTGATTTGTTTGCGGAGGCGGTTAATGGGAATGATGTACACATGGACGAGGATAGCGACGGTGCGGGAGCCAAGGGGGCACCCACTGATGACGCTACGCGAGAGAGGTCTAATAGTTCTGGTCCTACTGCTCAAGGGCCTGCGGATGGGAGTGGGGTTGAGCCGGCACCATCTCCATCTGTGCCTATGACTTCGCTGCACTTTGGGACCTTTGAGCCAGCCTCTTCTCCTGCCAGACTTTGGAGTGACCGTGTGGATTCTGATGCTGCGTTTGAACGGTCGTTACCTACGTTGGAGTTCGTGGGTGATGATAGCTCCTTGGATGAGCGTTTGGTGTCGGCTTCGGCGGCGAGGACGATGGCTGGTGCTGTGGAGGCGAAGCCTGTGGTTGTCTCCCGTGCTTCACCGGTTCCTGCTTCTCCAGGCCGTGGTTCTCCTTTGCTGGCGGCTGACTGTGAGATGGGGTGTGGGGGAGGAGGGTCGGGGCGGGTGGCCCCACCGTCCTTCCTCCATAGCCAGGTGCTGGTGGAGTCGGCTCCGGGCGGGGCGGATCGTACTGAGCGGGGGAGCCCGAGGCAGGAGGCCCCGGCGCCTTCCCTTCTGGTTGGGGCAACATCGCCCGTGACTCCTTCAGCGCTTGGGGGAGGGGGGTTGGTGCAGGAGGCCCTGGACCCGGCCTCCTCGCCGGCGGTCAGGAGGACTGTTGTACGTGCTTCGCCGGTGCCCAGCTCGGCGCCCACGGGGGAGGAGGGAGGACGGCCCGGGCGGGAGGCCCCCGCTACCCTCCCTTCTGATGCGGCTGGGGCGCCCGGGCTTGGTGTGAGCCACTCTCCTGAGGGGCTTGGGATCCCACAGCCGCCTTCGCCGGTGATCTACACTAGAGAAGAGGTCGTGGCTTTTGGTGGGATCCCTGACCCCGTATCTATGGGGAGAAGGATGAGTGCGCGCATCCTGGACATTCCGGAGGTAGACGATATGCAGCAGAGGTGCGCTATGAGGGCGGCCAAGCTCCATGAGGCTGAGGTCTCCTACGGTATGTCCGTCAACACCTCTAATTCTATATTGCATTTTTCTAATGAGGAGATTATTCATAATGCAAACCAGTTAGGAGTGTCTCTAGGGGTGTCCCAGTCTGAAATTAACAATTCGGTGAATGATATGTTAGATTTGGAGGCGGAACGTGTCTTAGAGACACTTCGCAACCTTGCTGCGGTTAAACCAATGAATGATGCGGAGATTGATGCGTTAGGGGTTCGAGTGCTTGATAATCTGTGTGCGGATCTAGTACCCCCCAATCATGACTCTGAGGACGATGATGCTCCTCTAGAGACTGGGGATAGTAACATCTGTGAACCCGGTTATGAGGACCGGGCGACAGAGCCTAGTATACCCAAGCGTAAGTGGAAACGGAAGATTTATCCCGATTCCGCTGTTCGTAGGAGTGCTAGGATTCGAACTTCTAAAAAATTCCATGACGATACATGAGAGGAATATTCTGGAATAGCAGAGGTCTGAAGGACTTGGCTAAAAGGAGGTTCCTGGCTGAGGCGGCGGTAGAGCAGAGGTTAGATTTTGTTGCTCTATCGGAGACTGGTAGAGATAATTTTGCACCCCAGTTCCTTTCTTCTCTGGTGGGCGGTATTGATTTCGATTGGCATTGCCTCCCTCCACGAGGAAGATCGGGTGGTATCTTACTCGGTGTGAGATGCGATTCGCTTGAAGTCCGAAGTGTTGTGATGGGCGACTTCGCGGTGAAGTTTCGAGTTAGGTCTAGGTTGGATGGTTTTAACTGGGCTCTGGTTGCGGTCTATGGTGCTGCACAACCCGAGCTTAAAGCCGAATTCCTGGCGGACCTTGTTCGAATCTGTGGGTCAGAACAGCTTCCAATTTTAGTTGGAGGAGATTTCAATATCATCAGGAGGAGGGAGGAGAAAAATAACGATAACTTTGACGGCAGATGGTCGTTCATGTTCAATACCATTATTGAAAGCTTGGATCTGAGAGAGATTGAGCTTTCTGGTAGAAAGTTTACATGGGCTAATGCCTTGCCAAACCCAACCTATGAAAAACTTGATCGAGTTCTTGCCAGCGTGGACTGGGAACAAAAGTTCCCTCTGGTCACGGTGCAAGCTCTTTCCAGGGGAATTTCAGATCATACACCCTTATTCGTCGACTCTGGGGAGCCGAACCACGTGGGTAACAAGAACACCTTTTCTTTTGAGTTGTCTTGGTTTGAACGTGAGGGGTTCTTGGACTTGATTGCTAGGGAATGGACTAGAGACGCAGGTGGCAAGACTGCGATCGAGCGTTGGTAGAATAAGATTAGGCATTTGAGAAGTTTCCTACGAGGATGGGCTAAGCACCTCAGTGGGGTGTATAAGATTGAAAAGGATAGACTCCTTACTCTCTTACAAGCCCTGGACATTAAGGCCGAATCCATCATTTTATCGCCGTCTGAGCTTCAGGCTAAAAATGAGGCAGAGACGAGGTTGAGAGAACTGCTCCGCGAAGAAGAACTGAAGTGGGCTTTGCGTGCTAAAGTCCGCAAAGTGGTCCAAGGGGACGCGAATACTCAATTCTTCCATTTGATAGCTAATGGTAAGCACAGAAAGAAGCGTATCTTTCAGCTTGAGCAAGAAGAGGGCACTATTTTAGGTCAGGATAACCTAAAAACGTATATCACCGACTATTATAAGCAGTTATTTGGACCTCCGGAGGACAATTGTGTATCTCTAGATGAGTCCCGGACTGATGATGTGCCTCAGCTATCGGCTGCCGAGAATGATATACTGGTTGCCCCATTCTCAGAAAAGGAGGTGTTTGATGCCATTGCACAGATGAAAAATAATAAGGCTCTTGGACCGGATGGATTCCCGGCCGAGTTCTATAAAAAGTGCTGGCATATTATTAAGGGGGATTTACTACCTATGTTCCATGATCTGTTCTCTGGACAGCTTCAATTATTTCATCTGAATTTTGGGACTATCACACTGCTTCCCAAGAAAACGGATGTTGTGAGAATTGAGCAATTCAGGCCGATTTGCCTTCTCAATGTTAGTTTCAAAATCTTCACCAAGGTCGGGACCGATAGGCTCACACAGATTGCGCATTCTGTGGTGCAGCAGTCCCAAACTGCGTTCATGCCGGAATGAAATATCCTTGAAGGGGTGGTCGTCTTGCATGAAACATGAAGGAAATATGCCCTAGAGGCAATAATAAAGTTATTATTTATTTCCTTATATCATGATAAATGTTTATTATTCATGCTAGAATTGTATTAACTGGAAACATAATACATGTGTGAATACATAAACAAGCAGAGTGTCACTAGTATGCCTCTACTTGACTAGCTCATTAATCAAAGATGGTTATGTTTCCTGGCCATGAACAAAGAGTTGTTATTTGATTAACGAGATCACATCATTAGTTGAATGATCTGATTGACATGACCCATTCCATTAGCATAGCACCCGATCGTTTAGTATGTTGCTATTGCTTTTATCCATGACTTATACATGTTCCTTTAACTATGAGATTATGCAACTCCCGTTTACCGTAGGAACACTTTGTGTGCTACCAAACGTCACAACGTAACTGGGTGATTATAAAGGTGCTCTACAGGTGTCTCCGAAGGTACATGTTGGGTTGGCGTATTTCGAGATTAGGATTTGTCACTCCAATTGTCGGAGAGGTATCTCAGGGCCTTCTCGGTAATACACATCACATAAGCCTTGCAAGCATTGCAACCAATGAGTTAGTTGCGAGATGATGTATTACGGAACGAGAAAAGAGACTTGCCGGTAACGAGATTGAACTAGGTATTGGATACCGACGATCGAATCTCGGGCAAGTAACATACCGATGACAAAGGGAACAAACGTATGTTGTTATGCGGTCTGACCGATAAAGATCTTCGTAGAATATGTAGGAGCCAATATGGGCATCCAGGTCCCGCTGTTGGTTATTGACTGGAGACGTGTCTCGGTCATGTCTACATTGTTCTCGAACCCGTAGGGTCCGCACGCTTAAGGTTTCGATGACAGTTATATTATGAGTTTATGAGTTTTGATGTACCGAAGGAGTTCGGAGTCCCGGATGAGATCGGGAACGTGACGAGGAGTCTCGAAATGGTCGAGACATAAAGAATTATATATTGGAAGCCTATGTTTGGACATCGGATGCATTCCGGGTGAAATCAGGATTTTACCGGAATATCGGGAGGGTTACCGGAACCCCCCGGAAGCATAATGGGCCAACATGGGCCTTGGAGGAAAGGTGAGAGGGCAGCCCTAGGGGCTGCGCGCCTCCCCCCCTTCCCTAGTCCTATTAGGACTAGGAGAGGTGGGCGCCCCCTCTCTCTCTCTCTCCCCCTTGGAGAATCCTAGTCCAACTAGGATTGGGGGGAGGAATCCTACTCCCAGAGGGAGTAGGACTCTCTGGCGCGCCCTGGCTTGGCCGGCCAGCCCCTCCCCCTTGACTCCTTTATATACGGGGGCAGGGGGCACCCCAGAAAAACACAAGTTGATCTACGGATCGTTCCTTAGCCGTGTGCGGTGCCCCCTTCCACCAAATTCCACCTCGATCATATCGTTGCAGTGCTTAGGCGAAGCCCTGCGCCGGTAACACATCAAGATCGTCACCACGCCGTCGTGCTGACGGAACTCTTCCTCGACGCTTTGCTGGATCGGAGCCCGGGGATCGTCATCGAGCTGAACGTGTGCAGAACTCGGAGGTGCCGTACGTTCGGTGCTTAGATCGGTTGGATCGCGAGGAGAACGTACGACTACTTCCTCTACGTACGACTACTTCCTCTACGTTGTGTCAACGCTTCCGCTTCGGTCTACGAGGGTACGTAGACAAACACTCTCCCCTCTCGTTGCTATGCATCACCATGATCTTGCGTGTGCGTAGGAAAAATTTTGAATTTACTGCGTTCCCCAACAGTGGCATCCGAGCCTAGGTTTTATGGTTGATGTTATTTGCACGAGTAGAACACAAGTGAGTTGTGGACGATACAAGTCATACTGCCTACCAGCATGTCATACTTTGGTTCAGCGGTATTGTTGGATGAGACGATCCGGACCAACCTTACGCGTACGCTTACGCGAGACCGGTTCCCTCGACGTGCTTTGCACAGAGATGGCTTGCGGAAGACTGTCTCTCCAACTTTAGTTGAACCGAGTGTGGCTACGCCCGGTCCTTGAGAAGGTTAAAACGGAGTCTATTTGACAAACTATCGTTGTGGTTTTGATGCGTAGGTAAGATGAGTTCTTGCTTAAAGCCCGTAGCAGCCACGTAAAACTTGCAACAACAAAGTAGAGAACGTCTAACTTGTTTTTGCAGGGCATGTTGTGATGTGATATGGTCAAGACGTGATGCTAAATTTTATTGTATGAGATGATCATGTTTTGTAACCAAGTTATCGGCAACTGGCAGGAGCCATATGGTTGTCGCTTTATTGTATGCAATGCAATCGCGATGTAATGCTTTACTTTATTGCTAAACGGTAGTGATAGTCGTAGAAGCATAAGATTAGCGAGACGACAACGATGCTGCGATGAAGATCAAGGTGTCGCGCCGGTGACGATGGTGATCATGACGGTGCTTCGAAGATGGAGATCACAAGCACAAGATGATGATGGCCATATCATATCACTTATATTGATTGCATGTGATGTTTATCCTTTTTATGCATCTTATCTTGCTTTGATTGACGGTAGCATTATAAGATGATCTCTCACTAAATTATCAAGAAGTGTTCTCCCTGAGTATGCACCGTTGCGAAAGTTCTTCGTGCTGAGACACCACGTGATGATCGGGTGTGATAGGCTCTACGTTCAAATACAACGGGTGCAAAACAGTTGCACACGCGGAATACTCAGGTTTAACTTGACGAGCCTAGCATATACAGATATGGCCTCGGAACACGGAGACCGAAAGGTCGAGCGTGAATCATATAGTAGATATGATCAACATAGTGATGTTCACCATTGAAACTACTCCATCTCACGTGATGATCGGACATGGTTTAGTTGATTTGGATCACGTGATCACTTAGAGGATTAGAGGGATGTTCATCTAAGTGGGAGTTCTTAAGTAATATGATTAATTGAACTTTAATTTATCATGAACTTAGTACCTGATAGTATCTTGCTTGTCTATGTTGTGTAGATAGATGGCTCGTGCTGTTGTTCCGTTGAATTTTAATGCGTTCCTTGAGAAAGCAAAGTTGAAAGATGATGGTAGCAATTACACGGACTGGGTCCGTAACTTGAGGATTATCCTCATTGCTGCACAGAAGAATTACGTCCTGGAAGCACCGCTGGGTGCCAGGCCTGGTGCAAGAGCTACGCCAGATGTTATGAACGTCTGGCAAAGCAAAGCTGATGACTACTCTATAGTTCAGTGTGCCATGCTTTACGGCTTAGAACCGGGACTTCAACGACGTTTTGAACACCATGGAGCATATGAGATGTTCCAGGAGTTGAAGTTAATATTTCAAGCAAATGCCCGGATTGAGAGATATGAAGTCTCCAATAAGTTCTATAGCTGTAAAATGGAGGAGAATGGTTCTGTCAGTGAGCATATACTCAGAATGTCTGGGTATAACAATCACTTGATTCAACTGGGAGTTAATCTTCCAGATGATTGCGTCATTGACAGAATTCTCCAATCACTGCCACCAAGCTACAAGAGCTTCGTGATGAACTATAATATGCAAGGGATGACCAAAACTATGCCCGAGCTCTTCGCGATGCTAAAAGCCGCGGAGGTAGAAATCAAAAAGGAGCATCAAGTGTTGATGGTTAACAAAACCACTAGTTTCAAGAAAAAGGGCAAAGGGAAGAAAAAGGGGAACTTCAAAAAGAACAGCAAGCAAGTTGCTACTCAAGAGAAGAAACCCAAGTCTGGACCTAAGCCTGAAACTGAGTGCTTCTATTGCAAGCAGACTGGTCACTGGAAGCGGAACTGCCCCAAGTATTTGGCGGATAAGAAGGATGGCAAGGTTAACAAAGGTATATGTGATATACATGTTATTGATGTGTACCTTACTAATTCTCGCAGTAGCACCTGGGTATTTGATACTGGTTCTGTTGCTAATATTTGCAACTCAAAACAGGGACTACGGATTAAGCGAAGATTGGCTAAGGACGAGGTGACGATGCGCGTGGGAAATGGTTCCAAAGTCGATGTGATCGCGGTCGGCACGCTACCTCTACATCTACCTTCGGGATTAATATTAGATCTAAATAATTGTTATTTAGTACCAGCGTTGAGCATGAACATTATATCTGGATCTTGTTTGATGCGAGACGGTTATTCATTTAAATCAGAGAATAATGGTTGTTCTATTTATATGAGTAATATCTTTTATGGTCATGCGCCATTAAAGAGTGGTTTGTTCTTACTTAATCTCGATAGTAGTAACACACATATTCATAATGTTGAAACCAAAAGATGCAGAGTTAATAATGATAGTGCAACTTATTTGTGGCACTGCCGTTTAGGTCATATCGGTGTAAAACGCATGAAGAAACTCCATACTGATGGACTTTTGGAGTCACTTGATTATGAATCACTTGGCACTTGCGAACCGTGCCTTATGGGCAAGATGACTAAAACACCGTTCTCCGGTACTGTGGAGAGAGCAACAGATTTATTGGAAATCATACATACCGATGTATGTGGTCCAATGAATGTTGAGGCTCGTGGCGGATATCGTTATTTTCTCACCTTCACTGATGATTTAAGCAGATATGGGTATATCTACTTAATGAAACACAAGTCTGAAACATTTGAAAAGTTCAAAGAATTTCAGAGTGAAGTGGAAAATCATCGTAACAAGAAAATAAAGTTTCTACGATCTGATCGTGGAGGAGAATATTTGAGTTACGAGTTTGGTCTACATTTGAAACAATGCGGAATAGTTTCGCAACTCACGCCACCCGGAACACCACAACGTAATGGTGTGTCCGAACGTCGTAATCGTACTTTACTGGATATGGTGCGATCTATGATGTCTCTTACCGATTTACCGCTATCTTTTTGGGGTTATGCTCTAGAGACGGCCGCATTCACGTTAAATAGGGCACCATCAAAATCCGTTGAGACGACACCTTATGAACTGTGGTTTGGCAAGAAACCAAAGTTGTCATTTCTTAAAGTTTGGGGCTGCGATGCTTATGTGAAAAAGCTTCAACCTGATAAGCTCGAACCCAAATCGGAAAAATGTGTCTTCATAGGATACCCAAAGGAGACTATTGGGTATACCTTCTATCACAGATCCGAAGGCAAAATTTTTGTTGCTAAAGTCGGAAACTTTCTAGAGAAGGAGTTTCTCTCGAAAGAAGTGAGTGGGAGGAAAGTAGAACTTGATGAGATAACAGTATCTACTCCCTTATTGAGAAGTAGTACATCACAGAAATCTGTTTCTGTGACACCTACATCAAATAGGGAAGAAGCTAATGATAATGATCATGAAACTTCAGATCAAGTTTCTACTGAACTTCGTAGATCAACCAGAGTAAGATCCGCACCAGAGTGGTACGGTAATCCTATTTTGGAAGTCATGTTACTAGACCATGGTGAACCTACGAACTATGAAGAAGCGATGGTGAGCCCAGATTCCGCAAAGTGGCTTGAGGCCATGAAATCTGAGATGGGATCCATGTATGAAAACAAAGTGTGGACTTTGGTTGACTTGCCCGATGGTTGGCAAGCAATTGAGAATAAATGGATTTTTAAGAAGAAGACTGACGCTGATGGTAATGTTACTGTCTATAAAGCTCGACTTGTTGCAAAGGGTTTTCGACAAGTTCAAGGAATTGACTACGATGAGACTTTCTCACCCGTAGCGATGCTTAAGTCTGTCCGAATCATGTTAGCAATTGCCGCATTTTATGATTATGAAATTTGGCAAATGGATGTCAAAACTGCATTCCTGAATGGATTTCTGGAAGAAGAGTTGTATATGATGCAACCAGAAGGTTTTGTCGATCCGAAGGGAGCTAACAAAGTGTGCAAGCTCCAGCGATCCATTTATGGACTGGTGCAAGCTTCTCGGAGTTGGAATAAACGCTTTGATAGTGTGATCAAAGCATATGGATTTATACAGACTTTTGGAGAAGCCTGTATTTACAAGAAAGTGAGTGGGAGCTCTGTAGCATTTCTGATATTATATGTGGATGACATATTGCTGATCGGAAATAATATAGAATTTCTGGATAGCATAAAGGGATACTTGAATAAGAGTTTTTCAATGAAAGACCTCGGTGAAGCTGCTTATATATTGGGCATTAAGATCTATAGAGATAGATCAAAACGCTTAATAGGACTTTCACAAAGCACATACCTTGACAAAGTTTTGAAAAAGTTCAAAATGGATCAGGCAAAGAAAGGGTTCTTGCCTGTGGCACAAGGTGTGAAGTTGAGTAAGACTCAATGCCCGACCACCGCAGAAGATAGAGAGGAAATGAAAAATGTTCCCTATGCTTCAGCCATAGGCTCTATCATGTATGCAATGCTGTGTACCAGACCTGATGTGTGCCTTGCTGTGAGTTTAGCAGGAAGGTACCAAAGTAATCCAGGAATGGATCACTGGACAGCGGTCAAGAACATCCTTAAGTACTTAAGAAGGACTAAGGATATGATTCTCATTTATGGAGGTGACAAAGAGCTCGTCGTAAACGGTTATGTCGATGCAAGCTTTGACACTGATCCGGACGATTCTAAATCGCAAACCGGATACGTATTTACATTAAACGGTGGAGCTGTCAGTTGGTGCAGTTCAAAACAAAGCGTCGTGGCGGGATCTACATGTGAAGCTGAGTACATAGCCGCTTCGGAAGCAGCTAATGAAGGAGTCTGGATGAAAGAGTTCATATCCGATCTAGGTGTTGTACCTAGCGTATCGGGTCCAATGAAAATCTTTTGTGACAATACTGGTGCAATTGCCTTGGCAAAGGAATCCAGATTTCACAAAAGAACCAAACACATCAAGAGACGCTTCAACTCCATCCGGGATTTGGTCCAGGTGGGAGACATAGAGATATGCAAGATACATACGGAGCTGAATATTGCAGACCCGTTGACTAAGCCTCTTCCACGAGCAAAACATGATCAGCACCGAGACTCCATGGGTGTTAGAATCATTACTTTGTAATCTAGATTATTGACTCTAGTGCAAGTGGGAGACTGAAGGAAATATGCCCTAGAGGCAATAATAAAGTTATTATTTATTTCCTTATATCATGATAAATGTTTATTATTCATGCTAGAATTGTATTAACTGGAAACATAATACATGTGTGAATACATAAACAAGCAGAGTGTCACTAGTATGCCTCTACTTGACTAGCTCATTAATCAAAGATGGTTATGTTTCCTGGCCATGAACAAAGAGTTGTTATTTGATTAACGAGATCACATCATTAGTTGAATGATCTGATTGACATGACCCATTCCATTAGCATAGCACCCGATCGTTTAGTATGTTGCTATTGCTTTTATCCATGACTTATACATGTTCCTTTAACTATGAGATTATGCAACTCCCGTTTACCGTAGGAACACTTTGTGTGCTACCAAACGTCACAACGTAACTGGGTGATTATAAAGGTGCTCTACAGGTGTCTCCGAAGGTACATGTTGGGTTGGCGTATTTCGAGATTAGGATTTGTCACTCCAATTGTCGGAGAGGTATCTCAGGGCCTTCTCGGTAATACACATCACATAAGCCTTGCAAGCATTGCAACCAATGAGTTAGTTGCGAGATGATGTATTACGGAACGAGAAAAGAGACTTGCCGGTAACGAGATTGAACTAGGTATTGGATACCGACGATCGAATCTCGGGCAAGTAACATACCGATGACAAAGGGAACAAACGTATGTTGTTATGCGGTCTGACCGATAAAGATCTTCGTAGAATATGTAGGAGCCAATATGGGCATCCAGGTCCCGCTGTTGGTTATTGACTGGAGACGTGTCTCGGTCATGTCTACATTGTTCTCGAACCCGTAGGGTCCGCACGCTTAAGGTTTCGATGACAGTTATATTATGAGTTTATGAGTTTTGATGTACCGAAGGAGTTCGGAGTCCCGGATGAGATCGGGAACGTGACGAGGAGTCTCGAAATGGTCGAGACATAAAGAATTATATATTGGAAGCCTATGTTTGGACATCGGATGCATTCCGGGTGAAATCAGGATTTTACCGGAATATCGGGAGGGTTACCGGAACCCCCCGGAAGCATAATGGGCCAACATGGGCCTTGGAGGAAAGGTGAGAGGGCAGTCCTAGGGGCTGCGCGCCTCCCCCCCTTCCCTAGTCCTATTAGGACTAGGAGAGGTGGGCGCCCCCTCTCTCTCTCTCTCCCCCTTGGAGAATCCTAGTCCAACTAGGATTGGGGGGAGGAATCCTACTCCCAGAGGGAGTAGGACTCTCTGGCGCGCCCTGGCTTGGCCGGCCAGCCCCTCCCCCTTGACTCCTTTATATACGGGGGCAGGGGGCACCCCAGAAAAACACAAGTTGATCTACGGATCGTTCCTTAGCCGTGTGCGGTGCCCCCTTCCACCAAATTCCACCTCGATCATATCGTTGCAGTGCTTAGGCGAAGCCCTGCGCCGGTAACACATCAAGATCGTCACCACGCCGTCGTGCTGACGGAACTCTTCCTCGACGCTTTGCTGGATCGGAGCCCGGGGATCGTCATCGAGCTGAACGTGTGCAGAACTCGGAGGTGCCGTACGTTCGGTGCTTAGATCGGTTGGATCGCGAGGAGAACGTACGACTACTTCCTCTACGTACGACTACTTCCTCTACGTTGTGTCAACGCTTCCGCTTCGGTCTACGAGGGTACGTAGACAAACACTCTCCCCTCTCGTTGCTATGCATCACCATGATCTTGCGTGTGCGTAGGAAAAATTTTGAATTTACTGCGTTCCCCAACAAAACACTCCATGAAATCCATTCCAAAAAATTAGATGGAGTAATTTTTAAGGTGGATTTCGAGAAAGCGTACGATAAAGTCAAATGGCCTTTTCTCCAACAGTCATTGCGTATGAAAGGTTTTGATGAAGCCTGGCGTCGTCAGGTAGAAGCATTTACGCAAAAAGGTAGTGTGGGAATTAAAATTAATGATGACATAGGTCATTATTTCCAGACACATAAAGGCCTAAGACAAGGAGATCCGATGTCCCCTATCTTGTTTAACATCGTGGTGGACATGTTGGCAATTTTGATAGGAAGGGCTAAGGATAATGGTCAGATAGGTGGATTGATACCTCATCTTATTGATGGAGGTGTATCCATCCTTCAGTACGCTGATGATACAATCATCTTTATGGAGCATGACTTGGCCAAGGCGAGAAATATGAGGCTTGTGTTATGCCTATTTGAACAATTGACCGGGTTAAAGATTAACTTTCATAAGAGTGAGCTGTTCTGTTTTGGTAGAGCCAATGACGAACAGGAGGCTTATAGGCAATTGTTTGGGTGTGAGTTGGGAGCACTACCCTTCTCTTACCTAGGTATCCCAATCCACCATCGTAGGCTGACAAACAGAGAGTGGAGGTGCATCGAGGACCGTTTTGAGAAGAAATTGAGCTGCTGGAAGGGTAAGCTCATGTCGTACGGAGGCCGATTAATTCTGATTAATTCGGTGCTCACGAGTATGCCGATGTTTCTCCTTTCGTTCTTTAAGGTCCCAGTTGGTGTTAGGAGGAGACTGGACTTCTACCGATCGCGGTTCTTTTGGCAGGGGGATGAGCTCAAAAGGAAATACCGGCTGGCTAAATGGGATATCATTTGTAGACCAAAAGACCAAGGGGGTCTAGGTATTGAGAATCTCGAGGTTAAGAATAAATGCCTCCTTAGCAAGTGGCTGTGGAAGCTATCATCGGAGAATGATGCCATGTGGGCTCAAATCCTTCGTAGTAAGTATCTCCAGACAAAAACTTTATCCCAGGTTATAGTTAGGCCAACCGACTCACCCTTTTGGAAGGGCTTGATGAAAGTCAAACGACTCTTGTTTAACAGGATAAAGTTTGTTGTCGGAAACGGCTTGAGTACACGTTTCTGGGAGGACACTTGGCTCGGCGACACCCCCCTAGCTATCCAATATCCGTCCTTGCACCGCATTGTTCAACGACGTGAGGTGTTTGTTGCCTCGGTCGTCCAATCCAACCCCCTTAATATTCAGTTTAGACGAGCGTTAGCGGGCAATCGTTGGGAAGAGTGGCTCCGTCTAGTTAGGAGACTGATGGAGGTCCAACTTTCACAACAATCCGATGAATTACGCTGGAACTTGACTAAGTCTGGAGTTTTCACTGTTAAATCAATGTATCTTGATGTTATCAATTCGAACTCCATTCTTACATCCAAGCATGTTTGGGATGTAAAAGTTCCGTTGAAAATAAAAGTGTTCATGTGGTTTGTTCACAAACAAGTTATGTTAACCAAAGACAACTTGGTAAAGCGTAATTGGACAGGTCCTACTCGGTGTAGTTTCTGTGATCGGGATGAGACTATCAAGCACCTCTTTTTTGATTGCCCGTTGGCCAAGGGCCTTTGGCAGACGGTCCACATTACTTTTAATATCAAGCCGCCGAATTCTATTGACGCCTTATTTGGGACATGGCTTAATGGGATTGCGCCTGATTTAGCGAGACACATTCGTGTTGGTGTATGTGCTCTGCTGTGGACTATCTGGACTTGCAGAAATGATTTGGTTTTTAACAGAATATCATGTATCCATTTTTTGCAGGTTTTATTCCGAACTACGGCACTTATCCGTTCGTGGTCGCTACTCACTCAGACGGAGGCCAGGGCGCGTTTGGTTACTGGGTCTGTCCGCTGGGAGACGGTAGCTCGGGATATCTTCAACCGGTTTGGATGGCGGTCATGTAATAGGATAGGCAATTAGTTTACCTATCTACTTTTTAGCCAGCCGGTTGTCGCGTCTTTTCAGGGCTAGTTTGTGTTCTCTAGCTCCTTATGGCTCTGTGTGAGCTATATTTGCTTTTTCATTTTCTTTGGAGACTTCTGCTACCATGTTGGAACTACTTTATTTGGTTAATAAGATGGCCGTATGCATCTACCAGATGCAGAGGCCGGGGAATCCCCTTTTCGAAAAAAAAATCATAAATAAAAATACATTCCCGTAAAGAACATCATTTATTCATAGGCAGCAACACATAGTCATTTATTTTAAGTCACAAAATCATGACAAAGTATGCAGGTAATTTGATCGTACATAAGGCCACAAAATGAGCATCCCAATAAAGTTTCGACATTGTAACTAGTTCAATTAAAATAAACTCGACCAATCCGACAATAGCATAACGAAGACCTTGACGCAATAAGCCTTCAATCTTGAGCATAACTCACGGAGTCCATCTCTCTACATCTCAAAGGGCCAAGCCAAAATAGCCTTGCTTTTGTTCTTGTGCTTGGTGACAGTAGAGGATCGACTAAGCGGGCTAGGGCGAGGCGGCCGGCTTGAAGTGTTGCGACGGGGCTGCACCTTGGACGCCTGAGGCAGGAGGTAGAAGTCCTTTACGTCGGCCCGGGGTTTGGCCCTTTCCTGGCGGACGGAGACGGACGACACCACCCAACGATGGTGCTAGGCTTGGGACCAGGGTAGCCGCGCCATGCCCATGCTCCTGGCCCTGGTGGTTGCCGCCGTCTGACTCAGTCCGCATGAGCGCGAGTTGCATCTCCTTCTCCTGGTCGCCGTCCTCGCGCAAGCTATGGTCCTCATCCCCAAGATCCATGGCGTCCGAGCGGCTGAAGCGTTGGCGACGGCGAGGCAGCGAGTAGCTGGACGCAATGGCGGCGACGACTAGGGATGCCCGAGGAGGCGAGGAGCCGAGATGAGATCAGGAGGAGACAGAAGGATATCAATCTCCGTCTCTCAGAATATGGGACGTGATCTCTATTCATTATTCACCAAAGCCAAATCACCCTAATCACGCAGATTCCTTCTATGTTCTATCATTCCATGTACGTGTGTATGTGGGCTACATGTATCTCGTGGACTACATAGACTGATTTTGTGGGAAGTTAGATTAGATATATGAGTAGTGATTAGTGAAGGCCCACTTAACAGATTTTGCGCGGGTATATGGGTACACGGGTATGGGTTATGCTATCCCATACCCATACCCACTCTGCCCGATGGGTTTAATATTTTTCTATTTATATACCCATGGGTAATTTTTTATTTATTCTCATACCCTTACCCTAATAGGGTTTTTACCCGGCGGGTACGCGGGTAATGGGTACCCATTGCCATCTCTACCCCTAGGAGGGATACGGCACAAGAGCGTCATTGTCATCCGCAAACCTGGTTGAGGGGAAACTCTTTGTGCCTCCGATCGAGGTGAAGATACCCCGAACAAACCCCTTAAATAATTATTTCCATACTAACAAGTGACAGTAAATTTCAGCACGTGATAAATATTTTCTTACCAAATTCCATTCACCAAAGGCGTTTCACTCCCTGGCAACGGTGTCAGAAAAAGAGTCTTGATGACCCACAGATATAGGTGATTAATCCTACTCCTTTCAATAAGTAAGAGTGTCGAACCCAACGAGTAGTAGAAGGAAATAACAAGCGGTTTTCAGCAAGCACTGAAATTATCGGTAACAAATAGTTTGATAGCAAGGTAATTTCTAACGAGCAACGAGTAGCAATAGTAACTAAGGTGCAGCAAGGTAGCCCAATCATTTTTATAGCAAAGGACGGGCCGGAAGTTTCTCTTATAGCATGTAAAGCGTTTCTAAGGACACACGAGAATTTCATCTAGTCACTTCCATCATGTTTGTTTAATTTGCAGTCGTTACTTTGATAATTTGATATGTGGGTGGACCAGTTCTTGGGTGTTGTTCTTACTTGAACAAGTCTCCCACTTATGATTAACCCCTCTCGCAAGCATACGCAACTACGAAAGAAGAATTAAGATAAATCTAATCATAGCATGAAACATATGGATCCAAATCAGCCCCTTACGGAATAGCGCATAAACTACGGTTTAAATTCTATCACTCTAGCAACCCATCATCTAAATACTACTTCACAATGCCTTCCCTTAGGACCAAAGATGATGAAGTGTCATGTAGGCGACGTTCACATGACACCACTAAAGGAAGCAATAACATACATATCATCAAAATATCAAACGAATATCAAATTCACATGATTATTTATAACCAGACTTCTCTCATGTCCTCAAGAACAAAAATAACTACTCACAAATCATATTCATGTTTAAGATCAGAGGGGTATTGAATAGCATCATGGACCTGAACATATAATCTTCCACAAAATAAACCAACTAGCATCAACTACAAGATGTAATCAACACTACTAGCAACCCACGGGTACCAATCTGAGATTTTCAGATAAAGATTGAATACAAGAGATGAACTAGGGTTTGAGATGAGATGGTGCTGATGAAGATGTCGATGAAGATTGATCCTCCCATGATGAGAGGGTTGCCGCTGATGTCGATGGCTTGGATTTCCCCTCCTAGAGGGAAGTATCCCCGGCAGAATCACTCTGCCGGAGAGCAAAAGTGCTCCTGCCCAAGTTCCACCTCGAGACGGCGGTGCTTCATCCCGAAAGTCCTTTCCTTATATTTGTCTATGGAAAATGACTTCTGAGGGAGTCCTGGATTAGGGGGTGTTCGGATAGCCGGACTATACCTTCAGCCGGACTCCAGGACTATGAAGATACAAGATTGAAGACTTCGTCCCGTGTCCGGAAGGTTCTTTCCTTGGCGTGGAAGGCAAGCTAGGCGTGCGGATATTCAAGATCTCCTACCAATGTAACCGACTCTGTGTAACCCTAACCCTATCCGGTGTCTATATAAACCGGAGGGTTGTAGTCCGTAGGACAACCATCACAACAACCACAATATCATCATCATACCCATAGGCTAGCTTCTAGGGTTTAGCCTCCTTGATCTCGCGGTAGATCTACTCTTGTACTACCCATATCATCAATATTAATCTAGTAGGAGTAGGGTTTTACCTCCATCGAGAGGGCCTGAACCGTGGTAAAAGAAAGTGTCCCTTGTCTCCTGTTACCATCCGACCTTGACGCACAGTTCGGGACCCCCTACCCGAGATCCGCCGGTTTTGACACCGACATTGGTGCTTTCATTGAGAGTTCCTCTGTGCCGTCGCGATCAAGAAGGATGCCTTTTCCCGTCTTTAAAGACGGCGCCGTCACTGAGGGAGCTTTGGCTATCGGCCAAACCCTCCGGCTGGGTGGTTTTCTCATGACCGCCCGTTCGGCCATTACGCCGACGGTGACCTCTCGGGTCATCGAAAGCGATCTCCACATCAACTCGGAATTGGCCGAGCAGCTAGATCCGGTGGAGCTCTCTTCCACAAACGAGCTCCTGGATCGCATCGCCGCCTTGGGGGTCGCTACAAACTACGACCAGGTTGGGCCTAAACCCGATCTAAGGGAAATCAACTCTCCCCAAGCCACCCATCATGTTGCTGTGGTGGAAACACGATGCGGCGACCCTCCATCAATCTTGAGGACCAGCTACGTCCGAATTCCGGAACCCTCCATGCCGGATATCCACGGAGGGGAGGATACAATTCAAGACCTGGGCTTGGAACCAGGCAAACCGGATAACATACAAGACTCCGGATCTCAGAATCCGGAGGTCGTTCGGCTTCCGAACAGCAAACCGGGCGAAGTATCAGATCTAATGAATTCCGCCCGCCCGATCTTAAGCGATCTCTCCCAAATCAAGCAGATGCCCGAAGAAACAGTACATCATTACTAGGCCAGGTTCCTCCTGCTTATGAACAGGATAAAGGACTGCCACGAGGGAGACGCGATTTTAATTTTCTGCAGTAACTGCACGGACAAGGGGATACTCAACGCCGTAAGTCGTCGTAATATTACGC
This sequence comes from Aegilops umbellulata, assembly GCA_032464435.1. Classification (NCBI taxonomy): domain Eukaryota; kingdom Viridiplantae; phylum Streptophyta; class Magnoliopsida; order Poales; family Poaceae; genus Aegilops; species Aegilops umbellulata. The sequence goes on from CP136055.1 coordinate 635,413,664, forward strand.
GCTTTGCTGACTTGGCGTCCATAGTACAAAAATACTGTGCGATGGAAAGTGCTTGGAAAACCGAAATTAAATTTTGGGATAATCCGGCCTTGAATAGCAATCCCGTCCGAATCAAAAGGGCACACTACAGCAAGGCGCCTGGATTAAGTAAAAAATCAAAACCCTCTAGGGGGCATGGAACCGTGCTAGAAAAGTGGCTCGATGGACCCTGCAAGATTCATAGTGCAGAGGATGCCACCCCAACTCACAGCCTCAGGGCATGTTGGATACTCCGGCAGGTGGCCAAAATTGGCGAGGACCTTCTAAATCCAGAGGTCGAAGGAAACCAGCCCGAGAATTTCAGCACCGTTCTCACAATCTCCGAGACTTTCGCATCAAATAACATGCGAAAAAGAACACTTCGCAGCCTCGCCGAAGTCTACCAAGTAGCGACAATAAATCCATGGAGCAATACTGCTATTACCTTCAACGCGAGCGACGAACCCAAATTTCAAACAGCCAGAGCACCAGCCGCATTGGTTCTCAGTCCCATAGTGGACAGCTGTCGCCTCGCAAAGGTACTTATGGACGGAGGCAGCGAATTGAACCTCATCTACGAGGAAACCCTCCAAAAGATGGAAATAGACTGGAACCGCATTGAGCGAAGCAGCACAACCTTTAGAGGAATAATCCCCAGTCAGGAAGCGCGCTGCACCGGAAAGATCACACTAGATGTGGTATTCGGCACGCCGGATAATTACAGGTCCGAACAAATCACGTTCCAGGTGGCCCCGTTCAAAAGCGGATATCACGCTATATTAGGACGAGAGGCATTCACAGTTTTCCAAGCCATACCCCATTACGGGTACATGAAGCTTAAGATGCCTGGGCCAAACGGGATTATCACTCTCGCTAGTGATCCGGACATAGCACTCCGCGCCGAAAACAAGACAGCTGCATTGGCCCTCGAGGCACTATCTGAAGCCTTAGTGGCCGAAGAGCTGACGGCGCTGCGATCCACGGTTAACAGGGATGATGTGATACTCGATAAGAGATCCAAATCCACATCCTTCAAACCAGTGGACGAAATAGTCAAATTCCAGGTCCACCCAACGGACCCCAATAAAACAGCCTCCATCGGGGCACAATTGAGCCCTGACGTAAACGCCGCACTGCGCGAGTTCCTACGAGAGAACTGGGACATTTTCGCTTGCCACCCCTCAGATATGCCAGGAATCCCACGCAGGCTGGCCGAGCACAGCTTAAATATCCAGAAAGGATTCAAACCTGTCAAACAAGCCCTTCGGCGTTTCTCTGAACCAAAGAGACAGGCCATGGGAGAGGAGCTAGCCAAATTATTGGAAGCCGGATTCATTAGAGATATAGAACACCTGAATTGGCTAGCAAACCTGGTAATGGTACAAAGAAGGACAAATCCTGGCGCCTGTGTGTCGACTTCAAAGACCTTAATAAGGCCTGCCCAAAGGATCCCTTTCCCCTCCCTCGAATTGATCAAATCATCGATGCCACTACAGGACATGATTCCCTGTGTTTCCTCAACGCATACTCCATCTTCCTCCCGTCCTCCGTCACCACCATCCTCGGGAGCGGTCTGGCCGGTGGCGTGTTCATCGACGAGGTGCGCTGCGTCCTTCGAGTTTGGTTGATCGACGGAGGCGACGTGGTCGAGATTGGTTTGATCTTTGATGGTGGTACGTACGTGGAGCGGTTGATGTGCAGGAGAGTCCAAGTTTACTTATAGCTTCCCCATTAACCCTAGGCTGTATTATTTTTTATTTTTGTATACAACGTCGCTAAACTTTGTTGTTCATCTTTTTTTAAGAAGAAACAGCTTTATGGATCATCAATAATATGTAGACAGAGGATCACAAAGGAGACTGCCGTCGCACCCTCCAAACTAGTAGCAAAATTCATCATAATGGTAGCTTTAGAGCATCTACAGCCATACTTAGAAATCAGCCTCCACCCACCCCTCCCCTCCCCCCTCCAGCCCCCCAACGTCCGACACAGTGACCGATCAATCATCAAATGTCCTCCTCCACAACCGGATACGTATTAGAAAATTCTCAAATGCCTACAACTACATGCAACATAAAACCTAGTCTAATCTTCGCCGGGACCCATCCTTGATGTTCTCTTCTGTGTCCATGCCCGGCGGCCGTGAGACCCGCGACGTGAAGGTCCAGTCGCTGGCGAGGTAGAGCAGGACATGAGACACGGATTGTCCCACATGGGATACCAGGCACCGTCGTCTGGCATGCTCTACTCTTCCTCGTCAGAGCCCCATCTGCAAGTGGCTTCTATATCTTGAAGCTTGGTTGCTTGCATAGCACGCCCCAGCTGCAAGTTATCTGCGTCTGGCTGATCCTGAATCCACGTTAAAATGGCATTTATAATTTATTTTTATCTCTAAATTATTTGAAACCAAAAGATTGTTCTACCTTGCCGCATCGCTTGTGTTATTTGCTAGATCTTGTTTACTAATTATATGTCCAGAGGCCCCGAGCTATATCAATGACACGGATCTGGTTTATGGTTTCTGGTGGTGGACGACGTCCGGTGGTGCACAGGTATGGGGGTTGACTTGGTCCGCATTGGTTGCCTTCGCGTTGTGCTCTCTTGTCTGGTGCGTGTTGGTCGCATTGGTCCAAGTTGGGCTCTCCGGATACTACTGTGTCGTCAAACGGCTCGGAGCCGATGGCTATGGGCATGGCGGTGTTCGAGTTTTCTCGGTAGTGGCCGTCGATAGTCATTGTGCTGTATCAACCCCTCCCCGGTCCACTGGTACAGGCTGCTGACGCAAGAGTGGGTGCTTCTTACCGTGGAGTCAGGACCCAAACCCGGTGGCTGATGCATGTCGAGTTGCCTTTCACTTCTCCTACCCTTGTTGGGTGGCCATGACATGGATGACTGGCAGCGTCTAGTGGCATGGATGCCGGGGCTGCAGCCCGGGTGGTGGTCTGTATGTTTGGCTCTCCAGCGAGCATCATGGAGGCGGTGGTGACTATGTCCTTTGGTCATCTGGGCGGCAAGAGGAGCAGCAACGAGTGTTGCGCCTCTTGAGGACGTCGTTGTGGTTCTTGGCTCTATGCCAGGGTTCTTTGACCGTCTCAGACTCGACAACGGCGACGTGTAGTGTCGTTTTCCCTCCTGAGGGCGCTATCGTCGAACTTATAGGTGCCCTAAAGCGTGTCATGGCGTTGTATTCAGACCTAACTGTGTTATCTTTCGGCAATGTAGTCACATGCAATTGAGTTGGCCTGCTATCCCGAGATCTGGTGTGTAAGAGACCTACTCACTATCTTGTAACCTATAAGTCGGGCGAGAGCCTGTTTCAACAAGATTCGAGAAGGGCACATATTTATATACTCAGCGATTGTAATTTCGGGAACGTCTTCTGGAAGATTGGAGAAAGCCTTAATTAGTTTGATAGCCAACAAATAAATTAACTTTTTTTAGAAAAGGAGGATGACCCCCGGCCTCTGCATCTGAGAGATGCATGCGGTCACTTTATTGATTATTCTCAAGGACCTTACAAAGTAGTATTACAACAATATACCTGAATCCGCCATCTTGGCATCATATGCCACTACTCCTATCCATACGATAAAGGGGTGCTAACTGGGCCAAATACCCAGTCCACTCACCTAAGCATATCATCAAAAGCCAGAAGCCCCAGTTGAGCCACATACCGGGTCTGGGGCATGAACTGGTCAGACGCACTCACATGTGTCGTCGCCGTCATCTTCCACTGGTCCGTCTTCATCAAGTTGTAAGCGCCGTACTCGTCGTCGAACGGGTATCGGACGGACACAAACTACCCCTTCAAAGGCCGGTTTACTACGTGTCCACTGTCCTCACACCATGCAAATCACAGTACCCGCATTACCAAAAGATTGTATACGCGGTGTTTATGGCATCCCGGAAGCTACGACACTATTTTCAAGAGTGTTCTATAACAGTAGCCTCGGAAGTACCACTCAATGATATTATCAATAACCGCGATGCAATGGGCCGGATAGCAAAATGGGCCATAGAGCTCCTCCCATTCGATATAACCTACAAACCACGGCGAGCCATTAAATCACAAGTCCTAGCCAACTTTGTCGCCGAATGGACAGAGGCCGAACTCCCTAAAGAGTACGGCACATACTGAAACTGGATCATGCATTTCGACGGCTCCAAAATGTTGGCCGGACTGGGGGCTGGCGTTGTTCTGACGTCCCCTACAGGAGATACAGTCCAATATGTACTCCAAATTATGTACACGGACTCCAACAATGCAGCCGAATACGAGGCCCTCCTACACGGCCTCCGGATGGCGGTATCCATGGGCATTCAACGCCTGGAAGTACGCGGGGACTCAAACCTCGCGATATCCCAAATAAATGGCAACTTCGACGCCAAAGACCAAAAAATGGCAGCTTATCGCAATGTCGTACTAAAAATGTCAGCTCGGTTCGAGGGACTGGAGTTCCACCACATAGCCCGAGAAAATAATCAGGCAGCGGACGTCCTGGCACGCATCGGAGCAAAACGAGACGCAGTCCCCCCAACATCTTCTTAGAAAGATTATTCAAACCATCCGTAACATGGGAGGGGGAACCCTCGGATAATAGCCCGGGCATAACCGCACAACTCAATGCCGAACAATCAGGCATAATCGGCGGCCCCGCCACCGAAATTACACCCTCAGCCCACGCAATAATGGCGGTCATCGCCCCGTGGACGGAACCATTCCTAGCCTACCTTACTAGGCAGGAACTCCTTGAGGACCAAAACGAGGCACGCTGCATAGTGCGGCGATCTAAAGCCTATAAAGTCCACGAGGGAGAGCTATATAAGAAAAGCACTACAGGAGTCCTTCAAAGGTGTATCTCCGAAGAGGAAGGGCGGAGTCTATTGGCTGAAATTCATGCCGGACTCGGTGGACATCACGCCGCGGCTCGGTCCCTTGTAAGCAAGGCTTTCCGTACGGGCTTCTATTGGCCGACGGCTCGAGCAGACGCTCAGGACCTAGTCAAACAGTGCGTCGGTTGCCAGCTCTTTGCCAACCAAAGCCATATGCCACCCAACGCCCTCCGAACTATCCCCATCACTTGGCCTTTTGCGGTCTGGGGGCTTGATATGGTGGGACCCCTTAAAGGTGGAACCCACAAGAGAAAATACTTATTGGTCATGGTGGATAAATTCACCAAATGGATAGAAGCCAAGCCTGACAAGACGGCCGAATCCGGACCTGTGATAGACTTCATATCCGGGGTCGTACACCGTTACGGTGTCCCCCACAGCATTATCACCGATAACGGCACAAACTTCACCTGTGACGAAGTAAAACTGTGGTGCAAAAACATGGGCATTAAGCTCGATTATGCTTCTGTCTATCACCCACAAACTAAAGGTCAGGTCGAACGAGCAAATGGTCTCATAATGAGCGGCATCAAACCCAGACTAGTGCGGTCCCTCAAGGAATCTGATATGCACTGGGTAGAGGAGCTCGACTCCGTACTCTGGGGGCTGCGAACCACGCCAAATCGTACTACCGGATTCACACCATTCTTTATGGTGTACGGCGCTGAGGCGGTTCTGCCCTGCGACATAATTCATGACTCACCTCGAGTGCGCATGTACGAAGAAAGAGAAGCCGAGCTTGATCGGCAGGACAACCTGGATGCCTTAGAGGAAGAGCGTGACGTGGCTAAGGCCCGTTCCGCATTCTATCAACAGCAAGCTCGAAGATATCAAAGCAGAGAAGTACGGGCCAAAAATTACAACGTTGGTGAACTAGTTCTACGCCTGCCGGATAAGCAAAAGAACAAACTCAAGCCCAAATGGGAAGGTCCATTCATAATCGACCAAGTCCTAACTGGTGGAGCGTACCGCCTGCGAGATGCATCGGACAACCGACTCGAGCCGAACCCATGGAACGCCACACGTCTCCGAAAATTCTACGCCTAGCGCCGGACTCTGTGTTTGTCTCCTTCCTCTGTCCATTTTTTACATTTATACTTTTTCTTGATTTGTCTCCTACTCTCTTCTTTTCTAGCCCTTAAAGGCTCATTATGTGACGCGCTATCCGCGCTCTTTAAACCTGGGGGCTTCTTTAACAGAAGCTTGTTTATATGGGTTTCACACCCAACGCATGCGTCAGACTTCCGCATGCATCTTTTCTTCGCCATTATATGCGTCGATATGACTTAAGTTTTGGCCAAGCTGGGTTGCCTGGCTCCTGTACTTACCCCTACGTTCCCGATTGTTCGGCTAGGCGGTAAAGGGAGCACCTCTGCGATTGCTACTACCGAATAAGTCGGATTTGTACCTCAGACTGGGTGAAGCCGAAAGCTAGCGTTCTTAAGGGAATATTCGGTCGGTGAACTAAAGATGAACCTTTTTTATTTTATACATGCCCCCAGATGATCTTCTGCATTTGCAGTCCGGACGTGCACTTTAGGGCACGCCACCCCAGCGAAAGGAACCCTTAACGGAACTATTCTCTCTGGAAGATGTTTCTTACTAACCATGTAATATAACATAACTAGTTGGGCACTTGTCTGATAAAGCACTAATGACCCCTACGCCTGGTCTCCATGCATACCCCAGCTTTTATATAGCCGTTATGGTATTCGGACACACTCCGGACCGTCAGGTCCCAAGGTCGAAGCGAAAAGGTCGGCAACGACAAACGATCTACAATCCAGCTAGAAGGCATTACACATGTCAATTATAAATTACATAGTCATCTTGACTGATCGTATTCCTCCTCTATACCATCTAACAGGCTGTCTAATTTACAGTCCTGCTGGGAATACTTTGCGGCCAGCTCTACCTAGCCATACACCAAGCTCACAGGGATCTCCTTCCCGTCAGGCCCCACTGGTCCGACCTCGGCCATATGATTGGGGTCAGACTTCGTAAAGCGGGTCTTCACCATGGCCCAGGCCTCCCTCGCGCCTTGTCGGCAGGCTGATATCTTCCACAACCGGATGCGCCGCCGAGCTCCCGTCAGCTTCTCCGCAAGCTCTCCAAGGCCCTCGGGCGTGGAGTGGGTTGGCCATAAGGCTCGGGCAACCCCTTGCATTGCCTGCCAAATTCGTTCCTGCAGTTGCAGGAGTTCGGGGAGAAGGTCACCCGTAGAACCGGGCATCTACTCTGCAGGACGACCTGTGAGCATACCTACAGACATAATTCTGTTATTCGTCTTCCTCGCCGAACCCCTTTTTCAAGAGTTCGCTCAAGCACTTACTAAATATGCCGCGTTGAAGACGCTGATTCTCCTTCGTGGAGTCAGATAGCTGGCCACGAACATCTTTCAGTTCAACATCCAGCTTGGTGTTGGCATCCTGAAGATCATTCTTCTCTCGCCTCACCCTTGTCAACGTACTCTCGCCAGCCTTTAACTGGCATAAGAGTTGTTGCCTCTCCGGATCAAGTCCGGCACCATCTGCAACATTAATTGTCAGATTCGCACACAAGCCGCACAATACTAATCTCTCAAAGTATATCGTACCTGAGGGGGTCCCTTTGGGCTCCCCTGTTGTGGCTAGTGCGGCCTCTAGTTGGGCCCTGCACTGTTCCAGCTCCTGGGACAGCACGGTGTTCTTCTCAGTAAGAACCTACATATGATCCTTAAATCAGTTAGTTTAACTGTTTCAAGTCTCGGGGGCTACTGGTATATATATATTTAAATTTTCTTACCCGTATGTCTTTCACATACTGCTCCGTGGCTCTGGCTAAACCATCTTGAGCAGCATGAAGGTACGCATCTCCCTAATTGAAGGCGTCTAAGGCCTCTCGGGAGAAACAAGCGTCGCGTAGGACTGTCCGGCGACGCCTATGGTTCATGGCGCTCTCCACTTCTGAATTTGTGGCAGATAGCCGGTCCGCGTCCTCTGTTGGAGGAACGTTCGGCGCAAGCCTGGTGTTCGTCCCCGCCTCCGGACCAGACGTTGGAGCCTGGCTGGTAGAGGCGTGGTTGGCGGCCCCTCCGGATATAGTCCGGCGAGGCCTCTTCGTCCTGGAAACAGTATGGATGTTAACATGCCTTGACAGAATAACGCCAAGGAGACAGAGGGCGCGTTATACCTTTGTGCTGAACTCTCTGTCCGGACTTCATCCCTTTTTACCCCACGGGGCCCGGCGGCTCCTCGTTGGCTAGCCGCCGTAGGTTCGGCCTCCCTCCTCGGAAATCTCCCCTGTAAAATACGGTTGTCGTCAGAAACACCGGAATATGTGAGGATGGAATCTCTCTTGCGGGAATAAACACTCCGGTTTCTGTTACCTGGGAGGCCGGGATTAACCCGGGATAATCAGCTGTAATGGCCACCAAGGTATTATCCTTGCTTAACTGGTGGAACACCCCGTCGATGAGCCCCACCGATATGTCCGGATCCTCTTCGGAGTCCGGATCGAGGGACCGTTCTGGGTCCTCAGGCTGTGGAGGGCAGCTGTTGATATCCTTTACCTCCTGTAGCAGCTCCTGCAATGGAATCATCAGATTGCGTATCTAGTCATGGGAGCATTAAATAAACAGGCAAGTACAATTATTCACTTACCCAACTTGGAGGTTCATACATAGTGAATCCGGCCCGCGGGTTGACGCGGAGGAAGTCCTCCTTTTCTCCCTTGTACAAAGATGTTAGAATCTTTACTAGAGCGGCAGCTGTGGCTGGCCCCTTGCGGCCGTAACGGGTGGCGTCATCCTCCCCGTTGAAATCCCACATGGGGTGGCTCCTATATTGAAGCGGCTGCACCGCCCGCATAATACATGCGGCCATGACTCCAATCATGGTTAGTCCGGAATGAGCCAACAGTCTTATCCGGCCCATCAGGTAAAGAACGCCTCTGTTGCTTTCTCTCTGAGAGCTCCGCGGACGCCAACTTAAGCGTTTCTTTAAGGGAGCCATGCTGAACTCAGGGAGGCCGACCCGGACAGGGTCCGGCAGCGGGACGTCGTCTATGTAGAACCATTCTGAAGGCCAGTCCTCGGACGCCTTCTTTGGGGTTCCTGATAGGTATCCGGTCCCGGCGATGCGCCATATTTCGGCTCCGCCCACTTGGTATATAGACCCCTTCTGAGAACGGGGCACCAAGCAGAACAACATCTTCCACAGCGCAAAATGAGCCTCGACGCCTAAAAATAGCTCGCAAAGGGCAACGAAGCCTGCAATATGTAGAACGGAGCCGGGCGTGAGATTGTGCAGCTGGAGGCCGTAGAACTCCAGAAGCCCGCGGAGGAATGGATGAATTGGAAATCCCAGTCCCCTTAATAAATAAGGGACGAGGCACACCCGCTCTCCTTTAGAAGGATTGGGGGTGCTCTCCGCTTGCTTTCCGCCGTTGTAGGTGGCGAGTCCGGCTCGGACCGAGACCATATATGCCTGGGGAAGGAATCCCTTGGCCTGCAGCGACACTAGATCGCTGTGTGGGATGGTGCAACTCTCCCAGTCTCCGGATTTGGGGCTGGAGGGGCGAGGGGAGGAGCTACGACGGCTGGCCATGTTGGAATGGACCTTTGCTGGAGACGCTCTGATGATAACTCGCGGAGAGGAGAAGATGTGGTTTGGATCTAGATCCCCATCCCGTTAAATAGGCGGCTCGTTTATATGACTAAGGGTGTGAATATAAAAACACCCCCGGGCTTTTCGCATTCGTTCAACACGTGGAAGACGGCAATTATTGGGCACTGAGACCGAGGAGCGCTACGGACATTATTCATACAGGTACACAAGATTCGGAGGAGGAACCCGCCTTGCAATGCCGAAGACAAATTTGCGCGCTGGACTCGACGTCATTGAAGCCTGGTTCGGGGGCTACTGAGGGAGTCCTGGATTAGGGGGTGTTCGGATAGCCGGACTATACCTTCAGCCGGACTCCAAGACTATGAAGATACAAGATTGAAGACTTCGTCCCGTGTCCGGAAGGTTCTTTCCTTGGCGTGGAAGGCAAGCTAGGCGTGCGGATATTCAAGATCTCCTACCAATGTAACCGACTCTGTGTAACCCTAACCCTATCCGGTGTCTATATAAACCGGAGGGTTGTAGTCCGTAGGACAACCATCACAACAACCACAATATCATCATCATACCCATAGGCTAGCTTCTAGGGTTTAGCCTCCTTGATCTCGCGGTAGATCTACTCTTGTACTACCCATATCATCAATATTAATCTAGCAGGAGTAGGGTTTTACCTCCATCGAGAGGGCCCGAACCTGGGTAAAATAAAGTGTCCCTTGTCTCCTGTTACCATCCGACCTTGACGCACAGTTCGGGACCCCCTACCCGAGATCCGCCGGTTTTGACACCGACAACTTCATATAGGAGAAGATGGGCCACGGAGGCTGGCCAGGGGCTCCATAAGCCACCAGGGTGTGCCCGGGGGTGGGCGTGTCGTGGTGCCTTCGTGGGCACCTGGGTGGTCTCCTATGGTATTTCTTTTCTCCAGTATATTTTTATATATTTCAAAACAATTCTCCGTGAAATTTTAGCTCATTTTGTTGTGTAGAATAGGTATCTTTGACATATCTTTTCCAGGTCCAGAATTCCAGCTGCCGGCAATCTCCCTCTTCATGTAAATCTTGCAAATTAAGAGAGAAAAGGCATAGAATTACACCACAAAGTATTTTATTGATCAAAAGCATTATAAATAACAGTAGGATAACATGATGCGAGCTGGACGTATCAGGCAACATTCTCCTAGCCGTTGGACATTGATCTGATGCCCAAAAATAGAAGTGACTAGCACGAGGAATTTTTTAGGTAAGCATTTAACAAGTAAAACTAGTTGATAGTTGCATAATGTTTCACCATGCATGTCTCGTAATGCTTTTTATAGTTTCATAATGTTTTTTTGTGGGTCAAAAGTTTCATACTGTTTCGCCATGTTTGAAGACTCAGATTTTTTTTATTTTAATCTTGTCAAAATATATTCAAGAATTTTTCAGTTTCAGAGGCCTCGCTCCATAGACATCATTGGTTTTTCGCATGGAATTTCGATGAAACAAGTTTGACGCCTCGCAAGTTAGTTGTCAAAGAATTAATTTCAAAATATAAATATTAAATATTGGTCTTGTTTTAAAGATCTTGCCAAAAAAAGACATTCGTTTAAATAGAAAGTAAATTATATTTTTAACATATTAGGCATCTATTTGCTTGAACGAAACTAACTGACTTTAGAAAAGTCACATGTTAGGGGATATAGAAAACGCGATAGATGATATCAATGGGCCCACAGAACAAGAATTGGAAAAAAATGCATGCATGCACGCTCCGTGCATGGTAGAAAATCCTCTCTCTAGAATAAATAGAAAGAACAAGAACAGATAAGAAGTGATGGTGTCCTGAACTAGGGGGTGCTAGCCACGTCGGCTCCTAGCCATGTGGGCTGGGCTAAGGACCCCATGAAGATAAACTAGTGGGCCTCATTTGTCGATCCCAACAGAGTCAAGATGAAAGATTCCGAAGACTCGGCGTGTACTCCAAAAATTTAGGGCGTTGATATCTGCCGTATGTTCGGCCTGGGATCTTCGTTCGGTACGAGGGGACCGATCCCCGTACGATTTCGTTCGGCAGGGGAAACCCACAGAGCGAACGTCTCCCCGCCGACAAGCCTTTTCCCTGTGAAACCAAAAAGAACAAAAAGCCCACTAATAGCTAATTCAATGAAAAAGCCAAGATGTTGTTTTCCCTATGATAATAAAATCCCAGTTTTTTGCTTTGCTACAAAAAAATGCTATAACTTTAAAAGAAAGAAAACTACTAGGGAAAATTCCAAAATAATTGCAATTCGAGTTTGACCAAACTATTTATGATTTGCCATCATACTATTTTTACAATGGCAAGGTTTACAAAAACATTTTTGATTCCTAAGAAATACATGGCAAAGTTGCCATGGCAAAAATTTCAAATTGTCATGGTAGAAAAAAATCAAAATTGATTTATCTTCAGCTGGAGAGGTGCATTGTAGTGGATTCAATCTTGCGGTGACCTTGCTCTGTGACAGGAGGGGTGATAAGACACATTCTGTATTGTTGCTACTAAGGATCAAACGACGGGGTTCGGTCATATTAGTTGATCATATTCTATCTACATTATGTCATCTTGCTTAATGCGTTACTTTTATTTTTTACTTTTATTATTATATCTATCACTGCTAGATTTGATACTTGCGACTGGTAATAATATGCCGCGAGCTGCTATTTTAGATGCTATTTCTATCACTTATGTTTTACGTTTTCTATTTTCATGTGCATATTATTCAAAAGCAGCAAAATTCTGGCCAATTTTTAGAAAACAGTTAATCATGGTCAGCCACGCTTAAGCGCCCTTTCACTTCACTGATGTTTACCACTTTTCTGAACATTGCTCGTACACAATATTGGACACAAACTCAACAGTTGAGACGAAGGGGAGAGAGCAAGGACAAAACCTTCATAGCACCCACAAGAACACAAGAAAAATCCCGTTAAATCCAGAATAGGGCATTTTACCGTATGGATAAAGTAAAATACTAGGTCAAAATAAACTAACCTCTTCAAGGTAAGTAAAGTAAACCGAGACATGTTTTTTTGTTTACCAAAAATGACATGTGTGTTTAAAAGAGACAAAAAATACGTTAGAGACAAGTATTCACCTCTCTCCTATAACCACGTTGCCACACTCAACATTATTTGCCATTACAAAACTCTCATTGGGTAATGAGACAAAGCCTTAATGCTCAAACACCAGTCGGGGGACGCACCCCGAGCCTAGCAGGCAGTGAAGGACCTAGAGACTGAGGTTTGCCAGGGCGACGTGATTGTGTTGCGTCCGCCGCTCACTGGGCAGGGGGAGATGCCCCTGCGCCGCCGCCGGAGACCCGGTGCGACATCCCCTGCCGACCCCGGCGGTGGATTCACGAGACCACACCCTCGCCGCCTCCTCGCCCACGCCCAAGGAGGCACCTCCATGGCCATGGAGCAAGATATTAACTTGAGGGATTTTTTTCCTAAAAAAATGCGAGGTTTTTTTATTTAAGCCAAAAAAAAACCCAATATAAACCGGCCCCCATCAACGGTCGTTTCCGGCTCTCCCTCCGACCCCCAAACCCCATCCGCACTCCGCTCCACCCTGACTCGAACCCATCCATGGCCGACGGCGGCGGCGGAGGCGCGTCGCCGGCGCGGGAGGGCGGGGGCGGGCGGGAGGAGTGGCTGCGCATCTACGACCGGATGGTGGGCATCCTGCGCAAGAGCCACCGGGACGTGGAGGCGCTGCTCGCCGACCGCACGCGCCTCGAGGCCATCCTCAAGATCCAGCACGACTTCTGGCTCCACCGCGACGCCGTCCTCATGGACCGCCTCGACGAGGTCCGCCCCTCCATCCCCCCTCCCTCCCTGATTCCATCCTTCTCCGACGAGGTCCGTCCGGCCGGCGGCTGACGCTCCCTAGGGTTTCGCTGGCAGACGCGGAGGGTGGAGGACTGCCTGCGGCGGGGCGACGCCGCCAAGCTCGACCTGCTCCTCGACGACAAGGACCTCGAGGTGCGCCGCCACCGGATCTACATCGGTAAGACCGCAAATTCCCCAACCCCCCTCCCCCTATGTGCCGTTCTTGTCGATTTGGTGGCAGAAATCCAGAAATCCTGGGGCATGGATTCTTCTGGAGGGTTTTGGGTAGCTCTAGGTGCCAAAGCCGGTGTCTTTTTCGGCCCAGGGGTTGTTTCCGGAGGCCTATCCGCTGCCACACCCGCCAAATGTTCCATCTTTGCCTGCGTTCGCTGTGCAATGCTTGGATTGACATTGTTGTGATGCTTGCTGTGGCATGCCTGATGTGAATTTTGTCAAGATTCTCTGTATGTATGTATGCTGCTGTGCTGGTTTAGTTATTTCTATATGTTTCGCCCTTTGGACATTTTAGGGAAGTTGTGTGCTAATTCACCGAATTTGTATGTCATAATATTGTTTGGGCTTCAAAAGTTGTTAATCGCGGCGGCAGTTCATATATCGTTGCACTGTTGGACGCCAAAGCGGTAGTCCAACGATGATATTTCGTCATGTCCACAGCTTATCGCTCCCATTCACATTCATCAAGAACCGGGATTCCTGGCGATTGTTTCCCACTTTAAAATGACAGCTAGTGCTTTGCTTTCCATTTGGAATAGCGTTTTCTAAGGAGTTATGTTGCTACTGGTTGCTGATATCGTTGTGTTTTGTGTTTGATGTAGAACACCAAGATGGTGACTTGGAGGATTTCAAAAGAGATGCAGCTGCTTTGGCTCAAGAAAACAATGAGCTGAAGGTACTTACCAAAACATAAGTTGCTTTACTCACAAGCACGCAGTAAAACCTGTCCATTTCGTTAACTGTTGTTTTGTATCTGCTCCTCCTGTTTTCTTCTTAACTTTAGATAAAACTGAAGGAAGCTGAAAGTTGTGCCGAGCTCAGCGAGCCGACCACAGACCCTGAGCACAGTGGAAGAGACTTGAGAGCAGAGATAAGGAAGCTAAAGAAAGCCTATAAGGCCCTGAGCTCACAGAAGGAGAGTGAAGTTTCCGCGTTACTTGCAGAGAAGGATTTTGTGTGGAACCAGTACAAGACAATGGAGAAGGACTATGAGACGCTCCTTAAGAAGAAGAAGATGGAGGCGGCACAGGCTACCGAAGCAGCAGAGAAGCTTCAGCAGAAGGTGGTGGAGCTGCAACTGCAAGTGGTGGCCCAAAAGAAGGATGACGATGTTGGCAGATTGCAAGCAGAAGCTAATGATGCCAAAAAGAAGGTGCTGGCTCTTGAGGATAAGCTACAAAAAATGCACTCCCTGGTCAGTGAGAAAGACGATGAAATCCAAAAACTCAAGAGTGGGCACCTTCAGGCTAGTCAGAAGCGGAAGAAGGATATCAGCGGGACACATAGAAGATCTAGGTCCGAAGGTCCATCTGTACGGGACAAGTTTAAAGGTAACCCTCGGAGGCAAATGGCAGAAGAAGATCAACCTGAGACCAGTCAAAAGCGTCAGTGTGCCTCTTCGTTATCAAGTGTAAGTATTCCATTCCCAAGTAATGTTGATGTAATTTTAGTGACTATTATTTGAGTTGCAAGTGCTCATAAAGTAAAAGTACCATCACGCGTACTGAAGTACATTCTTAAAGAAGTCAGAACCAGGCAAAATACGCCCCTGACTTACCAGTTTATCACTTCCCAGCTAATGGGTAACCTTGTACTGCTAGTTTGTTCATCCATATGCATAAACAAACCTAACCTGCAGAGAGGAAATATTATGCATCTTATTGCATTTTAAACCACCTTCCTCATCAGCTACATTGTCTTAATTCTTTGTATGTTGCATGAGTTGCGATCAGCTTTTGTTCATAACTAGTAAAATCTGCAATTTACTTGCGTCAGTAGCAACTTTTCACCAATAATTGTAATGTCCAATTCTTGGCAAGCTGCCTCAGCTGTGTCTTGCTGTAAATATGGACAAAGAGTTAGCTTGATGGATTTTAGGTGAGCATCATGTTCCTTGCTAGGTGCTCATGAAGGACCATCATAGATAAATTCAATGGGAATAAGGACATGGCCAAATATGTTCCTTGCTTTAACCATATCACTTTCAACCTTACGTGTAACCTTGCATTACTGGTTTGTTCATCTATATGCAGAAGCAAGGACCACCCTGCAGAGTAAAATAACATACCACTCTTATGGCACTAACCATGTGCTCATCTATGTCCTAATTCTTGGTAGGCTGCATGAGTTGCGTCCTGCTGTAAATATGGACAAATAATAAGGTTGATGGAATTTAGGTGAGCATCACTGAGTCGTAGATGCTCATAAAGGACCATCACATATACACTTGGGAGACAGATTAATAGTAGGACACGACACTGTAAACCTTTTTGCTCATCTATGTCCTAATTCTTGGTAGGCCGCATAAGTTGCATCCTGCTGTAAATATGGACAGATAATAATGTTGATGGAATTTAGATGAGCATCATGTGAGTCGTAGGTGCTCATAAAGGACCACCACATATACACTTGGGAGGCTAGTGGTAGGACACAACTCATCCATGTCCTAATTCTTGGTAGGCCGCATAAGTTGCATCCTGCTGTAAAATATGGACAAACAATAATGTTGGTGGAATTTAGGTGAGCATCATGTGAGTTGTAGATGCTCATAAAGGACCACCATACACTTAACCCTTTTTACCCGTCAATGTCCTAATTCTTGGTAGGCTGCGTAAGATGCATCCTGCTGTAAATATGGACAAATAGTAATGTTGATGGAATTTAGATGAGCATCATGTGAGTCGTAGGTGCTCATAAAGGACCATCATACATACACTTGTGATACCAGTAGTAGGACGGCAACATATGCTGTTTTCATTATCATCAGTTTTTCTTCTGAACTATTTCTACACCTGAGGTGGCTAGTTTTTTTGTCTGCGTGTATCGTCCAAAATTACACGACAATGAGGGGGCCTATCATCTTCGCCTGTGTCCCTTTGAATTTTCTGCCTCACATATTATGATGTCCTAATTCTTGGTGGGCTGCATGAGTTGCATCTTGCTGTAAATATGGACGAACAGTAAACTGATGGAAACTTGGTGAGAGTGTTCTTTAAGTCTTGAATGCTCACAACGGGACTGTCACATAGTTTCCTTGAGACTATTGAGAAACTTCCGGTTTCCGAATATCTCTGCAATCACAATCGAAGTTTTAACTATATCATGGACAAGAGCGATCCTTTACATACATAGAAGTGTTGAGCATCAAAGTTTTATACAAATGTTGGCATTGAGCCTAATGTGAGCTTTGAATATGGATGTTGCAGGTTGAGGTTAATTGAACCTAATGTGCTTGGTTTTGAGTGCTAGGAAGTTTTATTTTGTTCTTATGAACCTGAACCAACACTATAAATAGTTCAAGATATTTTGCTGTAGTTTGGTGCAATGTTTATCATTGTGTTCAAAGTTTGCCTTGTTATTAAATGTTTTCTGAGCTCGTATTGTGGTATATGGCATAGAAAACATACTACTTGCTTTTCTTTTGTACCCTTGTTCTCCTGTGGTGCAACCAGGCTGCTAAAAGTATTGTCTATGGATGCACTGAGTTTATTTTAGTGTTTTACTATGTGGAGGATAATGTGTGCTGACAGAACACCATTGCTGCCGTGCAGGGACTGGCGCTCCGGCGCTGCTCCTCGAGGATGACGCACCTGAAACCCGCGTCGTCATCGTCGTCGCCTGCCCCCCAGCAGGTACTCTTCCACTCAAGTTTCAAGGTCCCAAAGCTGAAGGCCCCCGCCCCTCCTCCCCCTCCCCCCTCGTAGTAGTCTGATCTAACGGTCTCCTGACATGTGCAGCTGCTGTTAGATCTCCATGATGGCTGTGTTTAGGTGTGTGGAGTTAGCGATCAGGTTTAAGCTTTATCTTGCGCCGCGTGCTCCCACTGGAAGCGGCGATCGTGCTTTGTAACCAACATCCTCGCCCTTGTTTTGGAGGCCCTTTTGTAACATATTCATGGGCGCTGCGCGGACGGGAGAGCTCGCTGACGGGTGTGTGTATGTATGTGTGTGTTAACCAGGTGGTGCCCTATGGCCGGAATTCGCGTGGTGTTTGAGATGTGACCCAAACTCCCCTCAGTTATGTGTGTGTGTTTCTGCCGTTGGTGTATAAAATGTTCAGTGGTGGATGTGTGAGAGGACATAAATGTGCACATCCAAAGTATGACGATTACAGGGAGTGCTTGCGTTTCTGTTTGGGAAAAGTGGTACTTGTTGTGTAGCAATTTGAATATGCGCTTTGGCAAATTCGTTTAGGGTTTTCGATGGCCAAGTTGCGTTATCGACGTAGGAAATATACTTTTGATGCTTTGTGCCCTGCTGTAAACCAATTCAGAGGAATGCCATACACACTTCATATCTTATACACAGGCATTTCTGTTTGGGAAAATTGACACCTGTAGTTAAGTCATTTGAATTTGTGCTTTGGCGAATTTGTGTATTTGAAGTTGCGTCATCTGCATAAATATGGGCAATTTTTTTTATTTCCAATGCCTTTGCTCCGTCGTAAAACATATAAGAGCAATAAAATACACTTGTCATATCTTAGTTGATTAATAATTGAAAAAAGGGAAATAATGATACCCCTTTAAAGAAGGATTTCGCTACAAATCGGAGATTAGGTTTCTAGCATTTGCCATGCTTGATAAACAAAATCGGCATCATCACAACAACATAATTTGCCATGGTTAAAAATCCAATGTCAGATTTTAAATACGGAAGCAACTCTTCTTGGAGCACACGAAGAATCCCCCGTCGCTCCCCAGCCACTGCCACGCGGGCCCCACCTGCAACGGCTGGGGAACGCGGGCCGACGGTATAAGCCCGGCCCGGCCCGGCCCACCCCTATCCCATCCCGTCTTCTCTTTATCACCCACCGGAGGCAGGCCGTCGCCTTCTTCTCACCCACGAAAGAGAGACAAGAGAAGAGAAAGCCCTCGCCTCCGCCGTCGCAGCGCCAGCCAAACCCTCGTCGTCGTCTCCGATCCCGCCGCCGCCGCCATGCCGTTCACCCCGGGACCCTACTCCGGCAAGAGCACCCTCGCCCTTGTAAGCCACCGACGCACCCCTCCGTCTCCCTCCCCCGATTCCTCCGCGGATCAGATCTGGCCGACTGACTGACCCGCATCTTCTCCTCTCCTTCCCCTCGCGATGGACGTTGCTTTGCAGGTGGCCAGGGTCTCCGCGGTCGGCGTCGGCGTCGTCTACGGCTCCATCAAGCTCGGCATCCTCAAGGTTTCCCCCAACCCCCTTTCCTTCCTCTGTCTATGGTACCGCGCGATCGATGCGATTTGGTAGCTTCCGATGTGGGCCGGTTGGTCGGTGGCTCCTAGGGTTAGGAGGGTTTGATCCTAGGGCTGGAGTGATAGGACTGGGTTGGATTGGATTGGATGGGGCTGTGCTCTGTGTGCCGCCCGCGAATCTGAGATTATTACCCAAGGGCTGGCCTTCCGAGATGGGATTGGGAATGTAGCCGATTTGCTGGTTGGGCGCCTTGATTGTTCATTCTTCTGGTTTGGCCTGCGTCACGCTTGGCCTTGGCCGTGTTCTCTGTTGACCCAGAGATTTACCAAGGGTTTGGGTTCAGAGCCACGATTGAGAAATCGTGCCTTACTAGCACTTAATTCTTATCCCGGTTTGGTATCTAATGCCACTCTTTAGCTAGGCATATTTTTGGACCAGCTGCTTATCTCTCCGTTGGCCTATAACTACATTTGCATGATTGGATGGTTTGTTTCTGGATGATAGGGTTGCGTAGCATCATGCGCTAGTTCTCAAGACTTGTTAGCATTTTCTGTTTGTTTCATCAGTATTAATAATATGTAGCAGCATCATGGATTCATGGACCAGTTCTGGAGACTTGTCTCTTCATGATCCTCTGCCTCTGGTTGCACCTGCTTGCTGCCATGTGAATTGTTCTCTTGTTATCTGACAGTTGAGTCTGAGGCCTAGTTGGACACTGCACTGCTTAATTTGTACTAGTTCTCATAACTCATGGCGCATGTGTTTTGTATATAAGTAAAATTTTAGTTGCCGGAGATAGATCTTGCTCAGGAAAGCATGTACCATAAGTTGCCTGATTAGCTCCACAAGTCGCCGGGGCTTCCTTGTATGATTTGTATAGATTTAGGGACATTGTTTCTATGCTCTGCTCGATGGCATTTTGGACATTGATTGGATACACTTTATATATAACGATTTATCTTTTACATTGCTCTGACTAACTTGTATAGATGAAACCATACTTGTCAAACATCGAGTATCACTGCTGAATCATAATGTTCTGTTTCCTGCTTCAGACACCAATAAGAAAAAACACTTATCTTCATATCAGGCTTATTATACAGATAGTAATGTTCATCTTATTTCTGTTTTGCTGTTCCACTAACTGCTTAGTGTAACACATGTTTTCCTGTTCACTGAATTATAATTCTTCTCTATTTTTACCATCAATCCATCTTCTTAGAGTTGCATGCTGTTTTTTTGGGCTCTCCAGATGACCAAGCCCAAGGAGGAGGCAGCAGCTCATCACTGAGGACAAGTAGCTCCAGCGGGTTGACGCCGTAGATTCACAATGTACCTTCCATATGTGCATTCGGTTCTGTGATTTGTGTCTGAAACCTAAAAAACCCCAGACCCATGTGGGAGCTGAACCTTAGTTTTTTGCTTGTGTTAAATAATATCCTCGGCTGAATCGACTTGAAATCAGGAAGAGTGAAACTTAAAATCCTTTGGTGTGGTTGTTCGATTCAGATCCAGTTTTTGTTATGCCATCTAGTTTTTGCTCTGGACCTGATTGGCTTGTCTAGCGAGCATCTTGGCGACTGAATTTATGTGTATTTTTTTCCTCCCTCCGTAAAGAAATATAAGAGTGTTTAGATCACTACTAATGCTCTTATATTTCTTTATTTATGGAGGGAGTATATTGCAAGTTCCATATAGACCTAAATATTAGAGTTACAGCAAAGAAGTTGAGAGTTTTGAAGCATGTTTGCGGATTTTGGGATATTTTTTGTGGGTTTGAATATATTCATGCATTTGAGAAAAGAAAGTTTGTGGATTAAACATCCTAAATTTGTAAGAAGTGTGGATTTGGCTATTTCCATGCGTTTTGGAAAAAGTTAGTGGATTTGAAGAACAAAAATTGGAAAAAGTTTGTGGATTTGAAAACGATGAAGTAGTGGAGGGAGGTGTGGAGGAGAAGGGACCTTGAGCTGCTGCTGCCCTCCACGGCTGGGTTGAGTTCTGCACAGCAGCAACAGAACAGAGCCAGAGCAGACAGAAAAAAATCCAACCTTGAGAAGTTCCTGAACGCTCATTACGATTCCTCCAACCGTGTGTGTTTCTTTACCCTGCTGTCCGATTTCGACAAAATGTGCTCCAACTCGAAAACCACAAATCAAAAGCCGACTTGTTTCGGATCGACGACTCCCGAGACAGAGTGATTCACCAAAACAGCAATCTGTGGCTGCTATGCTACGATTGGAAAGAAACTAATACATGCAGGCAATCCAACAAAGCTTGAAGCCAAGGGTAAATGGAAGTACCGCATACAAAGACCAACTCACCACCGTATTGGTGAAGCAAGTTGGCAGTGACAAGGTTCCTATTGCTATCCACTGCCAAATCATTCCTTGAATGGAGTCAAGTCCATCTTGAGCGGTTTCTTTCCTTTGGTGACTCGCTTCGCACTAAGAGAAATAAAAACGATGAGCGCTTAGAATAGAGATTTGGCCGGCCTCACTATACCCAATCTAACATGTCTAACGTACGACAAGAGCTCCTGCAAATTGCGCAATGGCTACAAACAAATGTGCACAACGGTAATAAGTGAGCAGCATATCATCGCACAAATTGCGCAATGGCTACAAACAAATGTGCACAACGGTAACAGTTTAAAAAAAAATAAAAAAAATGATAAAAATGTCAAAAAAATTAAAAGAAACTAAGTTTCCCATGTCATATGTGGTCTAGTTGTTGGGAAAATTTACAAATATAAATTTCGACTTTATTTGCGAAATCTCTCTGGAAATTTATAAAATCGGCATAACTTTTGCATATGAACTCGGATTAAAAAGTTTTATATATGAAAAATCATCTACTCGAAAAGTTACATCCGAGTTTAACTGGGGAAACCCCGTTAAACATTTTCAAAATCCCCAAAAACCTAACACAAAAAAGTTACGGGGCTTTCAAGATCTAGAGGCAAAAAAATAAAAAAAAAGGTTTTGAATTTTTTTTTTGATTTTTTTTCAAAAAATGATACGTAATATGACCGGGAAGTTTGAAATATTTTTCAAAATTTCATCATAGTCATGAACATGAACAAAGTCCTAGACATCAACAAGGTATAATAGGATTGATATGCTAGATATATCAACAAGTGCCTGTGAACAGATATATCAACAAGTTGCTGGGGTTGGATAGAACTCTGAAGTTAAGCGTGCTTGGGCTGAAGTAGTGTGAGTATGGGTGACATTTCGGGAAGTTTGACCATGGAGTGCGATTTGACCTGAGATTGAGCATATTGACCCGAGATTAAGCCATAGTGACCTGAGATTAAGAAAAAAACGAAAAAATTTTGAAAAAACACCACAGGTGCGCCATTAGAAAAAAAATTCTAGTGGCATGATGGCCGTTAGTAGGCAAAACCGGTGCGCCATTAGTAGGCCTTTTCCTAGTAGTGTTTCTATATGTATCCAGATTGAGACTTAGAGTCATCTGGATCAGTGTCAAAATTTGCATCGACGTAACCCTTTACGACGAACCTTTTGTCACCTCCATAATCGAGAAACATACCCTTATTCCACTAAGGATAATTTTGACCGCTGTCCAGTGATCTACTCCTAGATCACTATTGTACTCCCTTGCTAAACTCAGTGTAGGGTATATAATAGATCTGATACACAGCATGACATACTTTATAGAACCTATGGCTGAGGCATAGGGAATGACTTTCATTCTTTCTATCTTCTGCCATGGTCGGGCTTTGAGTCTTACTCAATTTCACACCTTACAACACAGGCAAGAACTCTTTCTTTGACTGTTCCATTTTGAACTACTTCAAAATCTTGTCAAGGTATGTACTCATTGAAAAACTTATCAAGCGTCTTGATCTATCTCTATAGATCTTTGATGCTCAATATGTAAGTAGCTTCACCGAGGTATTTCTTTGAAAAACTCCTTTCAAATACTCCTTTATGCTTTCCAAAAAATTCTAAATTATTTATGATCAACAATATGTCATTCACATATATTTATTAGAAATGCTGTAGTGCTCCCACTCACTTTCTTGTAAAAACATGCTTCACCACAAGTCTGTATAAAACTATATGCTTTGATCAACTTACCAAAGCGTATATTCCAACTCCGAGATGCTTGCACCAGTCCAAAAATGGATCGCTGGAGCTTTGCACACTTTGTTAGCACCTTTAGGATCGACAAAACCTACTGGTTGCATCATATACAACTCTTCTTTAAGAGATCCATTAAGGAATGTAGTTTTTGACATCCATTTGCCAGATTTCATAAAATGTGGCATTTTACTAACATGATTCGGATAGACTTAAGCATCGTTACGAGTGAGAAAGTCTCATCGCAGTCAACACCTTGAACTTTGTCAAAACCTTTTTCGACAAGTCTAGCTTTGTAGATAGTAACACTACTATCAGCGTCCGTCTTCCTTTTGAAGATCCATTTATTTTTATGGCCTGCCGATCATCGGGCAAGTCAATCAAAGTCCACACTTTGTTCTCATACATGGATCTCATCTCATATTTCATGGCCTCAAGCCATTTCGCGGAATCTGGGCTCATCATCGCTTCCTCATAGTTCGTAGGTTCGTCATGGTCAAGTAACATGAAATCCAGAATAGGATTACCGTACCACTCTGTTGCAGAACGTACTCTAGTTGACCTACGAGATTTGGTAGTAACTTGATTCGAAGCTTCATGGTCATCATAATTAACTTCCTCACTAATTGGTGTAAGCATCATTGGAACTGATTTCAGTGATGAACTACTTTCCAGTTCGGGAGAAGGTACAATTACCTTATCAAGTTCTACTTTCCTCCCACTCACTTCTTTGGAGAGAAACTCCTTCTCTAGAAATGATCCATTCTTAGCAACGAATATCTTGCCTTCGAATCTGTGATAGAAGGTGTACCCAACAGTAACTTTTGGGTATCCTATGAAGACGCACTTCTTCCGATTTGGGTTTGAGCTTAGGATGAAACTTTTTCACATAAGCATCGCAACCCTAAACTTTAAGAAACGACATCTTTGGTTTCTTGCCAAACCACAGTTCAAATAGTGTCGTCTCAACGGATTTAGATGGTGCCCTTATTTAACGTGAATGCAGCTGTCTCTAATGCATAACCCCAAAACGATAGCGGTAAATTGGTAAGAGACATCATAGATTGCACCATATCTAATAAAGTACGGTTACGATGTTCGGACACACCATTACTGTGGTGTTCCAGGTGGTATGAGTTTGTGAAACTATTCCACATTGTTTTAATTGAAGACCAAAATCGTAACTCAAATATTCGCCTCTGCGATCAGATCGTAGAAACTTTATTTTTCTTGTTACGATGATTTTCCACCTTACTCTGAAATTCTTTGAACTTTTTCAAATGTTTCAGACTTATGTTTCTTCAAATAGATATACCCATATCTGCTCAAATCATCTGTGAAGGCCAGAAAATAACGACACCCGCCGCGAGCGTCAACACTCATTGGACCTCATACATCAGTATGTATTATATCCAATAAGCCAGTTGCTTGCTCCATTGTTCCAGAGAACGGAGTCATAGTCATCTTGCCCATGAGGCATGGTTCGCAAGCATCAACTGATTCATAATCAAGTGATTTCAAAAGCCCATCAGCATGGATTTTCTTCATGCGCTTTACACCAATATGACCTAAACTGCAGTGCCACAAATAAGTTGCACTATCATTATTAACTTTGCATCTTTTGGCTTCAATATTATGAATATGTGTATCACTACGATCGAGATCCAACAAACTATTTTTATTGGGTGTATGACCACCGAAGGTTTTATTCATATAAACAGAACAACAATTATTCTCTGACTTTAAATGAATAACCGTATTGCAATAAACATGATCAAATCATATTCATGCTCAACACAAACGCCAAATAACATTTATTTAGGTTTAACACTAATCCCGAAAGTATAGGGAGTGTTTGATGATGATCATATCAATCTTGGAACCACTTCCAACGCACAT
The DNA here is from genome assembly GCA_032464435.1 of Aegilops umbellulata. NCBI lineage: Eukaryota > Viridiplantae > Streptophyta > Magnoliopsida > Poales > Poaceae > Aegilops > Aegilops umbellulata. The sequence goes on from CP136055.1 coordinate 635,438,449, forward strand.
CATCACTTCACCCTCAACTATTCTCTGTTTATTTTGTAACTCCTGTTTCGAGTTACTAATTTTTAGCAACCGAACAAGTATCAAATACCCAGGGGCTACTATAAACACTAGTAAGGTACACATCAATAACCTGTATATCAAATATACACTTGTTCACTTTGACATACTTCTTATCCACCAATTATTCAGGGCATTTCCGCTTCCAGTGACCATTTCCTTTGCAGTAGAAGCACTCAGTTCCAGGCTTTAGTCTAGCTTTGGGCTTCTTCATGGAAGTAGCAACTTTCTTGCCGTTCTTCTGGAAGTTCCCCTTCTTCCCTTTGCGCCTTTTCTTGAAACTAGTGGTCTTGTTAATCATCAACACTGGATGCTCTTTCTTGATTTCTACCTTCATCGATTTCATCATCATGAAATGCTCGGGAATCATTTTCTTCATCCCTTGCATACTATAGTTCATCACGAAGTTCTACTAACTTGGTGATGGTGACTAGAGAATTCTGTCAATCACTATTTTATCCGGAAGATTAACTCCCACTTGATTCAAGCGATTGTAGTACCCAGACAATCTGAGCACGTGCTCACTGCTTGAGCTATTCTCCTCCATCTTTTAGCTATAGAACTTGTTGGAGATGTCATATCTCTCCACTCGGGCATTTGCTTGAAATATTAATTCAACTCCTGGAACATCTCATATGGTCCACGACGTTCAAAATGTCTTTGAAGTCCCGATTCTAAGCCGTTAAGCATGGTGCACTAAACTATCAAGTAGTCATCATATTGAGCTAGCCAAACGTTCATAGCGTCTGCATCTGCTCCTGCAATAGGTCTGTCACCTAGCGGTGCATCAAGGACATAATTCTTCTGTGTAGCAATGAGGATAAACCTCAGATCATGGATCCAATCCGCATCATTGCTACTAACATTTTCCAACTAAGTTTTCTCTAGGAACATATCAAAAATAAAAACAGGGGAGCTAAACGCGAGCTATTGGTCTACAACATAGATATGCTAATACTACCAGGACTAAGTTCATGATAAATTTAAGTTCAATTAATCATATTACTTAAGAACTCCCACTTAGATAGACATCCCTCTAATCTTCTAAGTGATCACGTGATCCATATCAACTAAACCATGTCCGATCATCACGTGAGATGGAGTAGTTTCAATGGTGAACATCATTATGTTGATCATATCTACTATATGATTCAAGCTCGACCTTTCGGTCTCAGTGTTCCGAGGCCATATCTATTATATGCTAGGCTCGTCAAGTTTAACCTGAGTATTCCGTGTGTGCAACTGTTTTGCACCTGTTGTATTTGAACGTAGAGTGTATCACACCCGATCATCACGTGGTGTCTCAGCACGAAGAACTTTTGCAACGGTGCATACTTAGGAAGAACACTTATACCTTGATAATTTAGTGAGAGATCATCTTATAAAGCTACCGTCAAACTAAGAAAAATAAGATGTATAAAAGATAAACAACACATGCAATCAAAATTTGTGACATGATATGGCCATCATCATCTTGTGCCTTTGATCTCCATCTCCAAAGCATCGTCATGATTTCCATCGTCACCGGCATGACACCATGATCTCCATCATCTTGATCTATATCAATGTGTCGTCACATGGTCGTCTCGCCAATTATTGCTCTTGCAACTATTGCTATCGCATAGCGATAAAGTAAAGTAATTATTTGGCGCTTGCATCTTATGCAATAAAGAGACAACCATAGGGCTTTTGCCAGTTGCGGATAACTTCAACAAAACATGATCATCTTATAAACTTATAACTCACCATGTCTTGACCATATCACATCACAACATGCCCTGCAAAAACAAGTTAGACGTCATCTACTTTGTTGTTGCAAGTTTTACGTGGCTGCTACGGGCTGAGCAAGAACCGGTTTTACCTATGCATCAAAACCACAACGATAGTTTGTCAAGTTAGTGCTGTTTTAACCTTCTCAAGGACTGGGCGTAGCCACACTCGGTTCAACTAAAGTTGGAGAAACTAACACCCACTAGTCACCTGTGTGCATAGCACGGCGGTAAAACCAGTTTCGCGTAAGCATACGCGTAATGTCGGTCCGGGCCGCTTCATCCAACAATACCGTCGAACCAAAGTGTGACATGCTGGTAAGCGGTATGACTTATATCGCCCACAAATCACTTGTGTTTTACTCATGCATATTACATCTACGCATAAAATCAGGCTCGGATGCCACTGTTGGGGAACGTAGTAATTTAAAAAAATTCTTACGCACACGCAAGATCATGGTGATGCATAGCAATGAGAGGGGAGAGTGTTGTCCACATACCCTCGTAGACCGAAAGCGGAAACATTAGCACAACGCGGTTGATGTAGTCGTACGTCTTCACGATCCGACTGATCAAGCACCGAACGCACGACACCTCCGAGTTCAGCACACGTTCAGCCCGATGATGTCCCTCGAACTCCGATCCAGCCGAGTGTTGAGGGAGAGTTTTGTCAGCACGACAGCGTGGTGACGATGATGATATTCTACCGACGCAGGGCTTCGCCTAAGCACCGCTACAGTATTATCGAGGTGGACTATGGTGGAGGGGGCAACCGCACATGGCTAAAAGATCAACAGATCAATTGTTGTCTCTAGGGTGCCCCCTGCCCCCGTATATAAAGGAGCAAGGGGGGGAGAGGCAGCCGGCCAGGAGGGACGCGCCAGGAGGAGTCCTACTCCCATCGGGAGTAGGACTTCCTCCCTTTTCCTTGTTGGATTAGGAGAGGAGAGAGAAGGAGAGAGAGGGGGAAAGGACAAGGGGGGGGGGGGGGGGCGCCGCCCCCCTCCTTGTCCAATTCGGACTTGGGGGGAGGGGTGCGCGGCTGCCCCTTGGCCGCCTCTCCTCTTCCACCAATTGGGCCCATGAGGCCCAATAACCTCCAGGGGGTTCCGGTAACCCCCCGGTACTCCGGTATATATCCGATAACCCCCGGAACCATTCCGGTGTTCGAATATAGTCGTCAAATATATCAATCTTCATGTCTCGACCATTTCGAGAGTCCTCGTCATGTCCGTGATCACATCCGGGACTCCAAACTACCTTCGATGCATCAAAACATATAAACTCATAATATAACTGTCATTGTAACTTTAAGCGTGCGGACCATACGGGTTCGAGAACTATGTAGACATGACCGAGACACGTCTCCAACCAATAACCAATAGCGGAACCTGGATGCTCATATTGGCTCCCACGTATTCTACGAAGATCTTTATCGGTCAAACCGCATAACAACATACGTTGTTCCCTTTGTCATCGGTATGTTACTTGCCCGAGATTCGATCATCGGTATCTCAATACCTAGTTCAATCTCGTTACCGGCAAGTCTCTTTACTCGTTCCGTAATACATCATCCCGCAACTAACTCATATGTTACAATGCTTGTAAGGCTTATAGTGATGTGCATTACCGAGTGGGCCCAGAGATACCTCTCCGACAATCGGAGTGACAAATCCTAATCTCGAAATACACCAACCAAACAAGTACCTTCGGAGACACCTGTAGAGCACCTTTATAATCACCCAGTTACGTTGTGACGTTTGGTAGCACACAAAGTGTTCCTCCGGTAAACGGGAGTTGCATAATCTCATAGTCATGGAAACATGTATAAGTCATGAAGAAAGCAATAGCAACATACTAAACGATCAAGTGCTAAGCTAACAGAATGAGTCAAGTCAATCACATCATTCTCCTAATGATGTGATTCCGTTAATCAAATGACAACTCATGTCTATGGCTAGGAAACATAGTCATTTTTGATCAACGAGCTTGTCAAATAGAGGCATACATGTGACACTATGTTTGTCTATGTATTCACACATGTATTATGTTTCCGGTTAATACAACTCTAGCATGAATAATAAACATTTATCATGATATGAGAAAATAAATAATAACTTTATTATTGCCTCTAGGGCATATTTCCTTCAATAATGTAATATGATATTATGTGCTTTTTCTTATTTAGCCTACCCCAACCTGTTTAGGACTACGTGCCGTGTTTTCTCTTATTTATTTACTTCTGAAGCAGGCAGTAAAAAAGCCAAAAGATGACTTAACTGTAGCCAAACATGGTGCCTCGCTCACAGACCATCACATTTTGAGTTCCAACAAGTCTAATTTTCTCCGCAGAGTTGGCCATAACCTGTTAAGGTACAGCCGTACAGGATCACTCCAACAAATATGCAACTTAACAAGATGCTGGGCGCAACATTCTCCATTGAAAAAAAAAACATCTAGTTAAGTAGCACAAGCATGTAATTGGTATTTGGATGCAGAAAGCTCCGTCTTGAACATTATCACACCATGTAATTGGTATCAAATGCTCCAGAAGTAAGTTCAATTGATCATTATCGCACTATATCGGCAACTTTGTTCATTTCCTGATATCAAGTAATTATTTTCTTTGTTTGGCAGGGTTTGGAAAGCATTCACCGTAATTACTCCGGGACTGCCGAGCGAGCTGCGATTTACACACCAGAAAGTAAGTACTACTACCTAGTTCCACGCATCTCCCATTGATTCTAGCTAGTTTCATCAATACCATTTAGCATGCTTGCTTATCAGTTTGATTGACCTCTATTTCTCGTAAAGTGCTTGCGGCAGGAATCCGGGAATGATTTTTGTGGATACTACGTTTGCATGTTCATCTACAACGCGACGGCCTCTAAGCGGGGCTACTCTGAAAAATAATATGAAGTGCGTAAGAAAAAATATTCACAATTTTATTTTATTACCATCATTTATGTTGAGTTTCATTCATATACATGTATTGACCCTCTTCTTCAAATTAGATCCGGTAGATGCGGGATGAACTCCTACCACAAAATCGCATACGAGCAATTCAAGAAGAATTGACGGGATTTTTTCTTGACCACGTCATCAATAAAGCCGGAGAATACCATGTGGAATTTTACATTAGATGTTAGGGATTGTAAGAGATCTTATATTGTATATATGTAGCTAGTAGCATCGGACAGATATACGAAAACTTGTTGTTCGACCAATCTCTCGGAGAAAGAGAGGTGCATTCCTCTCTGTATATGTTCATGACGATCTTGTGTAAGTAATGGTTCTTTCATTTGCTTACTAGCTAGCGTGTCGAGTTCTCTCTATACGTACAGTAGCTAGCGTCGACCAAGGACGGAGATAAGAGAGATCACTTCTCTCTATTAGCTAGCTAACACAATATATGAAACCCCTAAATTAACACTCCAAAACACCCTAAAGCTCCCCTTAAAAAAACCCTGCTCCTGCCAGCTGCTGACGCGTGGATGCCTTTTGGTCCTGATTGGTGTTACCAACTGGGACTAAAGGTCTTCCTGCCTGGGCGCCCCGCAACGGCCATGTGGAGCCCTTTCTGTCCCGGTTCGTAAGCGAACCGGAACTAAAAGTTTTGGGCTTTAGCCCCGACCCTTTAGTCCCGGTTCCAGAACCGGGGCTAATGGGCCTCTGGAACCGAGACAAATGGCCCATTTTCTACTATTTTCATCCCTACCTCTCAGCACAACCAGAAGCAGCAGACGTCACCCATGACATGCTAGAGGGATCTGTAGCAGTTGGCGGAGGAACGACAAGAGAAGACCCACTCGCAGGTACACAGAAGCGGCCCGGCAAGGAATCAATTGATCCAGTAAAAACAGACGGCCAGTAGCAGCCAACGGCAGCAAAAGTAAGATTGGCGGGTCATGTAGGATGGACTCCTTTTTAAGAGGAACTATTGCTAGATGCGCTGTGTCTGCTCCTCGGAATGGGACCGAACAGGAACAGATTGAGGAACTTTCTGGCTCATCTTGGATGCTGTGCCCATAAAACTTTGTTCAATCTTTCATGCTGTGCAGATAAACCTTTGTTTAATCTTTTCTTTTGCAAAGAAACCTTTTTAAAGGAAACAAAAAAAATTGAGAAAGGTGTACGTGTTAGAGCATTTCCAGCCGTTGGCCTCCCTAGGACGCGAAAAAATCGCCCCCTACGGGCGAGCCGGCGATACAATCGGCGCTGGAGGCGGTTTTGCGCCCAGTCGTCGCCCCCAGGCATCGAAATTGGCCCACTTTGCAGCCCCATTTCGGCGAATAAAGGGCCCATATGGGCGAGAATAGGCCCATATTCGGCGTGGTTTCGCCCTGTCTCGGCGTTCAATTATCAACATAATTATTTTTTATCATATATTTCATCACAGAAAAAATCAAATACTTCAACAAAATAGTACAACAATAAATAGTTCAATACAAATTATATAGTTCAACAAATAAAAACGCGTATTTCATCACTCGGCGTCCCCCTTGAGACTCCATAGGTGCTCAGTCAGATCTTTCTGTAGTTGCTGATACACCTGAGGGTCTCGGATCTCCTGACGCATACTGAGATAGGCAGTCTAAGTTGCCAGTAGCTGGTGATCAACTTCGGCTAGAGTACCCTGCCTCTAGTATGGTTCAGTGTCAAACACTGGGTCTTCTTGCTCGCTCTCGATGATCATGTTGTGCAAGATGACACAGCAAGTCATAATCTCCCACATTTGATCTTTGGACCAGGTCTGAGCGGGGTACCGAACAACGGCAAATCGAGATTGGAGCACACCAAATGCCCGCTCGACATCTTTCTTGCAAGCCTCCTGAAGTTTCGCAAACCAGGCGTTCTTGCCTCCTGCCACAGGGTTTGAGATCGTCTTCACAAATGTCGACCATCTCGGATAGATGCCGTCAGCTAGATAGTACCCCCTGTTGTAGTGCCGCCGATTGATCTCGAAGTTCACCGGAGGAGAATGACCTTCAACAAGCTTGGCAAAGACAGGAGAGCACTGCAGCACGCTGATGTCATTGTGAGTTCCTGGCGTACCAAAGAAGGAGTGCCAAATCCAGAGGTCCTGTGTGGCCACCGCCTCAAGCACCACACTGCAACCGCCTTTGGCGCCTTTGTAATCCCCTGCCAAGCAAATGGGCAATTTTTCCACTTCCAATGCATGCAGTCGATGCTTCCAAGCATCCTAGGAAATCCTCTTACTGCATTCTGTGCTAGGATCCGAGCAGTGTCTTCCGCATTGGGTGTTCTCAAGTATTGTGGTCCAAACACTGCCACCACTGCCCGACAGAACTTATGGAAACACTCTATGCTAGTGGACTCGGTCATGCGCCCATAGTCGTCGAGTGAATCACCGGGAGCTCCATATGCAAGCATCCTCATCGCTGTCGTGCACTTCTGGATGGAGGTGAATCCAAAAGCGCCGGTGCAATCCATTTTGCATTTGAAGTAGTTGTCGAACTCCCGGATGGAATTCACAATCCTGAGGAAGAGCTTTGGGCTCATCCGATAACGGCGCTGAAATGTTTTCTCGCCGTGAAGTGGAGCATCGGCGAAGTAGTCGGGGTAGAGCATGCAGTAGCCTTCGAGACGATGCCGGTTCTTTGCTTTCAGCCGCCCAGGCGCCGAGCCACCTCGCCGCGGCTTTTCATTGCTCGCCAGCAGCTGGGCGAGGGCGGCGAGCACCATGAGATGCTCTTCTTCCTGGACGTCGGCCTCGGCTTCCTCCTCCAGCAGCGCGGCGAGTCCATCGCCGATGCAGGCAAATCGCCGAACACCTTGCGCTTGGTGGGCGTGTACCCACCGCTAAACCGCGCCTCCGCGGCCGGAAACGCCCAGCTGCTGTTGGAGGGGCTGCCGCGGCGAAGCGCTGCTATTTTCCGGCGGGGAATGCCTATCTAGCGGAGTAGGGCGGCGGGCGGCGCCGGGATATAGCTAGTGGTGGACGAGGGGGCGGGGGCTGGGAGGCGAGTCGGGGAAAAACCTTGACTTTTCCCCTGACGGTGTGGGCCAACAGCGCTTTTCCCTTGCGCCGGAGCCCTCTACTGCTCCCCAGCGCGCCGGGTTCGGCCTGTGACCGCCGGGCGAAAAAAAGGGCCGAACCGGCGATTTCCGGCGTCCTGGGGGCGCGACTGGACCGTTTTTTCGGCGCCGACGCCGAAGAAGTGGCCTGGGGGAGCCTGTTGGGGACGCGGCGGGAGATGCTCTTAATCAGCTCAAAGCTTACACCGGTACCGAACAGGGACACACCCATGAGAAAAATCTAGAAGCAGAGCAGAAACGACCGCTGAAACAAGAAATTACAGATCAGTCCTTGGAGATCTGGAGAAAGCCAAGTTCACTGGAGAGAGAGCTGGTGAGTGCGCCGGTAAACTCGACAAAGTGCATGCGCCACTACTTTTTCTAAAGCAAAAACTGATCTGCAAGCGGGTGAGGCCGAGCTTCCGTAAAAAAGAGAGAGAGAGAGAGAGAGCGAGAGAGAGCTAGCTTAAAACTACTTGGCCGACGAAGGGGAGGGTGGTGGTAGCTCCTCATTCATTCTTGAGCTGCAACAACAACCACGGGCACGGGCGTTGAGGAGGAGCGCCCTCTCTTGTCTTTCCCTCCCTTGGAGTCTACTAGTAGCTGGTAATTATTAGATCAAAGCTTTCTTTTCCCGATATTCACAGATGTGTGCAGATTTTAGGCAACGTTAGGACCTGCATGCTCACCCGCCGGGATATGTGTAGATTTGTCGCCCCCCGCACCCGCAGATCTGTTGGCCGTCCTCCCGCCGGCCCCGCGCGCCTCCGCTGCTCGCCCACCGCATCCAAGCGTGTTCGCCCTCGCCGACTGTCAATACGGCCTTGCCCCTCGACGGCCGTCTCCATCCCTATCCACCTTCCACTTGGCTCCTGCAGACAGCCACGACTCACCACTCGCTAGTCGTCCAACAGCTAGCTGATCCGGATGATAGAAGCTGCATCTTAGGGCCTCTTTGATTCGAAGGATTTTGAAAATGCAGGAGTAGAAAAAGTATAGGATTGGAGTGTCATGCCCACTTGAATCCTATAGGATTAGCAAGGAGTGTTTGATTTCACGGGAAAAGTAAAAAGAATAAAAAAAAGATTAAAGTAGATGTTAGATTTCCTATGAAATGTAGTATAAAAGTTTCCATTGGAAAAATTCCTATGGAATTCAATCCTATGAATCAAAAGACAAACGTAGGAAAAATTCCAAAGGATTTCAGTCCCCCCAAAAATCCTATAGAACTCCTTTGAATCAAAGGAGCCCTTAGTGATGGAATTTTTTTGGCATGATTTGTTATGGTGTGACCATACGTGCAGACGACAATGACTAATAGTTTTCTCTTAATTTTTCTACCAGAAGAAGCAACAACATGGACAGTGCAGGTGTGGCGCCAAAGCTTTTGCCCTTCCATCTATTAGAAGATATTACAAATAGTTTCTCCGAGGACCGGAAGCTTGGCGTTGGTTCGTATGGAAAAGTCTACATGGTATGATTTAAGCTAGCTGTACTTATGGTTTCTAGCTAAACCATACTTTGCTATAGTTATACTCTGGGCACGTTTCAAATATCACTACAAACAGAAAATCAAATAATGCATGCATCTGAGATCTTGAATAGGGGGAGTACGAGGATGGGGAAACAATTGCTGTGAAGTTGCTCCATTATATCCCAGGACTTGATGATGAGCAATTTGAGAAGGAGTATCGCAACCTTGCAAGCCTCCAACACAATAATATTGTGCGCTTAGTTGGCTATGCTCATGAAACTCAGCGAGAATGCTTACCATATAACGGAAAATTTGTTTTTGCGGAGATGCCAAAAAGAGCGCTTTGCTTCGAGTATATGGCTAATGGAAGTCTTGACAAATTCCTTTCTGGTATGACGCATGACGATCTATTTGTATTAGATGGTAGCATGTTAACTAATCATTCATAACACACAATTTTTGAGTTTGTGCTTTATGGGCCGCAGATGAATCGAGTGGACCCGATTGGTGCACACGCTATTCAATAATTAAGGGGATCTGTGAGGGTATACAATACCTTCATGAGGAACTGGATCCTCCTATGTATCATTTGGACTTAAAACCAGCTAATGTATTGCTGGATGAGAACATGGTTCCGAAAATAGCAGATTTTGGCTTGTCAAGGCTCCTCGGCGGAGAACAAACACAAATGACAAAAAGCGCTATAGGAACACCGTAAGCTAATTAATTTCCCATGCGCATTGAAATATTTGTAAATATTATAAAAGATTCTATATATTTAGATTAGACCCACATTATCAGTAACATATATGATGTGCCATGCAGTGGATATGTACCACCGGAATACATAGACGCGGCTATAATTACAATTAAGTTCGACATATTCAGTTTAGGTGTCATAATCATAAAGATAATGACTGGACCAACAGGCTACTTCAGAATTGCTGAAATGTCTCCTGAACAATTCATCGAGCTTGTAAGAGAAATTGTTGACTTTGTTGATATCAGTTTATAGTACATATTTCTTGAATAATACTTCTAATTTTTTATGTACCACGATGCTTTATGTCCCACATTGTAGGTACATGAGAACTGGAAAAATAGGCTACCGACAACATCACTGCACGAGTCATATTCCGAACAAGCAAAGCGATGCATCGAAATAGCTTTACTGTGCGTGGATGCTGATAGACACAAAAGGCCAGGTATAGGGGTAATCATCGATATGCTGAATGAGACGGAGACTTTCATACAACTTCTTGAGGCGTCAACAAATGATACAATGCCATACGAGGTGTGATCACTAATGACACAATTGCTTACTTTGCTTTTCTAGTTTTCCTACTAAACGTATGTGTGTGTATATGTAGAAAGCAGTCATGACTAATCAATATCAAGGATAGAATGACCCACTTCATACCTGCTCATCACACTCGTTTGGTTTTGAGAAATAACAACATTTAATGACCACTTTATTAAAGCATATTATGGTAAACTTTTTGAATGATTTTAACATATGGATGCCTTTATGGTAACACATGTCTACATCAAGTGTTATAGAAGTATACATACAGTAGCATAATGCACAACTAAGTACGTGTGTAGGGGGCATCGTTTTGTCAGGAAGAGTACAGTGGTAGCTGCTACTATGTCCAATATATATACCACTTATAAAGTGGTATGTAGGTAGACTTCGTGTATACTCGTTCAAATTCTAAGATACTCTAATACGACCATGAAAATGTACAAATGAGTCCATAGGTTCTAGCCTATTTTAATAATACCATTCATATTTGTATGTACTTATGTATGTTAATTAAATCAGTAAGTACGGGTTATTTGTCTTATTATTACTTGTAGATGTGCCCTTGCATTTCAACTGAGTGTGAGTTGATGGATATCCCGCCAAACAAATTTGTGTCCTACCCACCGAACGTATCTGACAACAGATTTAAGGTGAATGAGGTAACAGTAACTACCGCTTGTGACCCTGCAGGCGAAACCACAACCTTTGAGGTCAGTTGGCATTTTAGGCATGCACAACCGACTTGGACTAATGTGCACTTTGAATTCTTTCTGACATTTTTTCATGATGGTTTGATCTTTTGCTTTTGCTCCTGGTGTTGTGGCATGTTTATTATCCGGTAGCCGATCCGACCGAGAACCAAGGTGACCAAAATTTCATTATCTTTTACTTTAATCCTGCTTATATGAGCTCAAATATGATACCAACCATGATTGCTTCAGATGATCGAAACAAGTGGGCATGGGCTTCATACTCCGTGTGCAATGGATGTGCATCCAACAAAACCTTGGTAAGCCGGTGCTTCTAGCGATATTAATTGTTTGGTGTGGATGCCATCCCAGCATATACTGCAGAAAAAGGTCTATAGTACCTTCCATTAATCACTACTTAATCATTTTTATTTGGAACACAAGATTTGCACCTAATTTGGAGCACAAGATTTGCACCTAATTTGGAGCTGCATCCTTATTTTGGATGCTAGACGTACGTACAACTAGAAGCAAACCATTTGTTTTTTTTTCGATAAGGAAACCATTTGGGTTTTTTTTGGGTAAGGAAACCATTTGGGGTTGTTTGTGTATTAAAAGAGTATCTGGTGCAACTAACCTCGTGGTGTATTTGGTGCATTTGTGGCCATAACCAATTGTTAAAATAGAACCAACCATTGGTTGGATGGATAGGTGGGTGCACTACCACAATGAACGACGGCCGTCGGCATAGCCTAGAATCCAGTCGGGGTATGCCTATGCCGACGGCCACCGTCAGCATATGGCCGCCGGCAACATATACGTCGGCGTACCCGGGATGCCGTCGGCATAGATGGCTATCCCGACGGTGGCCGTAGGTTTATGCCGACGGTCCAGGCCGTCGGCAAAGTTTCACGTCTGACGATGGCTGGCGGCTCCGTCGTCAAGTGCAGCCCAACCAGTGGGCGCCACATGGCGAAGCTATGCCGACGACCCCCGTTAGCTCCGTCGGTGTAGGACTGATGCCATCAAACGGCCGTCACTGACTGGGTAACCGGGCCCACAGCTATGCAGACGGCCCGACATATGCTGACAGCCACTGTAGGTGTACAACCAGCGCTCCAGACGGCTTTGATATGCCGACGGCCCCCGTCGGCATAGGTGGACATATGCCAACGGCTTGCCTACGCCTACGGCTTGACTTGACCAAGGCGGTCGGATATATCCATGTATGACGACAGGGGCCGTCGGCATAGATATGTCCGTCGGCAATTAGGTAAATTCTGGTAGTGGTGATTGTACCCCTAGCCTACCAGGGATCAAAACCCAGGTTTGACGTTATGTCTGACTTGTTAACGCCAACAAGTCATCTGTGGTGACCTCGTCAATCTTGAAGTTCTGCGTCTCTAGACTTCAGTAGACATTGTATGAGTGTGTGTGTGATGGTGGTGTGCGTGTTGTACTCAGTGTTTCTAAAAAAATACAATTGCTAAAAGCAATTACAATTTTGGAAATTAGTTGAGTATACACAACACACATCTATGTTGTAACAAAATTTCAAATTCAAATTCAACTCACAACTGGAGAAACAAAGCATCAAAATGTAATGAATAGTAGAAAAATAAAGCTGAGCTGTGAATCGAGCCCATTAACACTATCGTAGTAGAAGTTGTTGTTTCTTGAACCATGGGTTGAATTTGGATTTAAATTTCGTGACATGGTAGATGACAATCTCCAAAATATTTAGAACTTGTATGTGTTTTTGAGCTCAGATGCACCGGTTTGGCCTGAACAATATTTAGTGCATAGGGTATACGCTCTCCTCCACTATCCAGCCGGAGCTCAAGCATGTAGTTTGGTCAACCACCTGACTCGTGGCTACAGCAAACAAGGGGAATCTACAATAGAATCCTCCGTTTGCAACCCAACTTGGTTTTCCTCCTCAACTGAAACAAAATTTCATTAGTTCTTTTTGATATATAAATGCTCACAAACATGATAACTGTTGAGTCGTAATGTACCATATTTGAAATAAAGGAAGTTTTTTTTGAAACCGAGGAAAAACATTTGCCTTTTCTATCAATTAAGAAGAAGATTGTTGCCCCGTTAATTGCGGAAACCAGGCAAAAAACTGATACAAACCAGGGTACACCAAGGCCAAGCCCACTCCCGTCGACAGCATGGCGAACACAACAGAAGGCGCCCAACCAAACACACATAGACCTACGAGAAACCCCTCGGATGGCCTGGATCGTCGGAGCTGACTATGTTGCATAGCACGCCTCCACCTCCTGCAGCCAAACACCATTGCATAACAACTTGTCGTAGCACCTCCTGCCACGAAGAGCTTCGCACCTGCCGGGAACCAAACCACGCGCACCACGCCGGTTCTGCCTCCCCAGCCACAGCAACAGCCGTTGCCGCCATTCCCGCCCCGGCATCCTTGCAACACCCCATCTACCATCATCGCCTGCACCATTACGCCGTCGAGAAAGAGAGCCGACCAAGCCCTAGGGCCACTGCCCTTGCTTCCGCTCGTCGTGAGCTCCAGCCGCCGCCCTCCAGCTGCGCCTACCGTCCTCCAGCGACCCCAACCAACGGAGGGAAGCGACTTCCCCACAACCTTTGGCTGTGGGACCGCCTCTACCTCGGCAGGAGCCAGCGGCAGCGGCCACGCGAGCTGGCCGGAGGGCCTCGAGCTAGCGCGGCGGGCCGGGTATTGTCCCTGTCTCGCCCTGAGGGCAACAGGGGATGGGGCTATGCCAAAATAAGACTAGTGGTAAACTATAGAACAAGTAAAATAGTACTCCCTCCGTTTCGAATTACTTGTCGCAGGTATGGATGTATCTAGATGTATTTTAGTTATACATACATTCATTTCTGCGACGAGTAATTTAAAACGGAGGGAGTAGATAATATAGTTTTGATGAAAAAGTGTGATTTGCAGTATCCAATACTTTTCATCTTTTAAGTGCCTTCTTCTGCCACACAGGGTTTTGCTAGGTCATATCAACGGAGATGTCTCCCTTTGGAACCATCAGACCAAGGTACGTAGCCTTTTTATATCCTCCAGTGCACATGGAGGCATGAAGCCATGCACGGCAGTGTGTAACTATATATGGATGCTGTAAATTTACATCCCTTATTTGGAAACACGACCAGAAATACATGGCCTTTTTCAAACCTAAAGTCTAGATTTAATTATGTCAACTTGTTGTATCATATAAGAATCTATTTAGATTAATTTATCAACAGTTAAAATGACACGAGTAGCAAACTAGTAGTACTTTCGTAGTTTTAATATATTTTAGTTTTTTTTTGCGGGGAAATATATTTTAGACTAAGCAGGCTGTTCACATAAAAGGTAACTGTTGTGGTTATATATTGATTGATCAACTCCAAAATGACATGAGTAGCAAAACTAGTTTAAATATATTTTAGGTTTAGTACGACGTTCCCATAAAAAGTAATGGCGTGGTTACACATTGTAGAGCACGTTAATGTCTAAGACTTTTGCGTATCTTTGGCAATACGAAGCACATAGTTGTGCAATGAGAATTAGTAGCCAAAGGCAGAAAAGTTGCGGGATTACTTATATCATTAAAAAAATACTATCTAAAACGTCATATATTTACAGACGAGGAGAGTATATCGAACTGATTAAGGAGTTACTTTTTCTTCGTCTCTCGGCAGGAAATCGTAACGAAATGGCGCGACATAGAAGAGAAACGCAATAGGGTTTCTGCGGTTAAATTCATCGCACGGAAGAATTGGTTTGTGATTGGTAGTGGAGATGGGCTCATCCAGGTGTATTCATGTAATAAAGCACTGGCCAGGCTAAATCATTTCAGAGCCGGCGGTGACTGGCATGTCAATTCACTGGCGGTTCACCCGAGCCAGCCATTGGTGCTGTCAGCGTGCGGCGGGCTGATCAAACTATGGAACTGGGAGACTGGCTGGACATGCATTAGGACATTCGAAGAAGCACACTCAGACCCCGTGTCGGAAGTCAAGTTTAATCCGCAGGGTGCGGGCAACACATTTGCTAGCGCTTCCTGGGACAGAACAGTAAAGGTTAATACTCCTTTCGTTCTTAAATATTTGTTTTTCTAGAGATTGCAACAAGTGACTACATAATATGTTTATATACATTTGTGTATGATAGTCCATTTGAAATCTCTAAAAAAACAAATATTTAGGAACACAGAGAGTAGTTACTAACAAGTGCATTAATTAGGACCCCTACATTTTATAGTACTACTATCTCCGTCCTGGTTTATAAGTCCCTTTTCAAATTTGTGCTAAATTTTGATTAGAGATTTAACTAATAAAATACTTCCTCCGTCCGAAAAAGGTTGTCCCTTAAATGGGTGTATCTATCACCAAGTTAGTGCTAAATACATTCATTTGAGAGACAAACTTAAAACAAGCTTTTTCAGACGAAGGGAGTAGTAATGAATGTCACCAACAATTATATGTTGGATTCGTATTTTAACATGCATAAATATTTTGTTAGTTAAATTTAAGGTTAATATTTGACACAGAATACAAAGGGAAGGGACTAATAAACCAGGATGAAGGTAGTACTATCTAACAAGATTTTGTTTCCTTTTCTCCTTCTAACATGCACCAACCAATGCACAGATCTGGAGCATCGATTCGGACACGCCTATCTCAACGTTGGACTGTGCTTCGGATCCACTAAGAACTCTTGATTATTTTATTGCTCGTGGTGGTCGGCAGTATATTGTTGCGGGGTCTCCTGGCTACAATCTTTTTTTTACCGAGAATACTGTTCCAGAGCCTATTGATAGTTCTGGGTCTGCACATGTAAGCCCGTCTTCGTTATCCCGCAACAGCTATAATGCATCGATAGTACGAGTATTATACTGACATAATGCATCGATCTCCTCCGTATCTTCTTTTTTTATCAGATCTGGGATTTGCAGTCAAAAGCATGTATTCGAAAAATCAAGGGACTCCAAAAAGAGTATAATACTATTGCTGTTGTCGGCCGGCCCCCGGGTCATCAGATTTTGGTCACAGTTTCAGAAGACCGTACTCTTTCTTTCTGTGACTCCACTACCCACAGGTAACGCTTCTATATATATATATATATATATATATATATATATATATATATTTGAACAGGAGACGGGTCCCCAAGGACGCAGCAACATCTCATTAACATATATGTTTAGAATATTTGGAAGTGTGAACAAAAGTAAAAAAAATAAATCAAAAAAGAAAAAATAGTGAAAAAAAGAGGCAGTGGCTCTGTCTCGCGTGACGCCCATAAGATTGTACATCCACGCACATACTACATGAGCTAGGCTAATTTCCTCCTGGTCAGCTGCGTTTCTTGTTGGTCTTGTTCTTTGATTCCTTCACTGTTACGAATACACACGAACAGCACTGGTTCCCAAACGCAAGAGCGACAAACTCCATGAAGCAGAACAAAAGAAAACAAAATTAGTGACATCTGTTCTTAGATCTACTCCACCCCTTCCACGTATTTCTGCTTCAACCGAATGAGCCCCATCGCGTGGCTCTCCTCTGACATGCCGCCGCCCATGGTTTGTTCGTTTCTCATGGAGACACATTACTTCTTGTGTGCTTAGTTGAGTGACACCGTGCATCATGCTAGCAATGATAGCGACGAAGACTTGAGGTCGTTTTGTCATCGAGGGCACATAGGCTAAATGACGTAGTAAGATTTTTAGACTAGAAAATAACGGTTTATATGCTTGCAGGTATGAGAACAAGGTTCACTTTACCGACAAATTCATTTGGTATATTGGATACATAAATAGCATTAAAAGGTAAAGTCTCACTACTCTTTAATTTTAGAGTATAGCATCAATTATCTTTTGTAGCTTCTTTTTTCAACAGTAGGAGTATATAATCTATATACACAAAAAGCAAAAAAAAAAAAAGGATTTCTGATGCCCCGATGTTTGTTTCCAAACTTTGGATACTTTTGTCTATATCTAACGTCTCTATTGATGAAGCCTGATACATCAAAGACATTTTGAGGTGTACCCACTTCTGGCCCAGCACTTAAAAAACATAACTATTCCCATATGATGGAACCTGGTACACTAGCTAATTTAACACACATGGACCTGGTACATGTATGCACTGGCGGAGCCTCCTCCTCCCCCCCCCCCCTTCCAAAACTGCATTATTTGAAGTACGTATACTAAGAGTTTTAGCTTAGCCTATCTTCCTTTTCTGTCGGATTGATTTTTTTGTAGTCCATACGTACAAAGCTAGCTAGAGCTAGCATAAGCAACTTGATTAACGTACAAAGCTAGCTAGCTACTACAAGCAGCTTGATTGGTTGTTCACGCAATGCTTGCTTACTACTGCTCCCTTAGATGGATTACCAGGCTACTTGCTGGAACTGCTGCATTAGATATGTTCGATTGCAATGTAATTTCATGTGATTCACACATGTTTTCATGCTTATTTTGCTTTGACTGCTTTTTTCGACAAAGGGTGTTCCTTATTGACTCAAGATATAGCATCGAGGGATACAATTATAGTGAGTACACACCCGGCCTCTGCATAATAAAGATGCACACAGCCAACACTAACACACGCACACAAAGTACCACGCCGGCAAATAGCAAAGTCATTAAAGACCGAAGCTATGCATAGGCGAAGACAAAAGAAGGAAAAAATCCCGTAAGCAATGAAAACAATGATTGATGACATACACCAATGACCATCCACACCAACCATCTCTTGACAGCATGATAACTACGATGAAGATTATTCAAAAGCGACGCCTTCGGGAAGAAAACGACGCGCAAGCGCCGCCGTCGCCCGGTCCAACCATAGAGGTTAGCCCGTGGGTTTTCACCTTGAAGATCAAGTCGGAGTAAACTCCAAACAATGCCTTCATCAAGGTAACGACACGAAGAACGTCGCCATTTTGTGGTATAACCAAGGGCCAGACCTATGGTTTTCACCATGGAGCTCGAGACCATCCAATCGAAGTCATCATATGTTGTCTCCTCCACTTGCCTCGATCCCTGCAGCTGCAAACGCCCATGGTCTTGATGACGTGTTGAGGAGCCATGGTGAGAGCTGGTCGCGACAACACGACAAAATATTTGACCGAGAGGAAGGACACCGCCATGGCCAAAATCCCAACTCCGGGACGCTTCGAAGACCGCGTACCTTCCTCACAAGTAGCAGTCGATGGCTGATCTGCATCAAACAACACCACCGCCCACTGCTACTAGCTCTGTCGTCCTCGTCGCAAACCATATGTGATGCAGGAAATTGCCGTTGTCGCTGAATCAAAAGGTCAATACCGCAGGCCACGCTGTCTAGCCGCTGCCACAACCACTCGGGTCTAAGGCAGTGCCATACACAGCATACCGCAAGATCCATGGCGCCTCCAGCCTTGAGTCGGAGCGGAAGACCACCATGGCCGCCACCTCCCAACGGGCAGCTAGGGCGACGGTTGCGACCTGCAGGCTGGCCACCGCCTAAACCCGCTGCACCCTTGCGCTGGCACCCCAAGATCTGGTCTTCATGGCGGATGTATCTCCCGCATCTCCCGCGTGACGCACCTACGCCTTTAGGGAAGGGACGTGGAAAACGTGGACTCGTTGCTCCGAGGCCGCCGCCCAATCCCGATCCGACGCCGTCGCTGCAAGCTCCACCTTCACGACATCTGGTCGCTGCTCGTACGCCACCAAAGCACTGCCTAAATGCCACGGGAACAAGGCCCCGCCGCCGCCATCGGCCGCGCAGGCAAGCCCGGCGGCGGCGAGGAGAGGGCACGTGGAGAGCGCGGCCGGAAAAAGGGGATCAGGATCCGCCCGAGCCGCCCAGAGGATGACGCGGGGGCAGTTGCTCCTAAGTTCTCTTTCCCTTGCTTTGAGTGTAACCCCCCCCCCCCCCCCCCCAATTGTTTCTCACGCTCCGCCACTGCATGTATGGGAAAGGAACTAGCTATTCCCATATGATGAAAAAGGTAGAATCTATTGATCCAAAACTTAGAAAACAGTTTTGTTAACAACTGCTGATTTCTTGCCAAAATATTCGTGATATTAATATACATTTTGGGGAATATGATGGGAGTTGTTATGTTTAATAGAAGTGTGTGTCGTAAATGCGAGATAAATCAGGATAAAGAAGAGAAAACACCATATGATGTATGCCTTATTCTCTGAACTAGTCGTGAACAAACTATTTGATTTATTATCTTCTGATATGGGCTCAATATTTACTAAAAGTACTGCACATAGGCAATTAGTGGGTAAATGAATGTAAAGACACTGGACAACAATTTTGAGCATTAGTATATAACTAGGTGTTTAGTAAATACACCCCTCTTCGCTAATCTATCCACAATAGAAGGATCTACATGTTCTTGACATGTTTTGTTTGCGCACTATTATGTGTTGTCTATTGGAATCATTTTCGATATTTTCAAGTTTCTCACCAGAGTAAAATATATGTGCAGTCTTGTTATTGGATTTGACGGTGGATTCGCAATCATGGAAACAATAAAATAGTTTCCACGAAGATGCTGCTTGCCTGCTTCTAACAAAGAACCCCCGCGGAATACAAATAGTGAATGATATACGAGCAGAAATGTTGTTTTTATTTGCTGGGAAGTACGAATGGCCTGTTTGAACGGTAACAATGGAAATTGCCCCCGTGAATGTTTTTCCTGCTGTATTTTTTATGTTAACTTAGTACAATTCAATGTACGATGCTATCCTCTGCCGTTTTGGTACTGAGATTACGCTGTATTTGATCCCGTGTGCTCCATTTTGGATCCCTGGGCTGTGTGAACCCAGATTTTTATGCATATTGTCACCTCTTCTGTAATAAACAAACAAACAAGCACATGTTTACTAATTTTCGTGGATTTACATCAGACACACCAGGCCATGCGCATTGGGGGAGTGTTTATGCATACTTTCATTTTTCGATAAGGGGCGCTTTATTACTTAAAAGGTTTAAGTATTACACCCGACCTCTGCATAACAAAGATGCACACAGCCAACCAAGTCCAAGCTTCAAAAGTTAAAAAAGTTTAAAAAGGGGAGATACAAGTAATCATGTAGAGACTGTATATCACCTACAACGAGGGATGACCAATTCGAAGACCATGCTGCAATCCATGTCGGGTAAAAGTATCCCTCGCCGTAAGCTTCAATCATGTACACACCTCCGTAAACAAGTCTTGATTCTCCACATGTTGTAGAGATGACCACATGTCATGATTCTTCACATGTTGTAGAAACGACCATAAACGGAGCGTACCAGTACATCTGTAGATAACCTGCAAAAGAGAAGAACTTTTATCATTAAAGACTTTATCATTTCTACACAGCCAGAGCGACCAAATAACCGCAAGTGCTCCCACCTTGAGAAGAATTCTAAACTTATGCTCAATCCCATGTAACCAGTTCCCAAAAATATTAGCAACACTACATGGAGGATACAAGCCAGAAGCTATTCGGATGACTGACCATATAGATCGAGCCAATTTGTATTGAAAAAACAAATGTTTTATTGTCTCATCATGATGACAAAAAACACATTGCGTACTTCCATGTCAATTTCTCTTTGCAAGGTTATCTTTGGTAAGAATAACTCCACTACGAAGATACCACACAAAGATTTTGTTTTTGAGCAGTATCTTCATCTTCCAAATCATCTTATTATTATCAACTGTCACGTCCCGCTGTATTAAGGCTCTATACATGGACTCCACCAAGAATTTACCACTCACGTGCAAGTTCCAACAAAATTTATTGGTTCCTTGTGTCAATTGCACCGTGAAAAGGCGTTGTACCAAAGTGTTCCATGATGCAAGCCTGGGACTAATCAAATCTTTTCTGAATGTCACATTCGGTGGAAAGGATTCCAGTGGCGATAGTATCGCCTTTGTGACGCACAATATTGTATAGAGGTGGATATTGTTTCAGGAGCGTAGCATTCCCTAGCCACTTATCCTCCCAGAATCCAATTTCTGAACCATCTTTGATAGCAAAGGAACCATAGCGGAATAAGTGTTTCTTCGTAGCCATTAGTCCTGCCCAAAAGTGTGAGTCTCCAGGCTTTCAGTATACTTGTGATACTGCCTTTGAGCCCACATATATGCTCCTTAGGAGGGTTTGCCATACACAGTCTTCTGACAGTAACTTAAACAGTCATTTGGCAAGGAGGGCAGTATTCTTGACCTCAAGGTCATGAATACCCAGCCACCTTGGTCTTTAGGACGGCAGACCACACTCCATTTAGCCAATCGATATTTCTTTTTCTCACTATCTCCTTGCCAAAAGAATCTTGATCGGAAATAATCCAACCTATGTAAGACCCCTCTCGGCAATTGGAAGAAAGAAATCATATACAATACCATATTACTTAGTACTGAATTTATGAGAACCAATCTTCCTCCCAGAGATAGTAATTTACCTTCCCATCTGCTTAATCTTTTTTGTAGTCTCTCCTCAACATGTTTTCATTCAACATTTGCAAGTCTCTGATTATGTATCAGTATCCCCAAATAACTGATCGGAAATGGGCCTAGCCCGCAGCCAAACAAATCAGCTTACAGGTGAGCCTGATCTTGAGCCTTGCCAAAACAATACAATTCACTTTGATGGAAGTTTATCTTTAGACCTGAGAGATGCTCGAAGGCTCGAAGGCCCGAAGACGAATATGTTACAAACAAGAGGATCAAGGCAACCAAGAGAAGGTTGGTCGAGAGAGCTGAGAGGGCTACTAGAGGAGGGAGCGAGCTAATTCTTCCATGTGTCCACAAGTCCTTAGATCTACGGATCTTTGGAGTGCACATATGGGGTTGCTCTAAGCTCTATATCGAACTTTCTACGTACATTGATCCCGAACTTCTCAGACATGTCCAACGAGCCCGAATTAGGCCCAGCAGGGTTCACCCAGTCAAAGTGGTACAGAAGGTTTGCCAATGCAATCTCCACGGTTGATGTGCCAAACAACATTCCAGGACATTGCCGTCTCCCGGCCCCGAAAGGTGTGAGCTCAAAATGTGTCCCCTTGTAATCTATGCTGCTCTCTTTGAACCTCTCTCGCTTAAATGCTTCGGGGGCATCCCAATATCTGCAATTAATCCCGACATATCGCGAATATATTAACATGTACGTTGGTGCCTTCAGAAATTTTATATCCCATGATTTCACAGTCTTCTCTTGCCCTTCGGGGGAGTAGAGGAGCGGGAGGGTGCAACCTCAAGACCTCCTTGATCACCATTCTCATGTAGTGGAGGTCACGAAGGTCATTGTTAGTTATGACAGATTGTTGCTGACCTACCACATGTCGAACCTCTACACTACAAGAATCCTGTTAATACATGACAGTTTCAGTCCGTCACAGACCTATGCAAAACTGTCATGCAAGACTATGTGTGACGGAAATAAATTCCGTCATGTATATCGCATCATAATTTGACCACTGTACACTCCTTGACGGATCATCGAAAACCTTCACCGATCATGACGGATCTTGACCGTCATGGATGACACCTAACTACAGTGCTCATAACGGCGTTAACTTTTGTGCCACATCATCATATGACATGGATCTGACGTGGCAACCCATGTAGTAACCAGCCCATCTAAGTTCTGGCGCACTAAATTTTAGACTCCAAAAGTGGCAGCCCATATAATATCAACCCAACTATAACTGAAGCCCATTAATTTCAAAGCCCACTAATTTCAGGCCAGGAGGTTCACGCATCACTCATTTTTCATGAAAATTTTAAGCCAATAAGAATTTGACAATACGTATATGCTCATGTCATTACAAAAACCAAATTACAACATATCCAAAAATACACCTATACACAAGCGAAAAGAAAATACCCAAAAAAATTAATTTTACAAGCATGTCTCAGAGAACACCATGCTACTCTACAGCCAAGGCTGCCACATCAAGCAAGGCACCTCTTATCAGGACGCTACACACCAACCAGGGGTCATCCAACATTTATAGCAGCAAATCCACCCGTCCACGCCAGTGTTGTCAAAACACGTGTCTTTGTTGTTGAAAATGCTCCCATAACCAACATCTGCCACATGATGAAAAATATGTCGCATTATTTTCAGTCAGTACGTTACACTACAAGTAGCTTACTACACATTATAAAGTTCTATATTGTTTCACTCCCAGAATGCAAAGTAGTGCAACAAATTAACAAAAGTGTGAAAAGAAACAATTGGTGGCACATAAAGGACTGATGAGCATACATAGATCAATAGAGTTGGTAGTAAACTCCGTTGTGCTTATTTTATACTATCACTACTAAACTCCATAAGAAATGTAGCCTGTCTGAATATTGCACATTAATGAAAATTTCTAGGCATTGTTTCTCAACAGGTAAAAAAGAAATGTACCAATTCCATGCTGATTATGTCTTACTGGAATATGTGTCCTATCTGATATGATATGGCACAGGAAAAAGATTTGGCATTTTTGGCTTACAATTAACCTAGCTGAAAAGACATTTGTGCGATACTACTTCTAATAAAGGATTGGATCAAGTACAAGTCAGTTTTTGTATGTATTATTACACACATAAAAATAGTCCGACTATAGATACAACAAATATTTTGTAGTATACCACTTCAATACGTTATGAGAATTACTTGCCTTTAGATATTTACCTTAAAATAACCTAAAAAGTTAGCATAACACATTCTGACTGTATAGCATTCAATATTTATACTTCACTCCCAAACAATCAAATGCTTGGTACACTCGTTAGTTTTTTTTTGAGGAAAGTACACTCGTTAGTTATCATCAATACAAACAGTTTTGATCATTATAAATTTATAGTTCACCATATCTAATATTAACTTTGGTATGTTAGTCTAAGGAGATCATCTAGGGATTCAATACAGTGACACATGATTTCTAGGAACTACACAATTAGGATGTCCTAATATATTAGCATTGATATGTCATATCTCAACTAAATAACGCACATATTTTCACAATGCTAGCTAATTATTTGCACAATATTTCAAGTGTCTTCTATTGAGTTAATCTGCGAGGCAACATAGAAATAGTTGCTAGTGACATTAAAAGACAACTCTAAGTGAAGACAATGTAATTACAGTAAATCATTGTTTCCCCTTCCATACGATCTGTCATTGGTAGTAATCTCATTCAAAATGGCTTGAACATAAAAAAGGGAAGTTAATCAAGCCACAAAGAAGATAATTTTTGGCATCCAAACAAAAAGATATATGCAATACACAATGACTGGCAATGTTTTAGTTCTGGCCTACTTATCACGTAATACTTTTTCTCCCTTTTCAATAAGAAAATACTATTACAGTGGTCTACATATATTTGTAAGACAATCTAACCTACAATATTTCAAGTGTCTTCTATTGAGTGAATCTGCAAGGTAACATAGAAACAGTTGCTGGTGACATTAAAAGATAACTCTAAGTGAAGACAATGTAATTACAGTAAATCGTTGTTTCCCATTCCATAGTACTATCTATCATTGGTAGTAATCAAGTTCAAAATGACTTGAACAGAAAAAAGGGAAGTTAATTGAGCCACAAAGAAGATAAATTTTGGCATCCAAACAAAAAGATATATGCAATACACAATAACCGGCAATTTTTTTAGTTCTGGCCTACTCATCACATAGTACTTTTTCTCCCTTTTCAATAAGAAAATACTATTACAGTGACCTACATATATTTGTAAGACAACTCTGGAGCTATTCCTGTAGCATTAAAAGGAGGTTTTGGGGCATCATGTCACAGAAGGTTAATTCCAATTTCATAAGTGCAGACACAGTTAACTACAATTTTTAAATCCATGCAAGTTAAACATGTCGAAACTAAGTTGAAATCCAGATATATTATTTTCCTTTTCATATGTGTATATCTATGAAATCAAACGGACTAATACATGGATACTGTGGTACGTATATACAATTACTTAGAATGATACATAATCCAGATAAAGTGTGTGATGTTTACTCATTCTGACAATGTGTGATGTTTCTTGATATTTACTCATTTTTTATGACGTTCAAATTTTAGTTATTCCCAGTTAATAATCAGAAAGTGTTTCAGGGTGCGTTTGGATGCAAAGTATTTTTGCAGTTTTTACAAAATACTGTGGTTTCTGAAATAACCTTGGTATCAAAAACTTTGGGGTGTTTGGATGAAAGAAATACTTCACTTTAAGATACCATGGTATCTCTTATACTGTTGTATTTTTGTAGTATCTGAAAAAGAGGCCCCGACCACTTTTTTCTTAACTGAGTCGAGAGAAATAGAAGGCCTCCCACTCCTCCTATGTTTATTATCTATTAAACGAGGTGCAAACTCTCTCCTGATTATTAATATGATTACTAGGCATTAAAGGTTGGGTGATTATCTTGCATTCGCTGGTTTGTGAGTATATGTTCTTCCAGCCGTTGTCGTAAGTCTAACTGATTACTAGGCATTTTAGTTTACATGATCATATGGTATGGCATGGTTGCTTGTCAATACAAGAGGTAGTTGTACTCTGTAGACTGCTACAACACCTAGCATCCTGGAGAGGCCGAGAGGACTTGTGTGCAAGGCATGGCTGCATGCATTGAGCGGTCGTTTTTGCAGGCAGATCAGTTCCTTGAGTGTAGCTCAGTTAGGTGCAGTCAGGTCAAAACTACAGTAAAACTACATTTACCAAATGAACTGCTGGTTTTGGCAAAACCAAGAAAAACTGCAGTTTTGAGAAACCGTAGTATTGATTGGCCATGCCTTGAAAAACTGAGGTTTCGAATTACCATAGTTTTAGACAAACTATGCTGCCAAACTAGTCCTCAGTTAATAATTAAGTTTTTCCTCAAGTACTACATACACACATCTGCAAAACAAGTGCATTCTGGCGAGACAGAGTCACGGCTGAATTTATATCTAACAGGCTCAAGTTTCTGAATTAACTCCCAAAAGATATTTACCAAAGCAATAAGAAGTTAGAAAAAAATTTAGCTATATCATACTGTATGGATTAGCATTAGTTTGCCCTGATTAAATTATGTGTAAAAGTGCAACAGATCCACAAAACAATCAGCAACTAATCAAGCTCACATGTTCATCTCAGCAATTTAATTCACCTCTAAACTGAACAAAAATATGATCCGTATTCACATTGCAAGTATCTTTCAGATTTGGGCGTAAAGGGGGAGATTGGAGAAGCTCACCACGCTGGGAGGGCAGAACGCAGCCGGTGAGCTCGTCCAAGCGCTACAGGACAGGAGGCCAGGGGGACGCTGGACTTGCTTTTCCACGTCTTCCGGCGAAGAGAGCTTGTTGGGGATGGCCGCATCGAGGAGGAGCATGTCATGTACGCTCTGTATGGGCGAAGAAGGGGGATTTAGGGGCTGGGCGTGCTTGTGCTATACCGGCGCTCCTCCTTGGAGGTCGAGGAGGAGAGAGAGCACCGGCGTTCACCGCCACCGCCGACGAGAAGGACAAGGCCGCCGTGCCCGCCCTAGCCCGGGACCGGCGTCTGCAGGGTGCGCCGCGCCCGTGGATCCTGCGGGAGTAGCTCCTCCGCGCCGCCCTGCTGGACGTGGGCCATCAGAAAGATAGTGAGCCCATGGGGGCGCTATAGACGACCGAGAAGAGTCGCCGGAGATGCGCCGACGACGAAGGTGATGCCGGAGGCCGAAACCCTAGTACGGGTGTGGGTTTTGGGAGAGCGGTAGAGGTCCGGATGGCAAAATCTTACCAGAGGGGAGGATGGAGCCGACCGAGGAGAGCTCGGCGGTGTGCACCGCGCCGGCGATAGCCGCCGAAATCGCCGGAATCAGGAGCGGGGGCAGTTGTGTAGGCTGAGGGAACGGAGGAGAGAATGGGATTAGGGTTAGAAGGGCATGGACTGTGACTTAAATAGGTTGTCTCTAAAATTTTGCCACGGGCCGCGTCGGCCTCTTCAAATTTCGATGCCCACGCGCGCTCTTGAAATTTCTGGCGCGTCCCCCTTTTATTTTGAGCTTCTTTTATTTTTGGCTACACATTCAACTGACATATGGGCCAACCAAGCTAACCATACACCACACATCAGCGGGAGCCATCGATGATGGTCCGGATGATGCATAAAAAAGAAATAGACTAGACCAGCATGTTGTTGTGTGACGGTTTCCGTGACGGTCCATCGATGTCCATCATAAATGGGCTACCTTTTTCGGAGGGCAGTCACATCTTGCTGATCCATGACGCTCTCCGTGACGGATAAGAGAAAACCATCATTGTCCGTGACGATTTGTTAGAACGTCACCAGAAATCCGTCATGTATTAACAAGTTTCTTGTAGTGCTAGTTGTGCCTTTCTCATAGTTTCGGGATTATTTAAGAGCTCTGACACAATGTTATTCCAGAGGTCTCAGTGCCACCCGCGAACAAGTCCTGTGAAAAATTGTTAAGGGTTATACAATACGTACAAATTTGGCTTCAGTAATGAAAAAAATATAAACAAAACATACTATTTCAAACAAAGTGAGGAGTGGACACGGCAGATAACGGTGAATCATCCAATAAATAGCTAGTGCTACTCACGGGGTTTATCCCCCTTATCAAAAACAAATAGAAATAGATAGAAGGTGTTGGTAACAATACTCACAATAGATAGAAGGAGTCTTCCATGTGCAGCCTGAGCAACACGTCCAGCAAGTCCTCCTGGTCGTTGGAGCTGACTGCATCGCGCATGTCCTTGCGTTGCTCAATGATGTCAGAGATGATGCGCTGGATTCGGCCATAGCTCCTCCTCATCCGTCGCTCGCCGGAGCCCAGCAGCCGCACTAGCCGCGACGATGGGAATAGGTCAACGAGCGAGAAGCCTCCCACCAACGCGGTGACTTCTTCCAATTCCTGGAGGTACTGACCTTGTTGTGCGCACTTGCCTCCGAACACCGCCCATGCAATGACATCATTCATCAGTGCCGATAACTTCTCCGTGAGGTTGACAGTGGTGCCAGTCGAGGCGGTGATGGAACTAAGGAGGTTGCTGACTTCCTCGGACCTGATTCCCTCCATACGCCTTACCTGTGTTCAAACATATTGCCCGCCTCTTTTGATTAGATTTAGTATTGTCGTTGTTGTTGAATAAGTTACAAAATGCAATTCTGGTGCTGAGGAGCTCCATGGTGCAGACCTTGCGCGCCT
The DNA here is from genome assembly GCA_032464435.1 of Aegilops umbellulata. NCBI lineage: Eukaryota > Viridiplantae > Streptophyta > Magnoliopsida > Poales > Poaceae > Aegilops > Aegilops umbellulata. The sequence continues at coordinate 635,466,971 of CP136055.1, forward strand.
GGTGCTAGCGGTCGCCGTAGGGGGGCAAAGATGATGCCCATGTCGCTGCCATAGCCAATGACGTCCAGCGTCACGCTGCGGGGCCGCGAGGAGAACATGAGGTCCTTACTCTTCATCACCACCTCCGCCATCTCGATGCTCGATACCACCACGGTGGGGACCTCGCCGAGCTTGAGGAACATCAGTGGGCCATGCCGGCTAGACAGCACCGCCATGATGCGGTGCGGGAGGACACCGAAGATGTGGTGGAGGCTGCCGATGATCGGAAGGGTCCATGGGCCGGGAGGCAGCTGATGCCTGTTGTGGTTGGGATGAAGAAACCAAAGGAGGAGTACTATGGCTAGGGCAACGAATGATATGCTTGAAATTTTTACCTCCATGTCATGCAGCTGGGAGCTAGCTAGTAACCCGGAAGTTTAGTACTAACCAGTGAGTTTGTACACGGATGTCATGGTACCATCCGTATTTATGGATCATACTAGGAAATATGCCCGTGCGTTGCGACGGAAGAAATAAAAATATCTCAGCCTTCCCCTATACCCGCACACATTGGTCCACGCCCTCCATGTCAACACAACACCCCACCTATATTGCCGCTTATCCTCCTTTCCATCCTCGCTGGCGGTGGCAGTTTAACCTTGTGTCAGAGGAACCATGTGGGCGGTGGCCGTCAATAATGGGAGGAGATCATCGACGGGAGGGCTATGCCGCGTCGGGTGGGTGTCGTCTGTTATCTCGTAGTCTATAGTCACATCCTCCATCAACCAAACTGCTGCCCACATTGCAAATATAATTTGGGAAGTAAATCGGCAACCAAAATTATAGAGCTAGGCACTATGAATTGAATGATGATTCTAAAATAGTCAGATACATTCTTTCCAATCACTTGTTTTGTGAGGAATTGCCGGAGACATAAATCATTGTAAATGAAACCTCAAATTTCATCAAGGAGCTACATAAATTAAAACATATTTGTGGTCATAAGATTAATAATAAATTCGATGTGCATTTAATTTTTGAAAGAATAGCCTACACAACAAAAATATGCAACTTGAATTGTACAGTTAAATAATTAGATGAGTGAAAGTATATAACTAACTTATTTCCAGATAGTAGACACTTGAGGATTCCTGGAAAAATGTATAGAGAAGGGATTCTCAAAAAATAAGTATAGAGAAAGACTTGATATGCCGTTGCGTTGCAATTAGAGAGAATTTTTTTTCACTGTCTCTTGGTCACGGACTGTGTATTGCAATGGAGAATATTCACTTATGCATGGGTGATATAGTCCGATGATGCTATCAAGAAGACAAGAATCATCTTAATCAAAAAATTCATTCAACTTAATCCTCCTTCTGTTGAAGCAGCATGCATGCACGGTACATAGGATTCCTTCAAAAAAAAACCCATAGGGAGGTTAAAAGGTATAAAAGTATAAAAGAAACTTAGGAAGAAGATTAATAATTTGCAAAGAAGAAAACACAGGATGACGTAATCGATTGTACATCAGTGTGCCACACTACATATAGCAAATCGCATTGGCTACAACCATTTAGTGCACTGCGGACCGGAGCGGGTACCTACCGGTCAAGCATCCGCCGTTGGTGTCATTTTAGAGATCTGTGCCCTTGTTTTGTTTATCAGATAGATGAATGGTAATACATGAATACATGTATTTGCGTCAGACTGACAGAGTCAGCTTTTACAGAGAAGAGAGAGGGGACTGGAGAGAACGGTGCATGCATGTATTCTCTCACCCCATGCACTGGACATGCATTTTATTTTCATCCTCATATTTATAAGGATTCATATCTTTTGAACCAAACGTTCATTACTGAAATTTCTTATATATTTGAATTCGTGGGGTGAAGACCTTCAAAACAAGATCAATTCTGAATATATTTGAACTATCTTTTTCATATATATTTCAATTACATTTGAAATTAGTTTCATAAAACATTTGAAATAACCAATTTCACATATTTTAAACAACCTATTTCACTATTTTTCAAACACAAGATTAAGCAAATTGACAAACATACCGAAATATGTTTCATATATTTGAGAAATACATGTTTCATAAACATTGAGTGAAATATTTAGACAACAACTTAGACATGTTTGAAATAATCAATTTCACATATTTCAAATAACCTATGTCGCATATTTCACTATTTTTTATATTTCAATTTTCTTTTAAATTGCTTTGATAAAACATAAAATTGATCTGCTATTTCATAAAAGTGTTTTGGACTGTTTCGCTCATATCAGTTAAAAAACCATTTCACTCATTTCAAACTCGATTTCACACATTTCATAAGACATATTACTCTCATTTGCAAATATCAATTTCACTGCAAATTTATGAAATATATTGAAATTTATTTCGCTCATTAAAACTATCAGTTTCAAACACTGGAAAATTAGTTTCACAAAAAATATTGGTTTTATTTCTCTTTTATTCAAATAACTTATGTCACTCATTTCAGAAAACACACTGCACTCATTTAAAAAAATATACATTTCACCAATTTCACTAGTTTCGGGAAACACATTACACTCATTTTCAGAAAACATATTACACTCATTTCACTAGTTTCCAATCTCATTTTCAGAAAACATATTACACTCATTTCACTAGTTTCCAAAATAATTATTTAACAAATTTGAAACAATGCATTTCACATGGAAAACCGATTTCACTCATTTCGAGAACTGGTTTCAATCATTTTGAAAATTGTAATTTGAAATGAGTGAAATTAATATTTTGACATGATTGAAATAGTAAAAATTAAACTAGTTTAAATATATTCAAGATTGGTCTCATTCTAAACATCTTATGTTCCAGAATTTGAATATATGAAAATTTAAAATAATAGAACAATGCTGTAAAAAATATTGACCATCTAAAAATGTAAACAAAAATAAAATGCATGGACTTGTTTGAGAGAGAGGAGAGATGCTGCATGTATGCGTACATCCCGCTGCAAAAAGTACTGCCATTCCTGACATGGGCCCTATTCATCTGACGATGATTTGACTATATACAAAAATATAACTGCCTAAATACATGATTATACATATGAATGGGTTCCTCTTAAACACACATCGTAAAGCACGTGAATGGTGGATGGGTAGCCGGTAGCTACCAGCACCGGTAAAAGAGACTTTGCGGCATGATTCTCTACTTCCTCGTAGCACATCTGACGACAGTGACCTGCGTTGGTGTGTGCCAGGTACATCATATACAGAGTATCCAATATATCGAGTGGAATTTTTTATTTCAGTCGGCTGTTGGGTAGGTGCTCCCTTTCATACATATTCAAAGCTAGCATATACTCCCTATTCGAAGCGTACACCGATCATCATGTATTGCATGGAATCTTTTTCCTCCCTATTCAAAGCATTAAGGTCGAGGACAGAGTTGGCCCGCGATCTGATCACTTCGTCCCTTCCAACAACCTCCTGCGCCCGGACACACCAGCTGCGCCGCATGCAGCGGATGCGTCGCTTACGACGAGCTCCCGTGTCTCGCTAGTTCCGGCCATCCCCAATCAACGTCGAGCGTTGTTGCCGCAGCAACAGCTAGCATCGATCGCAACCAAAACCTCAGTTCGATACCTTACCTTACCTCACCTACCTCGATCGCCTGTATGTATATCGAGAGAGTCCTGGACAACGGCGGAGAGCGACGTGCGGCCACACTGATCGATCGCGTACTTAAGGCCCTGTTTGTTTCACAAGTTCTAGAACTTTTTTAAGTCCTAACTTATAAGTCCCAAGTCTCTACCTGTTTACAGAGACTTATCATGGGCTAGAGCTTATTAAATGACATGCTAAAAGACCCAAATCACCACTATCAGTCCTTATAAGTTCCTTCCTAAGAGTCTTTTTTGATAAGTCGCAAATCACCACTTTAAGTCCCTACAAGTCCCTCCTGTTTGGTTTAGATGAGACTTATAGGGACTTTTTTAAGTCCCTAAACCAATAAGCCCCTGAAAACAAACACCCTCTAAGTCTCGACCCGATTGTAGTAGCAGAGGTGACGGCCGGGGAGCTAGTTGTTCATCTCACTTCAGTCGTCGTCGAACTCAAGCAGAGTTGATCGGTCGGTCATGGTTCTTATGGAGGCGCCGCTGCTGGTGAAGAGGCCGGCCGTGGTTGCGGAGGCAAACGCGGCAGCGCCGAGGAGCTACGTTGAGACGCGGGAGGCGTTCGTGAGGGAGGCGGAGCGGCTGTGGGCCATCGCGTCGCCCATCACCTTCAACATCCTCTGCCTCTACGGCGTCAACTCTGCCATGCAGCTCTTCGCCGGCCGCCTCGGCAACCTTCAGCTCTCGGCCGCCGCCATCGGCCTCTCCGTCGTCTCCAACTTCTCCTTCGGCTTCCTCCTCGGCATGGGCAGCATGCTGGAGACACTGTGCGGGCAGTCGTGCGTTCTGCTCTCCCCGCTCTACGCCTTCGCCACGCCGATCATGTGCATGCTCGGCCAGGTCGACGCTATCGCCGGCACCACGGGTGACTTCACCTCCACAACCGTGGCGAAGCTAGCAGCCAGTTACGCCTAGGGCTAAGCAAGCTTGAACGACAAATTCTTGAAATTTTGAGTACTCTATAGAAAGAAATTACAAGGGATCTTGGTACTAAGCCTAGGGCTATAGCCAGTAATTGCCCTAGGCTTGTCTCCGCCACTCCCGCAGATGTTCTCGCTCACGCTTACCTTTTGCACGCAGAAGTTCTTGCAGGCGGAGAGCAAGGTCAAGGTGCTGGCGTGGATCAGCCTCGCCATGCATGTCGCCATGATGTACCTCGTTGTGTCGCACCTTGGGTGGCGGCTTGCCGTCACCGCCGCGCCGCCCCGCTTAGGACGTCACCTCGTGGCGCATCGCCGTGGCACAGGTGGTGTACACGGTGCGGTGGTGCGGGGACGGGGTAGGTGAGACGTCCTGCGTTGGAAGGCGTTGGAGGGGCTCTAGGCCTTCGCCAATCTCTCGATGGTGTTCGTCTTCCTCATGGGCTACGCCGAGATCTCCATGGGCTCCATGTCCATCTGCATCAACCTCAACGGGTGGGGGTTGGACAAACTGTTCCTTTGACTTACCGGTGGCGGTGGAGGTAATTGCAAGATCTTTCTTTTAAATCTCAGCGATCAATCTTTCTGTTTAACATAAAATCAACGGATAGAAAAGGGTGACTTATGAAGAACTATGAAAGCCTCCGTCCTTTAATGTTAGGTATAGAATAGATATAGATATAGATATACAGCACAGGACAGGAGATTAGTTGGGATTTGGAAATCTCTACAAGTAAGGAGATGTATGCAAAACAACGGTATATTTGGTTTAGGTATACAAACTTTCATGAAAAATTTCCATTCCATTCACTAAACAGTACAGTGTGTGATTGAATGACACAACTTCCATTATTCCACATACAGTGGTTGAGGATAGCTTTATGGAAAATTTTGTTAATCAAAAGGACAAAAGTGCCGAGCACTAGGCAAATGGATGCCTTATAGAAAAATAACACGGGGCAATTTGGTTGCCTTCTCTTAACTGCTAGCTCTTATAGAAAAAAAACTGCTAGCTGGATGCGGGATGAGATCACATCGATCAGCACAATTTTATATTCAAAATATTCGATTTATTAAGCCAGATGAGCACATGATGTGCACTAAAAGCATGATGAGCACGTCTATTCCGCTCTTTTGTATACATTTATTTATTTTTCCATATCTTCGCTTGTTATTTTATTTCATCCTTTAGCTTTTTAAATATTTTGAGTTTTACTAGTTATCAGCTTGTTCGCTGTTCGCTGTTATGTTATATTTCATTTTTACTTCAACTAGCAGGGTGGCCCTCGTGCGAGGGCAGCATATTTAGTGTGTCAAAACTGTTTGAATAATAAACCCAGTTTTTCATACTATGCTCCTGCAAATGATATATTTTTTATACACACAAATGATATATAAACCGGATCTCCTCCTCCTCCTCCTCCTCCTCCTCCTCCCCTCGCATCGCCTCCCCTTGGGTGGCGCCAGGGGCCCAGATCCCTTGCCGCCAGTCCCTCCCCACTGCTCCAACCCTAGCCGCGGTTGCTGCCGGCAAGGGCTGCGATGGCGGCGGGCCCTGCACCGCAGATCCAGGGTGGGTAGTTGCCGTGGCAGACCCTGTGTGGCGGAGGCAGCGTCTCATGCGGGAAGGCTGGGGGCGGCAGTCGGGGCGGCCCCTGCTGCGCGGCGGCGATGGGTGGCTCTGATGGCTGCGGATCTTGCATCCTGTCCAGATCCGTCTTGGTACGGCCTTGGCCGGCCGGTGGCACGAGGAGGACCGGAGAGGGGCGGCTGGAGGCTCCCTGTCGGCGTGCCGACGGCAGCTCTCGTCTCCATGGCGAGGCTCCATTCAGTTCCAGACAGCTGCGAGGTTGGGGGGACGCGGCTTTCGGTGAAAATCGCGCTGACTTCGGTCATGGCGAGCAATGGCGGCCTCTATGAGGTCGTTCCCTTCTCGAGGCATCGTTGTTGCAGGTCGTGGCACCCCACTCGTGATGCTCCGAGGAAAACCCTAGATCTGGATCTACCGGATTGGACGATGATGGTACCTTTGATTCCATTGTCCCTCCTGAGGGCATCGTTTTGGAGCAAGTGCTGGTGTCACGCTCCCGATCCAATCGTACACTAATCATGCACGCAAATGTATACGATCAAGATCTGTGACTCACGGGAAGATATCACAACACAACTCTACAAATAAAATAAGTCATACAAGCATCATAATACAAGCCAGGGGCCTCGAGGGCTCGAATACAAGTGCTCGATCATAGACGAGTCAGCGGAAGCAACAATATCTGAGTACAGACATAAGTTAAACAAGTTTTGCCTTAAGAAGGCTAGCACAAACTGGGCTACAGATCGAACGAGGCGCAGGCCTCCTGCCTGGGATCCTCCTAACTACTCCTGGTCGTCGTCAGCGGGCTGCACGTAGTAGTAGACACCTCCAGAGTAGCAGGAGTCGTCGTCGACGGTGGCGTCTGGATCCTGGGCTCCATCGTCTGGTTGCAGCAATCGGATAGAGAGATGGGGAAAAGGGGAAACAAAGCAGCCGTGAGTACTCATCCAAAGTACTCGCAAGCAAGGAGCTACACTACATATGCATGGGTATATGTGTAAGGGGCCATATCAGTGGACTGAACTGCAGAATGCCAGAATAAGAGGGGGATATCTAATCCTGTCGAAGACTACGCTTCTGGCAGCTTCCGTCTTGCCGCATATAGAAGAGAGTAGACTGAAGTCCTCCAAGTAGCATTGCATAGCATAATCCTACCCGGCGATCCCCTCCTCGATGCCCTGTTAGAGAGCGATCACTGGGTTGTATCTGGCACTTGGAAGGGTGTGTTTTATTAAGTATCCAATTATAGTTGTCATAAGGTCAAGGTTGAACTCCGGGTCGTCCTTTTACCGAGGGACACGGCTATTCGAATAGATAAACTTCCCGGCAGGGGTGCACCACATAGCCCAACACGCTTGATCCCATTTGGCCGGACACACTTTCCTGGGTCATGCCCGGCCTCGGAAGATCAACACGTCGCAACCCCACCTAGGCACAACAGAGCGGTCAGCACGCCGATCTAAACCTATGCGCGCAGGGGTCTGGGCCCATCGCCGTGAGCACACCTGCACGTTGCGTACGCGGCCGGAAGCAGATCTAGCCCCCTTAATACAAGTGCGAGCTTACGATCCAATGCGGCGCGCGCCACTCAGTCGCTGACGTCAAGAAGTGCTTCGGCTGATACCACGACGCAGAGTGCCCATATCTTTCCCGCGTAGTTGGTTAGTGCGTATAGACCAAATGGCCAGACTCAGATCAAATACCCAGATCTCGTTAAGCGTGTTAAGTATCCGCGAACGCCAACAGGGCCAGGCTCACCTCTCACCCAGGTAGCCCCGAACTGCCCTGCCACTCCGCCACAAAGATCAACACAGAGGGCCGTCGGGACAAAGGTCCTTTCAGCCCCCAATCCGTGAATCACTCGCGGGTACTCCTCGAGCCAACCCGACTTTGGTCACCACATGTATCATGTTTAAAGTATAGTAAATATCCATGATCAGCTCCCGAGGTGATCACAGCCCAGTAGTATAGCATGGCAGACAGACAAGAGTGTAGGGCCACTGATGGAACACTAGCATCCTATACTAAGCAAGTAGGATTGCAGGTAAAGGTATCAACAGCAGTATCAAAGACAGGCTATGCATCAGGATAGGAATAACGAAAGCAGTAACATGCTACACTACTCTAATACAAGCAGTATAGAGGAGAGTAGGCGATATCTGGTGATCAAGGGGGAGGGCTTGCCTGGTTGCTCAGACAAGAAGGAGGGGTCGTCGATGTAGTCGATCACAGGGGTACCGACATCGGTCTCAGGGTCTACCGGAAAGAAGTAACGGAGGGTAGACACAATAAATAACAGAGCAATCAAATGTAACAAAAAGCAAGAAGTGGCAATACGTTGTGCTAGAGGTGACCTAACGTGGTAGGAGGTGATACCGGTGAAGGGGGGAAACATCCGGGAAGTATCCCCGGTGTTTCGCGTTTTCGGGCAGAGGTGCCGGAGGGGGAAAGTTGCGAGTTGGATATGTTAGGGATGCGTGGCGGACGAACGGGCTGCGTATCCGGATTCGTCTCGTCGTTCTGAGCAACTTTCATGTACAAAGTTTTTCGATCCGACCTACGGTTTATTTAATATGATTTTCTAAAGTTTTTATTAATTTCTGGAATTTAATTATTTATTTCAACATTATCCATAATAGTAAAAGATGACGTCAGCATGATATCATGCTGCATCAGCAGTCAACTGTGCAGTTGACTGGGTCCCGCATGTCATACGCTGTTTAGATTAATTAGGGTTTAGCTAATTAATTACTGTTTAATTAAATTAACTAATTAATTAGATTAATTTAAACAGGATTAGTTAACTTAATTAGTTTAGTAATTAATTAGATTAATTTAAACATGATTAGTTAAATTAATTAATTAACTAATTAATAAATCTATTAATTACATTTTCATTTTCCTTTTATTTTTGTTTTAGGGGTGTGGGGCCCCAAGGTCATTGACTCAGGGGGGGCTGCGGGCGCTAACGGGCGTCGGGCGCAGCCCGATCTGGCGCAGCGGGCGCCCGTCCACGGGCTCAGGCGCGACCAACGGAGGCGGGGGGGAAGCGAGGCATGGCCCGGGCATGACCAGCGACCATAGCCGGGGCTCCGGTGCGGCGGAGCAAACCCCAGGAGGAGGGCCGCGGTCAAGTGCAGAGGAAGGAAGGGGCGCTTGCGGGGGAAGGGAAGGCGAGGGCAGGGGTGCGCGCGCGCGGTCGCAGCGCGACCCGGGGGCCGCGATGGAGGGCGCACGGCTTGCGCCGGGGCCGTGGCCGGAGCGCGGGGGCTCGCCGGCATCCGCCAGCAGGAGGAGCCAGTCGAGGAGGCGCGTTAGGGAGGGGAGAAGAGGCGCGGCGGGGCGCGGGGCATGGATGCCCCAGGGGCGCGCGGGCTGGAACGAGACAGAGGGAGCGCGGCCATGGACGCGGCCGGCGCGTGCGTATGTAGCCAGGGCGAGCGACGGACGTGGCCAGGGCGGCCCGGAGCGTGAGCTCCGGCACGCGGGCGCTGCGGGGGGTGGGGGGGGTGGGGACGATGCCGGCGACAGAGAAGGGGAAGAAGGGAGCTCACGTCGGGGAGTAGGGCACGGGCAGCGGGCTCGGGGAAGGTCGGGGGGGGGGGAACGACGGGGACGAGCGGCGGAGCGGGAGGAGTCCGGCGAGGTCCAGGCGGGGAAGGGGGTGGCGAGCTCCAGGCGGCGTCGTGTGGCGGCGGGGTGGCGTCGAGCGGCGTTGGTTGCCGGCGTCCTCCTCCTCGATCCCGATCCAATCGGGGAGAGGAGGGAGGAGATATTTCTTGAGGGGGGGGGAGTGAGGTGCCGGTGGGGGTGGGAGCGATGCGGTAAGGAGATAAGGGGAGGGGGATTGCGGGCCACCGGCTGGGCCTGGTGGTGGCCCAGTTGGGCCTGTGGTCAGCTGGGCCGAAGCCCGGGGGGTTTCTCTTCTCTTTTTTTTGTCTTTTGTTTTCTGTTTTTATATTTTCTTTTCTTTTATTATTTTCTTTCTGTTATATTCTTTTAATTGTGGTTTTAGAAAATATAAATACAACTCCTAAAATAAGGTTATAATTTATTCTACCGCCCAAATAAGTTTGACACCTAAATAAAATAGTTTGCATTAATTTTATTTTTAAAAGTGCATTTAATTAATTGTTTTTGCTACTGTTTAAATCCTTATAGTTCATTTAAGCATTTTATAAAAGCTTGGTTTCTCCACCATAATTGCTTACGATTTATTTGAAACAACCCGAACAATTTAGTTTTAATTTTTTGTCAACTTTTGTTGTTTGCTTTTCTTTTGAATTTTAATTTGAATCGATTTCGAACTAACGCGAGATTAGCAACCGTAATCGAGGTGATGTGGCATTATTAGCAGAGGTTACTGTAGCTTGATTATCCGGGCGTCACAATTCTCCTCCACTACAAGAAATCTCGCCCCGAGATTTAAGAGGTAGTGAAAGGGGGAAGGTTTGGTAACGAATCTAGCGGGTCTTCTCATTCTGGCTTGCTCTTCTCGAAGAGATCGGTCCAGTACATTGATGTCTTCATTTCTCCGCTTTAGGTCATCATGATGAAGTCGGCATCCTTTCTTCGGGATCTTCATCGTATTTACGAATAGGTAACGAGGCAGGTCGGCAATGACAGAATGTTATAAGGGTAATGATTTGGGATTAATCCATGAAGGAGCATATGAGTACCTCTCGAGTTGAACAAATAAAACACATCGAGAGTACAGTTGGAAGGTACAATAAGAAGTTTCAGGCAGCCAGACGATCGTTCAATGCCTAGACAGAAGGTGAAAGTGGTTTCAAAGCCACGGAATAATTATTGGGTCCGATGCCAGAATTGATGATCTCATCGGAAGGTGGCTCATGAATTACATACGAGTCCACGCGGGAGGAATAACTTAGGAAACAGGGGGTGTACAGGAGAGTCAGGTTTCGATCCTGTGGAACTGTGGGTTATGGGCCCACCATGTGGGTAAAAAAAGGCGTTGTGATCATGCACGATCATGATAGCAATGCAGGTCAGAGGAAAGCCTGTCAGTTATGTCAACGTCAACATCGGTACCAAGGGCGAGGGACGAAGAGAACTATTTTCCTGCTCGTTGAACGAGGCGGACCAATAGGCAAAGTTCTCGTCCATCGGTGGTTACCGGAATGCTACCGACAAATGCAACAGGGTCTTAATGACACGGTTATACGCCAAGGTGTTTACATAAGCAGAAGAATATTACTGCTTAGATCATATGGATCACCAGGAAGGTTAAACAAATCAATGGAAAAGGAGAATGTGGTCATCAGATCAAACAGAACAATGGAAAGGAAAATGTGTTTGACACATGTACCAGGGGTATACCCTTCCCACGGACAAGCAGAGCAGGATATCCATGACAAGAGATAATGCAGAAAACCCTTTAGGTAAGGGGAGAGAAATTTCATGACATTACCCATACAACGGTGTTTGGATAATTGAGCAAGAAACATTTAGCATTGGGCTTCGAATGTTCTTATTGAAAATCGGAGTACCACAGACATGCTTCGAGATAGCATTGACATGGTCATTGGGTAAAGATCAGACTTTGGAAACACAAAGGATCCATCAGGAACAACTTATAGAATAAGTCTTACAATTTCCTCATGGAAGAAAGGATAACCTTGCTGAAAAGGAATCTATAACCATAGGGCCTCAGGACAGGGGTGCTAGGCACGGTATCACCTTACCGGGTCATATAAAGACCAATGTTATTACTCTTGGAAATATGTTCCCACGATCATATCTGACCGAGGTTCAGATCTAATTGGTATCGGGATACCTCAGACTCAGGATGCCTGAGAAGAAAAGGTGCAACACAAATTGACGTGATGCAGTTGCAAGCTTCTCGGGAATAAACTATGGAAGCAAGTTCCGAATCATGAGTTCATCATTAAACCAAGGAGAGGATGAGGAGGTGGCTGATGAACTCGGTGACAATTCATTGATATTTTCAAAAGATGGATTTCCACACTTATGTGAACAAGGAGATAACATTTGTCAGATCAAATGGTATAATGATGTATGCTCAAGGAAAACTTACACAATTAAACATTGGTTGAAAGGTGCGCCCGAAATATGGGTTGGGTTGTACGACCAATGTCAGAATGGTGATTCAATAATCAATAGTCCAAGAACGAACTGTCGATCGTTAACTTCAAAGCAATAGGTTTGCTAGAAGTAGAGAACACAAGCAGCAATGTTAGCATATCGGTATTCCGGTTAAAAACAACACGGGGACCAAGAAAAGGATGGTGATGTTAATAAGTATCACTTGTATCAAGAATTCTTAAGGATGGTGAATTTCTCACGACTTTCTTGACATAAAAGATGGCAATACTTCCGAGGTAAAGAAGAACAATGCTGGGTAGCAACGAACTCAAGGTATAACACAAAACACGAACAAGTTTGTGTTGAACGGGAGGCAACAAAGTGGTCGATGATAACGCAGATCATCGAGGGCAAGGATGGTATTTCTCATCATGAACTCAATTGATATCCTGGAAGAGCTCATAAGGTTGATGATGACCATGACACACTTGGTCGAGAGATTTCAAGATGTAATCGATCGGCGATGACATCAAGTCAAATGAATGGTGAAGCGAAAGGTTATTGGAACCAAGGATACGACACAAACTCGAATTCAAACTTGTCGTGCAAGGTGGAACGATAAGACGAGGAAATTGACATAAGCTTAGCTCATCATCGAAGTCGTGCTCCGTAATTAAGGACCCGGTAGCACAGTTAAAAATTAGCACGATAATGATGTAGCCGATCAGGCTAGGAGTGACGGGATGGAGTGTTAAACTTCTCAACCACAAAGTACTGGGGGTACCGAATCTCAGTGTTGATTCGATTCACAAATCGGGGTTCTCGGTTGACGACAACCCATAACCCGTGGAGTGACTGTGATGGGGAAATGTACTACTTCATCAAAAATTCATAAGATGAAGTGCAATGGGTTGATATCCTCGAGATACCATGGGGTAATACTCGAAGGTAGAACAAAATAGAAGTTGGGAAGGCGTACTGATCTACAGAAGGCAAGTACTTTAACTTGTCCGAGGAATAGAATCAAAGGAGAACAATCATGGTCGGAACCCACGATCATAAAGGATCGAACCACGGATACAAGATGAACTTATAACAAGGTGTAATTATTTTTACGAGAAGCTTCCATGATAAGTTATACATCGTGTCCATGGGCATGAACGCAAGGTTCAAGGTCGACTCCCACTTCTCCAATGCATAACCTTTCATTCACTTCTCGCGTTCGATGAAGTTGCAGTGTTGAAATTTTATCTGGCGAAACATCATAAGAGTATGGCTCGTGAGAACTTTCGGGTTCTCACGGTTTAGAGAAGGCATATGTTCAACCCATAGGGGCTTCTTAGAAACATATACCACAAGTTTCAAGAGTAATTGACACAAGCTCGAGAGCAGAGCATGTTGGACAAAGCAGAGGATATAATTTTCCAAAGGCATTATGTATCCGAGAAGGAACTTCCAAGTGGTTGAATAAGAAGGACGTTGTCGGATAAAATCCAAATATGATCTGATGGTCCTCAAGGGATCTGATGTAAGCATCAGTACTTAACCAGAGGAAGAAACCATGCAAAGGCATTGTATTATAGAAACAACTAACTAATCCAGAGCTCAAATGCAAAGGAATTATGATTTTCAAATCAAGGGATCAGAAGCAATGTTCCGATTAGGGATGGATAAGTTGAATAGTCTTAGGGGTACAATCGACGACAATTGGATTGGTTGAGGACCAACTCATGTTTAAAATGACGTCTGAGCCGGAAAGATAATTTAAAAGGATCAACTGATGATTGCGTGCATTCGCACTCATGTTGAATCAAAAGGATAAAAAATGACGGTTCCTAAGGATACTAACGAATACTGCCAGACATATGGAAAGCATCCATCATGCAAGCAGACAAGTATTGCAGAGCAATAAGCTACTAAGGAATTTTGGAGGATCGAATAGTATTTCGAAGACCATTGTGAAACACATGAACAACTGGGGGAGGATACTCGATAAGTGCGAGAATTATCCGTAGGGGTATTCAAGTGACAAAGAACAGCAAGGCAGTAAGCTCAAAGGATTATCGAAACAATGATGAGTATTTCAGGGTATCTTGTAATAACAAGACCAACAGGGGATGAATGTAAGAAAAACAACTTCAAGTAGTTATCCATAAGGGATGACGGTGGAAGGGGAATTTTAAACGCGATGAACATAAGTTCTCAGGTTAACAGCGGAGAGTATCTTAAGGGCCTTCACGTGCAGTAGACGATCATCAGTAATAAGGGGCTCTCCGGGTGAACGTGATAACGAGATCCTAATGTTAGATTTAGCAAAATTCATTTAACCCGAATAGAAGAGAGATCAGAGTCCCAGAGTAAAGGTCAAGGAGTAAAAGATCCTAGTACCACCCGATGGCGACGTGGGCCCGTAAGGCACACAGCCATGTTAGTAAAAGTTTGCAATGTCTAGACTCGACTTCGGCCAAGGAGTTGGAAAGGGGGATTCCTACAGGCAGTGGGCTCTGATACCAACTTGTCACGCCCCCGATCCAATCGTACACTAATCATGCACGCAAATGTGTACGATCAAGATCTGGGACTCATGGGAAGATATCACAACACAACTCTACAAATAAAATAAGTCATACAAGCATCATAATACAAGCCAGGGGCCTCGAGGGATCGAATAGAAGTGCTCGATCATAGACGAGTCAGCGGAAGCAACAATATCTGAGTACAGACATAACTTAAACAAGTTTTGCCTTAAGAAGGCTAGCACAAACTGGGCTACAGATCGAACGAGGCGCAGGCCTCCTGCCTGGGATCCTCCTAACTACTCCTGGTCGTCGTCAGCGGGCTGCACGTAGTAGTAGGCACCTCCAGAGTAGCAGGAGTCGTCGTCGACGGTGGCGTCTGGATCCTGGGCTCCATCGTCTGGTTGTAGCAATCGGATAGAGAGATGGGGAAAAGGGGAAACAAAGCAGCCGTGAGTACTCATCCAAAGTACTCGCAAGCAAGGAGCTACACTACATATGCATGGGTATATGTGTAAGGGGCCATATCAGTGGACTGAACTGCAGAATGCCAGAATAAGAGGGGGATAACTAATCCTGTCGAAGACTACGCTTCTGGCAGCCTCCGTCTTGCAGCATATAGAAGAGAGTAGACTGAAGTCCTCCAAGTAGCATCGCATAGCATAATCCTACCCGGCGATCCCCTCCTCGATGCCCTGTTAGAGAGCGATCACCGGGTTGTATCTGGCACTTGGAAGGGTGTGTTTTATTAAGTATCCGGTTCTAGTTGTCATAAGGTCAAGGTACAACTCCGGGTCGTCCTTTTACCGAGGGACACGGCTATTCGAATAGATAAACTTCCCTGCAGGGGTGCACCACATAGCCCAACACGCTTGATCCCATTTGGCCGGACACACTTTCCTGGGTCATGCCCGGCCTCGGAAGATCAACACGTCGCAGCCCCACCTAGGCACAACAGAGCGGTCAGCACGCCGGTCTAAACCTATGCGCGCAGGGGTCTGGGCCCATCGCCCTGAGCACACCTGCACGTTGCGTACGCGGCCGGAAGCAGATCTAGCCCCCTTAATACAAGTGTGAGCTTACGATCCAATGCGGCGCGCGCCACTCAGTCACTGACGTCAAGAAGTACTTCGTCTGATACCACGACGCCGAGTGCCCATATCTTTCCCGCGTAGTTGGTTAGTGCGTATAGACCAAATGGCCAGACTCAGATCAAATACCCAGATCTCGTTAAGCGTGTTAAGTATCCGCGAACGCCAACAGGGCCAGGCTCACCTCTCACCCAGGTAGCCCCGAACTGCCCTGCCGCTCCGTCACAAAGATCCACAAAGAGGGCCGTCGGGACAAAGGTCCTTTCAGCCCCCAATCCGTGAATCACTCGCGGGTACTCCTCGAGCCAACCCGACTTTGGTCACCACATGTATCATGTTTAAAGTATAGTAAATATCCATGATCACCTCCCGAGGTGATCACAGCCCAGTAGTATAGCATGGCAGACAGACAAGAGTGTAGGGCCACTGATGGAACACTAGCATCCTATACTAAGCAAGTAGGATTGCAGGTAAAGGTATCAACAGCAGTATCAAAGACAGGCTATGCATCAGGATAGGAATAACGAAAGCAGTAACATGCTACACTACTCTAATGCAAGTAGTATAGAGGAGAGTAGGCGATATCTGGTGATCAAGGGGGGGGGGGGCTTGCCTGGTTGCTCAGACAAGAAGGAGGGGTCGTCGATGTAGTCGATCACAGGGGTACTGACATCGGTCTCAGGGTCTACCGGAAAGAAGTAACGGAGGGGGGACACAATAAATAACAGAGCAATCAAATGTAACAAAAAGCAAGAAGCGGCAATACGCTGTGCTAGAGGTGACCTAACGTGGTAGGAGGTGATACCGGTGAAGGGGGGAAACATCCGGGAAGTATCCCCGGTGTTTCGCGTTTTTGGGCAGAGGTGCCGGAGGGGGAAAGTTGCGAGTTGGATATGTTAGGGATGCGTGGCGGACGAACGGGCTGCGTATCCGAATTCGTCTCGTCGTTCTGAGCAACTTTCATGTACAAAGTTTTTTGATCCGACCTACGGTTTATTTAATATGATTTTCTAAAGTTTTTACTAATTTCTGGAATTTAATTATTTATTTCAACATTATCCATAATAGTAAAAGATGACGTCAGCATGATATCATGCTGACATCAGCAGTCAACTGTGCAGTTGACTGGGTCCCGCATGTCATACGCTGTTTAGATTAATTAGGGTTTAGCTAATTAATTACTGTTTAATTAAATTAACTAATTAATTAGATTAATTTAAACAGGATTAGTTAACTTAATTAGTTTAGTAATTAATTAGATTAATTTAAGCATGATTAGTTAAATTAATTAATTTACTAATTAATTAACTAATTAATAAATTTATTAATTACATTTTCATTTTCCTTTTATTTTTGTTTTAGGGGTGTGGGGCCCCAAGGTCAGTGACTCACGGGGGGCAGCGGGCGCTAACGGGCGTCGGGCGCAGCCCGATCTGGCGCAGCGGGCGCCCGTCCACGGCCTCAGGCGCGACCAACGGAGGCGGGGGGGGGGGGGGGGGAGCGAGGCATGGCCCGGGCATGACCAGCGACCACAGCCGGGGCTCCGGTACGGCGGAGCAAACCCCAGGAGGAGGGACGCGGTCAAGTGCAGAGGGAAGGGAGGGGCGCTTGCGGGGGAAGGGAAGGCGTGGGCAGGGGTGCGCGCGCACGGTCGCAGCGCGACCCGGGGGCCGCGATGGAGGGCGCACGGCTTGCGCCGGGGCCGTGGCCGGAGCGCGGGGGCTCGCCGGGATCCGCCAGCACGAGGAGCCGGTCGAGGAGGCGCGTTAGGAAGGGAAGAAGAGGCGCGGGGCATGGATGCCCCAGGGGCGCGCGGGCTGGAACGGGATAGAGGGAGCGCGGCCATGGACGCGGCCGGCGCGTGCGTATGCAGCCAGGGCAAGCGGCGGACGTGGCAGGGCGGCCCGGAGCGTGAGCTCTGGCACGCGGGCGCTGCGGGGGGGGGGGGTGGGGGACGGCGCCGGCGACAGAGAAGGGAAAGAAGGGAGCTCACGTCGGGGAGTAGGGCACGGGCAGCGGGCTCGGGGAAGGTCGGGGGGGAACGACGGCGACGAGCGACGGAGCGGGAGGAGTCCGGCGAGGTCCAGGCGGGGAAGGGGGGTGGCGAGCTCCAGGCGGCATCGTGTGGCGGCGGGGTGGCGTCGAGCGGCGTCGGTTGCCGGCGTCCTCCTCCTCGATCCCGATCCAATCGGGGAGAGGAGGGAGGAGATATTTCGTGAGGGGGGGGGGAGTGAGGTGTCGGTGGGGGTGGGAGCGATGCGGTAAGGAGATAAGGGGAGGGGGGTTGCGGGCCGGCCGGCTGGGCCTGGTGGTGGCCCAGTTGGGCCTGTGGTCAGCTGGGCCGAAGCCCGGGGGGTTTCTCTTCTATTTTTTTGTCTTTTGTTTTATGTTTTTATATTTTCTTTTCTTTTATTATTTTCTTTCTATTATATTCTTTTAATTGTGGTTTTAGAAAATATAAATACAACTCCTAAAATAATGTTATAATTTATTCTACCGCCCAAATAAGTTTGACACCTAAATAAAATAGTTTGCATTAATTTTATTTTTAAAAGGGCATTTAATTAATTGTTTTTGCTACTGTTTAAATCCTTATAGTTCATTTAAGCATTTTATAAAAGCTTGGTTTCTCCACCATAATTGCTTACGATTTATTTGAAACAACCCGAACAATTTAGTTTTAATTTTTTGTCAACTTTTGTTGTTTGCT
Source organism: Aegilops umbellulata (assembly GCA_032464435.1). Taxonomy (NCBI): domain Eukaryota; kingdom Viridiplantae; phylum Streptophyta; class Magnoliopsida; order Poales; family Poaceae; genus Aegilops; species Aegilops umbellulata. The sequence continues at coordinate 635,485,521 of CP136055.1, forward strand.
TTTCTTTTGAATTTGAATTTGAATCGATTTCGAACTAATGCGAGATTAGCAACCGTAATCGAGGTGATGTGGCATTATTAGCAGAGGTTACTGTAGCTTAATTATCCGGGCGTCACAGCTGGTCGGACAGGACAAGCGGAAGAGCGGTGTCTCATCCACCGCAAGGCCGACGGTAGATCCCGGTGGCATGGCGTTATGGATATTCGGCGACGGCCGCATGTGGACAGATATGTGCAACATGGTGGAGTTGTCTGGCGTCGTGGTGTCATCGACGACAGGCCATGCAAGGCCGATGGGTCAGTTACTGCTATGGAGATGGACCGGTGGAAGATGGTGGCGGCAGCCTCTGAGAATTGTATCTTCCGGTTCAATTAAGATCTTCGCGTACTTGAACGCGAGTCTATGGCCTCTTTGAAGCAGAAAAGTTCACTCTTATAGAAACTTTAAGACTCGAAAGATCCTCAAAAGGCAAAGCATAGAAAATGGTGTCATTCACATACTGTAGAATGGATAAACTTCTACTACTAAATGATGAATTACACTACTAATTTGTCCAGTCACTTTAGCGTGTTCAACGAGTATAGCGAGCATATCCGCTATGATGTTGAACAGGAGCATATCCGCTATGATGTTGAACAAGTTGTGTATTAGTTACCAGCCAAGATCTGAAGGAAGACTGTTCGTTCACCGATCAATTGGTTCCGTTATTCTGCTAGGCACCCGTACATGTTGCAAAAAAGAAAAAAGAAAAAAAGGCACCCGTACTTGTTCCATGGGGATGTTCTGCTTGTCAAGGCTGTGCTTTTCTTGATTGGGGAAGCAACTTTGAGCCGGTTGGGTCACTTCCAAGTACCAGCAACATGTCACATGTAGATAGTCGCATACAATATGGAGGGAACACCATGTCTCGATGCTTCTATACCGTGTCCCATACAACACGAGTAAAAAATGGTAGTACATTCACTAGTAGAAAAGGGGGCAACGGTCCAGGCCGGGTCAGCCCATTAGTCCCGGTTCAATCTAGAACCGGGACCAATGGGGGCATTGGACCCGGTTCGTGAGCCCGGGGGCCGGCCGGGCCACGTGGGCCATTGGTCCCGGTTCGTATGGACCCTTTGGTCCCGGTTGGTGGGACGAACCGGGACCAATGTGCCTGGCTCCTGGCCCACCACCATTGGTCCCGGTTCGTGGCATGAACCGGGACCAAAGGCTCCCATTTAGTCCCGGTTCATGCCACGAACCGGGACCAGTGGTGCCGCCTATATATACCCCTCGCGCCGGAGCAGAGCACTGAGTGCTCTGTTTTTCTGGGCCGGCGAGAGGAGGGGCTTGTGGTGCTCTAGCTCACCTCCTTTGCACATGAGTTGTTCGATGAAATGCCCGAGCCACACTAGTTAAGCTTTCTCCTCTCGAAGCTCGACCTCAAAGCTCCATTTTCCTCGAGATTTGTTTAGATTTAGCGGTCCGTCACGCCCCACCCCTGTCTTCACCGCCGTCGATCACCCGCGCCGATCTCATCACCGACACCACCGTGGTGAGCCTCTTGCTCTTATCTTCTTTCTGAAAAGAAAAATATTCTTACTTGTATGTTTAGATAGATACTTGTATCATTTTCTTACTTTTATTATTGCATCTTATATAGTGCGATGGTTTTGGTGTCCGCCCCCGTCGGCCCTCGTCCTGTCTATGATTCGGATGTGGTATATATATTAATCTTTATAACTATTGGTTCATTTATTGTTTATGATAATTATGCGGACCAACGTGACATAGATTTTATTTATCTAGGATGTATGTGAACCGGAAATTCCAACCGACCCTATTGTCGAGAGGTTAAATTTAGTTGAAGAAGAAAACAATTTCTTGAAGGAAAAAATAAAAAAAATTGAGGAGGAGAAGATGATATTGGAGTTGCATGTTGCGGATATCGTCGATGATCACAAGATCAAGATGGATGCAATGCGCTTGAAGATTAGAAAGATTAGAAAATATGCCATTCATACCGAGGCTTGGTATCATTATGCCGTTGCATCAATTGTTACCTTGGTTGCGATTATGACCGCCTTTGTTTTAATTAATGTATGGTTTAATTAATTAGATGCTCTGGAGAGCTATATGTTGTTAGATGAGAACTATATATGTACTTTGGTTTTAATGTGATGATGAACTTCTATTAATTTGGACACTTAATTATATATAATGTATGCAGATGAACCGGCAATGGATGTACGGTGACAGACACACCTCCGAGTACATTAAGGGCGTGCATGAGTTTCTCGATGCGGCTGAGGCAAACAAGCAAAATGGTTTTATGTGTTGTCCATGCACTAACTGTGGGAATACGATGTCTTACTCTAACCGGAAAATCCTTCACACCCACCTGCTTTACAAGGGTTTCATGCCACACTATAATGTTTGGACGAGGCACGGAGAAATAGGGGTTATGATGAAAGACGACGAAGAAGAAGAGTACGATGACAACTACGTTCCCCCTGAATACCGTGATGCTGCAACGGGGGGAGCTGGTGAAGATCAAGAGGAACCAGACGATGTGCCCAATGATGCTGCAACGGGTGAAGCTGCTGAAGATGAAGAGGAACCAGACGATGTGCCCGATGATGATGATCTCCGCCGGGTAATTGTCGATGCAAGGACGCAATGCGAAAGTCAAAAGGAGAAGCTGAAGTTCGATCGCATGTTAGAGGATCACAAAAAAGGGTTGTACCCCAATTGCGAAGATGGCAACACAAAGCTCGGTACCGTACTGGAATTGCTGCAGTGGAAGGCAGAGAATGCTGTGCCTGACAAAGGATTTGAGAAACTACTGAAAATATTGAAGAAGAAGCTTCCAAAGGATAACGAATTGCCCGATAGTACATACGCAGCAAACAAGGTCGTATGCCCTCTAGGATTGGAGGTGGAGAAGATACATGCATGCCCTAATGACTGCATCCTATACCGCGATGCATACAAGGATCTGAACGCATGCCCGGTATGCGGTGCATTGCGGTATAAGATCAGACGAGATGAACTTGGTGATGTTCACGGCGAACCCCGCAGGAAGAGGGTTCCTGCGAAGGTGATGTGGTATGCTCCTATAATACCACGGTTGAAACGTTTGTTCAGAAACGGAGAGCATGCCAAGTCGATGCGATGGCACAGTGAGGACCGTAAGAAAGACGTGAAGTTGAGAGCACCCGCTGACTGGTCGCAGTGGAGAAAAATCGTGAGAAAGTACTGGAATGAGTTTGCAAAGGACCCAAGGAACGTATGGTTTGCTTTAAGTGCGGATGACATTAATCCTTTCGGGGAGCAGAGCAGCAATCACAGCACCTGGCCGGTCACTCTATGTATGTATAACCTTCCTCCTTGGATGTGCATGAAGCGTAAGTTCATTATGATGCCAGTTCTCATCCAAGGCCCTAAGAAACCCGGCAACGACATTGATGTGTACCTAAGGCCATTAGTTGAAGAACTTTTACAGCTGTGGAATGGAAATGGTGTACGTACGTGGGATGAGCACAATAAAGAGGAATTTAACCTAAAGGCGTTGCTGTTAGTGACCATCAACGATTGGCCCGCTCTCAGTAACCTTTCAGGACAGACAAACAAAGGATACCACGCATGCACACACTGTTTAGATGACACTGAAAGTATATACCTAGACAAATGCAGGAAGAATGTGTACCTGGGCCATCGTCGATTTCTGCCGACCAACCATCAATGTCGAAAGAAAGGCAAGCATTTTAAAGGCGAGGCAGATCACCGGAGGAAGCCCGCCATGCGTACCGGTGATCACGTACTTGCTATGGTCAATGATTTACACGTAATCTTTGGAAAGGGTCCCGGCGCACTAGCTGTTCCGAATGACGCTGAGGGACACGCACCCATGTGGAAGAAGAAATCTATATTTTGGGACCTACCCTACTGGAAAGACTTAGAGGTCCGCTCTTCAATCGACGTGATGCACGTGACGAAGAACCTTTGCGTGAACCTGCTAGGCTTCTTGGGCGTGTATGGAAAGACAAAAGATACACCCGAGGCACGGGAGGACCTGCAACGTTTGCACGAAAAAGACGGCATGCCTCCGAAGCAGTATGAAGGTCCTACCAGCTACACTCTTTCGAAAGAAGAGAAAGAAATCTTTTTTGAATGCCTGCTCAGTATGAAGGTCCCGACTGGCTTCTCGTCGAATATAAAGGGAATAATAAATATCCCAGAGAAAAATTTCCAGAACCTAAAGTCTCATGACTGCCACGTGATTATGACGCAACTGCTTCCGGTTGCATTGAGGGGGCTTCTACCGAAAAAAGTCCGATTAGCCATTGTGAAGCTATGTGCATTCCTCAATGCAATCTCTCAGAAGGTGATCGATCCAGAAAACATACCAAGGCTAAGGAGTGATGTGGCGCAATGTCTTGTCAGTTTCGAGCTGGTGTTCCCACCATCCTTCTTCAATATCATGACGCATGTCCTAGTTCATCTAGTCGACGAGATTGTCATTCTGGGGCCCGTATTTTTACACAATATGTTCCCCTTTGAGAGGTTCATGGGAGTCCTAAAGAAATATGTCCGTAATCGCGCAAGGCCAGAAGGAAGCATCTCCATGGGCCATCAAACAGAGGATGTCTTTGTGTTGACTTCATTCCTGGCCTTAAGAAAATAGGTCTCCCTAAATCGCGGTATGAGGGGAGACTGACTGGAAAAGGCACGCTAGGAGCGGACTCAATAATATGCAGGGACGGGCATTCTTGGTCTCAAGCACACTACACAGTTCTACAGAACTCTACCTTGGTGACCCCATATGTCGATGAACACAAGAACAGTCTGCGCTCCAAACACCTGGAGCAGTGCGACGACTGGATTACATGTGAACACATCAGGACTTTCAGCAGTTGGTTGGAAGCACGTATCAGGGGTGACAACACTGTTTGTGATGAGTTGTACTTGTTGTCCAGGGGACCATCTTTGACTGTATTGGTTTGGAAAGGATATGAGATAAATGGGAATACATTTTACACGATTGACCAAGATCAGAAGAGCACCAACCAAAACAGCTGTGTACGCTTTGATGCAACAACCGATAAGGGAAAGGACACATATTATGTTGACATAGTGGACATATGGGAACTTGACTACGGACAAGATTTTAAGGTCCCTTTGTTTAAGTGCAAATGGGTCAATCTGTCAGGAGGCGGGGTACATGTAGACCCACAGTGCGGAATGACAACAGTCGATCTGAAAAATCTTGGGTACACTGATGAACCGTTCGTCCTAGCCAATGATGTGGCACAGGTTATCTATGTGAAGGACATGTCTACCAGATCGAGAAAAAGAAAAGATAAGGAAACGAATACATCATACGATGAGCCAAAGCGGCACATAGTTATTTCAGGAAAAAGGGACATCCTGGGAGTGGAGGGCAAGACAGACATGTCTGAAGATTATGAAAGGTTTCATGAAATTCCTCCCTTCAATGTCAAGGCTGACCCAAGCATCATGATAAACGATGATGATTATCCATGGTTACGGCGCAATAAGCAAATGACACAAGCGAAGAAAAAGTGAAGACTTTCTCCCACAACTATTATGATGATACCATGCCAAATTTGTAACACACGAGTATGTTATGCCAAGTATTTTAGAGTTCATTTGAAAACAGACGAGTAGGTGCATCTATGTTAATTTTTTTATTAAAGTTAATCACAAACTTGTGATTCACACAAATTTCAAAGAATTCAAATTTTAACTATTCAAATTTGAAAACTAATGGCACTAACAGAAAGTTATAATATTGCTGACCTAAAAGCAAAAAGAATTAAAAAATATAGCAAGAAAACAAAAGAAAATAAATAATGCAGAAAAAAAAAACAAAAAAACTGGAAAAAAATAAAAATAGCAACAATAAGTATTTTGTTGTAAGTAGAAACATAAAATAAAATAAATAAAGCAACAAAGAAAAAAAGTGTTTTCAAATTTGAAAACTAATGGCACTAACAGAAAGCTTATAATTTTTCTAAAACTAAAAGCAAAAAGAATTAAAAAATAAAGTAAAAAACAAAAGAAAATAAATAATGCAGAAAACAAAACTAAAAAACTAGAAAAAAATAAAAATAGCAACAATAAGTATTTTGTTGTAAGTAGAAACAAAATAAAATAAATAAAGCAACAAAGAAAAAAAGTGTTTTCAAATTTGAAAACTAATGGCACTAACAGAAAGCTTATAATTTTTCTAAAATAAAAGCAAAATGAATTAAAAAATAAAGTAAAAAACAAAAGAAAATAAATAATGCAGAAAACAAAACAGAAAAACTGGAAAAAAATAAAAATATCAACAATAAGTATTTTGCTGTAAGTAGAAACAAAATAAAATAAATAAAGCAACAAAGAAAACAAAAAAACAAAAAAGTGCCACCTACTAGGCCCACACGGTGTGAATACGACTAGAAACCCTACCATGGGCCAGGATTCAGGCCCGCAGGAGGCCCAGTAGGCCCACAGGCAGATAAAGTGACTTTAGGCCCGTAAGCCTGCATTTGAGAGGAGCTCGAAGTGGTCGGCGCAACAGCGCTTATAAACCACTACTGAAGCCTCTCGGCTAGCGAGGTGGGACTAAACATCCCACCGCACCGCGCCAGTTCTAGCACAAGGCCATTGGTCCCGGTTGGTGGGACGAACCGGGACCAAAGGGGTGCATTGGTCCCGGTTCGTCCCACCAACCGGGACCAATGCGCCCCCTTTAGTCCCGGTTGGTGCCACCACCCGGGACCAAAGGCCGCCGCTTCCCGCCCTTTGGGCTGCTGAAAAAGGCCTTTGGTCCCGGTTGGTGGCACAAACCGAGACTAAAGGGTGGCATTAGTCCCGGTTTAAGCCACCAACCGGGACTAAACCCTTTTCTATATAAGCAAACACTTAGCAGTTTTCGACCAAATCACGCACTTCTCCCCCGACGCCCCCTTCTCCTCCTCGTCGCCGTCGCCGCCCGACGCCCCTGCTCCTCCTCGTCGACATCGCCGTCCCACGCCGTCAGGCTGCTCGCCTTCGCTGTCGCTGCCGCCACCGACGCCGTCAGGCTGATCGCCTTCGCCGTCGCCGCCGCCCCCTGTGAGCACAGCCCCCTCCCGTCCCGCGCCCATGCGCCCCTCTCCTGCGCGGCCGCTGCACCGCCGCCCCTGCCCTGTGCGGCTGCCGTGCGCCGCCCCTGCCCTGCGCTGGCGCCGCGCGCCACCCGGCCGCCCTGCCCTGCCCTGCCGGCGCCACCGCTGCCGCTATATATATATGTTTAATTTTTATTAGTTTAATTTTTTTCATATATATATATATATAATGTATGTGTATGTATATGGCTATATGTTTCTGTTCATATGTTGCAATATGTTTTTTTATTTTTATTAGTTTTTTTTCATACGTGATGTATATGTGTATGTGGCTATAATGTATATGTGTATGTGATGTTAAAAATATATATGTTAAAAATGTTTTATATATAGAAAGTTACAATTTTAGAAAAGTTTTATATATGCAAAAGTTACAATTTTAGAAAAAGAAGGATAAGAAAGAAGAAAATCAGAAGAGGAAAGAAAGAAGAAGAGGAGAGGAAAAGAAGAGGAAAGAAAGAAGAAAATAAGAAGAGGAAAGAAAGAAGAAGAGGAGAGGAAAAGAAGAGGAGAAATAAATAAGACTAAGGAAAAAGAAGAAAAAGAAGAGGAGAAGAAGAAAGGAATAGTGGAGAGGAAGAGAAAGTAGAATATTCTATTTTCTCTTCTTCTCCACTATTCCTTTCTTCTTCTTCTTCTTCTTCTTCTTCTTCTTCTTCTTCTTCTTCTTCTTCTTCTTCTTCTTCTTCTTCTTCTTCTTCTTCTTCTTCTTCTTCTTCTTCTTCTTTCTTCTTCTTCTTCTTCTTCTTTTCTTCTTCTTCTTCTTCTTCTTCTTCTTCTTCTTCTTCTTCTTCTTCTTCTTCTTCTTCTTCTTCTTCTTCTTCTTCTTCTTCTTCTTCTTCTTCTTCTTCTTCTTCTTCTTCTTCTTCTTCTTCTTCTTCTTCTTCTTCTTCTTCTTCTTCTTCTTCTTCTTCTTCTTCTTCTTCTTCTTCTTCTTCTTCTTCTTCTTCTTCTTCTTCTTCTTCTTCTTCTTCTTCTTCTTCTTCTTCTTCTTCTTCTTCTTCTTCTTCTTCTTCTTCTTCTTCTTCTTCTTCTTCTTCTTCTTCTTCTTCTTCTAGGGTAGAGGGTCGAGGGTCGTTAAGGGGTCAAGGGTCGAGGGTTTCAGGGTCGAGGGTTCGAGGGTTCTAGGGTCAAGGGTTCCAGCAGGGTCGTCTAGGGGTCGAGGGTTCCAGGGTCGTCGAGGGTTCCAGGGGTCGAGGATCGCCGAGGGTTCTATGTTTGCCACTAATATATCCATTTGTCATGTTTGAATAATAATTGCCATGTTGTAAATATTTGTAGAAACTATGGACACTATCGCCCGAGACGAAGCAAGAGAAGCGTTGTTGAGGGACATAATCGCAGAAGGAAGTGATGCCGTCTCGTTGTATCTCAACGACACCGATGGTACTCTGGAAGGAGTGGGTAAAGAAGCTGGCTCTGGTGACCTAATGCCGGTGCAAGAAGAAGAACGTGACGACGGGTCCGGTGACCGAAACGAGTCCGGCGGCCGAGCCGAGTCCGGCCAGGTATATATATTAGTTAAGCCTGTGCGGACTAGCTAATTGATGCATTCATTTTTTTGGTATGTACACATATTAATTAAGTCTTTGTTCTTTTTTCTAGCCCTCCGGATCGAGCACAACTGAGGTAAAGAGACGAGGCCCGAAGAGAAAGTTGAGCTCGGATGAAAGGTTTGAGATCATAGAAATCGCGCCTGACGGCCAACCTTTTGAACCCATCCGAACAAAGAAGGCATTTGTTGCTCAGTGCGGGGTTCTGGTTAGGGACAAGATCCCGATCAGCATCCAGCAATGGAATAAGCCTAAGAACGAAGACCCTGAGGTGTCTTATGTCAATGATCTGCAGAAAAATGATCTTTGGACTGAGCTGAAGTCAAATTTCACCCTACCGCCAGAGGATGATCCGGAGAAGCGAGTTAAAGAGCAATTAATCAAGTCTTTTGCTCTTAAGAGGATGGCAGACCTATTCAGGAGGTGGAAGAAAGACCTGAATAGGTTTGTCAAGAAAAAAGAGACACCAGAATTCAAGGGCATATATGAGAAGATCAGAGATGACTGGCCTGCATTTGTTGCCCACAAGACATCGGAAAAGAGTAAGAAGATGTCGGAGACAAACAAGAAAAATTCTGCGAAGAAGAAGCTTCACCATCGCACGGGGTCAGGTGGCTACCTGGTAGCCCGGCCTAAGTGGGCCAAGGCTGAGAATGATCTGGTTGAAAAAGGGATTGAACCAGAGACAATGAGCTGGCCAGACCGTTGCCGGACTTGGTTCTTCGGGGCTGGCGGAACCTTGGACCCTGTAACAGGGAAGTGCATTTGGACGGATGAGCAAGCTGACATACCCTTGAAAAAGCTTCGGTACTATATCGCTGCAGCGCAGGAAGGGACGTTCCTTCCAGACAGAGAGAACGACGAGCTCACAAAGGCCCTCGGGAATCCTGAGCACCCTGGACGGACACGAGGCACGCCAGGCTCCATTCCGTGGAAGGCTGGGTTTCCAGACGTAGGCGGTTACAAAAGCCAGGATAGGAGGAAGAAAGTGCAGCAGTCCGAACTGCAGGCGGTTAAAGAAAGGGTACTCGGGATAGAGGAACGAGAAGCAGACCGGGAGAAACGAACTGCCGAAGCTTCCCCTGAAGCTACCCCGCCATCTCAGCGGAGAAGCAGCGTGGCTTCCACCGAGCTGCTTCAGCCAGAGCTTGTCTTGACGGCTCCTGCCAGCTATCCCGTGGATGCTATCACGGAGGCTCAAAATTGCCACCTTATGACGCAGTGGATGAATATGAAGGTCAAGGCGGCTGTTGGCTCTGTTTATCCTAATGAACTCGGCGCAGCTTTTCACCGCCGGCCGATTCCAGAAGGATATGCTAAGGTGATGGTGGATGAAATAAAGGAGGGATTTGAGGACCTCCCGCTTCACCACCCTACCGGAGAAGGGGAGACCGGCCGGGTTCTGCTCTGAAGACTCCATGCCTATGGCGGAAGGAGCTCATCAACCTTCCAAACTGGACGCCTCCGCAACCTCCTCCTCCTCCGGCGAGTCACGGGACTCCACCTCCTCCACCGCCTCCTCCTCCGGCGAGTGACGATCAGGGCCCTCGGCCGGCTCCTTCTCCGGCGCGTAGCGGCACTCTGCCTCCTTCTCCGCCTGCGCCGGTGCGCCCGAGCAGCCAGCCTACTCCTTCTCCGCCTCGTCAGCAAGGGCGGAAGAGACCCGCCGCCGCTCCGGCAGCTGCTCCAGCGCGTCGTAGTCCTTCTCCTCCGCCTCGCAAAAAGCAAGCAGTAAAGAAGACTGCCGCTCCGTCTGCTCTGCCGGCGTCTAGCAGTACAGCCAGAGGCGGGAGAAAATACAAATTCGGTCCTTCTCTAAAATCTCCAGAGAAGTTACCATACGAGATGAGCCCGGAGGAGAACGCGAGGATCGCGCGAACCGATAAGGATGACTGGTTTCAAGGGTTGAAAGCACAGAGACATCCACCTCCGAAGGAGAAGGTAGATTCGGTGAAAGTGAAGCGCACTCTGGCTGCCCTGGCAAAACCACCCAAGTCTCCGCCGAAAGGCAACTATGAGCGCATTATTGCAAAGACATGGGTCGAAGCGTCGCGGTCGGGAAGTACAGTCAGTGATCAAAGGCTGAAAGAACGACGAGTAGCTGGGAAACAAATTGCCCAGCTCGGCGAACAAGCAAAGCAATCGTGCCCCCCGTTCAAGGTGCCTAGCGTCGATCCGAGGATGGCGCCCGGTTATACCAATCTTGACGATTATTGACCCGACGATGTAGATTATGGTTTCCTGGACGTGCAGATACACAGATACGAGTACGGGAAGCCTCTCGTCAAAGATGAAAGATCTCTAACAACGATGATGCGAAGATTGCATGATTGGTACATGAAAACCTGCAGAGAGTCTGGGGGAGGAATACTTTGTATATGAGAGTTAAACCGGAGCATGACCTCGTTGGAATTGAACTGTTGCATGTTCCATTTAAGGAGTTCTATCAGTTTTTCAATCAATTGGCCCTCGATAAAGCAACGGTCACCTGCTACTGTCTGTAAGTACTACTACTTCTGTCATTAAGTCTCTCTACATAGCTCAGCTCTTTCTTTGCATGTATTTATAATTATCCTCACTATATTATGCAGATTGAAGATCACCGAATTGAAGAAAACACAAATCGGTGATATTGGGTTCATTAACACAAATCTCATAGATGCAGTTCAGGTTAAAGATCATGCCGCAGAAACCGAGGCCAGCTTGCTACGATCATTCAAAATAAATGAACACAAAAATATAATACTCTTTCCTTACAACTTCAAGTGAGTGTTGTCTTGTGCATATTCGGTTTCCCTTATATATTAGTCCAGGTTATAGTAATGTAATTAATGAGTTATGCATGTGTGCGCAGTTTCCACTATATTCTCCTGGAGATTAGGCTTGAGAAGGGAGTAGTAACTGTCTTGGACTCGAGACGAAAAGATCCCCAGGAGTATGCGGACATGACTGAAATCCTCAAGAAGTAAGTTAAATCGATCATTATCCACCATATCAGCAAATTTGTTCATTTCCTGATATCAAGTAATTGTTTTCTTTTGTCTGGCAGTGTTTGGAGAAAATTCAGCACAAATTCTCCGGGACTCCCGAAGGAGCTGGAATTTAGATACCCGAAAGTAAGTACTATAGTACCATGTTCCGCACGTCTCCTAGCTATTGATTCAAGCGCTCGTTTCATCAATACCATTTGGCATTCTTGCTTATCTGTTTAATTGACCTCTATTTCTTGTAAAGTGGTTGTGGCAGGAACAAGGGAATGATTTCTGTGGATACTACGTCTGCGAGCCCATCCGCCACACGACCTGTGAGCGGGGCGGGTACTCTGAGAAACAATATGAAGTGCGTAAGAAATAATATTCACAATTTTTTTTATTACCATCATTTGTGTTGAGTTTCATTCATTCATATATATATATATATATATATATATATATGTGTGTGTGTGTGTGTGTGTGTGTGTGTGTGTGTGTGTGTGTGTGTGTGTGTGTGTGTGTGTGTGTGTGTGTGTGTGTGTGTGTGTTGACCCCCTTCTTCAAATTAGATGTTTCGGCAGCGGAATGAACTCCTAGGACCAGATCGCATGCGAGCAATTCAAGAGGAATTGGCGGCATTCTTTCTTGACCACGTGATCGCTGAAGACGGAGAATACTATGTGGACCATGCGTCCGTAATTTAAGAGATTATATTTGTAAAAGATAATTATTGTATATATGTAGCCGGTAGTGTCGGACGATAGATATACGAGAACTTGTTGTTCGACCAATCTCTCGGAGAAGGAGATGTGGTCGATATCACTTCTCTCTGTATGCATATATGTTCATGATGATTTTCTGTTTCCTTCGTTTGCTTACTAGCTAGCATATGCCTAGTCTTCTCTATACATATGTTTAGTATGTAACGTCGACCAAGCACGGACATAAGAGAGGACACTTCTCTCTATTAATTAGCTATCTAGCTAACACAATATATGAAATACCTAAATTAACCCCCCAAAATCCCCAAACCCCCTCCCACCCTTTTAAAAAAAACCAAAAAACCCAGCCACAGAAATGCTGACGCGTGGATGCCTGCTACCAACCGGGACCAAAGGCCCTCCTGCCTGGGCTCGGCGCACAGGCCACGTGGAGGCCCATCTGTCCCGGTGAGGGTATTAGTAACGACCCTTTAGTCCCGGTTCAGGAACCGGGACTAAAGGCCCTTACGAACCGGGACAATAGACCGGTTTTCTACTAGTGATTGGTTGTTTTTTATAAAAGAAATACAAATTTTGACGCATGCTTGCCTTTATTATTCGACTATATGTGGTTATGGGCAGTGTAAAACTGTCCTAGTGGTCGGCAAGTACATTTACATAGAACGAGAGTCTATCACATTTCTCGCTTCTTCAACTTAACAATGAGCCCATTTTTCATCTCCAGTATAATGGACGGCTTAGGCTGGATGCTTTGCCCTTCCACCACCTTCACATCGAAGTTCCACACAGCTGTAGCAATGACAGTCTTCATTTGCATAAGTGCAATGTCCTTGCCGAGGCACATCCTCGGGCCAGAGTTAAAGGCCAAGAACTTGTGAGATGGTATGTATTTCAGGTTGTTGCCATCATCTGAGACCCACCTATGTGGGTTATAGTCGAGGCAGTCTTTACCCCACACACCCTCCATTCTCCCCATGGAGTGGACTGAAATAAAAATGGTGTCACCGGCATGCACCTCATGGCCACTCGGCATGATATCATCTACGGCCACCTTCTTTAGCAAGACAGGCGCCGGTGGGTACAGTCTAAGAGTCTCGTACAAGGTGGCTGTCAAATATACTAGAGATTTGGTCTCGTCTGGCTCAAAGATCACCGGGGTAGACGCCCCTAATGCTACTTTGCGTGATGCAATGGGTGAAAGTTCGTTGCGGATGATTGACACGATGTTAGGATTTTGGGCGAGGTTGTAGAAGATCCATGTTAGGGTTGTTGCAATGGTGTCCCTCGCAGCGAGCATGTAGCTAACAATAATCGCACGGAGCAAGTCAGCATTGGCGTAGTCTGGGTCTTCGAGGAAGGAAGAAATAATATCCGCACTCTCTTGTTCCTTGCCATGTCCAAAACGACATGTGCTGATCTTCCTCTTTTGCATCATCTCCCCGATGATCTTTTGCAGCACCATGCGTGCCGTGTCGAGCTTTCTCTCAGGGCCGATGTTTAGCCACCTCATCGACTTCCAGCAATAAGCTGGCATCATGAGCCTAAAAAAGCCCACCTCCATCACCGTGTCCAGGGCAACCGCTGCGTCCATGGGCGGCATGTCTGAGGATAGGAGGCGAGGATCCACACCGAAGAGAGGCATAGCAGCCAGGTCAAACATAAGCCTCGACATCAATTCATGCATGTCGAATGAAGAGTCAGTGATCGCCATCCGGGTGAACAATGGGAGGAGGTTGTTCTCCACCTTGCCATAGAGGTAGGCCGCCATACTGGAAATGATCCTCGGGCTGCTGAGGATGCTCTTGGCTTTCGCACGTTGTCGGCGGCATGGCTCACCATCAATGGTGAAGAGGCTGCCACCCATGATGTCGAAGATATCGGCGAATTCCGTGCCCTTGGGGAAGTTGGCGTGGTTCGTTGTCAAGATGTGCCGGGCGTTCGCAGGGTCGCATGTGATGAAGAAGCGCATCCCGGTCCCAGGTGGTCCATGCACCCTGAAGTTGTGGCCTGATCTGGCGAGGACCAGGGTGTAATAGTCATACAAGTTGTGGAGGTTGGCTATGAAGGAAGGGAACATGTGCAGCATTGGCCAGTTTATGGGAAGTACTGGTGGGTTCTTTGACCTACAACTAGCCCTGAGATACAAGCAAACTGGAACAAATAGAACGAGCAATGTGGAGATGAGCATAATTGAAATTGTTATCTGTAGTGTGAGATATGCTACTACTTGAGATTTATCCTTCAATTAGCATGGCCTTGGCTCCATATATAGACGTACGCCTTCCCTCCATCATAGTGATACTACCTCAATCCATTGGTACTATAGTTGCTAGTATTCTCAGTTAATGTCAACATAACTCCACTTAATTGGGCTCAAAAGCAGGTGACAGTTGGCAGATTTGGCGATAAGTATGTGATGAAGTACAGTACTTGATAACTTTCATTACAAATTGGATCAATCCTTACTTTGCTCATCGGGCTATAATTGAGTTTGGCAGTACTTGATAAGTGTCAACATAGTACACAACTACACTTCATTGGGCTCAAAGCAGATTTGGCGATAAATATGTTACTGTAACTGTTTAGTGCTGGTCCAGCTCGCATCCGTACTGGGGCGGGTACCGCCTGGACAAATGATGCGCACCATATGCGCTCTAGCCGGAGGGCTCCCCACACCTGTTTTTAACAAAACTGGCAGTTGTTCTGCCAATTTCATTAGCAGGGGAAGCTAAGAATAGAAGTTACAGTAACAAGGAGAAAGAAAAAGGAAACCAATGTCCAGTTCAAAAACAATCCAGGCTGGCTGTACGAGCATTATATCATCTCTTGCCAAACAGAATACGTATGGTCTCAGGCGATTGCCCATTTCCCTTTAAATTTGATTATTTCTTGATAAGCAGGTCCCCCCCTTTTGTGGTTTTGCAAATATTGCTCTACCAAACCTTGATGGAACTTGCCTCAGACGGCACACAATAGACTCGATCAAGTACACACCTTGATAGCATTGGAAAGAAGTACTCTTGATCCCATCGCGAAAATAAGTACGATCGATTGACACAATACATTTTTTTGCGAACGCATCACATCTATTATAAAAACTCATTGAAAGTACAAAGCATCTCAAATATAATAAAAATTACATCATGATTTCGAGATCACTGAACAATCACTATTGTCGCCGGCAGATCTATCTTTTGTGGATTTGCTCGGATCTGGTCGTTGTTCGTCTATACTTGTGTGTCTTCAGGTTGGATCCTTCTGATTTACGCTACTCTTCATCGGTGGCGGTTGATGTTCTGGCGCGTTGATCCTATGAGGCCTTAGCACGACGACTTACTGACTATGTACTACAACAAGTTTTGTCCGGCATCAGCGAGGGAGGGGCGATGACAGCGGCGCGCCTTCCGCTCGCTTCAATGCTTGTAGTCGTCGCTAGGTGGTCTACAGATCTGAATGTAATTTTTATTATTTCTAGTGTTCGTTATACTATCATTATTAAATATGAATAGATAGTAAGTTTTCTGGCACAAAAATAATACTTCCTCCATTCCCTTATACAAGACCACAAACTCAAATTACAGGTACCTAGGTAAAATTTGATGACTACTCTGGAAGCCAACTTTTCTTCTTGTTAACTGGGATCATTAATACGCCCGCATGCATGCAAGGAAGGAATGAGAAGGAAGTAGCACAATGTCATTATAACTACATGCATGCAAGTATTAAACAAGTTGTTACTACGAAAAAACATTATTAAATTTTGCCTCGGTTACTGTTAGTGGCCTTTTATATATGTGAAATATATTTTTCATAGTGCCCTTGTATAAGGGAATGGAGGGAGTAATGATTTCTTCTCACATAAAATATTATAGAAGATGTTTGCGCACATGTGATATTTATTTAACATAATATTAGTGATGGCCATAGAACATTAATATTTGTAGTGTGTGACATGGGTATATGATATTTGAATCTTCGTCCTCGAACAGTCTCAACACAATAAAGACAACACCCTCTTGCATATGCATGGGCCATTGTGCTAGTTCTAGAGAAAGATCTCTAGTTTCTAGGACTGAAAACTCCAATAATATATCGATAATTTTGAAGTCGCACCCAGTGGCAGGGGCACGCAATTCCAAGGCTGCTGATGGGCGCCGTGATTTGGAAAGTTGATTGTACCAGAAATTAGCTAAAAATGGACAGAAATTCGGCACGCTATGAATACGTCACCATATACATCTGGATCTTGTACACATACTTCACAGATATTGCTCCACTAAACCTTCATGGAGTTAACGTCCATCACCACATAACAGTCTCGATCAAGTATACTCTTGATCCCATCAGAAAAAGAAAGTACACTCTTGATTGATCCCCACAATATATGTGGTCATACAAAATATCTAGACTTACGGGCAAGATCCTATAGAAACCACGTACAGACTCCTCCCTACACCAACCTCTCCCCCCTTGATTTTCTTTGTGGGTCCCACCTTCCTTCTGATTTCAAATCACGATTTCACATCTCAACCCGTAACTTCATTCTATAGGAATCAGCGTGTAAGTGTAGCATTCCTCCTGTCCATAAGAGGGTCATCGTCGACGTCTATGGCCACAATTAATTGGAAGGTCTGTGCAATCTGCCCACGTGTCTATTTTCTCATTTGTACGTCGCTGACTTAATTTTCTTTCTTGCGAGGAGGATCTGTACCAGCAGTACCGTGTGGCTGGCTGGCTCAAGTAATTTGCATCACACGTACGCCACCGGCTCGGTTCGTACGCACGTACTAGATATGGAATTTCACGATTCACCCTATGCTACATTTTCTAAGTGGATGGACGAAACATACCGCCGCGATACATCCTACATCACTTCTCATCCTACATACCTAAGAGAGTGATCGCCACTAACCTATTTACTTCAACATGTAAGCATTTCACATCATCATACAATTATGGACGGATAAAGCCCACCTCTGCAACCATGCATGGAAAAAGAAGACCCACTACCACATGCAACCATGCACGAAAAAATAATTTCCTTCTATTATTCTATTATTCGACTTATATCCAATAATTATTTCAAAACTATACATACACTCAGTTTTAAGATAGTCCCTCTTACCTCATAGCGGGTAAGACCAATAGATCAATCTCACCCGTTGATTATTAGCAGTAGCGGAGCTAGAATCAGACTTCGATCCAGGCAGGCTGTATGGCTACAGTGTTATACAGTGAACATTTTGCTACAGTCAACGAAGAAAATCATCACCACGCCCCAGGCCGAGACCCTGGCTGCCTCTGATTATTTGGAGTGCTGGAATGCACCGTGTCATAATTTGACGTGCTACGGTTACTATCTAGTGGGATATAATAAAACTTCTCTGTCCTTCCCAAAGAAAAAGGAAACTACGTGTCCACCTCTGTCTCAAGCTTTTCTCTCTGCTCAAAACTCTCCAAACCTGACACACACAAAAATGTAACGTATTTGACAGGCCAAATTATCAAAAATACCAGTGGACCTGAATAGGATTTTCTATTGAGGATCAATAGGAAAATGAATTTAGAAATTTCATGAAGACTCAGAAATTCCTACAACTTTTTTGGAATCGAACATGGCCAGGTATTGCAATTGTGTGAAAATTCCGCGATGGAATAGCTTTGACCAACTCCAGAGCCAAGAAAATGAAATTGCAAGTACAAAAAATAAGTGAATAGTAACTTTTATAGAATCGATTGTGTTTTTCCGCCCAGAAAACCAGGACAGTCTTTTATTTTCAAAACTTTTCACACGAGTAACACCTAATCTTAGTTGATTACAAAAAAAGTCAGCAATTTTTTATTATTTAAAAAATTTTGAAAAATATTTTTCCCAGTTCGGGTGCATTGGCACTCGAGACCCAAAGATCCGCGTCGGCCAACTTATCAAATATATTCCAGTTGTTATAGTGCAAGACGTGTACATTTGACTTAGTCATGATAGACAAATGTTGTCTGATAAAAAAGTTGTTGTCATGCAATTACGTTCCAAGAAAATCCATTTTAATATTATTTTCTTCTTCTTTGCATGTGCAATTACAGTGCTTGTAATCACGTTCCAGAAATTGTTTGCAATCTTATACTCATTTCTACTATGTAGTGTACTGCTGCCATATGTGGCGTATAATATTATTTTGTCGCTTTCAAATCGCACCCAAATATGATGCAAACAAATACTTCCCATACTGCTACTTTCTTAATGTAGTTGTTTCCTAATTTTATGTCAAGGGGCATTTAATCATGACCTTTAGATAAAAAGAAATGGAGGGTTCTAGTAGCGTGGGAACGTCTTAAAATTTCTCAAAATTGATGACCTCGATATAATTGTTGAGAAACATGTACGCTATCTGCACAGGAGACTTGCCCTACAAAGTCAGTCTAACGTAACACAAATATGAGGTCAAGTGGTACCAGAAATCCAAATCCCAGTTCATTCTAGAAGAGGATAGTAACGATATTTCCATATGATAACCAATGGAAGTCATTAAAAAAATATCCAGGGTCGGGTGAGGGAGTATATCCCCAAATATTACATATCACTGTTTGGGGCTACGAACGTGGGACATATATCTCTATGAGTCCAGAATTGGCGATATTCCCAAGGTTCGACAGCAGAAAATAAAACCCTCACGACACCTTTCTCAGAAGAAGAAGTGAGGGCAGGTTTGTTCCAAGTCCAAATGGCTTCCCCACCAGGTTCTACCTGAACTTCCAGGAGGCCATCAAATTAGATCTCATTCTCTGGCCAACTTGACTTATTTATACCAAATTTTAGTGACAAAATTTTCAGTATGATATGCCGGTCAACAAAATTTTCACTAAATTAGCCACTAGGCTCAATGTTGTAGCGACCATGTGGTCCGGCCCTCTCAAAAGACTTCCATATGAGGAAGAACCATCCTTGATGGAGAAGTTATCCTTCACGAGATGCACCTAAAAAGTTTGGGTGGTGTAATATTCAAAATTGACTTTAAAATACCCTATGATAAATTCAATGGACCTTCCTACAACATGCCCCAAAGAATGAAGGGCTTCTCCAAGAAATGGTGTACACGGGTTGATATTTTTCGTCTCGGGTGGTAGTGTGGCTATAATGACATTGGTCATTATTTGCAAACGAAAAAAGGATTTCGTCAGGGTGAACCACCATCTCCAATGTAATATAACATTGTTGCAGATATGTTAGCCATTTGGATTGAAGTCATATCACATATAGTGGATAGTGTCTCTCAACTCTGCCATATTCCAATGACCTGATTCTTTTTATGGAACATGACTTCAAAAAGGTTAGAAATTCAAAAGGTTTTCTTTTAGCGTTTGAGCATATGTTGGGTCTTCAAATTAGCTCTTCTATTTTGTAGAAGCCAATGCGGTGGTTGTGAAATATATGAGGACTTGTTTTGCTGTACGCCAGATCAAATACAATTAATCACTTGATAATTCTGATCCAATATAGAATCCTGACTAATGCGGGGTGGAAATATTTCAAGGAGTATATACAGAAACGCCCCTGTAGTTGGAAAGGCAATTTGCTCTAAGTTGTGGGGCAACTTTATTTGATCAACTCCACGCTCACAAAAATGGTTCTCTATGATTTTACAAACTGCCAAAGGGACTTATGCAATGGACAACTTTAGGTCCAGATTTTTTGTAGATAACTGAAAAAATAGAATGGTAAAATGGAACGTGTTATGCGAACCAAAAGACCAAGGGCCTTGGAATACATTATCTACATGTCAAAAACAATTCCTTACTTGGTACATGGGTTTATAAGATTCTAAACGTAGAAGGTGTCCAGCAAACTGTCTTGTGGAAAATTATCTTGGCCCTAAAGTTGTGTCTCGGGTAATTTGGAAACTTGGGGACCTACATTTTCGGGCAGGCCTAATGGAAACAATTGAATATATTCCTGGATTTAGATCATTCACAAATAGGGATGGCTTTGATATATGTTTCTGATGTGAATGCTACTCCCCAGGAACAATATGCAGCCTTACACCACATTGCCGCAATAAGAATGATACACTAGCTCAAGACTGAAAAAGATGGGCACCCAAGATGCACATGCAACCGTGTTGAAGAAGGTTGCCTTGTGCCAAGAACATTTTTAGTTCCCTCCAAGGACACACTGTTTAGGGGATAGAAGCAACCCATACCCTTCCCTTTTAGAAGAATTGCCCCGTTGCCTAATCCTTGATAGAAAATAATTTAGGTTGAACTAAAAGATATGCACAATTATTGATGACTAGTTTATTAGGGAAGAAGCAAAAATATTTTCGAGAACAATAGGTTGGTCATTGGTATGAAAGGATAAATGAACAAAATGTTCTATTTTCTTACCTTGACCGCTAGCGGTGTGAACCTTTTCATTGCCGATGTAGCGGTTTCGTACAATGAACTTGTGAAGTTCAATGGTCAGATGATCCATGGCACCGGTTTTGAGAGACTAGCTGGTATCTACAAGAAAGAGATGATGACAATGTTAACCTGAGGATCTGGCAGTGTAACACAGTTATTACCATAATATTTGAACACTGTTACGGTAGATGCCTGAGCTTGAGACCGGTTTGACAAGGCGTTTTAATCGGTTTTTCTTTATGATGTTGTAGATTGAAACCACCGCCCCGATGGTAGTCCCTTACACAACCATTGAAAGCCACTGTCGCCGTTGCTATAATTGTCATCACCAACACGGTTGCCTCTCTGGCTGCAATTCTCAGTGTTGTTCTGATCTCCATTGCCACAAGTCCCCATTGATGCAAGGTTGATGGAGTAGCCAGTGCTAGTGCCAGAATTCCGTGCATGAACCTTTGCATGGGGCGCTATGAGTTAGGCAAGTAAATACCTCAAAGGGATGACTTGCTCTCTTTTAGAGGAGATGGAAACCACAAACGGATTGTATTCTGAGTTGTGGGGGAGGCTCTTGCCGTCTTCTGCCATCTCAACGCCAGGTTTCTTGGTTTTGTCAAAGTACCCACCCTTGCAAGCCCCATGCTTAAATTTGAGCACTTTTTGAGATTAACCCATTTTTTGGCCACTAAGAAGGCCAGAACATAATTTTGTCCAACATGCTGTGTAAACGAGCTCCAAAATGGATGAAACCTGGCATGGCGTCGTCATAGTACCACTATAGAGTGTGGTAAAAATTTGAGAACGTTACGGCAGAAACATGATGCACTTCATGTACAAACTGAACACTCATCGACGAAGTATCAACATTTCGAAGGGAAACCGGTGCCAGCCACAAAAACTTATTTTTATACATCATTTCAACTTCAAACTTTTTTATATCGTTAATACACACTATTTGAAGCCCCATGCTCAATTTGGAGCACTATTCTGAGTTCAGTAAATATGATTATTCAAGGTTTTTCTGGATAATATTTGCGGCCAGTGGCCAATAAGGCCTGCCACTACAAACTTTTGGAAATTTAAAAAAATGTTGGCACGGGTTGCCCAATTTTTGTTGTGGTGGGAACGCATTTTTCCAGCAACTGGACCAGTGGCGGGCACTTTTTGCTTGCCCGCTATTGCAGGTTTTATCGCACGGGTAAATTTATACAAGTTTATCAGTGTTGGGTAGTAATTTTTTCCTGTCGCTGATGTACACATAGCATTGGCCAGCGTCATACTCTACCTGCAACTGCTATTTTTAAAAAAATATCAGTGGCAGGTACCTAACCGCGCCCGCCATTAAATTAAGCCCACCTATAATGCTTTTCTAAGTAGTGTTTTAGTCCTCATAGGTGCACTGCTTGGGCGGATGGTGGCACTTCTCCAAATTTGTCTTTTGGGATCAGATCCTCCTGGTGTTTCTCCTTCGGTCGTAGTCGATGGAGTTTCGGCATAGATTCCCACGGTGTATTTGGGACGGTGAGATTAGGGTTTCTCGTCATGTGGCGAGATTTGGTGTCAGGTGCTTCAGATCTATGAAGGGTTCAACGAGGACGACTGCGGCTCCAAGGCGGTAGTCCTTGGTAGCGCATGCTTGAAGACTTTCTGGCTATCATCAACAAGATCAAGCCGACTCCGGTAGGGTAGCAGCAACAGCGGCGCGTCGGTGTCTTGTTTTGGCGGCAATAGTGGTCGTTCGGTGGTCTCGGAATATTGATGTAATTTTCATTATGTTTGAGACACATTGCACTTCTAGTGAACTTTAATAATAGATATGATCGTTTGGTTTTGTATGATAATTAATAAATAGTCCGTTTTCTCTATCACGAATGAATTAGCTAGTAGTGCAAATTGATACGTCCTCATCGTATCTATAATTATTGATTGTTTCATGCAATTATTTTACAAATTTTACTTACTTTTGGCAACAATTTATACGATTTTCTTGGACTAACATTTAGATCCAGTGCCCAGTGCCAATTCCTGATTGTTGCATGTTTTCTATATCGCAGAAAATCCATATCAAACGAAGTCCAAAAGCGATAAAATTTTACGGAGTTTTTTTTGGAATATATATGATTTTGGGGAAAAGAATCAACGCGAGACTATGCTTGTGGGAGTCACGAGATCACATGGCGCGCCCCCTACCCTAGGGCATCCCGGGCAGGCTTGTGGCTACCACATAAGTCGGTTAGGGGTGTCCTTCGGCCGCAAGGAAGCTAATATCCAGTTAACAAGGTGTTAAAATTTCAGCCTAATTGGAGTTACAGATCTTCGGGAATCTTTTATATCTAAATAGCAAGCCCCCCACTACTAGATTTCTCTACACATGCGTGCTTCCGCATCACCTCAATTATTTACAGCCTTCCGATAGAAATTGTGTGGAATCAAGAAATCATGCATTTGCTCATAGTATACTCTTTTGATTAAGGTAAATTATGCCACCTCAGTAGTCATGCATGTCTTTTCTCCGAGGCATGCTTGTACTCATGTTTTTGCATTAATCTATCAACTCAAACAATGCCACTTCATCAATCATGTCTTCTTTTGGAGGAATTTTTTTCTCTCTTTATACCTCATTTTATCACACACTTCTTTTATGTTTTACCATTTTAAATATTTAAAACTCTTACATTTGTTTTTCATTGGTTGTAAGCACCTATTTATGCATTGGTTTTAACATGCTTCCCGAGGCAACGCGTGGGGCATCATCTAGTATAAGAAAGGGTGGAGGGCCAGAATACAGGAACACGAAACAGAAAAGAACACACAGAGAATGAGAAACCTAATCTCAGACGGTCTCCTGCCGACCAGGAACCATGTCACCCAAGGACCAGAGGGGAAACCCTTCTCCCATCTAGGGTGGAGGCCAAGGAAGAATAAGAACGAGAGGGGCTCTATCTCCCTCTCTCCCCGCGGCGCTGGAGCGCTCGCCGGGGGAACACTCGTGACGACAATCTACTCCAACAACTCTGCCTTCTTCCCCAACACCTTCATCACCTTCACTCATCTATTATAAGCGGCACACTGTCCCGCAACGTGTTGTACCCCCTACTTGAACATGGTTCTTTATACTTCATATTTATTATCCAATGATGTGTTTCCATCCTATGATATTTGAGTATATTTTTGTTGTCCTATGGGTAATTGGTGAATTGCTATGATTGGCTTAAATTGCTTGTGGTTATGTTCATGTACTTCGGTGCCCTCATATGAGCGCGCGTGTGAATCACAACATAGGGTTAGTTGTACGTTCATAGGACTATGCATTGGGGGGCAAGAGTGTCGGGAACTTCTTCCTACCATACAAATTGATACATACATGATTGAAGGGGGATCAATATATCTTAATTCTATGGCATGGTTTTACCTTAGTGACCTTTAGTGGTTGCGGATGCTGCTAATAGTTCCAATCATAAGTGCATGGACTTCCAAGTAAGGGGTGTCATGCTAGCAGTGGCCTCTCGCACATAAAAACTTGATACCGGTCTAGTAACATAGCGAATTGCTTAGGGACTATTACCCAAATCCTACCACAACTTTACTACACTTACTATACTAACTTAATTGTTCTTTATTAAAATAGCACCTAACTTTTATATTCACGTTATTTATTATCTTGCAAACCTACCACATTACACATACATAGTACTTTTATTACTTGTTTATAGGTAAAGCAAACATTGGTGTGCATAAAGTTGTATTGGTGGTCGATATAACTTGAACAGAATATTAATTCTACCTTTACCTCCTCATTTGGTTCGACACTCTTACTTATTGAAAAATGCTACAAAATATCCCCAATACTTGTGGGTTATCACAAATAACACCTATATATTTCTCTTGCATATATATGCATAGTGCAAGGACAACCTAGAATTAAGTGTGAGAAATTTGGGCATAATGAGCTATGTAGTGTGCAAGTCATCGCCGGTGGCGGTGGACAGCCCGCCGGAGGAGAGGGAAGGAGTGGCTTGCCGAGGGAAGGAGTGTTGTTGCGAAGAGGATGCCATGGCAGAACGAGATGAATTTGCGAGGAAGAAGCTACCTAGTTTGGCATCATGTGAAACGATAGGGTAAATCATATGGCTACTGGGCAGGGACGATGCATGTTATATTAGGCACATAGATTGTGACATAATCAGTGTGATCTGGTTTGAACTTGATCCTCAAGTTAGTTATCCAAGGAAGGGATCAATCAAACTAAATCCTAATTACAAAAAGCCATACACGGCTACCCGCCTACTCCCTCCGTCCGGGTGTATTAGGCCTCACAACATCAGAAGCATGTCCATTTTTATAAGGCCTTGCTTTGAAAAGGTGCAAGCATGCAACCACTTCATTGGTTGCATTAATTAAGAGCCATTATTGTTGGTGTCAAGGATGGGGAATTAAAACGCTGCATGCGTGCTTTTTCATAGGTTGCACACGCGAGCTGGCATATGTGGCTGGTCGTAATGAGATATCATACTCCCTCCGTCTAGGTGTGTAAGTCACCTTACGAAAACCAAGTAATCCCAAAACACTTAGGCACGGTACATTAACTCTCTCCTCGTTTCTTGTTTTGTGACATATCAACCAATAAGAGATGTGGGCCGTGCATGCTTTCAATGATTTGAGACTACCAAACATGACATGCAGTGGTTAGTTCATTGCATGCAATGCTATTAATTAGAAAAAGGACATTAAGTTTTCTCATTTTGCTCTCCACCTTGGTTGCGGTGCACAACGTAAGATGACTTACACACCTAGACGGAGGAAGTAGCTAGTACCATGCATGCCAACTAGGCAATTTTAACGAGGTGGCATAGAATTAAATGAAGAAACAAAATGTTGAGTATCGTATCATGATACCATATCATGCCAACTAGTAGCCTATGGCTGCGTGTTTGTGCTTGCACGCGCACGTGTGTGCTACTGAAGCTGCGCGTGTGTTTGTGTGTGCATGTGTGCCACTGCGTCTTTGTGTGTGTTACTGCATGTGTACGAGTGCGTGCATGCATGTGTGCCGCTGCGTGTCTACATGCGTGCGTGGTGCTGCGTGTGTTGCTCAATGTGTGTGCTGCATGCATGTGCGCCGTTGTCTGTGTGTGTGCGTGCATGTGTTGCTGCGTGTGTGTGCTAGTTCCCCGCACTGATGTTGTGTGTGTTACTGCCCCGCACACACACATATATCACATGAGGGGCAAAATAGTCTTTTCAGGTGTCATTTAGGCTCAAAATGAACGAAAGTGTCATAAAGGACATAAAATGTAGAGTCGTTGTTAGGTAGGGAAGAAAAAGTTTTCCAGTGTCAAATAAAGAAAGGAAATTTTAGGTAGTGTTAAATAAAGATTTGTTTCTAAATTCTATGTTACTATGTGACGTGCATGACAATATTTAAAGTCATCTATGATACTAATATATGATACTATATATTAGGGAGGTAGTATTATACAACAGTATCACATGCATGATATTAACTTGTGATACTACCCATTACAAACAAGAGAGAGTGTATTGGGAGTTGAATTGAAGAATTAATGTGAGCAAATTACTATGTTCCATGGTCCAAATAAGGTGGTCTTTAGGCCTAATAAACCCGAACGGTGGGAGTATATAATACAAAGTTTAACAGGCATAGCTTAGTGGAACCTGGTCATCTAAGCTTTGCTCGGGTTCAAGGCCTAGATTTGACACGTGTGCTCGCATATTCCCTAGATTTATTTCAGACTTCCCAACATTTTTCTTTTTGTGGTATGGTATTCATACGGACTACTAGCAAGATGTCCATGCATTGCACGGAACATCAAGATGCATTTTTTTATGAAACATTTGTTGTGATTGACCCATGCGGGAGTAATTCCATGTGTAAGAACTAATGATATCTCAAGAAAGAGGAGAGATAAGGTGAGGAGGAGTGGGACGTGGTGGTGATTGGTGGTCGGACTGAGCGGATGCATGGGGATGGACGACACCGGCAACGGCCACCATGCCAGATTGTTCCAGATGCTTCCTTTTTTAATTGCTCAACAATGAGGTTGTGGGAGATAAGGATGAACAATGAAAGGACTTATCTGCAAATGTGAAGAGAGGTGTGGGTATATTTTTGCATAATTGCCATAGTTTGATTTCTATCCGTCAGATATAGATCGAACGGTCTATATTGCACCACCATCACCAACTCGGTTTTTTATAAGAGTAGAGACAAGTTACCTCTGACGACTTTCTCAATCTTAAGATATAGGTTTGCAGTAGAAGGAAGTCCTCCCCTCCGTGAATAACCAAAGTATCAATCCGTGGAAGCAGTCTTTTCCTAAAATAATTAGCAGCTCTAGGTGTCAAACCTACAAGATTTGCTAGTTGTAGAACCTATTAATGTATTTGTGGATGGAAGTATTATTTTTTACATTTTCGTAATAAATAATAACTTAAAATAAAAACAACATGTAAAAGATGTTGGAAGGTGTTTCTTACGTAGGAAAATGCACTGGGGGTTCACGGTTTCACTAATAGTAACTTTCCAAGTAGCAGCGGTGCGATAGAAGAAACATGAAATCATATGTGAACAAATGTTATATGCTCATGACAGAAAAACTATATATGTGAAGTGATGATATATGTAAACTCGTTCTTTCCCTTAGCAGCTTCCCTGAACATGTATTCAGACTCACTGTTGTGTGCCTGTTATGCCTTAGAATATACTTCCCATATTCTAGTTTATAACGCGTGTGCAAATTTCTTGATAGTCAATTTAATAAATGATATGAGAATAATATGTTATTCGTATGTAAAAAGATAAATTGTAATGGTATATTTTGTGTGTGACATATAAGTTGTACTTAGTTGGTCAAATTAATGATCTAGAAATATGCACAAGCCTTAGTTTGTAATGTAGAAAATATAATGGATCACTATCTCGAATGAACTGGCTATACTGCATGTAGACATCTATATATATTCTCTTACCTATATATGCATACTGCGAGGACAGCCTAGAATTAAGTGTGAGAAATTTGAGCATAATGAGCATTCTAGTGAGCAAGTCCTCGCCGGTGGCGGTCACCAGCCCGCCGGAGCCAGGGACGGCAGCCGGTGGCATCGTCAACCTCTCCTCTTTCGACAAGTGTTTCGGTCCTATTCCAGTCCCGCTGATCCTCGTCTTCGACCAGCCAATCAACGACCCCGTGGAGACCATTAAGAAGGCCGTGTCGCAGGCTCTGGTGCACTATCACCCAATCGCTGGCCGCCTCGTCGCCGGAGCCGACCAAGAGCTGATCCACATCTCCTGCACGGGGGAGGGCGTGTCGTTCGTTAGTGCGTCGGCCAGCTGTACCCTGGAGCAAGTCGCAACGTCCCCGCTGCTCGTCGGAGACCTCGCCGTCCGCTTCCCTACCAGGTACTGCCGCCCCAGCGACCCCTTGCTGTTGATGCAGGTGACCGAGTTCGCCTGCGGCGGGTTCGTCGTCGGGGTTACATGGAACCACGTTGTGGCCGACGGCGCTGGGATGGCCCAGTTCCTGCAGGCCGTGGGCGAACTCGCCCGTGGGGTGCCCGCGCCGTCCGTCGTTCCTGTCAGGTCTGAGGTTGGCGGCTCCATCCCGTGCCTACCGCCACCGGTGGTCGCCGCGGTGAGGTCTCAGATATTCTTCACAACGGAGGAAATGGCGAGCCTGGATGTCACCGTCCCATCGAGTTGATCGGCCGCATCAAAGCCGAGTGCCGCGGGGAGTGCACCGCGTTCGACGCCGTCGCTGCGGTGCTCTGGCGGTGCCGCACCCGCGCGGTCGTCTCCGGCTCCGACGACACGCCCGCCCCCCTCTTCTTCTCCAGGAACGTGCGTGGGCTGGTAGGCGCCAAGCACGGCTACTACGGTAACTGCGTCATGGCGCAGCAGGTCCTGGCAAAGAGCGGTGCGGTGGCGAGCGGCGACGTCAAGGACCTGGTGAAGCTCGTCAGGCTTGCCAAGGAGAAGATACTCACCGCCGGCGGCGCTGTGGACCGGCAGCAGCCTCCGAGGTACAACACGCTGGTTTTGACGAGCTGGAGGAACCTTGGGTTGGAGGCGGTGGACTTTGGGCGTGGGGGTCCGGCGCGGGTGATGCCACCGCTGTGCAAGCCGGAGCGTACAGTGCTCAACTTGTGCGTTTTGTGCCCGCCATGCAAGGCCAAGGACGGCGTCAATGTCATGTCCCTCTGCGTCAAGCCGGAGCACGCCGATGCCTTCCTTCGGGAGTTGGCCGCCCTAATCAATACTTCATACTAGTAGTAGTGGAATATGTATGCAATGCAATCCTACACGAATAAATCCATCCAGTGAACAAAATGTAACTTCGCTCATGCACCCGAATCTTTCCCTAATAATAAGGGTCGCACTAACTGCCACACGTGTGGCAGGAAGTGAGACGCACCACACGTCTCTAATGTAAACAGATTGTCATGTCATCGCATGCATGCATGTAGTAATATTTTTAGATTTTTAATTTTTAAAATGTTTTATCTCTTAAACAAAAAATCCGATTGAAAATCCGTTTTCATCATTAAATCCCTCGCGATGAGATCTTCGAAACTAGATCCCAAGTTGATATTTTTTGATGAATTTTTCTTTTGGATTAAAAGTTGTCATGTCTATTGCATATGAATTGCCATGATGTTTACACTGAAGTTGCCATGATATGTTTCAGCTATTTTCTTCTACATTTAAAAGTAAAATTTGACATTTATAAAACGGGGAATTAAGAAACTAGACTTGCCATGAACCATAAACTAAAATTGCCATGATACATGCACGTAAAATTGCCCTGGTTCATACAAAAATTATTTTCATGGTCAAAGTACTGGAGTTGCCATCATCAAAATACTAAAATTGCCATGATCTACAAACTAAAATTGCCACATGGCAACTTTAGTTTAAGCCCTATGGCAACTGCAGTGTAAACATCATGGCAACTTCTGACAAAAAAATCGTCGAAACATATCAACATGGGGTCTACTTTTGAAGATCTCGTCGAGACGGATTTAATGGTGAAAACGGATTTTTAGTTCTCTTTTTTATTTAGGAGATACAACATTTTTAAGCCGAAAACCAAAAAAATTCTGCTGATGTCATCTATTCATACGTGGCAAAATGAGTGGTGATGGAGGCGTGTGGGCGATGTGCAAACGCCCACACATGTGGGCGTTAACATTTCCGTAAAGCACGGATTGCCTCCGTGGGTTCACTGTCACAATACGCTTCTTCCCGTGATTTTATGATTTCAGTTTGAATTTAAAATATATTTGAGGTGGTACTAAATTTTGTCTTTGCAATATTATCGACTCGATTGACCGCTACGTTCTTTCTTGGTCGCTTAGCTGGGTTGCGATCCAGTTGGGCCTTGGCCCGTCTCTCTATTGTACGGTAATAGAGGTAAACAGTGTCCGGATGGGCAACTGCAAACAACGCTGCGATTTCCTAAAAAAATATCCCTACGAACGTATACATAAAGAAGGAAGAGAACATACAGATTGGGAAAACTACGTTTCAGAAAGAAAAAAACTCCAGGAAAACTAGCCACACTCGCCGTCGACACGTTTTCCATGGGCTCGCATCTCCCTGCCGTTGCGACAGCAAGTTCCGACCGAGCTAGCTGGACAGATCGGAACTCGACACACTGTCTGCCAGGCCCAACACGTGCGACAAGAAGATCGGCATGGCTGACTCCGGCTCACATGCAGAACGCGCGGCGCGCTAACTTGACAAGGGCGGCGTTCATGTCTTGAGGTGGGCGGCGGTGCGTGAGATCCCAGCCCCCAGACTCTCAATGAGGTTGTCACCGACCGCGAAGGCCTCGCCGCTGTACGCGACGTGGAAAACGACTAGGTCGGTCTAGACCACGACCGTTGCTGGACCCAATGACCACGTTGGAATCGACGGGGTGGGTCACGTCGGTGAAGATGGTGACTATACGCTGCTACTTTGCCTCACCAAGATTGATCAAGCCCAGCAAACCTCACGCAACACATGAACAACCTTTCAGTGGATACATGTTTCGATGGTGCAATCTCTTCAATTTTGTGATGCTACTGTTTCTATGTCGAATTTGCTTTGTGTGCTCCTTTGTGCGGTGAAAAGAACAGGATCAGGTAGAGAAGAAGGAAAAAGTTGAAAAGTAAAAGTAAAAAAAGGAAAAAAGAAAAAAAACAAAGGAAAAAAAATGTATTGAAACAAAATGTGCACATCACGGTTGAAAATGTCTCAACAGTGATGGAGAGGTTACCCATTGAGTTGGCCCGTCACATGGTGAGTTCAGGGGGTCATCGTGCACCTGCCATAATAGGATTGTGAAATTAATCTTACAAACATTGTTGAATCTCTATGGATGGATCATAACAAAAATGAAAGGTACAGGGAGCAAAAAGCAACATGATAGCAGCTTCATCGACCTACCTCCATGAAAATACCATCGACACCAACTGCAACAGCAGTCCTTGCGTTCTCGTAAGCCCCCACTTGCAACCCCACCACCATCAAGCTTACAAAACAGAATCAATGCCCAGTTGAGCAAAATTAAAAGCCTCAAAAGACAGTTAGTGTGGAAGAGGTTTAATCAGATCACCATCATTTTCTTTAAACATATAGTTCGATTGGATATGTAAGATATCATATTTACAGATTGGTTATCAGAAAATACTTTCATAACATGACAATTTTATTAAATTTTAGCCATATTATAGTAGAAATTAAGTAGCAAAATTACGTTATGAACACCATGTAGACGTCTAAAATGTCAATCTTTTAAAGACAGGAGGGAGCAAGTTCACATGCCAATTTCACATTCAAGGAGGTACATAAGTAAAATTTGGTTAACTGCCACAAGTTTTCATGTAAACTATATATTGGCAACATTTAAACATCATGATGTTATTCACAAATCTCCATGACTCCACCAAAGGGAAAAAGAAAGAAAAGAATAATTTCCTTAAGGTTGAGCAAAAATGTCTACGAGGAAAATTACCCTAAACCAAGAGAGGCATATTGGAAATAGGCGAGTTTACCTTTTTCCCAGCAGGTTGTCGTAGAGCATGTGTTACATCAGCTACATGAATATGGATACTTCTCTATCACTGATCTATGTCATTGTTCATGATACATTTGTAGTTACCACATAACATGATATTTGTGCATACACAATTGAGAATTCAATGTACAATTCAGATACAGAAAGGGCAATCATCTGGTTCATGTCTAAATAACCTAAATCCATTATCGAGTAATAACAATAGAAAATAGCACAACAGCTAGACTACATCTTGCCATATTAAGGCAAATGTGCCCCTACAGAAAAAAAATCTCGATGCTTAATCACTTAATTGACACTAAAAAACAACTACCTCCATTATAATAGAGCTCCAATGTTGCAAAATAGGTTAATACTATCTTTTGCAAATATCATGCCATCATGAATACTGGACATCTGAATATACCAAATGTCATGAATGATTAACTTTTCTCTAACACCAATGATAAGAGCATCTCCACTCCCCAACAGGCCACCTAGGGCGAGTTTTTCTGTGCCGGCACCGAAAAAAAACCCAGTCGCGCCCCCAGGACGCCAAAATCCGTCGGCTCGACCCTTTTTGGCCCGGCGATCCTAGGCCGAACCCAGCGCATTGGGGGGCACTTGGGGGCTCCGGCGGAAGGAAAAACCATGCTTGGGCCAGCACTGTCAGGCGAAAAAGCATCTTTCCATTCCAGATTCGCCACCCCCGCGCGCACGCCCTTCCGCCACCGTGTCGATCCTGGCGCCGCCTATCCACCCACCGCCGCTTGATAGGTCATTCCCTCGCTGAAAAAGAGAGTGTTCCGTCGCGGAAACCTCCACCCGCCCAGCCCAGACTTGCTGTTTTTTGCCTATTTCAGTGTTTCGAAGAAAAGGAATACCAAACGAAGTCGAAATGGAACGAAATCAACTGGAGAAGTTATTTTTGGAAGGAAAGCTACCGGAAAAACTTGGAGTGCACGTCAGAAAAGAAGGGAGGTGCTCACGAGGGTGGAGGGCGCCCCCCTAGGGCGCGCCCCCTGCCTCGTGGCCCCCCTTCGGTGCACCGACGTACTTCTTTCACCCATATATACCTACGCACCCTAAAACTTTCAGAACGGAGAATAGATCGGGAGTTCCGCCGCCGCAAGCCTCTGTAGCCACCAAAAGTCAATCGGTACCCTGTTCCGGCACCCTGCCAGAGGGGGGAACCCTCACCGGTGGCCATCTTCGTCATCCCGGCGCTCTCCATGACGAGGAGGGAGTAGTTCACCCTTGGGGCTGAGGGTATGTACTAGTAGCTATGTGTTTGATCTCTCTCTCTCTCTCTCTCTCTCTCTCTCTCTCTCTCTTGTTCTTGATTTGGCACGATCTTGATGTATCGCGAGCTTTGTTATTATAGTTGGATCTTATGTTGCTTCTCCCCCTCTACTCTCTTGTAATGTATTGAGTTTTCCCTTTGAAGTAAATCTTATCAGATTGAGTCTTTAATGACTTGAGAACACTTGATGTATGTCTTGCCGTGCGTATCTGTGGTGACAATGGGATATCACGTGATTCACTTGATGTATGTTTTGGTGATCAACTTGCGGGTTCCGCCCATGAACCTATGCATAGGGGTTAGCACACGTTTTCGTCTTGATTCTCCGGTAGAAACTTTGGGCACTCTTTGAAGTACTTTGTGTTGGATTCAATAGATGAATCTAAGATTGTGTGATGCATATCGTATAATCATACCCACGGATACTTGAGGTGACATTGGAGTATCTAGGTGACATTAGGGTTCTGGTTGATTTGTGTCTTAAGGTGTTATTCTAGTACGAAATCTAGGGCTATTTGTGACACTTATAGGAATAGCCCAATGGATTGATTGGAAAGAATAACTTTGAGGTGGTTTCGTACCCTACCATAATCTCTTCGTTTGTTCTCCGCTATTAGTGTCTTTGGAGTGACTCTTTGTTGCATGTTGAGGGATAGTTATATGATCCAATTATGTTATAATTGTTGAGAGAACTTGCACTGGTGAAAGTATGAACCCTAGGCCTTGTTTCATATCATTACAAAAACCTATATCTACCATCCATATTGCACTTGTATCACCATATCTTCACCGAACTAGTGCACCTATACAATTTACCATTGTATTGGGTGTGTTGGGGACACACGAGACTCTTTGTTATTTGGTTGCAGGGTTGCTTGAGAGAGACCATCTTCATCCTACGCCTCCCATGGATTGATAAACCTTAGGTCATCCACTTGAGGGAAATTTGCTACTGTCCTACAAACCTCTGCACTTGGAGGCCCAACAACGTCTACAAGAAGAAGGTTGCGTAGTAGACATCACCTCTCCGATGACGCGTGAGTTGTTCTTTGTAGACCTACGGGTCCGTAGTTAGTAGCTAGATGGCTTCCTCTCTTGTGCTGAATTCTCAATACAATGGTCTCTTGGAGATCCAAAAGATGTAATTCTTTTGCGGTGTGTTTGTTGGGATCTGATGATATTTGAGTTTATGATCAGTTATATCTTTTTATATCCATGAATGTATTTGAGTTTCTTTGATCTCTGTTATGCATGATTTCTTATAGCCTCGTATTTCTTCTCCGATATTTGGGTTTTGTTTGGCCAACTTGATCTATTTATCTTGCAATGGGAAGAGGTGCTTTGTAGTGGGTCCGATCTTACGGTGCTTGATCCAAGTGACAGAAACGGAACCGACACGTATGCATCGTTGCTACTAAGGATAAAATGATGGTGTCTATCTCTACATAGATAGATCTTGTCAACATCATGTCATCATTCTTATTGCATTACTCCGTTTTTCCATGAACTTAATACACTACATGCGTGCTGGATATCGGTCGATGTGTGGAGTAATAGTAGTAGATGCAGGCAGGAGTCGGTCTACTAATCTTGGACATGATGCCTATATAATGATCATTTCCTGGATATCATCATGATTATATGAAGTTCTATCAATTGCCCAGCAGTAATTTGTTTACCCACCGTTTGCTATTTTTCTCGAGGGAAGCCACTAGTGAAACCTACGGCCCCTAGGTCTCTTTCTCATATATTTGCCTTTGCGATCTACTTTTCCTTTGCGTTTATTTTCAGATCTATTAAACCGAAAATACAAGAATACCTTGCTGAAATTTATTCTTATTTATTTTGTTTGGCGTTGGATCTATGAAACTACTACAATTTTATTCTCGTCCGTTTGCCCATCTTGGGGCGCCGCTACACAAAAGGGATTGACAATCCCTTTTACACGTCGGGTTGCGAGGATTTGCTATCTGTGTGCAGGGGTTGTTTACGTTGTGTTGCTTGGTTCTCCTACTGGATCGATAACCTTGGTTTTATATCTGAAGGAAATACCTACCGCCACTATGTTGCATCATCCCTTCCTCTTTGGGGAAATACCGATGTAGCTTCAAGCCGCCATCAAAAAGAATTTCTGGCACCGTTACCAGGGAGGATCTTCAACATATACCAGGTTCCTAATCACAAATCTCATCTCCTCGCAATTTACATTATTTGCCATTTGCCTCTTGTTTTCCTCTCCCCCACTTCACAAAAATTTACCGTTTTATTCGCCTTCTTTTTCGTTCGCCTTTTTCTTGTCATCTCTCTTGTTTGCTTGTGTGACCATGTGTCCTCTATTTGCTTGCATCTTATCTTGCTAAAAATCTATTGTTATGGATCCTCGTCCACTTGCTAATCTTTTCAAAAGATCTGATTATGTAGAACCTATTGCTAGTGAGTTGAGTGCACTTGATTATCTCTATGAAGTTTTGCTTGAAATTTGTGAATCCGAAAATTGTGATGAAGTGCTAAAAGAAGAAATATATGAAGTGATTGACGCTAGTTCCTTGAATTAAAAGAATTATAGCAATGGTGTTATTATAAATTCTATCAATGTCAATTGTGCTAATAATATGCAAAACCCTAAGCTTGGGTATACTAATTTTGATATGTCCACTACTTATTGCAAAGATCATGATTGGGGTGATTATTCTTATGATCTTGAAAATTTATTTAAGCCTCATGATGAATATGTTAGTGATAATAATGTTTGCAATAATATTGAAAGTGGGTTTGAAGAGGTCATGACTTTAGGTAAAAATAATGCCACATATTTGGAGAGTGTTCAATCTTATGAAAGTTTTGATAAACGTGGGTTTGAAGAGGTCATGACTTTAGTTGATGTTAATCCCACTACCTTGGAAGATCGTAAAACTTTTACGCATGTGGATCACGGAGAGAAAATTTTATATGGTAGCTTTATTGTTGAATTTGAATATGATCCCACATATAATTATTATGAGAGATGAAAATATGGTTGTAGAAATTTTTATGTCACTAAATTACCTCTCGTTATGTTGAGATTGCTATTGTTTCTTTCTTCTTCCTTGCATATGCTATATCTTGCTTGTCTTGCTAATTTGTTTTCCTATAAAATTCCTATGCATAGGAAGTATGTTAGAATTAAGTGTGTTTGTGACATGTTTTATGATGCTCTCTTTGTGCTTCAATTCTTATCTTTCGTGTGAGCATCAATAAAAATTTATGCCTAGCTAAGGGCGTGAAACAATAGCGCTTGTTGGGAGGCAAGCCAATGAATAAAATTTATTTTTGCTTTTTGCTTTTTGTTCTTGCGTGCTAGCACAATTATGCTACTGTTATGATTGTGTTTTACTTAAAGTTTCTGCCAAGTAAGGCCTTTAGGATCAAAAGTGACTTTCTGCTCCCGAGCTCATTTGAGCTCGGTGAACAGTAGAATCGAAAAAAAATCAAAACAAATTCAAAAAATTCCAAATTGTTTTTGGGAGAAACATTGACAAAAGTTCTAAGTGCTTGTAAAAATTCATCATGAAATCACATTCCTGTAAGGCGTGGCAAAAAAACAAATTCAGTGCTCCATAATGCTTTTGAAAGTAGCTTTTTCAGAGTACTGATTTTGTTTTTTTTTTGCCACGTCTTCTAGAAATGTGATTTCATGGCGAATTTTTGCAAGCACTTAGAACTTTTGTCAATGTTTCTCCCAAAAAATTTTGGATTTTTTTGAATTTTTTTATTTAGTTTTGATTTTACTCTTCACCCGAGCTCATTTGAGCTCGGGTGCAGAAACTCCACGTCCCATTAGGATCTTCTTGGGTAATAGCTATTTGATCTTACTGAAAAATAGAGATTTATGCACTCATGAAAATAATTTTCGTAAATCACAGAAAAGTGCTTTTGCCCTGATTCTTTTTGTAGAAGACTAATATACAAATTACCC
Organism: Aegilops umbellulata; assembly: GCA_032464435.1. Taxonomy (NCBI): domain Eukaryota; kingdom Viridiplantae; phylum Streptophyta; class Magnoliopsida; order Poales; family Poaceae; genus Aegilops; species Aegilops umbellulata. The sequence continues at coordinate 635,522,634 of CP136055.1, forward strand.
TGGTCGTCCTAATTTTTCAGAATTTGTGGAGTTGCAGAAGTATTCGGAATAGTCAGATTGCTACAGACTGTTCTGTTTTGGCAGATTTTGTTTTCTTTGTTTTCTGTGCTTATGTTGATGTCTCTATGGTTTTCTTTGATGAGTTTTTGCCATAGAAAAGTTGGAATGCAGTAGATATAATGTAGAAAATAAAATATAGTAGTGGTTTACTTTCTTATACTAACGGATCTCACGAAGGTTTTGTTGAGTTTTGTGTGATTGAAGTTTTCAAGTTTTGGGTTATCTTACGATGGATGAAGGAAGGATAGAAGAGCCTAAGCTTGGGGATGCCCCGACATCACAAGCTATTATCAAAAAATGAGCAACCAACTAAGCTTGGGGATGCCCTCGAGTGTCATTCCCTCTTTCTTCTAACGACCATCAGTATTTTACTTGAAGCTATATTTTTATTCGTCACATACTATGCGTTTTGCTTGGAGCGACTTGTATGATATGAGTCTTTGCTTGTTTTATTTTTTATTTTTAGTCTTGATCCATTGATGGACACACCTATTTGAGGGAGCAAAAATTATGTCATGACTTGTTAGAATTGCTCTCTATGCTTCACTTAAATTTTTATGAGCTATGGACTTGCTCTAGTGCTTCACTTATATCTTTTTTAGCACGGTGTGCTTAGTAATTTTGAAGAAATGCTCTCTTGCTTCACTTAGATTTATTTGATAGTTGGTAAAATTTTCAAGAAATTATCTCGTGCTTCACTTAAATTATTTTGAGAGAAACAAATATTATGCTCGTGATCTTCACTTATATTTCTTTGAGCTTATGGAAAGCAACACATGAAAATTAGTCCCAAAGTAATAGATACCCAAGAAGGATATAATAAAAACTTTCATGAAGATCAATGGACAAAATAAACTTGATTCTGTGTAAGTTTTGAGATATGATGATGTGATATGTGAGTTATGTTGACGAGTAATTATGCTTTAGCAAGAATGTTGGTGTTAAGGTTTGCAATTCACTATGCAAGTACGAAAGTCAGTAGTCATGCAATGAAATTATATCCTACTTGTGGTGGATTATTCGGTGTTAATTATGCTTAATGCTTGCTTATGAGATTATTCGTTTCTTGGTTGGTCGCTTCCCAATCTTTTGCTAGCCTTCATTTTGCACTAAGTATGATCTCTACTTGTGCATCCAAAATCCTTTAAACCAGTTTCGCCACATGAGTCCACTATATCTACCTATATGCTGTATTCTTTTGTTGTTCTAAGCAAATTTGCATGTGCCATCTCTAATTTTCAAAATAAACTTCTCTTTTGTGTGTTTGTTTCGCTCGTGGAGCGGTGAGGGGTGGCTAATATTTTCCACGCTGGATGTGTTATTCTCACGATGACTATTTATTCACTTGTCATTGCACGAGAGTAAGGCAAAGGTATTAGGGATGCCTAGTCCCGAAATGCAAAAATGAATTTACTTTATGTTGTCAAATAATAAATTCCTTGGAAAGTGTTGGTATGGAGGGCAACCGTGGATACGGCTAGCCATGGAAAGTGCAAGTATGGTGGAAAAAGGAATAAACTTTATTTTCTGTTTGGGAACCGCCTATGATATATCTAGCATGGTAAGTGTGTGGAACTCTAAGTCGTTTTCATTGGTGTGATGGATACACCTCCCAAAATGTTTTTATCTCTAAGTATTTCGCTTTGACCTCTAGCACCTCTACAAATCCCTACTTCCCTCTTCGCAGGGCCTTTCCTTTACTTTATGCAATTTTTATTTTGAATTTGAGTCTTCATCTTCTCTTATAAAAGCACCAACTAGGAGGCAATATGATTGTACTTAAGTATTGAGTGTAGCTAATATGCGTGTGTGTTTCGTGAATGGATCAATGGTTGAGCATGATGGGCTAGGGATAACTTATTTTAACGTCGATATTTTGAAAGACATGGTTGCTTGATGATATGCTGGAGTATTTATTATCATGTCAAAACTAGACTATTGCTTTGAAGCACATCAAATTCCAAATGTCCATGATATAGAGAAAAGAATATGATATGACTTGTTAGGCAGCATTCCATATCAAAAATTTTGTTTTTATCACTTACCTACTTGAGGACGAGTAGGAGTTAAGCTTGGGGATGTTGATACGTCTCCAACGTATCTATAAATTTTTATTGTTCCATGATTTTATATTATCAATCTTGGATGTTTTATAATCATTTTATAGTCATTTTATATCATTTTTTGGTACTAACCTATTGACATAGTGACAAGTGCCAGCTGCTGTTTTCTGCATTTTTTTACATCGCAGAAAATCAATATCAGACAAAGTCCAAATGCCACGAAACTTTACGGAGAATTTTCTTGGACCAGAAGACACATAATGGGCCCTGGCTGCGCCTGGGGGGTGCTCCAAGGAGAGCACAACCCACCAGGGCGCGCCAGGAGGCCCAAGCGTGCCCTGGTGGGTTGTGCCCACCTCGGGTGCCCCCGGACCGCCTCTTTGCTCTATAAATACGCCAATATTCCAGAAACCCTAGCGGAGTCGACGAAATATTGATCCAGCCGCCGCAGAGTCCAGAACCACCAGATCCAATCTAGACACCATCTCGGATGGGGTTCACCACCTCCATTGGTGCCTCTCCGATGATGCGTGAGTAGTTCTTTGTAGACCTACGGGTTCGTAGTTAGTAGCTAGATGGCTTCCTCTCTCTCACTGAATTCTCAATACAATGGTATCTTGGAGATCCATATGATGTAACTCTTTTGCGGTGTGTTTGTTGGGATCTGATGAACTTTGAGTTTATGATCAGTTATATCTTTTTATATCCATGAAAGTATTTGAGTTTCTTTTATCTCTCTTATGCATGATTGCTTATAGCCTCGTATTTCTTCTCCGATATTTGAGTTTTGTTTGGCCAACTTGATCTATTTATCTTCCAATGGGAAGAGGGGCTTTGTAGTGGGTTCGATCTTACGGTGCTTGATCCAAGTGACAAAAAGGGAACCGAGACGTATGTATCGTTGCTACTAAGGATAAAACGATGGGGTCAATGGGGTCTATCTCTACATAGATAGATCTTGTCTACATCATGTCATCGTTCTTATTGCATTACTCCATTTTTCCATGAACTTAATACACTAAATGCATGCTGGATAGCGGTCGATGTGTGGAGTAATACTAGTAGATGCAGGCAGGAGTCGGTCTACTAATCTTGGACGTGATGCCTATATAATGATCATTGCCTGGATATTGTCATGATTATTCGAAGTTCTATCAATTGCCCAACAGTAATTTGTTTACCCACCGTTTGCTATTTTTCTCGAGGGAAGCCACTAGTGAAACCTATGGCCCCCGGGTCTCTTTCTCATATATTTGCCTTTGCGATCTACTTTTCCTTTGCATTTATTTTCAGATCTATTAAACAAAAAAATACAAAAATACCTTACTGTAATTTATTCTTATTTATTTTATTTGGCGTTTGATCTATCAATCTACTATAATTTTATTTTTGTCCGTTTGCCCACCTTGGGGCGCCGCTACCCAAAAGTGATTGACAATCCCTTTTACACGTCGGGTTGCGAGGATTTGTTATCTGTGTGCAGGAGTTGTTTACGTTGTGTTGCTTGGTTCTGCTACTGGTTTGATAACCTTGGTTTCATATCTGACGGAAATAACTACCGCCGCTGTGCTGCATCATCCCTTCCTCTTTAGGGAAATACCGACGTAGCTTCAAGCTGCCATCACCCGCGCAGAACCACGAGTCAACTAGATTACTCGATAATATTCGAGTTGTATTAGTGATGTTATATGATAATATTCGAGATGTATTACTGATAATATTCGAGATTATATTCGATGATGCATTTGATAATATTCGATGATGCATCAACTGGATTATTCAGGATGTATAAGTGATATTATATGATGATCCTGCTAAAAAGATTAATCCTCCTCGCCATCCCTCGCCCCTCAGATCGAACCTCTTTGGCGGCTGACTACTATGATTCAGTTTTTGCTTATTGAATGCGTTCTATTTTAAATACTAAATTGTATTATCTTTCTTCTGGATTAGTTAAGCTATGGATGATAGGGGCATAAACGATCAAGAGGATAACATGTTCAACATGATACGCTCCCAAAACCCAGAGATTGAATCAGATGACGGCACACAATATCTGAACGATTACGGTGAGGGAATTGAGGTAGAACCAAGAGACGAAGGGCACACAAACAATGATGGCGAAGAAAATGTTTTTCAATTAACAAAGACCGACGAGATGTGTGTGTATATATTACATGTTATATATAAATAAATAAACGAGTATTTCTTCTTTTAGCCCTCTGGATGGAGCAAATCTTCTACAAGGGTAGTATGAGGCCTGGCCAAAAAGTTGCCCGATGGCATAAAGTACAACATCGATGAAATCAAAGAAGATGGCGAACCGATTGCTCCTAAAAAGAATGCGGACAAATTTATACGTCAATGCAGAGTTATTGCCAGGGACCAAATTGCGAACCATTCAAGAATGGAATAAGCGAAAGAAAGATCGAGGAGTTTTTTTTGTCGATGAAAGAGCAAAGAGCAGGTGGCTACAAGACTGGCCGGCCTAAGTGTGATGAATCTGAGGAAAAGATGATTGATGCAGGGGTCTCTCCAAAAACAGTGGGTTGGCCCGACAGATATAGGACTTGGTTTTATGCACATGGAGGAAAGGTGGACCCAAAGACAAGAGAGATTATCGAACAGGCAAGTCTTAAAGAAGCCTCAGACGCTTTACTTGTTGCAATAAAAGAGGCCTTCCTTTTGATTACTTCTCAAACTTGACTGCAGTTCATTGTGATGCTTCTCTCTCTTCATATCTGAAGCATACAATCAAATTCCAATCACACCTTACTGCAGTTCATTGTGATGCTTCTCTCTCTTCATATCTGAAACCAGAAAGCAACACAAAGTACTTGCACATCAATCAACACAGAAGATGTACCACAATTCTAACCAGGAAAGGAACCACAATTGCGACCGTCCTTCCCAGAGATAATGGAGGCACAATCAAGAATCCCGCCATGGTAACTTGGTCAGGAAAAAGGCGTCGTCGCCGCGCTTGGGACAGGCGTCGGCTGCTTGCTGCAGCAGAGAGTCGGCAATCGCATCAAACATCTGGAGGCAACGCTAAGATGCTGGGGCAAGGGCACGGAAACGGTGTGCATCATGCCCATGGGCTCGCGCATCAGGTGCGGCGGGCCTTACTAAACCGTAGGCGTATGTCGAATTCGAGGTAGCCGAGGCCGAGGACCACCGTCGAGCACAAGCCAGCAGTCGCGGGTGCGGAGACACCGGGCCGTCACACCATTTGAGGCGCGGAGGCGCGCTGGCAAGGCCACGGATGCGGGGGTGCAAGGGCGTGGAAGACTTCTCATCGGCGGAGGATCGAAGGGCAAAGGTTAGGGAGAGCCGGGCGAGTGAGAGATAGGGGCGGAGAGAAAATATCTATTTTTTTTCTTTTCAATCAACTCTACAGTTGGCTGCGTGATGTTCGCACGGTGGAGTGGAGGTCCAGATAATGTACAGGTTGGCAGATGGAGGTTAGCTCTGCGTGGGAGTGGGAGGTGGAATCCAACAACACATGTTATCATCGTTGTTCGAACACGGTACAAACGCAAGCGCTCATACATATGCGCATACACTCAAACCCTATGAATGCATACACACACCCTATGTTCATCTAACCATACAACCAGAGGTTTCACACATGTTATCATCGTTGTTAGGTATGCCTTGCTATATGTTTTTTTTATAGTGGCAGACCCAATTTGTAAATATAAGAATGATTGAAATATTTGATGTCGGAAGAAGGATACAAATGTTTATTTAAATCTCATTGAAACTTATACATAACTTAAAAGAAAGATATGATACAGGTGAGAAAATTTAAAGTGCAATTTTATTCGGTATATATTGGATTTGTATATATTGACTATAGGGTGTGTCTAGGACACATCTAGATGTGACATAACTATGTCACATCTAAGTTTTGTTTGTGGCCCTTTTATTTGTTTTTTTTTTGCCTGACGTTGTTTTTCACATCTAAGTTTTGTTTGTGGCCCTTTTTTTTTTTGCCTGACGATGTTTTATTTTCCTTCGCCTCGGGTGCTCTGTTTTCCTTCGTACAGGGTGCCCCCGACTAGCCCATTTTACACTTCGGACAGTAAAAAAATGAAGAAGTGAGTGCGCAATGGAACAAACAAGGAATCTACACTTATCTCTGCTCCCCGCTAACCACTTGACATGATTAGATTACGTGTCCGAAGTGGAACAAGCAACATTAAGAAATCATCAGCAGCGGCAGATTAGAGATCAGTTTTTGAAACTTCAAAACACGATTTTTTTAAAGTGAGTATTTTTTAAACTCGGCCCTTTTTAATTGTAAATACTTTGTAAAAGCTCGGTCATTTTAGGAAAATGCAAACCTTTATTATTATTATTATTATTATTATTATTATTATTATTATTATTATTATTATTTAATTGGAATATTTTTTTAAACTTGAACAATTTTTCAGAACATGAGCATGAACATTTTTTAGAACCATGAACATCTTTAAAACTCCTAACAAAATTTGAAAGATGCGAACATTATTTGGATTTGTGTACAAACTTTTTTAGAACCATAAACATGATTTTTTTTTTTCAAATTTGCGTTCATTTTTCGAAACACGAGCATTTTTAAAATTGGAAAATAGGAACATTTTCTGATGGATGGCTTGCTGTTTGTTTTCAGTCCTCAATGAGAGAGAGCCATGATAATCTCAATCATGGTTGCACAAAAAATCATTTTATTTCCCAATATTTTGTATCAATGATTGTCTTGAGAGAAATAAAAAGGGTTGAATTTAACATGAAGATACAAGAGTTGCGAGTCGATGGTTGACATGACGTCCCAGTTGCGAGTCGATGGTTGACTTGCAACTAGGCCCCTATAAACATACGCCCCCCTAGTTGTGAGTCGGTGGTTGACATGCGACTGGGGTCACCACAAAAAAGTACAACATGTACTAGTTGCGAGTCGATGGTTTACTTGCAACTGGGCTCCTACAAACATAAGTTCACCCTAGTTGCGAGTCGATGGTTGACTTGCAACTAGGCGCCTACAAACATAGGTCCCCTCTAATTGCGACTCGATGGTTGACTTTCAACTAGAGGGCCCTACAAACATATGGCCCCTTAGTTGCGAGTCAACGGTTGACATGCAACTGGGATAACTACAAAAAAATACGACATGTCCCAGTTGCGAGTCGATGGTTGGCTTGCAACTGGGCCCCTACAAACATACGTCCCCCGCCTAGTTGCGAGTTGATGGTTGACTTGCAACTCGGCCCCTAGAAACATACACCCCCTAGTTGCGACTCGATGTTGACTTGCAACTAGGCCCCTACAAATGTACGTCCCCCTAGTCGCGAGTCGATGGTTGATATGCAACTGGGGCCACTACAAAAAGGTACGACACGTACTAGTTGCGAGTCGATGGTTCACTTACTACTGGGCCCCTACAAACATACGCTCACCCCTAGTTGCAAGTTGATGGTTGACTTGCAACTGGGTGCCTACAAACATAAGTCCCCTCTAGTTGCGGCTCGATGGTTGACTTGCAACTGGGCCCCTACAAACATATGTCCTCTTCCTAGTTGCAAGTTGATGGTTGACTTGCAACTAGGTTCCTAGAAACATACGTCCTCTTCCTAGTTGCAAGTCGATGGTTGACTTGCATGTCAACTAGGCCCCTAGAAACATACATCCCCTAATTGTGAGTCGATGATTGAGTTGCAATTAGGCCCCTACAAATTTACACCCCCTAGTTATGAGTCGATGGTTGACATGTAGCTAGGGCCACTACAAAAAAGTACAACACGTACTAGTTGTGAATTGATGGTTCACTTGCAACAGGGCCTCTACAAACATACGTTCACCCCTAGTTGCGAGTTGATGGTTAACTTGTAACTGGATGCCTACAAACATAGGCCCCCCTAGTAGCGAGTCGATGGTTGACTTGCAACTGGGTCCCTACAAACATACATCTCCTAGTTGCAAGTCAACTTGACATGCAACCGGGGTAACTACAAAAAGTATGACGTGTCTGAGTTGCGAGTCAATGGTTTGCTTGCAACTGGGCCCCTACACACATATGCCCCCCTAGTTGCGAGCTGATGGCTGACATGCAACTGGGGCCACTATGAAAAAGTACGACACGACCTAGTTGTGAGTTGATGGTTGACTTGCAACCAGGCCCCTACAAACATACGTCCCCCCTAGTTGCGAGTCGATGGCTGACATGCAACTGGGGCCACTACAAAAAGTACGACGCGTCCTAGTTGTGAGTCAATGGTTGACTTGCAACCGGGCCCTACAAACATATGCCCCCCTAGTTGCAAGTCGATAGTTGACATGCAACTGGGCCACTACAAAAAAGTATGACACGTCCTAATTTCGAGTCGTTGGTTGACTTGCAACTGGGCCCCTACAAACATATGACCCCCCTAGTTTCGAGTCGATGGTTGATTTACAACGGGAGGACCTACAAACATACGTCCCCTAGTTGCGACTCGATGATTGGCCTGCAACTGGCCCCCTACAAACATATGTCCCCCTAGTTACTAGTCGATGGTTGACTTGCAACTGGGGCAACTACAAAAAAAATCGATTTTCGAGATGACTACATTAAATGAGGCGACTACGGAAACTACAAATAGCTCTATTACGGAGTCGAGGGGTTTACATACAAACTAAAATTGGGAAAATTTTATTTTTTGAAAGAACAACTAGTCAAACACTTGCATATGTGGTATACAAAAAATTTGACACGGAAAAAAGAGTGCATGAAAAAAAGAGGGGAAAACAAAAAACAACGTGCCTTGCCATATCTGATCCACAGACCTGCCAAGTCGGGTCGTCTCCTTCTTCGGATTCGAAACAAAACAATAGAAATGGAAAACAGGGGAGGGGAGTGACGACTCGAGGGAGGCTGCTGTATCGATGTAATGTACTCTCGGCTAGACCCGTCGTATTCTAAAAAAAGCCCAACACAAACAATGGCAACGCCGCCCAACAAAAAAAAAGGCAAAAACAGTCGTGCTCCAGTGTAGGCCTCCCAGCCCAACAGACTCTACAACGCGACGCAGATCGATCATGACATGGGCGATCAATCGAGCGCGAAAAATAAAGACACAATAGAACAGACGGCTGGACATCTAGATGTGATATCACTAAATTTCATATAAATTGGTTTTAGCAATCCTGCTCAAAAAAACTAATATAAAAGAAACGCAAACACAAAAATGACCGAAAAACACATGGACAAGGATGCGCAGATCACTCGTGCTGGGACAACAACAACACATGAGCCATGATAAAAAAAATGAACCTTGGAATGCATATATATAGAGAGAGGGTAAAAAAGAACATCACAGCCTAAAAACAAAAGGGAAAAGCCAAGCCTAAAACACAAGAGAGGGCAAAAAATAAAGGACGCCTGCAGCCCACGTAGAGATGCCAAAGAGCAACAACGGCGCCGTGCAACAGGAGCAGGCCGACAGCAGCATACAGCAGCACACACGACGCAGCCCACACACAAACAAACCACGGCCGTGCAAAGACAACAGATCGCCAAGAAAAAAACAAGTGCAGCTCGAATCTTAGAGCCTTCAGATCATGTGGTGGAGAGGTTAGATGTGACATAGTTAATTTTCATCTAGATGTGAGTTAGCCAATCCGTTGACTATAATATATGTGTGGTTGATGTGCATGCACTAGAAACGTGCAAGCAGGTGCAAGTTCATGTGCATGTGTATGGCGGCCAACTCCCGTCGGAAGGCATCGGCGTGCTCCGGCTTGACGCAGAGGAACACGACATTGACGCCGTCCTTGCCCTTGCATGGCGGGCACAAGATGCAGATGTTCATGGCCGTCCGCTCTGCCGGTGACGGTGGCGGCACCACCCGCACCGGCCCCCCACGCCCAAAGTCCACCGCGTTGAGCCCAAGGTTCCTCAAGCTCGTCACAACAAGCTGGTTGTACTTCGGGGGTTGATCCCCACCGCCGCCGTTGGTGAGCATGTCCGGTATATTCTCCTTGGCGAGCCTGATGAGCTTCACCAGGTCCTTGATGTCGCTGTTGGCCACCAAGCCTCTCTGCGCCTGGACCGGCTGCCCCATGACACAGTTGCCGTAGTAGCCGCGCTTTGCACGTACAAGCCCCCGCATGTTGCTGGAGAAGACGAGGGTCGCCGGCGTGTCGGGGTCGGAGATGACCGCGCGGGTGCGGCACTGCCAGAGCACGGCCGCGACGGCATCGAACACCGTGCAGTCGCCACCGCACTCGGCATTGATGCAGCTGATCAAGCTCCATGAGATGGTGACGTCGATGCTCGCCATTTCCACCACCCCGGCGAGCATCCGAGTCCTCATCGCGGTGACGAACGGCGGCGCGAGGCGCGGGAAGGTGCATTCGGCTTCGGACCTGACCGGAAGGACGGATGGCGCTGGCATCCCTCGTGCGAGCTCGCCGACGGCCTGCAGAAACTGCGCCATCCCCGCGGCGTCGGCCAGGACGTGGTTCCACGTCACGCCCAAGATGAACCCGCTGCAGACGAACTCGGTCACCTGCATCAGCAGCATGGGGTCGCCGGCAAGGCAGTAGTCGGCAGGGTAGCGGACGGCGAGGTCCCCAAGCAGCAGCGTGGATGTTGTGAATTGGTCCAGTGCACAGTTGGCCGATGCGCCCACGAACGAGACGCCCTTTCCCGTGCACAAGATGTGGATCGGCTCGCCGTCGGCTCCGGTAACGAGGTGGCCAGCCATAGGTTGGTAGAGCACCAGTGCCTGCGACAGAGCCTTCTTGATTGTCTCAATGGGCTCGTTGATTGGCTGGTCGAAAATGAGAAGCAGCCCGGCAGGAACAGGAGCGAAACATTTGTCGAAAGAGGAGAGGTTGATGATGCCACCGGTTGCCGTCCCCAGCTCCGATGGGCCTGCGACAACCACCGGCGATGACTTGGTCACTATGATGCTCATTGTGCTATGCCTTCTCACACCTAATTCGTAAGATGCTCTTAACTCCCACCTGCCCGGGCAGTGCGTGCAGTGTATATAACTATATATAGGCAGGGAAGACTGTAGGCGTACTCTTGCTGTGGTCAAATTATGTTGGGAAACGTTTATGACCGGTGCGCCGACCGAACTTTGTGCCGGTCCGCTGCACGCGCGCCACATGGACATGGGTCCACGCACGTCTTTATCCCCAGCGCCTCTTCGTCGACAGAAATCTTATCCCCTGCATCGTCTTTTCTTCCCCTTTTTCATCTCCTGCTCGTCCGCCTGCATAGCTCCTCCCACCTTGCACGCGTTGACGCATCCTAGCTCCGGCGAGGCTACCGCCGGCGGACCTCCCCTACACGATCGTGCTTCAACAAGCCATACCGTCGACACGAGCGCCGCCGCTATGAGCGTTGCCGTGGAGCTGACGCAGCAAAAATAGAAAGCTACCACCCGCGTCAGCGAAGACGTGACGACGTTGCTCCGGGAAACAACCGGCATCACATCCTGCTACAGTGCAGCCGCGGAGCACCGCCATGGAATCCGCCACCCATGGAAGCCACAACCAGCTAAGACTGAAGCTGCAACCGTCGTTGAATTTTGCTACTACCGGCGACGGTTTTTACTACATCCATCATGGCAGAGCTACGACCTACCATGGACGTTCCTTTTTTAGTTGCAACCATCCTTAGTTTTTGCTTCCACCGGCGAGGGATTTTGATACATTCATCATGGGGGAGCTATGACCAGTGACGGCGGCGAGATGATTTGCTACAACCATCATCTTTTTTTGCTACGTTCACTATTTTTTCCGCTACAACCAATTGACCATACCACGCCTCGCAACGGGGCAACGACCAGTTTTTGTTGCAACCGCCGTGTACTTTTGCTACTACCGGCGAGATAATTTGCTACTAACAGCAAGCACGATTTTTTGCTTTTTTTCCAGGTCAAAGTTAGCACAATTTTCTACATAAGTTATTATGCCTACAGTATGTCTATTACATCCTATCTATACAAAAGTTATCGAGGGTGTGCATTCAAAAACTTTTTTTCACAGGTAAAAAGTTATCGCAATGTATGTACCTAAGTTATCACGTCCGCGGCAACTATATTACCGTGCTATTTTACACATCAGTTACTGGCGGTATGTTTGGAACAACTTCCCTCCTCTCATTCAAAAGTTCCCGCGGTGTTTGTACCTAAGTTACCAGGTTTGCGGTGTATCTATTACCATCCTATTTATACAGAAGTTATGGAGTGTGTGCAATAAACAATTTTTTTTCATAGGTAAGAAATTATTCCAGTGTTTGTACCTAAGTTATCATGTCCGCGGTACGTATATTAACCGTGCTATTTTAAACAAAAGTTATTGGCGGTATGTTTTGAATAACTCCCCTCCTCTCGTCTAAAAGTTAGCACGGCATTTGGACCTAAATTATCAGATCTGCAGTATGCCCATTGCCACCATATTTATACATAAGTTACCGGGTTAGTGTGTATTCAACAACTTATTTCCTCAAGAAAAAGTTACCGCAATGTCTATACCTAATTTATCAGGTCTGCAGTGTGTATATTACCGTGCTATTTTACACGAAGTGACTGGCGGTATGTTTCCCAACAACTCCCCCCACCCACCCCTAAGCGCGGATGTTTTGTACGTAAGTTGTCAGGACCATGGGACATATGTTACCACACTATTTACATAGAAAGTTAACAGGGAGTATGTTTGGAGTAACTTTTTCTCTCTAGGTCAAAGTTACCATGTCATTTGTACGTAAGTTAACAGATTGACGATTTATGTATTAGCATGCTATTTACATGCAAGTTACCTGGTATTATTTTCAACAATGTTTTCTTTTGCAAAAATTTAGTAGCCACACAAATCATGAAGAAGAGTCAACAAATCTTGCACAGGAAAATTCTTCAGAAGCATTTTACCGAACAATTCGAGTGCACGCTATAGATGAACAAGAAAAAAGTTTATATGGAAGTGTTTTGCTAACTGGTTGCAACAATTGGTTCGCGTAGCACGAGAGCTATAAATTACATGAGCAAGACTCGATTCATCTTTGCCGAGCTCCGTATGGGAGAGGCTCCAGAGGAGCCTCTGGAGAAAGCGGCTCACCCGCGTCCCGAAGCCATGGAGTCCCGAGGAGGTGCGAGAAGTCCTCCAAGCCATGGAGTCCGGGCCGCCGCAAATGCACGATAGAACAAATCTAAACAAGAAGAAATTTACATAATCACATATACTTGCAACAGAAGTTTACAAATGCAAGCTGCGTGTCTGATCAAGATTAAAGAGTAAAAAGCTCTATGGATCATTGGATGTAATGTTGAGTAAGAGCTATGACAAGATTCCTTTTTACTGTTGAGTGTTCAGATATACCACAACCATTAACAAAGAATAGGCAGCAATTTCAACAAGGATGGTATTTTGTGTGCCACGAGAAAATCAAACTGAAGTGAAAAACGCATGACAGCAAAAAACCACTTAACAATACGGAATCACGCTAATACTTTGCAACGGTTCTTCATTGCTGTCAGAGCTAGTCTTTCGCTTATGGGTTGTATCAACAACTTTTGCACAGACTAATTTTCGTTACATGTAATTCGAATATATGCAAAGAGGGACGTTAAAAAAAGGGGGCATTCCGAGAATTGAACTCGGGACCTCTCGCACCCTAAGCAAGAATCATACCACTAGACCAAATGCCCTTTTCATGCTGCGTTTTTCCAAATGATCTTTCTTATTCTATTACTATAAAAAATATACATGGGTGAATACTATTTGCAAGACGATCTGAATCTGAGATGGAGTCAACCACTCTCTTGTGGATCCGGCCATCACGTGAGCATGCATGGCATCATTGGCATGCTCTCGCAGTGAACGACAGACGGTTCAGAAAAGTTCGGGAAGTAATCTTGATTCTTCAGGAATGTTTATAACTAAAATTACTGTTGGGGTTATAAATCTCTCTTAGTCAGAGAATACATACATACGTCTGATTTAGCCCATCTTTTTTATCTTTGCGTTCCATTTACCGCATTCTCAGCTTGTCTACACTCTACACTAATGACTTGTTCTCCTTCTTCTTCCCACTTGTAAAGTTGTAATATAAAAATAAAAGATCCAATCCAATCAAATCTTATGCACGTGCAGGCGCTCTCCTCCGGCTAACAGCTTTGTAGCCAGCTACTGGATCGATGGATCAGCTGGCTAGCTTAGCTCTAGGTTGTCCTTTCAGGTACACAGATGCATGCCCCCATCGATCTCATCAACCGAAACTCTTCGTTGCTGTCAGAGCTAGTCTTTCGCTTATTGGTTGTATCAACAACTATTCACATGTAACATGTTTGTGAATTTTTAAAAATTTAGCCGCTTCAAATTTTGCTCATGTTTTTCCAAATATGTATTAAATGTTCAAATAATAGTTCTCGATTCTTAAAACTATTCGGGATTTCAGAAATTGTTCATGTTTCTTGAAATATTCGAAAATTAAAGTAAAATAAAAAATGTTTCAAATATGACGTTGCACTATATTCTTAAATATGTGCGCTAGCCATTGGTTAGCAGAACTTGTTGGTTTGACTGGCTAGTAACAATTGATCGGGTCTTTGAGGTTGTGAGGTCCATACTTCAACTAGTCTTTTTTTTTTGGATTTTACTCGCGCCTTACAAAAAGATGTTGTTCCGGTGCCTGGGCCTTTCACAGCCCACGCTACTTTAGGCTGCCCAGCTACCTGGGGACTAAGGCAAAAGTATTTAAATAGTCCCACATTGCACCTTTACATACAGATACAGTTGTACCAATTTATATACGTGGGCCAAACTACATGTAGTAAGCTGGATGAAGAATGAATGGATTAAGCTGGACGAAGGATGGATGGATTGGTATGTGGGCTTGATACGTCTCCAACGTATCTACAATTTTTAATTATTCCATGCTATTAAAATATCGTTCTTGGATGTTTTATACTCATTTACTAGCAACTTTACATCATTTTTTCGAACTAACCTATTTAAATAGTGCCCAGTGCCACTTGTTGTTTTTTGCTTGTTTTTTACTTCGTAGAAAATAAATACAAAAGGGAGTCCAAATGCAGCGATACTTTTTGGAGATATTTCTTTGTCCAGAAGACACCCAGGAGGCCCAAAAAGTGCACTAGAGGGGCCCTGTGGGGCCCACTAGCAACCAGGGCGCCAGGCTCCCAGGCATGCCCTGGTTGGTAGTGGGGCCCATAGGCACCCCCTCCACCGCCTCTCAGCTCTATAAGTACTCTAATATTGCAGAAACCCTATGGGAGTCGGCGAAACACAATTCTAGCTGCCGCAAGTTCCAGAACCACGAGATCGAATCTAGAGGCCTTTTCCGGCACTCTGCCGGAGGGGGCAACGATCACGGAGCGGTTCTTCATCATCACTCTTGCCCCTACGATGATGCGTGAGTAGTTTATTACAGACCTACGGATCCGTATACAGTAGCTAGATGGCCACTTCTCCCTTTTTGATCTTCAATACAAGAAATAACGTTGCTTTATAAGAAATGTGAACATGAACTTCCAACAAATTTAATTGAACTTCTAAAAGGAGCATCGACTGCAATACGTGGTGGTTGCTGCCTCTTTCCGCAGTATCAGTCGCCTTGATGGACTTTGCTATTTTGCGGGGCGAATGATGGTCATTAATTATCTGTCCGTATATTAACTGTGTAGATGAAATGTTCAACTCTTGCTACCCTTTCATGTGGATGAGAGGCCAGCACTTCTGGTCCGTACGCAACAGATATAATATGCTTTCTTACGGAACTTGTTACCGAAGATCATTCAATTTGTTACGTAAGAGGCAAATGAAGTAGCCGCCACACGCAGCCGCCTCGGCTATAACAAGACCCAAACTCGGCACTAATAAAAGCAGCACCAACTATAGGAACTGGTGGTTGCCATTATTGGTGTGCAATAGTAGTCGTCACAATGTTTTTTTTGCGGGTTTCCAAAATGGACTTTAATTGTTAGTCCGTACTTATTTTGTCTGGACGAAACGTTAAGCTTTTTGCTACCCTTTCTCGTCGATTACAGGCAAGCACTTATGGTATATACGTACCAAGGCATGTAGACTCAATATCACATTGTTGTACCCGTTGTGCGTGTTTAAGTGTCAATAGTCCTCCATAGACGTGGATGCACATTGTGACAATGGACTTTTGAAGTACGATGGCGAAACGGCAGCGCTGGTGGATGCTCGAATCCTTGTGTCCATGATCAGCTGTGCTGGACTCCGCATGCCACAAGGAAGAGCGGTGACCACGTACTGTTTAGGCCAAGTATCTGGCCACAACGTCCATGGAGGACTACTGAGGCTTAAACGTCATCATTTCTTGTTTTGCTTGCGAGCTATGGCTTCATCTAACATTAGAGTCAGGGTATCATTTTCATCATGGCATGATTTATGTTGAAGACTTCTCATTTCACCATTGGTAGCAAAAGAAATAACTTCGCAGTCATAGATAGAATATGCTTTCTTACGGAACTTGTTAATGAAGATCATTCGTTTTGTTAGGTAAGAGACAAATGAAGTAGCCGCCACACGCAGCCGCCTCAGCTACAAAAAAGGCCTAGGGTTCCTCTGACTCCTGGCTGCACCGCCGCTGGTCCGTTTCGTCTCCGATGGCCTTAACGCCATGGGGCGCGTTAGATGCCCGACCTTGCAGGTGGGAAGGCTCTGTTTTAACATGTTACTTTGAGTTTTGTCCGGGATTGTGTCCTACTCAGGAAGACGAGATGGTGGCGGATCCCTGAAGATAGAATCTCCTGGCCTACCCCATGTCCCGGTGATGCATATAGCATCTCCGGTGCACGTGTCGACGCATATCTCTGTCGGATTTGTCTTTGTTTTATTTGTTGTGATCTATACGTCGTTCCTTTACATTCATGTCTCTTCAGGTTGGATCGTTCCGATCTACCCTATTCTTCATCGGCGACAGTTGCTTTTTTGGTACGTTGGTTCTATGGGGCCTTAGCATGACGACTTTCCGATAGTCTACTACAACAAGTTTTTCCCGGTGGTGGTTCTATGGGGCCGTAGCACGACAACTTCCTAATTTTCTACTACAACAAGGTTTGCCCAGCTCCGGCGAGAGAGGGACAAGGACGGCGGCATACGTTCGGCTCGCTTTAGTGCTTGTAATCGTCGCTAGGTGGTCTACATATTTGGATGCAATTTTTTTATTTTTGTTGTGCGTTGTACTACCATGATTGGATGCAATTCAGGTCAGCAAGTAGGTGTATAATTAAATGCTGAAGGCAGGAAGACATAACGATCACATGATTGTACTAACAACCATACGTGACTTCTTTCTATAAATGCCGTACATACCATTCTTGGCAGATATCAGTGTGGATGGTCGACCTGACGCTTGGCTTGGCACGTAAGACGGTAAAATGACCGTGCTAGTGGATCAAAGTATTCATGTATCGATGATAACTTGTGCTGGACTTCGCGCGCCACAATGGAGAGTTGCGACGACTGTTTAGGACAAGACTCTTCCTCTCGGATAACACCATCCATGGATGACTACCGAAGCTTGAGCGTTATTGCTAGTCTACTCTGCTCACCAGTATTGGCTTCATAAAAAATTAAATTCAGGTCAATGATTTTCAGGGTGCCATGATTTCTAAAGAAACCTTCTCATTTCTCCATTATTAGCACAAAAAGGACATAGACGTCACAACATAGAATATGAGTTCATACAAAACTTGCTAATGCAGACCATTTAATTTTTTACCTGCAAGCAATGTTGAAGTTCATATTAAATTACATTCCATCTCACGCATTATTACTCCCTTCTAAGCGTACCTCATCTTCTTCTGCTTGAGCACATGAAAAAACAACATGTTAAATTAAATTTAGCAAACAAATGAAAGGATTTGAATTATAGGATCATGTGATAAGAATAGACCTATGTTGTTGTCTGCTTCCCAAACAAAATCACATTTCAAATTGCACATTAAATTCTTTTACGCTGTGTTTGGATGTCTGTAATGAGGTTCTGAATTGGATTTGGTATCCCCTAAATTCCAATTCGGTTGTTTGGCATGTGCACTAAAACAGCCGTCTGAAATCAAACGAATAAAGGGACGAAATCGTTTGCACACGCGGAGCCCTGCCAGGTTACCGAGCCTTCCGGTTCCGATTTGGCTGGAAATCTCCCCTACCGCAAAAGGTAACGCTTCGCTCCTTCTTTTCCCCCGCTCCATGGCTCGACCTGGAAAAGAGGAGGCGCCCATGGAAGCCAGCCGGCGACGGCGCCCTGGGACCTCTCCCCGCCGGCCCTCGTCCTTCTACTACTCCGGCACATGCACCCCCGCCGCTGCAGCTCGTTCTCGTCGTCCCTTGGCCGCCCTATCTCCTCTGTCGCCCATCTCCTCCATGGACGCCACGACCTAGACCTAGTCTTCCGCCGCCGCTCCTCCTCCTCTACCCCTGCTCTGGCGTCCCTCCCATGCCACCGGACCCTCTCCTCCTCAGCCTTCAGTTCCCATCTCCTCTGCTCGTTGCCATCTCCTCTGCTGCCAGATCCTTTCCTATGCCCTCTCCTTCTTACCCTTCCATTGCTCCACTTCTTCCTCTTCCTTTCCCAGCCAATTCAAGCAGTTTGTCGACACCCGAGCTTATCGTATTTCCCCACTCCTTTTTGAAATCTGTTTTGTACAAGTGTTCTTCTTTGGTGAAATCTGCAACTTTTGTTTCGTACTCTGTTCTATATAGTTCTGTACAAGTTACTTCCTGTAATTGCTCACTCGCACTAGTAGAAAAAGGGTCAAATGTGAAGCACAATAGTGCCGGTTTGAATTTCAGCCGACACTAATGTGTACATTAGTGCCGGTTCGTGGCGGCGATCAATAATACCGGTTCGTGGCGAACCTTTAGTACCGGTTCATGTCACGAACCGGTACTAAAGATGCTGTGTCCGCCTGCGGTCAGGCTATGGCCCCACAATCACCATTTAGTGCCGGTTCGTACTACGAACCGGTACTAATGAGGTTATGACAAGCTGTTTTTAGTCCCACATCGCTCCCCTAACAAGCCTTTTACCACCTTAAATATGTTATTTCTCAAACTATCACAAGCACTTGGTCTTCATTGAACTCTATGTGTAGAATTTGTGGTCGCAATATGAGTCTTCATCGGTTTATAAATCGTTGATGACTCATATTGACAATTCAGATTATACACACAAAGATCATTGATGATCAAAGTATTTTTGATGTTATAAGATCATATTGACAATTTAGACTGTAAAGAAATATAAGAACATGATGTAAATGCTCTTATATTTTTTGCGTTCAGTATGCACCATTCAAAGCGACGCCATCAATTTTCAATCGTTTATGCCTTCATTTGCTATTTTTCATGCATTTAATGATTTGTTTTGAGAACTAAATGACCTGGAAATTGAAAAGCACTACAAATGAACTCTGAAAAAGTTCAAACTTGGCATGGTATCATCATTTCACCCATATATCATGTTCAAAAAAGTAGAGAGGGTTACGCAAAAATTGGATACACTTCGTTTACAAACTGGACAATCTCTTTCGAAGTATTCGGGTTTATGACGAAATTAAACTCATCTGTTACAAAGGCATTTCATTTTTTTAAACTTATTACAACTCCAGACTTTTTGTGCATTCAGTATGCACCATTCAACTGCTAGGCGGGAGGAGCTCTTAAGTACCGGTTCCAACTGCTAGGCGGGAGGAGCTCTCTAGTACCGGTTCCAACTGCTATGCGCAGTGCAGTTTACACTATTCCGAAAGGCTTGAAGCAAATTAACGAGCATTGCACCTCTTTTTTATTTTTAATAACTTATTACAACTCCGGACTTCTTCTGTTATGGCAAAAACTAATTGCACGTCGGCATTTCTTCTTTTTAAACTTTGGTTATAACTCCAGACTTTGGCCATCAAGTTTTGCAGAAAAGAAAAAATAGCAGAAAAGAAAAAAAAACTATAGCTGAAAAGAAAAAACTATATAAAAAAACTATTCAGAAATAAATAGAAGAAAATAAATATAGCAGAAAAGAAAAAACTACTCAGAAATAAATAAAAGAAAAAATAAAGCAGAAAAAAAATTATATTTGCTATTTTTCAATCGTTGCAAAATGACCGTGAAATTGAAAATCACTACAAAATGAACTCTGAAAATGTTAAATTTTGGCAAACAAGATGAAAAAGTACTCACAAATAAATAGAAGAAAATAAATATAACAGAAAAGAAAAAACTATACAAAAAACTACGTAGAAATAAATAGAAGAAAATAAAGCAGAAAAGAAAAAAACTATAAAAAAATTGGGGCGCTGCCCTGTGGGCCTGCTAGGCCACGGGCGTGCAATTACAGGCCTTAAAGGCCCAGCAGACTCACAGGGCAGCGCGCAGAATTTAGGCCCACAAGCCTGCTATATAGAGGAGTTCAACGAGGTAGCCGTGGCTGGGTTTATAAACCAGTGCGGCTGCCCTTCGTCCGGCGAGGTGGGAGTAAACTTTGGGGTGGCAGCGCGAGCCCTTTAGTACCGGTACTAAAGGCCTGCTCTTCCCGCGTCTTCGCCTGTCCAAAGTTGGCCTTTAGTACCGGTTGGTGGCTCCAACCGGTACTAAAGGTCTCTCCTATATATACAACACTAACGAAAATTTCAGTTACATCTCCCCACTTCTTCGTCTCCAACCTCTCGCGACGCCGCGCGCCGCTCAAGTCCCGTCGTCGCCGCCCGCCGCGCCCGTCGCCCGTCGCCCGTCGTCCGCCCGTCGCCCGTCGTCCGCCCGTCGCCCGTCGCCCGCCACCCGCCGCCCGTCGTCCGCCCTCCGTCGTCGTCGTGCCGCGGTCCGGCCCGTACGTACTCTCTCGCTCTCGCGTACCCGCCCCGCGCGCGCACCCGGCCCGTACGTACGCCGCCGCCCCCGCCCCGTAAGCCGGCGCCCCCGCTCGTACGTACGGGGCGGCGGCGTACGAGGCCGCGCACTGCAGTGTCTACGTATACGTACACAGACACACATATATACACACATACACACACATACACACACACATACACACACACATTTTTTTTACTTATTTTCTGTTTTCTGTTTTTTAGAAAATGTAATTAGATATTAATTAGCTAGGTATGTGAGATTTGAATTAGTTGAATAATTAATATAACTAGTTTATTTTTAGTAAGAAAATTGTCGAACTAGTTTATCTAGATATATGAGATTTGAACTAGTTGAATAATTAATATAACTAGTTTATTTTTAGTAAGAAAATTGTTGAACTAGTTTATTTAGGTATTTGAGATTTGAACAAGTTGAATAATTAATATAACTAGTTTATTTTTAGTAAGAAATTGTCGTATCTGAGATTTGGTGATCTAATTAAAATGTTATTTGTTAATGAGTTTTTCTGTTTATTTAATGTTTTTATATATTTTGAGTTTATATAAATGTTAGATTAATGTCGAATGTTAGATGAATTAGATAGAAAAGTTAAATATATAGTAATGTCAATTGTTACAGATGAATATAGTTAGATATATTAATGTCATATGTTAGATGAATATATATTTTAATTGGCTAGATATTAATTAATGTTAGATATAATAAGTGTTTAATGTTTCACCTATATTAATTAATGACATCTGACGACGAAAAAGAATTCATTATGTGCGAACACTGCGAAGACCAGCGCGGCCTGTGCGACAGAAATTTCCTTGTTGATGGTAGGCACTTCAGCATCAAGCTGAATGAGACATTCGAAGTGGATACAGTAAGTCACAACGGCAATTATTATTTGAATGCAAAACTTATGCTTCATTTGCTTCAACTTATAATTTTAAAGCATGACTTATGCTTCATTTGCTTCAACTTATAATTTTAAATTTTTACTATTCTACTAGCGCATCCCCTGTCGTGCAAGAATTTTTGTCTTGGATAAGATAGGTTTTAGTGCTATAGATGATATGGAGGTAATGAGAGTTTAGTTGAAGACGGAGCATGGGTATACTTTCAACGTCAAATTATATAATGGAGACACATACACCCATTTTGAAAGCAAAACTTGGCAAGCACAATGCAAGGCTTATGCATTTGAGCCTGATATGATTATCACCTTTGATATTCGTCTGGAAGATGATATTGAAGGTAATATAGACATCTGGGTCGATGTGCAAACGCCTCCAGTTCTACCATTATGTGATTTTTTCTCAACCATGCATGCATATGTTTTTGTCTTTGATACAGTTTATTCAAAAATAGTTGACAACTAATTTGTATTCAACTTATTTTGGTTCAAGCAAACATGTCCGCCGCTTGGTAGACAGGACCTACTACTGCCCCGGGGCTCAACTAAACTGCGAGGAGATAAGTCATTATGTTTCATGGCTTGAGGATCTTAATACTGTCAAGACAAATTTTTTTCCTGAACTTAGAAATGTTAGTACTCAAAACGTGCGACCAATGGTGATCGTATTGAACTACGGTCACATCTATAATCGAAAGATGGTAAGATTTTAACTATTTGTCCTTAATTAGTGCATCTTTTGCATATATTATTTTTGAAGCTAAACTTTCATTGCTTAGTATATTAATTACTATACATGTTCTTCAACAGGGACTTCCGATGACAGTTGTGCCTCAGTGGATCGAGACAAAAGGTCGCATGTCAATGGTTAGCTTACGACCAAGATTTCCTACATTGCACATGAGTGCATTCAGGATTTCTGAAAGCGAAGAATGCTTAATAGTGAAAGATTGGAGCAAAATTGTTAACGATCGCAAAGAAGTACTAGGGGGCAGCAAGGAGAAGCGCAACCCAAGATTAGGAAACAGATTCATCTGCATGCTCCAGTATGATGAATCAGGAGAGTTATACATGTTCTATGCTATTCTACCTGAGAGGGAGCAGCAGGAGTAGCTAGTTCATGCTCTTAATTAGTACTTGTCCTCTGTCATGTCCGTATTGTCCTGAACATCCATGTTGGTGATGATTATGTTGAACTCGATGATATCTTTGCTTCTGTTACAAAGTTAATGTTTCTTCTTTAAGCTAGCCAGTGTTGGTGATGATTAGATAGCTAGCAGTAATGACTATGATGATTAAATAGTGGTAATTGATGACGACGATGGTGATTTTTAGCTAGCTAGAGTTTATTTATTTATTAATATGCGATGATGATGATGATGATGATGATGACGACGACTACAACTCATTATAACGTAAAACAATCCTAAATTAAATTGATAACACAAATTTAATTGAAAAATAAAAAATAAAACAAAAACCCACAAACATTTAGTAATTTAGTACCGGTTGGTGTTACCAACCGGTACTAAAGGGCTCCCGGACCCCGGAGCTGGCTCGTGCCACGTGGTTTCCCTTTAGCATCGGTTCATGCTGAACTGGTACTAAAGGGGGGGGGTTAGTGCCCACACTTTAGTGCTGGTTACTAAACCGGCACTAAAGGGCCTTACGAACCGGTGCTATTGCCCGGTTCTGCACTAGTGTCGAGAGGTCATGGTTAGTTTAGGTGGAGAGACGATAAAATGCTCGCGTACAGGTGGAGAGTTCATTCAATAGTCACACATTGTACAAACATTGATTTGATGCAAAAAGAACAATGCACTATGTAATTCCATAGTTTGCCATCCAAACAGGATTTGGTATTGAAACCTCATCAAGATTCCATGAGCCAATTCAATGAGCATCCAAACAAGCGAATTTGCATTCATGTCCATTACAGTTTCCTTGTTGAATTGGTATTGAAACCAATTCAATACGGAGGCTTCCAATACAGACATCCAAACGCAGCGTTATTGGAATCATGTTTATGGAATATTTGAGATTTCGATGAACTCACCAGTCCATGGACACGAAGAATACTTATACATGGACAAAATTTAATTTTCAAATGTGCTACATACATCACAGGATGATGATAACAGAACAAAGATGGCAACAACAAACGTGGGGTCCAAATGAGAAAGGAAGCCACGCTAGATTTGGATTTACGTCAGATCCATTCTTTTCAGGGCTGATAAGGGAAATTAAACTTCCCACACTAGTTAATTTGCGTTGCCACCACCTTCATATTTTTTGTTAATCCTCATCACATTGAACTAGGTGGTACTACTTCTGTAAATAAGTTTGTAGTAATAACATGGCTCTTTCAGAAATGTGAACATGACCTTCCAGCATATTTATGGGAACTACAACAAGATAGAGGTTTTTCTACTTTGCGAATTAAACTTTTAAAATTGAATCGTATCATTCTTAACCATTATGAGACAACGCATCATGTCACTAATAAAAGGAGCATCGACTACAGGAACTGGTGGTTGCCATTATTGGTGTGCAATAATAGTCGTCATAATGTTCTTTGTTTTTTTGCGGGGTTCCATAATGGACTTTAATTATTAGTCTGTACTTATACTGTGTGGGTGAAACATTAAGCTTTTTTCTACCCTTTCTCATGGATTACAGGCAAGCACTTCTGGTATATGCATACCAAGGCATGTAGATTCAAGATCACATGGTTGTACCCGCTGCGCGTGTTTAGCGTCAATAGTCCTCCATTGACGTGGATGCACAATGTGACACTAGACTTTCCAAGTACGATGGCGAAATGGCAGCGCTGGTGGATGCTCGGATCCTTGTGTCCATGATCAGCTATGCTTCCGCATGCCACAATGAAGAGTGCTGATGACGTACTATTTAGGCCAAGTCTCTGGCAACAACATCCATGGAGGACTACTGAGGCTTAAACGTCATCATCTCTTGTTTTGCTTGCCGAGACTGGCTTTTTAGGTCCGGGGGTCCGTACCCCCGGTTATCCTGTACGTCCATGCAAAACACAGTAGCTAGAGATCTGTGCCATGTACTGTCATAGTGTGTTGTTTAGCAGGCCTAGTGAACAGTAATGCGGCAGGGCGGCGTGCGGGCTGATGCATGGATTCATTCGCTCTCTCTCTCTCTAGTCCATGCAGAGGCTGGTGGCAGATGTCGATACTGGCTAATTGAGCTGACAAAGCTGATTCGTGTATACACAAGACGACACCCGTGACCCAGAGTTTGGAGAGAAACACTTCCTGAAATGCAATTTTAAATTGAAGAGAGAGCCTTACTTTTCCATACAAGTGTGAGAGAGAACGCTTTTTTCTAATGAAGTACTAGTAGTAAGAGAGAACCTGCAAGTGTGCATGCAGGTGAGAGAAAGAGAGTGTGTCAGGGGAGGGAGTTTTTTTTGTTGTTGTTGCATTTGTCAGATTTGACTAGAGAAGAGAAATCCTGTGAGAGATAAAGCGTGAGAGGTGAGAGAGATTGTGTATGCATGTGAAACCATGAAGACGTGGCAGAGAAATATAGATACTGAACAGCGACCTGGGACCACTGCATGCCTCGAGTCATGGTCCAATAGACTTGCTCCTGCCAGACTACTCCTGCCAAACCTACTTATGCTCCTCCTCTAGTCTCCTTGACAAAAGCCTGGCTAATTACGCTGCTGCTGGTGCAAATCGACAAAGGCTGGCACGAATCTTATTTTCACTGGATGGCGAGATAGGAGGGTGCCGGGACTCCCGGGTGTCATCACACCTTTCCGTTTGCTTGCCAGCTATGGCTTCATTTAAAATATGAGTTAGGGTATTGTTTTTCATCATGGCATGATTTATGTTGAAGCCTTCTCATTTCACCGTTGGTAGCACAAATATAACTTCGTAGTCACAGATAGAATATGCTTTTTTACGGAACTTGTTAATGAAGATCATTCAACTTGTTAGGTAAGTGACAAATGAAGTAGCCGCCACACGCA
Organism: Aegilops umbellulata; assembly: GCA_032464435.1. Lineage (NCBI taxonomy): Eukaryota > Viridiplantae > Streptophyta > Magnoliopsida > Poales > Poaceae > Aegilops > Aegilops umbellulata. The sequence goes on from CP136055.1 coordinate 635,548,561, forward strand.
GTCGTCTCGGCTACAAAATGGCTCCTCTGACTCCCAGCTGCACCGCTGCTGGTCTGTTTCGTCTCCGATGGCTTTAACACCATGGGGCGCGTTTGATGCCCGACCTTGCTAGTTGGAGGGCTTTGTTTTTACATGTTTGTTTGAGTTTTGTGAGGGATTGTGTCATGCTTAGGAAGACGATATGGTGGCGGATCCTTGAAGATGAAATCTCCTCGCCTAGCCCATGTCCCGGTGATGCATATAGCATAGCCAGGGAGGTATGTCTCTGTCAGATCTATCTTTGTTTGATTTGCTGGGATCTATTCGTCGTGTGTTTACATTCATGTCTCTTCAGATTGGATCCTTCCGGTCTACGCTACACTTCATCGGCGGTAGTTGCTTTTCTGATGCGCTGGTTCTATGGGGCCTTAGCACGACAACTTTCCGATTGTCTACTACAACAAGATTTTCCTGCTGGTGGTTCTATGGGGCCTTAGCACAACAACTTCCTTGATTTCTACTACAACAAGGTTTGGCCTGCTTCGGCGACGGAGGGACGAGGACGGCGACATGCCTTCAACTCGCTTCAGTGCTTGTAATCGTCGCTATGTGGTCTACATATCTGGATGTAATTTTTATTATTTTTGGTGTTCGTTGTACTGCTATGATTGAAGATGAATAAATCGGAAGTTTTCCCGCAAAGAAAAAAAAATCATTTTTTACCTATAAACAGTATTTGATGTACATATTATGTTTCATCCCAAATCAAGCATTGTCACTCCTTTCTAAGCCAACCTCATCTACTACTACATGAGCACATGAAAAATCACATCGTTTACTTTAATCTAGCAAACTAATGCATGGATTTTAATAACACGATTATCTGATAAGAATTGACCTCCATTGCTGCCTGCTTCCCAAATAAAATCACATTCAAAATCACACATTGAAATCTTTTACTCAACGAATTTACTGGACATTTCATATTTCCATTGTCCATGAATTTATATGGAGGAACAAAAGTTGAATTTAGCTGAAGATGGATAAGACTTATACCAGGATAAAATTTAAATTTGCAGTTAGCTACATGTGCCAATTGGATGATGATAAGAGAACAAAAGTGGCAAAGGACACATGTTGGGTTTGAAGGAAAATATAGGCCGCGCGGATATTTTCTTTATAGCCAGATCAAATATTTAGGGGTGATATGGGAAAAGGAAACTCCATACACAAGTTAATTTGCATTGCAAACACCACCTTTATTTTGGTTAACCCTCATCAGATTGAACTTGCTCTTCTGGAAATAACGTTGCTCTTTTAGAAATGTGAACATGAACTTCCAACAAATTTAAGTGAACTTCTAAAAGGAGCATCGACTACAAGAACTGGTGGTTGCCATCTCTTTCCGCAGTATTAGTCACCATGATGGACTTTGTTATTTTTGCGGGGCGAATTATGATCATTAATTATCTGTCCATATTAACTGTGTGGATTAAATGTTCAACTCTTGCTACCCTTTCATGTGGATGAGAGGCCAGCACTTCTGGTCCGTACGTACAATTCTAGTCAATAACAGTGTAATAATACTCCCTCCGGTACTTTTTACTCAGCGCATAACTACATACCCGCATAGCAAGGAGGACAACATTTTCGTTTTTGACTAGTAGTAATTTGCCCATCGCTAGAGTAAAGCAATACGGAAGAGTTGGGCCGTAATAAATATGCACGCATGATTCTCTAGATCTCTTCGATTGCCTATCGCGTCTCTTGGTTTGTCCCCCCACCAGCGTAACAGTAGCAAGGAGAGCACTTGATGCATGCATGGGATTGGTTGCATAAGAGGCGGAAGGTGCGGGGTAGAATAGGAAAACGCCCAGAGAAAAAGGGATGCAGAGCAATACGGAATAAACAAAACATATTTAGACGCAAACTAAAAAGGACAGGAGGGGGTAATAAAGGCAAAAAGACTTAACGATCACATGATCATACCTAACCACGTGGCTTTTTTTAGAAACACAATACATACCAATCATGGCAGACATCGACGTGGATGCACCTCGGGAACCTCAAGTTTCCACATACAGAAATGGCGACGCTGTTGGATGCTAGACTAGAATTCTTTTGTCATCTCGGTTTGTAGTAGTAGTCACCATCACGGTCCTTAGTTACCGGTCCGTACGTAAGTGTGTGGAAGAAACGTTCATCTCTTTGCTTCCCTTTCAGGTGGATGAGAGGATAGCAATTCAAGTCAGCAAGTAGGAGTACAATTTAATGTTGAAGGTAGGAAGACATAACAATCACATGATTGTACCGATAACGATAGGTGGCTTTTTTATAAATGCTATACAGACCACTCTTGGCAGATATCGGTGTGCATGCTCGACATGGCGCGTGACGTACGACGGTAAAATGACCGCGCTAGTGGATCCTAGAATCCTTTTATCCATGACGACCCCACAATGAAGAGTGGTGACAACTGTTTGGGACAAGTCTCGGCCTCACGGGCTACAACTTCCATTGAGGACTAACGCGGCTTGAGCATCGTCGCTGTGCAGCTCTGCTCGCCAGGGTTGGCTTCATCTAAAATTAGATTCAGGTCAATGATTTTCTAAATGCCATGATTTCTCAAGAAGCCTTCTCATTTCTCCATTATTAGCACAAAAAGGACATAGCAGTCACAACATAGAATTTGCGTTCATACAAAACTTGTTAATGCAGACCATTTAATTTTATACCTGCAAGCAATGTTGAAGTTCATATATAGTTCCATTCCATCTCACGCATTATTACTCCCTTCCAAGCGTACCTCACCTTCTTCTCCTTGAGCACATGAAGAAACACCTCATTTACTTAAATCTATCTAACAAATGAAAGGATTTGACTAACAGGATCATGACTTACGTTGCTGTCGAGCTTCCCAAACAAAATCACATTTCAAATCGCACATTAAATTATTTTATATGAATCCAATTTACTGAACACTTGAGAGTTCGATTGGCCATGAATTGATGTGCATGAACATTAGTTGAACTGACCATTCCATGCACACGACGAATATTTATACATAAAAAATATTAAATAGGCTACGTACATCACTGGATGATGATAAGAGAACAAAAGTGGCAACGACATACATTGGGTCCAAAGGAGAAATGAAGCCACGCTAGATTTTGTTTTACGCCAGATCCATTAATTCAGGGGTGATAAGGGAAATAAAACTCCACACACTAGGTAATTTTGCTTAATCCTCATTATATTTATCTGGGTAGTACAACTTTTGTAAATTAGTACCTAGAAATAACATGGCTCTTTGAGAAATGTAAACATGAACGTCCAGCATATTTAGGGGAATTTCCAGAAGAAAGTGCTTTTTATACTTTATGAATTTAACTTTTAAAATCAATTATATGTTTCTAACATTTTGACAACTGTTGCTGATATATATAGATGTAATCATTATTTTGGAGGCAATTTCATCGAATATGTCGACATGGCCTATCTTTATTTTTGTACTATTTGCACATGCAATAGGAAAATACTATATATAATATATATTACTAGCAATTATATTAAAATCTACATAATCATCCCAATAAAGTGGATAGCAGCCCATATATACTTCTCAACGAAACGACTCCCTAGAGATCAGCCGCTGTAGTGAGCGATCTAATCCGGCGTACGTAATCAGTAGACAAGACTTTTCGTTAAGGCCCACCACGTGAGACTTCGAGCGCACACACATGCAAACGCTAGGTATGGCAGGGAAAAGAATTCTATGAGACCAGGTCTAACGAGTTAGCAGGTGAGACCCATTCCGATGGATGCCACGTGGCATTCACAAATCACAAAGCATCTACCCACCCCCACCTGAAATCAGGGGGGAGAGATTAGATGCTTTAAGATTTGTGAATGCCATGTGTCATCCATCAGGATGGGTCTCACCTGGAAATTATGAGACCTGGTCTCATATAAGTTTTTTCCGTAAGGCAGGAAGGAGGCAATCGCCCCCCTGCTTTTCAGGTGGGCCCGCCTCTAATTAACCCCCCCCCTAATTAATCCACATAGTTAAGACACTTTCCAAATTGGGGCCTATCGGTAAACGAGCGTTGCAATGTTCGCGCTAGATAGCGACGCCCACTTCAGAATTCAGATTTTCATAGTTCCATAAGGTAAATCCATATCTTACTACATGCGTAGGATCATCATGCAATTACTAATGGAAGTTCGTCTGGGTTACAATTTTAGCAACAATATAAATAATTTAGATAGAATGAAATGCAGATCAGCCCATATATAGTTGCGTAAGCTGAATCCATATTCATGCATATGATCGTCCTAAAGTAGTACAAATGAGAGTTGGAAATGATTACAACTTAAGAAAAAATACATCAAATTTAAATGGAAGTGTAGTTCACTGTCGCTTGCATGTGTGCTTGACGATAGCAACCCATATATACCTCTTGTCATAATATAGTAAAATACTGACAGATCCATAGATAGGAACCCCAAGTGATGGATTAAGTGAAACATTAACCTAGTGAAGTAACACTTCAAGGGCATAATCATTTTTTTACTGGGAAGGGGGTAATATTTCATTGTGTTTCTATCATGGAATGTCAAATAGTCTCTCGAACAACATGCAAGTGTGGAAATTCAGTTTACGTGGTTTGCTAATCTAAGCTGCCAGAGCTTGTAGAAAGTCCATGTTGAATTCCATGATACTCTTCAATAGCATGAATAAAATCTATAATCTTACCACTGCATGTTTCTGGTCAGTTAGTCTGGTAGGCAGAGGTGGTAATTCAAGTTAAAAAAAATACGATCTACTATTGTCTCTTCCCGATCTTTGGAAAATTTAAATGGAAGTGTAGTACACTGTCGCTTGCATGTGTGCTGGACGATAGCAACCCATATATACCTCTTGTCATAATATGGTAAAATACTGACAGATCCATAGACAGGAACCCCAAGTGATGGATTAAGTGAAACATTAACGTAGTGAAGTAACACTTCAAGGGCATAATCATTTTTTTACTGGGAAGGGGGTAATATTTCATTGTGTTTCTATCATGGAATGTCAAATAGTCTCTCGAACAACATGCAAGTGTGGAAATTCAGTTTTCGTGGTTTGCTAATCTAAGCTGCCAGAGCTTGTAGAAAGTCCATGTTGAATTCCATGATACTCTTCAATGGCATGAATAAAATCTATAATCTTACCACTACATGTTTCTGGTCAGTTAGTCTGGTAGGCAGAGGTGGTAATTCAAGTAAAAAAAATATGATCTACTATTGTCTCTTCCCGATCTTCAGAAAACTGCATATGACAGATTTGAGAGTTAAACTCTAGCATTGACAAATTATTCTTGTTATAAATTAATACAATCAATCGTACTTGGAACACATACATATCAGAAAATAATATAGCGACCACGAGAGGTTGTGTGATTTTTTTCTTCGATGAGACATGCACATGTCGATCTGAAGTGCAAGCTGACCGATTCAAAAAGCATAAGCTCATGGATAGGAAAACAAGACAGTGGCTAAGAAGAAGGAGCATCAACCTACCAGAGTAGGGCTAGAAACGAAGAGTAGAGCGCTAGAGACGAAGAGTAGAGGAACTGTGCGTGCTTGCAGACCGAGGACGAAATAACAGAGGAAGAAATGCTCCGGAGAAGATCGGGTCGGTCCCGGCAGCGTGCATGTGTTGGTATGGCTTTGGTGGGTTGATGCGGCCCGGTCGGGTGATGAAAGAGCCAAAACCCACACGTGCTATGTAAAACAATGATTGAATCCAATGATTGACTCAGACAAACGATCGAACCAGACATCGTATAAAACAATTGACCCATGAATTAAACTAGGTGTCATATGGAGAACTATGAAATCTTCCACCTTTTAATATTAGGTATGGATAATATTTATCAAACATTCAAATGGTTGACTTGCACGGAATCAGTACACCTTATATTCTAGAACGGAGGGAGTATGTGATTGTTGGAATCGACCTCAAGACCTCCGGTTTCAAGGCAAAGTTGCGCTAGCCAACTGAGCAACCATATGTTTATGTGTAGATTAGGGCTTTGAGAATAATAGTGAAACTAGGAAAGACAGAGGACACACAATTAAATTGTCCCACCTCGATCCCATACAACGAATTCAATCAATTTATATTCGTTCGCTAACTACTCGAAATATCAATAGTTTGCCTCGAAAGTTAACATCTAATGATCGAGAAGGAATTATTAACAATGTAATAAAACTCATAAGGAATTATTGGCTACCAAAAGAAATACCAGAAAGGAATGCACTAATATGCATAATCATAGGATTGTAGGCTGCCAGAAGAAATTAATTGCCTAAAGATCCGTAAGGAATTATATGGGCTGCGAAAACAAAGACCAGAAAGGAATTAATGCAATTGCAGGATAGAAATCAGCCCCATGCATGGCAAAGAAATTAATTATCCATAATCAAATGAGGAGGGATTGCAGGCTGACATTGTTATAACAACGGGCCACTGGCATATAGTTCCTTTCGGATCTTTATTAGGTAGGATATTTAATGTCACTTTGCCATGCATGGGGGTTAATTTCTTTTGCCAGCCTATTAGGCTGGTCATAGTGGAGTAACATAAGTAGTAACATAGATGTCACATAAGCAAAAATGATGATGTGTCAGGTAGTTAATGAGGAGAGAGACAAATAGAGTAACATAATATGTTACCATCACCTAGCGGTTTCCAATGCAAAATGAGTCTATAAAGTAATAAATAAAGTGATGTATGACACTACATATATGTTACTATCCACTATAGAGGTAGTAACATAGACAAGTAACATATGCATGTTACTAGTCCAAGTTACTCCCCACTATGAGCAGCCTTATGCATATTAATGCATTCCTTTCTGGTAATTCTTTTGGCAGCCAATAGTTCCTTCCGGGTCTTTATTACATTGTTAATACTTCCTTCTCGATCATTAGATCATTAGTTTTCGAGACGCCTTGTTGATATTTCGAGTGGAGAGCGAATGGATATAAAATATTGAATTCGTTGAATGGGACCGAGGAGGGACAATTTAATTGGGTGTCCTCTGTATTTCCTAGTGTCACTATTATTCTCACAGCCCTAATCTAAGACATGAACATACGGTTGCTCAGTTTGCTAGCGCAACTTTGCCTTAAAGCAGGAGGTCCTGAGCTCGATTCCCAACAATCACATATTATTTTTAGCTAGTTCTAGCCTTCCCGTGAGGGGTGTGGATTGTGGGCCGAGGCCGAGGCTCATTGTAGAGATGTTGCGCTCGCGTTGCTATACTAGAACGAACCATTTTTTCATAAAATGTTAGTACCACCTCGGACAAAAAAAATCTTTAAAATGATATGGTTGAACGGATGAAAAAGTTGGAGAAATGCAGTTTGCTTTATTAGTAGGTATAGATTACCTACTTCCCATATACAGTATGTTGCGATCTAAGCAAAATCTAGACATTTTCTCTTTTTTTCACGTGGAGGTCAGAAGTAACTAGGTTGCTTACCATTCTTTTCATATATATCAGCTGATTCAACTAGAGGCTCCACCTACTTATAAAACTAGTAAGCTTGCACGTGCAACACACGTCTCAACTAATCCATTTTTTAGAGATACATATACTCCAATAAAATACACCTTGCCTACATGTCTCTCATACCACCATATTCTTATAGTTAACAAACATGAATGTCGGGACCTTGCCTACATGTCTCTCACACTACCATATTATTATAGTTCTTAACAAGCATGAATATCGGGTTTGGCAAAGTCAGATGCCAAGAATGGACTCATACATTTTAAAGGCTCTTTTACCCTGGAGATGAATTCATGCGGATCATAATGCATGATGGTTGGCTCTTTTACCCTGGAGATGAATTCATGCAGATCATCTTGTAGACCATAACCATCCATCACTTTGTTTTGCTACAATTCCAGTATGTACAAGTACAACACCATTCAGCGGGATCTTTATCTATTTTTTTGAAAATATTCCTTTATAGTTTATTTCAAACTGGAAAGTATTTTTATCCATTTTCTGAAAAGATTCCTTTATAGATCATCTTGTACATGCATAGAACAGAAGTAAAAGACAAGTTGGGAATTGTGCATTTCAAACTGAAAAGGATCTTTATCTATTTTCTGAAAATATTCCTTCATAGTTGTTTTTATTGGTCAGTAAAAGTAAGTAGGAAGACCAAGATTATGGTGGAAGTTCTTTTTTCTCTTTCTTGTGGACTGCAGGAGTGATAAAATGGTTTGTTTTGTTTATAAGCGTAGTTTATAAATCATGACACTGTTCTCTGCTAAAAACCATGTGTGCAATGTAGGGCAGTTTTATAACATGAGCAATAGCATCAGCAAGGAAACTAATATGTAATTACAGAGATCTAAACCCATAAATATCATCTCAAAATCCATATTCCAATGAACTGTCATTGTCTTACTCTACTTTCTATAGTATTTATAGTTCTTTTCAAGGTAAGCTTCACTAAACAGTTGAGAAACTTGCAGGTTCCATTCAAGAGAAAAATCGAGTAATGTTTTTCTATGCATTGATCTATCAATAATGTTGACAACAAGGAATAGTGTTTCACCTAGTAGATCAAGCTTGTACTGCACCTGCATTGGACAATGAAACATTGGGTTTGTAAGAACTTTACATTCCAGAGAACACTAAGTTAAGACTACTTTGCCGAGTCCACAGAGCATCGAATGGAATACTTACCTCAGTCAACCAGTCAATGGGAATACTACGCCTTTTCTCATTGATATCAGTTTGGTGTGTCATGTAGGTGGGGGCCTCACAACTCAACTCCTACAGCACAAAGAATTTTGCAATGAGATTATTATTGTCATACCAGGTCAGAACTCTGTAAATAACTCGACAGGGTTCCAAGCAGATAATTACCTTGGTCTGTCTGTAGAAGTTGTAATTTCAGCGACATATTCGGCAATTGCGAGGAAGTTCCTGACATCGCAATTGTTGATGTTTAGGTGCTACCTGGTAACAAAAAGAACAAATATGCTAAAATATGAACATAGGTACTTCAAAAGCAGGATGCTGACCATGTAAATGTCTAAAGGTCGATTAAATCTTCCATCAACTTATATGAACTAGTTGTTCACAAAATGTCATGCCATCGTGACCCACAGGCATGTCACCTAGACAAACTTCGTTTACTAACTATATAATTAGCGTGTCCAGCATGCCATCTACCCTACACAAAAAAAGAACGCGCTTCTTTCGCTAATAATTTTAGGATGTTGTGCTTTTCATATAGACAACAGGCATTGCCGCATTCATACCCCCAATACTACATATAATCCCTGAAACAGAAAAGATCTGCTATAGTCGCTTCTGGCAGTCTGGGGCACCACAGTAGCATGGCAGCTTGACGATTTCAGCATCCGCAGAAACGACGTTTTTCAAGACATAGCCATAGTCGTAGCAATGCTCCGGCAAAGCACGTATACCAGTTAGAACTCAAGAGAAGCTATATAGTTTTTCCTGTAGAAATTGTTGAGATGCAACATTAATCAATTCAGCTGAAGTGGAAGTACCGTGTCGGCAGCAAAAAGCATCACCTTTTCTAGCTTGACGTCGTGGTGATTGGTTAGGACACACGGGGCGAAGAGGTTAGGCTTGCAGCGGTGGTTTATGAACCTTGCGAAACTTCCAACGGAGCCAACATCGATGCAGTACTCCTGTGCCGGTGGTGCCTCGGAATTGTTCTCAGCATGAAGTGATGGCATATGCATATCAGACCCTGACCTTTTCTCTACAAGAGTGGAAACAAATCATTTACAAACATCCATTTTTCAGGGACAAACTAAGCAATCGAGCAATGAGACAAATGATGCGTAAGAAATAAAAGCTTTAAGTGAAAAATTAGTACCTCCAGTCCTCGGCAACACACCAACATACTCACAGATTGGAGCCCTAGGGAGGATGGCTACACATACCCTCATTAAGTAAAAAAACTGAATGTAATTATAAAAATCTGAATCTGAATGTGACCACCTTTGATGAAACAAAAAACTGCTAGGAATCATGGAACAGAACAACGAACAACATTGATCTTGCCACAAATTGAACTCATTGAATGCTGTAATATGTGTGTGTAACTGTACAAAACAATTAAATTCGACTAATATAACACTAGTAGAAAAAGGGCCTTTAGTCCCGGTTCTTGAACCGGGACACCCTTTAGTCCCGGTTCAAACCAGAACCGGGACTAAAGGCCCTCCACATGGCCGCTGCCTGGAGGTCCACATTTAGTCCCGGTTGGTAACACCAACCGGTACTAAAGGAAATTTTCTGATTTTTTTTAATTTTTTTGAAATTTTTTATTTTCAAATTTCTGAATTATTTTAACCTCTAATCTCTAATCACCCCTCATCACTGCTCAATTTAATCTCTAATCACCCCTCATCATTTCAAATCATCTAACTTCCCGGACGGTCACCCATCCTCCCACTCCCCCAGCCTAAGCAAGCTTAACTTCCACGCTTAACTTCCAGGTTCTATTCTCCCTCGTTTCCAAGTCTGCACTCGTTGTTTTCCTGACAATAGTAAGATGTTAGTCCTATTAACCCTCAGGAGTTTAGCTTGAGCATGAAGTCACACATTTCACTGTTTGAGTTTGAAACTATTGTTCTAAAAAACAATAATTATTTAGTAACACTAATATTTCTTGAATAAGTAGTTTGACCATTGTTTGACCACAGTTCGACCATAGTTTAACCAGATTTGACCAAAATTCAAAAAAACTGAAATAATTATTTAATAACACTAATATTCTTGAATAATTATTTATTAACACTAATACTTCTTGAATAAGTAGTTTGACCATAGTTTGACCATATTTAATGAAATTTTTTCAAAAAAACTGAAATTTGAGCATAACTTTTTTTCCTTTTGGAATTTGAGGATTCTACAAATTTGCAAACATGTCGTAGATGATTTGTCGAGTAGATTATTTTTCATATAAAAAACTTTTTAATCCGAGTTCGTATGCAAAAGTTATGCCCATTTTACAAATTCCAGAGAGATTTTGTAAATAAAGTCGAAATTCATATTTGTAAATTTTCCCAACAACTAGACCACATATCACATGGGAAACTCATTTTATTTTATTTATTTTTTGACATTTCTATCATTTTCTTTAGTACCGGTTCGTGCCATGAACCGGTACTAATGCCTCATAGCCCATTAGTACCGGTTGGTGGCACCAACCGGGACTAAAGGTCTAACCTTTAGTACCGGTTGGTGCCACCAACCGGGACTAATGGGCATCGCACCCTTTAGTCCCGGTTCGTGGCACGAACCGGGACTAAAGGGCCCAGGTGAACCGAGACTAATGCCTTAGCCGCACGAACCGGGATAAATGCCCCCATTGGTCCCGGTTCTAGACTTAACCGGGACTAATGGGCTGACCCGGCCTGGACCAAAGCCCCCTTTTCTACTAGTGTAGGCTTTAAGCAAAAAGAATCATAGGAACTAACACCATGTTATCAGTACTATACTGTGCAGAATTTTTACTTATTTAATATTCGATTATCTACTTAGCAGTAATCCATGATGGCTATCAAGAATCCATCCATAATATAGAAAAGCATCACCTGTATAAGAAACAAATAAAGATAAAAAATCAAGTTCCTCTTGCAAACTTTGTCCACCACCAGCACAGGGGTTCGGCATGGATGGGGCGGTTGGGTTAGCTGGGGAAGTGGGGCTGATGCTAGGCGAGGCGGAAACTTGAGGGAATGTGTTTGCCGACCAGATGCCATCCAACAACTGCTAACTGGCCACTTCGAAATCGTGCACAGCGGTGACGCTATTCCTCAAGCATCTAGATGATATATTGGGTAGCTGGCCATGGTTAACTTCATAGGTGCAGTTGTTGGTCATGCTGAAGAAAATGCAATGGGTGTTGTAGGATCGCGAACACACAAAACTTCCTCTGATAAAATTAAGTTTTGAACCTAATAGATATGAGCTTTAAACTGAGATATCAACAGCTCTCAGCAGGTGAAATCGGGCCTTCAACGAAACACGGCCCAAATTTCAATCTGAACAAAATCAAGAAAAAATTTAAAGGGAAAATTTTAAGATCAGAACCAAACCTACCCACCTGGATGGTTCACGTGAACGGGCAGTGGCGCACGGTGGCAGTGGCGCACGGCGATAGAGCTACTGGAGGACGGCACGCCGAGGAAAAAGACTCGACAGCCGAGGGCGCGTTGGGCAAGACACGGCCACCTCGCCAAGAAGCACGCAATCCTGCATGCTGAGCTGGTCCATCACCGGCGAGCCCGCGGGTGGTGGAGGCTGAGAGGAAGAAACCCCATCCGCTGACGTCCCTTGGAAACGGACGGCAGCGGGGCAGATCCGGTCATCGCCGTTGTCGATCTGGTCGGGAGGAAGACTGGCAGTCACGAGGGAGGGACCAGAGGAGCTTTGGTCCATGGCCATGGCGTTCTGCATCGTGGGAACGAAGAGAGAGGAGAGAGAGATTAGTGAGGAGAGGAGGAGAGAAGGGAGGAGGAGGGAGTTGGGCACGGCTGACCGGCATAGGAGGTCGGCGACGGCTTGCAGGAGCGCCGGCATCGACCCGAGACGGGGTCGACTTGGGGCGGATCAGTGGGAAGCACACGGGAGGAGGGGAAGGAAGAATCCCTCCAGTTTCTCGATCTGGGGCCTAGAGAAACAAGTCACGATCCCAAAAACAGGGGGCTGCGGGCGAGGCCGCCGTGATTGGGTGACGCGAAGCGCTCGCACGATTGCCAGACGAGGGCGTCTGCACGGCAGAACATTGCATCCGAGACGTTGATCTGAATGACAAATCTTTGGCGTAATATAGACGGTGGGATGTGTTTAAGTTAATTTAATCGGAGGGGCCTGGTTATTCTATGTACAGTTTATTGTGTGGCTTTAGGGGAATTGATGTTTGCTCTTTTAATAGTAGTATAGATGGTTATTCTGTGTACAGTTTGTTGTGTGACTTTAGGAGAATTGATGTTTGCTCTTTTAATAGTAGTATAGATCCTTACAATTTCAGCCACTAATTATGAACGGTGGAGCAAAAAAAGCCATGCTCGAGAGAAAAGAGCGTGCAAAACAGATGATTGGCTAGCAAAGGTAAATGTATGAGAGAACACATGTACACCAAAGAGCGTCTGCAGATTGTGCTTCAAAGTTTATTGTTTTCATATAATAGTTGGTCCCATAAAGTGTTTCTTACAAAGTAAGGAAGGTAACCTGTTTACTGTATTAAGAAAAAAGGAGAACGCACGGGTATTCAAGATAAAGTAGTCCCGCCTCAGTCTCTTACATCGAACCCTTACTGGAAGTGGAAAGTTTGTACCTGCTGCAATTTTGAGTAGCTAGAAAATTTAGGTGGCATTTGGGAATATGAAATATTACCAACTTTCCAGAAAAAAAAGAAAAAAATATCAACTATATATATGGAATTTTCTCAAACAAATATTAGGTGATTCATGCATAACATATGATGTATATCTAAATATCACAATGGGAAAAGATAATAAATCTAAAACAAAATTATAGTGTTAATATGCACTTATTTGAATATGTGTTATTTTCTTAAAAAACAAATTACATGTTCACATAATAAAAGACTGTTTCAACCAGTTACAAAAAAAAACATAGTTCTTAAAGTTTAAACATTCCTTGAGCTGGCACGGTTCAATGACGCGTGTGTCAGTTTCATCACCTTGGGATTGACCACATTCAGGTGCATTTTCATCGTTTGGAAACCAAGGCCATCTTCGGTGAAGATGGAAAGAAGGATAAGCAGCGATACGGGTAGAGCGCCACGTTGAATTAGAAGACGTGGACATGCTTGTACCGTGCTTATTGGGTCACGTGATTTTTGTTCACCCATTTCAACGTAGGGACATGTTTGCTAGTATATATATACACATGCAATGCAGGCTTCGCCTACAGCTGGGAACTTAGAGCTTCTTATGAAACATTTTAAAAGTTGAGTGACTAAAATACTCATCACCGACGACTTGCTGACTTGTATGTGTCATGACGCATTTATCTCTTTCCAAGAGTCCAGGTCCATTCCACGAGTGAACCAGCTTCACTGTAGCAGGCCAAAAGTGCCATATAAATACCAATACCATCTCCTCAGCTCGACCGCGTCCCCAACCAGAACGGCACACAAACGTTTCCTTCCGCACATACCATGCACGTGGCCATGATGATCTGGATGGTGGCAGCCAGCGTGAGTGTGGCGCTGGCCTCGTCGTGGATCCTCAGCGCGCTGTGGCGGTACGTGTGGAGGCCCCGCGCCATAACCAGGGCGTTCCGCGCGCAGGGCGTGGGCGGGCCGGACTACCGGTTCCTGGTCGCCAACATCGGCGAGATAAAGCGCCTCCTCATCGAGAGCGCAGGCCTCGTGCTCGACCTAGGCTGCCATGACTACACCGCCCTGGTGCAGCCTCACTTTCGCAAATGGATGGCCCAATACGGTACGTTACCACCACTTTCACGAGTTAGGCGATTAACTAATTTCTTGGACCACGCGAAACCACATGGTATGTCCATACTTTGGCTATTATTAGGCTGGTCGTAATGATAGTATCATAGCTAGTACTCCCTCCGTTCCTAAATATAAGTCTCTTTAGACATTTCAAATAGACTACAACATACGGATGCATGTAGACATATTTTAGAGTGTAATTCACTCATTTTGCTCCGTATGTAGTCACTTGTTGGAATCTCTAGAAAGACTTATATTTCGGAACGGAGGGAGTATCATGCATGCCAACTAGGCAATTTTGATGATGTGTCATAGCATTAAATGAAGAAAGAGAGGGTGTAGTATCATATCATGATACCGTATCATATTAAATGCCATGCTACTTTGTGTCATGCATGGCAATAAATAGAGTACTAGATGATACTAATATATGATACATATATTAGTATCATCTAGTACTCTATTTATTGCCATGCATGACATAAAGTAGCATGGCATTTAATATGATGTATCATATATTAGTATCATCTAGTACTCTATTTATTGCCATGCATGACACAAAGTAGCATGGCATTTAATATGATACGGTATCATGATATGATACTACACCCTCTCTTTCTTCATTTAATGCTATGACACATCATCAAAATTGCCTAGTTGGCATGCATGATACTAGCTATGATACTACCATTACGACCAGCCTTATGCATGATACTAGTATATGATACTTCTCATTACAAGTATTTGTTTTTTTTTGTGTTTTATTATAGGGTTAGTGGTTGTACGGTGGTGCCCCCTGCATGCGTCTTATTTTTTTTCAGGCCAATATTGTTCGGCTACTGAATTTTAAATAATAAATATATGATGATGTGTGTCACTCCACGCCAGCAGTTATATTTCTTTTAAAAAAAATGCATAAATTCTCTAGCACTCACGTGCGCGTGCAGGACGGACATTCATCTCGTGGCCTGGGGAGAAGCCGGAATTGTTCATGGGGGATGTGAACATGGTGAAGCAGGTGCTCTCCGACCGCATGGGGCTTTTTCCAAAGAATCCCGTGAACGATCATTTCACCCGCTTGCTTGGTAAGGGACTCATCCTCATCGACGGCGACCAGTGGAAGCGCCACCGGAAGGTTGTCCACCCAGTGTTCAGTGTCGACAAGCTAAAGGTATACTAGTGCTAGATACATATTTGACCGACAATCTTTTTCGGACGGACGGAGTACAATATAATTGGGATGAGGCTATTCTGCATCCGGGCTCATCTAGATTCGGGTGTGAACAGTAAAATATAAACAAATAGCAGATTTTTTTAAAAAAATCAATTTTTTGTTGTGCAAGGTGCTGAAATACCTGATGTTTGGACATTCGAGGAGCTTGTGGCAAAAAAAGGCAATTTTGAGCCCAAGCTCCTTGAATGTCCAAACCCAATTTTGTATTTTTTGCCACGAGCTACTCAATTGTCCAAACAATCACAAATTTTGCATTTGATCATCTTGCACCACAAAAAAACCACGAAATTTTGAAATTTTCCTGCTGTTTCATTTGATTTTACTGTTCACCAGGTTTAGATGAGCCCGGCACAAAATTGAAATTTTGATATAACTGAGCGTGCGTGTGTCCTCGTTCAACCTAAGGTTGTAACAATAAATAAAACGCGATGACGTCCATAACGTGTGCAATTGATTAAGCTTTTCCATATCTTCGCCCACTAACTATAATAAAAGGGTGTCGCTGGATATCATGTTAGTGAGTCACCATCCTGCTTAAGTAATGGAAGTGTTTTATTCGCAAAAAAAAAAATGTTATTGAGTCACCTGAGTGACATCAGCATAAGAATTTTTGGCTGTTCCTTTTTTGTTTTCTTCTTCTTCTTTCATTTATTTTGTACTCCTTTTATTTCTTGTTTCTCAATTTTTTTTATTGTATTTATTATTTCCATAATATTCATAAATGTAGTCGCACGCGAATGTGGACATGTAGATAAGCATAGGCTGCGGGTGTGCAACTGCAGTTGCAATCGGCCGGTAGACATGTAGTTGCAGACAATCAGTGGGCGTGCAGTTGCAGTTTTGCCGGCTTGCAACTGTACCAGTGCGACAGTGGGCGTGCGTCTTGCGTGTATAAAAATTACACAAAGTGAAAACCCACAAAACGAATAAAAATCAAACAAAGAACAAAGAAAAAAGAATCTAAAATGGAAAAGATATCTATGAAACACCGTGTAAAATCAGACGGTGGATAGGCTGCGTGAAACTTTGTTAGGTCTATCTGTGTGAGGATGTGAAAACATGTCAATAAAAGCCATACTTAAATTTGCGAGATACAAATTATACTGGTATATTCGTTTACGGTATATATTGAATAATAATTTGCTAACATGTTTATCCAAGGAGACCACATACATAACTGGAACTTAATGTATTTTCGAATGGAGGAAGTATTTCCTGGTATGGGACTTTTTTCTAACTCATTGCATGTACCACGAGCTTTGGTTCCACAGATGTTGGCTATGACAGTGTCTGATTGTGTCGGGTTAATGCTGTCGGACTGGGAAGCAAAATTGGAGATGAATAGGGGTCATGTAGAGATTGATATTAGTTGCCAGTTCGAGGAGGTTGCAGCCGACGTGATCTCTCATGTGGCATTTGGGAGAAACCATAAAGAGGCCAAGGAAGTCTATCTGGTGCAGAAAGAGCTCCAGTTTCTTGCCTTCAACAGTATATTTAATGTTTTGAACCTCATCCCGGGCTTCAGGTACATATTCAACATCTGCAACCTCTTATGTATACCTTGTGCTATCTTGTAGTTTCAAATCAACAGGCAATGAAAAATTTCACAAAGCACCGTTTGATGAATTCTTTTTTATGAAACAAATCAGGTACCTTCCTACCAGAAATAACCTAAAGATGCATATGCTCGAGAAAAAGGTGAGGAGCATACTCATGAACATCATAAAAAATCGGGTTAACTGCAAGGACACTGTGGGATACGGGAATGACATGCTTGGGATAATCTTGAATGCATGTGCGCCAGAGCACGTGCAAAAACCCCTCATGAGCATGGACGAGATCATAGAAGAGTGCAAGACTTTTTACTTAGCTGGACATGAGACCACCGCACAGCTACTTACCTGGACCATGTTCTTGTTAAGCACACACTCAGAGTGGCAAGAGAAGCTCAGGGAGGAGGTGATGAGAGAATGTGGCAAGGATATCCCAACAGATGACAAGCTCAACAATATGAAGCTAGTCAACATGTTCATTCTAGAAACTCTCAGGCTATACGGCCCGGTCACAAACATCCAAAGGAAAACAGGCTCCAATCTTGAGCTCGGCGGCATCAAGGTACCAGAAGGCACAATTCTGTCAACACCGATCAAGACGATACACCATGACAAGGAACTTTGGGGTGAGGAAGCCGAAGAGTTCAAGCCACAGAGATTCGAGAACGGGGTGGGCAGGGCTGCGAAGCACCCGTATGCATTTCTACCTTTCTCTGTTGGGCCAAGGGCTTGCATTGGGCAGAACTTTACAATGATCGAGGCGAAGGCTGTATTCGCGATGATCCTACAGAGGTTCTCAGTCTCGCTATCCCCCAACTATGTGCATGCACTGATGGATGTATTCACGATACGGCCCAGATACGGTCTTCAAGTCGTCATCAACAGCTTGCAGATCTAGATTTGTGCTTTTATTTGGAAAATGTGTTGCTACCTAACATGGATTGTAGCACGGAACATGCAACTCAATCCATGATTTGGTTATTAATAATTCAATTATTTCATCATCTTCAATGTACTACAGCCTCCCCATTACACTTCAATAAAGTTGCTACTTAATGCATAGAAAATGATGGATTATGCACGTGGGTAGGTTTCAATATACAATCTTTATTGTTTTGCGAAAAAACTAGCTATTCCTCCTCCCCTCTCTCTCTCTCTCTCTCTCTCTCTCTCTCTCTCTCTCTCTCTCTATATATATATATATATATATATATATATATATATATATATATATATATATATATATACGAAATATGTATTTGGCAACCCTGTGCCCGATTGCAAAACTGCCACACCACTCGATGTCCCTTCGATCGGCATCGCAGCACGATCCACTTTTTTCGGTTCTTCCACTCCTTCCCCGCTCTCGTCCTCTCCTTCAGGCGATGTCGCGTCGCGGCTCACATATAGTGGTCGCCGCGCTGCCGCCGTCGCCCGTCCGACGGCAAGCCATGGCGTCGCTGCTGCCGCGCAAGGTGTCGGGCTCCGTGCCGCGCCGCACGACCCGAACGCCTCCTCATCGTCCTACCATGTGGCGCCTTCAGGGACCTCTGCGACCACGTATGGAGGCGAAGGTGGAGATCGCGATGCGGGAGGAGGAGCTTGGGGAGAGGTGGAGGCGGCCGTGGGGCAGCTCCAGGCCTCCACGCTCGTCGTCGGGCTCCAATCGGACTCCATGACAAGAGCTTCCTCTACGTGTAAGTATATTCAGTGCCGTCATTGTGCTTGAATTCACCAAGTCAAACGAACTCGCGTGCTGTCAGGCTCTGAATTTTGCTCGTGTTTCTGTCAGGTCATTGAGCCCGTACGCCGGCATGAGCCACCTCGGGTGCCGAGTGCTCGCCGTTCGGCTGCACGCCATGGCATGACACGGGGCGGTGGAGCCCAAACTCACATAGGCTAATACCATACGAGTGCAGTAACTACTCCGGAGCGCTGACAAAATGCTGAATTTTCTGACACTAATTGAGGATCTTGCTCTAATCCTCTGAATGATCGTAAGTGATATGATAGCTTTGCAGCATGTTGCCACCCATGATCCTGATCCCTATCTTCACGGTGCTGCTGGGCATGATCTGGAGGAGGTCATCATCAAAGAGGGTGGAATTAGTGGGCGACAACATCCGCCCAGCCGTCCTCTGCTTAGCTAGGCTTGTACAGGCACATTTTTCTTCTTTTATCATAGGTTAATATGGTGCAGGATGCTTGTTGCTCCTTCTTTTTGCCAGATGCACACTCATAATTTGTCACGATGGCGCATGATATTTTTCATGTAAATAGTATGATAATCTGTTGTTGGCTATTTAATGCCGCTTACGACAACCTTTTAATCTGAAGATGTGTGGTCAGCTTTTTAGTACCACCATGTTCACTGTAGTCACCTAATCAGCTGATTGGACTTGAGTCCTTTTGGCTATCTCAAGGCTTTTTATGGAGTGTATGTAGCCTCCTACTTGTGCTTATATTTTGTTTGTGCTTAAAATTTGAAACAGAGGGTGATGTTTTTTATCGATCGAGAGAGTAGAGGTTGATCAGTGAGATGTCATGTATCTAAATGCACGTTGTTGTTCTGCACCACCGACACCATGTTGCGCAACTAGATAATTTACGCATAGGGCGGTGACCAAAGGCGGGCATCGCTAGGCATCATTGGCGAGGACGATAGCCAACAGACTGGACAAAGGGTGTCATACTTGGGTCCTGGGTTGAGGGAGTCACTTAGGAATGCATTTTTTTTTGCTTTTCAACAAGTTGAGACGAATGCAAATCTAAATAGCATGATAAATTACATATCTTATAATTGATAACTCACACACAAACACTATGACAAAGAAAATAACCCTGGGAAAAGAGTTGCTGAAAACATACTCGCCGTAATTTTCTGTGTAAATAGCATGGTATATATGTACCCCAGGCCCGATAACTTAAACACAAATCCCACGGTAACTTTGGCCCGAAAAAAAAATGTTGAAAAAAAATAAGGTCACTAACTTATGTGTAAATAACATAATAATCAACGCTCCGCGGACTTGATAACTTACATATAAACATCATGGTAACTTTAACAACGGAGGGTGGAGGAAGTTACTGAAAACATACCCCGGTAATTTTTATATGAATAACACGGTAATATAAGTACCACATAACTTATAATTTACATACAAACACCATGGTAACTTTTGATCCGGCAAAAAAGTTGCTAAAAAACATAACCTCGGTAAATTTTTTCGTAAATACTACGGTAATATACATTTCGTAACATGATAACTTAAGTACAAACACCGCGATAAAATTAAACAAGGAGGGGAGTTGTTAAAAAATATACCCCGGTAACTTTACGTGAAAATAACATGATAATATACGATCCGCGTACATGATAATTTACGAACAAACATCGCGGTAACATTGACCAAGGGAAAAATGTTATTGACAAATGTACTCCCGGTAAGTTCTATGTGAATAGCTTAGTAAAATAGGAAACACCGACTTGATAACTTGGATGCAAACACCATGATAACTTTGTCCAGAGAGTGGAAAATTGTTGAAAAATATACCCCAATAACTTACATGAAAATAGAACGGTAATATACGAAACTGTATACCCAATAACTTACGTACGAACACCACGGTAACTTTGACTAAAGGGCAAAAAAGTTGTCGAAAAATATACCCGCAATAACTTAAGTGAAAATAGCACGGTTATATATGAACCACAAAACCTGATAACTTACTCAAAGACCATGATAAGTTTAATTTGGGTGGATGAAGTTGTTGAAAATTATAACCCGAGAACTTATGTGTAAATAGCATGGTAATAGTCTTGATTTGGGGAAGAGTAGTAAAAAGTGGTCGAAAAATATGTTGGTAACTTTTGTATGTAAATAGCACAGTAAATTACGCACCACAACCTTGATCATTTAGGGCCAAACGCAGTGGTAAATTTGATCTGGAGAAAAAGATTGTTGAAAAGATACCCCGGTAACTTCTGTGTAAATAAGATAGTAATATACCCATCGCATACCTGATAACTTGCGTACAAATACCATGGTAATATTAACAGTGTTCATACATAACTTGTTTTGGTTCAAACCTGTTGCGTATATAACAATAAGAAATTTCTTCTTTGACTAAAAATAACATCATGGGTCGTGTATTCTGCCTTGGTCCAATTAGAGTTCTTCTATGAACTATCACACGTACTACATTCTAACATAATCTCCGTAGAACGTAGGTATGCGTGTGTGTTTGAGATAATGGAAGGACCATGGTCTCATCTACGTTGCATGATAGCAACAACAAAAACTTGAGGCATATCATGCCTGAAGTCTGAACTCCGTGCCACATCCATGCTTTGCTGATTATGTCACACCTTAGACGTGACCTATGTGTGCTCGCCGAAAAGACGACCCTCATGACAGCGTCCGCACAGAAGTTCACCGCTACCATGCATTGTCCGCCACAGCACTAACCTGACTGCCGGACGCAGCTTCCGCCATTGTGACCTGCAGCATCAAAGCTAGCGTGTCAACATGCTCCTCCAGTGCCTCTTCCTTGACCCTGCTCTTCTCATCTTCGTCGCCCAGCCGCGGCTACTTGACCTCATCATGCTGCTGGACGTGGCGTCTGCCATGGTGACCTGCAACGCCTCATCGCCAGCTCATCACAGACTCACTGCGCTCCTCCAGTGCCTCTTCACTGACCCTGCTCTTGACGTCTTCGTCGCTCAGCAGCCGTGTGTTAGAGTATACGCAGTGTAATTCGTATTGTACCCTGTATACGCGCACTGTATTCTAGTCAGCGCATATACGTGAGTAGTGGGCACGCAGTCTGCCCACGATCCTGCCTGGTAGTGGCACACGATCACCTCTGTAACCTGCATATAGTCTCAGCCGCCATGGGCACCTCCAGCCTGCCTCCCTCTCCCTCTGCTGACGCTCCCGGCGCCCTGCTGGGCACTGCATCACCCCCGCCGCCCATCCTGCATGCTGCGCCTGCCGCGCCTACGCCTGCACCGCTCGCCGTTTCCCCACTTTCTTCCAATGTTCTCCAGACGATCGACATCCGCCGCCATGTTCCGGTCACTCTCGACCTCCTCGCCGGCAACTATGCCCAGTGGCGACGCCACTTCGATACGGCGATCGGCATGTTTGGGCTCCGCGACCACGTCGATGCTGCGGCGGTTCCACGCCTGGATGATCCTGAGTGGCTGATGGCCGACCACGCCATCGTCCACTGGCTCAACACCACCGTCTCGCCTGATCTCCTGGACGCCGTGATGCAGCACGAGGACACGGCACTCACCATGTGGATGGCGATCGACGGCATCTTCAGGGACAACCAACTGGCCCGCGCGGTCTACGTCGACGCCGAGTACCACGCTCTGGTGCAAGGCGACATGAACATCATGCAGTACTGCACCAAGCTGAAGATGTACGCCGACCAGCTGCGTGATCTTGGCCAGCCGGTGGGTGAGACGCAGCAGGTTTTTCACCTCTTGCATGGTCTCGGCCGCCAGTACCACGGTGCGATTCCTCACATTACCTCGCGCAGTCCACTCCCTTCTTTCCTTCAGACCCGCTCCTTTCTGCTGCTCGAGGAGCATCGGGCCGATCAGACTGCTCGCATCCAGAGTGCCCATGCGCTCGTCGCTGGGCGCGGGGGCGCCGCGCCGTCTCCACCACAAGCAGCGGCACCCGACGTCAACGCAGGGCGTGGCCACGGTGGGCGCGGCCGTCGCCGCGGTCGTGGCAATGGACAAGGCGGTGGTGGTGTGCCGCAGCAGTCGCCCCCTCGCGCTCCGGGGATCCCGGCGCCAGCGCCCGGCACTAACTCCTGGCCGGCCTCGTCCAGGCATGGCCCATGCCCTAGCGCGCACCAGGCTCTGGCCTCCTCGGGCCACGCCGTGGCACGCCTCCCCAGCAGGCGTTGTACGCCGCACCGTCTCCTCCCGTGCCGGTTCCGTACGGCTACGCCCCTGCACCACCCACCTACGGCGCGTACGGGCCTCCACCTGTCTACACCGCCGCTCCGCCTGGCGCTGCACCTCCGTCGCAGCCTCTGGACATGGACTCGCTGCCAGCCGCGCTTCACAGCGCCACCGCCGGCCCGTCGTCCTCGGGCACCGCCTCGGAGTGGTACATGGACTCCGGCGCTGCCTCCCACATGACCAACTCGCCTGGTACACTTCAAACTCTTCTTCCCTCCACTACTTCTTCTCACATTATTGTTGGCAGTGGTGAGCATCTCCCCATCACACACACTGGCACCGGTTCCCTCATCACGGGCACCTCTCCCATCCAGCGGCGCAACATTCTTGTCTCTCCTTCTCTCATCAAAAACCTCTTGTTTGTTCGTCAAATTTGCCGTGACAGTCCTGTTTCAGTCGAGTTTGACTTATTTGGTTTCTCTGTCAAGGACCTGCGAACTAGGGCGGTGATCCTCCGCTGTGACTCCTCGGGCGACCTGTACTCTGTGTCCGCGGCCATCGCGTACACCCCGCACCGCTTCGCCGGCGCCGTCACCACTGATCGTCTCCACCAGCGGCTCGGGCACCCTGGTTCTGCACAACTTCAGATTGTCGCTCGTCAGTCTTCGTTTAGCTTCAGTAAACAAGAGCCGCACCCCTGTCATGGCTGCCGTGTTGGCAAGCATGTGCGTCTCCCTTTCGCGTCTTCTAGCAGTTGTACTTATTTTCCCTTTCAGCTACTTCACCTTGATGTGTGGACTTCGCTTGTTAGCAGTGTTTCTGGTTACCAGTTCTATTTAGTCATACTAGATGATTACACACACTACGTTTGGAGCTTCCCGCTTAAACACAAGTCTGATGTACTCCCCATCTTGCATGATTTCTATGCCTATGCTCGCACCCAGTTTCAGCTGCCCGTGCTCTCTGTCCAAACTGACAATGGACGTGAGTTCGACAGTCATGCCTCGCGTGAACTGCTCGCTCTCCACGGCACGATTCTCAGGCTCTCCTGCACCTATACTAGCCAACATAATGGCAAGGCAGAGCGCACCTTGCGCACTCTCAATGATAGTGTGCGTGCCCTCCTCTTCCACGCCTCCATGTCGTCGCGTTTTTGGGCCGAAGCGCTGAACACCGCCACTTTTCTGCTCAACCGACGACCTTGCCACAGCAGCTCGGCCCGCACTCCCCATGAGCTCCTCCTCGGCGTAGCGCCTGACTATAGCTCACTCCGCGTGTTTGGTTGCCTCTGCTACCCCAACACTGCCTCCACGGCTCGTCACAACTCGATTCTCGCTCGGTCGCCTGCGTTTTTCTTGGCTATCCTGCCGATCATCGCGGCTACCGTTGCTTTGATCCTATCACCCGTCGCGTCCTTACTTCACGGCACGTCTACTTCCATGAGGACATCTTCCCCTTCGCACATACCGCCCCCGTTGCGCCCCCCGCTCCGCCGCTCGCCGCACCGCCTGTTTTGCAGCTCGCTGGTCCGCCCGCTGCATCGCCCGCGCCGCGCGATCGTTCAAATGGGAGCGTTGGATCGCTGACGAACGGTCCCTGTCCGTCCCCCTTACGCGCGTCGCCCGCGCGTTCAACGTCAGCCGTTGGATCTGTGATGGACGGTTCTCGCTTCGGTGCCTCGCGCGCGCATTCGGCCAGTTCAAGCTGCACCGTCCACTCTTCATATGACGGTGCCTGCTCGTCGTCTCCCGCGCCATCCGCTGATTCAAATTCTGCCGTCCCGCCCAATGTGGCTGCTCCCGTATGCTCGATGGTCACTCGCGCCCAGGTCGGCATCTTCCGCCCCAATCCCAAGTACTACGACGCCGCGACTGCTTCGTCCACCTCGGGCGTCTCTCCCTTGCCGAGCTCGGTCCGCGTCGCCGTGCGGGACCCAAACTGGCTTGCCGCCATGCGCGAGGAATTTGCTGCTCTCATCGCCAACAACACTTGGGAACTAGTTCCCCGACCGTCCGGCGCCAACCTCATCACCGGCAAATGAGTTTTCAAGCATAAACTCCGCCCTGACGGCTCCCTTGAGCGCTACAAAGCGCGGTGGGTCGTCCGCGGGTTTCGCCAGCGCGCCGGCGTCGACTACGGGGAAACATTCTCCCCGGTGGTCAAGCCGGCCACCATTCGTGCCGTCCTCACCATTGCTGCTTCGCGCCAGTGGCCAGTCCATCAGTTGGACGTCAAGAATGCGTTCCTCCATGGGACGCTCGCTGAGGAAGTGTACTGTCTCCAACCCGCCGGTTTCGTCGACGAACACCAGCCGCACCACGTATGCCGCCTCAACAAGTCGCTGTATGGGCTTAAACAAGCTCCCCGGGCCTGGTTTCAAACCTTCGCCAGGTTCCTGACAACAATCGGCTTCACGGCAACTCGTTCGGACTCGTCCCTGTTCGTCTACACCAGCGGCGCCGATGCAGCCTTCCTCCTCCTCTACGTCGACGATATCGTCCTCACCGCCTCCACGCCGGCCCTGCTGCGCCGCATTTTTCTCCGGCTTACCAGCGCGTTCGCGATGAAGGACATGGGCGCTCTGCGCTTCTTCCTCGGCATCCAGGTCACGCGCACCGCGGTGGGCTTCTTCCTCTGCCAACAACAGTACGCCGAGGATATTCTTGACCGTGCGGGCATGGAGACCTGCAAGCCCTCGCCGACGCTGATCGACACCAAGGGCAAGCTTCCTCAAGCCGGCGGGCCGCGTGTCCCCGACGCCTCGGCCTACCGCAGCATCGCTGGCGCACTCCAGTACCTCACCATCACGCGTCCCGAGCTAGCGTACGCGGTGCAGCAGATCTGCCTCCACATGCATGATCCGCGGGAGTGTCACCATGCTCTCATCAAGCGTGTGCTGCGCTATGTGCGCGGAGCACCCTCGCATGGCCTCCACCTGCGTCCTTCGTCGACGCTCGACTTGCGTGCCTACACCGACGCCGATTGGGCCGGCTGCCCCGACACCCGCCGCTCCATGTCCGGTTTCTGCATCTACCTCGGCGACGCCCTCGTCTCTTGGTCCTCCAAGCGGCAGGCCACGGTGTCTCGCTCGAGCGCTGAAGCAGAATACCATGGAGTCGCGAACGCTGTCGCCGAGTGCATCTGGTTGCGCCAGCTGCTCGGTGAGCTGCTCTTACCGATCCGCTTTGCATCCGTTGTCTGCTGCGACAATGTCTCGGCCTGCTACCTCTCCGCCAACCCAGTGCATCACCGGCGCACGAAGTATGTCGAGCTGGACATCCATTTCGTGCGGGAACGCGTGGCGCTGGGCCAGTTCCATGTGCTCCACATTCCCACAAAGCAACAGCTCGCTGATGTGATGACCAAAGGACTGCCCACGGACGTTTTCCTTCAGTTCAGGGCCAGTCTTTGCGTCGCTCCAGCCGACGTCACGACTGCCGGGGGTGTTAGAGTATACACAGTGTAGCTCGTATTGTAGCCTATATACGCGCACTGTATTCTAGTCAGCGCATATACGTGAGTAGTGGGCACGCAGTCTGCCCACGATCCTGCCTGGTAGTGGCACACGATCACCTCTGTAACCTGCATATAGTCTCAGCCACAGAGCTAATCGATGAGTGTGTTGAATCCCATACTTCTCATGAATAATTTGCTTAAGGTTGAGCAAAAATGTCCGCAAGGACAATTACCCTAAACCAAGAGAGGCATATTGGAAATAGGTGAGTATACCTTTTTCCCAGCTGGTTGTTGTAGAGCATGTGTTACATCAGCTACCTGAAAATGCGTACTTCTCTATCACTAATCTATGTCATTGTTCATGATACATTTGTAGTTACCACATAAGATGATATTTGAGCACACACAGTTGAGAATTCAATGTACAATTCAGCTATAGAAAGGGCAATCACCTGGTTCATGTCTACATAACCTAAATCCATTATCGAGTAATAACAACAGAAAAATAGCGCAAAAGCTAGAGTACATCTGCCATATTAAGGCAAATGTGCCCCTAGAGGAAAAAAACTCAATGCTTAATTGACACTAAAAAACAACGACCTCCATTATATAATAGAGCTCCAATGTTGCAAAATAGGTTAACACTATCTTCTGCAAATAGCACACCATCATGAATATTCGACATTCGGATATACCCAATCTGACCAATGATAACCTTTTTCCTATTGTGGCCAAACACCAATGATAACCTTGGCAGAGCTTTTCATGAATAGAACCAACCTGAATATGTGATTGTGCAATTGTGGAGAAAAGTAAGGTGATAATACTTACAACTGGGCAATTTGCTTCCCTCGGCCACTCAAAGTTCCTTTGATCAACATTTAGATCATCTGTATGTGCAATGAAAACAAAACAAGATACTGCAAAATCAATTATCTACTACAACGAAACCATGAACATAAGTTGCTTGTTGTAGGAAGACTAATGCCACCCTGACTACCTGACTAGCACTATGTACTTCTATTAGTAAACTAGTCAATGTGTACGTGCAATGCACGTTAATTTGAAAGTATATTAAGTGCATGCGGATAT
The DNA here is from genome assembly GCA_032464435.1 of Aegilops umbellulata. Classification (NCBI taxonomy): domain Eukaryota; kingdom Viridiplantae; phylum Streptophyta; class Magnoliopsida; order Poales; family Poaceae; genus Aegilops; species Aegilops umbellulata. The sequence goes on from CP136055.1 coordinate 635,576,345, forward strand.
TAAATAGGATATTATTTGCGTATTATTATGTGATTAGCACTATGTTTGGCATGAAATTAACTGCATACTAAACATGTTGAGTGCTCGACATTGAAGCAGTCTAGGTCGTTGGATTGACATGATTTGTTGGCCGAGATTAATTGGATCTGCCCCTTTGTGTCTTTTTATATTGGTATAAATATAGATTCAAACATGCTAAAATGCTACTCCCTTCGTTCCTAAATATAAGTCTTTTTAGGGATTTCAATAAAGGATTACATACAAATGTATATAGACATACTTTAGATTATAGATTCACTCATTTTGCTCCGTCTGTAGGCCATATTGGAATCTCTAAAAAGACTTATATTCAGAAACTGAGCACTGTTGCTTTGCCGTCTCCTCGTTTGTCGTCTGATCTCCTCCCGAAGCTTCTAAGGTCTCTTTGTCCATCAAAAATCGTCAAAAAGTTTTACAGTGTTTGGACTATGTTTGGTACTGATTTTCTGGAAAAACAAACAAAAAAGTAGAAAACATCAACTGACACTAGGCACTGGGTTAATAGTTTAGTTCTAAAAAATGATATAAAATGCTAAAGAATGTTATCCTTACAAAATCATATAGCCTTGTCATACTCCATCTTCTGAACATAAAGTATTTATCATGCACAACCCTGATGATAAGCCGAACAATTGGTTCATACTTTTTGACGCGCTTCAGTTTTTTTCAACTCTCACCATATACATGGGCGCAAGCCGTGGATGTAGCACTATGGGTGGAATAGAGTAAGATGATAGGGGTTGATATGGAGAATACAAAAGAGGAATAAAGTCTCACATTTTTTGAATTTATGAACAAAATTGTAAAGACAAGAACATTTTTTGTACTTCTGAATAAAATTTTGTAACCCCCAATCTAAATATGAAAAAGGCAAACATTTTTTTAAATGTGTAAACAATTTCAGAAAATCAAGAACATTTTCTAAATTTATGGGAAAAAAAGAAAGGAACCATTTTTGAACAATTTTTGAAGAGTGTGCACATTTATTAAATTTGGGAACAAAATTTGAAAACGAGAACATTATGTGAAGTTTTCAAAAATTTATGAACAACAAAAAAAAGTTTTTTTAAAAATATAACTTCGAAAAAGAAAAAGAAACAGAGAAAAAAAACGTAAAAAAAGGAAAAAGGAAAAAACCGGTCCAGGAACCTCGTTGATGGTTCCCAAAACTGGAAAAAACCGGATGGGAACCACCTAGAAAGTTCCCAAACCCGTAATGCTGAAACAGTTAATGGGCCGGGCCATCCGGAACGCTAGCTGCCTGTGCGTCGCTCTGGCAACATGCCGTAACGAGCGGCAAATAGGAAATCGCTGCCATGCCAGCCCGTTTATCATGCGTGCCCTGTTCTTCGGTGAGGCGAGGCCCACGTGCCAGTGCGGCATGGTCCGCTTATAAACGGGCCACCGTGGACCGCGGCGGGCTAGGCCCATTTAGACGCCCGTTGGACACCTATGCTTTCCATGCTCCAGCAGAGTTTCGGGAATTCCTCAAAAAAAAAAAAGCAGAGTTTCGGGACGCTCGGTCTTTGGTTATGGATAATTTCACTTGGTCGTCGCCGCAGTCATCCTCTGACCATCTGAATGCGGTGCTGCTTGGTCGCCAGATGTGCTCGTCCACAACCTGCTGCGCCGAGGAAAGTGGGGAAGAGGAGCGCACCAGTTTGGGTGAGGGCGCGGCGCCGTATCATAGATCCTTTTTGTTTCTTGTTCTGTTCTTCTAGAAATGGTCCACCACAAGTATTCGTTCCTCTTTACTAGGCCGCATTGAAATTCGGAAGGGCTCGGAAGTTAATTTGCAGCCAAGTTCCCGTGCAATATCCAGTTTGTCCCGAAGAGGCCTTCAGATGCAAATTTTGGCACTTGGATCCAGTCTGTACATGCTCAGATTCGTCAAGGTATGATGGCCTTCTGGTGTGGTGTTTCGTTGCCGAATCCAGCCTCTACTGAATACTGATGCTTATTCCACGGGATATATAGAAAGCATATCATTTTTTTCTTTCTCATTGCAACAGTTTCGTTTCCATTTTCTTTCAGCAGGAGAAGCAATACATAAAAATGGAACAGGGAAGCGTTGTGCATAGACAACTGTCCTTCAAATTTTACAAGAAATCACAGATGGTTTCTCTAATGAACAGAAACTTGGTCACGGTTCTTATGGAACCGTCTACAAGGTACAGCTTATGACGCATCTCTGAGCCCGGTTCATCTGCTCCGTTGAGCAGTAAATTCATAAAAAAATGCCTGTAACTGAAACTACTGCCCCTTGAGCCATTCTTCCTCATCTCTCTCTCCCACTTCCCACTTCATCTTTCTTAATTGCGCTGGGGAGCACCAGGTTGTGATCTGTACGTAGTCTTGGATGACTGTTACTGTAGTTGTGAGTATGTATCGATGTATCATTTACTACTGTAGTTGTGAGTATGTTAGAAAAACGAGGAAACGATTGCTGTTAAGGTGCTTCGTGACATCCTAGGACTTGACGATGAACAATTTGAGAAGGAGTATCTCAACCTTGCAAGCCTTCGGCACAAAAAATGAGTGAAACCCGACGAGAATGTGTGCCATACAATGGAAGATTTGTTTTTGCTGACAATATAAAGAGAGCGCTTTCCTTCGAGTATATACATAAGGGAAGCCTTGACAATTACCTTTCTGGTATAATGGATGGTACTCTACTTGAATTAGGAGGTTGTTAAGAAGCATTCTTTACTAATTTTATTCTGATGATGGGCACTCTCTTGTTCCTGCAGATGAATCTAGTGGACACGATTGGCAAACACGCTATCAAATATATATGGGGATTTGTGAGGGTCTGAAATACCTTCATGAAGATTTGGGTTCTCCCATGTACCATTTGGATTTAAAGCCAGCCAATGTATTGCTAGATCAGAATTTGGTGCCCAAAATAGCTGATTTTGGCCTTTCAAGGCTCATTGGAGGAGAACAAACACATTTGACACAAAGCAACATAGGAACACTGTAAGCTTAATTCTTCATGTCAATTAAGTTGTAATTTACCAGAGAACTATACTTGCACCTAACACATGGTATCTCGCACTTCGCTAGATGGAAAAGAGCGCTCGCCTACATCACTTGCCATAGTGGGTCGATGTTTGCATGCTGTTTTGGGTAGCTTTGAGGAGTAGTTTTGGAAACCTTTTGCCGAGATTTGAAAAGGTTCCATACAAATTTGTCCTTTTTTTTTCTATTTTCCTTTCAAAATTTTATTCTTATGTATTTATTTATTTCTTATTTACCATTTTTATGCTTATTTTTCATTTCTTTTTTATATTTCTTCTCTTTGTTTCTTCTAATTTTTTATTTTTAGATTCCCTATTGGTTTCTAATTTTTAAGAAAACACTTTGTTTTGTAAAAAATGAGTGAACATTTTTATATGTCATGAAGAGTTTTTGAAAATTTTCACGAATAATATTTTTTATTTTAGTGAATATTCTTAACGCCATGTTTGGATGTAGATATTCACGCCCCGAATTAGGCATTGGCATTGCCTGACCCGAATGCCCATGTTTGGATGGCCTAGACATTCGTAGGTGGAATTCGGGCTTGATATTGAGAAGCCGGCCCAGACACTAGCGTGACCCCTCACAAATTCAGAGCCCCATCCCTCGGCATTCGATTGAATTGGTTGACTCGCTACCTCTTCGCTGTAACACCACGAGAAAGAAAAGGGAACGACTCGTTCGTCCATATCTCCGTCCCCGTGCAGCCGTGCTCCACTCCCTCCCTGACCGCCGGCCGGCCCCTGCCGCCGCCTCCGTGACCGACGGCTTCTTCGCGTACCAGGGAAGAGAGAGAAAAGCCTATGGAGGGAGGTGTGCCTGCGTCTGCTGGCCTTCATGCTCACCGCGGGCTGCAGCACAGATGGCGTCGACCGAGGGAAACGAGGCCACAGCGACGACGAGGTAGCCTGCATCCTGGCATCCGAGGCGGCCGAGCACAGCTGCAGCAGCCTCGGCTGACGGAGAGGAGCAGGAGGACGTGCCTGGACAGAGTGGGAAGCGCGCACTGGAGGAAGCCTCGATCTGGTCTTCCTCCCTCCAGATCGGGCGCACGCAGGAGGTGCCGCGGCGGCCGGGTCCATCAGGGGATGGAAAGGACGGGCACAGGGCACGACTGTTTCCAATTCAACGTTGTCACCATCCAAACATGAAAATGGTTTTGTTGGTTCCCTAGAATTCCGACTGCCGAATACGCCAACATCCAAACACTAGAATTTGATTTGAAGCTCAATATCAATATGCTGGATATTCGGCATTGGAGCCAATGCAATGCCATGGCCCTGAATATCTACATCCAAACAAAGCATAAGTGTTATGAAATTTTTTAATTGGTTTGGGAATTTATTTGTATGCCATGCACGTTCTTTAATATTGCACAAAAAATGTTATATTCATGATCAGGAACAATATTATAAAAGTTAACCACTTTTGCCGAAGCATGCAATTTCTCTTTCTAAATGTCATGGTACTTTTCAACGTTAGTATTGTTGTCCGCTAAAGTATGCATACTTATAGGACCCTCTTGGCCGGACAACGTTTGCTGATGTGGTTTGCATTTGCTAACGTTTTCCATGGCGGTTTTAGTTACTGAAGGATCTCATTTTCTTCAGACTAACATGGCAATTCTTCTTAGAGAAGGCAGTTTTATTTTTGGAAAAATTATCATCATTTGATCGATCAACTGGCTCCGAGGTCGTTCGCTGGCAGTTTTTGTGCAGCGAATGTTTGCCAGTTGTCATTAGCGTACATATGTAAATTGCTTTGTATGAAATTGACATCGTACCTTGCCATACGGGGAGCTCCACCCTTGTGTACACAAAGAAAATTTTGAACCGAGAAAATGAAAAAAAAAACTGGAAAAGATATTCCTCATAAACACATGTCATGGGCCGGCGAGGTGCAAACCCCACATCTGCAAAGCCTCACCTATGTTTTGATACGAGTGGTAAAATGGGCTGGTAACATCACGCTTTTGGCCCGGTAACACGGCCTTCCAAATATATATAATTCTATAAATAAAGTGTAACTCATTTTCATTGAAAATATGTATACATTCCTTTGTTTCTACCCTTTCATAGCTCATGGCAAGAAAAATGTCTCATATGTTTTTGAAGATTTTTACTACAGCTTTTGATATTTGTTTCCCTACACACACAAAATGTTTTTATGTATATGAAGTAAAATGTTCACCCAAAATATAACTTCACATTATCCGCTTCTATATGCTCCAATCTGTTCCTCCAGGCTGACTGTTTCTCTCTTCCATTAATTCTCCCCTTGTTGGCTCGATGCATTTATTCTCTTTTCAAGTTCAACTTTACAAGTTCAATGCTTTGTTGGTGGGAACAGATCGTTAGCTTTGGTTTCCCATGCATTTATCTGTTTACTATCCAGATTCTCGCCACCGAATACATAACAATTGTATCGTCTTTATCTTCCATGACTAATTCCATGGCTTAAAAGTTACCTCTGATTTGTAAATATAAGAATGATTGAAATGTTTGATGTCATAAGAAGAAGAAGGATTCAAATGTTTATTTAAATCTCACTGAAACTTACATAACTTACAAGAAAGATAATGATACAAGTAACAAGATTTAAAGTGTAATTTTATGTGTGGTGAACTCGTGAGCAAAGGTAGTTTTTGTTCACGGGATTTATTCTTCATGGTATGGGTGCATGTGCATGCACTATAAACATAATGGGAGCATGTAAGTAACGGTATCACCTCATATTCTCCGTGTGTATGTGTATGGCGGCCAACTCCCGTAGGAAGACATCGGCATGCTCAGGCTTGACGCAGAGGGACAAGACGTTGACGCCGTCCTTCCCCTTGCATGGCGGACACAAGATGCAGATGTTCATGGCTGTCCGCTCCGCCGGTGACGCTGGCGGCATCACCCGCGCCGGCTCCCCGGCCCCAAAGTCCACCGCGTTGAACCCAATGTTCCTCAAGCTCGTCACGACAAGCGTGTCGTACCTGGGAGGGGGAGTTTGCTGCTGCTGATCCACACCGCCACAGGCGCCGTCGCCGCTGTTCGTTAGTATCTTCTCCTTGGCTAACCTGATGAGCTTCACAAGGTCCTTGATGTCGGCGGTCGCCACCATGCCGCTCTTCGCCTGGACCGGCTGCCGCATGACGCAGTTGCCGTAGTAGCCGCGCTTGGCACGTACGAGCCTCGAGAAGACGAGGGGCGCGGGCGTGTCGGGGTCGGAGATGACCGCGCGGGTGCGGCACTGCCAGAGAACAGCCGCGACGGCGTCGAACACCGTGCAGTCGCCGCCACACTCGGCTTTGATGCAGCTGATCAGGCTCCATGAGATGGTGACGTCGATGCCGGCCATTTCCTCCATTCCGACGCGCATCCGAGACCTCATCGCGGTGACGACTGACGGCTGGATGCCCAGGAGCATGCCGTCTGCTTCGGACCTGACAGGCACGACGGACGGCGCTGGCATCCCTCGGGCGAGCTCGCCGATAGCCTGCAGGAACTGCGCCATCCCCGTGGCGTCGGCCAGGACGTGGTTCCACGTCACGCCCACGACGAACCCGCCGCAGGCGAACTCGGTCACCTGCATCAGCAGCATGGCGTCGCCGGGGAGGCAGTACTCGGCAGGGTAGCGGAGGGCGAGGTCCCCGAGGAGCAGCGGGGAGGCTGTGAATTGGTCCAGCGCACAGCTAGCCGACGCGCCCACGAACGAGACACCCTCTCCCGTGCACAAGATGTGCATCGGCTCCCCGTCGGGCCCGGTGACGAGGCGGCCAGCCATAGGGTGGTAGAGCACCAGCGCCTGTGACAGGGCCTTCTTGATTGTCTCAACGGGGTGGTCGATTGGCTGGTCGAAAACGAGGAGCAGCGTGACAGGAACAGCAGCGAAACACTTATCGAAAGAGGAGAGGTTCATGATGCCACCGGTTGCCGTCCCCAGCTCCGGCGGGCTGGTGACAGCCACAGGGGATGACTTGGTCACTACGATGCTCATTTTGCTCTGATTTATTTTATCACACTTAGTCCCTAAGATTCTCTTACTTCTTCCGGACTGCCCTGCCCCTGGCGCAGTGTGTGCATGTATATATAGGCCGGCCGGGAAGATTGTAAGCGTACTCTCGCTCTGGTCAAATTATTTAAAGCTATGGATCGCTGGCTCGTCTACGAGGTACTCCCTCCTTTCCGGTTTGTAGGCTTTAGGTTGGTCATAGTGGGGAGTAACTTAGACTAGTGTCATATGCATGACACTAGTCTAAGTTACTACTTTTATAGTGCAAAGTAACATAGTACTAATGTCATATGTAGTCCCATTTAATAGCTTGTAGACTCATATTGTCTTGAAAAGCGCTATGTTACAGTAACATATTATGTTACTACTTCTCATTTATTACTTGCCACATAAGTAAAAAATTCTCGAAGTGTGCTATGTTACTACCTAAGTTACTCCCACTATGACTAGCCTTATCTCAAAATTTTAGTTTTTCCATTTTATAAGGCTCAATTTGTTTGTTTCCCATCACATGTTCAGATTCCGAGGTGTATTAAATCATTGCATGCAAGTATTAAGAGAAAATTGACCAATGCACGTAATTTATGCATGCATGCGTTGCAATTAATGCATTGGTAAACATACTTTTTGAGGAAAACAAGAGCATTAATTGGGTACTTTTGCAAACTACAATAGTATTTCATCATTCACCATCTACCTTGATTGATGAGATTTTTGAATTGAGCCTTATAAACTGGAAAGGAGGAAGTAGCTAACTAACGAACTCAACAAGACTTTTTTGTTGTCCAGTAAACATCAATCGGGTATTTGAAGCCTCCTTTATTATCACTAGCAAACAGATATTTTTTTTGCATAGCCTAACCCAATAAGCACATCCACGGTGCGCCATTAGTTAAAGTTTTTTTTTAATTTTTTCAAAACTACTAATGGCGCACCGTTGGAGTGGTGTGCCGTTACTAGTTCAAATGGCGCACCATCTCATGGTGCGCCATTAGTAATTTGGCCCAAACATTCCCCCGAATGCACCCCCCGGACCGCCTTTTCAGTTTCGAACAAAATAAAAGAAAATGATAGAAATGTCAAAAAAAAAAGAAAATAAGATTTCCATGTGATATGTGGTCTAGTTGTTAGCAAAATTTACAAACATGAATTTCCGACTTTTTTGCAAAATCTCTCGAGAATTTGTAAAAATGGGTATAACTTTTGCATACGAACTCGGATGAAAAAGTTTTTTATATGAAAAATCATCTACTCGAAAAGTTACATCCGAATTAAACATTTTCAAAATCCTCAAAAACCTAACGAAAAAAAGATACGGGGCTTTTAAGATCTAGAGAGGCAAAAAATTCAAAAAAATTCAAACTTACTAATGGCGCACCTGCCCATGGTGCGCCATTACTATCTTCCCGTCTTCAAAATTCAAAATAAGTCAAAAAAAAGTTACTAATGGCGCACCTGCCCATGGTGCGCCATTAGTATCTTCCCGCCTTCAAAATTTAAAATAAATCAAAAAAAAAGTTAGTAATGGCGCACCTACCCGCGGTGCGCCATTACTATGTTGTATATATGGCTGGGCGTGGCCCTCTCCTCCTAACCTTTTCATTCTTCTCCTCCACTCCACCTCTCCTCCACTTCATCTCCTGCTCTCCTCCACTCCATCTTCCCTTCTCTCCTCCATCATATTACCCTCCTCCTCTCCGGCGACCTCCTCCTCCTCCTCTCCGGCGACCTCCTCCTCCTCTCCGGCGACCTCCTCCTCCCTCCTCTCCTCCCCTCCCCTCCCCTCACGGTTTTTCCTCCCTCCTCTCCGGTGAGCTCCTCCTCCCTCCTCTCCGGTGAGCTCCTCCTCCCTCCTCTCCGGTGAGCCAGACTGGCCCCAGGTCATGTCTAGCACATCAGTGTCCAATAGATGTACTTACCGTGAAAACTTGATGTGGCGTTCAATTAATCCACAATGATGGCAGCAACACCTCGTTTAGGACCTCGGCGCCGGCTCCTCGATGACCCCTCGGCACCTGGTTTCCGTCGATGTAACGAATAGATCGGCGGCATTTCAGGGATCCGTGATGGCGGCGGTGGCGTGGTTCCCGTCGCTGTAGCGAATAGATCAAGGGCAATTTTTTTTGCGTGCGAGATCTCAGTTTCCGCCCAAACAATGGAGGAAAGTGTGGGCAGGGAAAGATCTGTTTTGAATATAGATTGATAGATCGATTAGATTAGACAGATACATTAGGAAATCATTGTGGGGGATAAATTAGGAAAGCTTGGCTTTTTTTTGTGATGTTTCTCTCTTTGGTTTTATGCCCACCTGTTTTGCAGGGGAGACGAAAAAATTTGGTGGTGCTGGGATCGATCGGTGGTGGAGGCATTGTTCGATAGGGAGAGAGCCGTGACGAAAGGACAACAGACTCTTCCATTAGGAGTAGAGATGTAGGATTGGGAGAATCATGTGATCGTTAAATTAGTTTTCCCACCATCATCATTAATAACACCTAATAGACGAGCAGTGCTGTCCTGTCACGCTTGACTAGGAAATGTACTCACTTCTTAAATGTACGCTTGGAAGAATCATGTGATCTTAAATTAGTTTTCCAACCGTCACCATTAATAATACCTAGTACACGTACGAGCAAATGTGTCCTGTCACGCTAATACAACCAAGCAACGGTACTCCCCGTTCATTGAGCTACCGAGCCACGCCTCTTTCAGATATATAGCATCCGTCAGACTAACTTGAAATTAGACACAAAGATTAACTTCAATCTAAATGCACCTAAACCTGTAACAGAAGGACGTTCGCATTGCTATACGCTAGAAAATTGGGTGTACTTTCTCACCGGAATATGTAAATGCCTGGTTAGAAAATCAATAAATATAATGAGTGTCGGAATTTTTGCTGACTACATTTTATTGGACACTCCGTAAAACCTGATCCGAGCTTACGAGTACAAGTTGTAAACTAATTAAGGCATGCTATGTATACTCCTTATGGTCCTCGAAAGCGAAAAGTACATCCATCTTTCCTGTTGTGATTATCATCAAATAATAACCTTGAATCCTTACATCAAACGGGCCAGTTTAGGGTGGGGAGGGGATACGCGGCAATATAGATAGGACACCATGTGTGTTGAAATAAAGGACGTGGCCTATTGGCTTTTTCAGTCATCGTTATTGAGTTAGGGGCATGTGGTATTTATTTTTTCTCCCGTCGCAACACATGCACTCTTTTGCTAGTACTGCACAAGATACATATATAACTTTTCAAATATAATTCATAGTTCATCTATAAATAGTTATATTTTTTGTTCCAAAAATGACAAATATAGTGTGTGTGGATTTGTGATTATACGCGACTCCTTAAATAATTTGAACACGTCAACAGTCCACCTACAGTTTTCCCTATATATATACACACAGGTGCCTTGCCAGACGGGAACTAAGAGCCTTTTATACGAGCTATGTGTGAGAAATCATAGAACAATGACCATCGTAGTGACCAAATCATCGCCGGTGGCGGTCGCGGGCCCGCGGAAGGTGGGGACGGCAAGCGGTGGGATCATCAACCTCTCCTCTTTTGATACTCCCTCCTTCCATCTATATAGGGCCTAATGCGTTTTTTGAGGCTAACTTTGACCAAATATTAGAGCAATAATATATGACATGCAACTTACACAAAGCACACCGTTAAATTCGTGTGTGAAAGGAGTTTTCAATGATATAATTTTCACATTGTGCATGTCATGTATTGTTAATCTTGTCAATAGTCAAAGGCGGTCTTAAAAACGCATTAGGCCCTATATAAATGGAAAGAGGGAGTAAGTGTTTCGCTCCTATTCCTATCACGCTGCTTCTCATCTTCCACCAGCTAATTGACGACCCGGCTGAGACAATCAAGAAGGCTCTGTCGCAGGCACTCGTGCTCTACTACCCTATGGCCGGCCGCCTCGTTGCCGGACCCGACGGGGCGCCGATCCACATCTCCTGCTCCTTATAGCTGAGTAACAAGGGACGTGATCTGAAACGGGCTTCCCCAGTGGCATGACTAATGTATTAGGGTATGTGGCCGCCCAATTTGCTGAAGTAAAATGCCAATCGAGTTGTTCCAGTAATGGATTTGTATGCATATTGCTCCATGTAAACGGTCGCCCCTTGATGGGAAGCTCCACCAGAGAGAGTGAACACATAATATCATTAAAGACGAGTATGTGATTTGCATCACCACCGCTTTTGTTACGGTTATCAGGCGCACAGATATAGTTGAAATCTCCAACGAGAAGCCAATCCTCTCCGTCAGGAATTCCACGTTCAGATAACTAGGATGTAAAGGCCATTCTTCCAGTACCATTGCAGGGCCCATATAGGTTTACTAGGGTCCAGGTACTCGCAGATTGTACATATGTCAATTTAATCCCGAGTGCAAATGATTCAGAGAAGATATTAATCCCTGAATAAACAGAGCTCATCCACATAGTAATAAGGCGACAAAGACAGAGATACCACCACCCACCCCTTTGGCACAATTCAGAGCATTGGCACTAATCTTTGTGGGATACCAGCTGCAGAACTTAGTCCCAAGAAGCTGCTTGCTAGCCTCCAGACTGATAGAGAACAAGCTCTTAAGGCTCATGGTGACCAATAAATAGTGGACCGTGTTATGCTGTGCGAGGAATAAATTCTGAAGCAGAACAGCTCGCTATTCGAAACGCCATAGATATTAGTGGTTGTTCGATAGTTTGCTTCCAAGAAACTAAACGTACTACATTTGGTATGGCTTTTGGTAAGCTCTTCTGTCCTAAAAAGTTTGATAAATTCTCAATGATTTCAGAAATTTAGAAACACTTCATCGTATTTCAGAACTACCAGAAATAACAAGTTTGATAATCTCAATACCTTTGATATTCCCATGCATTTCAATTTATTCAGATGTGCTTCAGTTTAAGAACTGCAATTGCACATCAATCTCACATTCATTTCATATGAATGTCAAAGAGTGAATTGCAGAAAACATCAACATTGAAGGCTAGGGTTGCAGAAATCACAATTCTACAGTTTTGTGCCAAAAATCACTAATTCCGAGCCTAATTTTTTGCAAATAACACTAGTTGGCGACTTAGTCCATTTCAACCACGATTATGACAGGTGGGTCCCGCTTTTGCTGATGTGGCAAAACTGTTCGCGTGAGACAGCGTTAGTTCTAAATTTACAGAAGAGTCCCTGACTTTTTGCTTAGAGGCCCTTCAATCAAAAATATAAAAAGCAATCAACCCCATCCGCACGGGAGGCGTGGTGAGGTGCTGCTGCTCGTGCCCCGGCCGGCACAAGGAGGCGGGGTGAGCTGCTGCTGCTCGTGCCCCGGCCGGCACAAGGAGGCGCGGTGAGCTGCTGCTGCTAGTGCTCCGGCCGGCGCAGGGAGGCGCAGTGGAGCTGCTGTTGCTCGTGCCCCGGACGGCGCAGGGAGGTGCGGTGAAGCTGCTGCTGCTGCCGATGTTAATGTTTGATTCAACATCTGCCAACGTTGCATATGCGATGCCGGCCAGATCAGGTTTCTGATAATTACAATGGTCTAGAACGATAGCCGGTGAAGACATGCCTAGGAATCACTCCGGCTACCACCACACTCTTGGAGGACACATCCTGGTCACCAGAGGGAGGTTCTCTTTGTTCGGTCGCTTGAGGCAGAGGAGGAAATAGATCAACGCATTTTTTGACTTATCATTCGCAAGGTGGGTAAATACACCTTCACTTTAGGGAAATAGCAAATTGGTTGGTCACGAAGCTGAAATGCTGGGGTAGACTGGCAACCAACAATGTACTATAGGATTCTCTAGATTACTAAGAAGTTGGTTGGCTGAAAAACCTCTTTGACTCAGATCTTAGCTTTTGGAACCAAAAGTTGGCAACTGATCCCTAGAAGTAAAAAAATACACAAGCTGATGTTAATGAGGACGTGAAAGGTATATGTTAGACTCGGTTAGTGTTAAACCACTTGAATATGTATGTTCCCATCGTAATATTTCAGTCCACATAGCACACAACTCTGGTTACTGGTTGTCTGGTGGGAATGATAGTGGACGGCGGTTGGAATCGAGGATGGCATGGCCTCCTTTCCACTAGGTAGCACCATCGGGATGTCCTGGAAATTTAGCTAGATTGTTGCCAAGTAAAGGAAGATGAACATCACCTTTATACTATATAAAAATGACACGGACATTAGCAATATAATTGAGAGAAGATGTCCACCTGTAAAAAAGTTTCTCTCATCGTAACGCATGGGCATAATTGCTAGTAATTGGTAAAAAAGATGGGATCCTATAGTTGAGTCGAGGAACAGAAGGTATGTACTTTTCTAGGAAAAAAGCAAACATCTAAAGTGCAAGTGCGGAAGTTAAAGGATCTGAGTTCCTTGCACACATGCACAAGTTGTAAACTAATCAAGGCGCGCTTTGTGGCTCCCTATTTTCCTCGCATGGTAGTAGAAGTAAATCTAGCTTTCACATGCTCATTATCATTATTAAAAAAAAACCTCGAATCGTAGAGATCATAAGGTTCGCTTGACTGGGAAATGTACTCACTTCTTTAAAGAAATGTACGCTTGGAAGAATAATTTGATCGTTAAATTAGTTTCCCATTGTCACCATTAATAACACCTAGTACACGTACGAGCAGTGCTGTTCTGTCACGCTTGACTAGGAAATGTACTCACTTCTTTATAGAAATGTACGCTTGGAAGAATAATTTGATCGTTAAATTAGTTTCCCACCGTCACCATTAATAACACCTAGTACACGTACGAGCAGTGCTGTCTTGTCATGCTTGACTAGGAAATGTACTCACTTCTTTAAAGAAACTAGTCAATGTGTACGTGCAATGCACATTTATTTAGAAATATATTAAGTGCATGCGGATATTAAGTAGGATATTCTTTGTGTGCTATTATGTGATAGCACTATATTTGGCATGAAATTAACTGCACGCCAAACGTGTTGAACGCTCGACATTGAAGCAGTCTAGGTCGTTAGATTGACATGATTTGATGGCCGAGATTAATTGGATCTGCCCATTTGAGTCTTTTTATATTGGTATAGATGTACGCTTGGAAGAATGATGTGATCGTTAAATTAGTTTTCCCACTGTCACCATTAACATACGAACAAGTCTGTCCTGTCAGGCTTGACTAGGAAATGTACTCACTTCTTTAAAGAAATGTAGGTTTGGAAGAATCATGTGATCTTAAATTAGTTATCCCACCGTCACCATTGATAATACCTAGTACACGTACAAGCAGTGCTGTCCTGTCACGCTAATACAACGAAGCAATCGTTAAATTTGGTAAGAGACGTGCGTTTGGTAAGATCATGCGATCGTTAAATTTGTCTTCTGGCATTAACCACTAATAATACCTATTACACATACTCGCACGTTTATAGTACATTACAAGCATCCACACGCACCCATGCATGTGATGAAGAATAAATCCAGTGAACAAAAACTACGCACCTTTGCTCACGAGCTCCACCACACATATATAGTCGATACAAATCCTGTATATAGCAAATAAAAATACTCCCTCAGTGAAGAAATATAAGAGCCTTTAGATCACTATTTACAGAGGCTGTACATTTTAATTCTCTTACTCGTATCATTATATTTCTTGGTAGTTACATATGTACTAAAACCACGACGCTTATTCTGAAACAGGAAGAGTAACTTGTAATGTGATTTAAATAAACATTTGAATCTTTCATCATCTTCTACTTTTGGAGTCAAGCATTTAAATCATTCTTAAATAAATTTACTAATTGGGGGATTACTCTCAGGCCATGGAATTAATTGTGCAACAAATTATACTAAACAAGACAATACAAAAAATTTAAGATTATGTACCCAATCACGAGAGTCCGGTTAGTATACAAACAAGGAAAGTCTAGCAAAAAAATCCGATGGCATATATACTGCCTAAGCCATAGGAAACCAGACCTACAGATTGGTTCCACCAAGAAATCATTGAATTTGTAAAGTCGGTAGCGTCGCGATAAAACCCTCAAGTCTCTACTCCTAATGTGGGCACAATGGATGTGTTTACTAATCTTGGTAAATCATGGCAAAAAATCCATTACTTCACAAGGTTTGCATATCAGCATCCATTTCAGCTTGATCAAGTGTTTGCCTGAACCATTTTTGTGTGCCAAAATAAAAGCAATCATTACAACTATAGGTCAAGTTTCGCTAGCAGAAGCATGAGAGCTAATGAGTTTTGCACTAGAAAATTGTCATGTCCGAAGAGGAGAAACTTTCGAAGAACATGAGCTACAAGGCGAAGGTGTTTAGCCTTTTCTCCTCTCCGCATTGATAGCAAGTAGCACAACTCGATCTTGGATGAACTACAAAAGAAGCAAGGAAGTTAGCATCAAACAGATGAGATATCAGAAAAGAAACATAACATACTTGCCACTCCTCGATGTGGATGCGGCTCAATGTGAGGATTCAAACCAAGAGAAATCCCTAGCCGGTACTGGTCGCGCGCGACCGAGGCGACGCCTCAGGGCGCCATTTTTTCTGCATGGAGTCGCTCGTCAGATCTGCTTCCACCTCCATCACACCATTTGTCTATGTGGTGAAAGCCAAAACTGCGGTGGGTGGCGACAGCACCTTTGGCGTTGTTCCCTTGAGGTGCCACCTTGGGAGATACTCCCTCCGTTCCAAAATAGATGACCCAACTTTGTACTAACTTTCAAAGTAGATGACCCAACTTTGTACTAACTTTGTACTAAAGTTAGTACAAAGTTGAGTCATCTATTTTGGAACGGAGGGAGTACTTAGCTGGTGGACACCATTGGATTAGCATTGGCGGCGTCACATCTACTGCGTTGACGACAGCAAGCCTCGACGGCAAGGCGCAACGAGGTCTCGAGAATGGACGTGTGTTGATGGAGACACGCAGGGTGGCGGCACTGTCTTACGATGTGGCGGCACTAATGGCAGTTAGGTCTGGTAAGGTTAATGAGTGGATCTATCCTGAAGCTAGGACGACGAAAGATGACGACAGTAGATTCTGGAGCAATGTTGGACTCGATTGGTCTTAAACCACTTGAATATGTATGTTCCCATCGTAATATTTTATTTCACATAGCGCACAACTCTGGTTACTGGTTGCCTAGTGGGCATGATAGTGGACGTCGGTTAGGGTCAAGGATAGTGTGGCCTTCTCTCTCCTGTGGTAGAACCATCCCGATGTTGTCGAAATTTATCTGGATTGTGGCCATGTAAAGGAAGAGGAACATCACCAATCTACTATATCAAAAAGGCATGAACATTAGGAACATAATTAAGAAGCGATTTCCACCTGTAAAAGAGTTTAACGCACGGGCATAATTGCTAGTAGTTGAGTCGATGAACAGAAGGTATATACTTTTAGGGTGCTTAACCATCGCCTAGACGCTGGGCTATGGCCAATTGCCTTGCCTATATCAAGCACCTTTTCCTACCTTGCAGCATGCAATGAAAAATATTAGAAGCCTCTGGTAATGATAATAATCTATTTTTGAGTTGGCGTCAGATTTTGAACCATGGCAAATTTAATGCTTTTGATGGCCAATTACGTTGTTGGGAGCATGGCCCTATTCATGCTCAAGTTTTTGCCACAATTTGCCATGGCCCCAACAACATAATTTGCCATAAAGATCTATATTTGACATGGTTAAATATCTAACATCGGATTTTTATGATAATCTAGAACTTTTTCATGTTGTTGCTTTTGGAATGTGGGAGAGGTGTACGTGGGTCTTAAGGTTTTGGTGCATTTAATTTTAAGTTGATCTATTTGATGCTTTATGAAAGCGGCGTGGCTTGGTAGCTCAAAAGTACATGAGTACAATTCCTTGTCGCTACCATGGTAGGCAAACGTTGCACGTACGTGAGTACTCATTAATAATGAAGGTTGTAAGACTTGCCGATCGGTTGCTACCAACCGTCCGTCTCTATGAAGAATAATTTTGTTAGACTTGTGTCGAATATTATTGTGCAAAATAGATTACAGTTGGACTTGGTTTTAAACTGCGTGTAGATAGGGTAGGAGTTGTGTCCTAATAGGACACTTGTATCCTAGGGCTCTCATATATATCGAGGGTAGACACACGATGTAACCTATGCCGACATAATATCACGGACATGCGGGGGCACCGGCGGCATTGTGCCGGCGCCCGGGCGGCCAGGGTGCGACATTATAGCGGTGTCATGGGAAGGAGCGCCCATAGTCAGGTGTCGGGGATGTAGCCATAATGGTGAACCTCGTTAACAAATATCGGTGTCGTGCTTGTGTGGTTGCTTATTCCTCGGTAGATTCTTTCTCCTAGGGGTAGTACCATCCCGATATTGTCGAAATTTATCTGGATTGTGGCCAAGTAAAGGAAGAGGAACATCACCTATCTACTATATCAAAAAGGCATGAACATTAGCAACATAATTAAGAAGCGACGTCCACCTGTAAAAGAGTTAAACGCACGGGCAAAATTGCTAGTAGTTGAGTCGATGAACAGAAGGTATATACTTTTCTAGGAAAAGGCAAGAATTTAAAGTGTGAGTGCGGCTGTCAAAGGATCTGAATTCATTGCACACATGCACAAGTTGTAAAGTAATTAAGGCGCACTTTGTGGCTCCCTATATTCCTCGAAAGTGAGAAGTAAGTATAGCTTTCCCACGCTCATTATCATTACTAGTAAATAATAACTTTGGATTGTACAGATCATACGGATCGCTTACTAGGAAATGTACTCCCTTCTTTAAAGATATGTACGATTGGGAGAATCATGTGATTTTTAAATTAGTTTTCCATCATCACCATTAATAACACGTACTAGTACACGAGCAATGCTGTCGTGTCACGCTTGACTAGGAAATGTACTCACTTTTTAAAAGAAACGTACCATTGGAAGAATCATGTGATCTTAAATTAGTTATCCCACCGTCGCCATTAATAATACCTAGTACACGATACGAGCTCTCTCCTGTCACGCTAATACAACTAAGCAACGGTACTCCCCGTTCATTGAGCTACCGAGCCACGCCTCTTTCAGATATATAGCATCCGTCAGACTAACTTGAAATTAGATACAAAGAAGAACTTGAAGCTAAATGCACCTAAACCTGTAACTGATGGCCGTTCACATTGCAATACATTAGAAAATTGGGTGTACTTTCTCACCGGAATATGTAAATGCCTGGTTAGAAAATCAATAAATATACTGAGTGTTGGAATTTTTGCTGAGTACATTTTATTGGACACTCCGTAAAACCTGATCCGAGCTTACGAGTACAAGTTGTAAACTAATTAAGGCATGCTATATATACTCCTTATGGTGCTCGAAAGAGAATAGTACATCTGTCTTTCCTGTTGTGATTATCATCAAATAATAGCCTCGAATCCTTAAATCAAACGGGCCAGTTGAATGGAAAATGTACCCTCTTGTTCAAAGAGTCGTGCGTTTGGTATATAAGATCATGCGATCGTTAAATATGTCTTCTCACATTAACCACTAATAATACCTAGTACACATACAAGTTGTCTTTCCTTTCATGCTAGTATGGATGAGCAACTGTACTCCTCGTACATTGAGCTATTAGTCCTGATTGTAATTTGGTTTGTTCGCTGGTGGTCCTTTGTGGAAAGGCTTGACTTATTCGAAAAAAATATATGTACAGACTAGAGTTCTACTGTATTTTTAGTTTTTACAGGTCTATGTCTATGTGACATGTTACATGATCTTTATAATATTAATGTGACACGTACTACCAGGCGAAAATAATCGTACTCCTCCTACATTGAGCTTGCAAGCCACTACACTTTCAGATAGCATTTCGTATATTAACATGAAACTAAGTACACCTAAACCTATAATTGAAGGCCAGTCTCATGGTGGTACTCCCTCCGATCCTTTTTACTCCGCGTATTAGATTTGTGTCAAGTCAAAGGTTGCAAAGTTTCACCAAATATATGTTAAAAATATCAATATCTACAATATCAAATATATATTCCATGAAACTATGTTTTGTAATGAGTCTAACAATATTGATTTGGCATTGTGAATGTTTATACTTTTCTCTATAAGTTTGGTCAAATTAGATATACTTTGACTTTGGACAAAACTTATATGCAGACTAAAAAGGACCAGACTGAGTATACAAAATAAATGGTGAACTTCTCACCTAAATATGTGAACTAATGGGTACATGATCATTAAATATATTTTGTTGAGTTATCACTAGTAGAATCTATGTTTTTATCGAGTGTCTTTATATTTGCTGAGTGTATTTTGTCGAACACTTGGTAAACCTGATTTGACCTGATAGTTTGGTCGGAAAATATATATGTTTCGAGAAAACAAAACAAGGATGAAAATCATGCATAGTGAAAGGATCTGAATTTCTTGAAAGCGAGATGTACATCTAGCTTTCCTGCACTATTTATAATTGAATAATAATCTCAGATCCTGTAGATCATATGGGCCACTTGAAAAGAAAATGTACTCTCTTTGTAAAAGAGATGTATTTTTGGTAGGATCATGTGATCATTAAATAAGTCTTCCCTCCTTCACCATTACTAATTAATACCTAGTACACATACAACCAATGATGTTATGTCACGCTAGTCGGGACTAGCAAAGGTACTCATGGTACATTGAGCTACCAGCCCATGCCACTTTCAGATAGCGTCCGTTAGAAAAGTATCCATCACTAATACTGAAGCCGTGGTACATGAAAAAATTACAAAAGTATCCATGTCCATTACTAAACCTAAAGACAAAATCAGCAGGCTTGGTGTGGCGGGCGGTGGAGGAGGAGCGCACGTGAACCATTTCCCTTCTAAATCTCCAGTAGCATGTGGAAGAGAATCCCTTATAAGGAGGTCCGACTCCTCTTCTACTAGTGATATGAGAATGAACTTCCCACCACACCCATTGTCACATAACCCACATGGACCCTTAGGGATTTTCTAAAATTATTAGATGGTCCCATGGCCAATCCCTATATTTCAACATCCATATGGATATTATTTTTTACCAGGATCCACCCGGTTCTTTGACATGAAAAATAAAAAATATTTTAGTAAGCAAAATTTCTAATTAATTTATTGAGCACACGTGATTGTGATTCTATACATTTGATTCAAGAAAAGTTTTGATTTCTACCATGAGGACTGCTCTTTGAACGATTATTCAAAAATTGTAGTGTAATAAAATATTCCAACATTGTTATTCGATATATATCAGAATTGTTGATAATGGAAAATAAGCGATAGCTCACAACATCACAATGACAAGTAAAATAAGCTATTGCTCGGAACATCGCCATGCCAATCGTCAACAAGATATACTGCATGGGATCTAACAATAGGCATATTACCCTAGAAGGATGTAGCAAGTAGCTATTTTAGGTGTGAAAAAAGAACATGCAAGATGGTGTAGTATAAAAGTCATTTTCATGTCCATATCGTATGCATCTTAATTACTACGATGCAAATTTACCATATTGCTTAAGTTAAAAGAAACCAGCATCAATACAAGTCTTAAAAAAATGCGGGGAATAAACTCTTTATTAGGTGGATACAATATGCAACCATGTTGTATATAATAAAATTGGAATCATAAGAAAGCTTAAATTTAACTATTTAGGTTTATTACGAACTCGATCGACGAAAGATCTAGAAATATTTCAGTTCATAATAATATGTATATAAAAAGAAAATTAGACTCAAATTAAGTATATAGGGAAATTAAGAATTTGGCATTTTGTGAAGTCCATGTGACATCTAAAGTAGTAGTAAATGCGCACGTGCAACACACGTTAATATTTAGGCAATATGTTAATTGCACACGGATAATAGGTATGCTATTATTCATGTGTTAATTTTGTGATTAGTGCAATTTTTGGTATGATATTAATTGCACGTTAAACATGTCGAACGCTCACCATTGAAGCAGTCTAGATCGTTGGATTGACTAAGTTTGATGGCCGGGATCAATTGGATCTGCCCCTTTGGGTCTTTTTATATTGGTATAGATCGTATGAGAATGAACTTCCCACCACACCCATTGTCACATAACCCACATGGACCCTTAGGGATTTTCTGAAATTATTAGATGGGCCCATGGCCAATCCCTATATTTCAACATCCGTATGGATATTATTTTTTACCAGGATCCACCCGGTTCTTTGACATGAAAAATAACAAATATTTTAGTAAGAAAAATTTCTAATTAATTTATCAAGCACACGTGATTGTGATTCTATACATTTGATTCAAGAAAAGTTTTGATTTCTACCATGAGGACTGCTCTTTGAACGATTATTCAAAAATTGTAGTGTAATAAAATATTCTAACATTGTTATTCGATATATATCAGAATTCTTGACAATGGAAAATAAGCGATAGCTCACAACATCACAATGACAAGTAAAATAAGCTATTGCTCGGAACATCGCCATGCCAATCGTCAACAAGATATACTGCATGGGATCTAACAATAGGCAGATTACCCTAGAAGGATGAAGCAAGTAGCTATTTTAGGTGTGAAAAAAGAACATGCAAGATGGTGTAGTATAAAAGTCATTTTCATGTCCATATCGTATGCATCTTAATTACTACAATGCAAATTTACCATATTGCTTAAGTTAAATGAAACCTGCAGCAATACAAGTCTTTAAAAAAATGCGGGAATAAACTCTTTATTAGGTGGATACAATATGCAACCATGTTGTATATAATAAAATTGGAATCATAAGAACGCTTAAATTTAACTATTTAGGTTTATGACGAACTCGATCGACAAAAGATCTAGAAATATTTCAGTTTATAAAAATATGTATGTAAAAAGAAAATTAGACTCAAATTAAGTATATAGGGAAATTAAGAATTTGGCATTCTTTTGAAGTCCATGTGACATCTAAAGTAATAGTAAATGCGCACGTGCAACGCACGTTAATATTTAGGCAATATGTTAATTGCACGCGGATAATAGGTGTGCTATTATTCATGTGTTAATTTTGTGATTAGTGCAATATTTGGTATGATATTAATTGCATGTTAAACACGTCGGACACTCGCCATTGATGCAGTCTAGATCGTTGAGTTGACTTAGTTTGATGGCCGGGATCAATTGGATCTGCCCCTTTGGGTCTTTTTATATTGGTATAGATATATATCAGTCATTACTTTTGTATGGAAAATTGTTTATAGTGGATAAGAAAGTTATAAATAACCCATGAAATTGAAAAGGAAAAAATAACATTATGTCAACTTTGTATGGGAACCTTAATGGCTAATAGAGAGATAATTTTTCAACATTGTCGGGTCAGTATGGATCGATTGGTTACATTTGATTGTTAGGCAACAGAGGAATTAATTATCTAACAAACAATGAATCGTCACATTTTAGATTGAGAATAGTACGTACTCTCTTTATAACTCTGTGACTCTCTCTACCATTACATATACTAGTAAGTATTTACATTGGTCAAATAAAATTGGATGCCCCTTGGTTCATTAATAGATGTCTTTATGTGCAATCAAACATTTCAAATTATAGCACGCCATCTATTCAGAAATGTATTTAGTATCATTATTTTATGTTATACTTTTCAAAATACTATCGTCTATTATTCTCAGAAAAACATACTACATTGTCAAATATAATTAGATATAAAAATATATAGGAAATCTAGCCGCGCAAATGCTCGGGGCACACAGGTAGTTAGTAAAAATGAAAATAACTAACCATAGCAAATTGCAGTAAAGATCGATGATGAAACATAATCTTATTTCCTGGATGTAAATACAATAATAATGGGTATTAGTACAAGTACAATTATTATAAATGTAAGCCTTGCAGCACAAATGCTCGGCTTTGGTAACCCGGCCGCTAGTTGAAGATTTATTTCCAGAATGGAGTAGACGGTAGTTGTGATTTGTGATGAAACTGACTCCTCCAAGCAGCCGAGCTAGCCTCCATTGTTCTTCACCTGCATTGGCAAGCTGCCTCCGATCCGCAGTGTCATTGACATTACGAGCTTTGGATGCCCCTCGCCGCCGACGTACCGGAGGCTGAACCTCACGCACGCCACGATGTACTTCATCTGAATGTAGGCTGTTGAGATATGTATATTGCATGTATATTTCTTGTACCACAAGCCGTCCTCCTTCCTTGTATAGTTGAGGACGTGGCTACCCTTGTACCTATATATATACGTGCATATGCACCCGAGTAATATATCGTGAGTTGCATCTATCCTCTAATCTCCTATATGGTATCAGCCTAACTCGGTCTAACCTCGCGCGCCCTGCAACCCTAGCTGCCGCCGCGCCTTACCTCTTTCCGCCGCCGCTCTAGCTGCTGCTGCGCCTCTCCCCAGCGCGCCCTAGTCGCCGCCGCACCTCACGTCCCAATCAGCTGCGCTGCTCCCTTGCTTCCAGCCACGCTCCCTTGCATCCAGCCACGCCCAGCGCTGCTTTCGCATCTCCAGCCGCGCGCCGTTTTCCTCAAGCCGTGCGTCGCTTCTGCCCTAGCACCCAGCCGCGCCGCTTTCGCCTCCCAGCCGCGCCGCTCATCCATCGCCGCCATGTCTCATTCGAGCCTCTCCCACCGCAGCAACCCGTTCGCCTCTTCCTCCGAGGCCGGCTCTCTCCCCAACCCGGCGTACATCCTTGACGTTCCGATCTTCAATCGCGTTCCGATCAAGCTATCCCACACGGAGGCCAATTTCTATGCATGGAAAACCTATTTCAACCTCCTCTTCCATGAGTACAACCTCCGTGACCACATCGACGGCACCACCGACTTCCTCGCCATGCGTCGCAATGAGGATTGGATGGCGGTTGACGCCACCATCATCCGGTGGCTCTTCCTCACCGTGTCCAAGGACATCTTTCACACTGTTGTTTGCGACGGTGATGATGCCTACACGGTGTGGACGAAGATCGTCGGCCTCTTCACCGACAACAAGCTCCAACGGATTGTCTTCTTGCAGCAGGAGTTTTTTGGTTGCCACTAAAACGACTCCTCCATCGATGCCTACTGCATGCGCCTCAAGACTCTCTCCGACGAGCTCAACGACGTTGGCTTCAAGGTTGGGGACGAGCTCCTCCTCTCCACCCTCACCGCCGGCCTCAACGAAGATCTCGGTAATGCCGCGTCCAATCTTACTCTTATGGCTAACCCTACTTATGAACGGGCGGTGGCCTATCTACGTCTTGAGGAGCGTCGCCTGAAGAACCTGCGGGCTCGTGCGGTTCATACCGCCTTCGCCGCCGGCTACTCCCACGGCGGGTCTACATCAACACCTCCCACCGGGGGCCACGGCGCCTCGCTGCCTCCGCAGCCTCGCCCACCGGTGCCTCCAGCAGCCGCTGGTGCGGGTGGCTAGGGCACACCCTACGGCGCCTCCTACGACGCCCTTCCGCCTTAGCCTCTGGCGCCGGTGCCGCCGCCCCAACAACAGCAGTAGAACCAGGGTGACCGGCGCGTCCGTGGTGGTCGCCGTGGCCGTGGAAACCGCAGCAACAACGGTGGTGGACATCAGCGTGGTGGTGGCCAGCAACAACAACTTCCCTCGCCACCATGGGGCACCGGCCACAATCCCTGGACCGGGGTTGTACACGCCTATACAATGCCGGTTCCCGGCGCTCCACTTCCAGGACTTCTCGGGCCTCGACCAGCGGCACACCAGGCCTTCTATGCGGCCCCCCAGCTCGGCGCTCCGACACCACCGCCTCCCCCCTACCCTGCACAGTTTGGCTATGGCGCGCCAAACCCCAGTGGGGGGGGGGGTGACGGGGTTTGCTGGCTACCCCATGCTGCCGGTCTCCTACGACCCGGCTCTGCTCTCGGTGCTGCAATACACGCCTCAGCCCGGTTCTTACACCGGCGGTGGCGACTGGTTCATGGACACCGGTGTATCATCTCATATGGCAGCCTACCCGGGTAATCTCTCCTCCGCGTCTCCTGTTCACACATCTTCTCGTATCATCGTCGGTAATGGCCCTGGTCTTCCCATTACTCATGTCGGTTCTACTCCTTTTCCATCTACGTCTAGGCCATTGTCTCTTAATAATGTGCTCGTGTCTCCTCAACTTATTCAGAACTTAGTCTCTGTTCGTAATCTTTCCCGTGATAATTTTGTAACTGTTGAATTTGACGAAGTTGGTTTCTCTGTTAAGGACGCCCGCACCCGGATGGTTCTTCACCGATGTGACAGTCCCGGCGACATGTACCTCGTCCAGCCTTCATCATCATCACGCACTGGACCTCTCGCTCTTTCCGCCGGCATTGATCTTTGGCACACCCGTCTCGGTCATCCTAGCACCACCGCACTTCGTCAAATAGTCAAGGGTTTTTCTTTTTCATGTAATAAAGAGGATGCTCATTCTTGTCAAGCATGCCGCATGGGCAAACATGTTAGACTCCCGTTTAGTTCTTCTTCGACAGTTGCTTCTTATCCTTTTGAATTAATTCATAGCGATGTATGGACGTTACCTATCACAAGTAATTCTGGTTTTCTATACTATCTTGTTATTCTCGATGACTACTCTCATTTTGTGTGGACCTTTCCGCTTCGTCGGAAATCTGACGTTCCCGCCACCCTCCTCGCCTTTTTCTCTTATGTGTCTACACAGTTCGGTCGTCCCATCCATGCTCTACAAACTGACAACGGGAAGGAATTCGATAACCTCACCATCCGTACACTTCTCTCCAACCACGGCACCATCTTTCGGTTAACCTGTCCATACACCTCCCAGCAAAATGGCCGGGCCGAACGCGTTGTTCGCACTCTTAATGACTGCGTCCGCACTCTTTTGTTTCACGCCTACATGCCACCCCGGTTTTGGCCGGATGCCCTTGCCACCGCCAGCCTCCTCGTTAACCTACGTTCGTGTCGTGTCCGTTGGAACTACACCCCACATCATCTTCTCTTTGGGTCTCCTCCATCCTACGACGGTCTTCGCATTTTCGGATGCCTCTGTTATCCTAGTGTCGCAGCCACCGCCCCTCATAAATTTGTCCCTCGCTCCTTGCCTTGTGTCTTCCTCGGTTACCCGACTAACACTAAAGGCTACCGATGTTATGATCCGGTGTCTCACCGTGTCATCACCTCTAGGCATGTTTATTTCGATGAATGCTCTTTTCCTTTTGCACAGGAACAAATGGAGGTGCCACCTGCTGGAGATGATCACCACTTGGCTGGCTCTACACACCAACGTGTTGCACTAGGACCTTTTTCTTTGGGTCGTGCACCGTTGGCCTCGCCAGCCCCTCTGCTGGCTTCGTCAGCGTCTTTGCCGGTCTCGCCTAGCTCGCCGGCCACGCCGGTCTCGCCTAGCTCGCCGGCCACGCCGGTCTCGTCGGCCTCGCCAGGCTCTTCGCCGGGCTCGGCGGCCACGCCGGCCACCCCGGGCTCTTCACTGGCAACGCCGACGCCTTCACCAGCTTCGTCGGGGCAGTCGCCCAGCCTGGCCGTGCATGGTGCTCCCCCGGCACCTGCTGCTTCTACGGCTACTACACCACCACCTGCTGGTCCTATCACTCGTGCACGCATGGGCGTTCATCGGACGAGTCTCCGTTACTCCGCTGATGAGTATGCTTGTCTGGCGTCTACGGTGCCACTGTCGCCTCTTCCGACCTCCGCTCTTATGACTCTTCACGACCCGCTTTGGTATGCAGCGATGAAGGAGGAATTTGAGGCTCTACAGCGCAATGCGACTTGGCAGCTTGTTCCCCGCCCCCGGCACGCCAACATCATTACCGGGAAGTGGGTGTTCAAGCACAAGTTTCATCCCGATGGCACCCTCGACCGCTATAAAGCACGTTGGGTGGTCCGAGGTTTTCGACAGTGTGCTGGCGTTGACTTCACGAATAAATTCGCACCGGTTGTCAAGCCCGGGACGATTCATACTGTTCTTCATCTCGCGGTATCTCGTGCCTGGCCGGTGCACCATATGGACGTCTCCAACGCCTTTCTTCATGGCCATCTTGAGGAGCAGGTCTATTGCCAGCAGCCTATGGGGTTCGTCGACGGCACTCGTCCGGAGCATGTTTGCCTGCTTTCTCGCTCCTTGTACGGGCTCAAGCAGGCTCCCCGCGCTTGGTACCAGCGCATTGCAGCGTTTCTTCATCAACTCGGCTTTTGCTCCGCTTGCTCTGATGCTTTGCTGTTCATTTACCAACACAGGGATGCTACTGCCTACTTACTACTTTATGTCGACGACATCATCATGACAGCTTGCTCCAGTGCTCTTCTTCGACAGCTTACCGATCGTCTTCGCGCTGAGTTTTCCATTAAGGACCTGGGTCCTCTGCACTATTTCATCGGCATTGAGGTTGTTCGACGTGCAGATGGCTTCTTTCTTCATCAGCGGAAGTATGCTCGTGAGCTTCTTGATCGCGCTGGGATGCTTAATTGCAAACCCGCGTCTACTCCTGTCAACACGAAGGCCAAGCTCACTGCCACCGACGGATCACCTGCTCCGGATGCTTCGTTTTATCGGTCTATTGTGGGCGCTCTTCAGTATCTCACTCTGACACGCCCGGAGCTTCAGTACGCCATTCAGCAAGTCTGCTTACAGATGCATGCTCCTCGTGATGCTCATTGGACTGCGGTCAAGCGGATCCTCCGCTACATCCGCGGCACCTTGGATTTCGGTTTGTCTCTTCATACCTCTCCGGCTCTCGACATCACCGCTTACTTGGATGCTGACTGGGCCGGCTGCCCTGACACGAGACGTTCCACCTCGGGCTATTGTGTTTCTCTTGGACCGTCATTGATCTCTTGGTCGTCTAAGCGGCAGCCCACTGTTTCTCGCTCCAGTGCTGAAGGCGAGTATCGAGCAGTGGCTAATGTTGTTGCAGAGTGCTCTTGGCTTCTTCAGCTTCTTCTTGAGCTCTCTTGTCCTGTCGCCAAGGCCACCATTGTCTACTGCGACAATGTCTCCGCTGTGTACCTCTCCGCCAACCCAGTTCATCACCGCCGCACCAAACATATTGAGTTCGATATCCATTTTGTTCGGGAACAGGTGGCTCTTGGACACATCCGGGTTTTCCATGTCCCTACTTCCCAACAGTTTGCGGACATCATGACCAAATGGTTGCCTACGACGTCTTTCGAGGATTTTCGCTCCAGTCTCTGCGTCGGACGTCCCGATGCTTCGACTGCGGGGGGTGTTGAGATATGTATATTGCATGTATATTTCTTGTACCACAAGCCGTCCTCCTCCCTTGTATAGTTGAGGACGTGGCTACCCTTGTACCTATATATATATATATGTGCATATGCACCCGATCAATATATCGTGAGTTGCATCTATCCTCTAATATCCTATATAGGCCATCTCTTTTCCGAGGCACATCCTCGGCCCCGTGTGGAAGACAGGATACTTGAACGAGCTCGCCGGCCGGAACACGCCCTCCCCGTCGAGCCACGTCTCCGGCCTGAACTCCTCGCAGTCCTCGCCCCAGATGCTCTCCAACCGTGCCATCGCGAACGCGCAGTATGTCATCAGCCACCCTTTGCCGATGAATGTGCCATCCGGAAGATAATCGTCCTCCTTGCAGCTGTGCACGTCGGCAGCTACCGGCGGGTACAGCCGCATCGACTCGGTGATGGCCGAGTGGAGGTAGTGCATTTTGCGCAGCTCGTCCAAGCTGAATGTGGATGCGCCTTTGCCTGACGCGCGGATCTCGCGCATGATCTTGTCCTCCACGTCGGGCCGCGTGGAAACTAACCAAAAGAACCAGGTCAGCGCGGACGAGGTCGTGTCGCGGCCGGCAAGGATGAAGTTGGTGACCACGTCACGGAGGCTCTTATCGCTGTGCTCGCCAGCTGCGGCGAAGCGCGACAGAAACTCGTCCCTCTGTGCCAGCCCATCCTCTCCTCTTTCCCTGCGCTCACGAACGATCTTGTCGGCATAGCCGTGGATCGTCGCGAGCGCCAAGCTAGCTGTTGAACTCGTAGCTAGCTGCCTTGCGCTGCCACAACCACTGCTCGCCATCGGAGTTGAAGATGCCGTGGCCAAGGAGGTCCTCGAACATGGAGACGGCAAGCTCACTCATGGGGTAATTCCCAAAGTTAGTCCTGAGTATGTGCTCCACGTTTGCCGGGTCAGCCGTGATGGCTTGGCCGGTGAGACCGATCACCTTGAAGACCATGGTATGCGTGGGGCTGCTCTGCATGACGCCCGTGTACCACTCGAGGAAGTGGTCTTTGTTCTTCACCAGGTGCGGCAGCGTGCCGAGGATGGGGTAGACCTTGAGCCCATGGGCGCGAGGCTGCTCCTTGGGGTCCTGGCGCCGGTAGAGAAAGTAGAGAAGAGGTAGGAGAGGGATGAGAAGAAGAAGGGATGACGTCCAGGAGAGTCCCATGGTGAGCTGGTCTACTCTTGCCTGCTGTTCGCAAGGGGCGAGGGTAATTTAAAGGCAAAATATGTAGCGGAGTTGCGCGAGCAAATCACCACATTGGAATTGGACACGATCGAACATCGGGAAGGTCGTCGGGGTTAGGGCAACTCCAACGGGCCGACGTATTTCGTTTACCGTGTCCGTTCCTATCTGCGCGGACAAATACCATGACCCAACGTGTCGACTCGTACGGGCCGATGTCCATTTTGCTGTCCGCTACCCATTTTCATCCCAAATTTGTGTCCGCGCAGACATGCAGCGGACACCTGCGGTGTCCTTTGCTTGTCCTCCCAAGCCCGCCTGTCGGTGGCATGCAGGCCAACAGGCCCCTACACCACACCGAACCCGACCTCCTCAGCTTCTTCGCCCTCACCACCGTCACCTAGATTCCATTCGCTTCGCCACCCCGACCCACCGCCGACGTGGTTTGCACCCCTTGCCGCTGACGGTGTAGCTTGCAGCCCGCACTCTACCCATGGTCGTCGCGCGCCCTCGGCACACCACTGCAACCACCATCGCCACCGGTGGGTGAAGTGGAATTCGACGGGCCTGCTCTAGGAACCGTCCAGGATGGTGGTCTTCACCTGCGGAGACTTCTCCCCACCTGTGGCTGTTGCCGCCGACAAGGTGTTTGACAGTTTTCTCGACCTCTTTGTCAGGTAAGGATTCATCAATCCGAAGGATCATGGTAGATAGTTCGGATGGGATTACAAGGGTGATTTGGTTGAGCATGAGAGGGCAGCGGCAACGTTTGCACAATTCATCCTATTTCCTTATGAAATGCATGATCAGGCAACTCATATTTAACTTCAAAATAATTTGGTTGAGCAAGTATGGAGTCACATAGGAAACCGATAGTTGTATCTTCTCATTTTTCTTCCAATTTATTTGCTACAATTTTAAATTCATTTAGTTGTAAACTATGTGTTTTTATTTATTTGGTTGTAAATACATGTTTTCTTTTATTTAGTAGTAAACTATGTGACTTATTTGTTTAATCATATGGTATGTTTCATTTATTTGTTTATTTAATTGTAAATATATAGAGTGGCAAAAATGACATATTGATAAAAAAAAGGGACATGGCTGACAAATTGGGTCGCCCCGTTTGCCCTAACAAGGAAAGGGCGAACAAGGGGCCAAAGCCTACCCTCCTGGCCACGCAAGTAGACAAATTGGGTCACATTTTACGTCCATTTGGGTCGCCTCGTTCGAGTTTCCCTTACCTTTACCGTCGGCGACAGCATGCCAGTATGCACATAGAATGGGCCTAGTACTGTATGTTGATGCCCCTGCTCTTTTACTCAACATGACATGTGTTCGACATACCTGCATGAATGGCGCCAGTTTCAGATAGCGTTTGGCATTGCTGGATTATCCACTTTTGAGTGTTTGGTTTTCCATGTGTTTGAGTGTTTTGTTGATCTATTTATGGTTACTCTAGTTCTGTTTTCTTATGTTAGAGTATAAAAACACATCACAAGGTAGTTCGAACTTTAAGCTAAGCCTACATGGTTAAAAAATGTTGACAATAGAAATAATATGGTCAGAACAAATGAATTATATACATGCATGACGTAACATAGCTATAGTACTACCGACATGCCTCTGTTGAAAAAGGCGATACTCGGAAGGCACTTAGGAACACTTAGATACTAGGCTATAGCCAAATGCCTCGCCTAGTGAATAAGCAATAGTCTAGGCAGTGCAAGCAAGGAAATATCAATTATGATGAGAAATCACACCATATTGCATAGATATATCGGCCTTATTCCAATGACAATAGTTGATAGTTTATTCATTCACATGTTAACAAAATCATGTCTATGAACATATTATAACCAATATATGCCCCATGTAAATAAAATTGTATGAGTGCCGAGGCCACCCTTAGGGTGCTTAACCATCGCCTAGACGCTGGGCTATGGCCAACTGCCTTGCCTATATCAAGCACCTTTTCCTACCTTGCAGCATGCAATGAAAAATATTAAAAGCCTTTGGTAATGATAATAATCTAACGTCAGATTTGTTTTTGAGTTGGCGTCAGATTTTGAACCATGGCAAATTTAATGCTTTTGATGGCCTTGATGGCCAATTACGTTGTTGGGAGCATGGCCTCATTCATGCTCAAGTTTTTGCCACAATTTGCCATGCCCCCAACAACATAATTTGCCATAAAGATCTATATTTGACATGGTTAAATATCTAACATCGGATTTTTATGAAAATCCAGAACTTTTTCATGTTGTTGCTTTTGGAATGTGGGAGACGTGTACGTCGGTCTTAAGGTTTTGGTGCATTTAATTTTAGGGCCCTTGTCGGTGTCAAAACCGGCGGATCTCGGGTAGGGGGTCCCGAACTGTGCATCAAGGCCGGATGGTAACAGGAGACAAGGAACGCGAAGCTTACCCAGGTTCGGGCCCTCTCGGTGGAGGTAAAACCTTACTCCTGCTTGATTAATATTGATGATATGGGTAGTATAAGAGTAGATTTACCACGAGATCAAGGAGGCTAAACCCTAGAAGCTAGCCTATGGTATGTTTGTTGTATATTGTATATGATCTATCGACTAGCCTGGCCTCGGTTTATATAACGCACCAGAGGCCTAGGATAACAAGAGTCCTAGCCAAATACGCCGGTGGGGAGGAGTCCTTGTCTTGATCGCCAAGTCTTGTGGAATCTTCCTTGTATGCGGCAGCTGTCCGAACTGGCCCATGAGTATACGGCCACGGGGGTCCTCGGCCCAGTCTAATAGATTGGGAGACGACGTGGTGAGTACCCCCTAGTCCAGGACACCGTCAGTAGCCCCCTGAACCGGTCTTCAAGTTAGGGATGCTCCTCGATTCTTCTGAACTGTTCTTCATCTTCGGTTGTCGGTCTTGAAAACTGGTTCAACAAATCTTCTTTATCTTCGATCTTGAGGATTGCCGAAATGCATTCGACGGGTTTACACGTCGGGTATCCGAGGAGCCCCTTTAAGTTTCCGGCCTTTATCAATGCCTTGTTATTTTTATGCCACACATCGGGTTTGAAGTTGTCCCCAGGTGGCAGCGTCCTCTTGCGTCCGAGGTCCAACGCCAGACTGCATTCGAGGTATCCTTTGCAGCCGAGCACCAATGCCGGACCGCTTCCCAGCTCTAATGCCGGAATGTATCCGAGCTCCAACGCCGGACTATGTATCCGAGCTCCAACGCCGGACTGTATCCGAGCTCCAACGCCGGACTGTATCCGAGGTTTCGTAAATCACCTTGGTTCAAAGAAGTTTGAAGGAGTTTAGCCGAGCTTAATGCCGGAAATGCCCTCTATGGAGCCAACCACTAGCGCCCGAGCTTTATGCCGGACTGCTTCCGAGGTGGTGCACCACCCCGAATGTGGGCCGATTTTTGTCAATATTTTTGATTGGTGCAATTTATTCTCTGCCGAGATATATAGCCAGTAGCCCTCAAAGTGGGTATCGGTCTAAAACCCGAGATGCACATGAAGGATGACATAAGACTGCTGATCCCAGAAGCCGCTGAGGCTCAGGTCGATTTGCAAAATCGGCCTGAGGATCAAGTCCTAGCTCGGCAGAATACTTCGGGACACTAAAAGCGGCGTGCTCAGTCCTCGAGACTCAGGTTGGGTGCGGCCGACCAACCTGAGGATCAAAATCTCCTCGGAAACTATATTGCACATAAAACTTTCTGCATTGGACAAGCAATGCAGTAGCCCCCGAGACACTGGTCGGGTGGCAACACCAGATCAGGGGATCGATGTGCCCCTTTAATATGTTTAAATAATAAGCCCGAAGACCAATAGCCCCCGAGCCTTAATGCGGGCACGGGTGGCCGAATTAAGGATCAATATCCATAGTAAAATCACAAATTGTGTGTAATGACTATGTATCCAAGTACTTTACGTCATTTAATGCTCAGATCTGCATTGTACAAAACTTTGTTGACCGACCATCGGCTTCCACCTCCTCGGCTAGTAGCCGAGGAGTGTTTGTCTTACTTTATAAAGCCTTTATGAGGACGACAAACAAGGCAATCTGGCCATATGGTTTTATAAACAAAGGTACGCGGAGAGATATGTTATATTACTGTTTAACAGAAGAAATGTCTTCCAAAGAAAATAGTCCCGCTATCGGTTCCTTTCTTTGGGTTGTCATGCTAAGCATGATCATAAAACCTCAGCTCCAATGTAAGAGCAAAATATCGAGGATTTAGTTTGGGAGGCTAGTTAATAGCCCCCGGTAGTGTTCCGCGACAGTCGAGGTCAAGCCGTAAACACTTCGGCCAATGTTAAGAATGGCCTGTTATTTAACATAGTCATCGGATCGCTGACCAGTTTACGCTTATTGTGACAGTCAGTTTTCGGTTTTCTCCACTGAGGTGCTTAACCATGTGAGCTGAAAGCACAATCGCAGTGGTTCTCCCTTTGCACGCCTAGCCGAACAAAACGGAACGTAGGAAGCAAGTGCAGGAGCCGGGCAATCCAACTATTAACCGAAGACACAATTCGAAACCGATGCATATATAGCAATATCTGAGAATGTTTTTGCCGAATCCCTAAAAGGTGACCGGCGTTGCACTACGAGACTAATGCTGGAAAAGCACAAATAGTTTAAAAGTGCCAAAAAGCTTGGAAAACCAAGAAACGTCAGTAAAAACATGACGTCCGAACAATATCAAGTGTTCGGTGCCAATCAAAAAATTGGTCTTAGAAAAAAGAAGTGCTTCTGTCATGCTTTAACATGATACATCCTATCTCAATACTTCGAGCAGGTCAGCCTACGGCTTACCTCCTATCCCGAGGGCGGAGTACTTCTCATCAGGCCAGTTTAGCAAAGTAAACTCTAGCGGCTTTGAGAGAGAAATTAGGCTCCCCGACTAGTGACCGCACACTTGTGTCGAGAAAAGGAGTGATAAATAATAATAATAAAACTTTGCAACGACTAAGATGAAGAACACTTATTATAAAACGGCTCAAATAAACTTAAGAGCCCCCAAGTGACTTGGGTAGGAGAATGATTGCATGTACCGAAGTACTTATATCATATCTATGTTCAACCGAACTTTAAACGCGTCTTAACCGACCGTCGGCTTCTCCCTCTTCGGTCAAGGACCGAAAAGTGTTATGTACTCCATCGGTCGAGAATATCGACGGTGTTTCCAATAACCAGGCAATCAGGCCATATGGCTGTAACAGACAAAGCGCGCTCAGAGAACTTATGCTATATTACTGCAAAGAGTAAGAAGCATCTTCGAAGAAAATAGTACCCCCACCGATACCTTTCTTCGGTGCTCATTGTTATTATGAGACTTGTGCAATAGATTTTTTGTACTCATGAGTTCCGTTGTGTGTCGACCATCATTGAAAACTATAAGAGCGCTAGCTTTTGGCTTCACCCAGTCTGAGGTCCGGCATCAGCAAGGAAACTAATATGTAATTACAGAGATCTAAACCCATAAATATCATCTCAAAATCCATATTCCAATGAACTGTCATTGTCTTACTCTACTTTCTATAGTATTTATAGTTCTTTTCAAGGTAAGCTTCACTAAACAGTTGAGAAACTTGCAGGTTCCATTCAAGAGAAAAATCGAGTAATGTTTTTCTATGCATTGATCTATCAATAATGTTGACAACAAGGAATAGTGTTTCACCTAGTAGATCAAGCTTGTACTGCACCTGCATTGGACAATGAAACATTGGGTTTGTAAGAACTTTACATTCCAGAGAACACTAAGTTAAGACTACTTTGCCGAGTCCACAGAGCATCGAATGGAATACTTACCTCAGTCAACCAGTCAATGGGAATACTACGCCTTTTCTCATTGATATCAGTTTGGTGTGTCATGTAGGTGGGGGCCTCACAACTCAACTCCTACAGCACAAAGAATTTTGCAATGAGATTATTATTGTCATACCAGGTCAGAACTCTGTAAATAACTCGACAGGGTTCCAAGCAGATAATTACCTTGGTCTGTCTGTAGAAGTTGTAATTTCAGCGACATATTCGGCAATTGCGAGGAAGTTCCTGACATCGCAATTGTTGATGTTTAGGTGCTACCTGGTAACAAAAAGAACAAATATGCTAAAATATGAACATAGGTACTTCAAAAGCAGGATGCTGACCATGTAAATGTCTAAAGGTCGATTAAATCTTCCATCAACTTATATGAACTAGTTGTTCACAAAATGTCATGCCATCGTGACCCACAGGCATGTCACCTAGACAAACTTCGTTTACTAACTATATAATTAGCGTGTCCAGCATGCCATCTACCCTACACAAAAAAAGAACGCGCTTCTTTCGCTAATAATTTTAGGATGTTGTGCTTTTCATATAGACAACAGGCATTGCCGCATTCATACCCCCAATACTACATATAATCCCTGAAACAGAAAAGATCTGCTATAGTCGCTTCTGGCAGTCTGGGGCACCACAGTAGCATGGCAGCTTGACGATTTCAGCATCCGCAGAAACGACGTTTTTCAAGACATAGCCATAGTCGTAGCAATGCTCCGGCAAAGCACGTATACCAGTTAGAACTCAAGAGAAGCTATATAGTTTTTCCTGTAGAAATTGTTGAGATGCAACATTAATCAATTCAGCTGAAGTGGAAGTACCGTGTCGGCAGCAAAAAGCATCACCTTTTCTAGCTTGACGTCGTGGTGATTGGTTAGGACACACGGGGCGAAGAGGTTAGGCTTGCAGCGGTGGTTTATGAACCTTGCGAAACTTCCAACGGAGCCAACATCGATGCAGTACTCCTGTGCCGGTGGTGCCTCGGAATTGTTCTCAGCATGAAGTGATGGCATATGCATATCAGACCCTGACCTTTTCTCTACAAGAGTGGAAACAAATCATTTACAAACATCCATTTTTCAGGGACAAACTAAGCAATCGAGCAATGAGACAAATGATGCGTAAGAAATAAAAGCTTTAAGTGAAAAATTAGTACCTCCAGTCCTCGGCAACACACCAACATACTCACAGATTGGAGCCCTAGGGAGGATGGCTACACATACCCTCATTAAGTAAAAAAACTGAATGTAATTATAAAAATCTGAATCTGAATGTGACCACCTTTGATGAAACAAAAAACTGCTAGGAATCATGGAACAGAACAACGAACAACATTGATCTTGCCACAAATTGAACTCATTGAATGCTGTAATATGTGTGTGTAACTGTACAAAACAATTAAATTCGACTAATATAACACTAGTAGAAAAAGGGCCTTTAGTCCCGGTTCTTGAACCGGGACACCCTTTAGTCCCGGTTCAAACCAGAACCGGGACTAAAGGCCCTCCACATGGCCGCTGCCTGGAGGTCCACATTTAGTCCCGGTTGGTAACACCAACCGGTACTAAAGGAAATTTTCTGATTTTTTTTAATTTTTTTGAAATTTTTTATTTTCAAATTTCTGAATTATTTTAACCTCTAATCTCTAATCACCCCTCATCACTGCTCAATTTAATCTCTAATCACCCCTCATCATTTCAAATCATCTAACTTCCCGGACGGTCACCCATCCTCCCACTCCCCCAGCCTAAGCAAGCTTAACTTCCACGCTTAACTTCCAGGTTCTATTCTCCCTCGTTTCCAAGTCTGCACTCGTTGTTTTCCTGACAATAGTAAGATGTTAGTCCTATTAACCCTCAGGAGTTTAGCTTGAGCATGAAGTCACACATTTCACTGTTTGAGTTTGAAACTATTGTTCTAAAAAACAATAATTATTTAGTAACACTAATATTTCTTGAATAAGTAGTTTGACCATTGTTTGACCACAGTTCGACCATAGTTTAACCAGATTTGACCAAAATTCAAAAAAACTGAAATAATTATTTAATAACACTAATATTCTTGAATAATTATTTATTAACACTAATACTTCTTGAATAAGTAGTTTGACCATAGTTTGACCATATTTAATGAAATTTTTTCAAAAAAACTGAAATTTGAGCATAACTTTTTTTCCTTTTGGAATTTGAGGATTCTACAAATTTGCAAACATGTCGTAGATGATTTGTCGAGTAGATTATTTTTCATATAAAAAACTTTTTAATCCGAGTTCGTATGCAAAAGTTATGCCCATTTTACAAATTCCAGAGAGATTTTGTAAATAAAGTCGAAATTCATATTTGTAAATTTTCCCAACAACTAGACCACATATCACATGGGAAACTCATTTTATTTTATTTATTTTTTGACATTTCTATCATTTTCTTTAGTACCGGTTCGTGCCATGAACCGGTACTAATGCCTCATAGCCCATTAGTACCGGTTGGTGGCACCAACCGGGACTAAAGGTCTAACCTTTAGTACCGGTTGGTGCCACCAACCGGGACTAATGGGCATCGCACCCTTTAGTCCCGGTTCGTGGCACGAACCGGGACTAAAGGGCCCAGGTGAACCGAGACTAATGCCTTAGCCGCACGAACCGGGATAAATGCCCCCATTGGTCCCGGTTCTAGACTTAACCGGGACTAATGGGCTGACCCGGCCTGGACCAAAGCCCCCTTTTCTACTAGTGTAGGCTTTAAGCAAAAAGAATCATAGGAACTAACACCATGTTATCAGTACTATACTGTGCAGAATTTTTACTTATTTAATATTCGATTATCTACTTAGCAGTAATCCATGATGGCTATCAAGAATCCATCCATAATATAGAAAAGCATCACCTGTATAAGAAACAAATAAAGATAAAAAATCAAGTTCCTCTTGCAAACTTTGTCCACCACCAGCACAGGGGTTCGGCATGGATGGGGCGGTTGGGTTAGCTGGGGAAGTGGGGCTGATGCTAGGCGAGGCGGAAACTTGAGGGAATGTGTTTGCCGACCAGATGCCATCCAACAACTGCTAACTGGCCACTTCGAAATCGTGCACAGCGGTGACGCTATTCCTCAAGCATCTAGATGATATATTGGGTAGCTGGCCATGGTTAACTTCATAGGTGCAGTTGTTGGTCATGCTGAAGAAAATGCAATGGGTGTTGTAGGATCGCGAACACACAAAACTTCCTCTGATAAAATTAAGTTTTGAACCTAATAGATATGAGCTTTAAACTGAGATATCAACAGCTCTCAGCAGGTGAAATCGGGCCTTCAACGAAACACGGCCCAAATTTCAATCTGAACAAAATCAAGAAAAAATTTAAAGGGAAAATTTTAAGATCAGAACCAAACCTACCCACCTGGATGGTTCACGTGAACGGGCAGTGGCGCACGGTGGCAGTGGCGCACGGCGATAGAGCTACTGGAGGACGGCACGCCGAGGAAAAAGACTCGACAGCCGAGGGCGCGTTGGGCAAGACACGGCCACCTCGCCAAGAAGCACGCAATCCTGCATGCTGAGCTGGTCCATCACCGGCGAGCCCGCGGGTGGTGGAGGCTGAGAGGAAGAAACCCCATCCGCTGACGTCCCTTGGAAACGGACGGCAGCGGGGCAGATCCGGTCATCGCCGTTGTCGATCTGGTCGGGAGGAAGACTGGCAGTCACGAGGGAGGGACCAGAGGAGCTTTGGTCCATGGCCATGGCGTTCTGCATCGTGGGAACGAAGAGAGAGGAGAGAGAGATTAGTGAGGAGAGGAGGAGAGAAGGGAGGAGGAGGGAGTTGGGCACGGCTGACCGGCATAGGAGGTCGGCGACGGCTTGCAGGAGCGCCGGCATCGACCCGAGACGGGGTCGACTTGGGGCGGATCAGTGGGAAGCACACGGGAGGAGGGGAAGGAAGAATCCCTCCAGTTTCTCGATCTGGGGCCTAGAGAAACAAGTCACGATCCCAAAAACAGGGGGCTGCGGGCGAGGCCGCCGTGATTGGGTGACGCGAAGCGCTCGCACGATTGCCAGACGAGGGCGTCTGCACGGCAGAACATTGCATCCGAGACGTTGATCTGAATGACAAATCTTTGGCGTAATATAGACGGTGGGATGTGTTTAAGTTAATTTAATCGGAGGGGCCTGGTTATTCTATGTACAGTTTATTGTGTGGCTTTAGGGGAATTGATGTTTGCTCTTTTAATAGTAGTATAGATGGTTATTCTGTGTACAGTTTGTTGTGTGACTTTAGGAGAATTGATGTTTGCTCTTTTAATAGTAGTATAGATCCTTACAATTTCAGCCACTAATTATGAACGGTGGAGCAAAAAAAGCCATGCTCGAGAGAAAAGAGCGTGCAAAACAGATGATTGGCTAGCAAAGGTAAATGTATGAGAGAACACATGTACACCAAAGAGCGTCTGCAGATTGTGCTTCAAAGTTTATTGTTTTCATATAATAGTTGGTCCCATAAAGTGTTTCTTACAAAGTAAGGAAGGTAACCTGTTTACTGTATTAAGAAAAAAGGAGAACGCACGGGTATTCAAGATAAAGTAGTCCCGCCTCAGTCTCTTACATCGAACCCTTACTGGAAGTGGAAAGTTTGTACCTGCTGCAATTTTGAGTAGCTAGAAAATTTAGGTGGCATTTGGGAATATGAAATATTACCAACTTTCCAGAAAAAAAAGAAAAAAATATCAACTATATATATGGAATTTTCTCAAACAAATATTAGGTGATTCATGCATAACATATGATGTATATCTAAATATCACAATGGGAAAAGATAATAAATCTAAAACAAAATTATAGTGTTAATATGCACTTATTTGAATATGTGTTATTTTCTTAAAAAACAAATTACATGTTCACATAATAAAAGACTGTTTCAACCAGTTACAAAAAAAAACATAGTTCTTAAAGTTTAAACATTCCTTGAGCTGGCACGGTTCAATGACGCGTGTGTCAGTTTCATCACCTTGGGATTGACCACATTCAGGTGCATTTTCAT
Organism: Aegilops umbellulata; assembly: GCA_032464435.1. Lineage (NCBI taxonomy): Eukaryota > Viridiplantae > Streptophyta > Magnoliopsida > Poales > Poaceae > Aegilops > Aegilops umbellulata. Next base: position 635,616,666 of record CP136055.1, read on the forward strand.
CGTTTGGAAACCAAGGCCATCTTCGGTGAAGATGGAAAGAAGGATAAGCAGCGATACGGGTAGAGCGCCACGTTGAATTAGAAGACGTGGACATGCTTGTACCGTGCTTATTGGGTCACGTGATTTTTGTTCACCCATTTCAACGTAGGGACATGTTTGCTAGTATATATATACACATGCAATGCAGGCTTCGCCTACAGCTGGGAACTTAGAGCTTCTTATGAAACATTTTAAAAGTTGAGTGACTAAAATACTCATCACCGACGACTTGCTGACTTGTATGTGTCATGACGCATTTATCTCTTTCCAAGAGTCCAGGTCCATTCCACGAGTGAACCAGCTTCACTGTAGCAGGCCAAAAGTGCCATATAAATACCAATACCATCTCCTCAGCTCGACCGCGTCCCCAACCAGAACGGCACACAAACGTTTCCTTCCGCACATACCATGCACGTGGCCATGATGATCTGGATGGTGGCAGCCAGCGTGAGTGTGGCGCTGGCCTCGTCGTGGATCCTCAGCGCGCTGTGGCGGTACGTGTGGAGGCCCCGCGCCATAACCAGGGCGTTCCGCGCGCAGGGCGTGGGCGGGCCGGACTACCGGTTCCTGGTCGCCAACATCGGCGAGATAAAGCGCCTCCTCATCGAGAGCGCAGGCCTCGTGCTCGACCTAGGCTGCCATGACTACACCGCCCTGGTGCAGCCTCACTTTCGCAAATGGATGGCCCAATACGGTACGTTACCACCACTTTCACGAGTTAGGCGATTAACTAATTTCTTGGACCACGCGAAACCACATGGTATGTCCATACTTTGGCTATTATTAGGCTGGTCGTAATGATAGTATCATAGCTAGTACTCCCTCCGTTCCTAAATATAAGTCTCTTTAGACATTTCAAATAGACTACAACATACGGATGCATGTAGACATATTTTAGAGTGTAATTCACTCATTTTGCTCCGTATGTAGTCACTTGTTGGAATCTCTAGAAAGACTTATATTTCGGAACGGAGGGAGTATCATGCATGCCAACTAGGCAATTTTGATGATGTGTCATAGCATTAAATGAAGAAAGAGAGGGTGTAGTATCATATCATGATACCGTATCATATTAAATGCCATGCTACTTTGTGTCATGCATGGCAATAAATAGAGTACTAGATGATACTAATATATGATACATATATTAGTATCATCTAGTACTCTATTTATTGCCATGCATGACATAAAGTAGCATGGCATTTAATATGATGTATCATATATTAGTATCATCTAGTACTCTATTTATTGCCATGCATGACACAAAGTAGCATGGCATTTAATATGATACGGTATCATGATATGATACTACACCCTCTCTTTCTTCATTTAATGCTATGACACATCATCAAAATTGCCTAGTTGGCATGCATGATACTAGCTATGATACTACCATTACGACCAGCCTTATGCATGATACTAGTATATGATACTTCTCATTACAAGTATTTGTTTTTTTTTGTGTTTTATTATAGGGTTAGTGGTTGTACGGTGGTGCCCCCTGCATGCGTCTTATTTTTTTTCAGGCCAATATTGTTCGGCTACTGAATTTTAAATAATAAATATATGATGATGTGTGTCACTCCACGCCAGCAGTTATATTTCTTTTAAAAAAAATGCATAAATTCTCTAGCACTCACGTGCGCGTGCAGGACGGACATTCATCTCGTGGCCTGGGGAGAAGCCGGAATTGTTCATGGGGGATGTGAACATGGTGAAGCAGGTGCTCTCCGACCGCATGGGGCTTTTTCCAAAGAATCCCGTGAACGATCATTTCACCCGCTTGCTTGGTAAGGGACTCATCCTCATCGACGGCGACCAGTGGAAGCGCCACCGGAAGGTTGTCCACCCAGTGTTCAGTGTCGACAAGCTAAAGGTATACTAGTGCTAGATACATATTTGACCGACAATCTTTTTCGGACGGACGGAGTACAATATAATTGGGATGAGGCTATTCTGCATCCGGGCTCATCTAGATTCGGGTGTGAACAGTAAAATATAAACAAATAGCAGATTTTTTTAAAAAAATCAATTTTTTGTTGTGCAAGGTGCTGAAATACCTGATGTTTGGACATTCGAGGAGCTTGTGGCAAAAAAAGGCAATTTTGAGCCCAAGCTCCTTGAATGTCCAAACCCAATTTTGTATTTTTTGCCACGAGCTACTCAATTGTCCAAACAATCACAAATTTTGCATTTGATCATCTTGCACCACAAAAAAACCACGAAATTTTGAAATTTTCCTGCTGTTTCATTTGATTTTACTGTTCACCAGGTTTAGATGAGCCCGGCACAAAATTGAAATTTTGATATAACTGAGCGTGCGTGTGTCCTCGTTCAACCTAAGGTTGTAACAATAAATAAAACGCGATGACGTCCATAACGTGTGCAATTGATTAAGCTTTTCCATATCTTCGCCCACTAACTATAATAAAAGGGTGTCGCTGGATATCATGTTAGTGAGTCACCATCCTGCTTAAGTAATGGAAGTGTTTTATTCGCAAAAAAAAAAATGTTATTGAGTCACCTGAGTGACATCAGCATAAGAATTTTTGGCTGTTCCTTTTTTGTTTTCTTCTTCTTCTTTCATTTATTTTGTACTCCTTTTATTTCTTGTTTCTCAATTTTTTTTATTGTATTTATTATTTCCATAATATTCATAAATGTAGTCGCACGCGAATGTGGACATGTAGATAAGCATAGGCTGCGGGTGTGCAACTGCAGTTGCAATCGGCCGGTAGACATGTAGTTGCAGACAATCAGTGGGCGTGCAGTTGCAGTTTTGCCGGCTTGCAACTGTACCAGTGCGACAGTGGGCGTGCGTCTTGCGTGTATAAAAATTACACAAAGTGAAAACCCACAAAACGAATAAAAATCAAACAAAGAACAAAGAAAAAAGAATCTAAAATGGAAAAGATATCTATGAAACACCGTGTAAAATCAGACGGTGGATAGGCTGCGTGAAACTTTGTTAGGTCTATCTGTGTGAGGATGTGAAAACATGTCAATAAAAGCCATACTTAAATTTGCGAGATACAAATTATACTGGTATATTCGTTTACGGTATATATTGAATAATAATTTGCTAACATGTTTATCCAAGGAGACCACATACATAACTGGAACTTAATGTATTTTCGAATGGAGGAAGTATTTCCTGGTATGGGACTTTTTTCTAACTCATTGCATGTACCACGAGCTTTGGTTCCACAGATGTTGGCTATGACAGTGTCTGATTGTGTCGGGTTAATGCTGTCGGACTGGGAAGCAAAATTGGAGATGAATAGGGGTCATGTAGAGATTGATATTAGTTGCCAGTTCGAGGAGGTTGCAGCCGACGTGATCTCTCATGTGGCATTTGGGAGAAACCATAAAGAGGCCAAGGAAGTCTATCTGGTGCAGAAAGAGCTCCAGTTTCTTGCCTTCAACAGTATATTTAATGTTTTGAACCTCATCCCGGGCTTCAGGTACATATTCAACATCTGCAACCTCTTATGTATACCTTGTGCTATCTTGTAGTTTCAAATCAACAGGCAATGAAAAATTTCACAAAGCACCGTTTGATGAATTCTTTTTTATGAAACAAATCAGGTACCTTCCTACCAGAAATAACCTAAAGATGCATATGCTCGAGAAAAAGGTGAGGAGCATACTCATGAACATCATAAAAAATTGGGTTAACTGCAAGGACACTGTGGGATACGGGAATGACATGCTTGGGATAATCTTGAATGCATGTGCGCCAGAGCACGTGCAAAAACCCCTCATGAGCATGGACGAGATCATAGAAGAGTGCAAGACTTTTTACTTAGCTGGACATGAGACCACCGCACAGCTACTTACCTGGACCATGTTCTTGTTAAGCACACACTCAGAGTGGCAAGAGAAGCTCAGGGAGGAGGTGATGAGAGAATGTGGCAAGGATATCCCAACAGATGACAAGCTCAACAATATGAAGCTAGTCAACATGTTCATTCTAGAAACTCTCAGGCTATACGGCCCGGTCACAAACATCCAAAGGAAAACAGGCTCCAATCTTGAGCTCGGCGGCATCAAGGTACCAGAAGGCACAATTCTGTCAACACCGATCAAGACGATACACCATGACAAGGAACTTTGGGGTGAGGAAGCCGAAGAGTTCAAGCCACAGAGATTCGAGAACGGGGTGGGCAGGGCTGCGAAGCACCCGTATGCATTTCTACCTTTCTCTGTTGGGCCAAGGGCTTGCATTGGGCAGAACTTTACAATGATCGAGGCGAAGGCTGTATTCGCGATGATCCTACAGAGGTTCTCAGTCTCGCTATCCCCCAACTATGTGCATGCACTGATGGATGTATTCACGATACGGCCCAGATACGGTCTTCAAGTCGTCATCAACAGCTTGCAGATCTAGATTTGTGCTTTTATTTGGAAAATGTGTTGCTACCTAACATGGATTGTAGCACGGAACATGCAACTCAATCCATGATTTGGTTATTAATAATTCAATTATTTCATCATCTTCAATGTACTACAGCCTCCCCATTACACTTCAATAAAGTTGCTACTTAATGCATAGAAAATGATGGATTATGCACGTGGGTAGGTTTCAATATACAATCTTTATTGTTTTGCGAAAAAACTAGCTATTCCTCCTCCCCTCTCTCTCTCTCTCTCTCTCTCTCTCTCTCTCTATATATATATATATATATATATATATATATATATATATATATATATATATATATATATATATATACGAAATATGTATTTGGCAACCCTGTGCCCGATTGCAAAACTGCCACACCACTCGATGTCCCTTCGATCGGCATCGCAGCACGATCCACTTTTTTCGGTTCTTCCACTCCTTCCCCGCTCTCGTCCTCTCCTTCAGGCGATGTCGCGTCGCGGCTCACATATAGTGGTCGCCGCGCTGCCGCCGTCGCCCGTCCGACGGCAAGCCATGGCGTCGCTGCTGCCGCGCAAGGTGTCGGGCTCCGTGCCGCGCCGCACGACCCGAACGCCTCCTCATCGTCCTACCATGTGGCGCCTTCAGGGACCTCTGCGACCACGTATGGAGGCGAAGGTGGAGATCGCGATGCGGGAGGAGGAGCTTGGGGAGAGGTGGAGGCGGCCGTGGGGCAGCTCCAGGCCTCCACGCTCGTCGTCGGGCTCCAATCGGACTCCATGACAAGAGCTTCCTCTACGTGTAAGTATATTCAGTGCCGTCATTGTGCTTGAATTCACCAAGTCAAACGAACTCGCGTGCTGTCAGGCTCTGAATTTTGCTCGTGTTTCTGTCAGGTCATTGAGCCCGTACGCCGGCATGAGCCACCTCGGGTGCCGAGTGCTCGCCGTTCGGCTGCACGCCATGGCATGACACGGGGCGGTGGAGCCCAAACTCACATAGGCTAATACCATACGAGTGCAGTAACTACTCCGGAGCGCTGACAAAATGCTGAATTTTCTGACACTAATTGAGGATCTTGCTCTAATCCTCTGAATGATCGTAAGTGATATGATAGCTTTGCAGCATGTTGCCACCCATGATCCTGATCCCTATCTTCACGGTGCTGCTGGGCATGATCTGGAGGAGGTCATCATCAAAGAGGGTGGAATTAGTGGGCGACAACATCCGCCCAGCCGTCCTCTGCTTAGCTAGGCTTGTACAGGCACATTTTTCTTCTTTTATCATAGGTTAATATGGTGCAGGATGCTTGTTGCTCCTTCTTTTTGCCAGATGCACACTCATAATTTGTCACGATGGCGCATGATATTTTTCATGTAAATAGTATGATAATCTGTTGTTGGCTATTTAATGCCGCTTACGACAACCTTTTAATCTGAAGATGTGTGGTCAGCTTTTTAGTACCACCATGTTCACTGTAGTCACCTAATCAGCTGATTGGACTTGAGTCCTTTTGGCTATCTCAAGGCTTTTTATGGAGTGTATGTAGCCTCCTACTTGTGCTTATATTTTGTTTGTGCTTAAAATTTGAAACAGAGGGTGATGTTTTTTATCGATCGAGAGAGTAGAGGTTGATCAGTGAGATGTCATGTATCTAAATGCACGTTGTTGTTCTGCACCACCGACACCATGTTGCGCAACTAGATAATTTACGCATAGGGCGGTGACCAAAGGCGGGCATCGCTAGGCATCATTGGCGAGGACGATAGCCAACAGACTGGACAAAGGGTGTCATACTTGGGTCCTGGGTTGAGGGAGTCACTTAGGAATGCATTTTTTT